>JAKELP010000008.1:14126519-15538019 GCA_029929735.1 Mimosa pudica | reverse complement strand
TAGTTAAAAGCTCATCACCGTGATGAATAAGGCATCACTGTGTAACAAGTTAGTTCACTAAACAAGGAAAATTTACTGTCAGCATATATAGTACCAGTTGTAGGGTAAAGAAATGGGGTTCCAGTAGTAGTCTTGAAAATCTTCTTAACATCCTCAAGCAGGTTTTTTGTCAATGCTGGAATTGCTGGAGACCTGTAGTCCTCATTGTTTCGGGTCATAGCCCGAATGACTTGGTCCGGGATGTTAACCGGCCCTGGAACAAAGAGGTGGTTCTTTCCTGGTCCATAATAGTAATCCATCTTTCCCTGCTTCAAATTTCAATGAATTTGAATTCAAGAAGTTCTTGGCTCTCCCACCAGTGAGTACTCACCTATATATATAAAGTTCACCATAAAGTCACTCTTAAACCATCTCTGGAATTATTCATGACTCTTATGCATAAAATATGCACTACCAAGCTAGTGACAGTGAAATCTGAATAATAAGTTCATAGGACCATTATAATACCTAATACTATGGCCTACTGCATGTTTAGATTCTGAGATTAAATAACTTATTTAGATGTCCTCAGTGACAATAACCAGAACAGAGAAAGAGGACATTAAAGTAAGAAACCTTGCAATCATTTTTTTTTATTTTTCTTTCAAAACCATTGAATTTGATAGAGTGCATGCATATTCTTGTGTAGCTATTGCAGATTTTACAAGCAGTTGAATTAGAATTGTAAATAAATATGAAACTTTAACATGCACAATTAAATTTAAAAATCTGAAGTCGAACTGACATACAACTGATATTTACTTCTTTTGTATCATAATATCACCAAGATGAAATATTTATTAGCATGACCACTGAAAGGAAGTGTTACCGCTCTCTGATCATCTGAGTCATCATGACTTAAGTGAAACTTCTAAGAGTATTTGTTATTTACCAGATTCTTTAGTAAAAAAATAACGCTTTGCATATTTTCAAATTTAATAACAGTTTGAAAATTCTATTGAATAACTTGACATCTAAGAATTAAATTCCAACTTTTTCTGTCCTATAAAACTGATGGCCTTAGCTGAACATCAGAACATTAAAATCATTTATGCTATAAACAAACTATATATGACCATAACCTCAACACAAACAAGAGTAGATGAACCTTTATTAGACCATAATATTACTTTAACTTGGACAGTTTTACACCATACTCATCAACAATTCAGAACAAGAGAAAATCACTGTTTTATCCAAAGAATCACCCAACTAACTATACTCTATTACTTCAAAATTTGTTTTCTTGTAAAAGAATCAAAGCAATAGTATTAAGACAGCAACTATAAATACTTGAAATGATTGGAAACTTCAACTAAAGCACACAAAGAATGAAGCTTTGAACACAAAAGAAGAAGGGGGTGTACCTGGGAGAGATAATCTTCTTAACTGAAAAGTTTTTTATAGAATATTTGAAGAAAGGCTTAAGCCTTTTACTTCTGCCTGGCTCTACACTAATACAAGCTTGTGTAGATATATAACGATATGGGCAAAAGTGAATATTTCATTATGGTTAAGCCAGAGCGCGGGAGAACCAACCAAATGTGGAAGGTGGGACCCAGCAGAGTCATACGTGGCAGATAAGAGGGAGGCATAACTTAGAACCATGCGGCTAAGGATGGCTGAAGACAATACAAATAACTCAGCATTGGTTTTTCAATGTTATGAAATGATGCATCAAATCATTTGATTTATGTTTCTTCTCAATTCTCATAAGCCTTATCCATTAGCTGGAACTCTGGACTTTCTCTACTTCCTACCTCTTACACGTTTGCTAATTATTTTTTATAATAACTATTGATTATTATGATTTTAATATCATGTTAGTTGATAACTGTGCATCGACATAGTATATTTTATTGAGTTCTCAAACTTACTGGGCTCTTTTGCATGGTTTTCACAGTATGGTTTTGGTTCTATTTCTTGCTGATGGTAAAATAATAAATTACACAATTTCTTGGTGATGGTTTTGGTTCTAATTCAGCATAAAAATAGCAGAGGTAGTCCATTTTTGGTTCAATCTAGTGTGGCTAAGCAATTGTTTTTATTTAATTTGTTATATAATTCAGATTTTACTATAGTTGCTATAGTAAAATCAACACTAATATTAAAATAGTAAAATCAACACTATAGTAAGTTGATTTGACTATAGTAAAATCAACACTAAGTAAAATCACCACTATAGCAACTATAACAACTATAGTTGCTATAGTTGTTAAAATAGTGAGAAATCAACACTATATAAACATTTAAATAGATATAAACATGGATAAATTCATGTACAAGAACAAATATTAATATAGGTGTTTTTTTACCAAAGTAATATAGATGAGTAGAATATTTATATATCTTTGAACCAAAGACTATTAGCTTTTTTATGCTGAAACATAGTTGAGTTAGGTTATTTGGAAACCACACTGACTATAGATTTTTTATGCATGCTCACTACTCCACTTAAAAAAGCATTTAAATAGATATTTAATTACATATTGTACATCAACAATGTTCTCATATCAATAGTAAGATTTGAACTCATGACTCTGTGAGTTATGAATCAACAATTTCTCATTGGTTGGACTGACTTTCATTGACTAATATTAAGCTAATATTGTTGAGAAAACTATAGTAATCAATGCAAACTTGCTTCAAGCATTAAGAGAATTCAAATTTAATGACATATTTATATACCCATCTATCTTCAACTCTTAGTGTTGCTTGTTCTTAAATCCTAGATTTGAGAGTGATTGGAATACAAAATGGGAAAGTGAAAAGTTTGAGGCTGAGAAAGCAATGGGGGAAGATAAAGAGATAATAGTTAGTATGTGTGAACCACACTTGTTTGTTTGATAAATGAGAAAGCAACAAATACATTTTTTTGGGGCTACATGCATATTCTCTTTCTATGGTTGGCCTTTTCCTCCATGTTTGGACTCACTTGCGTAGGTTCGATGTGTAAGCATTTAATCCACACCGTTTCTCCTGTTCTTATGGTTTTTGTTTGGGTAAAGTGACATTGACATGGCAATTTAGTTAGTTTTAATTCCGGTGCATATATTTGGGTTTCTAATTTTAATATCAGATGCAGCAAAAATTACCTTGAATTGATGATGGCTTTTTGTTATTGTTTTTTTTTATTAACTCAAAAATGTCTTTCTATGTGCTACCACATACATATTATAACCTAGTTCGGCAAACTTTTTCTTATTGTTGATTCCATCAAATTTGACAAGTATTGTTTAAACCACCGTGCTTTGACAAGTATTGCATAAAATAGTTTATCGTATGCATACCAACAATTTATTTATCTAATTTGATCCCACTAATGCTATTAGTTAAGCTCTTTATAGTCACATGATATTACTCAAATATCCTTACAGTATTTATCCATTCATTTCTTCCATCCACACACACTCAATTAATTTTTCTCCCAAATCTTTCTTCACTCATTGTTTTCCCACTCAATCTCTCCGTAAATAAATGCTTAGAAAAATAAGTTACATTTCTTGCATATTACTCATTATCTTTGACCAATTTAATCCAACCCTTTGAGCGCACACACACACACACATATTTAAAAAGCGCGTGCGGTATACTCCCTCCGGTCCTAAATATAAGACCTAGTTGACTTTTTTGAAAAATCCTAAAAAAAGAAAAAATAAGTTAATTATAAATTGATTTACTTGATTTTTCCCTTAGACTAGTTTATTTTAAGAGGGATACTAGCTATCCAAGACATTGCAATCACCTAAATATATGATCTTGTTTTATTACTAACAACTATTTGGAGTTCATACTTTTTGTTGATTATATACTGTAAATTTATCGTTACTTCACTAGCGATGGTACATTATCATATTATACAACAACTTCATTTTATTAAACGCCATCGCTTGCCTAAAAATGGTGATCGATGTTTAGTAAAGAGGAGTTGATTTCCATAATATGTGATAACTTGGACAAATGGTCAGCCAAGCTGTTGGTTTTTCTCTTCGTATGACAAAGAAAGATATGCTAGTTACAATCCCTATAATTGTAGAATGTGTGACAACCACGTTTTGGTGGAAGAAGTTTATTTTCAATCCCTATAAAAGCGATGAGATGAGTGCGTGTTGTCACCAAAAAACAAAAAGAGATGAGTGTCTTATATTAGAGAAGTATGCAGCTTATACGTGTTAAAATCGGCACATAATTGTTTACTGTGTTACAAACTACTCCCTCCGTTCCTAAATATAAGAGCACTTTGACTTTTTTGGAGAATCCTAAGAAAGCAAAATGAACAATTTAATCATAACATATTTTAAATATTATTACATTTTTTCCCTTGTTATAGTGCCCAGAAAATGGCGAAAAACACGAGTATGACCCCAAAAATGGCAGATAGTTTTTTTTTTTTGCGGAAATTTTAGTTTTTGACTCATTCTCCTACTTTTGCGGAAATTACAGTTTTGACTCAGTTTTTTTTTTGCGAAAATTACAATTTTGACCCGTTCCCCTACTTTTTTGGAAATTACAGTTGCGGCAGTTACATTTATTTATTTATTTATTTTTATTATTTTTTTATTATTATTTTTATTTTATTTTTGCAGAAATTGCAGTTTTTGACCCGTTCTCCTACTTTTGCGGAAATTACAGTTTTGACTCAGTTTTTTTTTGCGGAAATTGTGACCCGTTCTCCTATTTTTGCGGAAATTACATTTTTTTCTTCTGTTAACCTGCGAAAATTATTCCTTTTTTTCCCTCATATTATTTATATCATTCATATCTGATATTTTCTCTTCTTTCTCTCATTTCTCATTTCTTATAATCTTTTTCCTCCTCAATCTATCAAAATGAATTAATTTTGATTTTCTTTTTAAGGCATTTTACTAAATTTACATTGTTTTATTAAATCTTTTGTTTCTCATACATATCTTAACCTTTGTATATTGTTTGTTGAGTATTGTGTTGTTTTGTTTTCATAGTATATTTATTAATTATTGTTTTATTTTATTGTAAATATTGTGGTTGTTCTGTTTTATTGTATTTTGTTATTTATTTATTTATTTGTTTATTTATTATTTTATTTTGTTTTATGGTTTTATTGTATTGTGTTATTATTCTATTGTATTGTATTGTGATTTTTTTACCGCTTTATTTATTTGTTATTATTTGTGCTAGTTTAATTATTATTAATGTTTAGTGTTATTATTATATTGTATTATGTTATTATTGTGAGTAATACTCTGCCTATATTATAGCCGGTCCTAAGCCCAGATAAAAAGAGTAAGTTGTGTTAGGCTTTGGCAGCCAACGTAAAAATTTGTCTAATCCTAAAGCATGGACACACACAACCATTTATGCAATATGTCATCGTCTAGCATTTTAGAGAAGAAAGGATATATAAAGAAGCAAGTCAATGAGTGTAGGATTAGATTTAGTACGTGGAATATTGGAACCTTAAAAGGCAAAGCTTGAGAGATAATAGGTGTGAGGAGAGATAGAAAAATAAACATTTTATGTTTACAAGAGACTAAATGGGTAGGTGAAAAGGCTAAGGATATTGATGGTTATAAACTCTGATACACTGATAAAGTGAGTCGTAGGAATGGTGTAGGTATAATTTTGGATGAAGTATGGAAGAAGAATGTGGTTGAAAGTTTATAGAAGTGGTGACAGATTATTATCGATAAAAATGGTAATTAAGGAGGAAACAATTAATGTAAAACGTGAATGATGGGCAATTAAAAAACAACAAGAACATAAGATGGATGTGATAGAGATGAAAATGTTGAGGGATGAGTGAGCATACACTAAAAGATAGGATTCGTAATGATCACATTCGTGAAAGAGTTGGGGTAGTAGCACCAATTTCAGAGAAAATGAGAGATTATCATTTAAGGTGGTATAGATATGTTCAAGAATTAGATGGGCTAGTAAGAATAACGGAGCAGATGGTAAGGGAGCCATATATAAGTAATAGAGGGAGACCAAAGTGAACTCTTGGTGAAGTTATTCAAAGAGATATGTTAGTGAAAGGTTTATTCTCCAGGAATGACTAGGGACATAGCAAAATGGTTTCGTGGGATCCATGTAGCCGACCCCACCCAAGTGGGATAATGATTTACGTTGTTATTATTGGATCATATGTAAGTTCATAAGTCAAATAAACTAGTTTATTGAAAAAATTTGGGAAAATCAATTTTTAATTACCATATTTTGTTTTCTTAGGATTCTCCAAAAAAGGCAAAGTACTCTTATATTTAGGAACGGATGGAGTATTAGTTGTAGTAATTAAAAAGAGTCACTGGTGTAATCATGTGTAGTAATTGATAAAAAGGAGAGGTGTTTTGAAACACCTCATAATGAGACCCAATGATCTCTTAATGGATTCTCTGTTCTCTCTGGCGCCGTTCGAACTCTTGACGAGTGGGGTAGGAACAACAATGCTCTTGCCATCAATCCAAGAGATCAAACGGCTTTATTTTAACTCTCTTAATATTGCATATATGTAAATCACTTAGTTTCTTCGTCCATTTCCGTACAAGAACAAAAAAGAATTTACTATTTTCGTATGTGCTGTGTGTTATGTTTGAGTGAGTAAAAATTAATTATAGGTGGCGTAAATGAATTTAATTAAGGTAAGGTTCCACTTCTCTCCTATTTAAGTGAGTCCCCATGAATTCTAATTAGATGAGGTCTATAGTTCTAGACAGAAAATTGTAATTGTCCGGTTAAAAGTTAGTATTGACCAAGAGTTTTGAAAGTTGTGATTTATACTCATTAATTAATGTTACAACAAAAAGCCCAAAAAGTTGTCACCATTTAGCCAAATAATGTTGATAGTTATAACAAAAATCTATAATAATTGCAAATAATATTCATATTGTTGTTAAAAAAGCCTAAAAAAGTTATTACTGGCCAAACATTATTAGTAACCAAGAATTCAAACTTTTGGTAAATAACAATTTTTTGATAAGATAACAACGCAAGCCAAACATTATTAGCAACCAAGAATTTTAACTTTCGGTTAATAACAATTTTTCATAAGACAACAAAGTAACTTTTGATTAGGTGATAACAACTTTCTGATCAGATAGGTACTTCATTTGAATTAAAGGATTTTGTGAGACGACATCAATTAAATTAAGGGATTTCAAGGGCCTATTGGTCGAATAATAAATCTCTTATCAAAAGTACAACTTGACCTTTCAATTATGAACATAGTGGTTAGGCACACATACAAACATACATCCATCCAACACCACGTAGGAGTCAAAGTCAAAGTAAATAAACAATTCTACCACATAAATCATATAATGCTAATTAAGAATCAAACAATAGGTTGTGTGTGTGTGTGTAAGGAGACCCTATCACTCAATCTTATGAAATTTAGCCACAATGGAAAGTACGTAGTAATTAGAATAATGAATTAGGAAACTTCATACCTTAATCAAAATTAGGGTTACCTAGGTTTAAGGGTGTGTTTGGCTGGACTTGTGGAAAAGTGACTTATTTTTAAGCTGACTTATTTTTAAGTAAATTTGAAATTGTAAGGTCTACGGTAGCTTATTTTAATATTTGGATGAACTGTGAAAAAAATGACTTATTTTCCTATTGACTTATAATTTATAAACATGTCTGAATGATTTTTTTTTGAAAAGTAAGTTGAAGATGAAAAAGATAAAAAAGGGCATGAATTTCATTAAATAATACACCTGAATTAAACTTTTGAATTTTGATGATTTTGAGTGAGAAAATCAAATTAGTTTTTTCATAAACCAAGACATTGTAGTTTTACCTCAAATCATATTTATAATTATAAAATAAAAATTTTCTCTATTTCTAATATTCTTTTACCACACAAGTTTCATATTAAAAAAAGATTAATTTAGTTGTATAAAAAATTACCTTAAAAGTGGTAAGTGATTTTAAAGCCTTTTATATTACTTGTAAAGAAACATTCATATATGCTTCATAAATATCCATGACTAAGCAAAATGCATAATTTCAGTTCAAAAAAAAGCAAAATGCATAATCAACACTATCTACTACACTTGATTGAGAAATAGTACAAATTTAAAATTTTTAACTTACTAATGATACATATATAGCCCTCAATGAGCTAAGTGATCTTGATAATCAGTCTCATTTGCAAAACATTAACAGTTACTAATGTCAACTCAGCATATAACCACTAAGTATCCAAGCAACACTGCATATAACCATCTGAACTATTAATACACAACTAAACCATGTAACAGATTTAGCCTTTAATTAATTAACACACAAATTTGTAGATCATATTTCTTTACCATTTACCCCTGAATTTAACATGCTCTGCCATATCAGTGCATATATAACAAGACTATGAGTTTTGTGGTAAATTTATCATCTTACTTTCAGTAAGCATATTATTCATCTTGTTGTTTCCTATTTTCTTTCTTGTAGAAGAAGAAGACGTCATTGCAAATTATTATCTCATGGTTTTTTTTTTTTTGGTTAAGGTTAAGAGAACTCCTGAAGTTACTTCTCGTAAAATATGTAAAGCTATTATTGCTGAGTTGGTGAGGCTTCACAGAAATGCAGAAGATAAAAAATGGAGAGAGGAGGTGGCTAAGGAGGAAGAAGAAGATAAACCACAGAAAATAATACGAGTGTTTGCACGGTAAAGAGAGAATGGCAGTGTTGTTAGTAAAAGAGCAATTAATTCTGAACAGTAAATAACCCACAGAAAATAAGCTAGCTACTTGTCTTTTTTTTTATACATGATCAAGGTATCCCCTGACTCGACAAGTGAGAGACTAATCCCGCTGATTTGTAGGCACCTCAAAGGGTGGGACAGCTGGCCTGAGAGATTTAATGCTTCTCCATACCCAACCCCCAGACAATTGGTTAAGGGTGAATGAGTCCTTGCCACTCAACCACACACCCCAGGTTGCTAGCTACTTGTTTTTTGAAATAAGCTCAAAAAAGTGGTTTATGAAATAAGTTGCATTTTTTTAGAATAAGCTGGATGGAAAATAAGTCTAGTTAAAGTGTTAAACAAGGAAAATAAGTCTAGTTAAAATGTTAAACATGGAAAATAAGTCATCCACCCAAAATAAGTCAGTATCTCAAAATCGCAGTTTAGTTCCTCAAAATAAGTTCAGCTAAACACAATCCTATTCTGGTAGAAAATAACAAATTTTTAGTAAATAATTTAAGCAAATTCAATCAACCAATTATTTGATTAAATTAGGCAGTTTGCTAGTATAATTGATTTTACCAATTATAAAAGTTAAGAAGCCAACCCATTATTAGACCCAATCAACGAATCCAGTTTCCAAATTAGTAATTTCTCATTTTTCTGTATTCTTGCTCTCATCTTCATTCCTTGTACGGTTGTACCTACAATTGAAATTTTAAGGAAGCATTGACGAGGTCATGGGCAGGAATGACAAGGTCATGCGCACATAAAACAAGTTCATGGGCAGGGAAGAAGAGGCAATATGATCTTTTTGTATTTAAAGTATAGGCTTAAGTATATTTTTGGTCCCTTATGTTTGCATCAAGTTTCAATTTAGTCCTTTATGTTTGGAAAGTACACTTTTAGTCCTTTTTTGTTAACACCGTTAGTTTAACTTAACGGAAAATGCTAATTTAACAATTTTAAATAGTTATTAAATACTGAAAAAATGTTCAGATTGAAATTTTTGAGTGTAAATATTCTTATATTTTCAAAATATATCATTTTTGGTCCAATTTCATTATAAAATAATCATTTAAAATGTTTAAGTTAGCATTTTCCGTTAAGTTAAACTAACGGTGTTAACAAAAAAGGACTAAAAGTGTACTTTTCAAACATAAAGGACTAAATTGAAACTTGATGCAAACATAAGGGACCAAAAGTATACTTTAGCCTAAAGTATATTAAAGTAAGGTCCCTAGGGACCATACTTCAATATGTGAAATTTATGAGATTTTTCTACTATTAAGCCCTTGTGATGAACTACAAATTAAATTTCCCTATATTTAGAGCATATATTTTAAATAAGAGGGCTACTAGTTATACAAGACATTGCAATCTCCTAAATATATGATCTTGTTCTATTACTTTTACAACTATTTGAAGTTCATACTTTTTATTGATTATATAATGTACAGTAATCATTACCTCATGAATTTCATTATCATATCATATGAAAAACTTCATTTTATCAAACGTCACCGCTTGCCTCAAAATGGTGATATGTTAAGGATAGAGGAGTTGATTTCCATAATATGTGATAACACGGATAAATGGTCAGCCAAGCTGTTGGCTTTTCTCTAATTGTATGACAAAGAACGATATGCCAGTTGACAATTCCTATAATTGTAGAATGTGTGACAGCAAGGTTTTGGTGGAAGAAGTTTATTTACTTTGGATACATTAAAAGAGATGACTAGGGACATAGCAAAATGGCGTCGTGTGATCCATTTAGCTGACCCCACCCAAGTGGGATAAAGTTTACGTGGTTATTATTACATTAAAAGAGATGAGATGAGTGTTGTCACCAAAAAACAATAAAAAGAGATGAGTGCCTTGTATTAGAGAAGTATGGAACTCGACGTATTAAAATCGGCACATAATTGTTTACAACTTATAAATGATTAGTTGTAGTAATTAAAAAAAAGAGTCGCCGGTGAAATAATGGAAAATTATGTGTAGTGATTGATAAAATAAAAAGGATAGTTTCTGATAAAAAAAAAAAAAAGGAGAGGTGTTTTGAAACACCTCATAATGAGACTCAATGGCCTGTTGATCATTTCTGTTCTCTTTTGGAGCCGATCGAACTCTTGACGTGTGGTTAGGAAGGACATTGCTCCTACCATCACCTACCATCAATCCAAGAAATCGAACGGCAATACCTTGGCTCTCTTAATTTTACATATAAATCACTTACTTTCTTGGTCTATTGCTTTGCAACGAAAGAAATTTATTTCCTATGTGCTGTGTTTATGATTGAGTGATTAAAAATTAATTATAGGTGAGGCGAATGAATTTAATCAAGGTAAGGTCCCACTTCTCCTCCTATTTTAAGTGAATTTCCATGAAATAATCTAATTAAATGAGGTCTATAGTTTCTGGCAGAAAGTTGTAATGGTTCAATTAAAAGTTGTAATGGTTCAGTTAAAAGTTATTATTGACTAAGATTTTTGAAATTTGATGAGTAGTTTTGCTCTAAAAATTTTACATAAGTATTTTTGCACCTTCTTGATAATTATTAAAACACCCTATTTTGTTTGGGTCCCACCAAATAAAAAATTAAAAATATAAAACAACAAAAATAAAAATAGTGTCATTATGTCATAAAATAGGATTTTCTTTTTTAAAAAAAATAATAATAAGAAAAAGCAGCATACCGATTAGAAGTTGTTCATGGGAGCATTCAATAGAATTATTTTGTTGAAGGGAAAATGCATTGGGAAATTAGGGCAAAAAGGAATATTTTGACATGTCCACTAAGTGTGATTGCAATATTTGTTTTTTTTTATACATGATCAAGGTATCCCCTCACTAGACAAGTGAGAGACTAATCCCCCGCTGATTTGTAGGCACCTCAAAGGGTGAGACAACTGGCCTGGGAGATTTAATACTTATCCATACCCAACGCCAGGGATCGAACCCCAAACATTTGATTTTGATAGTGTTCGATTCCTTTTGATTGCCACATGTTTGAATTAAAAGTACAATTAGAAGACTTCTTTTGTTGATCCCTGATTTGCTCTCATATTATAAAGTCGCGCTTGAAATAAGGACTGGAGGGATATCCCTTGATGTCATTTGTTGATTTGATCCACGAACATTAACAAAACTTCCATATTAATTCACATTTTTTAATTTTGAATAAGGAGAAATTGTGTGGATTTCAACGTGGGGTGGGGCCGGGGGGAAGCTAAAATTAGAAGCATTTGAAGCTAATCCCTTGTGATTGTTTGAATAAAAATTAGAATAATGGAATTGGAGGGATTTTTGTCTATACTTTATCTATCAAATGTTGGAATCAAATGGGGATTGGAAGACTCTTGTTTATTCCAAATTGATCACATATGAATTAAAATGTGATCGAGGATATCTTGCTTATTCTTTGTTGCTCTCATAGTAAAGAAAAATATAATTAAAGCAAAGACTTTAGATGTAAGTTTTGATTGAAAGGATTTGTTATCATTGCTTCACACATGAATCAAACGAGAGAATTGTTGTGAGCTGATTTTTCTTTCCTTCCACGTTGAGAAAATGTAAATAAGGTACAATAAGGTGTCTGGAGTAAAATATGAGAGCGAACAAGAGAGGGAGGGGCGAAGCGGACGGTGACGGCCGTGGCGGAGGAAACGGTGATGGGCAAGGCGGAGGAGATGGAGATGGGGTGATCCCACCTGTTTTTCAAGGTGGTTTTGTCTTTGGCTGGAATGAAAATTCAGAGAGGAAGGGAGTAAGTTGTGAAGAGAAGGCACCTCCAAAGGTTAATAGGAGACCTATGCAGGTTTCTTGTAAGGAGAAACTCCTTACCTTAGGGGGTGCAGGTTTCCTGATGAATCATGACCAAGAAGATGACATAGTGAATGGCTGGAAAAATTTTTTTGCCAAACAGAATGGTGAAAAAAGTGAAGAGAGGGGAGCCGAGAGGAGTAATGAAAAGGAGGGTGATGTGCATGATGAGGATATGATAAATGGGAAGTATCCAACTTTGAAAATTACAGCGGAGCAATATTCAGCCTGGTGTAAACCTTGGTCAAATTCTTTAATTATCAAACTTCTTGGAATTTCAGTGCCTAAAAACGTTCTCATTGATCGGGTTAAAAGGATGTGGAGACCCCAACAAGCCATGAAAATAGTGCCTCTAAGTAATGATTATTACATTGTTGCTTTTGCTAATCGGGAGGATAGAGATTATGCTTTTCAGGAGGGTCCATGGATGATTAATGATCATTATTTGTTGGTGAAAAAGTGGAGGCCTAACTTTAATCCATGGAAAGCGGATACTCAGAGAAAGGTTGCAGTTTGGGTTCGTATTCCAGATTTGCCCGTTGAGTTTTATAGTGTTGAAGCTCTAGGAAGTATAGGTAACTTGATTGGAAAAACCATTAAAATTGATCGATCCACTTCAATTCATGACAAGGGAGGTTTTGCCAGGATTTGTGTGGAAGTAGATCTTCATAAACCCCTATTGCCGGCGTTCAACATTCTAGGAGAAGAGAAACAAATAGTCTATGAAGGTCTCCATCTCGTTTGCTTTGGTTGTGGGAAGTATGGTCATGAGGAACATGGTTGCCCTTTCAATAAAGATACTAGGGGCTTAGTACGAGAAGAAACCGACGGCATGAATGATAATATGGTGAAAGAGGTTTCTAATGACTATGAGGGGAAGACTGACGGTGGTGGTGTGGCGGATGAGAAGGCTCCGGCGGCCGGAAAAGGAAAAGAGTCAGGATCTCGATTAGGCCTCATATGATATTAAGGCGTAATTTCAGGGATGAAGTTATGAGAGATTTTCGGAAGGAGGGGAAAAAGGAATTAATTGGGAAAAATCGTTCAACCATTAAGAGAGGGGATAACGGCAGAATTGTTACACATGGGCAAGGGATGATTAAAGCTAAATTAGAGGAAGATTTGAAAAAGTCATCTCCCTATAAATATGGAAGTCACGTTGGCATTAAAAAAGGTGAATGGAGAGTTGTGAGTCCAAGAGGTAAAAATATGGCAGTATCTCAACATGTGGAGAAAGAGAATCGGATCTTTGTTAAGCCCATCATTAAGAAGAAAGTGCAAAGTGATACTATGGGTCAAAATAAGTGTAACTTGAATTCTTTTGCAATTTTACATGATGACATGGCGGAAGCTACAGAGGTGGCGCAAAATGGAAATAATATGGCTATAAATAAAGGAAACATTAGTTTACATGAGCATGAAATTTTGAATCCTTCTCAAGCTTCTTCAAGTCAGCAAGAAGATCATCAAACGGAAGAGCAAAGTAAAGAGAATGACATGGTAATTGAGCGAGTGGATAAAGAGGTGACATTGGAGGATGAGGAGATTATGGGTAACACTGAATCTCATTATTTACCTATTGTTTCTCAATGAATTACATCATTTGGAATGCAAGAGGTACAGGCTCAAAATCACTTTCGAGTCTAGTAAGAGAAATTAAAAATCATTATCAAGTGGATTTTATGGCTATTTTAGAAACACGAGCTGATAGAGAAAAATCTGAGCATAGAATAAAGAATATGGGATTTCAGGAATATGGTTTTACCGCGGCTAAAGGTTTCAGCGGAGGTATATGGTGTTTCTGGAATAATGGGGTGTGTAAGATAAGAATTATAGAATCACATCACCAATATATTCACCTTTGTGTGGAGTCAAATAGGCAAGATAAATGGTACTTGACTGTGGTTTATGCAAGTCCAAATGTCGTGAATAGAAGAATTCTTTGGGAAGCATTATTCCGTATTGGAGAGGATATTCATGAACCGTGGATTATTGGTGGTGATTTCAATGCTACTCTTTTAGATACAGAGAGAAAATCGGAAGCTCGATGTCGGAAATCTTTTGATAGAGAATTTTGTCGATGGGCAGATGATATCGGTGTTCGTGATATTGGTTTTGAAGGTCCTCCTCTCACCTGGAAGTGAGGTACTTCAGAAGCTCGCCTTGATAGATTTGTAGCTAATGAAGCCTGGGTGGAGAAATTCATGGATGCTAAGGTATTCAACTTGCCTTTCTTTAAATCTGATCATAGGCCAATGTTGCTTAAAATTGAACCTAACTTAAGATATCCTCAAAGGGAAAGGCCGTTTCGTTTTATTGCTTCTTGGGTTCTTCATGATCAATTTGAGGATTTTGTGCATGGTAATTGGAGGGAGATGTTGGATTGGAATAATAATGTGTCTCAATTTTCTGATGCTTGTAAAAAATGGAACAAAAATTGTTTTGGAAATATTGAGAGAAGGAAAAAGCATCTTCTTCAACGTTTGGATGGATTAAATAAAGCTATTGCTAGTGGCAGAAATATTGTTGAGTATGAGGAATTGCAACTAGACTTATGGAATGAGTTAGATTGTACATTAACTCAGGAAGCTCTTTTATGGGCTCAAAAGGCAAGGGCAGATTGGAGTGTTTATGGAGATAGGAATACTAGACTGTTTCATGTGAGAGCCAATGGTCGGAGGAAGTTAAATCATCTTCATGCTATGAAACTTGATGATGAAAACTGGTGTTTTGATGAAGAACAAATTAAAGTTAATGCTACAAGATTTTTCACTTCCTTATTTGAGGAAGAAGTTCAATCAAGGGGTTCTCTTAATTGCTCTATTACCTATCCACCAATTGAAGATGTACATAAGAGAATATGTGAGAGGAAGGTGGAGGATGAAGAGATTAGAGAGGCAATTTTTAGTATGGGGGCTTTAAAATCTCCTGGTCCTGATGGATTGAATGCCTTATTCTACCAATCTCAGTGGTCTATAGTTGGAAGTTCAGTTGTAAAAACTATTAAAAATTTCTTCGATGATCCGGAGAAGATTAGAAATATTAATGAAACCATTGTGCTTATTCCTAAAAAGGATCATCCAGAGACATTCAGAGATTTGAGGCCTATAAGTCTTTGTAATGTTATTTACAAAGTGATCACGAAAATTGTGGCTAACCGGATGAAAGGGTTTATGAACAGCATTGTATCTCCAAACCAGTGTAGTTTTGTCCCAGGAAGACACAGCTCAGATAATATAATTGTGGCACAAGAGGTTATGCATTCTATGAGAACCATTCCTGGAAAAAAGGGATATATGGCAATAAAGATTTATCTTGAGAAGGCGTATGATAGAGTGAATTGGAAGTTTGTCATTCAATGTTTGAGAGAGATTTCACTTCCTGAGAATTTCATTCAAATCATTGAGCACTGTATTGGTTCAGCTAGTCTTCAGTTGTTGTGGAATGGAGGAAAGGCAGATGTTTTCCATGCATCGAGGGGAGTGAGACAAGGGGATCCTATGTCTCCTTATTTATTTGTAATTTGTATGCAGAAATTAGCCCATTTAATTCAAGAGAGGATGGAGAGGCAAGAATGGAGACCTATTCATTTAACTAGGAAAGGTCCTCCTATATCCCATTTATTTTTTGCAGATGATATTATTTTGTTTGCAGAAGCTTCTCTTCAACAGGTTGAGCTCATTCGGGATTGCTTGGACCAGTTCATGCACAGTTCAGGCTTGAAAGTTAATGACTCAAAGACACGGGTATATTTTTCTCACAATGTTCATCATAGCCGTCGCACGGAGTTAAGTGAAGCTTTGGGATTTATAAAGACAGGAGATCTAGGGAAGTATTTGGGTGTCAAGCTTCACCATAAAAAAGTGGGGAAGGAGACTTTCTATGATGTGGTGGATAAGGTTAAGACACGACTGTCTAGATGGAAATGTAATTCTTTATCACTCGCTGGTAGATCTACTCTTATTTCTGCAGTTACCTCAGCGATTCCTAGTTACACCATGCAGACTGCTCAATTCCCGGTGAGTACGTGTAACTCTCTTGATAAATGCAATAGAAATTTCTTGTGGGGTAGTTCAGAAGAGCAACGTAAGATTCCTCTTGTTGCATGGGATGAAGTTTGTAAAGAAAAAAAGAAAGGTGGTCTTGGGTTACGCCATGCTAAGCTTCAGAATAAATCTCTTCTTATGAAACTAGGGTGGAAGTTGGTGGCTAATAGAGATGATTTTTGGGTTCGTGTTATGCGTGATAAATATAGATGTGGTAATGATATTATGCCAAAAATTGACCCAAACAGACATGGATCTAATGTTTGGTTGGGTATCAAAAACACGTGGAAGAAGGTGCAGGAGGGTATTGTTCATGATGAAGTTACTAACTCTGTGAAATGGAGGTGGGAGAGTAGTGGCACCTTTTCAGTTAAGTCAGCTTACTCTTCTTTGTCTGTGGCAGAAGGGAATGCTGAGATTAAATGGGAAAATATATGGAAGATTCAAGCCCCGTATAAGTGCAGAACCTTCTTATGGCTAGCTGCGAAAAGAGGTTTACTTACCAATTCTGCCAGAAAGAGAAGGGATCTATCACTAGATGACACTTGTGCCGTTTGTAATGAGGATTGTGAAGATACTCTTCATGTCTTAAGAGATTGTGCAAGCGCGAAAAGGTTGTGGAAAAAGATTGTTGATCAAAATGAATGGAACTCCTTTTGTTCTGGTTCCCTTGACAGGTGGCTATGGTGGAATATAAGCTATAAAACAAAGGAGTGGACAACTTTGTTTGCAATTGTTTGTTGGTGGATTTGGAGAAGAAGAAATATGGCTATATTTGATAGTAAAGAAGTATCTGATGAATCAATCATCTCAAGTGCTCGAGCAATGGCAGGAAGTATGGTGAATACGACCAATAAACTTGCAGGTACTAGGATTGATGGAGCAAGGAGGTCGAGAGATTCAATAAATTGGTCACCCCCTGAAGAAGGCTGGGTGAAAGTTAATGTTGATGGGTCTTATTCCTTGAGAAATAATTTGGCAGCATGTGGTGGGATTATCATAAATAGTTCTGGGTCATTTATGACAAGCTTCATTCATAATCTGGGGGCTGGTGATGTGTTTCAAGAAGAACTATGGGGATGTCTTCTTGGACTTAAATTGGCTTGGTCTAAAGGGTGGCGCAAAGTTATTATTGAGACTGATGCTACGGAAATTATTGATATTCTGAAGTCTCCACTATTGACGGCTCACCGTGATCGAGAGGCTATCTTGGAAGCTCAACAGTTTTTAAAGAATAGCTGGGAGGTGAGATTGCAGTTCGAGAAGCAAATATGGCAGCAGATTGGCTTGCAAAGTTTGGGTTAGCTGCGCCTCATGGATATCATAATATCCAGGATATTCCGCATGATTTATTTGTGATTTTGGCTATTGATTGTAATGTATCTGAACATGTAGGTGGTTGATGAGGTCTACTTTAATTTATCAAAAAAAAGAAAATGTAAATAAGGTAAAGTCATCACATTTGAATTGGGACAATTTGTGCTGATTCTATGGCTTTAAACAAGGAGAAAGAATTATTACAGATTCTTCTTTGCTTCAACGGTCAAAATGTAATTAAGACACACTCTAGTACGGGTGAGCAAATCAAACCGAAAACCGAAAACCGAACCAAACCGAATTGAATTCGGTTATTTCGGTTCGGTTAATTCGGTTTTCGGCTCTTATTCGGTTTCATAGTTCGGTTATTTCAGTGTTCGGTTTTCGGTTCGGTTTCTTTAAAAAATATTTTGGTTAACCGAATTACCTAATTAATAAAAAAAAAATAAAAAAAATATTATTTTATAATATTTTTCTTTAGATAAGTAAAAATTTAGAGTTTAAATCTATAGTTTTTGTATTTCTTCTTTTAAATTAAAAATGGTATGCAATTTATCAATATAAAATGTGGAGTTTTATATGTTGAAAATGAACAAAAAATTGAATTTAATATAAAATAAAGAAATTTCGGTTTTTCGGTTAAAACCGAAACCGAACCGAAATATTTCGGTTATTTCGGTTCGGTTCCCAACACTAATCGGTTTCGGTTCAGTTTTGAAAATAACCATACTTCGGTTTTCACCGAAAAACCGCATGCTCTGCCCTACACCCTAGTGACACGCCTATATATGAGGGGTAGCTTGTGAAGTAGAAGGGAGAGCATTTTTTTGAGAGAGATCATTTTAGGGGCTTTATTTAGAGAGACCATTTTAGTGGAGAACTTTAGAAGAGAGGAGAGTGGGGTCTTACGAGAGAGCATTTTTTTTTGGAAGATCATTTTTCATAGGCTAGATTTTCTAGAGGGATCATTTTTTGTGAGAGACATTTTTTTGTTTGGAGAAAGAGAGTCATAGAGAGCCTTACAAGATAACCCCCACTCAAGTGTACCATACTCTCCCCTCTCTTTGATTTCCATCTAATTGTTCATCAACCTACATAAGTTCTTAGGAACACAAGCAACCACCATACACATCATATCATTTTATATTTATAATGAAATGGTTGAAACACGCTTAATGGCATATGGTGATTCACATGGAGCAAAAGTCATGAATGTTAATGACATTTGATGATACACACATGTATCTAAAGGTATGAACTTTCTCTCTCCCCTGTACTATGAACATATGTTGATATTGAATTATTGTTTGGTAGATTATTGTGAATGATTTTTTTTTCGCAAATAAATCAAACTCCAATAAAAGTAAAAAATTTGTCAAAAATAAATAAATTATTTTGAAAATGGTGTTCATGTTGTGTGAAGGTTTTTACAACCTCATCAATTATGATTGATTAATCTTCCGTGAGAGATATTACATCTCCGCAGGAAGTTCAGTCCAGCGTATTTAAAAAAATATATATTTTCTAAATCTAAATAACTACGGGCTTTTCTTAAATAAAAAACACAAACCAAATATAAACTTTATTTCAAAAATCAAATAATCATTTTCCTAAAAAACACCAAACAAGTGACAAGCCTTTCTACTCATTCGAACACGTGGGCTATGATCCCTTAAAGGTACGTAGACCCTAGGTCTTAGGTCAAGTCCAATAATATGAATATTATATTTTTTCCTTTTCATCTTTATTTTTATTTTTTATATTGATATTATTTGGTTATTTAAATAAAATAAAATTAAGCCATATTTATTTTAAAATACTACCTCCGGTCCTAAATATAGGACCTAGATGACTTTTTTTTGGAGAGGTTAAGGTTGCAAAATAGTCTATTCAATCATGACATATTTGATATATTTTTAGATTATCCATTAGTTTATAAGTAAAATAAACTAGTTTAAGGAAAAAAGTTAGGTAAATCCATTTATAATTAACTTATTTTTGCTTTTTCTAGGATTTTTTAAAAAAGTCAATTAGGTCTTATATTTAGGACCGGAGGGAGTAATAAACTTAGGGTGACCATTCTCTTAAACGGGTGCTATGGGATGATTAACACATTCCCCATGCACAATCGACTCTCGAACCTTATATGTTTTCATTTTATTATTATTTTGAAAGGTTTTCCAAAATATCATTTTAAAAATTTTGGTGGCGGCTCTATTGTTTCCATTTTAATTTAATTTTTTTTCGGTCGTTACACATGGACATTTTTACATTAAGTCCTTAAATATATCGTTATTTTAGGCAACAATCAAAACATATATAATTGATATACATTCTAAATTTTATTTTGGTAACTCATAATTTTGCAATCAAACCTTATAAAAATAATTCGCGAGTTTGGGGAGTATCTTCATATCTATTTAAATTAGGGTGAAATCCACTTGTGTGAAAAGAAAAATGGCTTGCTCTTCATGTTACAAAGTTCACAAGGATAGACCCTACTCGATAATGAGTTAAAAGCTCTATCCTAAGATTGTGCGTGAATACAACCCTTTAATTTCTTTAAATTTTTTTATGAGAAGATTAATTGAATCATGGGAAAAAAATAATCAGTTTCTCTCATCAAAATGCCCCCATGATATTTATCTCCCCAGCTATTCTATTTTCCTTCTTAGCTTTAAGATACCCAAAAAATATTTAAAAGGAAAGGTGTTTTGAAACACCTCATACTTATACGAAGAAGGGTTTGTGGTTGGATTCAGGTACGTGCCAAGTTTTGATCCCTTGAACTTCAATGGCAAAGCTAGCTATGCTGTTTTCACCATCAAAAAGCGTCAAACGACACCAATTTGATTGTTTATAAAATTAATTAATTAGATATTTTGTCCTTGTTTCTTCAGTTTTTATTGTGCTGTTAATGGAGAGGGAAAACAAACAGTTTTACAATAAGCCAAACTTTTTCCTGTTTGAAACTGCAACATCTGATGAATTGTTTTTTTACATATGTAATTAGGGCGAAGGGGCAAAAATAGTCACCGTAATTCTCCAAATGGACAACTTTGGCACCCGTAATTTCGATGGTGCAAAACCGTACATTATAAACCAAAATGGAACAAATTTAACACTCTTAAATAGATGTGTTAAGTTTGACCATTAGTTGACTGGGAATGGTGATTTGGCATGATGACGTGGCGAAATAAGGAATTATGTGTCACATTGCATATGACATGACAAAAAAATAAACATACACATGTCATAATGGGGTCCACCCTAATACATATGTTAACTAAAAAATAAGGGAAAATTAATTTGAAGTCCCCCACAAGGGACTTAATACTAGAAAAGTCCCAAAAGTTAAAAAATTAATGTAGGGTCCCAAGGGACCTCACTTTAATATATTTGAAAAGTGAAAAGACAGTTTTGCCCCTAGCCTTAATAAAAAAAATACCCCACCCACCCCCTTCTCTCTTCTCTTCCTCTCCCTTTCTTCACTGACCCGGCGACCCCCCCACCCCTCCCCCTCCCCCCACGCTGCCCCCCCTCCCCCTCCACACCCACGCTGCCCCCCCTCCCCCCTCCACACCCACGTCTTTTCCTAGGACTGTACGGCCGGCGTCATGGGAGATGTTGAGAGTTTGGAGAACGAGTTGAGGAGAGGGAGTGATGTGAGAGAAGGCGAGGTGAAGACGTTGAGTTACGGAGAGAGGGTCGGAGTTGGGATCCTCTTGAAGCTTGTTGGAGATGGATTGGGCAGTGGGGTCTGTTTCTGCGTGTTGTGAGAGAGCAGAGAACGAAAGATCTAGAGAGAAAGAGAGAAGGTGCAGTGAAAAGAGAAAGAGTGGAGGATTGGGAACGGTAGAGGTTGGCGGCGGCTGGAGATGGAATTGGAGGAGAAAAACTTGGACGGAGAAAAGACGACGAAGAAGAAGAGAAGGAGCGTAGCCACAGCCTGCGAAGTTGCAGAGATAAAGATAGAGATTGAGGGTGGGGGATGACGTGGGTGTGGAGGGGTGGTAGCAGTGGAGGGGGGAGAAGGAGGAGGAAAGGTCGGTGGGCCTCATTATGTATTAGGGTGGGCCCCATTTTTAGTTAACATATGTATTAGGGTGGGCCCCATTATGACATGTTCATGTTTATTTTTTTTCCATGTCATATGCAATGTGACACATAATTCCTTATTTCGCCACGTCATCATGCCAAATCACCATTCCCAGTCAACTAACGGTCAAATTTAACACCTCTGTTTAAGAGTGCTAAATTTGTTCCATTTTGGTTTATAATGTACGGTTTTGCACCATCGAAATTACGGGTGCCAAAGTTGTCCATTTGGAGAATTACGGTGGCTATTTTTGCCCCTTCGCCCTATGTAATTAACAAGGGAAAATGACAAAAAAATTGACACTTGAATTTGAGTTGGACAAAATGGGATCTTCAATTCCAATTTGGACAAATAAGGGATAGTCTCCAATTTGTCCTAAATTAAATTTGTGACTTTGTGCCAAAAAAGGTAGTGAATGACGATTCTAAAGTAGCTATTTGCGATACTTGGGTAGTTATTGAGAATGGTAATTAATAGCGATACTATGGTAGTTAACTGTAATACATAAGTAGTTATCCATTAACTACTCAAATATCCCTGTTAACCACTTTAGAATCGTCATTCACTACTTTTTGGTATAAAGACACAAATTTCATTTAGGACAAATTTGGGACTATCTTTTATTTGTCAAGTTGGAATTGGAGACCCCATTTTGTCCATCTCAAATTTAAGTGTCATTTTTTTTGTAATTTTCCCAATTAACAAGAAGAATTTTGGGCGCTTTTATGAAATTAAATTAGAGTCACAGGAAACTTACTTTAAATTATTTTCCAAGTCAGGAAGTCATTTTTGCCCTCCTTTTGTCATTTACAATATAACAAATGTTGAGTGGTGAACAACAATGTTTTGACCACATGTAACAAATTGTTGACCGTTAATCACAAGAGTTTACATTTTCATCAATAATAAGTGTTTGGGATGTGAATAACAATGTTCCGACCATGCATAATGGGCTTGGAATAACAAGGAGGACAAAAGTATATTTTTACCTTAGAAGATAATTAAATTTGTGTCAATTGATACCCTACTTTAATTTCGTCATTTTATGGATCTATTCTATTGGGTAGTTGAATTTCTCTCCCTTTATTTTTTAAATAAGTTATCAAAATTAAACAAATTACTTATAAACTAATATATTTTAGTTTTTTTTCTTTAAATTAATTTGTTTAACTTATAAACTAATATAATTGTTTTTCTCTAATATATTTGTTTAACTTACAAATTACTTATAAACTAATTTATTTTTTATACATGCATAAAATTTAATAACATATAAAATATGTTATAATTAAGTTGCATTTCTCTTGCAAAAAAAATTAAATAGCTAATTTAGGTTTCTTAATCATTATAAAAAGAAAGTCAAATATAGAGCCGTTAATATGGGTCTGGCCCGTCGGGACGGCCCGTTTTCATGCAGACTCGAGGAGGGCCGAGCCTGCTGTTTTGGTGGAAAAATAGGGGAGCGGGCCTATTAGGGCCGGCCCTTTAGGGCCTAGGACCCGTGCGGGCCGGCCCGCCCGTTTCCAAGTTTTATTTTAAAAAAAAAATTGCATATGATTCTTTATTTAATTTATGATTTTTTTGTTTCTTTTTTATACATGTGTGAAGGACAATTAATTCTTTTTTTTCTCTTTTCTTAGATGATAGAGGAGATAGTGCATATGATAGTAAAGAAGAATTGCAAAGACTTGATATTTTGTCACTGGAGTCAATTCATAGTGAAGCACAATCAAATGTCGTTGATGACAGTGATGATGATGTGCACTCTTAGATGACTCGTTGAATGTTATTATTTAATGTTTATTTAGATTTATATTTGAAGACTTTGTTATTTATTTTGACTGTCATATTATGTGTATCACTATCAGTGTTACAGTATATGTTGTAATGTTATCGCTTATCAGACTATGTTATGACTTATAACTATGTTCATTGTGGGTTTGTGATGTTATTAGATGATTTTATTTTGCTAAAACCATAAAATTTACAGGGCGAACAATGTGGAAAGAGGAAAAATGGGTTTAGTAAAAGGATTTTTTTTAAAAAAAAAAAGAAGAAGAAAGTGGGCCAGGCCCTACGGGCCAGGCCCGGCCCGATGGCATGAGGGCCGGGCTTCCCAAATAGGGGAGTAAAAGGGGGACCGGGCCTAAGTGGGCCTGGCCCGGTTAGGCCCGGCCCGATGCGGGCCGGACCATTAGGGCCGGGCCGGCCCGAATTCCCAGCTCTAGTCAAATATATCTTATATTAAGTAACATATAAGTAATCATAGGCAATTATATTTTAGTGAAGCTTGAGTTTTTGAATGAATATTAAATAGTAAAATCACTTTTGTACTATCTGATTGCCCTAAACATTTGATAAAACCCTTCAAAATGCTCTACTATCATAAACATCCAAAATCTAATCAATAGAAAATTTATCATACTCTCTTTCGTTCTTAGTTTAACATTGTTTGATAATTTGATACTTATTGACAACTGACTAATCGTATGTGAAAGGTATGTATATTGTCCATATAGGTGAGGTTGTTCCTCTCCAATGAAAGTGTTTTCCTATATTTGAATACTAGTTAAAAGTTAAAGGTAAAAAAAATACTAGTTAAAAGTTATCATACTTTAATACAACATTCATTTTGAGATTTCTTTTTAATATACTTATGTTTGATCATTTATTTAAGATTTTCTAAAATACTGGGTTTAAAATCAAATAAAATCAACAATATGACACCAATAATACGAATTTCTCTGTATCAATATAATAAAACAGCTTTATATAACTAATGTATACTTACTTTTCATTTTCATATGGTTTCATAAGCATTGGTTAACCAAACTACATAAACCACATACATATATATATATATATATATATATATATATATATATATATATATGTATATATATATATATTTCTGTCCACCCAATTCATTTATTATGAATAAATTTTATGCAAACATATTTAGGAGAGAGCGACCGGATGGGAAGAAAGAGAAACAATATTTTTTATTATTATTACAAAAGAGAACCAATCTATTAGAAGAAATAGTTAAGATTATAGAGAGAAAATAATTTATTTTTCAATTTGTAAATAATTTAGTTAAAATTAAAAGATATCTAACTATTATTAGTATTTCCTATATCATAGGAATTTTTCTGATCAAAAAATTTGTTGGAGAAATCCTAAACTTAAAGCAAAACATGCATACAGAATTTCTACCAATTACATAATAAACAGCGGAAGACTTTAGATCATAAATATCTCTCGCCATTGCTTATTTGAATCGTATGAAGAATCCATGAACAAGAAGCCCTCTCTTGGACCGCCTCCTTTAATCTACATGAGACATAAAGAAAAGAAACAGAGGAATCTTCTGACTGGTAGAGAGACACAATGATGGTCTTGTTTGGGTTGTCATCTCCAGTTCAGGGAACCTCCTATTTATAAACAAATACATGAATGGACATGTCTCTTGTACTGATGAGACATGTATGTATTGTTTAAAAGGTATGACTTATTATTATAACTTTCCATCAAAGTTAATAATAATACTATGGTCATAATTACCCTAAACCATACTTAATGCATCCAACATGCGGGCCACTTAAGGAGATATTTTAATAACTAGAATATCCACAAAATATATATTCTAACATATTAAAATATCCAACATTCTCCCACTTGGCCCGCAACTGACGTCAACTGCCATAATATGATTTATTTAAGCAATACTACAGGAATCATGGCGGCAAGTCTTCTATAGTCGAATGTTACCTTCCATGTATCACAAGTAGCATCCTTACCTAATGGGTTGATACTTTATGAATAAACCTCAAATGTTTATTCAGTTCCAACTTAAATGTTTGCTATTGGTCTCACATAAATTAGGTACCTGGAAACCGAGACCACCAAACACAACTTGAATTTCATCTCATGATAACCTCTCATCAAGATCACTAAATGTGATCTATCCCAGATGAGATATTAATCCTTTAATTCCTCTAAAATCATGATCTTCAATAAAGGATATATACTTTATTGCTTTATAACCAATTGCCTTTATGATCATAAAACACACTTAATGGATATGAATTAACTTAATAATTTCAATATCCCACAATGAAATTCCCTCAATAATCTTGTCACTTGCCTCTTAAGAATGATTAACTTGGCATCTCATGGTGAAGATACAAACTTAATGATTGTTATACAATCTTTCACTTCCCCATGATGCAACTTGTTCAGTCATGAAATGATGTTTCTTTATGTTAACTCTATGTTAACACATCCAACTGAACTTAACAAAAACCAATCATTCAAAACACTTTCTCCAAAGTAAAGCATGAAAACTCAATGTACATTTCATAATGTACTCCATAACTTGCAGCTTTCAATCATCATCCAAGCAAAATGTTGCTTGATTATCCTTATATAATTCCCTCACAATGACTATGCCCATTTGTGCGCACTTGTAGGCAAGTCAATACCTTGGAATTAAACTAAAATGAGTGTTCATCACCCTTTTCCTTATGATGATGACATTAGAGATCTGGACAACTTAAAAGACATTCTCTCAATAGGTACTACTTATTGCAAGTAGCATTTGTACATGAATGTTCAATTTGTGATTTTGGACTACTTATGATATTCTCAAATATTTCGAGAACAATCCCTTCATGTAACATTGAACAATATCACACTCAAATCTGTTATATCACAACTTTGAACATATATCACTTCATGTGCACAATAATGAATTATCCTTTATTCTATATAGATAATTCAACTCCCACTAATCCAGTGATATAAACTGTAAACAATATTATGATGTTATCAGCTTGACCATATATGTGACTACATCACAATAACTTGATTATCACTAATGTGAGATGTGCCTATGAAGAAAACTTCTTAAATTTGCTAACTAAATCCCTTTAACCAAAATGATTCATACCATTGATTCAAATAAATCTTTCCTTATGTCCAAATGGAAAGACAACACTCTTAATATTTATGTTCTACTCAATAAGTAGTAGTTAGGTAATGACAAAACTAAACTTCCATTGGTCTTAACTCAACCAATTTGTTGATTGAATTTGCAAAATAAGAACATCACATATAAGTCTATCATTATTCAATAAATAATGGGTAAGGGACCTAATCTGCCCCCGAAGTAACCACCAAGGAGCGCTGAGCACCCTGAACTAACAACAGGCCCGTATCTGCACTCCAAGTAACCAAGGTGTTTAAAAACTACCCCGGTTTGACGGTCAACAACGTTTGACCGTTAGTATGCATATGTGGACGCCACGGGGAGACTTGTTTTGCCACCCGGCGCCTTGTTGAAATTGGTGACAATAAGCAATTCCAAGAAAAAGGTTCATAAGCTATTTTTTGTTCCTCTATAGACTATAAAGAAGCAGAAAAAAATTAATAAACGGAATTCAAAATGATTGAAGAAAAATAATTCACACTGTCATTTTTTCCCTACTACTTGGCTTTCCCATTAAAAAATAGGACGTTAATTAATTTACCTCATAAGTCATAAGTATATTACAAAACCCTAGTGCCCACCACCCAACCTAAACCCTTCCGCCGCCTTCCTTCCTTCCTTCCTTCCCTCCATCCATTCTCCCTTCTCTCTAACAATAATGGTGAAGCACTATAGAACTCCCGTAAGTACAATGTCAAATCTTATCTTCCCTACAAATTATTATAATTGATTTACACTCTGTGAAAGCATAAACATTCATAGTTATAATTATACTGTGAAAGCATAAGCATTCCATCCTTCCTGGCATCCTTCCTGGCAATTTGTCTAACAATGTTGAAATTTTTCCTATTCTGTTTATTTATAATGTGAGAACTAAAATTTCTTAACCTAATATCAACCGCACAAAATACGCTATATTATACATAGCTTTGATAACAAACACACTACATAACAATATAAACAACTATATAACTCTGATACCATGAAATATAATTAATATTTGTTAAAGTTTAATAAATTTCTCTAAAATTTATCTTTTACTTTTTTTTATATTTATTAAAATTATATAACTCTAATACAATTTTATAAAATTAAAATTGAACTCTAAAGAAACACTTCCTTTAAATATCTCAAACAAAATAGTTTGATTAGTTATATTATTTACCTCTATTTATATTATTTAGATTTAGATTATCCCTATTTTCTTTTTTTTTTTGATAAAAAGATATAAAACAATTACTCAGCAACAATTACTGAGTTTCTACAGTAAGACAACAAACTCAAATCAAAAACCAATAGGCTATGAATCAGATCTGGAGGGTCAACATAGACCAAAAAATCAACATTCATATCTTGAGCTACTCCCGCAAGCATATCAGCAACACAGTTGGCATCTCTTGGGCATATCTTAAGGATCACTGTCCATTTCTTTCTCAAAAAACTTTTAATTTCCTGTAAAACCTCGAAATCTTGATGACAAACTGGAATCGTCTTTTGCAAAATATTAACTAATTCATGGCAATCACTCTCAACAATCAAATTTTGAACTTTCTTCTCCCATGATAACTTGAGAGCCCATAAAAAGCCCCAAGCTTCAGCAGACAAAGAAGACCCAATACCAATACGATATTGAAAAGCCTGTATGAAATCCTCATTATGATCTCTCAACACTCCCCCACACGTACAATATCCTGAACTCAAATTTCTTGCTCCATCAATATTGAATTTCAAATACCCATAAGCAGGACATTCCCATCTATCCAAATTATTTTCCTTCAACTCTTGATTCAAAACAGGTCCCTTCCCAGAGCAAACTCTCTCCCATGAGATAGCATGAATCTTTCTTCCAGATGACGAGCTTCCCCATAGAAAATTACGACAACATTTATCAATTCGATCACACATACCTGACGGTAATGGGACCGTCTGCATCGCATAAGATGGCATAGCCGATAATATCGAAGATACAAGTGTTTGACGAGCAGCAAACGATAACATGTTCACCTTCCAGTTAGATAACCTAGTCTCAACCTTCTCCAAAACAAAATTATACGTTGAACTACTAACTTTGTCATGGACAATAGGCATACCAAGATACTTTCCCAAATCTGACGTGGGAGTAAACTCCAGAAAGTCACATATCTCTTTAGATCTAATATGATTTACATTCTTTGAAAAGAAAATCCTCGATTTGGAAGCATTAACTCTTTGTCCCGACACTTCACAAAAATCATCAAGAATAGCTTTTACTACTCCTGCTTGCTCCATATCTGCCTTAGCAAATAAAATAAGATCATCAGCAAAAAACAAATGAGAGATTGCTATACCCTTTTTAGATATCTGAAATGGTTGCCAATCTTTATCATTCACAGCTGTTTGAATCAAATGACCAAGTTTCTCCATAGCAAGGACAAAAAGATAAGGAGATAGTGGATCCCCTTGCCTGACCCCGCGTGTGGGTTTAAAAGAGCCAGCATCAGCACCATTCCACAAGATGTTCATTAATGGTGTGGTCACACATTTCTGAATAACTTTCTGAATATTCTCCGGAATCTCAAGCTCCCTCAGACAATCAAAAATAAAATTCCATTGGATACGATCATAAGCTTTCTCCAAGTCAATTTTAATTGCCATAAAACCATTCTGTTTCCTCATATTTCGCATAGAATGAATAATTTCCTGAACCAGGATAATATTATCAGAACTCTGCCTCCCTTTTATGAAACTACACTGATTTGGAGCTACAACACGTGAAATAATTGGCTTCAATCTATTTGATATTATCTTTGTAACAATCTTATAAATCACGTTACAAAGACTAATGGGTCGAAGATCTTCAATAGTTTGAGGGATAGCAACCTTTGGAATCAATACTATTCGCGTCCCATTAATATGCTCTATTAAATCTGGCTTCTCAAACATGGATAAAACCAACTTCACAACAGAACCACCCACTGTCTCCCATTGGCTTGTTAGAATCTTAAGTTTTGATGAAGACTAAAATATGAAAGAACTTAGAAAGCAATAGGTGAACATAGAATCCTAAGTAAGAGTGCAACCGGATGTGGACTTACTTCCGGATAGATTAGGACTAGCGCTCGCGGATGAATGTCTCATCCCCCAGCGGCAGCAAGAAATTCACTTAGGAATTAACTTAGTCCATGAGCACTAGATATACAAAATCCTAAGACTAAGTTAAGATTCAACCGGAAGTGAATTTGCTTCCTGTTAGACTTAGACTGGCGCTGGCTGATGGAATAGATAACCCTAAGCGTCAGTGAAAATGAGCAACGTCCAGTAGAAGTGCTTCCGATAGCTCAGTGACTAGCGCTGGCTGTTGGATTGAATGAACACTGAGCGAGAGTGAGTAAAAAAAAAAACAAAATCCTTCATCCAGCGGATTTACTTCCGGATGGAGAAGTGCTTCCGGATGCAAAGAAGACCTCTTAGACTAAGAACACTCCCACTGCATGTAACTATATGTTAATACTGTTAGACTAACACTCAGTGCAGCACACTAAGTAGAGTTGCTTCCGGATGTGAACCTGCTTCCGCAAGCAATCAGAATGTCAGAGTGTTCAGAAATGCAGTGTCAGAATGCTTTTGTCAGAGCAGAGTTGTCAGAGCTACTTTTCAGAGATAAAGCAAGTCAACCCTGCTATGCATTGATGAAGCATTAATTGGGCAAACGGTAACATAGGAAAAACGGCCATATTCAAACGGCTATCCCACCTACCAAGAGTCAGAATGTTTGAAGAGTATATAAAGGAGCTCAACCTCATTTATGAAGCGAACAATTATCTTTGAATATTCTTGAGAGAAGTTAGAGCGAGAAACTAAGAACATCTTCAAGCATTCAAAGCTGCCCAGAAAAGTAAAGAGCATTTAATACATCGAGTGATCATTCTCATCTACATATTCTGTACTCTTTGTTGTTAAGTCTCTTTCTGTTATAAGAGCATTGATTGTACTTAAGTGTGTAACACTATCTGTTCTTTAAGAGAACTTAGTTAGAAAAATCCTTTAGTTGTAAAGGTTGAACCCTTGCTAGGTGTAAGGGGGAGCTAGTTAGAAAGGTTGCAAGTGAGCCTGAGTAAAACTTGTGGTTGTAAGGTTGCAAGTGATCCCGTTCAAAACTTGCGGTTGTAAAAGGTTCCAGGTGAACCCGTTCTAAAACCTGGAGATATAGTGGAACTCAGCCTGGGTGGTTGAGAACTGGACGTAGGTCAGGAAGACCGAACCAGTATAACTCTTGTGTTGTTTTATTTGAGCATTTATTTTTGAAGCACAATTCACCCCCCCTCTTGTGCATCCATTACTTTCATTTGGTATCAGAGCGGGTCTTTCTCACTCGATTCCAACGAATCCAGAAAGCAAATATCTAGTAATGGATACAGATTACTCCCTGCCAGATGTCTCTATTCAACCCAACAAGCCTCCAGGCTTTGATGGGTATAACTATCCATTCTGGAAGTTTCGAATGGAGACCTATATCAAATCCAGCGACATCAGACTCTGGGACGTAATCGAACGTGGGGATCACACACCACTGGATGAGGATGGTTTCGCCAAGCAGCAATCTAGGTACACAAATGAGGACTATGCTCTAGTCCAACTAAACTACCGGGCCATGCACTACATCCAGTGTGCTCTCAGCCCTAAAGAGTTTCACAGGATCAGCCACCACAAAAATGCTAAAGATATGTGGGAGGCTCTTGAGGCTGCTCACTCACTACAAAAAACGGGGCCCATATCGGCGTTTTGTAGGGCCTCGGATCGGCGGAATTTTCCGGCAAAAACGCGCTACGGCGTTTTGGCAAAACGCCTAAAAATGTGCCGTCGAAATGCTACATATCGGCGTTTCGCAAAACGCCTATGCGCGGGGCGAAACGCCGGTATGATGGTCAAACAAATAATATAATATTTCCTCATACCGGCGTTTCGCCAAACGCCGTAGCGCGTATTATTTTATTATTACCTCATATAGGCGGATACCGAAACGCCTATACGCGGACTATTTTATTGTTTTTTTATTCACGCGTACCGGCGTTTTACCAAACGCCTATGTGCGACATGATGAAATTTTTAGAATTCATGCACATTGGCGTTCTGGCGAAACGCCGATAAATAATATCATTTTTTATTATACCGCACATCGGCGTTTTCTCCAAAACGCCGATGTGCGGAAATATAAAATAATATTTCATACCGGCGCTTGTCAAAACGCCGGTATGAGTATTCCAAAAAAAAAATAAAAAACATTTTTCTTCCTGATTATTTAGAACCAGGAAGAAAAATGTTCATATATAAAGAATAATATGATAATACCAAACTTACATACACATATAGAATATTATATATGAAATAACAAGAGTAATTCATAAAACAAAATACCCAAATATATAAAATCAAAACAACAAGCAATATGTGAAAGAAAAGCAATAAAATCATGTTAACATTATAAAATCAAATATCACCATAAAAAACGAAATAAAAATCCAAATCAGCAATACTAGGCAAAAAAACAAAGCAACAAGCCAAATAAACAAAGCAACAGCAACATAAAACAGAGACGAAGCGAAGAAAAATATAGAAGAGAACGAGAGAATGAGCAATTTCGCTGAAGGAGGGAGGTGCTATTTATAGGGAACGGAGGTGCATATAGGCGGTTTCAAAAACGCCTATAGGCGTTCTAACGCATATAGGCGTTTGTAAAAACGCCTATATGCGTTAAAATGCATATAGGCGTTTATAGGAAACGCCTATATGCATTATTTTTTATATATAATACTGCATATAGGCGTTTTCCCAAAACGCCTATATGCTTGTTTATATTAAAATAATGCATATAGGCGTTTCCTATAAACGCCTATATGCATTATTTTAATATAAACACGCATATAGGCGTTTTGCAAAACGCCTATATGAATTATTTAATCTTAAAATGCATATGGGCGTGTTGCAAACCGCCGGTACGGCATTTTTTAAAAAAAAAACTCCTCAAACAACCTACATTTCTTAAACGCGGAAAAGTAAGATATATTGGTTATAAATATGCGTCTAGAGCATTAGTCAGTTGCCACATTCTTTCTCAAACCTCTCATTCTTACATATATCTGTGGTTTTGTTGTGAAACAGCAAAAGCAATAATGTTGGATAAATCGTGGATCTCTTTACCCAGATCGTCTCCGCAATACTTGGTGGGGTTGAATCAATTTCTGGATTATGCTTTTATGCACAGTAGTGTTCGGGGTAAGATACGGTGTCCGTGTGAAAAGTGTAAGTTCGACAAATGGAAGACTCGAGGGGGAAAAGAGGCAAGAACGTTGACGTTCTCGGCATCACCTCAGTGAATTTCTCGAGACTCTTCCACACAGGGGCATTACCTGACGACGAGCCATACATCGTTGCTGACGAAGCGCAACAGGTTTATTATGTTCCTGATCCTAAAAACAAAGACTGGCACATGGTGATTCAGGTGAAACCTCGCGATGTGTACGATATGGGCGACGAGGATTATGACGCTACAACTGAGACAGTTCAACTGGTTGCTCCTAATAATTTGGAATATCTGATCCCGGAAGGGGATGAACCAGTACCAACTGTTAGAGAGCGTGAAGATGGTGACGAATAAAAGATTATTGTATATATAAATATATAATGATTTTACTTAGTTTAATTTAGTTTAATTTTCTTTTATAATTTAATTAGTACGTAAACAAACTGAACAATAAAACTAGAACAATAATTTTTTTTCCCAGAAATTTACATAAGTACAACAAAAACATAAAAGTACAAAGAAAATAAAAGAAAAAAAATACAATAAAGATAAAAAGTAAAAATTCTAAACAACTAAAAACCTAATACTCCTCATCCTCTTCATCATCGTCATCCTCCTCACTGGCGGGTCCTGGAGAGCGTCGACGGGGGCGACGAGATCGTGATGCGGAGGCTTGAGCACTGAAGAACTCCTCTTGGCGGCGCCTGAACTCTGCCGCCAACCGCTCCTCATTATCGCGCGCCATCTGGGCCAGCCGCTCCTCTTCTGCCCTCACCCGGGCCTGAAAATCGCCCATCAACCGCTCCTCATCTGCCTTGAGGCGGGCCTCTCGATCTGCAATCTCTTGCTCGCGTTCCCGGAACCTCTCATCTAGCTGCCGGGCCTCGTATGATTGGCTCGCCCTAGAGGATGAAGCCTGATACCCACGACTTCCGGAAGGAGGGAAGAGCTGAGTAGGTCTGGCTCCAAAGCCAAGGCCTGGAACGCGTCCTGCACGTTCCTGTGTCCCCAACTGCGTGTGGAGAGCAACGACCTCCTCATACGGGCTCCCGCTCTCCCCCTGCTGAGACTCGGGGGTCTCCCTGGCCGGCGCCTGTGCCTCGATATCAGCCTGCGCCTGAGCAACACTCCTAATCTCCTCGGCAGCCTTCCGGGATAGAGGTGTCCCATCCGAGCGGGTGCGCGCTTGAATGAGGAAATCTTTGAAGACGCCCTTCTTGATGCCCTTCGCCCTAGCCTCCCGCCGCTGAAATATGTGAATCGTTAAACTACGATCAATATTATTATAACATAAGATATTAGATATAGAAAGAGTACTAGTGGATAGTTATATACCATCTCATCGTAGCGAACGATCATCGGTACGCTCCCAGTCGAGTGGCCAACCTCCTGCTGTGCCCGAGCCGCCTGACCGCGCCTTTCCCTGGCCCGCCCCAGGTCGCCCATCCTCCAGGCGAGGTAATTCCTCCACTGCTCAGGGTCCACTCCATCGGGCACGTCTGCCTCCACCACCTGCCTAGGCCTAGTCCCCTTCTTGGACTTCAGCAGGTACAGCTTGTTTCTCTCATCCTTCCAATTATCCCCGACCACCCCTTTCGCGAATTTCTTGAGGTTCAAGCTGTCGGGGACCCACCACTTGCTCTGCAAAAAGAAATTTTTTCATATTATTTAATAATAAGTATAATAACAATTATATACGTATTATAATATTTTGAAATATGTATTACCTTAATAATCTCCCAAGCCTCGTCTTTCCGGCCATCCGAAACTTTCCTCCAGCTGGTCGGGTCGATCGGGAAGCGCCGGAAGTCTTTGCCGAGGAGTCGGCAATGGCGGCGGAATAGAATGACAGCATCTGTTGTTGGCTGCCCGGTGGTGCTGTAATATGGCAGCTCAATCTTCTCATTCGGCGGAAGCACATGCGCCAGCTTCGCCGTCAGCCTCCTCCTGGTGACAGTGCCAGTGGTATCTGTAGGTAAGAAAAATATATTAGATAATATTATAAAAATGAAATTTAATTTGTAACTATTAATTAATATCAAATTTCAATTACCTCTGACATCCACCAGTTGACCAGTACTCGAAGACTTCCTCCCGCGCGCCATTTTGATCATAATTTCCGGCACCGGGATGTCCCACTCGCCACCCGCACCGCCACCGCCGGTGCCCTCATCCCCCTCCGCCCCCTCCGCCCTCTCCCTCTCCGCCCTCTCCCTATCCTCATTCAAAATATCCTGCATCTCTTCGTAGCTGATCTCGACGTTCAAGTCTCTCCAGAGGTCGTCCTGCGTGACTTCCGGGTTACCACCAAACCCAAAAGGAGTCCAAGGTGGCGCCCGAAGAGGGCTCACAATAGGCGGGGGGCTGGCGTACTGCAACACCTCTGGCGGAGTAGGCTGCTGCTCAATCTGTAACCGGCGCTCTTCTATACGTCTGGCTTCTGCTTCGTCCCTCAATCGCTGCTGTTCATCTCGCAATCGCTGATCCTCTTCGGGGTCTATTGGAGCTTTACCGGTACGACGAGACATGATCTATCGAAGAGGAATATTTATAGGAATAGATAACGAAAAAAGATAGCTTCTGTGGGACCCCTACACTTTTTCACGTTTTCGAAAACGCCAAAATGAAACTCGGCGGTTCTTTTATATGCGTTCACACCTCGGCGTTTTGTGACACCCTACAGGCGTTTTTGCAAACGCCTATATGCGATTAAAGTATTAATTTAATCGCACATAGGCGTTTTCAAAAACGCCTATATGCATTTAGTGCATTAAAAATGCACTTAATGCGCAGATAGGCGTTTTGTGAAACGCCGGTCTGCGCATAGGCGTTTTGACAAACGCCTATGTGCGATTTAAACAATATTTTAATCGCACATAGGCGTTTTGGGGAAACGCCGATGTGCGGTTATTTGAAAAAAAAAACAAAAAAAAAACAGCCAGCCCCTTTTTTATATTTAAAAACCATACCGGCGTTTCATATACCCACAAACGCCGATATGGAAACGCCGGAAATTTGGCGGGAAGTGCGCGCCAAACGTATCGGCGTTTTCGTATAGGCGTGTGGTGTATAAACGCCGGTATGCTTCTCATATAGGCGTTTTGGACCAAAACGCCGGTAAGCGTGCGCCGGAATGGCCCGTTTTTTTTGTAGTGACTCTGGAACCAGGGGAGTGAAAGCAAGGCGAGTTGAGATGCTGGTGGAAGAATTTCACAAGTTCACCATGCTTAGTCCTACTGAGCCTATCAGGGAGCTGGAGCTCAGGTTCACTCACCTCATCAACAATTTGGCCTCACTGGGTAAGGACATTCCTGAAAGAGAGCAAGTTAGCAAGATCCTAAAGATCTTGAAAGGTGACTGGATCACCAAAGTAACCATCTTGCAGGAAGTCCAAGGAGAATCAACGAGCTCCATCACTGCACTATTTGGCTCTCTGGCTGAATATGAACCTACCCTGCTGGCTCAGAGAGCTCCTCAAGCCTCATCCAAGGCCAAAAATCTTGCCCTTGTTGCTCTCAGCAAGGAGGTTGATGATGATGATGAGGATGATGAGGAGGAAATGGACGATGAGGAGATGGCTATGATGGTGAGAAAATTCAGAAAGTTCTTCAGAAAGAAAGGAGGCTTTCAAAAAGGTGACTCCAGCCAGAGGAAAGGATACAAGAAGGAAAAGGCCCCTGTGTGCTTTGAATGTAAGAAACCTGGCCACTTCAAGGCTGAGTGTCCCAGCCTGCAGAAGTCAAAAGGCAAAGACAAAAAGAAGGCCTTTGTTTCCTCCATCTGGGTGAATAGCTCAGATGACGGAGCAAGTGATGAGGAAGAAGTTGCCAACCTCTACCTGGTAGCCAGAGAAGATGATGAGGAAGCATCTTCAGAACTTGACCTCACCCACGAAGACAATGAGGTAACTTTCTCTGAACTGCAAGAGGCTTACAATGAGGTTCATGAATAATTCTCTCGATTGTGTAAAGCCTATAAAGTGTTAAAAACTAAAAAGGAATCACTTGAGTCCAAGGTGGACTCACTAAGTGAAGAGCTAGCGGAAGCTAGAAAGCATCCGGTAGTGGATGGCCAGGGTTCTCCACAAACAGAACCCAATGCCCCAACACTTGAGAGCTGCCCTAATTGCAGCAAAATCTCAGCAGAGAAAGACAAGCTGCAAAATGCCCTGCAGAAGTTTACAAATGGCTCAGAAATGTTAAATATAATTTTAATGAATCAAAGGGCATATAGGGATAGAACTGGATTAGGATATACTCCTAGAGGGAAGAAGTGGGTGGAACCAAAAGTAAAGCCCTACTTAAAGTTCTTCCATAAAGCCACTAGTCATAGCTCCTCACCCTTCAGCTTCTGTAACTATTGCAACAGGAAGGGACACTCCACGTCCACCTGTAATGCTAAGAAGCATGGAGCAAGTAGCTCCTACAAATGGGTCCCTAAAGGAACCAAGGCAACAAAGGATCCTCCATCTGCAAAGGAAACTAAGAGAGAACAAGGATCCCGAGCTTGGAATCATTCCAAAGGGAAAACCCAAGAGTCCAGAGCCAACTCTAGGCCAGAGGCTCTGAATAATCACAAGCCCAAGGTCAAGGATGACTCTAGACCAAGGGCATTGAAAACTAATGATCGAGGACCCAAGAAAGATTGGGTACCTAAGTTTACTTGATTTTTCCAGGTGTGTCTTAAAGCATCCAAGAACAAGAAATGGTATATTGACAGCGGATGCTCGAGACATATGACTGGAGACAGAGACAAGTTCAAATCTCTGGTGATCAAAGATGGAGCCACAGTAACCTTTGGAGGAAATCAAAGTGGAAAGATCACTGGAGTTGGAGAGGTCGGACCAATGAAAGACGTCTACCTAGTGGACGGTCTCTGTCACAACCTGCTAAGCGTCAGCCAGAGCACAGACAAAGGAAACTGGGTAATTTTTGATTCACATGAGTGCATAATAGTTGATAAGCAGGATCTAAATTTAGATAAGGCCAACTATACAAACTTAAGGCAAATAGAAATGGAAACCTATATACTTTAGACTTATGCCAACAACTAGAAGAAAAATGTTTAATATCTAGTGATGAGAATAGTTGGCTTTGGCATAAGAGACTAGCTCATGTTAATTTTACTCAACTCGACATGCTAATTAAAAAGGAGCTAGCTATAGGTATTCCATCATTTAAAGTAAAGCATGATTTTATCTGTGAATCCTGCCAAAGAGGAAAGCAAACAAAGTCCTCATTCAAAACCAAGAAGAAAGTCTCCACCAGCAGGCCCTTGGAACTAATCCACATGGATTTGGTTGGGCCAGCAAGAGTGAAGAGCTTGGGTGGAAACCTATATGCTCTAGTGGTGGTGGATGACTATTCAAGGTTCACCTGGACTATGTTTCTTGCCTCTAAGCAAGATACTTTTGATGCTTTTGTTGTCCTGGCTAAGAAAGTGCAGAATGAGAGAGAGCTCAAAATCACAGCCATAAGGACAGACCATGGAGGAGAATTTGAGAACCATAGCTTCTCAGAGCTATGTGAACAAAATGGCATAGAACACAACTTCTCAGCTCCTAGGACCCCTCAACAGAACGGAGTTGTCGAGAGAAAGAACAGGGTTCTGACAGAGATGGCTAGAAGCATGCTCAATGAGAAAGAGGTTTCTCAAGTGTTCTGGGCGGACGCTATGAGCACTGCTTGCTATATCTCTAACAGAGCCTATGTTCGCAAAGGACTGGATAAGACTCCCTACGAGCTGTACAAAGGGAGGAAGCCCAACATCAGCCACCTCAGAATCTTTGGATCAAAATGCTATGTGCATAACAATGGAAAGGTAAATCTGGGTAAGTTTGATCCAAAAGCTGATGTAGGTATATTTATAGGATATTCCCTTAGGAGCAAAGCATATAGGGTATACAACATGAGAACTAGAATTGTAGAAGAATCAATGCATGTTGTATTTGATGAAACTCCTACATGGGGACAATCCACAGAAGATGATGAAATACTTAATCTTCCAAAACCACCATCATCTTCTTTACCACCAAAAGAAACACCAGCAAGCAATCCTAAGGAAGAAGATGGACTCAGTGATGAACCTAGTGTGCAGACCGTGCCTGATGAGGCACAGTTGCCAACAGCTAGGAGGCATCACAGAGATCACCCTCTTGATCAAGTGCTTGGTGATGTTTCTTCTGGTGTCAGAACCAGAAGACAAGTTCAAAATGAAGTTGAGTTTGGTGCATTTCTATCTCAAATAGAACCAACTTCAGTTGAACAAGCTCTTGAGGACTGCGACTGGATTATCGCCATGCAGGAAGAGCTAAATCAATTTGAGAGAAGTCAAGTCTGGGAACTAGTCCCTAGGCCGTCTCATCAATCTATAGTAGGGACCAAATGGGTATTCAAAAACAAACTGGATGAGACAGGTCAAATCACAAGAAACAAAGCCAGATTAGTAGCCAAAGGATATAACCAAGAAGAAGGCATTGACTATGAAGAAACCTTTGTTCCAGTCGCTAGACTTGAAGCAATAAGGATTCTTCTAGCCTTTGCATCCATGAAGGGCTTTAGGCTATATCAAATGGATGTAAAGAGTGCATTTCTTAATGGCTATATTAAAGAAGAGGTGTACGTAGAACAACCTCCTGGCTTTGAGGATCACAAATATCCCAAACATGTGTATAGATTAAAGAAAGCTTTATATGGCCTGAAACAAGCTCCTAGAGCTTGGTATGAGAGACTCAGCAGCTTTCTGCTGGGCAAAGGTTTCTCAAGGGGCAAACTAGATAATACACTGTTTATCCTTCACAAAGATAGAGATATGTTAATTGTCCAAATTTATGTTGATGATATTATTTTTGGGGCAACTAATGAAAAGCTTTGTGAAGATTTCTCTAAGATTATGCAGGGTGAGTTTGAAATGTCAATGATGGGAGAACTAACATTCTTCCTAGGCCTGCAAATTAAGCAAAAGAAGGATGGCATTTTCATCTCCCAAACTAAGTATTGTAGAGAGCTCCTCAAGAAGTTTGGGATGGATGAGTGCAAGGAGTATGACACTCCCATGAGCACCACTGCCGCACTCGATGCTGATGCAAAGGGTAAATCTGTCAGCTTGCCCATGTATAGGGGAATGATAGGTTCCCTCCTATACTTAACGGCAAGCAGGCCTGATATTCAATTTAGTGTAGGCATGTGTGCAAGATTTCAAGCCAACCCCAAGGAGTCACACTTAACATGTGTTAAACGTATTTTGAGATACCTTGAGGGAACACAAGAACTTGGTCTTTGGTATCCCAGAGGTAACCAAGAGTTCTTGTGGGCTTACTCTGATTCTGACCATGCAGGTTATAAGACTGATAGGAAGAGCACCAGTGGACAATGCGCCTTCCTTGGTGGTTGTCTGGTGACTTGGGCTAGCAAAAAGCAAACCTGCGTGTCTTTGTCATCCACTGAGGCAGAATATATTGCGGCTGCAAGTTGTTGTGCTCAAGTGTTGTGGCTAAAGAACCAACTGAGAGACCTTGGCTTGGAGTTCCCTGAGGCACCCATCCTCTGTGACAACACAAGCACAATCAGCCTCGCCAAGAATCCAGTTCAGCACACAAGGACAAAGCACATTGATGTCAGACATCACTTCATCAGAGACCATGTTCAAAAGAAGGATGTCAAAGTGCAATTTGTCCCCACTCAACAACAGCTTGCTGACATCTTCACCAAGCCTCTGGGGGTTGACCAATTTACTTTCATAAGAGGTGATTTGGGAATGGTAAACCCAAATGAGGTGTAACCTTTCATTTATTATACTTGATTGTTTAAAACTTACAACAATACTAACTTAGGCATCGGAGTGCCAATACGTGTTTTTGCAGGTCCTCAATGTTAAATCTTAAGATTTTGCAACCGGAAGCAAAACCACTTCCGGATGATCATTCGCTGACACTGGATGATGAAACCAAGAGAGCGCCAGCACCAGTCCAAGAGACATGTCACTTCAGAAACGTTTCAACTCCCTCTATAAGAAGGTGTGCCCTATCTGACTAGATGAAGCGACACATGTCATAAGGTGCGCCGTTTCAATTAAATTTTTTACGTTACCCAATGTGCAAACGTTTGGTTTTCATCTGAAAAAGCATGACCATTTTACCCTTAGTTACTTCGCCTATAAATAGGGTGTCATTCTTTCACTTTCACTTTTTACTTTCACCACATTCTCTCTGCATAACATATTTCATCTTCATCTGAGTTCTTCGCATTCCTCATACACATCTTGCATTTCATCTCTTTTCACCACCAACCCACACAAAAATGGCCGGATCTCATGAAACAAACCCAGTAACAAAGAAACATTCCTCCTCCAAGAAACACAAGTCAAAATCTGGGAAATCTCGCCATGAACATTCTGGGAAATCTGGGAAAAATGATGAACACCGCGATGAACACCATAGGATTTCTGGGCAAACCCAGGGACAGGATGAACCCACCCAGAATCAGCCTGGAACATCTGGTCGAGTGGCAGAACAGTCAGTAGTTTCTAAGCATGAGCAAGAGAGGGAAGCCCAGAGAAAAGGAAAGAAGAAGAAGGTTCAGTTCGCTGAAGAACCTTCTTCCAAGAGGCAGAGGGTTGAAGAAGATGACCCCACAGTGTATAGAGATGGGGCTTTGGAACCTGTTGCCTCCAAATTTGAAACAGTTCAACCCTACTTCAACCATGGCCTATTCATTGACTTAGCCATGATTGATGGACTAGGGTTTCCCCACCTGCGCCCTTTCTTGGAGAAGTATATGGGCTGGCTAGGAATCAACCAGGACTACAATGTCAACGTCCTGCGAGTCTTCTATCAATCTCTCTCTGGCAAAGTGAAGTACAAGAAGGTTGATGGGAAAGAGCAAATACACAGACTCTCCTTCACTGCCACAGTAAGGGGGAGAACCTTCAGGTTCACCTGGAGGACATTGAACGAGATGATGGGGATCACAGACGAGCGCATGAATGAGTGGATGTATCCTGAGGCGCTCAGGTACAGCAAAGAGGAACTCGTGAAGCTGTATGGCACCGATGGGAAAAAGGTGTCCAAAATGTCTGACTCTGACCGATTGCTGTACTATGTTTACTCCCGGATGATGACTCACAAAGGGGGTAACTTCAATGAGTTCGCCAATATAGACAACCCATGGTTCCCCAGAATCCTCTCCCACCAGCCAATCAACCCTGGCCAGTTGATATGTCTTGAGCTTCAGCGCTGGATAACTAATGACAAGTCTGGCTATCTTCCTTATCCCACCATCATTGCCTTCCTCCTTGAGAAGCATCTGATCAAGGCCACATCTGCTGTGGAGGAAGAAAATGTCAAGTGTAAACCTGTGGGAGCAACCAATATTGGGAAGATGGGGATCAAGTACTTGAAGGCCCCTAAGACCACTCGCTCAAGCTCACAAGCGGGTAGTGCCTCTGGAACTTCAGCCCCCTCGACATCTGGTGCAGGGGATCAGGAAGTGGACTCCCATGCTGGGCCAAGCCGTGCTGCAAGAGTGCCAGCTTCTGTCAAAGCCTTTGCCGAGGAAGTTAAGGAAGAACTTCTCTTTAGACTGCCTGAATCCTTGGTAGGCCCTCTCCGTGCTGAGTGTGACATTGGCTTCCAGCAGCAAGGGGAGCGAATTCAGAGGCTCGAAGACAGGGTAGGCCAGATTGAAAACCACATTGCCAGGGTGGATGCAAAACTTGACCTCATTCTCCAGCACCTACAAATTCCCCAACCATCACAAGGTAACCTACCACCACCTCCTCCTCCTCCCCAAAATCTTCCTCCTCCTCCTCCCTCAGGTCACCCTCAACTTCCCCCTCCTCCTCCACCTAACACTCAACCACCACAGCCACCTTCACAAAATGACCATCAATCCCCTCCATCACCAAACAATGATCACCAATCCCAACCTTCACCCAACCATGAACACCAAACCCAAGACACACCCCAACAATCTCCTAGCCAATCACCCCTTCACTCCAACAACTCCCCATCTCCACAAAACTCCCCATCTACACCTCCCTCATCCACTCGCACACCATCCAACCCCTTAGCCGAACACCTTGGATTTCAAACTGCCGTTCACCCCCTCAGCCATATCTATCTACGAGATTACCCACGCCTTCAGCAAATCCCTGAGGATCCTCACGTACCCTTTACCCCATTTACCCCACACTCTTCCACTACCTTCACTGAATATTCCTCCACCTACCCATTCGAAGGTCTATTCGTAGATCCTACCTGGTTCCCCAACCAACCCACATCCCCAGAACATACCTTACCTGCCTCTTCCCCAGAATCCTCACCCCAAACTCCACTTAGCCCTGAACCTCCACCCTTCTCTTCATCTACTCCATCCCTGGCACTCGCCCTTGTTGATGATGACAAAAGGGGGAGAAATGTGATGACCGCTCTTCGCCTATCCATGAACACAAGGGATGTGCTCAGCCAGCCATCCCTCTGGCTTGATGAAGACATCATGGGTGCCCTTCGTCGTGCCATGGAATCCCAAAGGCTGAGTGGTGCTGAGAGCCTTATAAGAGGTGAAGCAATCCGGTTCATGCAGCAGAGGTCGGCTGAGCAAGAACCACAATTGGAGATGGTTGTCTTTGAGCCAAATGAACAACCTTCACAGCCTGAGTCATCTTCATCAGAACCTCCTCCAACTAAGATAAGTAGAAAAATTGTTGAGGAGATAATGATGAAGTGGGGACTGAAGAAGATCAATCACCCTCCTATTGTGATAGCCAAGCCTATTCCTGCATCCCCTGGGCAAGAGTCTGAGATCCCCTCGTCTGAGCAATCATCTGCCCCTCCTCCCTCATCTGAGCCAGCAGTCACCTTCAGTGAGTCTAGAAAGAAGGCCGTTGCCAAGAAGCGTACCAGGAAAATTATTGCCTCCACTGAACCTGCTGAGAGTGAGGAAGAGACTCCATCTGACCAACCTGAGCCAGAGACCTCATCTGCCCAAGTTGAACCTGAAATCCCAGTAGTACAAGCTGTTCCAATTCTGAAGGAAGTCAAGTTGGAAATTGAAGACATGACTCCTGAGGAATTCGAAAGATATGGGTATACGGACAGACTATCCTTTGGTCAGATGGCCTGCCTCGATGCTGACAGAGCAAGAGCCATGCCCACTCCTCCGATTAGCAAGAGCAAAGGGAAGAGTAAGGGGAAAGGGAAAAGGAAAGCCCAGGAAGTTGAGGAGGATCCCAACTTCCCTGTATGGAACGTAAAGATTCGGGCTGTTCACTACCCCAATGGAGAGGTCGCCTACTTCGATGATGCTACAGGGTTCCCTGGGTATGAAGAGTAGAGAACATGAAGAGGGCATTCGAGGAGTCTATTGAATCAGAATGACTCAGACGAGAGAGGGATGAAGAAGAGCTTCAGCGAATAATTGCCCAGATAGACCAGAATGTGCATGAGGCTGAGATCGCCAAGCTTCAGAAAGAGAGTGAAGAGAGACAGAAGGAGAGGGAGAGGAAAAAGAGACACAAACTATGAACTCCCTATTCCAACCCATCTTTAACTTAGAAAAATTTTCCTTGTTTTCATGCATATTTTATTCCTGCTAAGTGTAGATTACCTGTATATGTTTTACTTGTATTCTCTAACGTGTAATCTCTGTTCATTAATAATATTGTCAAAGTTATTTGCTCTTATCCATTGCTTTTATTCTTATTCTAATTCTTTCATATGAACTTAATTGATAAAACTGAGTTTGTCATCATCAAAAAGGGGGAGAATGTTAGAATCTTAAGTTTTGATGAAGACTAAAATATGAAAGAACTTAGAAAGCAATAGGTGAACATAGAATCCTAAGTAAGAGTGCAACCGGATGTGGACTTACTTCCGGATAGATTAGGACTAGCGCTCGCGGATGAATGTCTCATCCCCCAGCGGCAGCAAGAAATTCACTTAGGAATTAACTTAGTCCATGAGCACTAGATATACAAAATCCTAAGACTAAGTTAAGATTCAACCGGAAGTGAATTTGCTTCCTGTTAGACTTAGACTGGCGCTGGCTGATGGAATAGATAACCCTAAGCGTCAGTGAAAATGAGCAACGTCCAGTAGAAGTGCTTCCGATAGCTCAGTGACTAGCGCTGGCTGTTGGATTGAATGAACACTGAGCGAGAGTGAGTAATAGTGAACAAAATCCTTCATCCAGCGGATTTACTTCCGGATGGAGAAGTGCTTCCGGATGCAAAGAAGACCTCTTAGACTAAGAACACTCCCACTGCATGTAACTATATGTTAATACTGTTAGACTAACACTCAGTGCAGCACACTAAGTAGAGTTGCTTCCGGATGTGAACCTGCTTCCGCAAGCAATCAGAATGTCAGAGTGTTCAGAAATGCAGTGTCAGAATGCTTTTGTCAGAGCAGAGTTGTCAGAGCTACTTTTCAGAGATAAAGCAAGTCAACCCTGCTATGCATTGATGAAGCATTAATTGGGCAAACGGTAACATAGGAAAAACGGCCATATTCAAACGGCTATCCCACCTACCAAGAGTCAGAATGTTTGAAGAGTATATAAAGGAGCTCAACCTCATTTATGAAGCGAACAATTATCTTTGAATATTCTTGAGAGAAGTTAGAGCGAGAAACTAAGAACATCTTCAAGCATTCAAAGCTGCCCAGAAAAGTAAAGAGCATTTAACACATCGAGTGATCATTCTCATCTACATATTCTGTACTCTTTGTTGTTAAGTCTCTTTCTGTTATAAGAGCATTGATTGTACTTAAGTGTGTAACACTATCTGTTCTTTAAGAGAACTTAGTTAGAAAAATCCTTTAGTTGTAAAGGTTGAACCCTTGCTAGGTGTAAGGGGGAGCTAGTTAGAAAGGTTGCAAGTGAGCCTGAGTAAAACTTGTGGTTGTAAGGTTGCAAGTGATCCCGTTCAAAACTTGCGGTTGTAAAAGGTTCCAGGTGAACCCGTTCTAAAACCTGGAGATATAGTGGAACTCAGCCTGGGTGGTTGAGAACTGGACGTAGGTCAGGAAGACCGAACCAGTATAACTCTTGTGTTGTTTTATTTGAGCATTTATTTTTGAAGCACAATTCACCCCCCCCCCCTCTTGTGCATCCATTACTTTCATGGCTCTGGTAAAATAAAGGATTCAAACCGTCAGGACCCGGGGCTTTCAAAGGACCCATATCAAAAAGAGCCTTTTTGACCTCCACTTCATTTACCCATCTTCCCAACATTGAAAGAGAGTTATCATCAATCCTAGGATATGTACATCCATAAACTAATGAACCATTATATACCTCTGATGAAGTATATAAGTTCTCAAAGAATCTCCTACCCATCTCCATAATTTCATCAGGATCATAAGACCACTCTCCTGACTCCAACTTCAAAGATAAAATTTTATTTCTGCGACGTCTCCCATTAGCTATCACATGAAAATACTTTGAGTTACGATCTCCCTCATTATACCACTTCGTTCTAGAATACTGCATCCACATAACTTCCTCTCTAATTAAAATCTTCTCAAACTCACTCCATAATTCTCTTTGCGTCAACTCTAGAGATGAAGAACAACCCATACGAGAAATAGTATCATTTAAAACATCCAGCTGCCTCAAAATTCTTTCTTTAGACCTTTGAATATGCCCAAAGGTCTTTCTATTCCAAGCGGATAACTTCTTGGTGAATAAAGAAACAGAAGAATTCCAACTATCATTAATCTTCCAATTATTCTGTACAAAATTTGGAAAATCCTCATGCAAAACCCAAGGAGCGAAAAATCTAAATGGTTTGTAAACTTTCTTATAATTTTTCAAAATACTCGTATCCAGTATAATCGGAGAATGATCTGATTTATATTTCAGCAAATGAACAATATGAGCATCAGAGAAAAATTCATACCATTTTGATGTAACAAACACTCGATCAATTCTACTTTGACTTGATCCTCTTCCCCATGTAAACCTTGGACCCGAAAATCCAATATCAACCAAATCATTAGACAAAACCCAATTTCGAAAAGACACATCAACTCCTCCACCGCTCTGAGAGGAATTATTTCGATCTTCAGGACAAGTAACTGCATTAAAATCCCCCATTATCATCCATTTATCTTCCTCCGGGTTGCATATGGAATTAAGACCAGACCATAAAGATCTCCTCAAAATCATGTTCGGATGACCATACACCAATGTAACAAAAAACTCATTCCCAGTACCAACATCAATCACACCATGAATAAATTGATCCCCCGTGGTCAACACTGAGAATTTTGTTTCATCATCCCAAAATAACCAAATCCCACCACTGAATCCCCTAGCTTCCACAATATGCATATTAGGCCATCCCAACTTACGTGCTAGGCTTCTAGCTCTTGACCCAGGTTGCCGAGGTTCCAACAATGCCAACAAATTAACACATTTATTCCTACATAATTCTCCAAGAAAACGGTGAAAAGGAGCACCTCCCGCTCCCCTAGAATTCCATGACATAAAAATCATAAAAAAGATATATATACAAAGAATGGTACAATATACGACTTCAAGAAGACATGACAACATCATGCATATTATCATCTCCCACAAGTATCTCGACATCATCAACAACTCCAAGGGCCCCATTACTTAACCCAAGCACAATATCTTTCAAAGGCTTTGTTGTATGCTCTAGTGCTTTATCAATAGCCCCAGGATCCATTAAATCAAAATTATTCTTTTGAGTAATACAAGTAGGGTGCCTACTCTTGTCCAAAATATCCTTATACACAATTACATCATTCGGCACACTAGGAAAGGAACAAGAAGATGAAGATGACCCTATCAACATTTGACTCCCTTGGACCTTTCTTTTTATCATATTATTTATTGGGCATGAAACTTGGCCCCCTCCACTCTTCAAAGAAGCTTCAGCTTGCTTGCCTATTTTCTTTTTCCCAAGTGACACATCACGTTTTATCTCACATGATTGGAGATTTTTAGAGACTCGACGATGTGTATCATAGACAACAATATCTTGCTTCTCCATAATTTGTTCAACTGAATCTTCTACATTCAAGGCAACAAAACGAGATCCCTCAGCAGCTCCTACATTCTTGGCAATCACCCTACTTCCATACTTACTGTTAATGACTGGTTCAACTCTCGTACGATTCTCTTTTTGTGTCGTCGACGTGACCATCGTTCTTTGCTGCCGACGACGACGAGGAACTACCATCCACTCTCCAAATTCATTGGATTTATTTTCATGAGGATTAGCTACAAACTCTGACTTCTCTTCATCTACATTATAATTCGACGACACACCCATATCCTTCCTTACCGCTGTCGTATCATTCTTCTTGAAAGAACAACTCCTCATGTCATGACCATAGCGACCACAAGAAAAACAAATTGAATGAAGTCCTTCATAAACCACCTTCTTCTCTATTCCATTAATAAGAATAGCTGGTAACAAAGGACGACTCAAATCAATCTCGACACATAATCTTGCAAACCTCCCTTTCGATTGGCGTAACGTATTGGAATCAATCTTTAAAACCCTACCTATTTGACTTCCCACCATATATAAGATACCCTCCTCATAGTAGTCCACCGGAAACTTCGGAATACGGATCCATGCCGCAATTTTTGAAACTTCATTAGCATCCGGGTTAAAGTCAGGCTTCCATGGTTGAACAGCAAGATAATGCTCCATGATCATCCAAGGACCCTCTGTCAAGGCAAAGTCATAATCCTCCTTGCTATGTAATCTAACTATGAAAAAGCCTGAACCAATCTCCATCGTGTCTACATCTCCCCTATATCCCCACATTTTTTGAAGTCTCATGCTAAGGTAATCTTCCCTAATTGTACGACCAAGAAGTCTAACAATCAGAGAGGTTCCCCATTTTTTGGCTAACTTCTGACGGAATTCCGGGAGGATAATGATATTCGGTCCCTTCTCCGTCTCCTCAATACGAATTCTTGACTTCCATCCGTCATCAAACCACCAACCCTCCTCATCCTCCTCTTCTTCATTCAAACTCGGTTCATCATTGACACACACACTCCTATAGGATTTTATAGGAACAACCTTAGGAGAATCATCTGAACTGAACTTATCTTCCTCAGACATCTAGTCTTCCTTTCTTGGAATAACAGTATTATCGTTCAACATCTTAGCTTCCCCAACCCTCACTTTTTTCCTGCTTCTATTCAGCACATCATCTTCCTCAGCAGAATCACTTCCCGCTCCAATTACCACGTTCGCCAAAGTTAAGGCCATGAAAACCCCTCTCTCCTCTTTTCAAATCAGAATCTCAGCTCTCAGTTCGGTTGTAACCGAATTCGTTGCGTGAGAGAACAACGTTATCGTTTCTCCCAAGAAGACAAATCCAAGAAGACAAAAAACTTTATTTTCTTGGAGAGTTCTTTCTATCCCTATTTTCTAGTTACTCACTTACTCTTTTTTTTTTTATGAAACACTTACTCTTATTATCCCTCTTCATCTTAAAAAATATATTATTTTTATATACCAAACAAACTTGTATTGATGTTATTTCTTTCCTATACCGTTTCTAAAAATATTTACCCCATTTCAATTTCAATTTTTTATCCAAAAAATAACATTTTTATTGGATTCAAGTCTCTTCAAATTTTGTTATTTTATTTTCTAAATCGATGATTGTATATTTTTAATTTTGTTTATTAGAAATTGTTGAAAATTATAATGGGTCATACTTACCTCCAGTGCAACCAATGCACCCTGATCACACGTGTACCAATTCTCTCCATTTCTCTTTCCTCTTTCTCTCTCTTCATTCCTTCACTTCTCTGCCACCAACGCAGCCCACCACCGAATTGAACTCCCTCTCTTCTTCCTTCTAAACCCATCTCAACCCACAATCACCATTCACCACCATCACCTTCGTCGGCCACCACCACCTTCCTCCACCGTCACCTCCACCTCACTTCTACATCCCCATCTTCTTCGATCTCCTTCAACCTTCACATCTCCATAGCCACCACAACCAGTCGCCGGCCACCAACACCGCTGTAAGCCCCACCAGACTGGTGTTGTCTTCCTTGTCTCGCTCCCTTCCCACTTCATCCCATCACCTTCGTCCTTTCTCCGTCCCTCTCTCTCTCCCCTCCCTCTTTCTTCCTTTCACGGCCAACTTCTTTCACCGGCGTCGACTGTGACGACCGGAGATGGCGGAATAGGACTGACCGGCGAGCACAAGAACAGAGGAGATGAAGCCAATGGGTCTTGAAGATGAGGAGGAGAAGTTGAGGCGAAGGTCCACATGACGAAGGAGAGAGAGAAAGGAAGAGAGAAGGGATATGTAATAGGGTCCACGTGTCATTCAATTAGGGGTGCACTGGTTGCACTGGTTGTATTGCACTGGAGGTAAGTTTTTTCCAATTATAATTACTCTCTATTTGGAGTACTTTTAAATCAAATACTCCATTACATATATGTGAAACATTCTATTTAAATTAAATATATAATTTTTATAAAAAAAATTAACTATATAATTATCATTAACTATAATAAATTTAATTTATTTTGAATAACTTAAACAAAAGGAACAATTAATCATGAATGATATAAGAATGAAATAAATTTAACTTAAATATATAATGTATTTTTTATAGATATAGAATAAATTAGGATGTTGACTTGTGGACTAATCCAAAAGCATCAAGTGGACCTATAAGAATGTTACCACTCCTTAATATAATAGATTCAAAAAATTTTCTGATAAAAAAAAAAAAAGATTCAAAAAATTTAAAAGGGCATTCATAGAAAATCGGTTTTTCATTGAGAGATTGGGGAATGGGTAAAAAAAGAAAAGAAAAGAGAGATTGAGGTTAGCAAAGAAAAAGAGAAAAAGAATAGAGAGATTTAGGGGATCATTAAATATATGTGAGACATTATATTTAAATTAAATATATATAAACAGAATGTTAGTCTTTATGATTGACTTGTAATGACAGTTCTTTTATAAAAAAAATAAAATGTAATTATGGAATAATTTGGGAAAACAAAAGTTAATGGAAAATTGAGGAGATAATAAGAAGATAGTAAATGAAGTTAATCCAAATAAAATATATAATTAAGTTTATCAAAAAAAATATATAATTAAGTAATAAACTTGTAAAATAGTTGATTGAAAAAAATTAATAAGAAAAAAATAGGAGTAGATAGAAATTTATATTAAATATTTTATAAAATACATAAAATTAAGATTACTGTTAAAATTAAACTTTTTTCCTTTTATTTCTCCCATCGTCATTTTTTTTAGGAAAAAACTTACCTCAAGTACTTGACCTAAATTACATCCATTACCCAATAAGAATTTGACATATGTCCAACTAACCCCATACACAACTGACACATGGAGGAGAGAGAAAAGGAGGAGAAAGTGGTGTGGGTTAGTTGGACATATGTCAAATTCTTATTGGCTTAATGGATGTAATTTAGGTCAAGTACTTGAGGTAAGTTTTTTCCTTTTTTTTACTATTTTGTTTTATCAAAACTTTATTTTTCCTACTTGCTAATATATAAAAAATAGGACGTTACCTCATATATTATAAAACCCTAGTGCTCACCACCCAACTTACACCTTCCGCCGCCTTCGTTCCTTCCTTCCGTCCATCCATTCTCTCTGACAAATGGTGAAGCACTACAGACCTCCTGTAAGTTCCCGCAAATTATTATTATGGCGCGTTATAATTGATTTCCACTCTTTGTTGGCAAAAAGAAAAAAGATTTCCACTTTGTGAAGCATTCATATTTATGATCATATTTTGATGTTCATTAGGGGAAGAAAAAGGAGGGAAATGCAGCTAAATATGTGACCAGGTCACAGGCACTCAAGCTTCTTCAGATCACTCTACCCCTTTTCAGGTCTAAAAAACACATCTTTTTGTATAACCCACTTTAAATTTTTTGTCTTTCTACTTCGAATAGCAATTTTTTAGTGTCATTTTGATTGTTTATATATACCCATGATGTTTTTTTTTCTCCAAGTATGAATTTTGATCACTTCAAATAGCAACGTTTTAGGTTCATTTTGATTGTTTATATATACCCATGTTGTTTTTTTTCCTCCAAGTATGAATTTTGATCACTTCAAATAGCAACTTTTTAGTGTTATTTTGATTGTTTATATATAACCATGTTTTTTTTTTCTCCAAGTATGAATTTTGATCGAACACATGACGTTGTGTGATCCATTTAGCCGACCCCACCTAGTTGAGATACGACTTTGTTGTTGTTGTTGTTGTTGTATATATGCACGTGTTTGCTCTTGTGTGTTGTGTATTGATAAAGGCCTGCAAATGTGTGGGTATTGAAGTTCCTTTGAAATTGCAAGTTCTTGGGGTGATTTTAATTGTTGAGATATACCTATGTTGTTTCTTGTATGTTCTGTATTGGTAAAGGTCTGGAAAAGAAATATTTGGGTGGAGGCTTGTGATTTATGCTCTGACATGGGTTTTACATTTTTCAGGAGATTGTGCATTTTCAAAGGAATTACCCCACGTGAGCCTAGGAAGAAGTTTAAAGGAACCCACCATACTTATTACCATGTGAAGGATATTGCTTTTCTTCACCATGAGCCTTTGGTTGAAATACATAGAGCGATAAAAACACATGAGAGGAAGATTAGGAAGGCAGAGTCAAAAAGGAACTCGGAACGTGCAAACAAGTTGCGGGAACAAACACCTAAAGTTAGACTAGATAGGATTATAAAAGAGAGGTATGTTGATTCTGTTTATAGAGTTCTTTTTTTTTTTGGGGGGGGTTGTTGATGAATATCTGAATTGCTATATTGGTTGATTATGAATTTTAGGTATCCGAGGTTTGTTGATGCACTTGGAGAATTGGATGACTGTCTCACGACAGTGCATCTTTTTGCAGCATTACCTGCATTAGAGAGCAAAAAGATTGATGTGGAAAGTGTTCATAAGTGTCGGAGGTATATGCTTGCAATTTGAAAGTTTCATATAATTATGTTGGAAAACGATTTTGGTCCATGTTGTACTGTCATTATCTTGAGGATGTGGACTTGAGGAAAAGAGCTTAGCTTTGAGTGTTTTTATTACTGTTTTTCCTTTCTGTCCTATTTATTCTTGCTTTGATGTTTCTGCTAGATTGGCACATGAATGGCAAGCATTCATATCTCGCACTCATAAGTTGAGAAAAACTTTTGTATCTGTGAAAGGAATATACTACCAGGTATTAAATTGAGTTATTTGTGATGGTCATTAGTCCCGAGTGTCCATGTTATAATTTGATTATCTTGTCTGTGCAGGCTGAAGTCAAGGGTCAGACAATAACATGGATTACACCTCATCCATTACAGCAAGTTGTGCCTGATACTGTTGACATCACCACCATGCTAAACTTCCGGCAGTTCTATGAGGTTTGTTTCATTTTCAAATTGTGTTTATTCTTCTACTTCATTAATATCTGTTATGTCACAGTTAACAAATTGTATGCTTGTGTCTAATGAATATACAGTTTTTACCAGTGTTCAATTTTTTTCACTTTGTATTGTTCTTCCTTTTTGCATATGCTATTCCCCGTCATATCCTTCCCTTAAATATTTGTTTGTGCACAACACATTTATGTCCATTTGGCTGTCTTTTACTCAAAATTTTGTGACTTCCATGATGGGTTGGTGCAGGCACTCCTTGGTTTTGTGAATTTTCGCCTATATCATTCTATAAATTTGAACTATCCTCCAATACTTGATCCTCAGTTGGAAGCTTTGGCAGCAGGTGCTTTGTCCCCATATTTAACAAACTTTGGAAACTTCTGAATCTTTGAAGATATTTTAGAATTGTCCTGATTATTTTTTTTCGTTTCCTTTTTCCAAAACAATACAGATCTGTATGCATTGTCTAGATATGTTAACAGCAGTGCTAGACCATCTATAACAAATTCTGAATCCAATCAATTGGATCAATCTGATGACGTCGAAGCCAAGCAAAATGTTGCCCAGAGTGAAGATGAAAAATCCAAACTAAGGCTTGCTCAACTTCAGCATCAACTTCCTTCAAATGAACCTGGTTCACTAATGCACCTTGTTGAAGATATCTCTTGCGAAGATGAGGAGGACAGAGATACAAAGGAGTGCAAAAATCTCTTCAAAAATATGAAATTCTTCTTGAGTAGAGAGGTAAAATAATTAATTTCTTCCATTGGTCTCTACTCCATTTGTTAAATCATTGTTTGCCACATTAGTTTGGAAGCTGGCTATACTCTAGTTTTGTTAGTTGTGTTTCATTTTTGTTGGTTTTGTTTTTGTATTTTTTAATGAAAATTGTAAAAATAAATAGTCATCATTGATGTTCTTGTGTGGGATCAAAAGGATCTAACTAGGAAGTGATTTAAAAATGTACATTATTTAAGCTCAAAGCAAATAATGTTTGAAATGGTCACCCTGTTATGAATAATAGGATGAGCAGTTTAGCACGTTTGCAATTGTGTTTCAAATTGCTGGTAGGACTTCTTTGTTGTATTTTCTCTGCACATCATCCAATATGTATATCAGAATTAGCAAACTTTTTCTCCAGAAGAAATTGATCTCAATTTCACAATTGTGTGCTGCTATTGAAATTGTAAGATGAAAACTTGGCATATGATAGTGACTTCTACATGTTACAACGTAAACAGTGTTGATGCATGTCAGCATTTTCTAAATGGATGCAGAGTGGCATGTATATCAGTAGCATTTTTTAATCCTCATTGATGGTGCATTTTTCCTATGAATGACTTTAGAATATTACATACATTGTGTCTATATCTGCCTTGCCTTGCTATAAACATACAGGTACCAAGAGAGTCATTGCTTTTTGTTATTCCTGCCTTTGGTGGTACTGTTTCATGGGAAGGAGAGGGAGCACCTTTTGAAGAATCTGATCAGAGCATCACTCACCAGGTTTGTGAGAAGACACACCTTCTAGTTGACAATGATTATAACTTTTTTTCAGATGCACTTAGTTAAGGTTTTCAAATGTGTAGGTTGTTGACAGAGAAGCACAAGGGCATATGTTCTTTACTAGAGAATATGTTCAACCCCAATGGATATATGATTGCGTAAATGCACGTATCATTTTGCCAACTGAGGATTATTTGGTCGGAAGGTATCTTGTTAATTATTTACTTTCTTTCTGATTTACTTGTCTGTTCTGCAGGCTACACTAATGTGTTTGGACTGTTCTAGTTCCCAAGAAGGAATGGTTGGTAATCGTTATATCTGAAAAGCATGCTGTACACTAAGTGTTTGACATGCTCTAAGAGTGGATGTCAATACTCTGATTTATAAGTAGATACTAAATAAATTGATACATTTTTATATCTAAAAAAGGAAAAGGCTTTCTGGTCTCTGATGTGTTTCAATTTCTCTTACATTTACTTTTTTAAAATTGCTATTTTAGGATATATTGAGGCCGAAAACTGCATCAGTACTGTATAAATTTGTAAAATGAAAAAAATATGAATAGCTTGATTCGAACAGGATACTTTTGGTAAATGATATATCTAGAGGGTGGGATGTAGATGGTATATATTGACGTGATATGATCCATATTGATATTAATCTAATGGGATAAGTTTATTGTTGTTAATATACTTAATTTTGTTATTTCATATAAAAGCTATTGGTTTGAATGAATTGAATTGTATGGAAATTTTATCTAAAGTTCACTCAGAAGCATTATTAGCTTGGATGGATGCTATCAAAGGTTGTTAATCCCAATGCACACCCAGAAGAGATTATGAGACTTTGTTTTTTTTTCCTCCTTTTTCTTATAAAAGTGATCTCCCTTTACAGGATCCCTCCGCCACACTTGTCACCTTTTGTTAACAATGAAGAGGAAGGAGCATATGTTCCTGACTATGCAAATACCATCAAGAGATTGCAGGCTGCCGCAAGGAAGGAAGTCCTTCCACTTCCAGGTGTTGGAAAGGAGGATCTGGGTGATCCTCAAAGTCTGCTGGTTGAAGGTATCATGGATCGAGCAGAGGCCAATGAAGCTGCTCAGAAGAAGCAAAAGGTATCCTGTTTTTTAAGAACATGTCATTGCAGTAGTTGAACGAGTAGAGGATTCTCAATTCTTTTTCTAGATTGAAGTAATCACATTTTATCATCTTATTTACTTGTTCAACTTGAATGGTTACAGATGAAGGTTCTTGAGCAGCAGTACCATGATGAACTGAAAAAGGAACTTCAGGGTGCTGCATATGCTCCAAAGGGTTTCAATGTTGATGAACAGTCATCTGCTGGCGAAGTGAAGACTGGGGAAGAGTCCACTTCTAATATCGAGCAAAATTTTATCGATAGTGCAAACATGCCTCTAGTTATGATGTCTCGTAAAAAGAGGAGGCTCTTGGAAGCCATGGAGGTAAATTCTCTTCTGAGCTTTGTTAAGCTGGAGTCTTTGAATTTGATTAACTTGTAGCAATTTTGTTTTTCCTGCTACTGTTAATGAGCAGCATAATAACACTTTTGCTTCTCACAAAATTTTATAGGGAAAAAGACAAATAAAGTCTTCCCAATTGGTAAAAGGACAATTGAGGTTGCTAAATTGTAAAAAGGACAAGTTGGGTTATAGGAACCTAATACACATTAACAAATTTGGACAAATGACTCAAATACTCCTTAAAAACACACATTTATCCCACCCTCACAAAATACATCATTCGATTTCCACCCCACCCTCTCTAATCTCAAATTGTTAAGGGCATTTGAGTCTTTTCTCACAATTTGTTAATGTGTATTAGGTGCTTATGACCCAACTTGTCATTTTTACAATTTAGCAACCTCAATTGTCCTTTTACCAATTGGGAAGACTTTATTTGTCTTTTTCCCAATTTTATATCACGTGTCATTAGCTTCTATTTATTTTAAGATAAGGAAAGTTGGTATGCAATAATGGAAAGGAACACAGTTTTTCTGTACTGTAAGTTGTGTTTTCCGTCCTTTCCTCCCATGCTGGAAAAGCAATCTATACTAGCCAATAATTATGAATGAAGCTCTATACGAACTGAATTTCATTTATTGTTTTATTTCATGGTGGTGGTTCTTATTTTTCTGTTTCTTTCTCCTTTGATTCAGATTTCCAATCAACGAAAGCAGGATGCAAATAATGTTATCAAGCAGCGGAGGAAAAAACTGGACGAAGCTCAGAGATAAGGGAGTTAAAATGCTCCCTTTTCATTTAAAGTCGGGTGAAGTGAATATGCTTGTGTTGAGGCAAAATAGTTCCCACCACCTTTGTTGATTTTTCAAGTATTTAATGAGTGATATATGGTATTTGATCTAGAAGGCTAGCTAATCTTAATTGTTTTAAGTTATAGGGCTCTTGTCAAACAATGCAATTTTGATATTATAGGGGATGCAACAATAGCACATGAATGAATTTGTTCCTACTTTTTTCACTTAATCATTGCTGCTAATCTTTCCCTCAGTCTAAAAAACATTGGCCCTAAAGTGGTACGATAATTAACATGAAAAACTTTTTCTAATCTGTACAGAAAAACAATTTTGCATTCTGGTTTTCAACCGTGCTTAAAAAGAGAGAAAAAAAGAAAACAAACAAATGAAGAAACAAATGCTTCATTCGCTAGCCCAAGCGTGTTGTCATTCGATCCAAAACCATACCATGTGAAACAATATTTCAAAAAATCAATGAAACATTAGACAATTCTTTATGAGGTTATAACCCATTTATCAGGTAAATCAATCGATTTTTATATAACAAAGAAACTACGAGAACTAAGTAGAAAAGTGAGGTATTTTGAAATACCTCATGATTTTGTGATGATGATGATTATATCACTTCTTTGGCTCATTCTCTGTGTGTGCCTGGTCGAACTTGCGGCTTAGTAGGCGAAAGTAAAACACTCTAACCAGCAAGCCACAAGTTCACAAGGCAACAAAGGTTCAGTTGATTATTTATTTAATTTGTTTACTGTGAATCACCTTTCTCTGTCTCCGTATTGTGGTTGGGTATGAATAAAGATAAGCAATCATATTTTTATGGGCAATGACCCTATTTTACCCTTCAAGTAACCACTCTGGACCGCTGGCACCCTAAACTAATATCGGGTACAATTTTACACCAAAATGGTCCAATTTGACCCTCTGGGGAATTTAATGTTGACACGTGGAATGTAATGTTGACATGTGAAGACACATGTCAAAGTTACATTCGTCAAAGGGTAAAATTGGACCACTTTAGTTACTTTAAGGGTAAAATTGTACCCGATATTAGTTTAGGGTGCTCAGTGGTCCAGAGTGGTTACTTGAAGGGTAAAATAGGGTCATTACCCTATTTTTATCGAAAAATTGCCTTGGTTCAACTCCTTTTTTCTAGTAGTATATTTCGTTTAATTCTCTTGAGATTCTAATTGTCCAATATAGACATATTAACAATACAAATGAATAAATCTCATTTGTAAGAGTCCAAATATTTTTGTCCAAGTGGAATTAATGATATAAATATAGCTGAGCTATACAACAACTTGAAAAAAAAGTATATTAAGTAAGGGTGTAAATGTCTTTTTGAACCACAACTTAATTTCATTTTGATTCAATGATATATGGTGAAATTTCATTTTCAATACTCTCTACATTCCTAAATACAAGATATATTTAACTAATTTGATTATATCAATGATGTTAGTTAAATTAGTTCAAATCAAATTATAATCATCTATCTTTATTATCACATTCTCTATCTTACTTGTTTATTATCAAGGAACATCAATAGAGATAATTTGTGAAAAACTTGAAAAATTAAAAAGATGTACTAAACTAATCTCCTAAATAAGTCCTATATATAGTGAGGACTTCAGAGAGTACAAATTTTTAGGGCGGAAATCTGATAACTGATGTTATACGTGATTTTGATATGACTAAAGAAGAATTTGTAAAAGGAGAGGTGTTTTGAAACACCTCATTTAAATCCAAACAGACACCAACATGGTATGATTGTTGAATGAATGAATGAATGATTGCATACATGCTTGTGGAATCGATCTTGGACTTGCAAGGTGAAACAAACATGTTCCAACCAATAAGCCACAAGGTCTATTAGCACTTTTATGAGTACTATTGATTGTTTTATATTACATTTCTCCTTCTCCTTCTCCTTCTCCCACCTTTAGACAAAAGAGTAAGACAAACTAAAAATTATACTCACTAATTGCTACTCCCTCCCGTCCTAAAATATGACCTAACTTAGAGAGATGCATTTGGTTCAAGATATATAATATCTTTCTAATTTTTCTCAACTTTTCCTAAATTATTCTTATTATTATTCCTTAATTAATAACAAACAAGTAAGAGGGAGGGAGAGTAGGGATGAAAATAGAGATGATCATTGAGTTTGGTAATATCATATGATTTTAACTAACATAATAAACATCCTTAATCTTATCAAATTAGGTATATAGGTCATACATTTAATTTGGAGGGACGAATTAGTCAATTAAAATGTAAATGTTGTCTCATTAATAATGGCCTTTTTTATTAAATAATTATTTAAAAATAATAATGTGGGCCCACTAATTTAAAAGAGTTCATGGTACTATAATTTGGCACTCCCAAATGATGTACATGGTGTCAAACACAATTGAAAAAAGAACATGTGTATTTTGGATCTTGGCCCTATAGTATTTGACATTTTTATGATAACCATATAGTAGTATTTGATATTTTTTTTCATGTCACATCAACTTTGGTTAACTTAATGGTTAGCATCGGCTCAATTAACGGAATATGCACTTTTGCCCAATTTTAGAGTATTTATAATTTATAATTATTTTTGCACCCATGTTATATGGGTGATATATGGGTGCATATAAGATAAATTATTCATAATATGCATAAATATTTAAGAATACAATATGCCCATATCTGACACGTTTAGCCATTTGGATTGTTAGTCTCTGTGAAAATTTTAAGAATAAAATATGCACAAATATTTAACAAACTTCATAATGAACGAGGTCTTTCATTTGAACAAGTCAGACTTAAAAGGTAAACCACGTGACATGTTACAACACATGTTTAACCTCTTTCCACCCCCTGGGTTTTAGACACATAAATTGCTTGAAACACACGATTGCCTGATCTGATCTCACCATAATGCTGAAATGTTGAACGGCTTCTGCTGGTTTTTTATTTTTTAATTACATGTGAATCATATAGTGTCTCTCTCTCATTCCATGTCATTCCCCTTTTGTTGTCGTTGCTTATGGAGAGAAAAAACCCGAGATGATCAAAGGGAGCTTTTATCTATATTATTCCTTTATTTTTCAAAAAAAATTTGGAACCAGCAAATAAAATTTCCCCCTCTTCCTAGTCATCATTATTGTCTGTTTATTTATAATTTAATATAATGGACCAGCGAATGAAATTCTCTGTGAAAAAAGACTTCTAAATTTGATGACCCTCTACAGAAGAAGTTAAGGGTTTTTAATCTAATAAATAGACGATAATATTGACTAGAGAGGAGCTCATTTTGGGGCTTTAAATCGTGGTCAAGCTCACGTTGTTGTTGAATAGCCAATAATGAGATATGCTATCAAAATAAAAAGGAAGCAGAAAAGAGAGGTGCTTTGAAGTACCTCATGGTAATTGCAATCATTTTCCCTTTCTTTTTTTCTTTTTGCCTGTTCGAACTCGTATCTTGCGGTTTAGAGCAATGCATACAAACCAGCAAACCGCAAGTCTTCAAGGCTTCATTAGGTGACTTCGTTAACTATTTATTGATTGTTTATGTATGTAAATCTTCATGTTACTCTACAAACATTAAGTTGTACTCCCCCGTTCCTAAATATAAGATCACTTTGGGGATGTGGATAAGTTACTAAATATAAGACCACTTTCTATTTTATATCAAGTTTTGCCCAAATTACTATACTCATTTTACAAGCAAATTACTCTCTCCCATGCCTCTTGACTTTTAACATTCAAATTTGGATTCCATTAGGCTATCTTGTTATTGAATCCTGCGCCCCTTCCCATAATGTTGATGCAATGGTGAATCACTATACGGAGTTTTGCAACATATTCAACTCTTCTTCCATGATATCCGATGATATTGAGCAAATCGAAATTTCCGATTTCTCGTTTCCTCTCGTTGGTTTAATTTTTATTCCCTGTCTGATAATCAGCAACTGATTGGCTCATTTTACATTCAAAGATGTATTCATTATTTCAAATGATTGGTTCATTCAAAAAGAAGGGAAGAATTGAAGAAATCAAGGAGGGAGGAATTAGGGTTCATAGTCCCTATTTGTATTTTAAATTTAATTGAGGGGTAATTTAGGAAGATTATGTAATTTTATTGTTTTCCTTAATCTCTCCAAAATAGGGAAAATGATCTTATATTTAGGAACGGAGGGAGTATCATACAGTGGTGAAAAAAAAAACGGGATAATTATTTTGAGGTCCCACCCAATACATATATAATATAGAAAAAGTCTCATGACATGAAGAAGTTAAGGTAAGGTGCAGACTGCAGAGAGACCATACTTTAATTATCTTTTTAGTCAAGAAGTCACTTTTATTCTCCTTAAAAACAAACACAACTGATCAATAACTAAAAATATTAATGTCATGCCATCATACACTTTTGACTTCCTCATTTTCAATCATTTTTTCAAAATTTTTTAACTCTTTTTACCTTAACTAGTTTCTTAAATGAACCCATTGATTTCATTAGATTGTGCCAAACAATTATGTAGATACTTTACAAGCCTTTTCCTTTCCCCATTCAACAATAGCCTAAATTTATTTGCCTCCTTATATTGTGCCAAGTAAATTTTTTTCCATCACATATAAGATTCCTATTCACTTGGAACACCAAAATACTTTCATGTTAAGATAATACTACCTCCGGTCCTAAATATAAGACCTAATTGACTTTTTAGTGGAGAGATTAACGGCCTGTTAGGATTTAGTTTTTGGAGAATAGTTTATGAGAAAATAGCTTTTTGAGAATAGCTTTTGATCTGAATAGCTTTTCTAAAAATAGCTTTTGATAAAATGAGAGTGTTTGGATAAAGTGTTATTAAAATAGCTTTTTGAATGTTAAATTACCAAAAAGGACAATTTTGCCCAATAAATTTATTTCAAAAATTTAAATGATCAGATTTCACCATTGTAAGTAAAAATATTAAAAGTTACTATAAAAATTACAATAAAACATAAAAAATACAATCATCCCCAAAAATTAAATCTACCTCGCATTTTGACCACACCAAACAAAATTTATATACTCCCTCCGTTCCTAAATATAAGAGCAAGTTGACTTTTTTGGAAAATCCTAAGAAAACTAAATAGGGTAATTAAAAATTGATTTTCCCAATTTTTTTCACTGAACTAGTTTATTTGACTTATGAACTTACATATGATCTAATAATATTTAAAATATGTTATGATTAAATTGTTCATTTTACTTTCTTAGAATTCTCCAAAAAAGTCAAAGTGCTCTTATATTTAGGAACGGAGGGAGTATGTTATAAGATTTAGTAAAATTACATCTACATCATTTTGAACATGCCAGCATATACAGCATAATTACTGGGTAAAAAATACAGAGGAAGGGGAGGAGATTTTTTAACAAACCAATATTCAGTAAACATATTAGCATAATTACTGGGTACTAGGAAATCGACCAGCTAGCTTGATGCGACCAGCTAATTGATGAGCCATTTGCAAATTGATGTTCGAATGCCCCTTGCTGAGAATTGTTGCTCGCCACTCTCTCTCTCTCTCTCTCTCTCTCTCTCTCTCTCTGGTTGAGGGTACAGACAAGCTAAAAGGAGAAATGTCTAGCTTTTCTTCAAACTTAGGTTTTGGATCCCCAACCTAGGTTTGGGGAGGATAATAGCTTTTCCACATTTAAGGAGTGGTTTGGCAAAATTTATCTCAAACCTAGGTTTGGTTTGGAAAATAGATTTTTTGTGGGTATCCAAACAGGCCCTAAGGTTGCAAAATAAATTATTAAATCATGACATATTTGATATCTTTTTAGATTATCCATTAGCTTATAGGTAGAATAAACTAGTGTAAGAGAAAAAATTAAGTAAATCAATTTTTAATTAACTTATTTTCATTTTTTTTAGGATTTTTCAAAAAAGTCAACTAAATCCTATATTTAAGACCGGAGGGAGTATGTGTTATTTCATGAAAATTAAAAACATCGACTTACATTGCATGGGCTACGCCACTTGTTAAATACTTAGGGCTTGTTTGGTTCAATGAAAGTAAAGAAAGTGAGGTGTAAATAATTGAAAAGTTAAGGGGTACTATGGTCATTTACATATATCCCGGACCTACAAGTTTTCTCTTTCCATCTCACACTTATCGTGGGGCCCACAAACTTTACTCTCTCATCATTACCCCCACTTTTCATCTCTTAACCTTTCAATTTCTAATTCTTTACTTTCTTTCACACAACCAAACATACTCTTACAGAACCTGAAAAGACTTCAATAAAAATGAGAGGTATTTTAAAATAGGGGTAATTAATTAGAGGTCCCCCACAAGGGAGTTAATACTGGAAAAGTCCCAAAAGTTGAAAATATTAATGTAGGGTCCCAAGGGACCTCACATTAATATATTTGAAAAGTGAAAAGACAGTTTTGCCCCTACCCTTAATAAAAAATTACCCCCCCCACCCCACCCTCCTCCCTCACCCAACCCCCCCCCCCCACCCTCCTCCCTCCTCTCCCCCACCCTCCGCCCCCCCCACCCCACCCTCCTCCCTCCCCTCCAGCCCGCCCCCCCACCCTCCCCCCACCCCTCCAGCTGGAGGGGAGGGGGGAGGGTAGGGGGCGGCTGGAGGGGGGAGGGGGGTGGGTGGGGGAGGAGGGAATTTTTTTTTAAGGCTAGGGACAAAACTGTCTTTTCACTTTTCAAATATATTAATGTGTGGGGAGGGGGGTGGGTGAGGGAGGAGGGTGGGGTGGGGGGGGTGGGTGGGGGAGGAGGGAATTTTTTTTTAAGGCTAGGGGCAAAATTGTCTTTTCACTTTTCAAATATATTAATGTGAGGTCCCTTAGGACCCTACATTAATATTTTCAACTTCTGAGATTTTTCCAGTATTAACTCCCTTGTAAGGGACCTCTAATTAAATTTCCCTTTAAAATACCTCATGATTTTGTCAAATGTCAACAACAACAACAACAAAGCTGCCTGCTCATATGCCTATTCGAACTCGTGACTTTCAAGTTAGGAGTGGAGCACCCAACAAACCAGAAGCCACGAGTTTTCAAGGCTCAAAACCTCCACTCGTTTAATTATTTAAACCGTGTTTAGCATATCATGAAATATGAAATTTGCAATATCTTTCGCTCAGGTGTAGTTCTTGTTTTAGTGTGTCCTCAACATTTCACATGGGACAAGCGCTCTAAGATGCGGTCTCACAATATGTATTTATTAAATTGAGGTAATTATAGGAATTGAAAATAATATTAAATCCTAATCGCTCACAACTTCACAATTGTTTAAATTTTGGTCACTAACAATTTCTTGTCGGATGGTAACAACTTTAGGTATGAGTTTTTTTTATTAATCATGTACATTAACATTTACTTTTGTTTTCTATTATATAAACCGTAGAATGCACAGGGTTGTGTTCTATTTAAAAAAATTAAGAAAATATTATTAATTCAAAACATTAATTATACCTTCTTTTAAAGACAATTTGAGATAAATTATACATCAAGTCATCTGTGGTTGACCACTAACTAGAGCAAAGAATAAGGTTTGTTTATTAGGAAAAATGAAACTAACTAGATCATAGCGCAAAGGTGAAAAAAAATGAAAGAAAAAGAGAAACTAACAGCATCGATGTCATTTGATTGCAGTTATATTCAAAGATTGTAATTTTTTTTGTTTATAATGAAAATGGTTAATAATCGACGATTGAGATAATTACACATCAAACCATTTATTCAATGAACTATTGTAATTAATTGACAAAACAAAACTGTTGATTAATAACCAAAAATATTAATGCCATGTCAGTGTACCCACAATTCTGAGATAAATGTGTACATTTATTTTTACATTTTTTCCTTCCTCAATTTCATTCACTTTACATAACACATACATAAATATGTTTTTTTGTTAATCACCGCCCAGTTTAATCCGGACTCGAGGGGTAGGAGTATTGCCCACATAGACAAGGTTGTCCCCTCTCCCAACAAGAGCGCTTCCCGGGATTCGAACACGCGTTCTCATCCTTATAGGGGTTGCAGCCCACTTACCAGCTCAACCAACTACCCATTGATACATACATAAATATATTTAACTAACTATTTTCTTACTCAAGCAAATTAAAGTCCTTCTATTGTATTATCTCTTTTCCTAAATATAAAATCACTTTCAAATTTCATTTTGTTCCTAATATAAGACCATTTTCTGATTGTTCCCAAATATTTTCCAAATTAATCCTAATAATGCTTATATATAAGAAACAAATAAGAGAAGGAGAGTGAATATAAAAGTACATTAAAGTGAATTGGTAAAATCATGTACCAATAACTAATTTTAATTTAATTAAATTAGAGAAAATGGTCTTATATTTATGATGCAAAGAGTAAATAATCATGTACATGTTTTACAATTTATTACTTTCTTACCATGGTAAATAGGTCCCTAAATCTATTCATTTTATATCGTGTCAAGTAAACTAATTTTTTTTATCTCACATCACATGTAAAACTCTCATTCATTTCAAACTTCCAAATACCTTCATATCACAAAAGTGTGTGATATTTCATAAAAAAATATCTTGTGTATTGCACGGAATAGGCCACTTATTTATTCTAATTCTAACGTTGCTTTCGTTAGGCCATCACCCATGTGACCAATTAGTTGAAAAATATTCAAAAGTCAGTCTTTGTGCGTGCGTGTGTGTAAAGAGAGTGATATTTGCCACTTCTTGTGAAAAGAGTTAAGAGTGTCAATAGGCATTGTAAAGGTGTGTCTGTAAAAGTATTTTAACTTAAAAAGTATAAATTAGATTAATTAAGCTACATGTTTAGTAATCATTTTTTAAATGAAGATACGCCGGATCTTCCCCCTGTATCTTATTTTCCTATTTGAAGCCATTCGTAATTGAAAAAAAATAAAGGCTTAAGTATACTTTTGGTTTTTTATGTTCTTATTTTCCTATTTGAAAAGTACACTTTTAGTCATTTTTTGTTGACATCGTTAGTTTCAGTTAAATCTAAAAAATTATTTCATAATTAAATGAGGGTAAAAATGACACATTATAAAAATATAAGAATAATTACACTAAAATTTTTTAATTTAAGCATTTATTTTTATATCTTAATCTTAGATTAACCATTTAAAATTGTGAAGTTAAAATTTTCCGTTGGGTGAAACAAACAGTGTTAACAAAAATGATTAAAAGTGTACTTTCCAAACATAAAGAATTAAATTGAATCTTCATGCAAACATAAGGGACCAAAAGTATACTTTAGCCAAAAATAAAAGACAGAATCGAACAAATAAATTAGTTTAATCATATACAAAGATATATTCTGATCTTCAACTCAAAACAAAGAGGACAAATGTGAGTTTATTCTTTTTTTTTTATAGCAAATGTGAGTTTATTCTAAACTTTTTGTAGATGAAGTGATGAACTATTCAAAATTCACATAAATAAAAATATTATACTAATAAACTTAAAATGGTTGAAACAATAATTTGCTTATTTAAAAGGAGAGGTGTTTTAAAACACCTCATAATTAGATGGAGGGTCCGTTTGGTTGAATTAAGGGAAGTGCCAAGTTTCGAACACCTTACTTGAATGGTAATGCTAAGTGCTCTCACCATCAAGCCAAGATGTCAAATGACAATTAGTTTCTGTTCGAAAATAGAAAAGTGCATCACATCAATCGTTTTTAAATCTACAGAATTAGAAGTATCTCCTTGTTTCGCTATTTTTATCTTTTTTGTGGCTATTTCATGGAGAGGTAAAACAAGTCGTTTTACTGTAAGCCAAACTATATGCTAAATTGTATTAGAAACTGCACATTTGACTACTTTTTTTATATACCCAGTTAAAAAGAAAATTTAGGTTAAACTCTATAAATTTAATAGACTGAATAGATTACAATATTAAACTGAGGACCAAAACAAACACGTTTGCCTGCTCTTATATTCCGAAAAAGGGATATAAAAATGTATGTTTATTACTCCCTCTTATTCTAAATGTAAGATATATTTACTTAATTTGATTAAATTAAATATGTTAGGTAAGTTAATCAAAATCATATGATAATACAAAAGTACCCTAACAATAATCTATGTAACATCCTGAAAATTTAATACATGATCAAGGAGTGTTTTGGGAAATAATACATGGAGAAATTTGGAATTTTGGAATTTTTAGGAATTTTTGGGGATTTTTGAGGACATTTTGGAAATTTTGAGTAATAAATGTGCTTATAATTAATTAAGAAATTGAAGAGTTTGAAATATGAGGGAATGGTAAAACCCAAAATATTTTGAAGGTTAAGGAGATTGGAGGCTGGTTTAAGTGGTTTTAAATTAAAAGAGTATACTATGGCAAGTTTAGGCTACAAATCATCAGAGAACCCCCCTTATTTCACTAAACCAAACGCGCCCCTCCCCCTTTTCTTCCTTAAAACATCGGACCCCCCCCCCTTTCATTTTCATTTTCTCTCTTTCCTCACTTCTCTTCACCGACCTCCCTCATCCTCTGCGTCCCTGCGTGTTCGCCGGCCACCTAGGGGCCGACGGCGGCGGCGGCAAGGCCGTCCACCTCACTTCTCTCCTTGACCTCACTAAAACCCATGTCCTTTTCTCTCCTCGCTTCATCCCTTCTCTGTCTCTCGGTTTCATTTCTTCCTCACTGTTCAGCTTCACATTCATTTTCTTGCTTCGTTTTCCGGCGAGCCCACGGCGGTCGACGGCGGAAGAGGTAAGCCACTGCTATTTCGTTGGTTTCTCCTCTTTCCTCAAGTTATATCTCTCCTCTTCAACTCCGATTCCTCACTTTTTCCTTTTTCTCTCGGGCTCTGTTTCTCCCTCTCGGCTTCTTTGTTTTCCGGCAAAGAAACCGGCGGCCCCAAGCTCAACCTCATGTGCAAGACTAGGATTTGATTCCGGTGAGTATTTCTCGAAATGCCTATTTTTGCTTTCACTGTTTTGGGCGAGCTTTGAGGGAAGAACGAATTGGGTTATGGATTTAAAGCTTTAGGGCTTAATAAATTGGTTAAAATGAATCTCATACATTAATTTGATGTTTTGTGAAATTGGGTAAACCCTAAGTCTTGGAATTTGTTGAGTTAATGGAGTCCCCATTTGGCCTCTTTGGTTCTGCCATATCCACTAGTTTCTCATGTTGTTTTCTACTTTGATTGTAATCTGATCTGAGGGAGCTTAATTTGGGAATTTTATTTGTTTGGAGAGTGTTTTTGCAGGGTTTCAGAGTATTAATTTAAAGCTGATATTTGGATGGAAACACTGAATTTTTAACAAACTTGGGTGTGAATTGTGTGAGGGTTATTGCTATAAAAAGAGGATTAAACTTTAGTGAATATTTGAGTTACATTCCATTGAATATAGTTGCATTGGTTTGGTCAAAAGGTGATGCATTAGAAATTCTGTGTTCTTTGCTTTTTGGATAGGTGATTATTTGTTAACAAATACAAGTTAAAAAGAGATACTTTAAAGTTGTAACTAAAATATGTTATATGAATGCATATGGTCAATTGTTGTTTGATGTATGTGTGCAGTAAAAGTGTCATTCCGCTGAAAAATAGTCAAATGAAGTATGAAATAACGATGATTTAAATGGGGATTCAAGTGTGCTATATAACTAGGCATAAATGACTATATATATGAGTGTAAACTTCCATATTTTGGTTATTCCTTTCCTTCTTTTGCGTTGAACTGATCTCTTCATTAAAGAGACTTTTAAATAGTATTAAAGGATTGGAAAATACAAGCTATGATAATTTTTGAACATGTGAGCCAAACCTAAATTAAAACTACATTTGTCATTGAGTTGATGGATTGTTGACATTTCTTTTCTTTCACTATTTTGCTGCTATTATTATTGTTGTTACAGCTGCTGTTTTGATGATTGATTTAAGAGGGATATAATTAGTAAAAAAAAAACGGTTGTATGTCATTGGCTTGGATTGTGATTGATTTCAAGTTGATTTACCATGCAGGACCTTTTATCATGCTAGTCTAAGAGATTCTTGTTTCTTTGATTTGAGGTATTGTTATTTGAAGTATGAATGTACAAAGAGATGAACTACATGTTAATGTTTGCACACTTGGCTTAAATATTCTTCTTGTTTCATATAAACTCTTATTTCCTGTTTGTGGTCCAGTAGTAGGTATGTGAAGAAGAAATTAATAAATAAATTTCATTTGCAGATTATCATTGTGTCTATGATACAAACTTAATTCAGATTTCTGCTGCTAGTTTGTTGCTTAATTTAATATAAGTTCCTGCATAAATCCCAATTCAATTATGAGTAATTGTATATGTAGGTTTAAGTTGCTATGTGTTTCTAGTATCATTGAAATTTGGTTTTACACCGTGTCATATATGTTTGATCATGATGTTGTATGGCTTACTTGATTTATGTGATTGGTTCCTTTTCTGTTTTAAAGAAAGGGGAAAGATTAAGATTAAGGAATTGCATACTGATTTGGTGTTGTTCCAATATGAACTTGGTATTCTAATGCTGTTGTTTCATATAGTGGCATTGTTATGCTTTCTCCTTTCACTACTTCTGTTCAGCTTGGTACCGAAGAGATTATAAACATGATTTAAGCAATATGATGAATTAATCAGATGGGATTGGGTAGTAATGCAGGTACGAGAGAGACGTTAAATATTATGAATGAGACATGTTATTAATATATCATTTTGTATCATATTATTATAGGATTGACTGTGATGTGGGCCTTTGTGGCATTAAAAAAGAAATGATGAGAAATCGCGTAAATTGCTGGGCGACAGGTAATCACACTTAATCTTACTATAACATTGAGGGTGATGTTAGCTGGGATTTTTAAAATCTTTTCTCACCCTCTATATATATATTATCTTTAAAAAGTTTTTTTATATAAAACAGGCTATCGGGTGCCTTTCAAACACGATTATTTTTATATAAAGGATTGTTTTACATTTTATATATATTATCCTGGTGGTGGTGGTGGTGGTTCTGGAATAGTGTGATATACAGGTATCGTATTCTGACAGTGATTTTGAAAGGGTTGAGATATTGAAAGGGATTGTGATATGAAAGAGAATTGTGATTGAAATATTGAATATTGTGGATATGATGTTGACAGGAATATGGTGAGCATTGCATGACACTGCTTTTTATGTACCATCGCGCGATGATAACTGTCGATTGGCCGATCGACAGTTATTTGTACGGATCCTTTTCGGATTGATTGGATCGGGGATCATAGGTCAACTTATTGAGAGAAGTGACCTACGGTTGTTAAGGCATTTTAGAGCCCAACCGCCCCTACGGTTGTTAAGGCATTTGAGAGCCCAACCGTTCCCATTCTGTAATGGAAAACAGAATCGGGGTTCTCTCTCTGGAGATTGCCAAAGAGGGAAATTTGCCCCCTCATCATAGAGAGGGGCACAGTGTCAAATCATACAGAGAAGGTTAGATGCTTGAATGTCCCGTGATGGCACAATGCATCTATAAGTGAGTGTGAGAGTTATGGTAGCATCATTAGATTGGAGACTGGGAGATGATATTTAGTTAATGTGGAGTTGATGGAGGGATTTGAGTGATGAATGGAAGAAAATTTGACATTGATATATATATATATATATATATATATATATATATATATATATATATATATATATATATATATATATATATATATTACTGGTTTTAAAATGAGGTACCCTTTAGACGCCCTCGCTACCGCACATCTCACTGTTATAGTGAGTTAAGCGGTGATTACTGGGACAAATTGTCTCATCCCACGATTACTGACATTTTTGCAGGTATTCATGCACAGGCGCAAGCATCAGGAGGAAAGGGAATTAGGTTGTGGAGGTTATTTAATTTGTTTAGAAATGTAAATTGTCAATTTATAGGGCTGCATTCGCTTCTGCATGTGTGTGTATATATATATATGTTTATTGTTTAATATCAATTAGTTTTATTTATTAACCATGTTAGGCAAATCCTTTCTAACATGGTTAGCTTTTAATTATCCATGATAGCATCTATATTGTATCAGGAAATCCTTTTCTATCATGGATAATGTTTCATTCACTAGAATATTCTTTTTCTAACTATGATAGGTATATTAATATTATGGAAAATCCTTTTCCTATCATAGTTAGTAAAGAGATTATAGTATTAAAATTGGATATCATTAGTTAATTAGGGACTAAGTAACAGTATGTAACAATCTACATTTATTCAAAAATTCACTCTCTTGCTTAATTGTATATTATCAAAGAGTAAAGGGTTAATCTAGGGATTATTTGAGAGAATACATCATAAAAACTTATATTTAAAATCAAACTCAACCCCAAATAAGTCTTATATTTAGAATCACAAGAAGTAGTACTCACGCATCCATTCTTCCATTGAAAGAGGATTAAACTCACAACATCACATATACCAACATCATATACTCCCTCTGGTCTTAAATATAAGACCTAATTGACTTTTTTTGGAGATGTTAAGGTTACAAAATATGTTATTAAATTATGACATATTTGATATATTTTTATATTAGTCATTAGTTTATAGGTTAAATAAACTTGTTTAAGGGGAAAAAATTAGGTAAATCAATTTATAATTGACTTATTTTGCTTAGGATTTTCCCAAAAAATCAACTAAGTCTTATATTTAGGATCAGAAGGAGTATTGATTAATATTAATACATAGTCTATCAGTGTAAAGTCTCGATAGATCCCTTAAGGTCTAAAGTTCGAGTCATAGAGGAACTACTTGTATTAGTAGGGGAAACCCCGAATCTCAAACCCAAGTAGTCGGTTACACGGATTTCTAATAATATAATCCATAATTGGTGCTATTTGCTCATTGATGTTTAAAGAGTTTTTAATATCAATTCAGCTAAGCTATCAGGTATGGTATTATATTATATTATTATACTTTCCTTTTGACATATATGACGATGAAGTAATACTCATCCAATTCTAAGTGTAAGAGAGTTAAATAATTAATTTATAGATATTAAAGGTTTAGTAAATAGTTAATTGTAAGAAAATGTGTAATATTTTTTCTGAAATGCCACTTTTAAGTTAATTATTTGTAGTGGAAACTACTTGAATGAGTTTTTGAGAGAAATTATAGAAAAATTCCTTTTGAATCTCAAAATTTCAATCTCCTATAAAAGATTTTTGAAATTTAGAAAGTATTTTTCTATTATATCCCATTTTTATACCATTAATAAGAAAATCAGAGAAAAACAAAAATTTAGGAGATTACATTTTCAACCAAAGAAAACCCATGCATCTACTACGAACTCGTGGTCTTGAAAGGTTGAACAAGCACGATCAAACCAGCAAGCCACAAGGTCGACTAGCACCTTTACACTCTTCTTTTTTATTTTTTGATGAACTCTAGACACTTCTTGGATGAAGAGAAAATGGAGGAAAGAAAATGAGAAGCGAGGAAATGCAGAGGAAACAAAAATGTGGAAGAAAATATAATACTCCCTCCGTTCCTAAATATAAGATCACTTTGGGGAAGTGAATAAGTTCCTAAATATAAGATCACTTCCTATTTTATCTCAAGTTTTGCCCAAACTACCCTTATACTCCCTCTTTTCATTAAAAACCCCTTATCCTTTTAAAGTTAAGTGATTGAGGGGATTTTGGGAAGATCATGTAATTTTATTGTCCTCCTTAATCTCGCCAAATTAATTAACCAAAGTGATCTTATATTTAGGAACGGAGGGAGTAGCATCACTTGCTTTGATGGGTAAGATAAAATAGGGAGAGAAGAAAATGGACAAATATATACTTTTTCGCGCGTGCACACACGCATATTGGAGAGACAAAGGTAGGGGGGGATACCGGCCAATAAACACTACCTTGCTGCTATGATAATTAGACTGTTGATCAATTAGAGCAATCAACTCGTGCAAGGGTCTATGAAAAATGATGGAAACCAGCAAATCTTGCTGGTGCATTTGCATTGCGGGAGATGTGTACCTAATTCACCTTCCAATTACTTGAAAACAAGTTCTTAATTTTAACAATGATTCCCACCATGTGTTAGTGCCAGTTAAGCAGTTACAGAACAATCATGAACGAGCCTAAATAGTTTTTGTGTATCATTTACCAAAAATTTCTCTCACAATCCTTTAATCCCAGTAATATCCAACAAAGTTCTACCGTAAGACTGTATCATTATTTTTCAACGATTTTTTTCAAAAGATACTTTTCAGAAAATAATAAAAAAAATACAATTTTTATTATTTAAAATAAATAATACTCTCTTGGGTCCTAAATATAATACATATTTGTCTAATTTGATTAGGTTAAGGATGCTAGTTAAGTTACAACAACAACAAAGTCTTATTCCACCTAAGTGAGGTCGGCTACATGGATCACACGACGCCATTTTGTTCGATCAGTAGTCATGCTTGGAGATAAATTATTGTTCCAAAGATCTCGTTGAATAATATTGTGAAGAGTTCTCTTGGGTCTTCCTCACCCTCTTTTGTAAGGACTCCAAACCATTTGATCAACTATCCTTACTGACTCATCTAATTCCCTTCTTTGAACATGCCTAAACCACCTCAAGCGATTTTCTACCATTTTCTCGGCAATTAATACTACCCAACTCTTTCTCGAATATGATCATTATGGATCCTATCTTTTATTGTATGACCATATATCCATCTCAACATTCTCATCTCTGCCACCTGCATCTTATGTTCATGTGGTCTTTTGAGAGCCCAACATTCACTACCATATAACATTGCTGGTCTAATAGCTGTCCGGTAAAACTTCTCTTTCACCTTATCTTGAACCTTGCGATCACATATAACCCCAGTAGCTTTTCTCCATTTAAACCAACCAAATGTTAGTTAAGTTAGCTAGTTATAAATCACATGATATTACTAATATACTTCAATCATCTACCTTTACCTGTGACCTCATCCCCTCTCTTATTTGTTTATTATTTGTGAGTATTGATAAGGATAATTTAGGGGAATCGTTGGTAAGAATTAGAAATGTCTTATATTTAGGACCAAATTTATCTTATTAAATAGATCTTATATTTAGAACCATATGGAGTATTAAATTTGGGTGGAGAGAGAGAGAGAGGTGAAAATAAAGGGCATGATGGAGAAATAAGCATTCCTCGCGTTTTCTCTCCAATAGTGAAGGGAAAAGTTGTAGAGAAAATGAGGTATGAGACTCACCACTTTTCCTCAACTTTAGCAAATAAGGGGAAATGCACTCCCCTCCTCATTTTCTCTCTTAGTTTTCTTTCTCGTCACAATTTCTCTCCATCCAAGTATGATCTTAGTCACAAAGTAAAAATATACTAAAAAAGTAAATAGAATGAAAGTATTCTCTCTTTATATATTTAATTTAATATATTATACACTTAAATAAAATATTATATTATGCTTATTTAAGTTACAGAAATACCCGTCTAATAAATTTGTCATATGCTCAACTATCATCATATAAATATTTTGGGTTCCAAAAGGTACAAATTAAATATGTTGATACCATCAAATGGGTAGACGTTGACGCTTAATTGAAAATACTCTTTGCAAGCTAATGTACGTAGCATAAAAATGCAAGATCAGACTTCATATAATCAATGTACAAAAATACCTTTGTAACACCATAAAAATTATGTGGTGCAAAAGTACCCAATACATGTTTCTAAATTGACATATATCACATTATTACTTTTAAATGGTAATTATTTAGAAAAAAATCAATCATATTCGATCTCTTTCCCCACACTCTTTCATATTTTCTCTCCTTTTCATCGTTGGAATTGGTTTTGGTCCGTCAACACGTCACGTCATTTTCTTAATTTCGTGTCTCAACTCCACTACTCTTCCAATAATTGTTGATCCATTAGTAGATATAAGTAAATAATATTTTCAAATGATCATTTGATTAAAAATATGATGCCCATTTTTTTTATTAAATGATCATTTAAAAATTATAATGTGGGTCTCACTAATTTAGAAGAGTTTATTAGTTTGGTACTCCCAAGTCCCAATTAATAAGGTATATGGTGTCAGATGCATAAATAAAAAGTCATTAGGATAAATCATTTTTTTTTTAAAAAATAAACATATGAAGTAATTGGAAAAAGAGTAATTTATATAACGATTAGGTCTTACCCAACACATATTATATGTAAAAGTCTACGAAATGGTGAAATTAAAGCAGAGTCTCAAAGGACCTTTCTTTAATCATCTTCTAAATCAAGAAAACATTTTTGCTCTCCTTGTTATTCTGAGCCCAAATGTTGTTATTGGGCATTACACATGGTAAGAATGTTGTTATTTGATCACAACCCAAATATTTATTATTAGTTAAAATGTAAACCCTTAGTTTGTTACTAGTTGACGGGTGTCAATAATTTGTAACACGTGGTCAAAACATTGTTATTCACCGCTCAAACACTTAATATCTTATAAATAAAAAAAGAAGACACAAATGACTTATTGACTTGGAAGATAATTAAAGTAAGGTCCCTTGTAACCCTACTTTAATTTTTCCATTTCATAGGATTTTTCTTAGATTATGTATATTAGGTGGAACCTCATATTAATTACTCCATGGGGAAAAGTGTTTGATCATGAAATCACTAGGGAGAACTGTGCTACACACACATACCAATTCTTATATATATAATTAAGAACAACCACTTTCAATTTGTTGTAACATCCATTCGCACCCATGCTTTCATGTTCCCATATCGGCATGGAACTCTAGCCTTGACTCTCAATGGCCATATGGGAAAGGGCGTTATTGAAAATTTCCTTCTACACATAAACAACTGGCAAAGATAAATCAAAAGACATAGTCATAATGCGTATTGTTTATTACAGTAGTTGTCGATGTATTGGGTAACTCAAGATTAATTTAGAGTTCAACTTGATTTTGAATAGGATATATTTCTAATTTTTAATTTTTCAGTACTTTTTCAATTACCCAATTGATGATCCTTCAATAAATTTAAGAGAGAGTGAAAGGAGACAATGAAAGATGATTATAGCGTGCTAGGGAAAAACATGTCGAATTAGTTAACTTGAGGATAAAGTATAATTTTGTTCATCATATTAAGTCGTTCATTATATTAAATCTCCGTTTTATCCCTTAAGTTTAAAAAATACATTTTTAACCCATTTTTATTAATGCTATGGTTTTATTCAACTGATAATTGTAACTCAGGCAAATTTAAATGGATTAACATAAGTGTTTTGTGTAGGATTTAAACTCAAAACCTCAAAGGATTCAGTAGAGCCTTGTGGCTTGTGCCACTAAACAAATTATGTGTTGGTACCCTCCACAGTTGCCTTCAATTTTGTTTGGTTACATAATTGAACTGACTTACAATTTTGCTTCTCCGTCTGCACAATCCGTCTATATTATTTTTTTTGAAGAAATAAATTAAAGAAGCAGAAAAGATTTTAAAAATGAGAGGTATTTTGAAATACCTCATGATTTTGGAATAATAATAACAACAATAATTATACTACCTCCGTTCCTATGCCTATTAGAACTCGTGACATTCATGAAGAGAGTGGAGCACCCACGCCAGAAAGCCACGAGTTCTGAAGACACTTTGCTTCCACTCGTTAACTATTTTATTAGGGCGTCTACTCTGTTTCTGTCTTTGTTATTTTACAGGTAACTATATTTATTGAATATTTTGTGTTTTTTAATGAATATAAGAACCATTCACTTTTCTAAAGAAATAAAGAATGCTAAAGTTATCCCTTTTAAATTGTTTATAGTTATATTTTCCCCTCAAAATTAATCTATTCTACTTTTAAATATGACACATGAACTAAAAATAATACTCCCTCTATTCCTAAATATAAGATCACATCTAAATTTCAATTTGTTTCTAAATATAAAACCAATTTCTAACTATTCCCAATTTTTTCACAAATTAATTAACCTTAATAACTCTTTTTTATATATAAAAAGAAAATAAGACTAAAAAAATATTTTAACCTTAATAACTCTTATCAATAATAAGCAAGCAAGAGATGGAGAGTAAGCATAAAGATACGGTTAGCTAGGGTGAATTGGTAATATCATGTGATAACAAATAATTTAGATAACTTCCTTAAGCTAATCAAGTTAGGTAAATGATTTTATATCTAGGAACAATTAATATTATATTATAACGATTCACACTAATTGAATTCATGGACACTAATAATGTCGAGATCGGAAACACTTTTTTCCCCTGAGTGCTCCTAGCATTATAGTTCGTTACCATTTTTATACCCTTTTCTCCAAAAACAATGCTCTATCACACCCAATTCTTTTGAGATTTCATCCAAATACAATAAAGATGGAGAAATCATCAATTGAACAAATTGCATAATTTACTTTTTATCACTCACTCTCATCATACCTCTTTAACATTTGAGTCTGCAAAAATGAAAGGTGCTTTGAAACACCTCAAATATAATTAGAAATTCTAATATCAATGATTTTTGAGCGATCTTATCTAATCGAGCTCAAAACTTATAAAATAAAGTCAATGTGGTCTAACCACTAAATTAATCTATATTCATTATTTCCATTTGCTTCTTAAATATTTTACGATTGATTTTCAATGTTTATATGGATGATATTGTTCATACATAATATTGAAAAAGGATCAAACATGTTATAAGGAATGATGCAATACTATTGATATTAGTATAATATATTTGATGTGATTAAATTGGAATTTGCAAAAGGAAAGCACCTTATTGTTGATTCCTCAAATTATGAGTTATCAGTTAAGCAGAAGCAGCTTGCCAGTATCGAACCTATGACTTTAAGGTGCAGCCAACACGTTCTGACCAGAAAGCAACAAGTTCGATATGCACAAGACGTTTTTCATATATCGATTTTGTTTGTAAATGTCAGATCAAACTTCTTTGTTCTGTTGTTTCTTTTCATTTCTTACTCATTTGTTTTTTTTTTATCAGAATTACTCATTTGTTTTCATTAAATTTGTGAACTGAATCTCTGTCATTATTATTTTATGTTTTAGGAAAATTCCAAATAAATCCCTCCGAATACCCAAAAGGACAAGTGAGGAATCTAAACTTCTAAAAGGACCATGAATGAACTAGTACCTATTTGTCATTTTAAAATTTTGCGAAAAGACAAAATTGCCCCCATCCTAAAACACAAATTCTTACCCCACCCTAACTCCCACTCTTTTCTCGCAATTTGTGTTTTAGGATGGGGACAATTTTGTCTTTTCGCAAAATTTTAAAATGACAGATAGGTGCTGGTTCCTTCATAGTCCTTTTGGAAGTTTAGGTTCCTCACTTGTCCTTTTGGGTATTCAGAGGGACTTATTTGGGATTTTCCCTTATGTTTTTACCTTACAAAATTGTGCCGCGTTACTCATAAAGTTACATTATTATAAACTAAATCAAACTTGTTGGTTTACATATTGATTGGACAATTTTAACACCTATTTATTGGTAATTAAAATAAAACTCTCATGATAAGTACATGTTGCTTTTATGAGTTCATTAGTTGTGATTTTCACAACATTGAAATTAAATCCATAAATGTTAATAAATAAAATTTCATAAAATATTAAAGTAATCAAATCAATGTTGTAAAAGGTGGACCGACAGACGAACCGGAAAAGACTTTGAGTCATGGTTCAAAATGGTCGAACCGCTCAAACCGATGGTTAGACCGAATAACCGTTGATCCGAAATGTGAAGCGGTCGATGGTTGGATCGGTCCAACAGTCCGGTCCGGTTCTTACAACATTGAATCAAATCTTTATGTTAGCACAAATATCAATTTTTAGTTACAATACAAGTACCAATGAGAAATATTAAATAACATCCGTATTTTTAAATAAGTCACATAAAATAAACTAAGCAGTTGTAAAATCTAAGAAGAAGTGCCGATAAAAAAAAATCTACGAAGAAGCATTTATTTTTTTTTTTATTTTAAAAGAATATATGTAACAGTCTTAATAAAGCCAACCCTTGATCCTATAAAGCTAACCTAATAAGCTCTATCTTTCGAAGCCCTAAAATAAAAGTCCAACCGTAGTACTGGATTTATTTAGCATAATTATTTTAAGTTTACATAAGTTAGGATCGGAGTTACCATCAGTTCATACTAAGTTGTAATTAATGGTACATAAAGTAGTTGTCTATGTACTTTATTAAATGGATTCAAATAAAAAATAAATAGAGTTGAAATATTAAGCTTAGCATTTTTCTGGAAGCAATCCCAATCATATGACATGTTAATGTTAATGACTAATAATTTATTCAAATATAACAAAAGAAATTTCATTAATCTATATAATATGTGTCATATATAGCACCATAAAAGCATATCAAATATTGCTGCCACCAAAATTTTTGAGTAAGATAATTCTGAGAAACTTTTGTTTGGGAGTCAATTGTGTGTGACGGAAAGTGTTAGGTACCCCACAACTCCAACTGACTAAATTGTAAGTTAATGATTTAGAAATAAATATGACCTTCAATTTTATTTTAATTACCCAAAACAAAGGAGAATATATTTGTAAAAAATTATTTACATATTCAGACTTGACCTCATATATACATTTTTTTATCAAGAGTCATGTTTGCCTTTGGTGATATATCGTTGAACAAAAGATTTCAAATCATCATAGTGATTGGATGATTGGATCCATAATTTTTGTCATAATGGTGAGTGAAAATAAATGTAACAATTGATGAAAATATATAAATATAAAAAGGGGAGTGATTTATCATATATGCAATCACCAGAAATTTGGTGTAAATTAATTTGAAAATAAAGATCCAGAAGGATTGGTACAACTAAAAGAAAACAATTTCAATTGCAATGAGGATTGCCACTGATTGGTATAATCAGTTTGTGCTTATAATTTCAAAATTTTAATCAGCTGGTCCCCTTAATTAATTGTGAATCCACACAATCGACGTGTCAGTAAAAACCAAATAATAAAAAAGAGAGGTATTTCACAATACCTCATTGTAGTTTAAATTGTTGTTGTTGTTGTTGTGTTGCGTGTTCGAACTCAAGATCTATGACAAGAAAGGGAATTAATTTAGCCAATCACCATCAAGACCGAGTTCGTTTGGCAAGCTGTGGTCCATCCTAAAGTTATTTGAATGTTCTTGTCTGTAGGCCCTTTTCTTGTAACCAATTTAATCAGTTAATACTTAAGAAGTTAAGAATTATAGTTTCCAAATTTCTAATCAGTTAATCTCAGGTCAAAAAAAAAATCAGCTAATCACCATTATTTTTTAATTCGAAGTTGCGAAGCCACACAATGTACATGTCACCAATTAGTTAGCTTCCACTTACTGGAAATATGTTCTAAGAAGTCGTTATATATATGTGTGTATGTGTAGAGCCATAGAGAGAATGAACATATTTGTGTGTGAATATAAACACACACACACAAAAATATAATGTTTTTCAAAATAATTTTCTTAAAAATAAATTAGATTAATTAAACTATAGGAAAATTAATACTCTGTCAAATGAAAATACGCTGGATCATCATTTTCCATGTATCTCCCATTAGATGGAATAAAATACATGGATTAGATAACAATTCATATGTTCATCATGAGATTTGACAGAGTTTTACATTCACTATTGAGGCCTAAGTCCACCATCTTCCTTTACTTGGACTCAAAACCAGTTATAAACAATGGCGGATTTAAGTCATATACAAATTAAAGATTTAGTCCTACTTGTAACATTAAGAATGGGATATATAAAAATGAGTTTCTTTTTTCCATTTTTCCATTTAAAGAGGATTCCAACTTGTAACATCACATATATGAGAAAGCTTTAAAAGGGGTTTAATATCAATTGATATGTAAGGCCTATATATATAAAGCATTTTTAAGATTTTGAGGCTTTCAATAAGGCGCTTTTGGCCAAACTGGGATGGAGAATTCTAACAGAACCTTATCAGCTTTGGGTCCAATTGTTAAAAGCCAAGTATTTCCCAAAATGTAATTTTTTAGAGGCAAAAAAGGGAAGCAAAGCATCATGGATTTGGAATAGTATATTGGAAGGGCTGAGAAGTTTTAAGAGGGAATATTATAGCTAGTATTGGGAATGGGAAAAAACCAAAATATAGTGAGATCCATGGTTAAGAGAATTGCCAGAGTTTTGTCTTGTTTCTCCTTGTCCAAATAGAACATTTCGAAACATCAGAGTAGCAGATTCAAGAAGGGATGGGGGAATGGGATTTAACAAGAATTGAAAATTCTATCACAAGGGAAGAAGAAATGATGATTAGGAAAACGATGGTGGCTGTAAAATTGAGGGTATAAAAGGAAGAGCTCAACTGAAAAACCTATTATTCACTTCTTGGGCATATTAGGTGGTGCTAGGGTTTGACTTTTGGAGGTGCGGGTGTCAAAGGATTAAAGTTTAGAAGAGAGTTTGGTTTCAAACATTGGCTTTTCTCCTCCATTTTCCTTTCCCTCTCTCTTGTTCTATGATTGTGTATCATATGTATTCTTTTGGATTTCATGAACATGTAGAGCCCTTTTATGGATTAACTTTTGATTTTTCCTCTTATCTTGTGATTAAAGTTATATATGTGTTTATTTCACCCTTCTCCTAGTGATTCTAAGTACTTGATCACCATTTAGATGTTGTGTTCATTTGATTGATGTTTAAGAGGGCTATATTGTGTGTAGAATTTGGGTGAAATAGTGTAAGAACTTGAAGTTTGTTTGATGAATGAATGATTTTGTTGATAAGATAGAGATATACTTATTGACCTTACATAACAACATTAGAGTTAGAACTTAAAAGTTGAGTTTTATTAATTATAACCAGAGATTGGACAATTAATAAAATTAAACACTTATTCTTGACTTGAGAGATCGTTTAAAGGGCATTTGAATTATAGGTTAATACATATATAGTTATTGAAAGCAACTGTGAGAGGAGACTCTTTAAGTTTATGAAATATAAGGAAGAAAAATAATCTTAGGACCCCTTTTATCCTTGAGTTGAAGAATCACTTGTTCATAATTTTTCTTTTTATTTTTAAAATAGTTACTCTAGACTCCTTGATTTCATTGGAGGTTGAGTCCAAATTTTGAAACATTGATACAAAGCAGTGAATGAAGGGCATAGAATAATTTAGAGGGAATAGAATTTTCCGCTAATATAATATCATGCATAAATGATCAACTATACATGTTCTAAGGTTTTCGAAGACTAAGAGAGAAATTATTGTTAAATGATGCAATTTGTTGTGAGAAATAACTTCCACACATACAAACGGAAATGATTTTTTATTTTGTCTAAGGCTCTCAAAATATTAAAATTTGCATATACTACTTATATTTCGCGAAGTAAGGCAGTAAATATGCACTTCTGATTAAAACGTATGATTCCACAAGGAATTATAAATTGGAATCATTTAAATAAAGAAGTTCTTTTTTTCATAAAAATGTTTAAGATGTTAACTCAACAAAACTATCTAATCTTGAAAGAAATTATATCTCGAATTCTATCTGCAACACAATTCCCGTTGTGTATCAAAAAGACAATTCTATTTGCAACACAATTTCCTTTGTCTATCAAAAAGCCAAATTATGATTGAGTTGATTGAGACATGAATATTCATTAATTTGTCACTAATTTTATATTGTGATATTGTATTATATTTTGATGGTATGTTATATAAATTTCTTCCTTTGAAAAAGCAAATTTGTGTTTATTTATACTTTTTCTATGTACAAATTTAAACTAACAAGCAACAGTTGAGATATTTTAACAGTCAAAAGACATACACATGCACGCTTATCTTTGCGTGAAGAGTAAGAAATACATTTTTTACTAAAACAAGTTAAATATATTAGTATTTAATAATATGTGTTTGTGTGTGTATTAGTGAAACCTCTCCATGATGTAAGATCCAATATAATATATAATTGACTAATTAATTTGATGAGATTATAGAGGTACAATATATTACATAACTAAAGCATATATATGCGCCACATTATAGTTACTCCAAAATAATAAAGTTCATGTATGTCACATTCTAATTAGAAAAAATATAGTTTTGAGAAAAATGATTAATACAATGATATTAAAGTGATTTATTTATCTTCTTTGGTCTCTCTCTCATACATATATCACTAATTTTATTTTTGATAGTGAATTATATTCAAATATTATGTTACAATATTTTTTTAAATTTCTTCATATTAAAAAACAAATCTTTGGTTATTCATACTTTTCCTGTTGCCAATTTAATCTAGCAAGCACCACTTGATAAACTCTAATAGCCAAAAGATACACACATGCGTACTTATAATTGCATGAAGAGTGTGAAATGCATTTCTTCTCTATTTAATATTCACTAAAACATATTTATCAGTATATATATGTATTTTATACATACATATATGTGTGTTAATATATCCCCTGACCCAATATAATTGACTAATTTAATGAGATTAAAGAAATATAATATTTTATTTGATTATAGCATATATATATATATATATATGTCACATACAATATTACTCTAAAATTCAAAAGTAACTTCTAATTCAAAAAACAAATTTAGAGAAAAACGATCAATACATGTTATTTAATGAAACAAATCAATAAATAATTTGAAAGTGATTTATTTTTCTTGTTCGATCTCTCATTAATTGTATTTCATTTATAAGAATAGTAGGTTATTATATATATGTGTGTATATGTATGTATATCAGTTACTAAAACTTCCTAATACAATATACTATTGCCCATATATATATAATGTCTGTGATTGCCGATGGCAACATATGTTAGGCCGAACAATGTGCTCTGAGAAATTGTTTTTGATCCCTTTTTGGTTGGTGTACATCACCTTAAACTTTGCGTCTTATTGTCATGCTGATCAAATAACTTATGAGCTGAATCCATTTGGGAATTCAAAAGCACTGAAAACATTGTTACATGATCACCATTCTCTACCCATTGACAATCACCCAATTCTAGATTCAAATGCCAAAAATGTACATGTTCAAAAAACTAAGCCATTACAATATTACTATCCAAATCCGTATCCAGATCCATTTCCGGATTTTCGACCAATTGTAAATCCTCCACTCTCTAATCCACCTTCGTCTCCACCTCTTCCGGCTAGTGACCCTGCACCAGTGGTTCCACCTCCGTCTCTACCTCTTCCGCATAGTGACCCTCCACCAGTGGTTCCACCCCACCAACTTCTGAGTCTTCGCCACACATGCTCCTCTAGGGTACGACCTCTAATGCATGACTCAATCATTGTCTGAGAGTATCCCAATACTACAACCATCATGTGTTGAAACTCCAATTGATTGAAGGGCAGTCTAGCCTCAATCTAAAAGCAATAAACTACTTTTAAAATCCACCTATAAAAGCAATAAACTAGGTCAAGAAGTGCTAAGGCTATCAATATTATGAAAATAAGAGAATATAATATCTCTACTATTATACTCAAATGTTTGCTTATTTATGTACTTTTACATATTTGTCTTATTGTTTAGTATGCATGGCTTTATGACTGCAAGTTGTTCTCCATAATATGACATCAATCATATATAATAAAATTATATATTTTAGCTGAATTTCACTAGTATGTTGTCTCTTAATATAATCTGTTGTCTCAACTCTCACTAGCTCTTAAAGTACTTGTTGGTACATTACTAGACACAAATATCTAATTGTTTTTGAATGATCATGTAATTGAAAAGTCATGTCTTTTATTTAATTCAGAAGAGTTAATGTGTACTTTAATTTGGCACTCCCAAGTGATGTACATTATTTCAAACACAATTGAAAAGATACATATGTATTTTTGGATACATTTGTATAGTAACGTATTGGATACTTTTATGTCACATTAACCTCAACATTATCACATTCAGTTAAATTAAAGGTTAGTATTAGCTCATTTAACGGCGTATGCATTTTTGCTCAAATTTAGAGTGTTTACGAGTATATTTGCACCCATGTTATACGGGTGATATATAGGTGTACATGAGATAAATTAATCATAACATTATGCGTGTCACATTGGTATGAGCCTATTATAAATTCATTATGTATATTATGCAAAATTTCAGATTGTTTTTTTGAAATTTAACATTCATTTATGTGATTATGACATATATATTAATAGACTTGATGTGACATGCTTTTGACAATGTCGAGCGCTCTCTGGCGAAGGCCCATATCTGACATGTTTAGCAATTTGGATTTTTATTAATCTGTAAATATTTTAAGAATACAGTATGCATAATTGTTTAACAAACTTCATAAAAGAATAACACATGACATGTTATAACACATGTTTAACCTCTTTCCACCGCTAGGCACAAAAATTTCTTGAAACTGAATTGCTTAAAAGACATTAGTTTTGGTTCTGCAGAAGAGCGCCATTTTTCAAACACTTCATTGCCTGATCTATGAGACAACATTGCTCTCACCATAAAGCTGAAATTTTGAACAATTTTTGTCGGATCGTTTTTTTCAAAATTATATGTGAATTAAATAGTGTCTCTCTGAGTCTATGTCATTCCCTTTTTATTGTTGTTGCTTATAGAGAGGAAACACCCGGGGTGTCCAAAGTGAGCTTTTATCCATTATTGCATTTTTATAAAAAAAATTCAGAATACTCTTCGCTAGTCATTTTTATTGTCTATTTATTTATAATTTAATGACCCTCTACACTGTCTACACTTTGTCTAATGGAAGAGGTTAAGGGTTTTCAATCTAATAAGTAGACGATAATAATGACTAGAGAGGTGCTCACTTTAGGGATGATATATGCTATCAAAATAAAAAAGAAGCAGAAAATGTATTTTTATTAATTAAGTTCAAAAGGGTATTTTAGCATTTTCCATTAACTCATAGGCCAAAATGACCCGTTTATTTTGTTTGTGGGCTAAAATGAGTCATTTTATTGTTTGTATGCCAGAATTAGCCATTATAAATAGTTTATATGTCAAAATGTTATTTAACCCTTTAATAAATATGAATGATAAGTTAATATCATTTTTAAATCAAGTAACAGTTTGATGTCTCTCACGTGCCTATAAACTACCCAACCCTTCCTTAACATGTTCTCTACTTAAAAATCATTTTGATCCTTCATTTATTAATCAAACATTGGATCTATCCTTGACTAATTCCAAGAATTTGTAACAATCACCACCTATCACAGCATTCATCAAAACAAACATTATACTAACATATCCAAACAACTCCAATTCAAGTATCTTAATAAATTTAAAACACATTCTTGTAAAATTTAAAACTTCAGGACAGACACTTACAAGCAGTACATACACTACTAGAAAATAGGCTTTTCACGACCATAATTAACGACTAAAAAGCCAATGTTGGTCGTTGATGAAAAACGCGGTGGCATAACATGTAAATAACTATCCACGTCTCCACCTTTCACGACCACATTTGTACATGTGGTCGTGGAAGGGGGACCCTTTCACGACCACACCTTTAAAGGTGTGGTCGTGGAAGGGTGCCTACCCTTCCACGACCACACTTAGCATAGTGTGGTCGTGAAAGGGTAGGCACCCTTCCACGACCACACTTTTAAAGGTGTGGTCGTGGAAGGGTGCCCTTCCATGACCACATATTCCCAAGTGTGGTCGTGAAAGCTGGGCAATTTTTTTCCCACTGGCGCCAAATCCCTTTTTTATTTCCCTCCAACACTTTGGCACTCACTACCACTACACTCTCTTCGCCTCCCTTTCTCTCTTCTTCTCTCACACTTCGCCTCCCACTTAACTCCGCCCTCTCTCCTCCCTCTCTCGCCCTCTCGCCTCCGCCCTCTCTCCTCCCTCTCGCCTCCGCCCTCTCTCCGCCCTCTCTCCTCCCTCTCTCGCCCTCTCGCCTCCGCCCTCTCTCCTCCCTCTCGCCTCCGCCCTCTCTCCTCCCTCTCCGCCCTCTCGCCCTCTCGCCTCCGCCCTCTCTCCGCCCTCTCTCCTCCCCTCTCGCCTCTCGCCCTCTCTCCTCCCTCTCGCCTCCGCCCTCTCTCCTCCCTCTCTCCAACCGCCGCCTCTCTCCGCCGCCTCAACCAACCACCGCCTCTCCCCCACCGCCTTCTCTTTCTACAAGCCGCCGCCACACTCCTTTAAGGTGAGTTTTTTTTTTATTTTTTGTTTTTTTATTTTTCTCTCATTGTATTTTCTTTGTTTTTTTATTTTTTGTATTTGCTTTTTAATATAGTTTATGCGCACTGTAAGACATTTTAAGCATTGAAATTGTTTGACTGATTTTATAAGCTCAATGGAATTACTGATTTTATTTGGTTTTGGTAATAGATTGTTAATTGTTATTTTGATTATTGTGATTATACTTGGTTCATTTGCTGGCTTAAATATTGCTTCTATTGTTGAATATCAAATTCAGCTAGCTTTTGGTTTGTGCATTTGTGGTAAATTCTGATTTGCACTTAATTTGGTACACTGTTTGGTTGACTATTCTGGACATTTTAAGAGTGTTTTGGGCTGCTCTATTTAGCCATTAATTGCTGGAAAAATCTTGTTTTCTTTGCTGGAAGGGGTAGTAAAAATTGCATGCAAATAGACTCTAGTTTCTTGGAGAGGCTGTTTTTGGTTGTTGATTAGGACTGTTTTAGGTTGCCATAGATAGTCCTCTGATTGGTTCAATTGTCTAATATTCTTTGTAATGAACACAAGTGTATATACATATTATACACATTACTCCAATGGATCGTGCTTGGATGGATGCTTTGCGAACTAGTGAAGAATATCAAAAAGGGGTGGAAGAGTTTATTGAATTTGCCAAAAGAAATGTGGCGAGTAAGAATGGAAAGTACCTGTGCCCTTGTGTGAAGTGTGTGAATGTTGATCGCAAGAGCCTTGACTCTATAAGGAATGACCTTATTTGTGAGGGGATCAATCGCCGATATAGGAAGTGGATTTGGCATGGGGAATTGGGAACTACCGTGGAACATGTAAAAGCAGCGGAGGTGGATGATAATGATGATGATGAATATGTTTGCGATGTTGGCATGGACAACATGATAAATGATATCGCAGCGAGTCGTTTGTTGTGTCAGACGAGTACGACAAAGTGCGTGGTGATGCTGAGACACCTTTGTTTCCAGGGTGTAAGAAGTATAGCCGTCTGACCTTCATTCTAACAATACTAGAAATAAAGACGGAAAATGGGTGGGCAGACGCGGGTTTCTCGAAAATGCTCGCAGCTTTGAGCGATATGTTCCCGGATAACAATGCGGTTCCGAAGACAATGTATGAGGCCAAGAAAATGCTAAGTAAGATGGGTATGGAGTATCAGAAGATACATGCTTGTCCCAATTATTGTATTTTATATAGAAATGAATATGAAGGGTTACATGTGTGTCCAAGATGTCAGGAGCCAAGGTATAAACAGAGGAAGGGTGCTGATGATGACGACGACGACGAAGAGACAAGCAAACCAAAAAAAGGTGAACCTTCGAAAGTAATGTGGTACCTTCCAATAGTTCCAAGGTTTAGACGATTGTTCGCGAATGCAACAGAAGCAGAGAATCTGAGGTGGTATTGTGATCAGAGAAATTCTGATTCTAGATATCTTCGACATCCTGCTGACTCTCCTCAATGGAAAAAGGTTGATTCAATTTTTCCAGAGTTTGCTAGTGATCCTAGAAACCTCCATCTCGGCCTTTGCACAGATGGATTTAACCCATTTGGGAGTGTCTCTAGCAAACATAGTGCTTGGCCAGTTTTGCTTGTCATTTACAACCTTCCACCTTGGTTGTGCACGAAACGGAAATATCTTATGATGTGTATGATGATTTCGGGACCGAAACAGCCTGGGAACGATATCGATGTTTATCTTGCTCCGTTGATCGAGGACTTGAAGATGTTGTGGAATGAAGGTGTTGATGTGTTTGATGCATACAAAAAGGAGACATTCAAGTTGCGAGCTTTGTTGTTTACCACAATCAATGACTTACCTGCATATGGCAATCTCTCAGGATATAGTGTCAAGGGACATAAGGCATGTCCAATTTGTGAGGATGACACTAATTTCGTCCAGCTCAAGTATGGAAGGAAGACTGTTTACCTCGGTCATAGGAGGTTTCTTGATCGCCACCACCCATACCGTCGACTGAGGAAGCGATTTAATGGCTTTCCTGAGCATGCATCTGCTCCAATTCCGTTAACAGGTGAAGAAGTTTATCGTCGTGTTGCTCGTGTTACTGTGGAATTTGGTAAAGGAAAGAAGAAGAAGAAGTGGACTAACATTTGGAAGAAGAGGTCAATCTTCTTTGATCTCCCTTATTGGCGTTGTCTTGATGTGAGACACAGTATTGATGTGATGCATGTGGAGAAAAATCTTGCAGAAAGTATTGTCGGAACGTTGTTACACATTCAAGGAAAAACCAAAGATGGGCTCAACGCTAGAAGAGATTTAGTTGAGATGGGTATAAGACAGCGGTTACATCCGACAATTAGTGAAGATGGAAAGAAAGCATATATGGAACCTGCTGCTCATACACTTTCCAAACTTGAGAAAACACGATTGTGTGAGTGTTTACGTGGGATGAAAGTGCCACATGGATATTCCTATAATATTAGCAAACTTGTGTCAATGGATGATTTGAAGTTGACGGGAATGAAGTCTCATGATTACCATGTGTTAATGCAACAACTTTTGCCGGTAGCTATAAGAGGAATTTTGGAGGATGATGCGCGGAAGACTTTAATAAGGTTATGTAAGTTTCTTAATGCCATTTGCAGTAAGGTAATTGACAATGAAATACTCGATGAGTTGGAAAAGGAAGGTTATGTTATTTTGTCGCAATTGGAGATGCATTTTCCTCCAGCGTTTTTTGATATATCAGTTCATTTGATTGTTCACTTGGTTCGAGAGATAAGACTTTGTGGTCCGGTTTCTCTAAGGTGGATGTACCCTTTTGAGCAATTCATGAAAGTTTTGAAGGGTTATTCAAAGAACCCATATCGCCCGGAAGCCTCGATTGTTAAAAGATATCTTGTTGAAGAGGCAATGGACTTTTGCAAACCATACCTAAGAAAACCTGACGACGAGGAAATCAACCTGGATGAAGATGAACTTTCTGGTAAAGGGGTGCGGGGCATGAAAGTAAAGGGTGTAGAGAGAGTGGAGTTGTTACAGGCACATCTATATATCTTGAATAACATGAAAGAAGTGCAACCTTATTTGGCTGAGCATAAAAGGCTTTTGAAAGAGAATAACCCGAAGAAGAGTGATATGCAGATTTCAAATGAACATAACAAGTCATTTATTGGTTGGTTCGAGGAGTATGCGCGAAAACAAAAGGATGTGTCTGACACAGTAAGGTTGCTAGCTGTGAAGCCTCAGTTTATTGTTTTTTCATGGGGTGGTTATGAAATAAATGGGTATTCTTTTTCTACTAAGGTCATTGATTGCAAGCGCACCACACAAAACAGCGGGGTGATGGTTGAAGCTGAGGCAACCCATTTTTCTAGCTCTAGAGACAAAAACCCAAAATTGGCTACAACTACATATTATGGGGTTATTGAAGAAATTTGGGAAATCATCTACGCACCGCATTTCAAGGTTCCCATATTTAAATGTAAGTGGGTACATAGTAATGCGGTTGTGATTGAGTGCCAAAGCGGCATGATATCTGTTGATCTTAATAGGGTCGGCTACAAGGATGAACCATTTATTCTAGCAAGTCATGCGAAACAAGTGTTTTATGTATCAGACCCTACAAATGTTAAGCTTTCCATTGCCTTGCAAAATAGAAATCAAATGGATTGTGCTCTCACAGTAAATGATGGTGATGATGATGAGATACAATTATTAGGCAAAACAACAAGAAGTTTGTTAGATGATGATGATGATGATGACTTCTGTGCGGTCAGGAATGATCATACTGAGGGTATATGGGACATATGGGACGACAACACATAATGTTAGAAAATGTATTGATTATTGTTATTGTTTTTCATTTAATAATCTATCTAATATTATTAATTGTTCGGTGCTAATGTATGTAATTGTTCCTCTTTCACAGGTTATAATGGCAGAAAATGACTCCGATCGCGAGCAAGAGTATTATGAGGAGGCCCCACCACCCCCTGTGAAGAAGAAGAAAAGAGGACCTACCAAACTTTCGAAAGTGATTGCTCTGACAGTTGAGCATAAGAAGAAAAACCATTTGGAACTAAATGAAAAGAATATGCCTAAAGGGCCAACTGCAAAGCCATTTGCAAGTTATCTTGGAACAGTGGCGAGAAACAGACTTGACATCACAATAAATGAGTGGAAACACATTAATGACGAAGTTAAGCAACAATGTTGGTTGGATGTATATGTATGTACATTCGTATTTTAACTCCATATTTGTGAGATATTGTGGTGACTAATCATATTTGTTTGTTCATTGCAGCAATATTGGGATGTGCCGGATACCAAAGATTTTAAAGAGTTCGTTTGACAAAAAATTGCAAAAAGGTTTAGTGAATTCAAATATAACATGGCCAAGGACTACATATTTGGGGGGTCTAAAATGGGTGAGGATCCATGTATAGCATATCTCAATATTGAACCAAAGAAATTGAAGGAGTTTGTTAAATATCGGACGTCTGAAGCATTTAAGGTATATCTACTATACATGTATAGTTCGTAACTTGGTTTTAATCTGTGTACCTGCATTATTAATATTTTATTATTGTGGTACATAGGAGATAAGCAAAAAACAACAAGAGATTCGGGCTAAAAATGAGTATAATCATACCATGTCCCGTGGGGGGTATGATTGGATGACTGATTATGTGGAAGCCGAGCGGCAACAAAAGTGGGAGGAGCAGCGGAAATTTATGGAAGCTGAGTCATCTTCCACTGTCTTAGAACCTTTACTTGACCTCCAACGCCATGTAACATGGGCAGCGGCCCGGAGGAAGAGACCAACTGGAAAATATACCAGTAACAAGGCTGAAGCGGTGGCAAACCGAATTGTGAGTGCTATATAAATTGTATTTAAACACTTACGTAGGATATTATTGTATATTAATCAATGTTTGTTCACTTTTGTAACAGAATGAACTGGAGGAGCAATCTTCTCAGGGGTCTTGGACACCGCAGGACCCTAGAATTGACATCCTAGCAACTTCGCTAGGGAGATTAGACAACCCTAGCCGAGTTGTAGGAGTTTTGGGAGAGTTGGGGCAAAGGAATTTTTTGGGCCCAAAAAACGAGTGGTGTCTCGACCTAAAATGTCCACTGAGGAGCTTGATGCAATGGTGAATGCACGGGTGGACGAACGGGAGAGCCAATGGCAAATGAGGTTTGAATATCTTACATCACAGTTAGAGGCTCTTCAAGCTTCCCAAAGAACAACTTCAACAATGAGTGAGCCAAGTGCACCTGATCCTCTTGATGACTACCACGAGGAGTGCTACTTACATCTTGACGAGCCTTGCCTACACCCTGTTGCTAAGGCTCTCAAGTACCCAAATCACACCACCATTCATAACAGGTCTATCCGGGATGATCAAGTAAAAGTGACAGTCATTTCCGTGATAAAGGGCCAAGAAATGACATGTGTTCCATTTCGTACTAAAGAGGTCACAACTTTAGGGCAAGCAATGAAGAGCTTTATTGTTTGGCCTAAAAGGCTTGTGTTCGATACTGCTCAAGAAGCTCAACCACCAATTCTTCTCCCACAGGTACTCAAGTTGTCTATGAATTGACCTTTATTAACAATGTTATTGATATATGTGTGTAAAGTTGATGTGTTTCTTATTTTCAGAATTTTAACGGTGAGAAGTACCCATATCTGAATCTGCTGTGGACGATGCAACCAGGATTTGAGCGTAATCTTTTAACACCTGCTGGAGTCGTCAATCCACTAGTAGAGGAGAAGATTTGGTTGCAAGGTTCTCGAGACGTTAAGGAGTTCTTGATGATGGAAGAGCTTGAGCAAAACTGGCTTGATTTGGCCGTCTGGTAAGTGTGTCATATTTTTATCAATATAGTTGAATATTGTAATGAGTCTTTAAGTTCTAATCCATTTCGCCATGTCTAATAGGTACTGTCACAATTTATGCCAAAGAACCCCAAAGGAAAAGTTTTGCCGGTTTCTATGCCCTTCTAGACTGACTTATGATGAAAACGCCTTGAAACTACTTAAAACGAGTAAGAAAACTCATTTTTGGGAGATGCAATCTTACGTCGAGCTGCAGATGGGCCTTGATTGCGGCACTCTTTATTTCGCCCCCGTTTTGAATTGGTAATGAGTTATCTTTTACACAATATTAAATGTTATGTCTTAGTTTAATTAACACTTATTTTCACTTATTTCTTTCAGTGGACATTGGGCTCTGGCTATACTTTGCCCGAAAGAGTTCAAGATTTTTTGGTTTGACTCTTTACAACAATTTATTAGCGACGATCACAGAAAAGTATTCCACAAGTAAGTTTCTCTGTTTTTTTTACTTTTATAGTTGATAATAATATATCTTTATACTATATATAACATTATTGTTATGATTTTATCTCTTTTTAAGGAATGTTAAAATGGCATGATGCGCAAGACACTGATTATTACACAGCTACTCAGACTTCGATTCATGTTATAAACGTAAAGGTAAAAGCAATTTTTATATTCATTTTCATTTATATTGCTTTTAGCCATACCCGAACTACCATGATATTGCTGATATTATCTGTGATTTATCAGTGTCCAAGCCAGCGGGGCTCTACAGAGTGCGGATATTATGTCTGCAAATACATGCTGGATATTGTATATCAAGATCAAATTAAGCAAGAGAGGAAATTCCAAAAGGTATGCACGCTTCTAACATATATCTTCAAGAAAATAGTGATTTCTAATTGTAAGTGGTACTTTCCTTGTCTTTTTTAATATTGTTTAATTATGTTGCAGCTTTTGGAGGGACTTTATGGACTTAGTAATGACTCGTTTAAACAAGATGAGGATATTGACTTTGTACGAAACGCACTTGCAGAATTTTTAATCACTATGTGAGGCAGAAATTGTATAGGCTTAGATTGTTGTAGCTGAATTTTGAACTTATTACCAGTAAGACAAAGATATAAAACTTAGATTATGCCTTTTGTATTTTGTTGTCTAAGTAAGGTAATATTTATGGGATACGTTTTTGCAATTGCTCTGGTATTCTGTATTGTGCAGTAGTATGGTATTGAAAGTGATTTGTAAATGATCTGCAAGAATGCAGATGGCTATAAAATGCATTCACAAAATAAAAAAAAAACCCTTTCACGTCCACATTTGCGTCAATGTGGTCGTGATATGTTTTTGGGAGGCACCTAATAAGGTGCCTCCCAAAGACCTATCACGACCACACTCTCCCAGAGTGTGGTCGTGATAGGTCTTTCCCAAAGACCTATCACGACCACACTCTGGGAGAGTGTGGTCGTGATAGGTGTCCCAGACGCCTATCACGACCACACTCTCCCAGAGTGTGGTCGTGATAGGTCTTTCCCAAAGACCTATCACGACCACACTCTGGGAGAGTGGTCGTGATAGGTGCTACCTATCACGACCACAAAAACGTGGTCGTGAAAAACACACTTTTTTACGACGCGGGATTCCACGACCACCTATTTCTGGTCGTGAAAAGCCCAATATTGTGGTCGTGAAAGACCTTATTTCCAGTAGTGATATGATTTCAATAAAGAACTAATACGAAAATAAGCAAAGCAAGATATTAGACTCATTTATTCACTTTATACTTTATTACTTCATATCTTATTTTAAGAATCTTCTACCATTACTTTCCTCTTTCTCTTTTTATAAACTGAACTTACTCACAAGAAAAGGAACCACAAAAAAACATGTTTGTGAGCTTTTAGAGAGAGAAAGTTAGAGAGATAAGTTGTGTATTGATAGTCGTGCAATGAGAGAAAAAAGTCGAGAGCGAGAGAAAAGTAAGGAGCGGGGAAGAGAGAGGGAGAGCAGAGTTGTGAGAGAGTGAGAGTGAGAGAGAGATCCCCAATGCCGATGAGAGAAGGAACTTCCCTTGTGCAACCCCAGGCTACCATCATCAACGGGCAGGGGTTGCCTGGGGAAGTCCAAACTTCCTTTCCAAGTACACAAGAGAAATGGGGTGAGGGAAATCTGATCTCTGCAACCCCTGGACGAGAGAGACATGAACATGGCGAAGTAATCCCAGAAACCCCGCCTAGTGTGGCATCTGATCAGACGATAGTGTATGGGATGGTATTAAGATTCAGAAAATGGTTGGCTCCTTCTCTGGCGAGTCACAATGTGGCAAAAGAGTGGAAGATTGGATGCTAGAAGAAGAGGTCCGTCTTCCTGTAAACAAACTCCTTTCCTATAAAGACGTGTTAAACCCTAACACTACCTTTGCTGAAGGGGGAAGGAACAAGTAAGCGGAACATAGGAGACATGTGATGGCTCACTACTTAGTAGTGATGAAGAGGAAATGGCTAAAGGAGTGAGCTTGACGGAAGTTAATGTGGGGCTATGTATTGATTTTTCGGAGGCGGAGAAGCTACGGCTGGAAAGCAAGTGGGCCCGGTCTCTCATTATCAAGCTGTTAGGAGGCTCGGTAGGATTCATGTAGCTAAGGAGGAAAGTTCAACTGATGTGGGGGAAGTGTGGTTCTGTCTACCTAAATGACATAGGTAATGGATATTTCATAGCTTCCTTCCAGAGCCTGGAGAACTATTTTTTCACTCTTGAAGGTGATCCGTGGTTGATAGCCAATCACTATCTAACTATCCAGACTTGGAAGCGCAACTTTAGCCTGTGGAATGAAAAAATAAAATCACTTGCTATTTGGGTTAGGCTCCCAGGTGATTATTATGACAAAAAATTCTTTTATCACCTTGGGAATAAAATAGGCAAAGCCATTAAAGTGGATGAGATGACCCTGGTGAAAGCTAGGACAATGTATGCAAGAATGTGTGTGGAAATCGTTTTGAATGCTCCGCTGCTGCCTTCATACACTGTTGATGGTAATAAGCTCAAAATTGAATATGAAGGTCTCCACCTCATTGCTTTTCTTGTGGCAAGTTTGGACATGATGCGGAGCACTGCCCCAGAAAGGTGAACACTATGAACATGGAGGGAGTTCAATCCCAGAATGTGAATCATCAACCGTAACCAGATGGTCACATTGCAGGGAAGGAAACGGATCTCCAAGAACCAGTGTTTGGAGGTTGGATGTTACCAAAAACTTGATGCTCAACTTGATACTACCAAAATTTTGATAAAAATATTCGCAAGTGTACGGATCGTAATTTAGTAAAGTGGCAAATCAAGGTCGATCCCACAGAGACTCAGACAATTAATAACTAGGTATTAGATCTCCTATTTTCATTCAAGTTGAGTAAATACAAGAAAATTGATTTTAATTACCTAATATTTAAGAAAATAAAATAAACAAATATTCACACAGATGAAATTCACGAGTCAAAAGAACAACCTAGAGCCACTAATCCCTTATCTGCTTCTTAGATTTTATTCCCACTAGTCATGAATTAATTCAACTAGCTAATCTAGAGTACTAGTGTCTATAAATGTCTTTCGGTTTCCACCTATATCCTTGCCTAACTTAATTACACAATGTCTTGCACTAATTTACTAAGCCAATTTATACCAGTACTGCTCTAATGTGACTATGTAGGGCTTCTAGGTATATTCCTATCCTAGTCGCAAATCAGATTAAAATTCAATCCTACATTATTTAATCCCATGGTCTATTTAAAATTCCCTCTTTCGAGTCCAATTCTAAATTCCCTAAACATGTCTAATGGTGATCAAACACTAAACAAGTTAATCAATAATAGCAAGATTAAATAAACTAAATCAAATTAACCATAACTAAATAACTAAATAGTGGGAAATAAAATACTAAGTTACAAACAAGTTCATAGTACTCTAGGTTGTAAAAGAAACTAGCCACACATAGGGTTCAAATCAATCCCAAAACAATATTGAAACTGAATATGAAATCAATACCAAACACTGCAATTTGCTGCCAACTAAATCAGAGGTTTCTTTTCCTTTGTGCGTTGATGTAAATGTGTGTAATGGATGATGAATGGTTGTGAATGAATGCCACCCACAAAAGACGAAAACTGCCACCTCTTCCTTTCCTTCTCGCCTCGCGTGTGTGTATAGGAACTAGACCAACAATTCCTTCCTTTCTTTGCTTGCTGCCACTTGCCTTCTTGCCTCCTCCCTTGGTGACTTCCTTCCTTTTCTTTTTTTCACGTGAATCTCTCTCTTGGCTTTAGGAATTGGAAATATTGTAACCAGCCTTCCTTCACAAGCTCCTCTCTTCCCTTTTTATAATGGTTGATCTCCTTAATCAATTAGGTCACCAAAGATTCAGTCCAAGTCCAAGGCTCATTCTTTCCTTTTTCTATCCTTTCCTTTTTTCTTTTGTTTCCAAATCTTCATTATCCTATTATAAGAGAAAGAAAGGAAATAGGAAATAATCATCATAGCTCAATCATATAATCTCATTAATAAGAAACTTTCCTTTAAAATATTTTCTTTTATTATTTCAAGTTTCCTATTTCAATTAAATTTCATATTTTCAAAATAATTACACATATAATGCGCAAATCACTTTCTTTCCAATTCACACCAAATCTCTTAATTATTTAATTAATGACTCCTCAACTACAACAAAATATTTCCAAAAATCCACTTAATATGGGGAGTCATCAGTGGCACATGATCTAGGAAAAGGAAGTTTTCCGGAGCTTGAGGAGGAAAAGTTGGTAAGGAAGGAGCAACGGCAATAGGCTCGAGGTTCATAGTGCTGGCAGAGGAGAGAGAAAAGAGGATCAGCATGCTGCAGAAAGTACTAGGGGTGAACATTTGAGGGATATCACTAATGTCCTAGGTAACAATATGGACAAAGGGCAAGGTGGACTAACAAATCCTAAGATTTGTATGTTTTTAGTGTGTTAAATTGAATTTATTAACATTTCAAAGATGCAATATTGGTTCATTTATGCCTAATTGAATATCTAGACCTTCAAGTAGAAATTAGCTTAGGAAGTGAATTAATTGGCACAACTTATGAATTTAATGTTGTTAATATTTGAGGGCCATATTGATCTATTTCCTTCCATTCTTTTACTTTTAGGGTCGTTCTAGGACCAAACATGGAGGAGTCAAGATGGGAAAAAGCAAGAAAAAATGGTGTAAAAGCTGGAAAATGAAGTTTGTGGACAGATTTGGAAAATGTCAGAAAAGGGACTCGAATTTCAGAATTGCAGTTTAGTCCCAGTATCATAATTACGATTCTGCCATCGAATTTCAGAAATTACACCGAGGTCCCACCAGCAAACTGCAACATATCAGACCCGATTTTTACTGATTGTTTGACTGTTTTGACCCCAATTTTGACCAAAACTCAAACCCAATCATTAAGCCCATGTTCCCATTCATATTAGATGTAGAAATTAAGTTAGAAACTCAAGTTTTGGGGATTGGGTGCTCCCCAAAACCCTAGCCCTCTCCATCTCTTCCTCCATCCCACTTCCATTTTCCTTCACATTTTCCTTCCACCTTCCACCTTCCTTCCTCCTTCCATGCCTCAATAAAGTTCCTCCTTACTCTTGGAGTTGAAGAGAAGTGGTTTGAGCTTTGGTTCTACAAAGAGGAGTCCTAATTCCTTTCCTTTCTCTTTATATTTTTTTTTGGTTAATAACCGCCTGGTTTAATACAGACTTGAGGGGTAGGAGTGTTGCCCACATAGGCAAGGTTGTCCCCTCTCCCAATGAGAGCGCTTCCCGGGAATCGAACACGCGTTCTCATCCTTACGTGGGTTGTAGCCCACTTACCAGCTCAACCAACTACCCATTGGTTCCTTTCTCTTTATATTTGTGATTGCCTAGGTTTAGGTTTACCATTTATGTTTTGAGATTTAACTGGACTTGGTTGTTATTGTGGGTATTTGTGATTTTGGTTTGTAATGAGAGATTTGTACTCATCAATATACATGGTCATGTATATGTTCTTTATGGTTTAAATGATATCATTCTATTTATTCATGCTATTAATAGATAGTTTGATTGAATTGAATTATAATTGAACCTAATGCATTACAAATCGCTAATCACACTCTAGGGTAATTAATAATGTCTATTTGAATAGGTTCATGAAACTAGGCATTAGACTTACCGGTTGGTGAGGTTTGGTACTTTAGGAAACCTAGAGAAAACTCAAATGTGCTAAAGGGCTTAACAATTTCTAGTTAGTTGGGGTTCCACTAATTAGGTAATTTGACTCATGGGTTCATGAGGTTTGGTAAATTAGGAATTTAGTGCATTTAACTCCCTAAAAATCCTTAGAAAGCTATGATAGCCATTGAAATTCATTTTCAAGAGCACTTCACTTCCACTTCATCCCTTTTACCAAAAATACAAAAAATATTTATTTGTTTTGCACCCTTCATTCTCATATTTAAAAATCAACAAAAATATATTTTTTTATCCAAATTTAATCATGCATTGCATTTAATTTACTAGGATAGTTGAATTAAACAAGGCTCCTAGAGAACGATACCCTGGGTAACTTTCGCTTACCTTGAGGTCCTAAAATTTCTTGAAGGACTAGGCCGAAGGCACACTACAATGACCGCTGAATCGGTGCCCTTCATGGACAGACCAAAAAGTTGAACTCCAAGAAAGGTGAGAGGGCCCCAAAGGCTAAGGCAAAAGCAAAAAAGGGAGTGTGTCAGAACGACTAGTAAACGCCAGGGTAGAAGAATTAGTCAAAGTTACGGTCCCACCCAAGGAGAACCAAGTCAAGGAACAAGGGGCAACTAGAGGTACCAAGGGCCTTGTAGCCCAGTGGTATGATATCTCCCCTTTAGGTGGGAGATTGCGGGTTCGATCCCGCTTGTAACCTCAAGCCGTTAGTGCTTGCCCCTTTGAATAAAAAAAAAGGGGCGACTAGAGGGAGACAAAATAGTAGGCCTCTAAAGGGCCCAACCCATAAGCCGTTGGTAGGGAAAGCGACTGGGCCCGAAGAAATGGATCATATGGAGACAGATGAGGGACAAACTGGGAAACTAGTGGGCTGCCAAAGGGAAACAACTAATAGGCTGATTTTGGATGAACGCACGCAAGGAGGACTGGACTCTCTAATCATGGGGCCAACAGGCCTCTAGACAGGGAGTATCCTAACTTAGAAAAGCCCAGTCCACTTGGTTTCAGTCAATTCCAGGGTCTCTCAGCGGTGGAAGCTGAGCTCAACGACCAGGGGGATGTGGCGAGAAGCGGGTTGCAGGGACTCCCCCAATGCCAGCACTTAGTGCTATAAGGTGAGTGTGTCATTTCCTATGCTAGGTTTTTTAATGATTCTAGTTTGGAATGTGAGAGGAGCAACTGGAAAAGATTTCTATCTGACTCTAAAAGAGATGAAAATGAAACTTAGATCAAAGCTAGTTGTGCTTTTAGAAACAATGTGTAGTGGAGAAGTGGCTCAGAAGGTTATTAAGACTTGGGGTTTTAAGAACCAGATTTTAGTAGAAGCACGTGGTCTCTCGGGAGGAATTTGGTTGTTGTGGGATGATAACTCGATCAAAATTAATATCATTACTAAACAGATGCAATTCAATCCACTGTCTCATCACTGGTTTAGGACGTCGGCCTTGGATCTTCACCGCGGTCTATGCTAGTCCTCGAGAGAATGAAAGGAAAATGTTGTGGGAAGAGCTTGAAATCCTGGCCAAAGCCTCTCCCCTCTCCTGGCTGCTTGCTGGGGATTCCAATGACATTAAAGATTCTTCAGAACAACAGAGAGGAGTAATGGTGAACGAGGACAAATGCAGCAGGTTTCTGGACAACATTAATTCTTGCGGCCTTATTGATTTGGGGTCGAAAGGGCCAAAATTCACTTTGAGAGGCCCTCTCATACGTGGTGCCTCCAGACTTTATAAAAGGTTGGATTGTGGTCTATGTAATTCGGAATGGAGACATGAATTCGGTGAAGCAAGGGTTAGGGTTGGTAACAGAGTCAATTCTGATCATCACTCTCTTATTTACCTTAATCCCTCCTCGAACACTCCCAGGCGGCGCCCCTTCCGGTTTGAAGCTGCTTGGCTGCAACATCAGGACTTTAAGCAGTTTGTGCACTCCAATTGGAATCAAGAGAATCTGATCTGGCAAGAATTAGACAAACTTCAACCCCTTCTTCAGGAATGGAATGTCAACATGTTTGGGCACATATATAGGAAGAAGACGGAATTGATAGGGAGAATTAGAGGAATCCAGAGGGCTACTCAATTTCGGGACAACGCCTTCCTGGAAAACCTTGAAGTGAGCTTAAGGAAGAGTTGTAGGATATCTTGAACCGTGAAGAAATTATGTGCCACATAATTTCTTCACGGTTCAAGATATCATGCAGCTCTTCCTTAAGCAGTAAGAGAGGGCCATGTATTTCTCACATGATGTTCGCTGATGATTTAGTCCTCTTCGCAGAGGCATCTACTAACCAAATTAAAATTGTGCTTAATTGCTTGCAGGTATTCGAGGAGATGTCTAGGCATAGGTGTGAAATGTGTGGCTGTCACCCAAGAGGGGGGGGTGAATTGGGTGAGGGAATAAAGACTTAAACTCTTTTTCGAAAGACTGCTTGTGCTCGGTGATGATGATAATAAGTAATAGTATGCACAAGTCAGTATGTTATGTGATGCAAAATAGAATGTTTAAATGTAAATTTATGCACACATAAATTTATCCTGGTTCGGTCACCTAGACCTACATCCAGTCTCCAAGCTACACCTGAGATTTCCAATCCACTATTCTTGTTTAAACCGAGCACAAGAGAAGCCTTTACACTTTAGGTTTTACGACCACGGGTTCACCTAACAACCCACAGGTTTTGCTAACGGCTAACCTGCAAACCTAACCGCAAGTTTTACGGGATCACTTGCAACCTTAACAACCGCAAGTTTTGCGGGCTCACTTGCAACCTATACAGCTCCCCCTCACACCTAGAAGGGTTCAGTCTTTACAGACAATGATTTAACAATGATTACAATATTGTTCTTCAAGCAACAAGCTTTAGAACAGGTTTGATAGGATGTTCACTCTATGAACTGATTGTGCTAAACACTTAAGCTCAACTAAGTGGGTTCACTCAATGAACAGATTATGTTACTCACTTCGGTACAATGATTGCTCTCTACTAATTTTCTCTAAGAGTGTTACAACTTTATAATCAGAGAGTAGAAGATGAGAAGGACATTTCAGATAGTAGGCTTGAGCTTCTTCATTCTATTTTTCTTGCTTATCAAAAACTCTTGAAGCTCTGTCTGAAGAACATCTCCTTTTATACCAGCCTCTGATTATCCAACCGTTGGAGAGGCAATAAGGCCGTTTGAATATAGCCGTTGGGGCCTTGTTTACGTTGTCCTCATTAATGCACAGCAGGGTTGACTTTGCTTTATCTGAAAAGGTGCTCTGACCAGCTGTTCTGTCAACACTGTTCTGACAACACTGTTCTGGCAAAAGTCGTTCTGACATCTATACACTGTACGGTCTGACTCTTGCTTGTTGTCAGATGAGGACTTCGTTCCTCAAGCATAAGTCCAGGATGCTAAGAGACTTACTATCGGAAGCTCTCTTGCTATCTGAAGTGAAGCTCGTGGACTCTATCATTCTGCTTTCTATCACATAGAGGAACTTCGTCTTCCAAGCACTTGTCCATGAATGATAAGAGCGCTTTGATATTGGATGCTCTCTTGCTATCAGAAGTTCTCTTATGAACTCTGACTCTTGTGGGTAGTATGAGCTTTGAGAGCTTGAATGAATCTTCAGATTATGTTCTCCTTATCTCTCATACTCCTCATGCTTGGTAGGTAACAATGTTGTTTGAATATCTGTTAACCTCTTGTTACCGTTGGGAAGTACATCTTCTTAAACGCTCCATTAAAGCTTAGCAGGGTTGACTTGCTTTATCTCTGAAAAGCAATTCTAACCACTCTGCTCTGACAACATCATACTGACTTCTGAGAATATGTACTTCTGACTCTTGTAATCCTGCTGACGGATGATCATCGTGCATCGTTCATTGTTCATCCGGAAGCGGCAGTCTTGCTCTGCAAGAGTTAGTCTCTGAATTCCAGTGCCAAGAGTATTTGCAATCGGAAGCTCATTTGCATCCGGAAGTAAAACTAAGTTCTGCACATACTTGTTAGTCCAACAGAGTAATATATATAATCAAGTATAGTAGGAACTATACATGCTGTGGGAAGCTTGTTTTGCTATGGGAAGCATTCTTACTTAGACTATGTTCTGACTTAGTGTATTGTCTACTGACACTAGGGGATGTCTATTCCAATAGTCAGCGTAAGTCTCGTTATTTTAGTCTAACTCTTCCTAAGTGACTTAGTGTGTCATTTACTCATGCTATGGGATGTGTAGTATAACAACACATAATCACAATCAGTGGGAATTCACTTAGTCTAAGAGGTCTTCCTTGTATCCGGAAGCACTTCTACATCCGGAAGCACTACTACTGGATGAAGGGTTATATTCACTTTTACTCACTCTCGCTCAGTGTCCTTCAATCCAACAGCCAGCGCTAGTCACTAAGCAGTCGGAAGCAATTCTACTAGACGTGGCTTATGTTCACTGACACTCAGTGTTACCTATTCCAACAGCCAGTGCTAGTCTAAATATAACAGGAAGCAATTTCACTTCCAGTTGAATCCTGGCTTAGTCTTAAGGTTTTGTATATCTAGTGCTCCTAGACTGAGTTATGACTAAGTGAAGTGCTTGCTGTCGCTGGGGGATGAGACATTCATCCGCGAGCGCTAGTCCTAGTCCATCCGGAAGTGATTCCGCATCCGGTTGTGATTCCGCTGTGGGATGAGTCTTTCATCCGTGAGCGCTAGTCTTAATTCATCCGGAAGTGAATCCGCATCCGGTTGTGACTTAACTTAGGATTCAGTGTTAGCAATCTAGACTGGGTTCTAACCAAGTGTCTCACTTGCTTCCGCTTGCGTCCCCTATGGGATGTGTACTCCATCCGCGAGCGCTAGTGCTAATACTTCCGGAAGTGATCTTGCATTCGCAAGTGATCTAACTTAGGATTCTAACCATGTCATCTAATCCTTCCTAAGTGTTGATTATATTCTTTTAAGTACTAGACCATATCATTCCTTAGTCACCATCAAAACTTAAGATTCTAACATTCTCCCCCTTTTTGATGATGACAAACCCATAGATGACTAGAGAACATAATTAAACTTAGATCACTCCCAGAGCTATATTTCTTTCCCCAGTTCTCTCCCCAGATATCTAGACATCTTATCTTATTTCTCAGCTCTAGACATCTCATGTCTCATCTCTAGCTAGACATCTTATATCTCATCTCATGTCTCATCTCTAGACATCTCATGTCTCATCTCTCTCCCCCTTTTGGCTTCATCAAAATTCAACAGGTGCAAGCTAGCCTTAGGGATGGGGATACTTCTATCGTTCTCCTAGGAATGGGCCTTCTACCTAATATTTCTCGTTAATAAAGAATTGTTCTAGACTATTCAATACAACGTACGAGAATTAACAAGGGACAACAATAATGATTCATGATTCTAAATGATTGTATTCTCCCTAAGCATTATGTAGGGTGGCTAAACAGTGTGAGACAAAAAAAATATTGATTCAGTATTCTAAGTGAGTTTACTCTCCCTAACCATTATGCAAGATAACAGAACATGTTTTGCAAGGATTAAGTCTAGATCAAAACATACAAAAACAGTTCTTGTTTTTTTTTTAAGGTGAAAATTCTTTTCAAATATAAAAGACATCAAAAATAATTTTGACCCTCTCGAAATGATTAACATGATATCAAAATAATTTTGGTGCGTTTAAAATGATGATTATGATATCAAATGAAAATTTGTGATTTTAAATTCGTGATACCAAATGAAATCAAATGAAATATGTGAGTTTGAACTTGTGATATCAAATGAAATGATTGAATGCCAAGTGAAATTTGTGATACCATATGAAATGAAACCAAATCAAATGAATTTTGTGAGTTTAAAATGCCAAAAGTAATTTCCAAACAAATTGCATCACATCATCTCAAGAGTTTATTATCGATGACAGCATGTAACTCTCTATTTTCAAGGGATCATTATCAAGTAATTTCCATCTACTTCTCTTCTATATTAAGATTAATCATCACAAGATCAAGAAAAGAAGCATATAAGAGAGGTATGTTATCAATTACTTTCCAGCGTGTCATATAAAGGATACAAATGTGTGAGCTGGGATGATTTTCTAAGACAGTGAACGATTTTGAAGTCAATGCAGATTGAGAAAAAACATCCTAAATTGACACCCTTACCAATGCCATGTATGCATCATATATAAGAGATGGTAAGGTGTAGATGTTACCACAGATGAGGAATCCTCATACTCTATTAGACTCATGAATCTGAATCATACGCAGATAAGCATGCTTCCTGACATCTTCAAGAGGTGTGCTATCTCAAGTGGAAACCCCTAGCGCAAGTGCTTTGATGATTCGCTTCGGCAAGCTGAGCTACAACCACAAGCAGACATGACTGGGCAGTCACTCTACTCTTCCCATGGTTCAATAGTTGGCCTGCTATCGAAGGCGCTGATTGTTGCGAAAGCAACCTTGCTCAAACTTGATGATTGGTCCTGCATATGCTTGAGGAAACAAGTGCTTCCTGATGGTCAGTGAAAGAACTTAAGATTTAACATTGAAGACCATCCTCAGGACATTCAAGTCAATCTGTGTTAATCAGCACAAGTTAATAATTTTAAGAAATCATGCTTGCTAATTGGTTTAAGAAAATATGAGCAATGATTATGTGAAAACTAATTTTGAAATTGTCTACACGTTCACATAGTTTCACTATCAAGACATGAACTCTATTTATACTCTCATAGATAAATATCAATGTGATAGTACAGCGAGTATCAAACAGGTGGCATATTTTCAGAGTTTCATAAGCAAGTATAGTTCAATAAATATGCCTCAAGGATGTTCATGTTAGATCATGAAGACATGTGAATTATTAACACAATGAAATTTTGAAAAATCTTCATCCTCACAAAAATGAAATACTGGAAATCTTCATGCTCACAGAATAGTTTGATTTTAAGACTAAATCCGGTTTACAAAAACAACCAAACATATGATTACGAGAATAATTTCCAAATATTAGCTCAAGTTCTTCTAGATATGCTCAGTGTGATCTCATTGTTCTTAGGATATCAACAGGCTTGAAATTAATACAGATTATAGCATGCTTGTGATACTATGCCATGTTTTACAGATCTAGCAGAGTTTAATTCAAGGCATTTCCTAAGATTTCTAATGCATGTCAGACAAGAGAGAGACTATCCATTAAATTTCACAACAGAATGTGTAAGGGATAGGAATGCTCATGTGTATTGGCGAGAGTTTCTCAGGTTTAGTATAGCCATTTCACACATCTTGATAAGGGGCATTTTCGTTGCCATTCTCTCTTGGTTATTCTCATTGTTCAAGCTTCAATAATCTGTGTCAGCATTCTTAAACCACAAACTTGAACCGAGATCATTAGTAGATTGAGAACTTAAAGATGTAATTAAGAGGGATGTATTGTTCTCGAAACCATAGCTGCTTATGCATTGAAAAACTTGATGCAAGAGATACCACATGAAATGGAAAATCAGAAATAACTTTTGAATGCTATCATGAGGTATGGTTGTCATGTAAGTTTAAAGAGGATCGGAATCTGTTTTGAAAGTTTGCATTTCAAAAAGGATCTTTCAAAAATCAAGGTGAATGCATAAACTATTTTCTTTCATGAGAGGCGCCCTTAAAAAGATTCGCTAAGCATATATGAGTAAAACGATTTAGACACCATATGAAAACTCTGAAGAAGGTTTTTAGTTTTAGTGTCAAAATTCTGAAACTAGTTCTGAATCTTCTTAACAATGTCAGAAATCTTGGAACACAATGATTCAGCATGCACAAATTCAGAAGGTTTTGAAGAAAGTTCAGTTTCAAAGTGTCAGACTTCTTGAATCTGTAAAATCAGTATGCATTATATCAGAAAATGAATTTGATATGATAGGATCATTTTTACAGAAAATAAGGTCATCACAGATAAGGGAAATCATATCGGTTTCAGAGAAATAAAAGCTGTTAAGCCCATCATGCATTTACTACCCAAATGATTATTCAAGTAAAGAGAAGGGTAAGAATGATATCACCATAGCTCCATTCGCATCAAGCAGTAGCTCGCTTGATTTTGGTTGGCAATGCAAGGATTCTATTTTCAGAGCAGCACCAAAATCTATGCGTGACGAATGCTTATCAAGACTTGACTAATTGTTCAGATGAGGTACAGTCCTGAGTCTTGCTGAGGCTAATAGGATGGATTGGAGCTGGTGTAGAGGGATGAATTCACTTGGTGATCACTACCACTGGTATCTCTGGCCTCTTGAACCCATACTTCATACACAGCTCTTCAATCAGATTGGGTGCTGGCGCAGACGGAGACACAGGCTCAGCAGAGGGTATCTCCGCAGGTTGATCACTCAGCGCTATCTCAAGCTTGCCTCTGTGCAAGCAGACTGTTGGGGGCACATGAATCAAATGGCTTCCCCAAGGGCGAGCCTTCCTGCTTGGGCAATCCGCTTCATTTCAAATTCCCTTCTGAGGGCAGCAGTGACATCCTGGTCAAGTCCGAGGGATGACTATCTTAGCCTATCTCTCTCTGATTTTGCTCATGCTCCTTGTTCATTTTAGCCCATAACTCATGTAACTCTGATTGATTGATCTGGACAAGAATCTGTTGAAGCTCCAGGGGTTCTACTATGGCTTTTCAGATCAACAGTCTCACTAAATTCAACAGATCCTTCAAATGTTGATGCATCTCCTATTGTAATGGATCCGTGAGGGAGATAAACATTTTGATCTCAACCTTCAACCTGGGAAGTCTGAGTTTATCAGACAGGGTTGCTGGGGTCTTGAGGTTGGCTTGACCTAGCTTTTCCTTTTCCCTTCTTGTTCATTCAGAGCATTCTTAGGATCAGCAATTGACTCTTCTTCACTGTCTGATGGCTCACCGAGGGAGGAGATCTTCTTTTTAGCCAGAGTCTTCTTCACCCTTGTCTTGCTGAACCTCCGGATTGCCTTTCCTACAAAATACCAGATAGTTCCTTCCTTTTGTATCCAAGTCTGGATCTGAAGGTCAGTTTGTAGGTTATATATAATTCACATGCACTTAGATTACTTGCTATGTGTATGGCATGGTGAATCTTTCATGACTATATGCACAAGGATATACAAGGTTTTTTTATCAAGATAGTCATGGACAACATGTAGATTATGAACATTATTTATTTCCTTAAGCTTTCTTCTATGATGAATATAATGTTCACATCTTAGGATGCTTAATGTAAAATCTCAATAAGTCCATCTAACATTAGCATAGGAGATTTTACTATCAAATGCTTCGACGCAAGTGATCCCTTGCTTACCCAAGGAGATCTTCTATACTTATCCTTGGTTCGAAGCACTTTCTTCTGAGAGGTAGGATTCAAAGGCCCTTTCAATGTTGATCGAGAAATCCACTCTCTCTTGTTCTTCTCAGGATAGTTGAATGGAACTCTGTGATAGCTCATTCTTGAGACAGAACCTTTGTTCCTGGTGGTTGCGCATTGCTTCTTATGATTGTACCAGGGGGTTTCAGCAGTTGCATCACCACGAGTTCTCTTCTTTGGGGTAAGAGGAACTCTTGATTTTTCCTGCACGAGTAAGGCACTAGAAGGATGTTTTGGTACCCATTTGTGCTTGGGTCCTACATGGTTAGCACTGGACCTTACTTGTCCTTTAGGAATCCATACAAACTTATTTCTCACATTTGAATTTCTTCTAAGACTGCATGTGTGAGAAATATGTCCTAATCTACCACAATAATGACAGATAATGGAATGATAATCAAAATGAGGTTTTCTATCATTATCATGATTAGTTTTCTTTAGAAAAGCTTTTTGTTCCTTTGAAATCTCAGTTTCTTTTGAAAGCTTTTCTTTTTCCTTCAACATGTGTTTACAATCAAAACATTTTTCAAGACATGTTGAAGTTTTCCCTGCCGATAGTGGGCTAGCTATCGGAACCACTAGTTCTTTAAAAGAAACCTCAGAAACTTTGGATGTAGAAGAACAAATTAGTTTTTCAAGTTTCCTATCTTTTTCCTTTAAGCCTAGAAATTCTTTTGCAAGTTTACAATATTCGGTATATAACTCATTGTATGCATCTTGCAATTCAGAGAGTTCAAGTTCAGATCCAGATACCTCACTTTCTGAATCTTTTAGGCGGAGATGGATACTCTCTTCACTGAAGCCTGCTTCCTCAATATCAGCTTCCAGAAGCTCATCAGTAGATGATCCACAAAGGGCACGAGTTGAGCTTTGGACATCTGTGCTTTCAAGGGATGGGTTAGAAGCATATATCACATCAAGAGTATTCCAAATATCTCTAGCACTAGAGCAATGTTTGATTTTCTGGAAATTATTTTCAGTTAAGCCTTTGTATAAAATTTGCATTGCTCTAATGTTTAAGGAAAACAAATTTTTCTCCTTTTCAGTCCAGTTTCCTCTTGGTTTGAAATCAAAATCATTTTCAAAAATATCTCACATTTTCAAACTAGTGGATTGTATAAAACTTTCCATTCTTGCTTTCCACCAACAAAAATCAATATTTTCTAACACAGGTGGAATGGTATGATCAAAGCCTTTGGAAACCATTTTAACCCAAATCAGCCAAGGTCTTTACACTTGAGATCGTTGGATCCTTTAAACAAGTGACCCGCTCTGATACCAAATGAAATGGGTGGCTGTCACCCAAGAGGGGGGGTGAATTGGGTGAGGGAATAAAGACTTAAACTCTTTTTCGAAAGACTGCTTGTGCTCGGTGATGATGATAATAAGTAATAGTATGCACAAGTCAGTATGTTATGTGATGCAAAATAGAATGTTTAAATGTAAATTTATGCACACATAAATTTATCCTGGTTCGGTCACCTAGACCTACATCCAGTCCCCAAGCTACACCTGAGATTTCCAATCCACTATTCTTGTTTAAACCGGGCACAAGAGAAGCCTTTACACTTTAGGTTTTACGACCACGGGTTCACCTAACAACCCACAGGTTTTGCTAACGGCTAACCTGCAAACCTAACCGCAAGTTTTACGGGATCACTTGCAACCTTAACAACCGCAAGTTTTGCGGGCTCACTTGCAACCTATACAGCTCCCCCTCACACCTAGAAGGGTTCAGTCTTTACAGACAATGATTTAACAATGATTACAATACTGTTCTTCAAGCAACAAGCTTTAGAACAGGTTTGATAGGATGTTCACTCTATGAACTGATTGTGCTAAACACTTAAGCTCAACTAAGTGGGTTCACTCAATGAACAGATTATGTTACTCACTTCGGTACAATGATTGCTCTCCACTAATTTTCTCTAAGAGTGTTACAACTTTATAATCAGAGAGTAGAAGATGAGAAGGACATTTCAGATAGTAGGCTTGAGCTTCTTCATTCTATTTTTCTTGCTTATCAAAAACTCTTGAAGCTCTGTCTGAAGAACATCTCCTTTTATACCAGCCTCTGATTATCCAACCGTTGGAGAGGCAATAAGGCCATTTGAATATAGCCGTTGGGGCCTTGTTTACGTTGTCCTCATTAATGCACAGCAGGGTTGACTTTGCTTTATCTGAAAAGGTGCTCTGACCAGCTGTTCTGTCAACACTGTTCTGACAACACTGTTCTGGCAAAAGTCGTTCTGACATCTATACACTGTACGGTCTGACTCTTGCTTGTTGTCAGATGAGGACTTCGTTCCTCAAGCATAAGTCCAGGATGCTAAGAGACTTACTATCGGAAGCTCTCTTGCTATCTGAAGTGAAGCTCGTGGACTCTATCATTCTGCTTTCTATCACATAGAGGAACTTCGTCTTCCAAGCACTTGTCCATGAATGATAAGAGCGCTTTGATATTGGATGCTCTCTTGCTATCAGAAGTTCTCTTATGGACTCTGACTCTTGTGGGTAGTATGAGCTTTGAGAGCTTGAATGAATCTTCAGATTATGTTCTCCTTATCTCTCATACTCCTCATGCTTGGTAGGTAACAATGTTGTTTGAATATCTGTTAACCTCTTGTTACCGTTGGGAAGTACATCTTCTTAAACGCTCCATTAAAGCTTAGCAGGGTTGACTTGCTTTATCTCTGAAAAGCAATTCTAACCACTCTGCTCTGACAACATCATACTGACTTCTGAGAATATGTACTTCTGACTCTTGTAATCCTGCTGACGGATGATCATCGTGCATCGTTCATTGTTCATCCGGAAGCGGCAGTCTTGCTCTGCAAGAGTTAGTCTCTGAATTCCAGTGCCAAGAGTATTTGCAATCGGAAGCTCATTTGCATCCGGAAGTAAAACTAAGTTCTGCACATACTTGTTAGTCCAACAGAGTAATATATATAATCAAGTATAGTAGGAACTATACATGCTGTGGGAAGCTTGTTTTGCTATGGGAAGCATTCTTACTTAGACTATGTTCTGACTTAGTGTATTGTCTACTGACACTAGGGGATGTCTATTCCAATAGTCAGCGTAAGTCTCGTTATTTTAGTCTAACTCTTCCTAAGTGACTTAGTGTGTCATTTACTCATGCTATGGGATGTGTAGTATAACAACACATAATCACAATCAGTGGGAATTCACTTAGTCTAAGAGGTCTTCCTTGTATCCGGAAGCACTTCTACATCCGGAAGCACTACTACTGGATGAAGGGTTATATTCACTTTTACTCACTCTCGCTCAGTGTCCTTCAATCCAACAGCCAGCGCTAGTCACTAAGCAGTCGGAAGCAATTCTACTAGATGTGGCTTATGTTCACTGACACTCAGTGTTACCTATTCCAACAGCCAGTGCTAGTCTAAATATAACAGGAAGCAATTTCACTTCCAGTTGAATCCTGGCTTAGTCTTAAGGTTTTGTATATCTAGTGCTCCTAGACTGAGTTATGACTAAGTGAAGTGCTTGCTGTCGCTGGGGGATGAGACATTCATCCGCGAGCGCTAGTCCTAGTCCATCCGGAAGTGATTCCGCATCCGGTTGTGATTCCGCTGTGGGATGAGTCTTTCATCCGTGAGCGCTAGTCTTAATTCATCCGGAAGTGAATCCGCATCCGGTTGTGACTTAACTTAGGATTCAGTGTTAGCAATCTAGACTGGGTTCTAACCAAGTGTCTCACTTGCTTCCGCTTGCGTCCCCTATGGGATGTGTACTCCATCCGCGAGCGCTAGTGCTAATACTTCCGGAAGTGATCTTGCATTCGCAAGTGATCTAACTTAGGATTCTAACCATGTCATCTAATCCTTCCTAAGTGTTGATTATATTCTTTTAAGTACTAGACCATATCATTCCTTAGTCACCATCAAAACTTAAGATTCTAACAAGGTGAGTAGTGAGAAAACTTACATCTATTTCTCTCCCAATGTCAGACCTGAGCTTAAAAGAGATATATGCAATGCCAGCAGATTTAAGGAAGTGGACAAATTAGAACGATACTTGGGAGCCACCATCTTGTTCCCTAAAAGAAGAAAGGATCGATACAAGACTATTGTGGAAAGAGTTAACCAGAGGCTAGATGGGTGGCAAGCTCAATGTCTATCTCTAGTAGGGAGAATGACCTTGGTCAAATCGGTCACAAATACCATGGCTCAATTCCTGATGCAACACAATAGGATTCCCCAAGGAATCATCCGGGAAGTAGAAAAGTGTCAACAGAACTTCATATGGGGCAGCAAAGAAGGTGTCCGAAAGCGTCATGCTGTAGCCTCGGCGAAATTGTGCCAAGCGAAAGTTGTTGGAGGCATTGGTATTAATTCATTGCAAACTATGAATGAAGCTTTCCTCTTGAAGAACATCTAGAGGATCATTCATGACCCAAACAGTCTCTGGGCCAGAGTTCTGATCGAGAAATATAGCGTTCAATGGGGCTTTTACAGGGGGTAGAAGCGAAGCCTTCAGATTCCAGACTTTGGAAGGAAATGGTAAAACTCATTCCATTATTTGTTTCTAATATTGCGGATTGTCCTACAGGAAATGGAGAGATACTGAAGAAATGGATGGCCTCCCCTAGCGGAGACTTCACCACCGCTAGTGCCTATAATCTCATTCGCTAGTGCCCGGTGGCAAACCAGAGTGGAAGACGGAAAGAGATCTAGAAGTTACGAGTATCTGAACGTGTGCGAGTGTTTATGTGGCTGACTAAACTTAAAGGCTCCCAACCAAAAGTGTTACAACTAAATGGGAGGGAGGTAATGACTTGTGCCCTCTTCGTAGCTTAGCCGTCGAAGACCAACTTCATGTTCTTAGAGACTGTCCCTACGCCACTCAACTGTGGAGACAACTGGTTCCCCTCCAATTTAGGAGAACGTTCTTTGCAGCACGATGGAAACAGTGGTTCCGTTACAATTGTGCTTCAAACAAGAAGCAGGTGGATGCAGGGTGTTGGAGTCAGATATTTGCGATCGGATGCTGGATGCTCTGGAATTGGAGGAACCGGAAATGCCATGATCTAGACTTCCAGCCCCATCCAAGGCCACATTTTGAAGTTTTGAGATTCGTGCAGAACTTTAACAACTCCACTACGTACAATGAGCTACTACATTCACAACAACCCTCATTTCATGTCAGTAGGAACCCCTCGAAGCAAGGGTGGTGAGAACTAAATACTTATGGTAGCTGGACATCATCTGATGAGGCCGGCTGTGGGGTGTGATCAGAGGGGAGCAAGGGGAATGGATTGGAGGCTTCTCCCGCTCCATCCAGTCCTTTAGTCCGGTTGAGGATGAAGCTATTGCCCTCCATGAAGGACTGATAATGTGCTAGAATCTAGGCTTAACTAGAGTAGAAGTGGAGTGTGACTCTATGGTAATTGATAATGCCATCAAAGAAGAGAAGGTTATACATGGCTGTGCTTGGATCCTGCAGAAAATAGTTGACATGCTCAAACAGGAATGGCAAGTGGAGCTTAGTCACGGAAGAACGGAATCCAATCGGTGTGCTGATCTGCTAGCTAATATTGAGCAAGAAAGTTATAAGAGCAGTACCAAAACAGATCATTTCAAATGCTAAGTGAGGTCAAACGAAATTAGAAAGAAATTCATTGCTCAAATTTAATTTCAATATATTGATTTATATATAATTAAAACTGATATACATCATACTTTAATCATGTTTGGAAACACCACCACCTCCTTAATGATTCGACTATTCAAAGAGAAAAAGATGCAAGATTTTTAAAACCCATTTGCATGAACAAAATTTCAACAATACTCACTCCTTTAACATACATATATCACAATTTAATACCATCATATTCCCATACCAGCTACTGCTAAAATCAGAGACAAGAAATTTCCTATGAACTAGTAAACTCAACCAACACAAATCATTGATTGCACGTTAGAATCAGTGTGTTTCTACCTTACTTCGTCGGCTGGAGCTACTGGAGAACGAAAAAGAGCGCAGAAGATGAAGGGAAGAAGGTATAAGAGAATCACCTACTTGATTCCATGACTATATGGACGGTCGGAGGTCTCCTCCACCGTGTTTAGGAAAGAGAGGAAGTGAGGACGAAGGGATTTGGGAGAAAGAGAAGGATGCTGACATGATGATAATGACAGTGGTGAGAGGGAGTAATTGATTAAAGAAAAATGAGAAGGATAAGAATGATGATGATTGGATTAAGTAATTTGAGGTAGTTGTTAAGGATGGGAAAGGGTATTAATCTGTTTTGTTCTTTAGTAATGTATGTGCGTGTAATGCTATAAATTAATTTGGGTATTTGATTTTCATTGTAATTAAAGTTATATAATTAAATGTATATGTGCAACTGTGTATCATTGGAAATTTCTGTTTCTTTCCAGTGTAGTTTCTCACTTTCTCATTTGCTTGAATGCTATAATAGAATTGATTAAAGTAAGGGCCCATAAAACTGAAAGTGTGTAACGGAAATGGAAATGGAATTGAGTGTAAGAGGGTAAAGATAGAAAGTAGATGTAAATTAGGTAATGATGAGATGTAAAAGTTTGTGGGGCCCAGGAAAATGTGAGATGAAGAGAGAAAGCTTGTGGGCTCAGGATATATGTAAATTACTAAAAAACCGTTACTTCACTTTCACTTTCACTTTCACTTTCTCTTTCCTTCCCTCACTTTCCTGACATCCAAACGCACCCTAATAGAACTTGAGATTCTGATGTACTTTGTAACAGTCTGTTACTAAATCCCTAAATTACCAATAATAATAATACTTTTAATCCAATAATTTACTTTACTAACTATGATAGAAAAAGATTTTTCCATAATATCTATATCACTATCATAGTTAGAAAAGAATTTCCTAATAATTTATGCATTATCCATAATAGAAAAGAATTTCCTAATGCAATACCAATGCTATCATGGATAATTAATTACTAACCATGTTAGTAAGGATTCGCCTAACATGGTTAGAAAAAGAACCACCTAATACAGATGAAGAACACTCATGTTCTTTGTCAAACATCTAACTATGTTAGAGAATAGATTCTTCTAACATAGTTAGCAAAAGAAATAACATTACATTTAGAAAACATAACCATGGCAGAGAGGGGGCTCATCTAACATGGTTATATAAAATAACAACACTCATCACAACAAGTAAATCACAATCACACGATATAACTATGTTAGGAAAAGAACTTTCCTTAACACAGTTATTCAAAACACCTGTATCAATTAAACATATCAACACGACTACCTGACTTAAGCATGTCAGTATCACAAAGCGCAGTCAAACATCGTTAATCACAGTCATATGATACGTCCGTATCAAGAAAGAGTGATTGTCTTTCCATTAGCAGACAATTCTCCTGTAACAGTCAATCCACCAGTACATAATCAATCATCACACTAACACAGTGTGTGCTACAACCACAACTGTCACATTATTTCAATATCGGTGACTAACCAACAATCAACAGAAACATCTAACACAATTCATTCCAAATAATACAAACAAATGCGGAAGCGGATGCAGCCTACTTGATGGCAATATATATATCCCTACGGTTTACCTCCGGCCTACTCACTGACTCAGTGCAGCTGGCCGGTCCCTTTTTCCCTTCCTCTCAGACTACCTCTGGCGTGATCACCTGCAAAAATAAAGGGAATGAGGTGAGACAAAACTATGTCTCAGTAATCACTACTTAACTCACTGTGATACTCAGAAGTGGGGTAGCGGAGTGTCTACAGGGTACCACAGTTTTCAAAACCTGCATAACCACATAATATATGCACATATATATAGTACAGATACATCCATCTCTCAATAGACAAAAATAAACGTGTGTGACACTGTGCCCGGTCTACAATCCGAAAAGCATAACAAGGGACCACTCTAATCAATGTGAAAATCCCTGGTTCCTTTACAATCCGAGGAACCCATACAATTAACCTATCGATTTGCGCAAATAGATAGGTTACATCGGCCGACGGTTCTAATAATCAGTGTCATGCAACATTCAAAAGATTTATATAAATATAAATATATATAAAGTACAGTTCAGTTGAAAGGTACCCTATAACCCACGTTTAAATATAAAATAATCTGAACTCATTTTATTTATATATATAAGTAGAAGAGGATTTTAGAAATCCTCAACTACCGTCACTCTCAGTATCACATTCAGTTAAGCGTGATTACCTGTTCAAGCTCAGAAACAACACTATATATCCTCAGTTATATTGCCTTCCACGAGCTCCACTCGAAGCATTGCCGACTACAATCGTACAATGAGCTGCTGATGGTCAAGACACAATATCAGTGACTTTGACCACCAATCCAAACTAATTCTAAAGAATTATTGAAGTAATAAATTGCTTCTAAAATTCACACTTTTCTATATTCTATTGTACCCCACAATTCCCTTAATTTATTTATAACTCCTAAAGTATTAAACTTCACCATGTCTCATACTCTTGCAAAACTAACCCAACATGCTAACCCCCATCAAAACAACCCATTCATATTAATTTGGCCACTCAAAGTGACCTCCATAACTCACAACCATTCACCACCTTCCATACATATCATTCTTTAATCAATTTCTTTTCAATCCAACACCTTCATATCACCTACACTAACATTTCTTATCCTCCAATTTAATCCATACAGCCCATATAAACAAACCTTAACTTTAAAGATGACCCAAAAATGCCTATAAAAATTGCAAAACAAACACCAACCAAACAACCATATTAATATTAAATTCACAACTCAAAGTGACTGCCTAACTTCACAAACCTTCCACCAAACTCCAACATATCCTTACATAACCAAATTCCTCTCTACCCAACACTATAAATACCATACTTCTTCCTAAACACCAATTCAATCAGTTCCAACATTTCAATGTCTTCTTCAAACCTTAGTAAACAAATTCTAAATCACTATTTTATTCAATTAATCTTTCATTAGCAAAACCCCAATTCCAAAGAACCCTAAATGTCCAACAATTCCCAAAATAATCTCCAACTTCAATAAACTTAAATACTTCCCAAAAATCTTTAATTAACCATTCAAACATTCACAAATTTTTGTTTAAAGTCCCAAAGATTTAATTATGGAAAAATCCTAACTTGAAAGAATCATAACTATCACCAAAAATTCCCAAATGCTTAATCTCCTTTAGAAAATCCAATTGCTCCCAAGAATACTCCAATTCAATGTCCCACTTTCAATATTAAAGCATTAACATTCCATAATTTTTAGTATATCAAAAACCTTAACTTCAAAGAGTACCTAAATATTCCCAAGAATTTCAAAGTAATTTCCAACTTCAACAAACATTAATTGTCTTCACAAATCTTCAATTGACCACTAAATAATCTCTATTGTGTAGCTTGTAAATTCTAAAAGTCCTAAATTTTTCTTTTAGCCCTAACTTCAAAGAGACAACTTTTATCCCAAAATCCAAAATCAAAGTGGTAAAAGATGCTTACATGGTTTCAAGTGAAAGAGAGACCAAGATTCGCCGGAAAACACCTTGGGTTTCGCCGGAAAATGGCCACAATAGTGGCTGGCCATACAGAATAGAAAAGGGAAATGAGGAAATGAAGGAAATAAAGTTGAAAAATGGAAAGTAGCTTGAATAACTAATGGAAAATATCAAGCTTACCTCCAAACAGCGGTTCGTCGCCGGAAAAAGAGCCACCGCCGCCGGAAAACGCCAAGGCCGAAGCACCACGTCCAAGAACAGATCGGAGTTGAGCTTCACATATTTATGGAGGAGAAGAGAGATGAAACGAAAATGAGGAAAACCGAATGGTGAGCTTGAGGAAGAAGAGAAAAATTGGTAATGGAGGGAGGAGGGAGTGCTTGGTCGAGAAAGAGAAGGAAGGAGAAGGAGAAGGAAAAAGAAAGAAAAGGAGAGAAAAAAAGAAAGAAAAAGGAAAAATAAAAGAAAATGGGGAAGATGCTTTATGCCTGGAATATTCTTTCTCATTCCTATATTTTTGACCATAAAATTCTCCAATTGGTCCCCAAAATTTGAAGCTAGATCAAATTTTCTAAAATATTTAATCGATTATTTTAGACACCTATTTCTCCAAAATCTCCAAAATATCCAAAATTTCCCCAAAACTCCTAAAAATTTCAAATTTTCTAATGGTCATTTACTAAAAACATTTTCTAATCCTATATTAAATTTTCAGGATGTTACATACTTACTTTTTATTTAGGTGAAATACTGGTTTGAGAATTTAAAATTCTCCTTGAGATTTGATTTGTTTGGGAGCCTGTGTTTCTTTTCTTTCTCTAAATTGATCGATCTATATCTCTATGAAATTGAATATTGTTCCTTATTTGCTATGTTTCTTGTTTTTCACTTTAAATTTTCTGAATCATGTGTGTTGTTCAGAGTTCTCAATTCTTCCTTTTGTTTGGATCAATTCTTTCTGGAACAAAGATTAGAATGTATATAAGAATTTAAAGGAGATGAGAGGTAAAAGAATTCATAATGGAATTCAGATCAAAGAGATTTAAAATAATAATATAATTGGACTTATTAATGGCTGCTTGTTAGTGTTTATTGAGTAAAGTTAAAGGAGGTAAACATATAGATGCATGTGTTAATTTGGCTCATGTTTGTGATTCCTATAACTGTTTGTTAATGTGTTTGCATTGAACTTGTAGTTTTATATAAGATAAGGAAACGATAGTTCAAATACTTTATATATGCTTGTGTGTGTAGATGTTGTGATTGTTAAATCTTTGAAGCCTAGGTTAAGAAGATTAAACATATATTAGAAATAGAGATAGCTCACTAGGAACGTGAGACATTGATTAATTAAAAATAAGTATAGTCATTAATTTATTATTTATGTGATAAAGGATAAGAGAATCATGTATGCTCATTGAAGCATCAGGAAGGAATTGGAAGGGAAAGAATAAGTTCAAGAATTATGGCTCGAGTCCAAGCACTACAAGAATTGTTGGGGCTAGTCGCGGCGCCCTTATCGCACAAAAGCAAAATGCGACTAAACACTGAGTTTTTTATTTTTTTTATGTATATCACTAATATTGTCTCGCCTAGGGGTGAGACAAAGTTCATTTCAACACAAACTACTTTGTCTCACCCCTGAGAGCGACAACGTGTATATTTAATTTTTAAGCCTTTTGTTCTTACCAATGGATTGGAAGAGTTTAAATGGTTGTCAAGAAGGATATCTGAAAAGGCCAGTCATACAAATTTTCCTCATTTCCCAACAAAAATTGCTTTTGTTTTTCATCCCATTTATCATATTCAGGACCATCAAAGAAGCGTAAATATGACACTAATTTAAATCAATATCATAACCATCATTCCGCAATGCAATTTTTTTTTTCCAGAAACATGATGCATCTGACTAAGGTTTGATGGCACATGCCCCTCCTCTTCGTGAGGCAACACATTTAAATCAAATGTGTTGTGTTGCCTTTTGTTGGCTTCGTTTTGCCTTGCAGCACCCATGTCTTGCATATGTTGACCCTCTCAAACGTCTTCTTCTTAGTTGTTGCAACTTGATTCCCCTTTGTAACGCCTCATGAAAGGTGTGTAATCAATTTGGAGAAGACTTTGATTCTTTGTATCTTCAACAATCCAATCAATATTTTGGTCCTCTATATCTTCCAACACCCAATCTAAATAGTTACAAGACTCTTCCTTGTTGTTAATATGATCCATGGAGAAATTGTGTAGAAGAAGTGTGTGAAACAGAGCATTGTTGGTGTGGAAGACATTTATAATATGGTGGAGTTACACCTAGAAGTGTGACAAGGAGTGAAATATAATTGAATTTGTCTCGCCCTGCGGAGTGACAAAGTGTTAAGTACATTATATAATATTTTATAGAGGTTGCACCTTGGGCCGCGGGTACTTAATATAATATGTATTATTTTTTTTCCTGTTACTTAATAGTATATTATACTATATGTTGGCCAAAAAAATTGTGTGTGTGTGTGTGTATACTGGGGTCACCATGACCCCATAATATATGAATTGTCTGAGGGGGTCACGTCCTGGGGTGTAAAGTCCCACATCGGCTGGGGAGGAGAACGAAAGGTGCTATATATATAGGTCTGGATACCTCCCCCTCTCGACACGTTTTAAAACCGTGAGGGGTGAGGATTCCCCAAAGCGGACAATTTCGAGAGCGAGGCACTGAGATGTTACACGAGACAACATAAATATTTTTAGGGTGCGACTAGCCATGCAAATTCTTGTAGTGAATTGTGCGAATTGTGCGACCACTGACATTTGTCTCTCCCATGGGAGTGATTATCTCCAAATTTAGGGTGCGACTAGCCATGTAAATTCTTGTAGTGAAGTAATAGTTTACTTCAATAATAGTAATTTGATTAATATTGTAGATCCACATGCAAATTATAATATTTATTATTTAAAGCATGACAACAATTAATCCTGTTGAGGTTTGAGGTTGATATATATTAGAAGTATTGAATTTTGACTTATTGAGGGGAGTACATACTTCAATACATAGATGGGTCGCTCCCCTATTATCAAATATTATGTTATGATGAAATACTAGTCAAGATTCTTAATTATTTAGTGAATATATCATTATTAATTGTATGTTGAAGCCCTAGTATAAGCTGGAGGGGTTAATGTTATCATGAATAGTTATATCTCTATATTACTGCTTACTTGTATAGAAGTAAAATGCATAAAATATATTTAGTTATTAGAGAAAGTTGGAAGTGGATTAGATCTGAGAGGCTATGAAATTAAAGAAGAGAACTAGGATCTTTTGCTAGGCCGTATATATGTAGGTAAGAATAAATAAATTTTAGTATTTTAGTTATTAGGCCCACTGTTCATTGGTTTCAATTATAATAGGTAGATTATTTGTAAGTAAACATGATAATAATGTAATTAGTGTAAGTTTTACAAGTATAATTAAATAAAATTTAAGAGTGTGGATTAACTTGGCAATTTAATGGATTTAGAAACCTCTTAAGTTTTTAAATTGTAACTTTTAAATTTTACAATTTATCTAGAAGATCAATATACGAAAGACAAAGTTTAATTTTATAATATTTTTAAAGAGAAAATTTTAATTTATTTGTATTTATGAGGTTCTAAGATTAGAAAAGAGGTTATAAATGAATTAAATTGCTATAGTATAATAAGAAAAGATTAGGTGTTACATGTGTTTATTCTATTTAAGTGAAACATATTAAATTTTTTATTACAATATATATATATATGTGTGTGTGTGTGATAAGCTCCATAATTTCACATATTTCATCTCAATTTCCCTTGAATGTACATGATTTTTGGTGGTAAATGATTAAGAAAGATATGAATACACATAGAAAAGAGTAAAAATTAAAAGATAGATATTTTGGTGAAATTTGAAGTTATATGTGTGTAAAAGTGATTTTTGAATCTCATCAACCCTCTTTCTCTTTTGTAGGAAGAGATGGACAAGTGAAAAGCCTAAGGAAAGCATGAAGTTACCAAGAAAAACATAGGACAAGCCAAAGAGTGGAGCTAGGGACAAAAGAGGAAGAAGAAATTTTCTCACTGACATTCGTTGAGCTTTCGTTGCACAACTAAGGCACGACGAATGCTGTTCCCATTCTGCCTCCAATGTACGTTCGCTGAGCGTTCGTCGCGCAACGAACGCGCGACGAATGAAAATTAAAACTCTGCGTTTCAGACTCGCAAAACACGAAATTTCTGAGGTATAAAAGTGGGAGCTCGACAGAAACACCTCATTCTTGACCTCTTGGGCATATTGGGAGCTAGGGCTTGGCTTTTGGAGGAGTGGGTGTCAATGGATTGAAGTCTAGAAGAGATTTTGGCTTCAAATCTTGGTTTTTCTTCTCCATTTTCCTTTCCCTTTCTCTTGTTCTATGATTATGCTATCATATGTATATATTCATTTGGATTTCATGAACATGTGGAGCTAAAGCTTTAATTCTAGGATTATTTGGAACCCTTGTATGGATTAACTCTTAATTCCTCCTCTTATTTTGTGATTAATGTTATATATATGTTTATTTTACTCTTCTCTTAATGCTTCTAAGTGCTTGATCACCATTTAGATGTTATGTTCACTTGATTGATGCTTGAGAGGGCTAGGTTGAGTGTAGAACTTGGGTAAAATAGTGTGGGAACTTGAAGTTTGCATGACAAATGGATGGTTTTGTTGATAAGATAGACATATACTTATTGACCTCACATAGCCACATTAGGGTTGAAACTTAGAAATTGAGTTTTATTAATTGTGACAAGAGATTGCATGATTAATAGAATTAAACACTTGTTCTTGACTCGACGGAGCGTTTACAAGTACTTTAGAACCCTAGGTTAGCAAATATATATTCATTGAAAGCAATTGTGAGAGGAGGCTTTTTAAGGTTAGGAAATACAAGGGGTAAAAATAATCTTAGGACCCATTTTATCCTTGAAGTTAAGAATCACTTGTTTATAGTTTTTTTCTTATTTGTTTAAATTAGTTACCCCTCACTCATGATATTTGTATCACTCAAATTAAGCGAGAGTGCGATAATCATTACTTGACCGGGTTTTGGAACCAAATCCTCGTGGGAACGATACTTTTCTTATTACTTTATTACTTGGCGCGACCCGTGCACTTGCGGTGCGAACAATATGTGTGTGTGTGTGTGTGTGTTTTATGTATAGGGAAAATTAAGATTTTGAGCCATCTAATTTAAAGTCACTTGTAACTCAGCCCTTAATTATAACATGATAAAGCTCAGTTACTATAGTTTTGACTTGTTAACACTGTGTGTATGTTATTAAAGTTTATTTGAAATTGACTAATGCTTCTAAATTCTAGAAGTTACCTTGGTTGAAGGTCGTTACATACAACATGAAATTAGAGCCTATTTGGTTCAATCTATTACACTTTAAGGTACAATGCATGCAATACTACTTATAAGAGTAATATTTGGTATGTTCTTAACATGAATACAATGAAGTGATATGAACTGAAACTTGCCAAGTACAAAGGAGCTAATGCAGATCAAGATAAACATCTACAAGTCACTACATCAATCTCAATGACTATAATCACCATCGTGCAGAAAACAAGGATCATCAATAAAAGCCATTGGTGAAGAAGTTGGTGAAGTTAGTTGAATACAATGAATATATACAAGCTCACATACTTTCTAAATGAAATACTCACCCACTGTCCATAATATTCATTCATTACTTTGTATAACACAATCAGTTAATTTGAGTGAACAAGTCTTGTTGTAATTTCTTATTAAGTGAAGTTTACTCTTAAGATAATGGGATCTCTTTTTTTATCAGATTGTTTTAATCAAAATGATCATGGCTGGGATCTCAAGAGGGGATTGTATGCTTAATTGTAAGGGGGACTAGTGATTAGTTGAATCACTAGTTAATGCACTAAAGAGCCTAATTTTTAATCTTGAGGGATTAAGGCGAAACAAATTGGAAATTAAAGAACTCGACGTAGGCCAGAGTTTGGGCGCAACATGGTTATATTTATATCAGCTTTCTTTTTAAAATTGAATTTTTGTTTAGTTATGTATGTCGCGTCCCCTGGGGCGCAACATACATACACGTTTTTAATAATGTCGTGCTTAAAGATGCGACATATGACCAGTGAGACGCGAAATGAGAGTCATCTATATAAACTTCACTCATTCTCCTAAATTTTCCCCTCCCCCACTTTATTTTTTCCAACCTCCCTACTTTCTTTTTTCCTCCCTCACTACTTTCTTCTTTGATACCTCTCCATTTTTATACTTCATGTTTTTCATTTAACTAATAGTCTTTAAATTATTTGCAGGTTAATTGTTTGAACACTATAATTTCTACCCCCACTATTTAATTTGCCTATCAGGTATACAATTTATAATACCTATTTGTTTAAATACTATATTTCTAGTTATATTATTTCATTATTCTATCTTTCTACTTTTTCTTATTCAATAAGCGGCCTTTCTACTCTTTCTCATTCAAATACCAATGATATTTGTGTCTAAAAAATAATAATCAGCTTGAAGAAAAATTCTTGAAGCTTATGTCGCACAAGTTGATTCGACATAAGCTTCGGGATATTGTTTTAAAAGAAAATGAATTTTGTTGCACCCTCGGACGCGACATACGTATATTATTTTTTTATTATTTTTAAATTCTTGTCCGACCCTGGGGCACAACATATATATATTTCAACACTTACTGCGCTCTCGGGCGCTACATATATTGTTTCTTGACTAACACAGTTATATCGCGCCTCATATATATCAAAGCGCGACACATGGTCTTTGTCGCGGTTCAATGCACGACAACATAGACTTTTAGGGCGCGACTTCTGTCACCTTTTTTTATAGTGCATAGATGTACCTCGACTGTATCTCTATGTTTCCACATTTTTAATTTTGTCTTTGACCTATATTCATTTAGGTATTGAGTTCTGTTGGTTATGGGAAATTCCTCTCCAAAGTCCAAATTAAACTAGCAAGGGACATAATCTAAATAGCTGAGACAGGGACACGCTAAACAATACAAGTTTGTCCATGTTAAAGTCAGTATTTAAACTAAAGGGCATAGAATGTTTCACTAAAATAATACCATGCATAAATGATGAACGATACAAGTTCTAAAGTTTTCTAAGATAAAGGGAGAAAATTATTTTAAAATGATACAATTGGTTGTGAGAAATAACGAACTCCCACACATACAAAGGGAAATGATTTTTTATTTTGTCTAGGGCTTTCAAAATATTAAAATTTGCATATCGTACTTATATTTCCCGATGTAGGGCATAAAGATGCACTCCTAAATAAAACGTATGATTCCACAATGAATTATAAGCTGGAATAATTTAAATAAAGAAGTTCTTTTTTGCATAAAAATGTTTAACATGTTCTTTTGTATAAATGACAATTCATTAAAAAAAATAAAAACTATATTACAACATTACAAGCTTAAATATAAAAAGAATAAAAGAGTATAAAAGTAAGGTATTCCTTCATAAAATCACAAAGAATATCAACATCTACTTGAAAATAAGAGTAAAAATGTTTAACATGTTAACTCAACAAAACTAACTAATCTTGAAAGAAATTATCTCGAATTCTATACGCCATGCAATTCCCTTTATGTATCAAAAAGCCAAGTTATGATTGAGTTGATTGAGACGTGAATATCAATAAATATATCACTAATTTTATATTTTGTGATATTGTATTATATTAGATGGTATGATATAAATCTGTATAAAACAAAGATGGTATGATATAATTTTATTTAAATTTCTTCCTTTGAAAAAACTAATTTGTGTTCATTTATACTTTTCTGGGGACAAATTTAACCTAACATGCACCAGTTGAGATACTCTAACAGCCATAAAGACATGCACATGCACACCTATCTTCGCATGAAGAGTAAGAAAAGTATGTATTCACTAAAATATGTTAGATATATTGGTATTTAATATATGTGATTGTGTTTTTATTAGTGAAACCTCTCCATGATGTAAGAGCCAATATAATTGACTAATTTGATTAGATTATATATAGAGCTAAAATATATTAAATGACTATAGCATATATATATGCGCCACATTATTGTTACTCTAAAATATTAATAAAGTGCATGTATGTCACCTTCTAATTTAGAAAAAAATATAGTTATGAGAAAAATTATTAATACATTGATTTGAAGTGATTTATTTATCTTCTTTGGTCTCTCAAAATTAATCAAATGCATTTTATTTTTTCAAGAATGGTAGGTGATTATTATTGATTATGTGTGTGTGTATCAAAAAAGATTTCACTAATATTATTTTGTGATATTGTATTATATTCAAATAATATGTTATATAATATTTTTTAAATTTCTTCCTATTAAAAAACAAATCAGTGGTTATTCAATGTTTTCCTGTTGCCAATTTAATCTAACAACCACCAGTTCATACACTCTAATAGCCAAGAGGCATACACATGCGTGCTTATAATTGGATGAAGAGTATGAAATGCATTTCCTCTCTATTTAGTATTCACTAAAATATATTTATCAATATATTTGACTAATTTGATGAGATTAAATAAGTATGATATGTTATTTGATTGTAGCATATATATAAATGTCACATGATTCGTCTAAAATTCGAAAGTAACTTTTAATTCAACAAACAAGTTTAGAGAAAAACAATCAATACACGTTATTTAATAAAATCAATACAATAACTTTTAGTTCAGTTTAACAATGTTCTCTATGAAATTGTTTTTGATCACCCTTGGGGTGGTGCTTCTCATCACCTCAAACATTGCATATTATTCTCATACTGATCAAATGACTTATAAACTGCGTCCATTTAGGAATTCAAAGGCACTGAAAACATCGTCACATGATCACCATTCTCTATCCATTGACAATGACCCAATTCAAGGCTCATATGCTGAAAATGTACATGTTCAAAAAATTGAGCAACTACAAGATTATGATCTAGATCCATTTTCGAATCAAGATCCATTTTCGAATCAAGATCCAGATCCTCTGTCACTTCCGGATCTTCTGACACCTCCTCCACCACTTATGGATCTTCTGACACCTCGACCACTTCCGTCTCCACCTCTTCCGTCTAATGAGCCTCTACCAATGGTTCCACCTCCACCAGCTTCTAAGGGTGTGCTTGGATGGAGGGAAAATGGGAGAGGAAAGAAAATGGGAGAGGAAAATGGGGTGAGGGGGAGTGTTTTCCCTTGCTTGGATGGGGAGAAAATGGGAGAGGAAAGAAAAGGGGAGAGGAAAAGTTGGTGGGCCACATGCCCCATTTTCCTCCCAAAGTTTTCCTCCCAAAATGGGGGGATTATAGGAGAGAGAAAAACTACACATCATTGTCCAATGACCATGCTCCACCTCACCCACCCATTTTCCTTCCTTTCTATTTTCCCTCATCCATCCAAGCATGATGAGGGATAACATTTTCTCTCCCATTTTCTTTCCTCTCCATTTTCTCTCCTCCCATTTTCTTTCCTCTCCCATTTTCCCTCCATCCAAGCAGACCCTAAGTCTCCGCCACATGCTCCTTCTAGGGTATGACCTCTAATGCATGACTCATTGTCTGAGAGTATCCCAATACTACCACCATTATATGTTGAAACTCCAATGTTGAAGGGTAGTCTAGTCACAATATAAAAGATCATAAGGAAACCACAAATTGATGATCAAGTAAAAGAACTAAACTTTTTTGTAATCCACACTTTTAAATTCCACCTATATAAACAATAAATTATCCTAAGAAGTTCCAAGTTTATTGATATTATGAAAATTAGAGAAAAGATCGAATCTCTCAACTAATATACTCAAGCATTCGATTATTTCTGTACTCGACTATTTCTACACTTTTACAAACTGTTTATTATGTATGACGGTATGACTGCAATCCGTTCTCCAAAATATGACATCACATTACAAGAAAAAGTGTCAGGAGCTGCATCATAAAAGTGTCTCTTGTCACGCGTTTAACCTTCAAAAAGGCCACATGTCACAATTTTAAGAGGCGCAGCATAACTGTGTGAGACAAACATAATGTATATCGCATCCCACGGCGCGACAAGAATAACATAATAAAATATAATATATGTTTGTCACACCCTCGGGTATGAACAGAATAAAAATAATTAAAAAATAATATGGGGCGTGACAAGAATAAAATAATAATATTTTTATGTTGTGCCTCAGTGCACGGCAAAATTTATTTTCTTTCAAAAAAATATCCTAGATTTTTTGTCCCAACAACTTGTGCGACACAAATATTATTTTTAATTAAATGAGAAAGAGTAGAGGGTTATTGAATAAGAAAAAAAAAATAGAAGGATAGAATAATGGAAAAACATAAATGGAAATATAGTGTTTAAACAAATAGGTATTATAAATTGTATACCTGATAGGAAAATTAGATAGTGAGAGATAGAAATTATAGTGTTTAAAATACCCTTATAATAAGAGAAATATATATTTTAACAAAAAAAGTTATTTTTTCTAATAAGTCAACAAGTAGAACATCTCTTAAAATTAAATTAATAAAGGGAATAAATATAATATTTTATCCCCTTTTATCCCCCCTTTTCCAACATTGCAAATATCTATTTAATGGCTCTTCACTGAACAAGAAAACAGAAGTGATACTTCACATAGGGAATGTCTGAAATCTTAACTAATTAAAAGTGAATTCCAATTAATTGAAACTAATTAAATCAGCTATGAAAGAAAAAATAATTATGGGTTTCCGCCATTCCTCTCTTGTGGTTGTGTGTGGCTGTGTGTGTTTGGCTGTGTGTGTGTTTTATTCTTGTTTGTTCATGTAGGAAAATAGGGTCCACCCTTAGTGGGTTAGGACCATACCCAATTGGAATTGGGGTCATTATGTAAATATGGGAAATACGGTTTGAAAGGAGTAATTTTTCCCCATAGATTTAAAGTTAAATCAATGTGTCTTTTCACATGGGGATATGACTTTTCCATTGACTCATTATAAATACATGAAGCCTATTGGAAAAGTCAAGTCACAATTATTGTTTTTATGTGTAGAAAAACAAATTCCTTTCTCTCATTCTCTCTATTCCTCCCTCATGTGCATCTGCATCTGCTGTATATCGTAGTCAGATTTCAATTGGTGATCCGACTTTGTGTGGGTACCAGGTCAAGTTAATCGGCATCCAGGTACGCCCGAAATCCCCACAGTTCGTTCAGGATTTAAACAAACCCAGAAAGCGTGGTTTCCATTTGAATATATTAGAAAAGATGGACCCACACTATTTGTCTTCCCCATTTTCTTTTCTCTCTCTTTTCTCTTCTATCAAGCAGTAGAAAATGTTCTCCCTTGCCCCATTTTCCCTTCTTTTCTCATTTTCTTCTCATCCAAGTAGACCCTTAGGAGTATTTTATCACCCTTACCCTACAAATTAAATCAATCTCAGTCATAGAGCGTGAAACTTGGCTAGAACGAGGCATCTAAAGCTGCCATAGTATGAGTTTAATGAATTAAACATGCAAAAACTAACAAAGGGATAAGAAATTAACGGAATTAAGATGTTGTAAGTTAACAAACGGGTGTCTTTCATACTCAAATAATTGACCTAGGCCAACAATAAACTTTGATTCTTCATATTTAAGGTAGGATTTGAATTTTGATTGGAGGTTTGGTGAAGATTTTACCAAACCCAACATTTTGGGTACTTAGGGTTGATAAATATTTGAGGAATTGGGTTCAAAACCTCAAAATTTTTGAGGAATTGGGTTCAAAACTTCAAATTAGTTGTTGTAGGAGCTTATTGGAGTTATAATAAGGCTTTATGTGTTTGATTTCCATTTGGATTGATGAGTTCACAATTTTTCTCTTCCTCCTCCGTTTCTGACAAATTCTCTGGAATATGGTGCTTATGTTGTGTGATGAAATTGTTCTAAATACACGGGTATTGATTATATTGGAGGAAAAAATCTCTTAAATAGGTTGAGGAATATTGTTGGCACATGTCTTGGGGTCAGGAAAATAGTTATATGATAATCAATTATAGCTTTGGAGATTTCGTTATTGTTGATTAATCTGGAATTTCTCTGTGGTAAATGAATAAAGAAATATGAAGTTGTTATAAACGGTAACCAAGGATTTAAAAAGTTGAAAATTAAATTGGGTTCAATTTTGAGTGACAATGATTGGATTAAGTAATGTGAGGTAGTTGTTAAAGATGAGAAAGAGTATCGATTTGTATTGGTGTAAATTAATTTGGGTATTTAGTTTTCATGTGTAATTAAAGTTATATAATTATATGTAATGTGCACGTGTATATGATTGGAAATTCCTGCTTCTTTTCAGTGTTGATTGACTCATTTTTGTGATTCCTATAACTATTTGTTAATGTATTTGACATTGAACCTGTAGTTTTATATAAGATAAGGAAACATTAGTTCATATACAGATATACTTTATATGTGTGTTTGAAGATGTTGTGATTGTTAAATCTTTGAAGCCTAGATTTTGAAGATTAAACGTATATTAGAAATGGAAAAGGGCGGAAAATCCGGAAATAGAGATAGCTCGCTAGTAGTAAGTAGTAACGTGAGAAGCTGATTAATTAAAAGTAAGTACTAAGTATAGTCATTAATTTAATATTTATCATTTATGTATGCTCATTGAAGCATCAGGAAGGAATTTGAAGGGAAAGAATAGGTTCAAGAATTATGGGTGGTGTACAAGTAGTAGTTTTTTTTAGCGAAAATTACAGTTTTTGTCCGTTAAACTGCGAAAATTACGTTTATGGCTCCAGAAAATTACAGTTTGGGCCCATTAGTTTGCGAAAAGTACGTTTTTGCCCGTTACTTTTTTTTTTATTTTTTTTTGCGAAAATTACAGTTTGCCTGTTAAACTGCGAAAATTTCGTTTATGGCTCCGGAAATTACAGTTCGTGCCCATTAGCTTGCGAAAATTATGTTTGTACCCGTTACTTTTTTTTTTGCGAAAATTTCAGTTTTGCCTGTTAAACTGCGAAAATTACGTTTATGGCTCCGGAAAATTACAGTTCGTGCCCATTAGCTTGCGAAAATTACGTTTGTGCCCGTTACTTTTTTTTTGCTGAAACTACAGTTTTTCTTGTTAAACTGCGAAAATTACGTTTATGGCTCTGGAAAATTATAGTCCGTGCCTCTTATTTATTTATTTTATTTCATTTTTTTATTTTTTATTATTATTTTTTCTATTTTTTTAATTTTTTTGTTCTTGTTTTTGTTTTTTTTTTTGTTTTGTTGTTATTTTATTATTTATTTCTTTTTTATTTTTATTTTTTGCGAAAATTACAGTTTTTTTAGCCTACGAAAATTACAGTTTTTGCTCGTTAGCCTGCGAAAATTACGTTTTTGCATGTTATAATTTTACGCTTATATATATCATTAAGATCTCTCTCTTCTTTTATACTTTTCATGTATGAATAACAAGAAGAGTTTCTTGCTTCCATTGCATGTGATTGTTTTCACTGCTCAAGTTCTTTTTTTCCTTTTTATTCACAATTATTTGTCTCATATTCATCAACACCCCCCACATATAAATATAGTAGTTGCATTTGTTTTGTTTTTATTTCTACTATTTTATTGGGTCATACTTACCTCCAGTGCAGTACATTAAGTACAACCAGTGCACCACTAATTAAATGACACATGGACAATCTTTCATACACCCACCACACCATATCCTCTCCCTACCTTCTCTCCTCTCTTTCTTCCCCCACTCTCCTATTTTCATGCGCCTGCTACTCTATTCTTTCTCTCTCTTCCAAGTTCCATGTCATTCATTACACGTGCCTACTCCTCTCTTCTCTTTCTCTCTCTTCCATGTTCCCCTCCATTCATGCATCTCCTCCGTTTCCTCTCTTTCTCTCTCCTTCTACATTCTCCTCTCTTCTCTTTTTCATGGATTACTCTTCTTCATCTTCATCTGCGTCATTGCTTCCTTCCCATGGCTCTACTTATTTGTTATTTCGATTGATGCTCATATAATTATATAATAAATACACAAACAAAAGAGACTCCTTTTCATGGACTCCAAAGGCTTCGGATTCATCAAGCCCGACGATGGCGGCCGTGTAAGAGCTCGACGGAGGTTAGTGGTGTGGGGGATGTGTTGTTGGGTTGCAGTGAAAAACGGGGAGGGAGAGAGGATCTGCGTAGACAGGTCGAAGGGAAAAGATGAGAGAGGAGGAGAGAGAAACATGTTTGGTGGAGAGTGGAGAAGAAAGAGAGAGAAGAAAGGGAGAGTGATATGGTGTGGTGGTTGTATGAAAGATTGTCCATGTATCATTTAATTAGTGGTGCACTAGTTGTACTTGTTGTAAGTTTCTTCCTATTTTATTTTTATTTTAATTTTATTATTTACTTAATTGTTTTTCTTTTTCTTCTATTCTGTTGCTTCTTTATGTATGCTTTTTTTTGGAACAATTATTTCTTCTTATTTATTTATTTATTTTTATTATTTATTCATTTATTTGTTGATACTTCTTCCCTCCATATATATATTGTTTTATTTTTAACTGTTGCTTATTATTAATTTTTATTTTATTATTATTTTTTTTAATTTGTTTACATCTATAATAGTCACTTCTCAATTTGTTTATAACCATGGTTGCTCCCCCTCCGTTACGCTTGTTTTCGTGACTTAGTGTCACGCTTGGTTATTTACCCTCGTGTGACTGTGTGTCCACGCTTGTTTCGTGACTTCGTGTCATGCTTGGTTATTTACCCTCATATGATTGTCTGTCCACGGAATACACCACCTATATTTATAGTCGGTTCCAAGCTCGAATAAAAGAGTAAGGTTGTGTTAGGCTTCGGCAGCCAACGTAAAAAATATGTCGAATCTATTGAGCATGGACACACGCATTGTTTATATCAATAGGTCATTGTTTGGTACTTCACAAGGGTTATCACACTATCATGGGAGAAGACATATAAAGAAACAAATGGTTCAAAGAAGAGAAGTGGATGAGCAGTAAACATAATTGATCAAATGGTATAGAATCACTACAAAAGAAGGAGAGGAAGACCAAAGAGAATTTTTAACAAAGTTATCCAATTTAGTTGGGATAAGGTTTATGAGACAATGATGATGTACAAGTAGTAGTTTCCATTAATAATAGTAATTTGATGAATAAAATTTTAAAATTGCATCAAATTATAATATCTATTATTTTAAAAATGATAACTATTAATCTTGCTGAAATTTAAGATTTATATATAATAGAAATAGGGTGAAGGTGCAAAAATGATATTAAACTTTACCAAAACTTGTATTTCTAATACTAAAGTTTCGTGAGGTGCAAAAATAATGCCTAATTTGGGGTCCAGGTGCAAATATAGTTTTTACACTTGAATGAAATAAAATTTAGATATGAAAAGACTCTTATGCTCCTACTGAGGGAGGAATGGGGGCTTAAGAGTGTTTTCATATCTAAATTTTATTTTCCTGAAGTGAAAATACTATATTTGCACCTGAACCCCAAGTTAGATACTCTTTTTGTACCCATGAAACTTTAGTTTTAGAAACGCAATTCTAGGTAAAGTTTAGTACTCCCCCGGTTCCTAAATATAATATCACTTTAGGGAGGAGGACTTGTTCCTAAATATAATATCGCTTTCTAATTTGACCCAAGTTTTCCCCAAATTACCCCTATACTCCCCTCACCAAAAAAATAGTGGTTTGAAGAAGTTGAGAGGATATTTTTAAAAGTTAGGTGAGAGAATTTTGGAAATCTCATGTAATCCTAACTCATTGGAATGTCTTCCTTAATCTCTCAAAATTTGCTAAAGTGATCTTATATTTAAGAACATAGGGAGTATTTTTTTTACACCTTCGCCTAATAAAAGTATTGAAGTTTGACGTTTTGTAACACCCAATTTTCATATTAGAGATGATAAAAAAATTTAGATATCATTGGGAAATAAAAAATTATGTAAATAAATAAATGAGAATAAATATATTTTTAAGGAGTTAATATGTCTATTTTCTTTAAAAATAAAAAAACAAATAATTAGAAATTAGTTTGACTCATACATTTTTCATTTTCACTCCTCCTTCTTCTTCAACCCTTCCCAATTCCTTCTCCTTCCTCCTTCCTTCTCTCCCTTTCTTCAGAGTCGCCGGCGGAGCAGAAGGGCGACGGTGACAAAGGCGGTTTCTAAGGATAAAGGAGACTGTTTCATTGTTGGTAACCCTTCTTTACTCCTTTCCCTTTTTCTCTTGTATTTCTAAGTCAAATTTGTTAGGGTTTTTGTGTAACCCCAATTCTGCACGTGTTGGGAGGAAATTGAAATTGGTTGTTTAAGAATCAAATTAAGGTGATTTCTAAGTGGTTTATGGCTACAATTGCTTGATGTTGGGTTAGAATGGATTTTTTGACAATTTTAGTGTTTATAAATAAGCTATGGGTTAGGGTAATTTCGGAAATGCAGCTATATTCTAGGAATTAATGGTTCAAATTTGTTTAGGTAAGTTGTATGATGATAACGATTGGTGTAATATAGTTAGAGATGTTTGTAGGTGAGACTTTGCTTGTCAAAAGTTTGATTAAGATAGGTTTTGATCAAGAAATGCTTTGAGGTCCTTTGTAATGGGCTTTTGAATTTTATTTATAGTTGCGGAGTGGTGTTTGAGTTCAATGATGGTTTAGATGGATTCCTTGAGGTAGGAAAATTGTTGGATGCAATTGGGAAGTTATATATTAGTGGAATTTATTTCTGTTTTCAATGGTCAAATTGATCCTTGGTGTAAAGGGATATGTGTGTAATAAACTTCTACTTGAGAAATGTTTTTATGCATGAATTTGAATTGGATTTCTTAAAATCCAATTCAATTAATTATAACGATTATCCAAACCAATTAACTACTTTATTCCAATTATTAAAATCATAACAGGTTATTTAGTATTATCAAGAGATCTTAGGTTCTGTTTGTTTTTTGTTTTATGGATTTGATTGCTTGGTTGTGGAATGTTATTTGAATAAAGTCCATTGTAGGTTGTTTAAAAGTCAAACATTGTGAATCAAAAAGATTAAGAAGAGTCGATTTCATAAGATGGATAAGTTAGGAAGGGATTGGGTAGTATAAGTTTTTAGGATTTCTGAGAGATGTTCAATACATGTGTATATATGAATGATAATTATATCTATTATTATAGAGAATCTAGTGGAGCAAGTCTATCATCCACGATCATATTAGCCTCCCTGCTGCTCCATCCCACCATAATTTCTCAGTCTCTCTTTTAACAATGTGTGGTCATAGTGATTGTTTATTGGAGTTTATATTCGTAAGGTGCACATCAAGTGTTGGGTTAGATGCTTGAGAAAAGGGTTTTATGCAGTTTGGGGGGTATGGTAATTCTATACAATGATACTGGTGAGGAACTTTGTTTTGTGATAAGATAAGTATTTAGAGGATTGCATTGCACAATTTTAAGCTTTTTATATGGTGTTTACACACACACACGTTTTTTTTTCATTATGGATTCAAGTTAAGTGTATATACTCATATACATGTACAAGTCAAATAATTTTTTCAGAAAATAGAGTTGTGGAGATATAGAATTTTCTAAACTTTTGGTGGTGTTTGAGTGCTGTGAGAAGATAAGCAATGTTCTTATTAAGGAAATGGAGGAATTTGTTTAGGAAGGTACTTATAAGACTACAATTAGAGTGAGAAATGTGAGTTTTCTCCTGTTCCATGCCAGTCACCCCTTAGTTTTTTACAGTGCGACAGTTTATTTCTCCTTATTGTCAAGGTATTATGAACGACCAAGAGTAGTAACTTGCCACTGAGCTAATTCATGATTCATGTTGCAGTCTTTTTACAATTTTCTGTAACCTTGTTTTATAACTCTCAAGGATGCTGTATCTATTCTGCACAGTAAAACTGCTACCTAAAATAACTACACCTAACTTATTCTCTTAATTTCTTTTAGTTCTGTTTGCATTCTCTATTTCCCACATGTGGTCTTCCTTTTGAAGCACATTAAGCTGCTTTCTGCTACATTACCAATTGGGTGATAACATTAGGATTTGAATTTTCAGAACCTTTGCAAGAATGCTCACAAGAAAGTTACTCTCTAGCAGAATCCTGTCTCTTAGGTCCTTTTCATCTGAAATTCCTCGTGTACTAAAGCCTGGGGATGTCTTAAGGAAGACAAGGATCTTTACTGATGATGACGTCCTTCAATACTCCAAGGTGAGTCACGATTCAAATCCTCTGCATTTTGATGCTGAAGCTGCCCTGAATGTCGGATTTGAAGGTCGGCTAGTGCATGGGATGCTCGTCGCTTCTCTCTTTCCTCATATCATCTCGTCACATTTTGTAAGTCTCTTTCACTATCCCTCTCTTAATTTTGTGATACTACTATGATCGTGAGTTATCAATCATTTCAGTAAATGGAATGAGAATATGAGATTTCTACAAACAGACTAATCAGGTTACTTGCTTTTTAAAGAAATCTATATATAATAAAGGGAAATTTAATTAGAGGTCCCTCACAAGGGAGTTAATACTGGAAAAATCCCAAAAGTTGAAAATATTAATGTACACATTAATATATTTGAAAAGTGAAAAGACAATTTTGCCCCTAGCCTTAAAAAAAATTTGGGGGGGGCGGGCTCGATGGGGGAGGTTACGGGTGGAGGGGGCGGGCTCGAGGGGGGAAGTTGGGGGTGGGGGGGGCGGGCTCGATGGGGGAGGGGGGGTGGGGGGCGGGCTCGAGGGGGAGGGGGGAGGGTGGGGGGGCGGGCTCGAGGGGGAGGGGTAATTTTTTATTAAGGCTAGGGACAAAACTGTCTTTTCACTTTTCAAATATATTAATGTGAGGTCCCTTGGGACCCTACATTAATATTTTCAACTTTTGGGACTTTTCCAGTATTAACTCCCTTGTGGGGACCTCTAATTAATTACCCCTATAATAAATAGCAAACTTAAAGTTAAGCAACCAACAATCACTGTTCATTAGGGTGCTTAACCGGATGGGTCCCGCAATGTTGGGAGTACAACATTCACCTAAAAAGTTGCTTGCCAAAATGAACATTGAAGAAAATTACCCAAAGGACCACAAAATCTAAGCTTCCTCCAGAAGCTTCATTGAGGAAAAGTCTGTTGAAGGGTGGGTCCCCCTCAGACCACCCCAATACCTTATCTAATTTGTAAATTCAGAACAAAAACCGAGACAAAACTTCCCCATGGGTCCACCATATTTAGCTTCATGTAGAAGCCAAATTACATTTCTTACGTTTATTCAGAGGGAAGTTTCTGGTGCATACACGTGTTGCATTCCGCATGATTTAGCTCTTTGAGGTACCGAGACAAAACTTCCCCATGGGTCCACCATATTTAGTTTCATGTAGAAGCCAAATTACATTTCTTACGTTTATAAAGAGGGAAGTTTTTGGTGCATACACGTGTTGGATTTGATGTATTACGGACCGCATGATTTAGCTCTTTGAGGTCTCCTTTTTGTTTGATAAAGGAAAACCCTAGATCTAAGGTAAAAAGTTGAACCCCATCATCTTCCACTCCCCAAACTCACAAGCCTAAACACGCACACTCTTAGATCAACACCTCTTTAGATTACTTTCGACGCGAAGCCGTGAGCAATGGCATGCAAAAGAGAGCTTAGGAAGATTGCTGACCTTGAAGTTGGTGTTTTCAGAGGAGACATAATCGTGAGGGTGGAACGTATCATACGTGTTCAGAATGTTACTCATCCTCTGGGACCACATCGGCCGTTGATAGAGCAAGAAGGGGTCCACATCGTTGTATTTGATGACAGTGTAAGTCCTGAAAGCAACATTCACTCCTGTTTTTGTTCTTGAACTAACCTCAAGTTTACGTGTGAAGCCTAACTTTTTTTTTTTATCTTATGTTATAGAAAATGAAAGTTTTGTTGCACTGTGAGTCCAAGACTGTCCTGCGACGTCTTGGATGTATGTTTGCCGAGGAAAGGGTTTTGAGGATCCGTCATTTTGAAGTATGTCTCGATGAGGGGACCTCAGGTGGGACATTGTTCATCCAGGCCAAAGCTGTCACTCACATTGAGAATCTGCACCCAACCAACCCCCTGTACCCTCAAGGTCTGCCGAAACATTGCTTTGACTTAGTGACTATAGCTGAGGTGGTGGAGAGGAAGGCAAAAGGAAGAGGTTTACTGGGTTAGTTTTAAAATTGCAATTCCTTGGTTAGATTTGTAAAATATAATATTTTTTACGTGCATGCAAATGTTTTTTGGCGTAGTGTTGTGGTTTTTGTCTGAATCTGACTTGAGAAGAGTCAACTTGCTCTGTTTTAGCGAGTTTGGTGTATTTTATCAGCATTCCTGTGTTGCAGGGGGTAGGATGTGTTTGGTGTTTTAACACCAAAAAACACAAAGCAACAAGCTTTACTGGGTTAGTGTTGAAATGACATTTCCTTGGTTATCTTTGTGGAATATATTATTTTTTCTGTGAGCTATGGTGTAATTTTTTGGGCGTGGCTTTGTTGTGGTTTTTGGGTCAACATTACTTTTGAAGAGTCAACTTGCTGTGTTTTTTACCAGTTTTGCCTGTTTTATTAGCATTCCAGTGTGTGTCTGGTGTTGGAGGTTGTAGGTGTTTTAACCCCCAAAACAACAAAGTGGAGGTTTACTGGGTTAGTGTTAAAATGGCATTTCCTTGGTTAGATTTGTAAAATATCATTTTTTTTAAAGGAAAGTGAAAGTTTTTGGGAGTAGGGTTTGTTGTGGTTTTTTGGTCACACTTACTTTAGAAGAGTCAACTTCCTGTGTTTTTGAAAGTTCAGTTTGTTTTAAAAGCTTTCCTGCAATAAATAGCATGGAGTGTTGCTATGTTTTAAACTCCAAAAAGCACAAACTTAACAAATTCATTACTACTTGTGCCATAAGTATGGTCTATATTAGTTCTCACCTGTCAACTATAGATGTGTTTGGTCAAGTTGTAACCTGCTACGAGAGAGGCATGGAGGTGGCAGATGAGATGGACACGAGGGAAGTGGTGCTGGTGATAGAGGAGAATGGTGTCTTGGCTACTAGGTGTCTAGGTGTGACATATGAGGACTCATTTTAGTCACTATGCAGTAACACATTGTATAGCTGGGAGGACTCACATGTTTTGTCTTTTATTAGGAAACCAACCATGCTGACGTGCATTTTCCATGGCCAAGCTGCCGATTCAACGATGAGGGATTATAACAATCATGCTGAAGAAGAGGGTCCCATGTTTGCAGTGGTGATGTATGCCTAGCTCACCAAGGAAGGTATGGAGAGAATGCAATATAATAAACAAGCATAATAAAGCTGGACAATTGCTATTTTTTTAAAGTGCAGACTATTTTTTTTTCATCTTAGTAAACATGCATCTGAATTTTGGTTATTTCTTTTGCGTAGACTTCCCAACTCTCACCGATTATTGTGATGCAACAAGGGCATATTTTAATCCAACATTCCCAGAACTTCTGGAGGCAAGGAAGATATGCTTGTGGAAAGGTTGACTGAAATGTATAATCGGAATGCAATCCCCATGCTACCACATGCTGCTGTCCAGAATGAGGCTGATCTGGACCATGTCCATTTATCCTAAGCTATGTGCTTTTGGGATACTTTCGGTGGCACACCATTTGTGGCTATGTTCTTCAATTGCTGTGACTTAATGTAACTGCTGACATATGTTGATCCTTTTGCTGTGAATTGTGCTCTCTTGGTGGTCTTCTTTTGTTTTGAACACTATAGCCCTTTTGTTGGCTTCGTTATTGTATCAGCTTATGACTGTTTAATTTCGGTTTCCTTGTAGTATCTATAACTTTGTTTCGATATTCCTCATCCTTCCAGGTTTAGTGTTGATGTTGTCCTTTTGTTTGTACGAAATGCTGTTTAAATCAATATTTTCAAGAACACAATTCACAACTTTTGGTCATATTTGTACTTCGCTTCCCATGTCAAAATTATATCCTATCTATACAATCGATACATTAAAAAACCGGGGGCGTGAATAAATACATACAGTAGTAGTCTAACCCAAAATGATGGTTCAACGAACTACCCAAAAAAAAGGACTTGAGATATGTATGTTGAATCAGGGAAATTCTATAGTACCTATACAGCCTCGCTTAGAAAACAATTACTAACTAAACCAAAACATGTGGACTTTTACATATGACACGTGGTGGATATGAGTGAGGATATGTCTCTTTCCCTTAATTAATAGTGAGAAAATGCCTCTTACCCCTAACCAAAATCATTAAAATCAACTCACCGAAATAGATTATGGAGTGAAGCAAATACTCACTCTCATGCATTTATATTTTTTTTATTGTATTAGTAAGAATAAGGTTGGGTTTACCACCAAACTCATCTGCCATGGAGGAATCCTATGTTTGAGGGAAATGGTAATGTTCATTGGGTTTAAACCACCGGGGAAAACAACCTGTCTCAGTCATCTCGAGTTTACTCTGTCCAAGAACGGAGCCAAAAGAGGTGAGTTGAACCCTCTGTGCCTGCAACACGCAAAGGAGACTCATGATCACTCTGTCCACCGTTTTGACCGTTGTGGAGGATGGAACACGAAAAGGAGAGTCATAGTCAGCTCGGAACTGAGGGTAAGGTTTTCTTTTTAGTTCTACACTCACACTCCTAACTAGATTCTTCTAACTAAGTGAGACATGCTAAGTTGGAAGGCTTCATTCCACCGATGTCCACCTTCAAAGCTTTAAAACCGAGCACGCAAGGATGTTTCTTTGCAGGCTAAGTTAATGTGATTAGATGTCGTGTGCCGTCAATTGAAGCACTGCTTCGATTCTTTGAAAGGTGACATCTGACCTGTCTCATAGCAGCTTTTCATTTGTTCTTTCCTCACGTTTCTTCTGCTCTGGGACAATTGTATGGCTGAGACACACAAAGGCCTTTTAGGTGCATGTTATATTTTTAGCTTAAGTTACTATAACATCACCTTCAACATTCACCACTCTCTTCTCTTCCCCACCTCATTCGCTCGAACCGTCTCAAAATGTCTGAAATTAAAAGTATTAATCAGCTCACAATGAGGTCCGACTTAGTCAGCATTCTGTGCCGTGTATGGAGGAAATACTATATTCATGGAAAAGCAAATCCTAATCAGTTAGCAGCTATTTGTTCCGTCCTCATTGACGCTGAGGTTAGTACTTCCTTGCATGACCGTTCTATACTTCTGCAAAATGGTTAAACCTATTTTGTAACATCAATACAATGCATACGATTTAATGAAATCATAATACAGTTGTAGTCAGCTAACAGCAATGGTCAGTTTTAGTACATCAATGGTCAATTTTAGTTATAAACAAGTTAGCCAAGAGTTACTATCTCTTGCAATGAACTAATACAGGCGCTTTTTCTATCTAAAATAGGGCAGAAAAATTCAGGCAAGTGTATTGCAGAAGTCTGAACATGCTAGGTTTGATAGAGACATTGAACCTAAAAAAATATATGAATTTGATACTTTTGGTGTCTCGGAGAATGATGTACCTTTTGCTGCAACTACCCATCCTCTGAAACTTACTTTTGGACCTCAAACATCCTACTATGAGGAGGATGCAGACATTCCACACCATGCTTACTCATTCATGTCTATTTCCGATATTCTGGCTCTACCAAAAGACAAGGAAATAGAACACTTAATAGGTAAATACTTCATATTCACGTCAACATGATGTGTTGGATATTACTATTGTTGGTAGCGTTTATATTTCCTGTTTAGGATACCATTTCTGAAACATGCATCTAAATAAACTATGTGTGTTATTAGATGTCATTGGATTTGTCAAAACTATGGGAAGCCTCGAAGAATCAAAGTCACAATCTCCAGCAAAGTGTTGGTTAAGGATGCTTTTACAAGATGAGAAGTAATGTTTCTGTGTCTACTTTTATGTTTTTTACTCTTGCCAGTTAAACTTTAGTGGTATCTTACAGTAATTGAGCTCTGACAAATTATGGTCCTCAATTTATATATTGTCATTTAGTGATGAAGAGCTGGAGTGTGTTCTTTTTGGTTCCTGTGCATCAGATGTTGTCTTGGCCCAAGGCCAACTGCGGGACACTTCTAATGTGGCAGTCTTCAACCTTGCTCGCCTCACATGGACCGACGATCGTAAGTGGATCTTTGTTATTTATGCAATTGTTGTTCTTTTCGTTTTTACCAAAACTACCTGTGATATCCTGCAATCAGATCATTATCAAAAAACTGACACTGTCAAAAGACTAAAAGCTAACTTTTGTGAATACACAAGTTCGGTGTTAGACATGCAATTTAAGGACTTCTATTGCCATTCAGAATTGATATTTTATATAGTCTGATAAATACATTGGATTTGCCATTTTCATTTATTTTACTCAATTATATGTGCCAACCCAGAAATCATGTATCCTTTTAGTTAACATGTCATAATCATATCAAGTGGATATATATCCGGACATTTCATAATCTATAATGAAAAGTAAAACCATATCAAGTTGTTAGGTGTCAGGCTATTCTTTAATATATGCTTCTCCTTCATGTGTGTCACATTTCAAACATGCATCTATCTAATTTATGCATCGATTGTTTAAAACATTGACAGCAACCTTCATGGCTGTCAATATGAATAAGATCATGCTTATGCCTCACATTCATTGCAAATAATTATTTTTGAAAGACTAATTGCCAAGAATTAATATTCCGGCATGGGTAGAAAACATTATAGTCAAAAAGGTAGAGTTAATTCATACATGCATGGTTTGATTTCATAATCTTTAATGAAAAATAAAACCATGTCTATTTCTGAAAAAAGCCAACATCCACGTATGAATTTGAATAAGACCAACATAAAATATAGTTTGAAGTGTACTTAAAATTTCAGGGGAACATCTATATGGTTTAGTTACTTCAAACTTGAATAATGTTTTCACTTGTGTATATGATTTCGCTTCCTGTCATTTAACTGAAATTCAAAAGACCGTCGCCAAGTTGCGTTATCCTACGGTGCAACAAAAGTCATGTTCAACCCAAAGCTACCAGAGGTGACTTTATTGCTGGATAGGTAGATCAGTTTTGATGCATCTAATATTTAGTTCCCTTTTTTTGTGTTTTCATTATCCCTCATTTATCTTCCTTTATCATGTTTTCCCTATACAGCATACACAACCGATCGACACCTATAACAACCCAATTTAGCCAGTCAATGCCTTCCTAAAGAAGTCGTGTTTCAAACGGAGAGTCCCTCTTTGGTGAAACTGTGACAACATTGGATAAGCTGCCCTCCCTGAAATTGGTTCTGCATATCTTTGTAGATACTAAATAATAACGGAATGCAAATTAAAACACTTACATTTCTGGGTTCACTATATACAGGGACAAGAGGCTGTGGTTAAAGTTGTGCTGGGGAAATTTGAATCAAGGTTTGGATGGAACTACGATGGGTGTGCAAAATGCTCTGGATGGCCTAAGCTCTCAGATCCTGGAAACCCAAACAGCCCTCTCTACTGTGGTATTTGTAAGAAGGAACCATCAAGCCTAGCCAAAAAGTAAACCAGCTGCATACTTTGTTGATTCTGTTTAAGTATGAACTTTAATACCAAACTTTAAATTCAATATTTTTTAATGCATGATGAGACTCACTTATATCGTTAGTGATGAGAGTGGCACTGCATCTGTAACATTTTGGGATAAGCTTGCCCCCCAGTTGGTTAACAAGAGCCTAGATGAACTAAAATTAACACTTGAAGAGGTAAATCCCATTTTTAGACTTATAGTATACTTTATTATTACTACTACAGTATGATCATTATTGTGTTTCATTTTCTGATCATCTCAGAAAAAGCGTGCAACCGGTGTTCCTAGAGAATTAGATTCTCAGATGGGCAAGAAGTTTTTGCTTAAGCTTAAGCCTAATGAATATAACAAGGGTCACCCAGGTTCAAGCGTAAATGTTTCAGCATTCGCTGTTTGCGAGGACCTCATCGGACAATTTGATGCTGCAAGTAGTGAGGTAACTTATTTCATTCAAATACATGTTTCATTTAAAAAGAATTTCCACTTTCAAACTGGAACTCTTACAATTTACTAATTCTGTCAGGCACCACCTTCAGACCTCTCCTCACAAAGCTTAATTAATAATCAAGAAAAGGATGTGTCCTCCCATTCTCAGGCAAATGTTGGAGCTTCTGATCCTATTGATCTAACAGCAGATCAACCACTGACAGTAAACCTGAGTGAGGATACCCCTTTAGCACAAGTGAGGGGTAAGAGAAGAAATGCTGCAACATTACGTGCTCAAAAGCCAACTGATTCTCCTACTGGAAGCACAATATCAGCTGTTGGGTCCAACGAAAGACTGCTCAAGAACATCAAAAAGGAGAAAGTGTGAAATTGTTATGTATTTAGGATAGTCACTGTTGCACTGCTGTTTTAACTCTTGTGTGTTTTTGTTGAGGCTGAACTCAGTGGATTAGACCTCTTACTTGGTCCTAAACTTTATATCTTTTGTTGGATTCATTATGTAACTTTTATTTAGAACTTAGATATGGGCAATATATCTGTATCACTTCTATTTAACCTAATTGGCCTAATTATAAGACCTATTCTGAATTGGATTTTAGCTAACAAAGGTAACATCTTACCTTTCTGCTGTTCTAAGACCTATTCTGGAGTTAATGTTGCAGCAAGACTCATTGGTGTTCCTTTTTATCTATGAACAAAGGGTATATTTTTATAATAAATGGAAAAACATGCAGAAAGGCCACTTCCCTTTCTGCTCTAGGTCCTACTAAAAGTAACTTCATTTTGGTGATGCATACATATAGTAGTTATCAGCATTTTTGAAGATGAAACTGTCTTATAAAGCTAAAAACCATATTGTCCTTTCACTATATTATATATAAGTGTTTACATTGTAATTAGATGATACACATAAAAACCATATTGTCCTTTCATTATATTATCTGTAGTAATGATCATGGAGTCACAGCTGTTTCTTGTGGTTGACTTTATTATTGTGTGAGGGATCAACATTAATTTATATTTCCCCATAATCAGTGCAATAGTGTTTTAATCCATGTTACATGTGATTGTAATGCTTTAGCACTTACATTTGCTGCAACACATAACAACAGCAAACCTGCAGTTTAATTGCATATTCAGTGCAGCAGTATTATAATACATATTTTTGCCGAAAAATTGAAGTACTGGAGATTGAACTAGCCTGCTTCATTTTTGTTTACAATAGCCAATTTCTCTGTTACATTAAATGGCATCTCTGTTATAAATATATTATTCAGAGAAGAATAAAAAATTAAAAACCAACCTTTTGGACTAAAAAACAGTCATATGGATGTGTTTTTTTTTCCTAGAAGATGTCCTGTCATATTAAATGTTTCCTATTGATTGCTTACTTGTAGCAGCCAAACCAGACTTTCTGCCATGCTCACGATTTTTTTCTGCGGGGGCTGCTTTTGTGTGGCACATGTGCTCATGTCACCTTTCGCTATGTGCCTTTCTTTTTCTCTTCTTTTACCTACCAACTCCAACAAATCTCTCTCATTTCTACTGTTCTATTGCATTGATGCTGATATAATTTTATTTCCTGCTCTTAAGCATGCAAGCATCTGAAAAGGAACCTATGAATCTAAACCAGGTAACTTCACCTATTGATTCAAGTGAAGATGATATTAGTGCTCGAAAAACACAAGCTTCAGCAAATGTCCTTGCCAACAGAAGAACAAGGTTGCCATTAACAGATATAATTAATGTGCAACAAGACCTTTCAAGAAAGTTTGATTGTAAGTTTTCCTATCTTCTGCTATACATTTAATGTTACATGTTTCCTTCTTAATCTGTGGAAAAAAAAACATTACTCAGAAAATTTATATTTACTCCAATGTAGCACCTTTGACAAGAAAGAGACAAAGAGGAGCACAGCATGCTCGTGCCGCCACTGAAAAAGGCAAGTCTATTTATTTTTTTTAGGTCTAGCTTCTTTCTTTGTAGTAACTTCATTATACAGGACTAAGATATACTGAAAGTGAAATAAACAGCATGACAAAAGTAACCATCATTGTGTGTTTCAGCAATAGATGTCTGATAAAATTATTGTTCATTATAAACCAACTATATTTACTCTTCATGCTACATTTTTGTAATCATTATCTAATCAAAAGTAGCAGCAGAAGATAATACACCAACATGCATCAGAAAAAGTGCCTGATGGCGTGGTCTTGAAAACCTGCATAATGAACACTGCATACGGTATGATTCATTGGAAGTAAATTCAAAGGCTCACACACCTATCAGTTCGTCCTTAAATTCTAATGTTGACCACCTGATGGAGACACCTATCTCTACATCTTCTACTAGAGGCAACTTCACAGGTAAAGTTTTGTCTACATTTTGAGAATTCACGATCCAGCAGACATGAAATATAATCATAACATTATACGTAAATAAACTTGATTGATATAGATAAACTTCATTTATCTATTAAATTGTAACCTTTTTACAATTAACATATTCTTCACTAATAATACAGATGTGACACATGTTGATCTTGCACCACAAATACATCATTATAAACATGTAACCTTTGATATGAACTATGAGGAAACAACCAATGTTGATGAATATTGCTGTGAAGACAATGAAATCCAAGACGGTAGTCTCTTCGTAACTCATACATAGTATAATTTAATTGTCCTGACAGTATGTACTTTGCTTATCAACTTTTCCTATCATTATTTCTTATTAATTGCTACAGAGGACCCAATGCATAAGATTGAAAAAAATATAAAAAAGAGACGCAGAAAAAGAGCAACTAAGGAAACCAACCTCAATTACATTGGTATATTTTTTAAATACCAGAAATATGAGTGTGCTATCATGTCCTATTAGCTATTTTGTTTTGACTAATTGTTCACGTATGTTTTCATTTTAACCATGCCAGATGAAGGTGACCCTGAATATGAATGTCCTTTTTGTGGTGCACATATGTGGTTTAATGAAAGGTCCAACAAAAACAACAAGGAACTTGATGGACAAGTCTTCAAAATGTGCTGTTTTCAAGGGAAAGTTGTACTTCCTCAAGCAAAAGAGCCTCCTCCCTACTTAAATTTTCTTTTCTTCCAGAAACATGAAATGCGTGGCTGTCACCCAAGAGGGGGGGTGAATTGGGTGGAAGAATAAAATTAAAATTCTCTTTTGAAAACTGACTACTTGTGCTTGATGAGAGTGACGATGTATTACCCCAAGCACAAGTAAGTATCTAGTGGTGTGGTGCTTGATGAATAGATTAAACAAACAGAATAAGCACACACAAATTTATCCTGGTTCGGTCACTTCCAGACCTACATCTAGTCCCCAGGCTCCACCTGAGATTTTCAATCCACTAATCTTCTTGTTTGAACCAGGCACAAGAAAGCCTTTACACTTTAGGTTTTACGAGCACGGGTTCACCTAACAGCCCACAGGTTTTGCGACGGGCTCACCTGCAAACCTTTACAACCACAGGTTTTACAACGGGATCACTTGCAACCTTTCATTCACAAGTTTTGCGGGCTAACTTCCAACCTATGGAGATTTAGAAAAACCTCTAAATGCTCCCCCTCACTTTTGTAAGATAATAATGCTGTTCTTCAAGCACAAGCTTTAGAACAGCCTCTATCAATTAGAGGATTTGATAATATGTTCACTCTATGAACTGATTGTGATAAACACTTAAGTACAAATGATTCTCTCTAAGAATAGATGATGTTACTCACTTAAGTACAAATGAATCACTCTCTAAGAATGTTACAAATCTAAGATCAGAGAGTAGAAGATGAGAAGAATGTAGATTACAATATCTCAGACAATGGACTCTGTTCTTCCAACCTCTCTTCTGAATGTAGATATTCCTTTTATACTCGGCCTCAACATTCAGGCTTGGGCGGCAGATAGAATATGTCCGTTTGAATATGGTCGTTAATCCCATGTTACCGTTGAGAGGTACATCTTCATTAATGCTTAGCAGGGTTGACTTGCTTTATCTCTGAAAAGCAACTCTGACAACTCTGCTCTGACAAAAGCATTCTGACACTGCACTGCTCTTGCTGAACGTTCTGACATTCTGATTGCTTGCGGAAGCAAATCCACATCCGGAAGCAACATCACTCAGTGCTGCACTTGAACGTTAGTCTAGCAATATATTAACACAGAGTCACATGCAGTGGGAGTTCATTTAGTCTTAGGAAGTTCTCTTACTTCCGGAAGCAATTCCACATCCGGAAGCACTCCTACTGGACGTTGAGTTATGGCTTAGTGTTATACTCACTGACGCTCGGTGTTACTTAACCTAACATGCAGCGCTAGTCTTTAATCATCCGGAAGCAAATCCACATCCGGTTGCATCCTAACTTAGTCTCAAGGATTTTATACAACTAATATTCCTAGACTGAGTTATGACTTAGTGAAGCACTTACTGCCGCTGGGGGATGAGACGTTCATCCGCGAGCGCTAGTCCTAGTCCATCCGGAAGTAAATCCACATCCGGTTATACTCTTACTTGTGGTTCTATTTTAACCTAATTTTGTCTAAGTGTTTAACTTGTTCTTTCATATTTTAGTCTTCATCAAAACTTAAGATTCTAACATTCTCCCCCTTTTTGATGATGACAAACCAAGTTATACAATTAAGTCCATATGAAAGAATTAAAAGTAATAATCAGATAAGGCACAAAGAGCTAAAGACAAATATCATTGATGAGTAAAAGATTACAAGTCAGATATGTAATAACAGATAAAATACACAAGTAATTAAAAACTGTGCAAGGCAAACTGTGCATGAGAAAATATGAAAAGAAAATTTTCTAAGTTAAAATGCATGAGGTTGGTTGAGGTTTATAGTTGGTGTCTCCTTTTCCTCTCTCTCTCCAACTGCCTTTGTTCACACTCCTCTTGCAGTTTGGCTAGCTGGGCATCCTTCTCACTTTGGTCAATCTGAGCAATTATGCTTTGAAGCTCTGCCTCTTCCTTCTCCCTTCTGAGTCTCTCAGATTCAACGGATTCCTCAAAGGCTCTCTTCAGATTTTGAACTTCTTCAAACCCAGGGAACCCAGTTGCATCGGAGAAGGGAACGACCTCGCCATTGAGATAATGGACAGCCCTAATCTTCACATTCCACACAGGAAAGTTGGGGTCGTCCTCAACTTCCTTGGCTTTCCTTTTCCCTTTTCCTTTTCCTTTGCCCTTTCTTCTTTCTTGGGAGGCCTTGGCATTTGCTCTTTCAGCATCAAGGCAGGCCATCTGACCAAATGTGATCTTGTCAGTCCATCCATACTTCTCGAACTCATCAGCAGTCATGTCCTCTATTTCCAGCTTTACTTCCTTTAGTAGCGGAGGAACATATGATGCTTGAGAGGATGGCTGAGTCTCAGATGCTTCCCTCTCAAATACCCTCTCTGACTCATGGTCCTCAGAGCGACCACGAGGTTCCTCTTCACTCTCAGAAGACTCAGCAGTAGCAGCACCCTTTTTGGCACGATGCTTCTTTCTAGACTGGCTGTAGCTGACGACTGAAGGAGGAGGAGCAGAGGTTGGCTCAGATAGGGGAATTACTGGAGGAGGAGGAGCAGAGGTTGGCTCAGAGGGAGGGATTGACTTGGCTATCACCATAGGTGGATGATTTTGCCTCTTCAACCCATACTTCATCATGATCATTTCAACAATATTTTGGCCAGGCACAGAGGGTGGAGGCTCAGCAGAAGAGGCTTCTGGCTCAGGTTGTGGCTCAGGCTGTGGGATCTCATCAAGTTGCTCAAACAGCACCATTGCCCATTTAGATCTTTGCTCATCCAGGCGCTGCTGTTGCATGAATCTCACTGCTTCCCCTCTAATCAGATTCTCAGCACTACCCATTTGCCTTAGATCATTTGCACGGCGGAGAGCAGCAGCTATGTCCTCATCTAGCCATAAGGAGGAGGGTTGATTGAGGATTTCTCTCCCCCTTTTGGCATCATCAAGAAGGGCGAGTGCCAGGGAGGAAGGGTTGGGTGATGTGGAGGGTGGAGGTTCAGGGCCATAGGTTCTGGGTGGTGAGGTCGCGGGTGAGGAAGTGGGTGAGGTTTCTGGTGAATGAGTGGGGCTAGGGAACCAGGAGGGATCTGTGAATAGGCCATCGAAGGGGTAGGTAGATGAATAAGGGGTGAATGGTAAGTGGTCCTCAGATAACCTCTGAAGGCGGGGGTAATCTCTCAGATATAGGTGACTGAGGGGGTGAATGGCAGTGTGGAAGCCAAGGTGCTCGGCCAGTTGGTTGGGATTGGTTGGGTTGGTGGATTGTGAGTGGTTGGGGGAGTTTTGTGGGTTAGATGAATTAGAGTGGCTAGGAGAGTGGTTAGGTGAAGGTGAGTTTTGGGGGGTTTGGTGAGAGGAGTGGTGAGTGTCAGACTCATTTTGTGGTGAAGGTTGATGTGAGTCATTCTGAGGAGGGGATTGTTGTGTATTAGGAGGAGGGAGTGATGGTTGGTTAGGTGGAGGAGGGTCATTTTGTGGAGGAGGAGGTGGAGTTTGATCATTTTGTGGAGGAGGTGGAGGAGGTGGAGGTAGGTGACCTTGTGGTTGAGGAATGTGGAAATGATTGATGATAAGGTCTAACTTAGCCTCGACCCTTCCTAGGCGATCCTCGATGCCCTGGATCCTCTGTCCTTGCTGCTGAAGGGCTCCATCATATTCTGCTCTGAGAGGGGCCAACAATGTTTCAGGCAGCCTGTGAAGTATTTCCTCTCGCAACTCAGCCATCATTGTCTTCTGTGCAACAGACAGCCTTGGAGCTCTGCTTGGGCCAGCATGGGAGTCAACTTCCTGGTCCCCTGCTTCAGACGCAGAGGGAGCAGTTGTGTGTGAGGCACTCCCTGCCTGAGATCCAGAACGAGTGGCCCTTGCTGGCTTGTTGTACTTGATCCCCTTCTTGCTGATGTTCTTTGCGCTGACGGGCAAACACTTAACATTCTCAGCTTCCTCAGTGGATGTGGATTTGATCAGGAATTTCTCCAAGAGGAAGGCGATGACCGTTGGGTAGGGAAGATTTCCAGACTTCTTATTGTCAATCCACCTGTGCAGCTCTAAACTTATTAATTGCCCTGGGTTAATTGGCTGTTGGGTGAGGAATCTGGGGAGCCATGGGTTGTCAAGAAGAGTGAACTCGTTGAAGTTTCCCCCTTTGTGAGTCATCATCCGGGAGTAGATGTATTGGAGTACCCGGTTGGAGTCAGACATGTCAGACACCTTCTTCCCCTTGGTGTCATAGACTTTCTCAAGCTCCTCCTTGTCGAGTTTCTCAGGGTATAGCCACTCGTTCATATCTTCCTCAGTGACCCCGAGCATGGCGTTGGTATCTCGCCAATTGAAACTTATGTCCCTTCCTCTTACTGTGGTCTTGAAATTGACTCTGCGGATGGTCTCTTTTCCATTCACCATCTTGTACTTGGCATTGGCTGAGAGAGACTGGCTGAACACCCTGAGTACGTTGATGTTGTACTCTTGGTTGATTCCCAGCCAGCACATGTACTTCTCCAGGTATGCCCTCAAGTGTGGAAACCCTAGATCATCTATTTTGTTCAAGTCGATGAACATTCCCGTGTTGAAGTAGGGTTTTGCATTCTCCATTTTCCCAGAAACATTCTCCAAAGGCCCATCCCTGTATACGAGTGGATCATCCTCCTCTACTCGCTGTCTCTTGGATGAGGGCTCTTCGCTAAACTGAACCCTCTTTTTGCCCTTTTTCTTGGACTGTTCATCATGATGTTGCTCAGAATGCCCAGACTGTTCTTGCTGTTCTTGAGTCTGCCCAGATTTCCCAGAATGTTTATGCCGTTTTCCAGATTTTTCAGATTTAGAATGCCCAGATTTCGACTTGGATTTCTTGGAAGTGGTTGGGATCTCAATGTTTTGGTTGGATTCGTGTGAGCCGGCCATTTTGTGTAGGTTAGGGTTTTAAGTGGAATGTGTAACATCCCAGTTTTTAAATTAAAGATAATACGAGATTATTGAGGTGTCCTTAAGAAAATTTAGGGTTTTAGGGAAGAATTTTATGATTTTTTTTAGCAATTTATGAATATTAAATCTCACTTAGTTTGGGATTTAAATAAGTATAGTAAAACGAATTAATTGGAACTATAAACTTTCATGAACAAATATTTGTGAAACCTAGAAAATAGTATGATAGAAAGTGAGGGTAAAATAATATGTATAAACTTTTGGGCTAAAATTATAATTAAGAATAAATGATAGGGTAGTTAATGGTAATTTTCACAAATATATATATATATATATACACTCAACTCACTCCCTCTCACCCGACATCTCTCTCTCGAGCCCTCCTCCCTCTCACCAGACCCTCCCTCCGTCTTCTTCTTCTTCGTTCCTCTCCCTTCCCCGGCGACGGCCACCGGCGACGGCGGCAACGAAGTCGTCCGTCTTACTCCTCCTCTCATCCTCACCGAAACCCATCTCTTCTTTCTCTTTCCTGTGTTCTTCATCCTCGTCACTCTCTGCCTCCACCGTCTCTGTTTCTTCTTCGTTCTCCGGCGAAGTAGCGGCGGACGACGTTGGTTGAGGTAAAGCTCCGACCTTTCTAGCATATCTCGAGCTATGCTTTCATTTCAATGTTTGTTTCCTCATGTTTCCCTCCTCTTTTGGTTCTTTTCATTCGGCCAGTCAATAATGGTCGATTTCCGACCATTTTCCGGCGACGTCGAGCTCCGGCGAGTTACAGAAGGTCTAAAACGAGTTCAGGTAGTCTCATTTCTTCCATTCCTATCCCTTTTCTTCTTGTTCTTCGCGAGTTGAGAGGGGAGGCCGAAAAAGGGTTTCTGTTTTGGGCTAGATAATCCACCAAAAACCATGTTTAATCTTTGATTTTGAAGTTTTAGGAAGGATTTGAATGTTGATTTGAGTTTTCGTTATTTTGGCAAACTTTAATTTCCTTCACCCTTGCTATGTTTTTTTTTATTGTTGTCTCCGGATGCCTATACTAGTTTTACATTTGGGATGCTAAGTTTGGGAGTGAGTAGTGATATTGCTTGTCAAATCATGAAGGTATAACTAGCATGCAAGTTATTTTATTGAGTTTATGAAGTTGGTCAAATTTCTCATGTCTCCCCTGTTTCTGATTTCGAAATTGTTTAGTAGTGAATGAGTTTAATAATTTAATCTTTAGATTCTGTTTTGTTGGTTCTATTGACACACACACATTTCTGCATTAATTTGGAGAGAAGGAGTATGCGGTAATATAAGGACATTGTTTGATATTGCTTAATTGATATGGCTTAACAGAAATTCTATTACAGTGTTTGAATTAGATATGCATTGAGGTTAACACTTGTGATTTAGTATGGGATTCAATTTGCATGTGAGGTTCAAATGAAAGTCTTAATTGGGTGATGATGTGGAATGATTAAACATATATTCTTGTGTTTAATGGGTTGGTAGGATTCTTTGTTGGTTTTGAGTTTTGGTAGAGTGGTTAGTTTAGATATGGGATTTAACATGTCAGAATGTGACTGGAAAACTATAATGTTTTTGTGATTCCATTACTATTTGCTTGAGCATTGTGTGATCTGTTATGGCTGAAATACTTGCTTTTTGTGTGGGTAATCTGTTCGAATTGTTTACTTAAAAGTAAAGATATCTTTACTGCTAGTCAATATTACATGTTTGATTGAGAAAAGTTGTGCTGGTCATATGTGGAATTTTATGGGTATGATTCTATTTGTTTCAGTTTCAGTTTCAGGTTATGAGAACAAAATGGTGAATTAGAATGACAGTTGTTTGTAAGCTTTTATGTCAAATTTTGTAGTGTCTTGAGGATTTTGGAAGTTCTGGTTCCCTAAGTTCCTTATGATTGTTGGATGGTTGCTATGAATATTGTAGGAATGTGAAGTGTAAAGCTGGAAAATAATATTAGTTGAGTTTGGGATGTACTTAAAGTGTTTGATAAAATGTTTAAAAGAAGAAACTGTTTGAAAGAATGAAGTTTTGCTGTTTGAGGTTCACTAATCAATTGAATTAGATTTTGGAAGAGAAATTAGTTTGTTATAAGATGAATTTAGATTACTCAAAGGATTTGAATGAAATTTGGGATTGAAGAGTTCTTGGGTACTGTTCATTTTGTTAGACTAGGATGTGAGGTTGGAATTGAATTGAAAGTTTCATTAAACTTTATTGAGAGTGAGGTTGACCTATACATTGATGTCATGTTGAAGTTACTCAAATAGATTGTTGATATATGTCATAGCTATAAAAGTTTCATGGTATGAAAGGAAAGGAAAGCAAATACTTTGTTTAATTTGACTTGTGAATGTTGAGATTGAAATAGAATAGTCATTTTCAGGTGAAGGTGCAGTTTTAAACTTGGATATTAAGTTTTACAGAGGGTTTTGAAATAGAGTTGGTTGATTTGAATTGAATATGGAGTGGTATTGTTATGCTATTTATTAGTATGTTCCAAACTAGCATGACACATGCTTATTCTAAATAAACACATTGGTTGCCGTGGAAAAGGATGGAAATTGTTGATTGTGAAAGATGATGATTTGTTATGAATTGTGATTATTTTGAATTGAAAGTGAAAGATGATGTTTGATTGTTATGAATGTAGTGATAGTGAATGAGAAATTAGATAATTTAACTTTATAAAATGATATAACTAAGAATTGAGATTTGGGTAGTAACATATAAGAATGAGAGAGAGACGTCAAACTACGATAAAAGGGAAATGGTATTAATTTATCATTTGGCTATATATTATTATAGGAGTGGATGCAGTAGGCTTTCATGGCATCGAGGAAGAAAGGTTGAGAAATTGCGTAGAATTGCTAAAGGGCGACAGGTAATCACTCTTACCTCGCTATAACATTGAGGGTGATGTTAGGTGGGATTTGAAAATCCTTTCTAACCCTCTATATAAATATAAAATCTTTAAAACTTACCCTTTATATAAAATAGGCTATCGGGTGCCTTTCAAACACGACTATTTTCATATAAAGAAATTTGTGACACTATATATATATATTATTCTGGCTGGTGGTTGTTATTGAGCTGTAAAGGTTTGAAAGGTATGTAGGTAGAGTGTTCTGACAGTGACATTGAGAGTTAATATAGATAAGAGAAGGTGAGAGATGAAGGGTTTGAGGCTTTGGAAATTTAAGTTGAGGAATTGGATTTGAGTTAGAAAAATTGTATGTTGTGGTTGAAGAAACTTGAAAGAGGTGTTGCAGGAAAATATCACAGGTGATTATTGATATGTTGAAGGGAATGGTGATTGAGATATTGAATGAGATTCAGATTTTGAAAGGAATTGGGTGCATTGCATGACACTGAGAAATATGTACCATCGCGCGATGATAACCGGTTGATAGGCCAATCAACGGTTATTTGTACGAGTCAACAGATTGGAGACTGTGACCAATGGTCAACAGATTGGAGACTGTGACCCGCAGTCTTCTGATTGGAGACAGGGACTGCTCCCTTTCTGATTGGAGACAGATTGGGGTTTCCCTCTCATGGGGTTACCAGAGAGGGAAAATGCCCCTTACTTTTGAGAGGGGCACAGTGTCAACTCATTTGGAACATATATAGGGCTCAACCGTAGTGCCTCCGGGATGGCATGAGTAGAGCACCAGGATTGTACATGAGCGTAAGCCGAGAAAATTGGATTTGAGAAAGTTATGAATGAGATTTATAGTAAGGAAAACTTGGATTGGAGGTTAGATGGTGAAGTTTATTGATGTGGAATTTGATTGAGGGGTTTAGAGTGATTTTTGAAAAGTAGTAAGGATGGACTTGATTTGTTTTGGACGTGACAGAGGGCTTGGAATGATAAATGGATGGAGGCTTGATTCTCATATATATATATATATATATATATATATATATATATATATATATATATATATATATATATATTGATTTTAAAATTGTGGTACCCTTTAGACGCCCTTACTACCGCACATCTCACTGTTATAGTGAGTTAAGTAGTAGATTACTGAGACAAGTTGTCTCACCCCACGATTACTTACATTTTTGCAGGTGATTATGCATAGGCTCGGACAACAGGAAAGGGAATTAAGTTTCAACGGTTGTTTTGATTATTTAGATATGTATATTGCCAAAATGTATAGGTCTGCATTCGCTTCCGCATATTTTTATCTGTATTGATATTAATGGTTAATCGGAGAAATGTAATAGGTCGCTTCTTTTTCTAACCATGTTAGGTGATTCTTTTCTAACATGGTTAGTTATTAATTATCCATGATAGTGTTCAGGTTATATTAGAAAATTCTTTTCTATCATGGATAGTGATTATTATTAGGAAATTCTTTTTCTAACTATGATAGATTTATTGATATTATGGAAATCATTTTTCTATCATAGTTAGTGAAGGTATTATTGAATTAATCAGGGAATTAGTAACAGTATGTTACAGAATGTATGCAATGAAATGGCAGAAATGTAGATGAAGAAGATGAAGAAAATGAAGAACAGTGTGATGAACTTGAAGAAGATGCGATGAATGAGTTCAGAGAGTTTTGTGGGTGTAATTTGTGAAAGAAGTGAGAAGAATGACTGACGCTCTCTATTTATATGCAATGTCACAACGGATGGAGAACTCATAATGACTCTTTATTGAAAAACATGCGCTGGTTCATAGGGAAACATAAACATTTAATTGGAACGGCGCACCTTTTAACACGTGTCGCTTCACTTTGTCAGAGGAGGCACAACTTCTCATGGAGAAAGATGAAACGTTTTTGTGAAGTGACGTGTCTTCTCCCAGACACTGGCGCTCCCTGGTTGCTTTTGAGTCATCACCCAGCGCCAGCAAAAGAGCATCCGGAAGTGGTTGTGCTTCCGGTTGGGCTTAACTTAAGATTTAACATTGTGGGGGACCTGCGAAACTAAAGATTGGCACTTCGAAGCCTAAGTTAGCATAGTTGGCAGGTTTTAACAATTAAGCACAGATGTTCTCTGAAGATTAAACTTCATTTCGACATTCCCAAATTTTCTTTTATAAGAATAAATTGATCAACCCTCAAAGGGTGTTTGGTGGCTATGTCTGTAGTTGAGAGACCATTCTTGCACATGCTTCCGGAAGTGGATTCGCTTCCGGATGTGAAGGACTTGAGATCTAAATATTGATAGTTCTTATGGCCTTTTTACTAGGGGACCTGCAAGTGCTAGCGGAAGCATATGCGCTTCCGGATAATCAGTGGAAAAACTTAAGATTTAACATTAGTGTACATGCTGAGGACTCTCCAAGTCACAAGCTATGTTAATCAGTTCAATATCATAATCTTAAGAGAATGTGCTTGCTGGTTGGTTTGGTAAAACAGGAGTATTAAAGTGAAAACAGATTTTGGAAATTTAGTTCACAATTTCACATGGTTTCACTATCAAGTCATGAACTTTACTCATACTCTTTTGGATAAATACCAATGTGATAGTTCAGCGAGTATCGAATAGATTGCATATTTTCAGAGTTTCATAAACAAGTATAGTTCGATAAATATGCCTTAAGAATGTTCATGAGGGCATGTGAATTGTCAACACAATGAGGTTCTAAACACTTTAATGTTCATAATCAAGTTTCCAAAACACCCAAATTCTCAGCATATGATCACAAGAATAATTTTCAAATCTCAGCTCAAGTTCTTTCAAATATGCTTAATATGATCTCATTATTCTTAGGGTTTCAACAAGCTTTGAACTTAGTTCAGATTGTACTAGGCTTGTAATAGTGTGCCAGGATATAAGGCTTTCAGTGGGTAGAGATTCTTAATAGTTCTTTCCAGCCTAGTTATCTACACTCACTTAGGCTTCTATCCTATTGGCATTTGCCCTTGGATTAGATCTTGCAGAAGCTAATTCAAGGCATTTCCTAAGATTCCTAATGTATGTCTGACAAGAGAAACTATCCATTAAAATGCACAACAGAATGAGTAATGGAAAGAAATGCTCATATAAGATTGGCGAGATTTCCTCAAGATTGAATTCATAACAGCCATTTCTTCTCATCTTGATAAGGAGCATACTCGTTGATGTTCTCTCTTGTACATCCACATCGTTCAAGCTTTCATAATCTGTCAACATACTTAACAACAGGCTTGAACTGAGATCATTAGTAGATGGAGACTTAAGATGTGATTAAAAAATTATTGCTCGAGTTCACAGCCAGTCAGTTTATCACTAAGAAAATTCAGGAACAGTTTGTAAACATAAGATTCTAGTTGATGACTAATAAGAGTCCATATTATGATAGACATTCAAGATATCTTATGATTCATCAGTAGCACAGGCTATCCTTGATTTGAAAGTTTGCATTTCAAAAATCTTTCAAAAAGTCAGTATGAATGCATAAACTATTTTCTTTTGTGAATGGTGCCTTTTCAAAAGGAAATGATTTGATATGCACAAATATTATAAACCAAAAAAAAATGGATTTAAAATAATTTGATCATTTTCAAAAATAAGATTATCCTTAGACATATAAATGTCAATTGCCGATGGAATGAGTAACATGCATTCATTACCCAGATAATCACATAAGTAGAGGAGAGGGTAAGAATGTCATCACCAAGGCTACATTCGCGTCAGCCAGTAGTTTGCTTGATTTTGACAGGCGATGCAAGGGTTCTTTCCATTTCAAGGTCAGCACCAAGAGCCCAGCATGAAGCACAGCTTATTCAGATTTGACTCATTGCCCAGACCAGGTACGGTCTTGAATATTGTTGTTCCTTTGGATCTTCTTTCCTACAAAATACCAAGTAATTCCCTTTTCCCATTTTTCAGTCTCCAAACTTGGATTTGACAGGTCAGTTTGTAGGAAGTGTAAAGACCGCATGAACTTAAGAATCATTCACTATGAATATGGCATTGACAAAATCAAACATGACTATATGCACAAGGATATACATAGTTTTTGATCATGATAGTCATAGATAGCATGGAGATTATGAACATTGTGAATTTGTTTAAACTTTCTTCTATAAGGAATATAAAGTTCATATCTATGATGCTTGATGTAGAATCTCAATAATCACATCTAACATTTGCATAAGATATTTTACTTTCGCATGCTTTGACTCTCAGTGATCCCTTGCTTACCCAAGGAGATCTTCTATACTTATCCTTGGTCTGAAGCACTGTCTTATGAGAGACAGAATTCATAGGCTTTCTCCATGTTGATCGAGAAATCCTCTCTCTCTTGTTCTTCTCAGGATAGTTGAGTGGAACTCTGTAATAGCTCATCCTTGAGACAGAACCTTTGTTCCTTGTGGTAGTGCACTGCTTCTTATGATTGGACCAGGTGGTTGCAGCAGTGACATCACCACGAGTTCTCTTCTTTGGGGCAAGTGAAACTCTTGATCTTTCCTGCACAAGTAAGGCACTAGAAGGAAGTTTTGGTACCCATTTGTACTTGGGTCCTACATGGTTAGCATCGGACCTTACTTGTCCTTTAGGGATCCATACAAATTTATTTCTCACATGTAAACTTCTTCTAAGACTGCATGTGTGAGAAATATGACCTGATCTACCACAATAATGACAGATAGTAGAATGATATTCAGAATGGGATTTCCTATCATTATCTTGTTGGTCAATTTTGTTTTCAAAGACTCTCTGTTCTTTTAAATCAACTTTTGAAGTCTCAGGACCTTTTGAAAACTTTTCTTGTTCCTTCAATAGGGATTCACAATTGGAACAATGTTCGGAACATGTTGGAGCTTCCGCTCCCGGTAGGAAACTAGCTATCGGCAGCGATATCTATGGATGTAACATTGGAAACTTTGGATGTAGAAGAAATAATGAGTTCCTCTAGTTTCCTGTTCTTTTTCCTTAAGCCTAGAACTTCTTTTGCAAGTTTATAGAATTCAATATGTAACTCATTATAAGTGTTTTGCAATTCAGAAGGTTCAAGTTTAGGTACCTCATTTTCTTCAGTTTCTGAATCTTCTATGCAGAGATCGTCACTCTCTTCACTGGTGCTAGCTTCCTCAATATCAGCTTCTTGTAGCTCACCGTCAATTGATCCACAAGGGGCACGAGATGAGCTTTGGACAGCTTTACTTTCAAGAGAGTGGTTAGAGGCATACATAGCATCAAGAGTGTTCCAAATATCTCTAGCACTAGAGCAATGTTTAATTTTCTGGAAATCACTGTCAGTTAAGCTTTTGTACAAAATTTGCATTGCTCTAATGTTCAAGTAAAATAAATTTTTCTCCTCTTCAGTCCAGTTTACTTTTGGTTTGAAATCAGAATCATTTACAAAGACATCCCACATTTTGAAATTCGAGGATAGCACAAAACTTTTCATCCTTGCTTTCCATAAGTAAAAATCAGTATTTTCTAACAAGGGTGGGATAGTATGATCAAAACCTTCAAAACACATTTTATATCCCAAGTCAGCCTGGGTCTTTACACTTGAGATCGTTGGATCCTTTAAACAAGTGACCTTGCTCTGATACCAAATGAAATGCGTGGCTGTCACCCAAGAGGGGGGGGTGAATTGGGTGGCAGAATAAAATTAAAATTCTCTTTTGAAAACTGACTACTTGTGCTTGATGAGAGTGACGATGTATTACCCCAAGCACAAGTAAGTATCTAGTGGTGTGGTGCTTGATGAATAGATTAAACAAACAGAATAAGCACACACAAATTTATCCTGGTTCGGTCACTTCCAGACCTACATCCAGTCCCCAGGCTCCACCTGAGATTTTCAATCCACTAATCTTCTTGTTTGAACCAGGCACAAGAAAGCCTTTACACTTTAGGTTTTACGAGCACGGGTTCACCTAACAACCCACAGGTTTTGCGACGGGTTCACCTGCAAACCTTTACAACCACAGGTTTTACAACGGGATCACCTGCAACCTTTCATTCACAAGTTTTGCGGGCTAACTTGCAACCTATGGAGATTTAGAAAAACCTCTAAATGCTCCCCCTCACTTTTGTAAGATAATAATTCTGTTCTTCAAGCACAAGCTTTAGAACAGCCTCTATCAATTAGAGGATTTGATAATATGTTCACTCTATGAATTGATTGTGATAAACACTTAAGTACAAATGATTCTCTCTAAGAATAGATGATGTTACTCACTTAAGTACAAATGAATCACTCTCTAAGAATGTTACAAATCTAAGATCAGAGAGTAGAAGATGAGAAGAATGTAGATTACAATATCTCAGACAATGGACTCTGTTCTTCCAACCTCTCTTCTGAATGTAGATATTCCTTTTATACTCGGCCTCAACATTCAGGCTTGGGCGGCAGATAGAATATGTCCGTTTGAATATGGCCGTTAATCCCATGTTACCGTTGAGAGGTACATCTTCATTAATGCTTAGCAGGGTTGACTTGCTTTATCTCTGAAAAGCAACTCTGACAACTCTGCTCTGACAAAAGCATTCTGACACTGCACTGCTCTTGCTGAACGTTCTGACATTGATTGCTTGCGGAAGCAAATCCACATCCGGAAGCAACATCACTCAGTGCTGCACTTGAACGTTAGTCTAGCAATATATTAACACAGAGTCACATGCAGTGGGAGTTCATTTAGTCTTAGGAAGTTCTCTTACTTCCGGAAGCAATTCCACATCCGGAAGCACTCCTATTGGACGTTGAGTTATGACTTAGTGTTATACTCACTGACGCTCGGTGTTACTTAACCTAACAGGCAGCGCTAGTCTTTAATCATCCGGAAGCAAATCCACATCCGGTTGCATCCTAACTTAGTCTCAAGGATTTTATACAACTAATATTCCTAGACTGAGTTATAACTTAGTGAAGCACTTACTGCCGCGGGGGGATGAGACGTTCATCCGCGAGCGCTAGTCCTAGTCCATCCGGAAGTAAATCCACATCCGGTTATACTCTTACTTGTGGTTCTATTTTAACCTAATTTTGTCTAAGTGTTTAACTTGTTCTTTCATATTTTAGTCTTCATCAAAACTTAAGATTCTAACAAAACAAACAGAAATTTCCAAAGAATTCCATTTAAACATTAGACAATACAACAATATGTTTAGCTTCACTTCTATGGGAGGAAAAATTAATCATGCTCTGAATAATGGAGGAGGCCCATATACTTTCTCGCTTTCTGGAATGAATCATCATACAATTGGGGACCTCTTGCCTCCTGATGGATGTCAACCAGTGTTCTCGCAGTTATACATTCATGACACTGACAATGAAATCCTTAACAGGATTTTTGTTGTGAGGTAAAATGTTTTTCCATACCTTCTTTATATGCAGCAATATTTTATATATCATTTTCTAATCATGATTCTTTGTATATGCAGCAATAATAATAACAAAAACAGCTTCAATCTTGAAATCATTCAGAAAATCAAGTCTGAACTTGATATTAACAACCCTTATGTGAAGCAGTTTAGAACAGCTGCCAACATGCTGTCAACACCAAGGATGTCTTCCCTCAAAATGATATTATTGGGAAATCGAGAATCAGATGGAAGGACTTATAATTTGCCGTCTGCTTCAGAGGTCGCTGCCTTGGTTGTTGGTGATGAAGGAGTAGAGATCCAAGTGCGTGATGTAGTAATTGAATCAACGGATGGGGACTTACAGCACATAAATGAACTACATCCATCTTACCTGCCTCTTCAATATCCATTGCTCTTTCCTTTTGGTGAAGATGGATATAGGGATGACATCAAGCACAATGATATAAATCTGAACTCCACAACAAGTAGAAAAAGAGTGAGTATTCGGGAATATCTGAGCTACCGGATAATGTATAGACCAATGGAAAAGTCATCAATTTTGCATGCTGGAAAATTGCTACAGCAATTCATAGTTGATGTGTACACTATGATGGAAGCACATCGACTTTTTTGGTATAAGACTCATCAGAAAGAGTTAAGAGCAGATTTGTATCAAGGTTTATCTGATGCCGTTATTCGTGGAGAAACAGACGCTCAGTACACCGGTAAGCGCATTGTATTGCCTTCTTCTTTCACTGGTGGAGCTAGATACATGATGGGAAAATACCAAGATGCAATGGCCATCTGTAGGGCCATTGGATACCCAGACCTTTTCATAACTTTCACATGTAATTCAAAGTGGCATGAGATCAGTAGGATTTGCCAAAAGTTGAAAATAGACCCATCAAACTGTCCACAGCTTTGTACACGGGTGTTCTATTTGAAACTGCATTCTTTGATGAAAACAATTAAATCAAAGAAGCTATTTGGAGAAGTCCGTGCAGGTACATGTTTTTAAAAAATTCCAGTCATATTATATGTTACTTTTGTGCAATGAATACATGCATTTAGACATGAGTTGATATTCATTTTCTGCATTTTATTTTGAAACAGATATCTATACCATTGAATTTCAAAAACGAGGACTACCACATGCTCACATACTGCTCTTTCTGAATCAAACCAGTAAACCTTCTGATCCAGCTTCAATAGATAAAATTATCTCAGCAGAAATACCGGACAAAGACAATGATAAGGAGTTATATGACTTGGTGAGTGGGCTAATGATGCATGGTCCTTGTGTAAAAAGAAAGAAACGGGCTAAATGCATAATACAAGGACGTTGTAGTAAATATTTCCCAAAGAAGTTTTCCACTGAAACTACTATTGACGATGAGGGATATCCTACCTATAGGCGCAGAGATGATGGTCGAACTGTTGTGATGAATAAAGTTTTGCTGGACAACAGATTTGTGGTTCCTTACAATGCCACTCTTCTTAGACAATTTCAGGCTCACATCAACATTGAAAAGTGTAATCAATCAAGAGCAATTAAATACTTATTCAAGTACATTAGTAAAGGTAGTGACCGAGTAGTAATGGGTCTATTTGATCAAAGTAGAGATGGAAATCGTCCACCAGTCGTTGATGAAGTTCAGCAATATCTGAACTGCCGATACATATCTGCTTGCGAAGCTTCATGGCGTGCATTTGGATTCCCTATACACCATAGATATCCTTCAGTGGAAAGACTTAGTTTTCATTTGCCTAATCAACAATATGTTGTTTATGACAGCAATGCCGATGTTTCTCAGTTGATTGAGAATCCACGTGTGTGTAAATCACAATTTCTGGGCTGGATGGAGATGAATGCCATTAATGAAGATGCAAGGAAATTGACCTATTCAGAGTTTCCAAGCAAATTTGTCTACCAAAAAAGGAACAGAACATGGAAAGAAAGAGAAAGTGGTTTGTCAGTTGGCCGCATGGCACATGTATCGCCTTCAGCAGGAGAGATGTAGTAACATCCCAAATTTTGATTAAGGTTAATTGGAAATTATTGAGGTGTTATTTAGGAAATTTGAGTGTTAGGGAGAAATTTATGGAGATTTATTGTTATTAAATCTTAATTTTTGAAATTTAAGGAAATATAGTTAAAATAATTATTTAGAGTTAGAAACTTTCATGAACAAGTGTTTGGGATAGTAGATAATGTTACGAAGGAAAGAAAAGGGAAACAATAATATATATAAACTTTTGGGCTAAAAATATAATTAAGAATAAACATTAGGGTAGTAAATTGTAATTTTCTCCCTCAAACCCTAATTACATACACTTCTCTTCTCCTTCCTTTCTCATTTTTCGGCCGACACCTCTCCTCCCCCTCCCCTTCGATTTCTCTTCTTCGTTTCTCTTCTTCTCGGCGGCGAACGGCGGCCACACGGCGGAGACTTCCGCCACTTCACTTCCTTCCTCCTCCCTCACCACTATTGTTACACTTTTCTTCCCTTTTCCTTCTTCATCTTCTTCACGGTAACTCTCTCTGCTCACCCTCCACCATTCGTCGTCTCCGGCGGCCACACACAGCGGTGCCGACGGCTGGAAGCAAGGACGAGGGAGTCTTTCACCGATCTCCCTCCATTTCCTTCATGGGTTTCTTTTCCTCACTCTCAAATTCGAGTTTGCTTCATCCTTTTCAATCTCTGCGTTTTTCGGCGACGAATGGCGGCAAATGACGGCGGGGGTGACTGCCGTTCAGTGCTGGGTCATTTTCAAGCTTAGGTAAGTTTTGTTCCTAGACTCCTATCATTTTCCTCACTTCAAAAATCAGAACCCTCACCCTCCTCCATTGTTCTTCGTGTTCCTCTTCTTTTTCCTCGATTCAGTGACGTTTTTCGGCTGATTTCCGGCGGCGTTGAAACTCCGGTGAGGCATGGAAGGCCAAAAAATGAGCTTAGGTAACATGTTTCTTCCATTTCTGCCCTTCCTTTCTGTTTTAAACGAATTCGAGTGAGGGATTCCGAATTTGGGGTTGTAGTTTGCAAGGATTTTGAACTAATTTAAATATAGGTTTGGGTACAAAACTTCTATTTTAATTGTTGTGGAAACTTACCTAAGTTGTAATGTAGTAATTGTTGAGGAGTATTAAGTTCTTGATAGATTAACATGGTGTGTATAATTGATTTTAGTATTTTACAAGCTTTGATTCTGTTATGAACTTTTGATTCTGTTTGCTGCTTATATGGGTATGTTTGTTTGGTTACTTGTTGAGGTGCAAGAACTGATTTGTGTGATTGGTTGCAAGTTGAATTACAATAATCTTGGTCTTTTCCTATACTAGTTGAGTGGTTGTTTAGAATAGGAATACTTCAAATTGTGACTAATGTATGTTATATGAATATGTATGTTGATGCTGATTTTGAGGATTCTTATCGCTATTTCTGTAGTTGCTGCACTGACATAAAGAAAACTTGGTGATTTAAGTGTATAATGTGATTATATAGGGATAAATCTAGTATGATGATGGATCCATGAATTTTTGTGTCTTTTCCCTAACCAGCCGAATAATGGTTATATAGGGTACAAGTAAATACAAGGACGTTTAATGAATACTTACTGATAAAAGGTCATTCTCATATACATAAGCATTGGTGCTAAGTCTTTAATATTATGGGTGAATGCATGGGGAATAAATGGAGAATTGTAATTGTGGCATAATCTTGTTATAGGTTGAATATGAAATGAAATAATAGGTGTTTGTGGTTTGCTTGATTAACTGAGATAGTGAATGCTTTTGTAGGAGAATAGGAGGAGATGAACTCCCTTCTTTGCTGCTATATGTTTGTGATTCACTTTAAGAGAATCTGTTGGGGGCAAAGGTTGCTTACCCTTTATTTTGATGCCAGTTTTGTGTGATGATATATCTGAAGATATTTTCTCTAAGATGCTTGATTGAGTTAAGAAATTGTGTGTGTGTGTGTGTTTTGTTGGGTGTTGACTAATGCAGGGAAAGGTTCGAACTGAGTTAAATGAGAGCCTAGGAATATATTTTAGTTTCCTAAAGAAATTTGTCTATTCGTATACTATGGTTGACATGAAAGATGAAATTAGTTCTAGTTGTGTAAAATTGATTTCTGGTGTGAAATAATTTGTGTGTTAGTTTTGGGTGAAAGGTGATATATAGTTCTTTAAGCTTATATGCTTAATTGGCATTTTGAAAGTGCAGCTAGTCATTCGAAAGTAATAGGGAATGTTTTCTTATTAAATTGGAGATGTATTGTGACTCTTTGCTGCAGTAATTGAATGGTTTTATAAGGAAATATATAATGCCGTAACGCTGTAATTAAAATATGGAAGATGAATGTTTATGGTCAATTGCGGTTTGATTAGGATATGTATGAGAGGTTAGAAGTTCTTGAACTTGGTGCTCTAATTGGTTTGATTCTGGAATTTAATTTAGAAAAGACATTTCAGGTTGCATGTTAACTTTCATTGAACATTGTAACATAGTGTTACTAATTCCCTAATTAACACGTGGCATCTCTTTTAGTTCAATAATATCTTTACTAACTATGATAGAAAAAGGAATTTCAATAATATCAATATCTCTATCATAGTTAGAAAAAGAATATCCTAATGATTGAAGTATTATCCATGATAGAAAAGAATAAACTAATACAGCACAGCTGCTATCATGGATAATTTATTGCTAACCATGTTAGAAAGGATTTGCCTAACATGGTTAATAAACAAAACTAGTTGATATTTAACAATAAATAGATATATACATGCGGAAGCAGATGCAGGCCTATACAAATTGGCAATATACAACTCTAAATAAATTATATAACCTCTACTACCTAATTCCCTTTCCTGATGCTTGCGCCTGTGCATGAATACCTGCAAAAATGTCAGTAATCGTGGGATGAGACAATTTGTCCCAGTAATCACCGCTTAACTCACTATAACAGTGAGATGTGCGGTAGTAAGGGCGTCTAAAGGGTACCACAGTTTTAAAATCAATAATACATATATATATTTCTCATTTCCTTTCATCCATCACTTAAACCTTCTGTCACGTCTCAATCAACTCAAATTCATCATCTCTACTTCCCATGTATCACTCAACATCCCTCAGTCAATTCCACACTAACTAAATTTCATCTTTCCATACTCCAATCAAATAATACTACCACAACAGCCCTCACACTCACCTAAAGATGCATTGTGCCACCACGGTGCATTCAAGCATCTATTCTTCACTATATGATTTGACATTGTGTCCCTCTCCATAATGAGGGGACAATTTCCCTCCCTGGCAATCTCCAGATAAGGAACCCCAATTCTGTTTCCATTGCAGAACGGGAACGGTTGGGCTCTTTAATGCCAAACAACCGTAGGTCACTTACTTTCTCTAGTAAGTAGACCCGTGATCCCCGGTCTCTAGTCCGAAAAGGATTCGTACAAATAACTGTCGATCGGCCAATCGACAGTTATCATCGCGCGATGGTACATCAATTTCAGTGTCATGCAATGCTCACCATATCCCTATAATATCTCATCCACAATAATCAACATCAACATCAACATCATACACTTCTCACATCACCTTTCAATCTATTATCCACAATATCTTCCCTTAACATAACTCTCCAAAATCTCAACTCACATCTAATTCATTTTCTATACTCACAACCTCTCAATATCCAGCACCTGCAAATATGTCACACAATTCCAAAATATCCAGCACCACCAGACAGGATACTACATATATAAGGTGTCAAAATCTTTTATATGAAAATAATCGTGTTTGAAAGGCACCCGATAGCCTGTTTTGTATAAAAATACCTTTTCAAAGATAATATATATAGAGAGGGTGAGAAAGGATTTTAAAAATCCCCAACTAACGTCACCCTCATTGTTATAGTAAGGTTAAGTGTGATTACCTGTCGCCCTTAGCACTTTGTTGCCCTTCCTTACCGTATCTTGGAGATTTCCTTCAAGTACTTTTACCAATATGTACTCCTAAAATAATATAACACAAAAGGTTATATTAATACCATCTCCACCTTATAATACTCTACGTTACTCTCGGTCTTATGAAGTTACTACCCATCCCCTTATGATTACATTATTCTTAATTTTTCTTTTTCCAACTAAGCACCTACAGATTCACAACTGCGAATGGCAACCAAATATCGATCAATCAACAATACACCAAATAGAACAAGACTCAACTTAAACAAATAACTTCATGCCTTTGCTAACATTCAAAGCTCCACACAATAATCTTAAAGTACTGCCCACTATGAAAATCTTTCACATAAAAGATGAATTGAATATTCATAATCGTCATCCATCTCAAATTTACTAACCTATCACAAATCTTTTAACATCACATCACATTTCTTAAAACATTTTTTACTTTCAACTCCAATTAAACCGATTTCATTAACCTATCCTTCCACCTAAAGTCTTCAAAACAATTCTCATAAAGTAAAGCACAAATTTCAAAAACCACTACTTTTCCTTAAAACTAACACTCCTTATATCTCAAAATCCTTAAACTAATTTCATTAATCCATTCCTATTAGTCAACCCAACATCACAATTACATTCTTGCAAAAACACAACTATCTCTCGCCTCCTAGTCCTTCAAATCTATTTCCACGTCCTTTAACCATTTGAAAAGTCTCATCCATTTCTAAAATAAAGCCATCAGTCCCATAATCACCCCACAAAGAATCATTTATAATTCATTCAACTCAAGGCTTCTTAATGTCTTAGAAATTCCCTGTTCCTCATATAGTTTAAATGTTCATACCAAAATCTCAATCTCCAATCATTCATGAAACTAACAGATTGCCTTTTCAATCACAGTCACAACAATTTCAGCCGCATAAGTAACCTACAAATCCATACACTTGGTCTAACCTCTTTCAATTAACATTTAATTTACTCAAAGCCCCCTTTCATTTCGTTGAACTCAAACCAAACTCAAACCAAACAGAGGGAGCATAGAAAATTCTTAAACTTCCCAAAACACAGAAAATTCATGACAGTACATAGCAAAAATCAAAGGAAAATTTAAGGGAACAAAGTTCAGAGAACCATTCAAATAACAAATTAAGTAATCAGCCTCCATAATCAACTTTAATCCATGTTGAAAACCAATAATAAATACTTCATTCTCCCTGCCTAACCAAACAGAATTAAACTACACATTCTAAGTATATGAAGAAAATTTTGTAAAATCAACTAAACAGAACACCAAAGCACACATCATCAAGAATTAATTCTATTGCACTTCTCTTGTACATAGAATCAAAATAATCAGAGTAATAGTGCAGAATTTCGAATTACACAAATCAGCAACCACAAATGAAGTACAATATCCTTAATTATGCATTTATTCTCAAACAAATCTTGACGTACAACAGCAACCACTGATATATACTTCATAATTATGAGATCACATATGCACAGCAACATTCAAAATCAAGCATCCCAACAAGAAAATCACATAGAACATCTTTAAGAGTCACATACATAACCAAATTCAACCAACCAGCATAACACATCAACATTCTAAACCCGTCGGATTTGAAAACGCCCAACTTCAAGGTTTTTCCCAATTTCACAAAACATCAAAGTTAATATATGAGCTTTGCTTTAAAACTAATTTATTAAGCCCTAAAATTTCAATTTCATAACCCAATTCATTAATCTTCCAATAAATTCAACTTATACTTGGAAAAATGACTTAGTTGCAAAAATCTGAACACTAGCCACCACAACCTCAATTCAGCCATAACAAAATAGAAATCAAGGGAATCAACATGCTTGAGTCTCAACTTTCCTACTATTCACACACCAAAGACACAAACAAGAACAAAGCAGAGACATAAGGGACCAACTTCAAGAACCACTATATACAAATCAAGCAAGAACCAGAAACTTTAGGCAAATACAAAATATATAATCTAGTTTAATTGGTTCATCAACATACACCATAAACCAAAGTTCAGTCACTCTCTTAGTAAATTTCTAAACCCAAAATCTAAATCAAACCCTAATCATTCTCTCTTCCAAACTCGCAGAAAAGGAAAGAAATTGCAGGGGAAGGAGCTTACCTAACTTGAATATGAAGTTGTGTGTTTGATTCGAGTTCACCATTGCCGGAAAATGGCCGGAAATCGGCCACCAAGGTGGCTGGCCGAACTTCACCGTCGCCACCCGCCGCTGCTACTGCTCGGGCTCGTCGGAGAAGGAGCATGAAAGAAAAAGAGAAAGAAAAAGGTTCCTGAATGAACTTGCGGCGGTCAACGCCGCCGTGTGGCCGCCGGAAGCTCGCCTGAGCGACGAGCTCAAGTGGAAGGAAGGGAGGGCGAAAATCGAAGGTGGAGGGGAGTGAGAAAGACGAATGGAGAGTGTATGGGAGAGGCCACTCCGATGGCGGCTTGCTCCGCCATTCTCCGTCGCCGCTGGCGACAGAAACAAAGAAGAGAAGAGAAAGGGATCGAAGGAGAGAGAGAGAGAAATCGGTGAGGGAAGTGAGGAAGAAGAAGAAAATGGAAAATGAAGGGGAGGGAGTGTTTGGTTTAGTGTTTATAGGGTGTGTTATTGATAATTTGCAGCCCAAACTTGCCATAGTGTACTCTTTTAATTTAAAACCATTTAAACCAGCCTCCAATCTCCTTAACCTTCAAAATATTTTGGGTTTTACCATTCCCTCATATTTCAAACTCTTCAATTTCTTAATTAATTATATGCACATTTATTATTCAAAATTTTCCAAATATCCTAAAAATCACCAAAAATTCCTAAAAATTCCAAAATTTCCCAAAACACTCTCTAATCCTGAATTAAATTTTTCAGGATGTTACAAACATGAAGTTGATAGTTGCTGTTTTGGTTTTTGTGCAGTGACATTTATCATGTTTTGGGCTTGTATGTGAACCTGATTTCTTATGCTTGGTTGCTTTGAAGTTCTTATTTTGTTTGAGGTGTTTAAGTTGTGGTTTAGGACATGCATGATTAATTTTATTGTGGTTGTGTGATGTTTTGTCTTCTTGAGTAAAGAAGGAAGATTGTTAAAGTGTTTTTGCAGCTTATTATTTGGAATTTAAAGTATTTTGTGAATTGTAGTTAGTTCTCTTTTTGCCTGGGTATGGGCTGTTTTGGCTAAATTGAGATGAGGAAAGGCAAGTTAAAAATCTGTCTTCATTATACATGTGATTTTGGTCAAAGTTGCTTATGTGGCATGTGCACATAGTGAGAGTTGCTCGTTCTATTTGGGTATTTAAGGCCGATGGGTTAAGTCTTTTAATTAGCGATCAAGTAAAGCTAAAATGTGTTGTTATGTATATATATATATTGTTGAAAAATTCTGCCTTGGCTTAGATTGGCTCAATTGCTTATGTAAGTTGTTGGTTGGAATAATATGATTGGTTAATACAATGATAGTGGAGTTTGGTGTATGGAAATAAGTTTCCTTGCCCTCTCTTTGATTTGTTTGATTTGATAGTTAAAAGAGGCATCAAAGAATGCCAATCTTGATTTGTATGAGTTACTTTTGTTCTATATGATCATTATTGTTGAGTATATGAACTTCATTATGGGTGTCATCGCCCTAAATGTTATGGTGACTGTTTTGTTTTATTTTGCAATTCCTTTGCTACTTGATTCATGTTTGATAAATGATTTCAGAGAATAAAATAGTACATAAATGGGGAAAATTGGGTAGTAACATATAAGAACGAGAGAGACGTTGAACTACGATAAAAGGGAAATGATATTAATTTATTATTGGGCTATATATATTATTATAGGAGTGGATGCAAGTAGGCTTTCGTGGCATCAAGGAAGAAAGGTTGAGAAATCGCGTAGAATTGCTAAAGGGCGACAGGTAATCATACTTAACCTTACTATAACATTGAGGGTGATGTTAGCTAGGATTTGCAAAATCCTTTCTCACCCTCTATATATATTATATTTGAAAAGGTATTTTTATATAAAACAGGCTTTCGGGTGCCTTTCAAACACGATTATTTTCATATAAAAGATTTTGACACATTATATATGTAGTATCCTGCTGGTGATATTGTTGGACTGTGTATGTGAGTGTATAGATATTGGGATCTTGGTATTTTGATTTGACAGGGATATTGAGAGTTACAGTGGATTGGATGTATCGTAGGTTGTGTAGAGAAAATTAGGGAATTATGTTGATGGAATATAGAATAGGGATAGTGAGCATTGCATGACACTGATTATTAGTACCGTCGGCCGATGTAACCTATCGATTTGCGCAAATCGATAGGTTAATTGTACAGGTTCCTCGAATTGTAAAGGAACCAGGGATGTTTTCACAAGTTATAGTGCTCCCTTTTTCAGGGATGTTTTCACTATTTAAAGTGCTCCCTTTTTCATGCTTTCAGATTTGAGACTGGGCACAGTGTCAATCACGTTTATTTTTGTCTATTGAGTTGACTTGGATGTGACTGAGGGGTTTTGAGTGATGAATAGAAGGAGACTTGACAGATATAAGTATATATTACTAAATTTAAAATGTGGTACCCTTTGCTACCGCATGTCTCACTGCTATAGTGAGTTAAGCGGTGATTACTGGGACAAATTGTCTCATCCCACGATTACTGACATTTTTGCAGATATTCATGCACAGACGCAAGCAGCAGGAAAGGGAATTAGGTAGTAGAAGTTATATAGTTTCTTTGGAATTGTATATTGCCAATTTGTATAGGCCTGTATCTGCTTCCGCATGTATATATATTTATTATTTGTTTAATATCAATTAGTTTTGTTTAATAACCATGTTAGGCAAATCTTTTCTAACATGGTTAGTTATTAATTATCCATGATAGTGTTCAGGTTGTATCAGGAAATTCTTTTCTATCATGGATAGTATTTAATCATTAGGAAATTCCTTTCCTAACTATGATAGGATATTGATAGTATGGAAATCCTTTTTCTATCATAGTTAGTAAAGAGGTTATTAGATCTAAAAAGGATATCATTGGTTAATTAAGTAATTAGTAACAGAATGTAACAGATGTATTACTTGCGTCTCCTGCTAACAAAAGTTAAAGGTCCAAAAAACTTTGATGAGATCAAAACTTATGAGGGTGTTGTACACAAAACATTCAAAGAAGCTTGCTGTGCGCGTGGACTTCTAGATGATGATCGTGAATATATTTCGGCAATAAAGGAAGCTGGAACTTGGGCCTCTGGAAGAAGTTTGAGAAAATTATTTGTAAGCATGCTTTTATGTGCATCTTTGAAGCAACCAAATATAGTTTGGAAAGAGACCTGCGAGATTTTATCAGAGGATCTCCTTTATGTGAATCGATCTGAAGCAACACGTACAGGTATTAATATTCTATTAATGAAATTTTAAATCAAGTTGCGTTCATTTAAAATATATTTACGAAAGCTATTAATTTGTAGGTGTTGAAATTGATCAGTCAAAGAAGGAAAATGCAGCTCTAAAGGACATTGATGCATTATTGCGATTAAATGGGAGATCATTGGCTGATTTCAGTTGTATGCCTGTGCCAGACCTACATGAAGATGTACACAACCTAAACCATTTAATCTTGCAAGAATTAAGTTATGATAGAGCGTTTCTGGAGACAGAGGGCAGCAAGTTGGTGGAGTCATTGAACCAAGATCAGCTAAAGGCATTCAATGGGATTATGGAGGCTACAAACAGAAGAACTGGTGGATTCTTTTTTGTTTATGGATATGGAGGTACTGGTAAAACCTTTTTGTGGAATGCCTTAGCATCAACAATTCGTGCCAAAGGTGGTATTGTATTAACAGTTGCTTCAAGTGGAATTGCGGCGACATTGCTGCCTGGGGGAAGAACTGCCCATTCTCGGTTTGGCATTCCTATCCAGGTAAATGAACTATTTGTTTGTTCAATGCGACAAAATTCACCAGTAGCTGACCTAATGAGGGCAACTACTTTAATCATTTGGGATGAAGCACCGATGATTCATAGACACTGTGTCGAAGCATTAAATCGAAGTTTACAGGATATTATGCATAGTTCATTGATTTTTGGTGGAAAATGTATAGTAATGGGTGGTGATTTTAGACAGATATTACATGTTATACCAAAGGGTTCAAGGGCCTCTATAGTTGATGCATGTATTACGTCGTCCTTCTTATGGAGACATTGTCAGTTGTATCAACTATACGAAAACATGCGACTTGGTACATCAAATGATCCCATTGTCAATGAAAGAATTAAGTCATTTTCACAATGGCTTTTAGATGTGGGCGATGGACGATTTAATGACAGCATGGATGGTGTAAGTGATATTGAAATACCACCAAATCTATTGGTTAATTGTTGTGATGATCCAATTGCTTCAATTGTTGATGCAACGTATGATAAATTGTTGCTACATCTGGACGACAACATGTATTTCAATGATCGTGCTATATTGGCACCCACAATTGAAATGGTTGATCAGACTAACAATCGAATATGTGAGTTGCTGCCTGGGGAATTAACTGAATTTGTAAGTTGTGACTCTGTTTGTAAATCATCAAATGATGCTGATACTGTTGATGATCTATATACAACAGAATTTTTGAACACAATCTCTGCATCTGGACTTCCACCACACAGACTCTGTTTGAAGGTGGGTACTCCAGTTATGTTGCTTCGAAATATAGATCAAGAGGCTGGATTATGCAATGGTACAAGACTGCGTGTATCTAAACTTGGGCAAACAGTTATTGAGGCAGTTACACTTAATGGTTCTAAACCCAATGAAAATGTACTTCTGCACAGGATGGACATGAATCCATCGGAATGTAGGTGGCCTTTTAAACTGCAACGAAGGCAATTTCCTATTACATTATCTTTTGCAATGACCATTAATAAAAGTCAAGGTCAATCATTGAAGAAGGTTGGTTTATATTTGTGTAAACCAGTGTTTACTCATGGTCAGCTATATGTTGCTTTGTCTAGAGTTCGAAGTATTGATGGGTTAAGGATAGTTATTGGAGAACATGATGATCAAGGTTTGAACACTACCAAGAATGTGGTATATATACAAAGAGATATTTAGCAGTGTTCGACGTACTAAGCTTGCATGATATTCTAGAATTTGTATTTGATATTTTGTTAACTTTATTGCACTTGTCATTATGAAAACATCAGGTGGTTTTTTATTCAGTAAGTCCTTTTAAGATGAATGTTTAGTAGGTTTAGCAAATTTGATATAATGCATGATGTGCATTGTTTTGCTAATCTGATTCACAATAGAACGTACATGACTTGAGTTTTTTTATTTGCATTTGTAGATTTATTTTTTGATGATTCACCCAAATAGAATCCGACATATTTTGTTACATATATAGCCCGTGCATCGCACGGGAGGAAAAACTCGTTTAGATAAATGGTAATCTGCATTTTAAGGGACTGTATCCTCCATGATTTTGAGCACAATATACTAAAACATGACCCTACGGTGGGGTCTAGGGAGGGATCTATGTAAGCATTTTTACCCCAGCAAGTAGATAGTTATTTCAATTTTCACATGATACAGATAAACTACTGTAAAATACACAGATATAGGGCAGCCCAATGCATAAGGCTCCCATATGTGGGGTCTGACTTCTGAGCAAAGGGTTAGTTGTAAACAGCCTTACTCCTGAAAGTGAAGAGGTTGCTTCAAAATGCACATCAGACCTAATTTCCTTAATCTAATAATGTCAAGGGAATGCTGCAATCCTCATTTAAATTCTACAAGAACTTTGGTGCTCAACATTCTTTTAATTAGGTTTAGATCTTGACTTACTCTTAAACTGAAATGATCAGTCGCTCTAGTTATGCGAACTTTGCTGATCAATATTTTCTTGTTATTTTTTCTCCTCCACGTTTCTACTGCTATGTATATAGTTGTAGCCTGGAGCTGTATATGCATCTCAAAGCTTAAATTTAAAGTTCCCGGTCTATATTGGAGATCCGATTACCAGTGAAGTACAAGCAATCAATCTTAGAGTAAATAAAAATCGATATTTGTAAGTTACTCTTGATATTACTGTTGGCATTTTGTTGAATAACAGAGTTTTGCTTCTAACTGGGTTTCTGTCTTTTAAATAGTGCAAAGTTTAAGACGAGTTGCTTCAAGAATGGCGAACTTCTTGTTCTTGAAGGTGAGGCTGTAGCTATTCTACAGTCCTTGACAATGGAAGAGGGTCATTGCAAGCAACGATCACTGAAACCTGTTCAAAAGTCTCACTATTTCTCATAGCTGCCTTGTTTGAAGAAAAATATTTTGGTTTTTGAGATTTGTTTTGTTAGTTCTACTGATGGACTTACAGCCATTAGAGGTTGTACTTTTGATTATTTTAATAAACTCCTCTTAAACACTGGAACGAAGTCTATGATTACGAGATGTTCATTGTTAATTGTATGTGTGCGGCTAATGTTTAATAGACTTCTTTGCACAGAGCTCGAAAGATAATTTAGCTCAAAGAGGCATTCATCTGAGAAATTTTTTTTTACTTAATAAAATTCTTTTATTCATAAACTTGTGGAAATTTTTATTTTAACATCTAACCTCATGATTTGACGATAAAAATTACTAATGAGGCCAACACTCTAACTAGCTTGCTACTTTAAAATTGGCAGAACCATGACATTCAATGGACACAACTGCTGTGTTTTGTTTAAAATAATTGTCATACATACCTTGGGAAACACCCCTTTTTTAATATTGGTTTTGAGTTATGCATGCATTTCTGCTCATGTGACATCTTTTTAGTTAAAGTTGAGATAGAGTTGTTGATTTAGTTAGCTAGTTCGTAACTCTCTATCATGAAACATGGAAGTATTTCCCTAGCTGATATAAAATGGAGTGTTGCTTCTATTAAAAGTGAAGAGGGGAACGCCAATGGCATTGTGATGATGATCTGGCGACAAATTCTCCTGTAAGTGAAAATTTGTGATGTAAAACCCACTTACAACATCAAATCGTTGTTACTAAAAAAGCATCATATTAGTACTAGTTTTAATTTTGGATAAAAGTTAAAATTAAATGAAAATTGGTTAAATCATCATATCACATATGGCTCTTGAAAATATCTATGAACAGGAAAAAAAATCTTTTTACATGTACGCATTATAATTTAGTTTGACATGAAGAGGGAGTTGGGCTTTTTTTTGGTAGCAGAAACTAGTGGTGGCAATGGCATTCAGAAGAAGAAAATGGAAATTACTTGATAGTACTACCTCCGGTCATAAATATAAGACCTAGTTGACGTTTTTTTGGAGAGATTAAGGTTGTGAAATAGGTTAAGTATGACATATTTGATATATTTTTAGATTATCCATTAGTTTATAGATAAAATAAACTAGTTAAAGTGAAAAAATTAGGTAAATCAATTTATAGTTAACTTATTTTGCTTTTTTAGGATTTTCTAAAAAAGTCAACTGGGTCTTATATTTAGGACCGGAGGGAGTATAATTTAATAATAGTTTTGATAGCATGAGAGAGAACTCCCAAATAAAATTAGTAAAAGTTTTGAAAAGAAATGTCGCTGCACGGAAACAAACCTAAAAGTAGTTTCAATTAGAGTTGTGACTACTAATCTTTCCCACTTTTAATGCTTCTAGGTATTCCTACGGTGGCTTTATTTAGTAATGCGACAAATTTTGATGTTGATCTCCTATTCTTGAAGTTGTGCTATTAAAGAAGTTTCACATGGAAATCAATCCATGATATATTTTCAGCCTATTCATGTGTATTTGAAACTTTTTTGGTGTAAGGACAAACAACTTCCGTGTTTCTTAACTTTAATTCTTTCCAAACAAGTTTCTTTTTGTGATTTTTCACTTCAAGAACATTTCATATGTCATGCCTACCTATACATTGTAATGATAAATTTTAGTTGTTATTATATAAGGTTGTTCACCCGCGCATCGTGCGGGAGATTTTACTAGCTACTTGATAGTATAATTCAATAATATTTTGATAGCATAAGAGAGAACTCCCTAATAAAATTAGTAAAATACTTGGAAAGAAATGTCACTACACGGAAACAAACCTAAAAGTAGTTTCAATTAGCAAGAGAATATGTGAATTACATCAAGCAGTAGAAAAGAAAGACAGTAATAAGGACAAACTAAAACATGACATCAAATCTATCCCAAATTAAGACTAATGAAATTAGTTCAACTTGACTGGACAAAGTCAAAATGGCAATACAGAACTGGTTCTGATTTGTGAGACCTGCCATTTCTAGAGAAAGAAGAAGCTTTGAGCCAAGGCTGGTAGAAGCAAAACGAAAACTTGAACTATGCCATTAGTAAAACCAAGACCAGAAGAAGAATTTTTATGTGGAAGTGGTGAAGAAGAAGGTTGTGAAGAATTATTCAGAACTTGTAAAGCAACCTTCATTCCCTGCCAACAGAAACCTCTTCCACTCAAGAAGTAATAGAATCTTGGTTCTGTAAGTTGGAACACATCTCTCCCACCTTTTGTTATGTTGGTGATGAAATCCGTCTCTATGCAGTTCTCATAGCTTGTCTTGTTCACCTCCAACACATTATACATGTTCTTGTCAAATCCAAAGTCTTTTAAGAGAAAAAAAGAACCATGAATCTAAATGTTAGTTCATTCTCATATATTGGATTTGTTCTTTATAGCCTAAGATCTGATAAAAAAAACTTTAGAGAATTAAAATGGTATAGAAATAATTGAATCAAAATAGATTGTGTATTCGTTCATATTGCATCTCCTTTAAAAAAAAAAAATACAATTTTATATTTTGCTTTAGAAAATTTGACCGCAGGCTTATTCATCATACATAATTTAAGATGATTTACATGTTCATGATTTATAAATAATGTGACTTTTAACTGATTTTATACTAATTAATATATATACTCCCTTCACACTTAAATATAAGACCACTTTCAAATTTCAATTTGTTCCTAAATATAAGACAACCTTTTAATTGTTCCGCTTTCCCAAAGTAATTCTAATAACGCTTATCAATATATATGATTAGGCTAAATTGGTAATATTATGTGATAACTACTAATGTAACTAATTAACTTAATATAATCAAATTAGGTAAAATGATCTTTTATTTAGGTACAAGAGATTGAGCATATTGTGTGTGTGTTATGAAGACCTCTCTATTTGCTATTAGTGATTTGATACAAAAATCAGCGAATGAATTAATTCAACAATGAATCGACACAGATGTATTTTCTAGCGACACTCTCCTTTCACTTCATGCTAATTTTGGTCCTCTGTTATTTTAATGATTTTATCCCATCTAGGATCCGATATGCTTGTTAAATCCAACAGTTCAAAATGTATTAACCCACATATTTACTCTCATGACATCTTTCTTAAACTTCATGCTTAATTTTGTACTTTATTTGTTGGTCTCAAATCACGCTGTACAACAACAACGTAAAAAAACCTCTTTAATTATATTTCACCAAGTTGGTTATCAATAATAATGCGTATAAAAAATAAATCATCTGGGGTGATGCAATCATTTGACTTAAGGGGAAAAGAGGTGACACTATAGGATATGATTATTTATGGGGTCCATATCTTATAATTACATCCTTTTCTCTGTTTATCTCTACCCTATATATAATCTCTTAAGCTGATCAAAAAAATATATAATCTCTTATGTGAAGTTAGAGGATATAAATAAGAATCAAAATAGAAAAAGACCCCTACAATTCAATTCAAGTAAAGAGACAAAAATATAAGAAGCCTCCAAGACAAGATAATATGAGAGTAAATGGACAAACTTTGATGTGATGTGCGTGTAACTTATTTGGTGCCAGTAATTTGAATTAGATACAATTAAGCCTTGAATATACATAACATTATTCCACATGTATATGAAAAGATTTATTGTGTGTGTATTACTGGAAACAATATAATACTGATTTTTTTTTTGTAAACATAGGTTTAGATGCATTAGAACAACATGAACAGAGCAGTTTTCAAAATATAAGATTGACTACACAAACCGAGCGGAATGGCATACTGCATATATAATAAATATGAAAAAAAAAGTTAAGTTTACAGTTAAGGGCATAACAAAACCCTAATTCATTATTTCTTATCTAATTTGAGACCGGCTATAAAACATCAACATAGTTCGATGTATTATAAAAACAATAGAAAAATAAACAAATTAAAGAAACACGCATATAATAAATTATAACGAAGACTTACATAGCCAATCGTCAACATAGAAGTCCTCATGAGTTGACCAATCTGATAAATTAACATTGGGTGCCCAATTATACTTGCCTCCTCCTACATAGTGAATTTCAGCTTCAGCTATCTTTACCGACATCATCATCACTATCACTATAATCGACAAAATTCCTTTCATCTTCAATATCTTTATTTGTTCTCTCTAAAAGTCAATCTCTCTTATATATAATTTAATAAAGGTTAAGGAGATTACAAAGTATGAAGAAAGGAGAAGAAATTGGTTTATATGTAATTTATTTTGGAAATGTTTAGAATCTAATGAAGGTTTATACCCTAAATTACTAAAGGTTCAGCACATCTTTTTGTATTCTAGGGTATAAATTAAATGTTCAGACCAAAAACAAATTTAGGGTATAAATATAATGAATACTCTATATATGCGTGTGTGATATGTGGACAGTATAATATTTGATTTATCAATTAAATTCAAAGTTTTTTAATTTCTCAATTTAAATTATATGGGTTACTGAGTTAATTTTTCAATAATAATTGTTTACACATATGGAGGCATACATTTTTATTTCAACATTTGGAAATAATTAATTGTATTATATTTTTATAAGCAAAAAGGAGAGTAGAAATCTCACCTTTCCTGCTTAGTTATTCTAAACAATTCTTAATCCTTCTTCAACAATTGCTCTTCAGAAGGAAATCAAATCATATTATTCTAATTATATAGGTTATATTTATAATATAAATTAACTACAAAAAATCGAAATTAAATCATCAATGATTGATATGAAATTCACACACGATATCAAAGCTAATCAATATAGAGATAGAAAGCCGTCGCAAGTTGGGATTTTTCTAAGCCACATCATTCGCATTATGGAAACTTAAATTTTATTTGGGAAATAAAATATTGCGTTTAATTGAAATCAATAATTATGTTTGTTACCATATTACGGGTGTTTACTTTCATCCCTACCATACCAATTAATTTCTGAAGGGATTTTTGACAGGAAAAAAGTCCGAACGGGACAAGATTATTAATAGTGGGACGTGCATCATTATATTAATTATGTACGGGCTTTTTCTTGACCTGAAGAATAATATTTTATCAGCATTTATAGAATTAACCTAATTTTATAGATAATTTAATTCAATAATTAACACATAAATTAACTAGGTCAAATGACTGAAATGCATAAAACTTAAAATATATTTAAAAAATAACTGTTCAACGTTGGTATTTGAAAATAGTTTATAACCAATATTAATCAATTTGAGACTTTGAGAATTAATAACTCATAAAATAACATTTTAGCTTTTAAAAACATGTGGGACATCTTGATTCAATCTCAATCTCGTTTATGGGACGAGACAAGGTTGGGAATAAGATGAATATGAGATGATTTTACTATTCTAAGGTCTTCTATAGGATGGGACATAGAATAAGTCTGTCTTGTCCCGTATCGACTCATAAACACCATTGTATTCTCCACAAGTATTCTCTTAATTCCTAAGCATAAGTATTCTCCTGATTGAGGTAATCATCTTTTTTTGGGGATTAATTGAGGTAATCATCTTGTTAGCATACTCAGATTAAATGTAAGCAGATATCTCCACAACATGCGTTGTTAGAAACTATCGAGGTAGGTATATTTTCCATAACTTTTCCCGTACTCCTGCCTCCATTCTCATACCTTCTCTCTCTAGAGCTTTCTCTCTCTAGAAATGCGTTCCGAAAACCATCCATAGGGAAGAAGTGATTAAGTGTATTGGAGAGGCGCAATTGACAAGAAGGTATAGTAGCCGGGAGACCTTTAGCTCTATGTGAGTATTATTGGTCATTGTGATTGGATTTATTCTTGTAATTACTTTGTAATTCTGCATTGGTTTTCACAATGGTTCATTCTCTCTTGTTAAAAGAGAGGGGTTCAATGCTATAAATCTGAAATCAGCTTTGACATATATTCCCAAAATTGCTATTTCAAGTATACGGGTCAAGTTTAAATAGTAGTATAGAGGAAAAAGTAGAGTGTCATTCCAACAGAGACTATGTTTTAAGAAAATTCAGTGAGTTCATTATGTTTTAAATTAATAATGGGCAAAAACAAGTAGTTTAGAGAAAAAGAGGTGATTAAAAGCAACAATTTGCAAAGGAAATAATTTACTTAAATTTAAACACAATGGGAAAGACCTAAATTTATTTATCCGCTTTGTACTTCATGATAATTAACTCTCCTCTAATGTTAATTAATGAATATCAAGTTAATGCTCGAAGTCTTAAGTATTTGAATCAATTTTCCAACCTTACTCAAACCTTAGTTATTAACATGAATTATTTCTTGCTACATATCATGCCAACTAACATTTATAATCAACTCACTCCAATTTTACAAAACTTGGTTAATGAATATCTCTATCTCATTAACAAACTCTCCATTTCTCTTTGAAATTTCAATACAAGTTTGAATCTAACTTAGTTCTTTGTTTAATAATGTTCTTCGAAGCCACAAATAAGCAAACAAGTCAAGTATTGCGCACCACTTAGTAAAAAAAGAACAAGTTTCATTCATAACAATCATAAACATTAATCAGCAAGAGAGAGGGATGTTCAAACATCAATCCATATAAAGTTTCAAAAAAGACCTAGGGAAATTAATTAAGGGAAAATGACGAATAAAGTCCTCTGAATATGTAAAAGGGCAATCAAAGTTGATAAATTTCCAAAAGTACAACCAATTTCACATACACTAAATTAACAACGATCTAGTGATTAATGAGAATGAGGATCCTACTGTGATTAATTGTTACGCTCTAGTTGTTAATATGAATCCTGCTGTGATTAATTGCTACGCTTTAGTTAATATGGATGATGTAATAGTTAAATATGCATATTGTTAATGGGGATGCTGAAGTGGTTAATTTAGTGTCTGTGACCTTGGTTGTCCTTTTGGAAATTTAGCGACCTTAATTGTTCTTTTATATATTCAGAGGGCTTTATTTATCTTTTTCCAAATTACTTAAATATTCATTATCCCAACAACACGGAAATTCCAGAATTTTTCTCATAATAAAAATCCAAGGTAAAGGAATTAATTTCTCAAATTCATTATTATTTTACAATGTGCAGTCTCATAGCACAGAATTGTATTATCATTTGCTAGATTGTGTTAATCTGCTTATATTCTAGTGAAGGACACCGAATTTACAGTCTTGCGTCTAATCCTTCAAGAAATTTTAGAACTAAGGGGTTAGTGGAAGCCAACCCCCGGGTATCGTTCTTAGAGGAGCCTATAAAATGCAACTAATTACCTAGTAACTAAATGCTAAATTTGTTTGAAATAAAGAAAATTGTCATGGATTAATAATGAAAATTAGTAAAGATGTGATATGCAAAAGGAGAAAATAAGAATTGGGGAAAAAAGTAAAGATTTGATAAAATAAATGGAATCGCTCTTGGGAAATGATGAGGAATGACTATACTAGCTCAAGTAATATATTTGGGGAGTCATTAGGGTGCTAATTCACTAATTCACAAAACCTCATGAACCCATGAGTCCTATTACCTAATTAGTGAAACCCAACTAACTAGAAATTGTTAAGCCCTTTAGCATCTTTGAGTTTTCTGTAGGTTTCCTAAAATACAAAATCACCAACCTGCAAGTCTAACACCTAGTCTCATGAACCCATCCAATTAAGCATTATTAATTACCCTAAAGTGTGATTAGTGATTTGTAATGCATTAAGTTCAATTACAATTCAATTCAACAAATTATCTACCAATACCATACATATTATTGAGTCTCAATCCCTCATTACAAGTCAAAACCACAAATAAACTCAAATAAACATAATAGCTCAAATCTAAGTATAAATGACAAACCTAAACCTAGGAAAATCATAAATACAAGAGAAATGGAAAAGATCAAGACTCCCCTATTAAGTAAGAGAGCTCAAGTTATCTCAAATAAACCATCCCAAGAGCAAAGAGGGTGTGCTAATTAAAGAGCTTAGAAGCTCCAATCTCTAATTTATGACCAAGCATCATGGGTGTGTAGAGGAATTTGTGAGGAAAATGGAAATGGAAAGGGAGGAGAAGGAGTGTTATTTTGTCTAGGGCTTCAAAATATTAAAATTTGCTTATCTTACTTATATTTCCCGCAGTAAATATGCTTTCCTAATTAGAACGTATGATTTCACAATGAATTTTAATCTGGAATCATTCAAATAAAGTTCATTTTTGCTAAAAAATGTTTAACATGTCAACTCAACAAAACTAACTAATCGTGAAAGAAATTATCTCTAATTATATATGCCATGTAATTCCCTTTAGTTTCAAAACGCCAATACTGTTTATAATACAACTTCCTATGTCTATCAAAAAGCCAAGTTATGTTTGAGTTGATTGAGACGTGAATATTAATAAATATGTCACTAATTTTATTTTGTGATAGTTTTACATGGTATGATATAATTTTATTTAAATTTCTTCCTTTGAAAAAGCTGATTTGTGTTTATTTATACTTTTCTGAGGAGAAATTTAAAATAACAAGCACCAGTTGAGATACTCTAATAGCCAAAAAGACATGCACATGCACATGCACACTTATCTTTGCATGAAGAGCAAAAAAAAAGCATTTCATCACTAAAATAAGTTAGATATATTAGTATTTAATTTAATATTTGTGCTTGTGTATGTGTATCAGTGAAACCTCTCCATGATGTAATATCCAATATAATTGACTAATTTAATGGGATTATAGAGGTAAAATATATTACATATAACTAAAGCATATTATAATTACTCTAAATTAATAAAGTGCATGTATTTCACCTTCTAAATTAGAAAAAAATATAGTTTTGAGAAAAATGATTAATACAATGATTTTAAAGTGATTTATTTATCTTCTTTGGTCTCTCAAAATTAATCAATTGTATTTTATTTTCTTGGGAATGGTAGGTGATATATATATAGCCAAAATATAAATAAAATATATTTTATTTATATATTACTCCAGCTATATATAAATAGCATATTTGGTTACTCATAATTTTCTTGTTGCCAATTTGACCTAACAAGAACCAGTTGATAAACTCTAATAGCCAAAAGAAACAAACATGCGTGCTTATGAAATGTATTTCTTCTCTATTTAATATTCGCTAAAATATATTTATCAGTGTGTGTCATGTGATTACTCTAAAATTCGGAAGTAACTTGAAATTCAAAAATCAATTTTAGAGAAAATTGATCAATACACATTATTTAATAAAAAAATCGATACTATAATTTGAAAGTGATTTATTTTTCTTATTTGGTCTCTCACCAATTGTATTTCATTTTTAAGAATAGTAGGTTATTGTGTGTGTGTGTCAGTTATTAAGACTTCCTAATACAATACTCCCTCCGTTCCTAAATATAAGATCACTTTAGGGAGGAGAACTTGTTCCTAAATATAAGATCACTTTCTAATTTGACTCAAGTTTTCCCCAAATTACCCTTATACTCCCCTTCACCCAAAAAATAGTAGTTTGAAGGTGAGAGGATATTTTTAAAACTTAGGTGAGGGGTATTTAGAAAATTTCATGTGATCCTAACTCATTGGAATGTCTTCCTTAATATCTCCAAATTATTTAAAGTGATCTTATATTTAGGAACGGAGGGAGTATACTATTGTCCACATTAGTTGTACTATATATATGTCTGTGATTTGCGTAATCGGCAACATAAGTTCAGTTCAACAATGTGCTCTAAGAAATTGTTTTTGATCTCTCTTGGGGTGGTGTTTCTCATCACCTCAAACTTTGCATATTATTCTCATGCTAATCAAATGACTTATAAGCTACGTCCATTAAAGAATTCGAAAGTACTGAAAACATCATCACATGATCACCATTCTCTACCCATTGACAGTCACCCAATTCAAGATCCATATGTTGAAAAACTACATGTTCAAAAAACTGAGTCGTCACAAGATTATGGCCCAGATCCAGATTTTGATCCATTTAAACCGGATCCACATCCAGATTATGATCTTTTTCCGGATCCTCCGGACGATACACGTATATCTCCGCCACATGCTCCTTCTAGGGTACAACCTCTAATGCATGACTCATTGTATGAGAGTATCCCAGTACTACCACTGTCATATGTTGAAACTCCAACGATTGAAGGGCGGTCTATTCACAACCTAAAAGATCATAAGGAAACCACAAATTGATGATCGGGTCAAAACGAAACTTCTTTTGTGAACCACACTTTTAAAATCCACATATAAAAACAATAAACTATCCGAGGAAGTGCTAAGTCTGTTGATATTACGACAATAAGAGAATAGATTCTCTCTACTATTAATGAATAGGCCTCTAATGTGGCATTAAATAATATCCAATTATTTATTTCTGTACTGGATTATTTCTATACTTTTACGTATTTGTCTTATTGTTCATTATGTATGATGGTATGATTGCAATCCGTTCTCCAAAATATGACATCAATCATATATAATAAAAGTATGTATTTTCACTTTTATTTCTCAGTATGGTTTGATCGATATAATACATCCTTGTAATTAATATTTAGGTAATTTTTAAATTACGAGCTGAGTTACTCTCGTAAATATAGGCACATCTCTGAAGTTTACGATCATTATAGTGTTTGTTGTTTAGTATTTAAAATCCCACCTTACAGGTTCATTAATGTTGTTTTGTTTTCTATTATATAAAATGCGGATTCTGATAAAAAAAAATATAAAATGTGGATAGGCCTCTAATATGTAAAAACTTTAAGATTGTATGTCTTTTTTTATAATTGTATGTCTTATTATAAAAATGAAGAAACTACACGCACTTACAAAAATAAGAGCGAATTTCATGTCCTCCATATATAAAAAAATACATCTGAATATAATTCTTATGTTTTTATCAATTCATAAGAATGAAGGGTTAATATATTATCATCATATGCATTTATGAAAAATTCATGTGTCACAAAATTAAAGAATGTGGTTAAAAACTACCACTCACACATATATATTAAAAGAGTTCTTATCTTGCTCATTTGAATTGTGAGCCTCACTCAAACGGGCTCCACTCACTTGAATTTAGTCAAGAAAAGTATGAAGGTATATATGTGAAGTTATACTATAAAAACTAATTAACACCTCATAAGATGGTATGAACAGCATGAAACCATGGACATAGGTTTTATGCTTACCAATTTTACTGTCAGGTAAGAATTAATTTGTTACAAAATGATGATTTATTATTCCTCTCAATCTCACCTACCTTGGTCTCTCCATTCCCTTTATCAATTTTTTTTGTCCGCAATATTACTGTGAAATTCACCACATTGGAATGGTCGTGGAATTTAAAAACCCTTTTATAACATATAGATACTTTTATAACACAAATTTTTAATATTGATGTCGGTTTAACTTTTGATAAATTTATATGGATATGTTTGACCCATAGCTCATTGAGTAGCGGGGCTAACAACTCAAGATAACAGGAACAAATAGCCTTGATATTCATCTTTCATATATATATATATATATATATATATATATATATATATATATATATAAACTATATTTTTAAATTATTTATCCATCTTTCATTACTTTATCGTTGAGGGGATTAATTGCTAACCAACTAATTCTTGTAATTTTCATTGAACTCCAATTTATTCAATAATAAACAATAAAACGATGCATTCCACCACAATATAAAAGGATATTAATATAAATGATAGTGTCTTCCATGGCCCATACGAAAAATATTGCAAATTATTGACTAACATGGTCTTAAATATATCACACATGTTCGATCAAAAATAAATATATCACACATGACACATGTTTGGAGTGTGTCCACATATACACACAAAAAACACATGATGGAAATTAAACATTTACTGTTCACGAATTCTATTGAAATCAAACAGCTTACATATATCTTCTAGTTAATAAATCACTGAAAAGATAATTCAATATGTCGATACAGCTTGACCTATTTGAAAAAGAAAAAGGGAATATAGAATAGGAGAAGCATTTTAGGCATGTTCGAACTCATGACTTCATACTGGAGGTAAGGAGGGTAGCACCTACATAGTGGAGGCTTTCCCAGACCACCAGCAAGCTAAAAGTTAACAGGGCATGTTGGATGACGTTGCAATTGATTTTGATAATTAACTTTCATTTTGGGCAAAAATGATAAATAACTATTCCGCAATGATTAAATAATAATTAACTTTATGACCCGTTGCAAATGTGATAAAACTGATGATAATGAATATTAATTTGTGCTTATGTGAGACTTTGCTAATATTATTTTCCAAAATGAAAATATATATACCACTATTGCGCCTCTCAAATTAAATAACAATCCTTCTTCCTCCCCCTTCCTCCATCCCTTCACTATAGAAACTTCATACAGAAACCTCATACATACGCACAGACACATATTAAAAACATGGAATAATCAAGGATATCATCAACAACAATCACTACTACAGATTTTCCCTATACCAGCGCACCTTTACATGCGCTCATAAAAAAACACATGTATTGATATGATATACATGCGTTTTAAGGGAAAACGCATGTAAAGAGAAGACCTATATGTAACATCCCAAAATTTGAATTAGAAATAATAGAGAATTAATAAATATATTAGGATATCATCAGTAAATTAAAAAGCATTTCAAATAAGTAAATGACGATAAATACATTTTTAAGAAAATAATATGCCATTCTCTTTAGAAATTAAAGAAAAATAGTTAGAGGTTGTGTTTTAAATTAAAACTTGTATGAAATATAATCTAGGGCATAGATAATAATATGGTAGGAGAAAATATGTAAGTTGGTGAATAGATTGTTTCACAATTTAGTTGTAAGATGAGATTAAAATGAAATAAAAAAATAATAATAAATAAGGGTTGAAGGGCATTTTTGTAATATTCCCTAGAGACCCTAATATTACTCTTCCTTCTCTCCTTCCCTCTTGCTCAACCGACACTCCTCCCCCTTTCACCATGTTCATTCCTTCCCTTCCACCACACACACACACTCATTGCATTTTCTCACTCTCAACTTCACTCATCTTCAATTTTCATCTTATTTCTCTCTCCCAACCTCTGAAAAACGCATCCCTCACTGTCCTTGGCGTTGCTTCACGTTCCAGCACCGCTCTTCTCCGTTTTTCTTCATCTTTCCGGCGGAAAACGCGGCGGACGACGGCGGCTGACGGTGATGATTGTATTTTCATTGTTCTTTAAGCTAGCTCTTTCTTCCTACTCTGTTTTGCTCATTTTATTTTTCCCTTTTGATTTGTATTTCGGCCAGCCACCACAATGGCCGATTTCCGGCGAACTGCACGGCGGCCAGCAATGGGTGATCCTCTTTCTTTCATTTTTGAACTCCATAAGAATTTTCTACACTTTGCTTACCTTAATTTCTGTGATTTGAGCCGTTTGTGAGTTAGGGTTTCAATTGGGTTTTTGATTTTGGGCAAGATTTTCAAAATATTGATCAAATGCTTGAAGTGGGTGGATATTCTGTTGTTCTTGCCTATGTTATGTCTCTAATTTGTATTGGTTTAATCCCTCTTTCCCTCTGTTTTGAGCTCTGATGCACATATATGTGTGTTGTTTTGTTGTGATGCATGTGTATGTAATGTTATGCTGTGATTAAAATTATAAGGGCAAATTATTATTACTGCTGCATGTGATTTTATGTGGTTTGATGCTTTTTGTTGATGAAAAAGGGGTTAATAAGGTTGAACAAAAATTGGAATTATGTCTTGTATGTTACAGTGGTGTGTATGTTGCAAATTTCTCAAAGTTTTACTGTTATGGTTGTGTTTTTCATGCCCAAACAGGTTATGGGCTTGTTATGTTTTTTTTTTATTTATTTGTGATTTACAACCTTAGATAAAGAGTTATAGATGTTTCTTTTGGGTTCTTGCTCCTTGAAATGTAAGCTTAAGCTTATTGGATTCCTGAATTGTGTGAGTTTTGTGGCTGATCATGTATTATAAATGTTTCGTTGATGATAAAAGTTGAGAGGCTATTAAATTGTGATTTCTGCAGATTTTTGGAATGTAAATTTTTAAAGGGTGATTGAGAAGTGTTACATGAATGTGTAAAGCTGATTCTTTTTGCTGATACATGTATTAGTGAAACTTTCTGTTTTGCTTCTGCAATTGGCCCTGCCTGATTTGTACATACAACTGTTTCAAATCCTAAGTGAAGTATGAGGAAATGCAAGGTTTATTTATCCATGAACTTGTATGTTAAATTTCAATTTTTAAAACTATAACTTTTGGGTGTTTGTTGGAGTTTCGCTAGATGCAACTATACGTTCTGTTGTAGGCTGTACTGTGATTTTTATTTTATTAAATCAGCTTTAGTGATGGGATCATATTCAAGAAGTGAGTTGATGATTGGTATTTGATTATTGTGAGAAATTAGAAGGATACATGTTGCCATTGTAAATGTTTCTGTTTTTGGTGGCTTCTTTCTTTGCTTTAAAATGGAGTTCATGACTTTTCTATGTTGGACAATCATGGTTTGAGTGGTGTTCAATGCCTTGTTAACTGTGATGCTAGGATATATTATTATTATGTTTTTGAGAATACTTGCTATAAACATGTCAATGGGATTCTTTTGATTTCCGAATCAGATTTGCCAACCTTGTTTGTCTGGCTTTATTGGTTTTGTTGTATATTAAAGATGATTGAGATATAACTTATCAGCATGAGAGCCTTCACCAAGCTGTGTATTTTTGTATCATTCTTGTTCTCCTCTTTGACATATGTTGATGACTTGATTATGTGTGAATCGGAAGACTATGTTATTTGAACAAGGAATAATAAAGGGCAAATTTAAGAATGTCTTGAGTATTATGTTTATGATGCTTGGATTAAATTTAAGGGGCTGTCGTAAGGCATTTTAATTGCCATATTAATTCTATTTTAATGGAATTGAAGAACACTAAGAACAACATAAGTATAAAAGGATGGGTAGTAATATGGGATACGAGAGAGGCGTCAAAGCGTTATAAATTGGAAATGATATTAATTTATCATTTTGTATCATATCATTATAGGAGCATATAATGGTGATGATACTTGAAGGAAAATCTACGAGGAAACGGTAAGGAAGAGCAACAAAGTACAAAAGGGCGACAGGTAATCACACTTAACCTTACTATAACATTGAGGGTGATGTTAGCTAGGATTTGCAAAATCCTTTCTCACCCTCTATATATATTATCTTTGAAAAGCTATTTTTATACAAAATAGGCTATCGGGTGCCTTTCAAACGCGAATATTTTCGTATAAAGAAATTTGACTCATTATATATATATTATGCTGATTATGCTGATTGGTGGTGGTTACTGACCTTGAATGGTGTGAATGAGTATAGGTATAGTGTTTAGATACTGGTGAGAGAGATTTGTATAGTACATTGTCAGAGATAGTGATAGTTAGGTTGACGGAAGGAGTTGAATTGTTGTGATGGAGATATTGAATGAAATTGAGAAATTGATGGAAATTGTGATTGAGATATTGAATATTGTGGAAGTGATATTGATAGGGATATTGTGAGCATTGCATGACACTGATATATATGTATGTACCATCGCGCGATGATAACTGTCGATTGGCCGATCGACAGTTATTTGTACTGATGATCCTTTTCGGATTGATTGGATTGAGGATCATAGGTCAACTTATTGAGAGAAGTGACCTACGGTTGTTAAGGCATTTTAGAGCCCAACCGCCCCTACGGTTGTTAAGGCATTTGAGAGCCCAACCGTTCCCATTCTGCAATGGAAAACATAATTGGGGTTCCCTCTCTGGGGATTGCCAGAGAGGGAAATTTGCCTCCTCCTTGTAGAGAGAGGCACAGTGTCAAATCATATAGTGAAGATTAGATGCATGAATGCACCGTGATGGCACAATGCATCTATAGGCGAGTGTGAGAGCTGTTGTGGTAGTATTATTTGATTGGCGTATGGGAAGATGAAATTTAGTTAATGTGGAATTGACTGAGGGATGTTGAGTGATACATGGGGAGTAGAGATGATGAATTTGAGTTGATTGAGACGTGACAAAAAGGATTTAAGTGATGGATGAAAGGAAATGTGATATATATATATATATTGCTGTTTTTAAAAGGTGGTACCCTTTAGACGCCCTCGCTACCGCACATCTCACTGTTATAGTGAGTTAAGCGGTGATTACTGGGACAATTTGTCTCATTCCACGATTACTCACATTTTTGCAGGTATTCATGCACAGGCGCAAGCATCAGGAGAGGGAATTAGGTTTCAAAGGTTATTTAGATCAATTAGTTATGTATATTGTCAATTTGTATAGGCCTGCATCTGCTTCCGCATGTATATATATTTATTATTTGTTTAATATCAATTAGTTTTGTTTAATAACCATGTTAGGAAAATCTTTTCTAACATGGTTAGTTATTAATTATCCATGATAGTGTTCATATATTCATTTTGGTTATGAGGTAGATCTTCTTTTGGTGCAGTGGCAGTGCATATATTCATTTTGGTGATGTTTATATATAACTGGAAACAAGTACTATTATATTTTGATACAATATACATATATAATTCTGTTAGCAAGATTTCACGTAATTCTCAGGTAGATTTAATATACATTATTTTGAGTAAATGTTTCTGGTGGTAGTACAGGTGGCAAATATAATATATATTATATTAAAAAAAAAATAACTTTAAGCGCATGTAAATGGGAAAACTGTACATGCGCTCATGTAGAGATGTGCCTTTACATGCGCTTAAAGCGCATGTATAATGTTGTAGGCAATTTAGAATAAATTACTTACAACACTCATACATGCCCTCTAAGCGCATGTATATGACTTCCATACATGCGCTTAAAAGCGCATGTAAAGGCACATCTCTACATGCGCTTTTAAAAAGCGCACGTAGAGCCTTTACCAGCGCCCCCTTTACATGCGCTTATAAAGCGCATGTAAAGGCCCAAAATAAGCGCATGTAAAAGGGGTAATCTGTGGTAGTGCTCGCCGCCCTATGATATGTGGTGATGTTACTAAACTTTCACCAAGTAAAAACTACTTGGTTCAATCTGCAATACCAAAAAATTTGGAATGAAATTATCAAAGAGTTGATTAGAAAACCTAGAGAACGAATAGAAACAAAATATGTGCTACACTGACAGCAAAGGAAGGGGAAGAGGAACGTGGAGGAAGAAGGATTGTTATTAATTTGAAAGGGGCAATAGCGGTATTTTAATTTTGTAAAATTATATCAGTAAAGTAGCACAAATTAATATTCATCATCGGTTTTATCACATTTATTTGTATCAGGTCACAAAGTCAGTTATTATTTATGCACCGAGAAATTGTTATTTTTTTATTTTTGTCTAAAGTCAAATAGTTAATTATTATTGATAAACTCCATAATTTCACACAATTCATCTTTATTTCCTTCTAGTTCACACTCTTTTTCATGATACATAGATAACAAAACACACAAATACTAATAGAAAGTGATGCAAATAGGAAATCATTCATTTGTGTGAAATTTGGAGTTTAATGTTTGTATATTTGAGACATGGAAACTCTTCAACCCTCTTGCTAGCTTGTGTAGGAAGAGGTGGACAGGTGTTAGAAGCTCGATGAAACCCAAGTACTACAACAAAGGAAAAAAAGGAGAAAGGGAAAGCAAATAATAAATCCTTAGAAAAGCTACATGCCAGTGGCTCGCCAGTTGGCGAGCGGTGAAGCCAACATGCAAGCAATTGGCGTGCCCTCTCTGTATTCTCGCCAACTGGCGAGCAACTGGCGAGCGACTGTTCGCAACTGCGCGTTTTGATCATATTTTCAGCATATAAAAGGGAAACTAGGGCATTTCAAGGAGAGGCTGGAAAAACACGAGTGAGCAGACTTCTAGGGCACATTTTAGAGTCTTGAAGAGCTTGAAGATCTTGGGAAAAGCTTGGGATTCAAGTGGGAAGCTTGGAGAGATTTGAGTTTTCCTCATTTGTGGTTGTATATCTTCTTCTCTCTTCTTCATATCTCTTCAATGAACTCCTTCATAGTTTTAGAGTTTGTTTTATTTACATTTATGTGTAACTAAAACCCTAATCTAGGGTTGTTATGAACCTTTTTATGGATTGAACGATCTACTCTCTCTTTCTTTAAGTAATTAATGAAGTATATGTGTAGTTTTTATCTTGCTCTCTATTTGTTTTAAGTGCTTGATCACCACTTACTTAGTTAAATGGAATATGACTTGGGAAAGTGTATTTTGTTTTAGAACTTGGATAAAAACATGTTGGACTTGAAGTTTATGATTTTAAATGGATGGTTCGTTGATAACATAGAGATATAGTTATTGACCTAACATAGTCATAATTAGGGTGGTTGAGGAAATGAGCTTGCATTTATTGTGACAAGAGATTGTGCAATAAATGCTAGCATAAATTTGATTTTGACTTGGGAAAGCTTTTTCAAATGATTTCGAACTCTAAACTTGCACATATTTTCATTTAATCACTTAAAAGGAGAGGGAAACCTTGGTTCATGAAGTAAATAGGGGATTAGCAACCCTAGGCCTTAATTATCATTGTTAACTCGTGTTTGGAACCCCAACTCTCTTTGCATTCAAATTTAAAACTCTTTTCTTACTTGAACAACAACAAAATCTCAATATGTTCTTACTTAAGACAATTAATGATATAATTAGCGATAATCACGTTGTTTAAACTACAATCTCTGTGGAACGACAACCATCTACTATACTACTTTTGACGACCCGTATGCTTACGGAAGCGCACCAAATCCGCGTTAATGGTCTTTACAATGAAGATGCCAACAAACACTTGATGTATTTCTTGGAGGTATGTGATTCATTCAAGCAGAATGGGGTTCCAGCTGATGTTCTTCGACTGCGTTTGTTCACTTTCTCTCTGCAAGGAAAGGCTAGAGAGTGGTTCAACAACTTACCGGAAGGGGTCAATTACCTCTTGGAATGAGCTTGAAGCTAAGTTCCGGGCTCGGTTTTTCTCTGATGACAAGTCTGTTGCGGCTAGGGATGAGTTCTTGACTTTCACGCAACACGATGATGAGACTCTTTATGCTGCTTGGGATATGTATAAGATGTTGATGAAGCAATGTCCTAATCATGGAGTGGACAAGTGGGTGATTATTCAAATCTTCTATACTCGCCTTAATCCTCAGTCTAGAGCAATGGTCGACTCTATAACCAATGGTGGGTACCGGAATGTGCTAGTGAATGAAGTGTTGCGGTTGCTAGATCAGTTATCGGCTAATAATTCTCAAGGGACAGATAGGAGGATACTTCAATCTTCCATTGCTCCTACGGAGGATACCGCTACAGCCCAGTTTACATCTATCCTCTAAGCACTCAACAAGCGGTTTTGATGTTTTAGAAACTCAGATCAGAAAGGGTAGTGCTCAAGAGGTGCGGGCGATTCAGTCTACTCCGGTTGTCTGTGAACAGTGTTATGATGTGCATATGCCAGATCATTGTCCTCTCTATGCCACTCCAGAATCTGTGAATTATATGGGAAGAGGACAAAATTCTCAGAACAATCCTTACTCTAAGACTTACAATCCGGGGTGGAGAAATCATCCCAACTTCAACTGGAACCAAGGGCAAAATATGAATGCATCATCGTCCTTTGGTGCTAAGGCCTCTTACCCACCTGATTTTCAAAATCAACCTAGACAAGTACCTCCTAAGGAGGAAGAATATAAGGTGGAGAAAATGCTTGCTCAGATCATAGCCGGACAAGAAGCACAAAGGGTGTATAATCCTAAAAATGATACCAAGACGGCTAGTCATGAGGCTTCTATCAGGAATATTGAAATACAGATATGCCAAATTGTCTCTCAACTGAATGCATCACAAAGAGGAACCCTACCGAGTGACACCATTCCTAATCCAAGAAGGGATGACAAGGAGGAGTGCAAAGCAATATTTTTCAAAAGTGGAGGGCAAGTGCCTAATATACCTCAGTCTTGTGAAATGAGCAAAGAGGTCTCTGATGTTGTTGCTCTTGATAGGGATGACAGATTTGAGGAAGATCTTGTAGTTGTAGATGATGAAAGTAAGAAAAGAAGACAAGTTGAAAAAGCTATTGATGATGGAGCAAAAGACAAGAAGAGAGAATGTGAAAAGAGGCAAGACAAAAAGCCCAAGACAAATGGTCCTCCTCTGTATGTACCTCCGGTCCCATTTCCTCAAAGGCTAAAGAAGAAAGAAGGGGATGCACAATTTAAGAAATTTTTGGAGATGTTCAAACAACTGCACATTAATGTCCCTTTTGCAGAAGCGCTTGAGAAGATGCTAAAATATGCCAAGTTTTTGAAAGAAGTGTTGTTAAAGAAGAGGAGATTCAATGAATTTGAAACTGTAGTTATGAATGAAGATTGTAGTGCTATCCTCCAAAGAAAGCTTCTACCCAAGTTGAAAGATCCGGGGAATTTCTACATTCCATGCAATATTGGAAAGAACTTCCAAGGAAAAGCCCTTTGTGATTTCGGGGCAAGCGTGAATTTGATGCCCTCTGCTGTTTTTAATCGACTAGGTTTGGGTGAAGCAAGACCTACTACAGTATCACTACTCCTCGCTGACAGAAGTGTATCTCATCCCAAAGGGATCATTGAAAATGTTTTGGTGAAAGTAGACAAATTCATCTTTCCAGTTGATTTTATTGTTATTGACTGTGAGGTGGATCCAAACATTCCTATCATATTTAGGAGACCCTTCCTTACTATAGCTCGAACTCTTGTTGATGTGAAAAAAGGTGAAATCACTTTGAGAGTTGATGATAAACAAGTAAGCTTCAACATGAACAAGGATGTAGAATATTTTGATAATCTCTCTCAATGCTCTTTTGTGGACATACTTGGTTCTGGTTGTCAAGACAAGTTTGAGGCTTCATTGAGTAAAGGTCATGTGACATCGACATTAGTGGAAGAGGAAAGACTTGGAGATATGCATGATGAACTCCATAATTTCACATATTTCACTTCACATTTACCTTGGATTGTACATGATTTTTTAGGATACATAGATAAAAATATACACAATTTGAGGTGAAATGAACAACAAATGGAAAGAATGCTTTTGTGAAATTTTGAGTTGAATTGTACATTTTTTAGTGTAAAAGCTCATCAACCCTCTTTCTATCTTGTGTAGGAAGAGGTGCTCAAGTATAGAAGGAAGAAAGAATCAAGAGGATGAATAAAGGGAGCAAAAGAAGCATGAGAACTGAAGAAGCGCGACTGGTGCCCAAACCGTGCCCATGGGCGCGCCCAAACGGTGCCCGTGGGCGCGCCTTGGTCGAGCTCGGTGCCCAAACGGTGCCCGTGGGCGCGCTCTGGGCGCGCTTCTGAGATGGACATTATGCAGCTACGCGTTTTGACTGATTTTCACATGGTATAAAAGCTGAAACTTAGGGCATTCAAGGGGAGACTTTCAGAGACGAAAATACACACTTCTAGGGCACTTTTGGGAGTCTTGAAGAGCTTGAAGAACCTTGGGGAAAGCTTGGAATTCAAGTGGGAAGCTTGGAGAGATTTGAGTTTCCTTCATTTGTGGTTGTATATCTTCTTCCCTTTTCTTCATATCTCTTCAATGAACTCCTTCATAGTTTTAGGGTTTGTTTTATTTACATTTATGTGTAACTAAAACCCTAATCTAGGGTTGTTATGAACCTATTTATGGATTGAACCATCTACTCTCTCTTTGTTTAAGTAATTAATGAAGTATATGTGTAGTTTTTATCTTGCTCTCTATTTGTTTTAAGTGTTTGATCACCACTTACTTAGTTAAATGGAATATGACTTGGGAAAGTGTATTTTGTTTTAGAACTTGGATAAAAGCATGTTGGACTTGAAGTTTATGGTTTTAAATGGATGGTTTGTTGATAACATAGAGATATAGTTATTGACTTAACATAGTCATAATTAGGGTGATTGAGGAAAGGAGCTTGCATTTATTGTGACAAGAGATTGTGCAATAAATGCTAGCATAAATTTGACCTTGACTTGGGAAAACTTTTTCAAATGATTTTGAACCCTACACTTGCACATATTTTCATTTGATCACTTAAAAAGGAGAGGGAAACCTTGGTTCATGAAGTAAATAGGGGATTAGCAACCCTAGGCCTTAATTATCATTGTTAAATCGTGTTTGAAACTCCAACTCTTTTTACATTTATATTTAAAACTCTTTTCTTACTTGAAAAACAATCTCTCAACATGTTTTTACTTAAGACAATTAATGATACAATTAGTGCTAATCACTTTGTTTAAACTATAATCTCTGCGGAACGACACTTTTTCTATACTACACTTGACGACCCGTATGCTTACGGAAGCGCACCAAATCCGCGTTAAGTCAATGGCGCCGTTGCCGGGATTGTAGTTTAAGCAAAAGTTTATTCTCTTGTGTTGATTAGTTTAATTGTGTGATTAATTGCTTTCAAGTAACCTTTTTCCTTATCTTGTGGTAACTTACTGTTTTGTTGTTTCTAGTTACCTTAGGTGTTAGAAATAACTTTACCTTGGTTTCCTTGCTTATTTTCACTTTTGTTTATTGTGATACGTGTGATCTAGTAGTGCTTGTAGGTACTCTTCTCTTAGTGTATGCAAAGCATTGAGTTTGGAGACTTGGAAGTAGTACTTGAAGGGTTAGTGGATCTTGAGCAAGAGGTTGAGGTTGAAACTACAGCTGTGGCGGATGATGAGTATGATCATGCTACGGTTAATGACTTTGCTAGTCGGAACTTGAGAGGAACCCAATCATGCATTCAGATTCCGGATGTGCAAGCAAGGAACTTTGAGATCAAGCCGGTAATGATCACAATGCTTCAAATGCATGGGATGTTTCATGGTCTTTACAATGAGGATGCCAACAAACACTTGATGTATTTCTTGGAGGTATGTGATTCGTTCAAGCAGAATGGGGTCTCAGCTGATGTTCTTCGACTGCGTTTGTTCCCTTTCTCTCTGCAAGGAAAGGCTAGGGAGTGGTTCAACAACTTACCAGAAGGTTCTATTACCGCTTGGAATGAGCTTGAAGCTAAGTTCCGAGCTCGGTTTTTCTCTGATGACAAGTCTATGGAGGCTAGGGATGAGTTCTTGAGTTTCAGGCAACATGATGATGAGACTCTCTATGCTGCGTGGGAAAGGTATAAGATGTTGATGAAGCAATGCCCTAATCATGGAGTGGACAAGTGGGTGATTGTTCAAATTTTCTGCACTCGCCTTAATCCTCAGTCTAAGGCAATGGTGGACTCTATAACCAATTGTGGGTACCGGAATGTGCCAGTGAATGAAGTGTTCCGATTGCTAGATCAGTTATCAGCTAACAATTCTCAAGGGACCGATAGGAGGATTCCTCAATCTTCCATTGCTCCTAAGGAAGATACCGCTACAGCCCAGTTTGCATCTATCCTCTCCGCACTCAACAAGCGGTTTGATGTTTTAGAAACTCAGATCAGAAAGGGTAGTGCTCAAGAGGTGCGAGCAATTCAGTCTACTCCGGTTGTCTGTGAATAGTGTTATGATGTGCATATGCCGGATCATTGTCCTCTCTATGCCAGTCCAGAATCTGTGAATTATATGGGAAGAGGACAGAATTCTCAGAACAATCCTTAGTCTCAGACTTACAATCCGGGGTGGAGAAATCATCCCAACTTCGCTTGGAACCAAGGGCAAAATATGAATGCATCATCGTCCTCTGGTGCTAAGGCCTCTTATCCACCTGGTTTTCTAGATCAACCTAGACAAGTACCTCCTAAGGAGGAAGAATCTAAGGTGGAGAAAATGCTTGCTCAGATCATAGCCGGACTAGAAACACAAAGAGTGTATAATGCTCAAAATGATACCAAGACGGCTAGTAATGAGACTTCTATCAGGAACATTGAAATACAGATAGGCCAACTTGCTTCTCAAATGAATGCTATGGCAAGAGGAAGCTTCCCAAGTGACACCATTCCTAATCCTAGAAGGGAAGGCAAGGAGGAATGCAAAGCAATATTCTTTAGAAGTGAGGGGTTAGTGCCTAATATGCCTCAATCTTATGAAAAGAGCAATGAAGTTTCTGAAGTTGTCGCTCTTGATGGGTATGACAAATTTGAGGAAGATCTTGTAGTTGTGGATGATGAAAGTAAGAAAAGAAGACAAGTTGAAAAGGCTATTAATGATGGAGAAAAAGACAAGAAGAGAGAATGTGAAAAGAGGCAAGACAAAAAGCCCAAGACAAATGGTCCTCCTCCGTATCTACCTCCGGTCCCATTTCCTCAAAGACTAAAGAAGAAAGAAGGAGATGCACAATTCAAGAAATTTTTGGAGATATTCAAACAATTGCACATTAATGTCCCTTTTGCAGAGGCGCTTGAGAAGATGCCAAAATATGCCAAGTTTTTGAAAGAAGTGTTGTTAAAGAAGAGGAGATTCAATGAATTTGAAACTGTAGTTATGAATGAAGATTGTAGTGCTATCCTCCAAAGAAAGCTTCCACCCAAGTTGAAAGATCCGGGGAGTTTCTACATTCCATGCAATATTGGAAAGAGCTTCCAAGGAAAAGCCCTTTGTGATTTGGGGGCAAGTGTGAATTTGATGCCCTCTACTGTTTTTAATCGACTAGGTTTGGGTGAAGCAAGACCTACTACAGTATCACTACTCCTTGCTGATAGGAGTGTATCTCGTCCTAAAGGGATCATTGAAAATGTTTTGGTGAAAGTAGACAAATTCATTTTTCCAGTTGATTTTATTGTTATCGACTGTGAGGTGGATCCGAACATTCCTATCATATTTGGGAGACCATTTCTTGCTACATCTAGAACTCTTGTTGATGTGGAAAAAGGTGAGATCACTTTGAGAGTTGATGATGAACAAGTAAGCTTCAACATGAACATGGATGAGGAATATTTTGATGATCCTTATCAATGCTCTTTTGTGGATATACTTGGTTCTGGTTGTCAAGAAAAGTTTGATGCTCCAGTGAGTAAAGGTGATGTGTAATCATTGTTAGTGGAAGAGGAAAGACTTGAAGATGTGCATAATGTCAGTTCAAGGAATTTATGTGATATAGATGCTCATGGGCATGAAAAATTTGAGCTGTGTGAAAATGCTGATGTATTTCCTCCAAATGATTTTCAACATGGTCAGAGGGTTTTGTTGTATAATTGCAAGATCAAATTATTTTCAAGGAAGGTGAAATTTCGTTGGTCAGGACCATTCACCATTGTGCAAGCCTCTAATTTTGGTGCTGTGGAGTTAGAGAACAAGAAGGGTGAAAGATTCAGAGTGAATGGCCAACGGTTGAAGCATCATTGGGGTGGTGAGGTGGATCGTGCATCGATCTCACTAATTCTGGATGATCCCTTTTGAAGCAGCGAAGAGTCGAGCTAAGGACTATAAACTAAGCGCTTCTTGGGAGGCAACCCAAGTTCTCAACTCTTTTCTTTTTTTTTGATTTTTATCTCACTTTAGGTTAGCTTGGATGTGTTTGTTTTTGTGTTTCTTGTGTGTAGAAAGAAAGGTACCCGCAAGATGCATGGATGACTGATTAGTGAGGAGGTTGGAGCTTACATTTTTGGATAGATTGAAGAAAGAGTCTACAAGGGGGAGTACATATTAACCTTCACCTTTTATGCATTTTCAACTTGTGTTTATGATGATGAGCTGTTCTTGAAGCATAGATGCTTATGTGTTTGAAATTGAGTGATATAATTGATTTCATCATGCTTGGTGCTTTATTGTTGGTAGCTATCATTTATAACACTTTGATAAATGTTTTTGGTGTTGGGATAATTAATTAGACTTGATTGGATGTTTTGATGTGAATTGGGGAAAGATTTCATGTTGAATTGAAGTAAAAAAAAAGGTGGCAAACGGCGCCCCAGGCGTGCCCGTGGGCGCGCTATGGGCGCCACTCTCTGGAATGGCGCCCATATGGTGCCCATATGGTGCCCGTGGGCGCGCCCTGGGCGCCAACGGTGCCCAAACGGTGCCCACGGGCGCCAAATGGGCACCGATTACAGCATTTTTTTTTAAAAAAAAACTGGTGTTCATCTTTTTCCTCCATACTCACTATCTCTTATTCTTCATCCTCTTCCTCATGCCCACATAATTTGCATTAATGCTTGAATGATTTATCCTAAGACATGCATTTTGCTCCCTTTGTGACTATACTTTTCTCCCTTTGTGGCTATACTTGTCTTGATGACTTGTGTGATTTGTGTGTGTCTCTTTGCTACATCTCATTTCTTAGTCAACAGTGCGGACACTGTTTGTTTTAAGTTTGGGGGAGAGATGTGATAATTTTGAAGCTTTTTGGCACTATAAATAAATTCTTTTTGTAAATAATAAGTGCACAGGGAATAGTTGTTGTTGTGGATGATGAAATTGTGAGATTTGCATATCATACTTAAGTTGTTGCTTTAGTTTTTGATGAGTGGACTATAAGTTCTCTTGAAATTTGCTAGAAAGTTCAATGATCCCAATTAGTTGAATAACTGTGGGGTATAAGGAAAAATAAATATGTATGCATTGCATAACATGAGTTGTTACATTAAGGCAAATCTTTTCATGATTCTAATGAGTAATTTGCGCACATTGGAGGTTGGGTTGTATTTGGAAGGGTTTGATGAAGGAAGATTTGTATTAAACCAAATATATGCATCTGTTTTCATTTGAAAAATTTCAAAATTCCTTTTGGAAAACTTCAACATTTTTCACAAATTGCACATAACTTTGAAAAATGATTGTGGCAGTTCTTAAATGCGATTGAGCCTTTCAAGCCATCCTTGATGATATTATATCCCATTTGCACCCTTTTTGAGCCTTATAAAGAAAAACCATGTGAAATTTCTTTTTGAAACCCACATTGGACTTAACCCTTACAGCCCGAAAAACCATGAACTACCTGAATCTTGAGATAATGTACATTTCATTAGTAGTGAGGATTAGTACGGTTGCTAAAGGTGTGTAAATGTAAGTACATTGTGAGAAGGGAAGTATTAGTTGTGAAAGAAAAGTTTGTCCTCCTAAGTTAAGAAATGATGAATGAATTGCAAAAAAAAAAACAAAGAAAAAGAAAAAAAAAGAGAAGAAAAAGAGAAAAGTAGAGAAAGAAGAATATGAGTATGAAAAAAAATGTTGCAATAAGACTAGGAGTACAAAGAATCAACTTGAGATAAATTTTGGGGGAATTTTGAGCTTTTTGGAAGAAAATTTTGTGTATGAGTGAATGGAATGGAATGTTAGTTATCTCAAGATATTTGAACTCCTTGTTCCCATTCTTTCAAATAGCTAGCCACTTAAAAAAACCCTTAGCCCCATTACAAGCCTTGAAAAGTCCTCTTGATTTTGAAGTTATGTGCTAAAAGTTTAAAACGGAGAAGAGTGAAGAAAGGAATGAGAAATTTGAAAAATAACAGCATATTCATGATTTGAGGTTATTGCAAAAGGACTAGAGAACTTGGAAGAATTCCCTTAACCTCATCACACACACACCTACTCATTGAATCTTGAAAAGTTTGTTTTTAATGTAGCGAAACATTTATCCTTGCATACATCCTATGTTTTCCATACATCAAATAGTGATGACAACATATGAGAACAAGTATTTCAATCAAAGTAAAGTGAGCTTATAGTCAACTCTGTAATCTTTTTGAAAATTTGCTTGAGGACAAGCAAGAACTTAAGTTTGGGGGAGTGATGAACTCCATAATTTCACATATTTCACTTCACATTTACCTTAGATTGTACATGATTTTTGAGGATACATAGATAAAAATATACACAATTTGAGGTGAAATGAACAACAAATGGAAAGAATGCTTTTGTGAAATTTGGAGTTGAATTGTGTTAGAATCTTAAGTTTTGATGAAGACTAAAATATGAAAGAATGAATCAAGTACTTAGAAAGCAATAGGTTAACATAGAATCCCAAGTAAGAGTGCAACCGGATGTGGATTTACTTCCGGATAGACAAGGACTAACGCTCGCGGATGAATGACTCATCCCCCAGCGACAGCAAGTAATTCACTAGGGAAATAACTTAGTCCAGAAGCACTAGATATACAAAACCTTAAGACTAAGCCAGGATTCAACCGGAAGTGAAATTGCTTCCTGTTATATTTAGACTAGCGCTGGCTGTTGGAATAGATGACACTAAGCGTCAGTGAACGTAAGCCACGTCTAGTAGAATTGCTTCCGATAGCTTAGTGACTAGCGCTGGCTGTTGGAATAGGTAACACTGAGTGACAGTGAACATAAGCCACGTCTAGTAGATCTGCTTCCGATTCCTTAGTGACTAGCGCTGGCTGTTGGATTGAAGGACACTGAGCGAGAGTGAGTAAAAGTGAATATAACCCTTCATCCAGTAGTAGTGCTTCCGGATGTAGAAGTGCTTCCTGATACAAGGAAGACCTCTTAGACTAAGTACACTCCCACTGCATGTGACTATGTGGTTATATTGTTAGACTAACGTTCAAGTGCAGCACACTAAGTAGAGTTGCTTCCGGATGTGAATCTGCTTCCGCAAGCAATCAGAATGTCAGAACGTTCAGAAGTGCAGTGTCAGAATGCTTTTGTCAGAGCAGAGTTGTCAGGACTACTTTTCAGAGATAAAGCAAGTCAACCCTGCTATGCATTGATGAAGCATTTATTGGGCAAACGGTAACATGGGAAAAACGGCCACATTCAAACGGCTAACCCACCTACCAAGAGTCAGAATGTTTGAAGACTATATAAAGGAGCTCAACTTCATTTATGAAGCAAATGAATTATCTTTGACATTCTTGAAAAAAGCTAGAGAGAGAAACCAAGAAAATCTTCAAGCATTCAAAGCTGCCCAGAAAAGAGAAAGAGCATTTAACTCATTGAGTGATCTTTTCATCTACATATCTTGTACTCTTTGTAGTTAAGTCTCTTCGTGTTATAAGAGCATTAATTGTACTTAAGTGTGTAACACTATCTGTTCTTAAAGAGAACTTAGTTAGAAAATCCTTTATTTGTAAAGGTTGAACCCTTGCTGGTTGTAAGGGGGAGCTAATTGGAAAGGTTGCAAGTGAGCCTGAGTAAAACTTGTGGTTGTAAGGTTGCAAGTGATCCCGTTCAAAACTTGCGGTTGTAAAGGTTCCAGGTGCACCCGTTGTAAAACCTGGGGATAGTGGAACTCGGCCTGGGTGGTTGAGAACTGGACGTAGGTCAGGAAGACCGAACCAGTATAAACTCTTGTGTCGTTTTTATTTGAGCTTTTATTTTATAGCCACAATTCACCCCCCTTTTGTGCTTCCATTACTTTCATTTGGTATCAGAGCAGGTCTTTCTCACTCGATTCCAATGAATCCAGAAAGCAAAGATCTAGTAATGGATACAGATTACTCCCTGCCAGATGTCTCTATTCAACCCAACAAGCCTCCAGGCTTTGATGGGTATAACTATCCATTCTGGAAGTTTCGAATGGAGACTTACATCAAGTCCAGCGACATCAGACTCTGGGATGTAATCGAACGTGGGGATCACACTCCACTAGATGAGGATGGCTTTGCTAAGCAGCGATCCAGGTACACTAATGAGGACTATGCTCTAGTCCAACTGAACTATAGGGCCATGCACTACATTCAGTGTGCTCTCAGTCCTAAGGAATTTCATAGGATCAGCCACCACAAAAATGCTAAGGATATGTGGGAGGCTCTTGAGGCTGCTCACTCTGGAACCAGGGGAGTGAAAGCAAGAAGAGTTGAGATGTTGGTGGAAGAGTTTCACAAGTTCGCCATGCTTAGTCCGACTGAGCCAATCAGAGAGCTGGAGCTGAGGTTCACTCATCTCATCAACAACTTGGCCTCCCTGGGTAAGGACATTCCAGAAAGAGAGCAAGTCAGCAAGATCCTAAAAATCTTGAAAGGTGATTGGATCACCAAAGTAACCATCTTGCAGGAAGTCCAAGGAGAGTCAACCAGCTCCATCACTGCACTCTTTGGTTCTTTGGCTGAATATGAACCAACATTGCTGGCTCAGAGAGCTCCTCAAGCCTCATCCAAAGCCAAGAATCTTGCCCTTGTTGCTCCCAACAAGGAGATTGATGATGATGATGAGGATGATGAGGAGGAACTGGACGAAGAAGAGATGGTCATGATGGTGAGAAAATTCAGAAAGTTCTTCAAGAAGAAAGGAGGCTTTCAGAAAGGTGACTCCAGTCAGAGGAAGGGATACAAGAAGGAAAACGCCCCGGTGTGCTTTGAATGTAAAAAGCCTGGCCACTTCAAGGCTGAGTGTCCAAGCTTGCAAAGATCAAAGAGGAAAGACAAGAGAAAAGCCTTCGTGTCCTCTATCTGGGTGAATAGCTCAGATGACGAAGCAAGTGATGAGGAAGAAGTTGCCAACCTCTGCCTGGTAGCCAGAGAAGATGATGAGGAAGCATCTTCAGATTTTGATCTCACCCACGAGGACAATGAGGTAACCTTCTCTGAACTACAAGAGGCTTACAATGAGGTTCATGAAGAATTCTCTCGATTATGTAAAGCCTATAAAGTGTTAAAAACTAAAAAGGAATCACTTGAGTCCAAGGTGGACTCACTAAGTGAAGAGCTAGCGGAAGCCAGAAAGCTTCCGGTAGCGGATGGCAAGGGTTCTCCCCAAGCAGAACCCAATGCCTCAACACTTGAGAGCTGCCCTAGTTGCAGCAAAATCTCAGCTGAAAGAGACAAGCTGCAAAATGCCCTGCAGAAGTTTACAAGTGGGTCTTCAAAAACAAACTGGATGAGACAGGTCAAATTACAAGAAACAAAGCCAGATTAGTAGCCAAAGGATATAACCAAGAAGAAGGCATTGACTATGAAGAAACTTTTGCTCCAGTCGCTAGACTTGAAGCAATAAGAATTCTTCTAGCCTTTGTATCCATGAAAGGCTTTAGATTATATCAAATGGATGTAAAGAGTGCTTTTCTTAATGGTTATATTAAAGAAGAGGTTTATGTAGAACAACCTCCTGGCTTTGAGGACCACAAGCGTCCTAAACATGTGTACAGGCTAAAGAAAGCTTTGTATGGCCTGAAACAAGCCCCTCGAGCTTGGTATGAGAGACTCAGCAGCTTTTTGCTGGCAAGGGTTTCTCAAGAGGCAAATTAGATAGTACACTGTTTATTCTTCACAAAGATAGAAATATGTTAATTGTCCAAATTTATGTTGATGATATTATTTTTGGGGCAACTAATGAAAAGCTTTGTGAAGAATTCTCTAAGACTATGCAGGGTGAGTTTGAAATGTCAATGATGGGAGAACTCACGTTCTTCCTAGGCCTGCAAATTAAACAAAAGAAGAATGGAATCTTCATCTCCCAAGCTAAGTACTGCAGAGAGCTACTCAAGAAGTTTGGGATGGATGAATGCAAGGAGTATGACACTCCCATGAGTACCACTGCCGCACTCGATGCTGACGCAAAGGGTAAATCTGTCAGCCTGCCCATGTACAGGGGAATGATAGGTTCCCTACTATACTTAACGGCAAGCAGGCCTGACATTCAATTTAGTGTAGGCATGTGTGCTAGGTTTCAAGCCAACCCCAAGGAGTCACACTTAACATGTGTTAAACGTATTCTTAGATACCTTGAGGGAACACAAGAGCTTGGTCTTTGGTATCCCAGAGGTAACCAAGAGTTCTTGTGGGCTTATTCTGACTCTGACCATGCAGGTTATAAAACAGATAGGAAGAGCACCAGTGGACAATGCGCCTTTTTTGGTGGTTGTCTGGTGTCTTGGGCTAGCAAGAAGCAAACCTGTGTGTCATTATCATCCACTGAGGCAGAATACATTGCTGCTGCAAGCTGTTGTGCCCAAGTGCTGTGGCTGAAGAACCAACTGAGAGATCTTGGCTTGGAGTTCCCTGAGGCACCCATCCTCTGTGACAACACAAGCACAATTAGCCTCGCCAAGAATCCGGTTCAGCACACAAGGACAAAGCACATTGATGTCAGACATTACTTCATCAGAGACCATGTTCAAAAGAAGGATGTCAAAGTGCAATTTGTCCCCACTCAACAACAGCTTGCTGATATCTTCACCAAGCCTCTGGGGGTTGACCAGTTTACTTACATAAGAGGTGATTTGGGAATGGTAAACCCAAATGAGGAGTAAGTTTTCAATTATTATACTTGATTGATTAAAACCTACAACGATACTAACTTAGGCATCGGAGTGCCAATTCTTGTTCTTGCAGGTCCCCAATGTTAAATCTTAAGCAAGTGCAACCGGAAGCAAAACCACTTCCGGATGATCACCCGCTGGCACTGAATGTTGAACTGAAAGAGCGCCAGTGGCTGAACCAAAGGACACGTCACTTCAGAAACGTTTCATATCCCTCCATGAGAAGTTGTGCCTTCACTGGCAAGGTGAAGCGCCACATGTCATAAGGTGCGCCGTTTCAATTAAAACGTTTACGTTACCCAATGTGTAAACATATGCCCATTTTACCCTCAATAACTTTGCATATAAATAGGAAGTCATTTCACTTTCACTTTTTCACTTACTCGAATTTTTACCCACATTTTCTCTACACACATTCATACTCTTTTCATCTTCTTCATATTCTTCTTCATCTTCTTCATCTTCTTCTTCGCATTTCATCTCATTTAACCACTAAAACCACACAAAAATGGCCGGCTCACATGAAACAAACCCTAACACACAGAAAGTCACCACCTCCAAGAAATCTAAGTCCAAATCTGGCAAATCTGGGCATAAGCACTCTGGGAAATCTGGGCAATCCCATGAACACCATGAAGAACGCCATGAACGCCAAGAACATCAGACACAAGGGGAGAATGAACAAGTCCAGGAACAGCCTGGACATTCTGGGCGAGTGCACGAACAGCCAGAGCAGACTGAGCATGAACAAGCACAAGCCAAGAGGAAAGGGAAGAAGAAGGTTCAATTCATCGAAGAGCCTTCTTCCAAAAGACAGAGGGTAGAGGAGGATGACCCTCTTGGTTATAGAGATGGGGCTTTGGAGGCCGTCTCCTCAAAGTTTGAAACAATCAAGCCCTACTTCAACAACGGCTTGTTCATCGATCTGGTTAAGATAGATGAATTAGGGTTTCCTCATCTGCGCCCTTATCTGGAAAGATACATGCCCTGGCTGGGGATCAAGCAGGACTACAACATCAACGTCCTGCGAGTATTTTGTGAGTCCCTCTCTGGGAAAGTCAAATACAAGAAGGTGGATGGGAAGGAGCAGATCCGCAGACTCACCTTCACTGCCACAGTCAGGGGGGGAACCTTCAGTTTCACCTGGAGGGATTTAAATGACTTAATGGGGATCACAGAATAGGGAATGAACGAGTGGTTGTACCCTGAGTCACTCAAATACAGCAAGGAGGAACTCGCGAAGATCTATGACACCCAAGGGAAAAAGGTGTCCAAGATGTCTGACTCCAACAGGCTCTTGTACTATGTTTACTCCCGCATGATGACACACAAGGGGGTAACTTCAACGAGTTCACACTGCTGGACAACCCGTGGTTCCCCAGACTTCTTACCCATCAGCCAATCAACCCCAGGCAGTTGATCAGCCTTGAACTTCACAGATGGATAGTCAACCACAAGGCTGGATATCTTCCCTATCCCACCATCCTTGCCTTCCTCCTTGAGAAGAATCTGATCAAGGCTACATCTGACGTGGAGGAAGAGAATATAAAGTGTGCTCCTGTGGGGGCAACTAATATCAGCAAGATGGGCATCAAGTACCTGAAGCCTGCTAAGCCCACTCGCTCAGGATCACAGGCAGGCAGTGCCTCTCAGACCTCAGTCCCCTCTGTATCTGGTGCTGGGGATCAAGAAGTTGACTCCCATCCCGGGCCAAGCCGTGCTGCGAGGGTACCAGCCACTGTGAAGGCTTTTGCACAGGAGATGAAGGAAGAGATTCTTCTTCAACTTTCTGAGTCCTTAGTGGCCCCTCTAAGGAATGACTGTGATGCTGGGTTTCAACAGCAAGGGGAGCGCATCCAGCGACTCGAGGATAGAGTGGGTCAGGTTGAGACTCAGCTTGCCAGAGTGGACGCCAAGCTAGACCTTATCCTCCAACATCTCCAGATTCCTCAACCCCAACAAGGTAACTTACCACCACCTCCTCCTCAAAACCCACCTCCTCCTCCTCCTCCTAATCACCCTCTACTTCCCCCTCCTCCTCCTCCCAACACTCAACAACCACAGCCACCTCCACAAAATGACCAACAACCACACACATCACCAAACAATGACCAACCATCCCAGCCTTCACCCAACCATGAACAACAACCCCAAGACTCACCCCAACAATCTCCTCGCCAATCACCCCTTCACTCCAACAACTCCCCATCTCCACATAACTCCCCTACTCGCACACCACCCAACACCCCTACTCGTTCACCACTCAACACCTTCGCCGGACCCTCCAATCCTAACCCCACCACCTCTCACACACCCATAGTCTTTACCTCTCGAGATAACCCAGACGACATTTATTACCTCCGAGACCAATCCCCTATTAGGTGGAAGGAAAAACAACCCGATGTCTACTATTCCACCTACCCCTTTGATGGCCTCTTTACCCACCCCACCTTTTTCGAAAGGAACTCCACTTACTTTCCCAACCCTCCAAAAACTCCTGAACACCAATCCTCTCCCACATCCTCTACATCTACCTCCTCACCCTCACCTCCTAAGAGATTTGGCCCTGAACCACCACCCTCCTCTTCATCCACTCCATCCCTGGCCCTCGCCCTTGTTGATGATGCCAAAAGGGGGAGAGATGCTGTGTTCGCCCTTCGCCAGACCATGGACACAAGGGATGTCCTCAGCTAGCCATCCCTCTGGCTTGATGAAGACATCACGGCTGCCCTCCGCCGTGCCATGGAATCCCAGAGACTGGGTGGCGCTGAGAGCCTAATCAGAGGAGAAGCTATCCGGTTTATGCAACAGCAGAGGTCGGATGAGCAAAGGTCTAAATGGGACATGGTAGTCTTTGAGCAGAATGAGCAAACCTCACAGCCTGAGTCATCATCATCAGAGCCTCCTTCTACTAAGCAAAGCAAGAATATTGTTGAGGAGATAATGATGAAGTACGGGCTGAAGAAGGTCAACCACCCCCCCATTGTGATTGCTAAGTCAATCCATTCTACCTTTGGAACAACTTCTGCCCCTCCTCCTCGTACTGAGCCAACATCTGCTACTCCTCCATCTGAGCCAGCAGTTAAATTCAGTGAGTCAAGAAAGAAGGCAGTTGCTAGAAAGCGTGCCAACAGAGGTGCTACCTCCACTGAATCTGCTGAGAATGAGGAAGAGACTCCATCTGCCCAAGCTGAGCAAGAGATCCCATCAGTACAAGCCATTCCAATTCTGAAGGAAGTCAAGTTGGAGATAGAGGACATGACTCCTGAAGAGTTTGAGAAGTATGGATACACGGATAAGATCTCTTTTGGTCAGATGGCTTGCCTAGACGCTGAGAGAGCAGCAGCAAAGCCTACCTAAACGATAAGCAAGGGGAAAGGAAAGAGCAAAGGTAAAGGGAAGAGGAAAGCCCAGGAAGTTGAGGAGGACCCCAACTTCCCAGTATGGAATGTTAAGATCAGGGCTGTCCACTATCCAAATGGCGAGGTCACTCTCTTCTCAGATGCAACAGGATTCCCAGGCTATGAGGAAGTCGAAAATATGAAGAGAGCCTTCGAGGAGTCTGTTGAGTCTGAGAGACTCAGAAGGGAAAGGGAAGAGGAAGAGCTTCAACAGATAATCGCTCAGATTGACCAGAATGTGCATGAAGCCCGCTTAGCCCAGCTCCAGAAAGAAAATGAAGAGAGACAAAAAGAGAGGGAGAGGAAAAAGAAACACCAAATCTGAACCCCCACTTCAACCCCTTTTAACTTAGAAATTTTCTTTGTTTTTCATGCATATTTCATTCTTGCTTAGTATAGATTACTTGTATATGTTATCTGCTTGTGTATTGCTAACTTGTAATCTTTTGCTTATCAATAATATTTGTCTAAGTTATTTGTGCCTTATTTAAATTATTGCTCTTAATTCTTTTATGTAAACTTAATCGATAAGACTTAGTTTGTCATCATCAAAAAGGGGGAGAATGTTAGAATCTTAAGTTTTGATGAAGACTAAAATATGAAAGAATGAATCAAGTACTTAGAAAGCAATAGGTTAACATAGAATCCCAAGTAAGAGTGCAACCGGATGTGGATTTACTTCCGGATAGACAAGGACTAACGCTCGCGGATGAATGACTCATCCCCCAGCGACAGCAAGTAATTCACTAGGGAAATAACTTAGTCCAGAAGCACTAGATATACAAAACCTTAAGACTAAGCCAGGATTCAACCGGAAGTGAAATTGCTTCCTGTTATATTTAGACTAGCGCTGGCTGTTGGAATAGATGACACTAAGCGTCAGTGAACGTAAGCCACGTCTAGTAGAATTGCTTCCGATAGCTTAGTGACTAGCGCTGGCTGTTGGAATAGGTAACACTGAGTGACAGTGAACATAAGCCACGTCTAGTAGATCTGCTTCCGATTCCTTAGTGACTAGCGCTGGCTGTTGGATTGAAGGACACTGAGCGAGAGTGAGTAAAAGTGAATATAACCCTTCATCCAGTAGTAGTGCTTCCGGATGTAGAAGTGCTTCCTGATACAAGGAAGACCTCTTAGACTAAGTACACTCCCACTGCATGTGACTATGTGGTTATATTGTTAGACTAACGTTCAAGTGCAGCACACTAAGTAGAGTTGCTTCCGGATGTGAATCTGCTTCCGCAAGCAATCAGAATGTCAGAACGTTCAGAAGTGCAGTGTCAGAATGCTTTTGTCAGAGCAGAGTTGTTAGGACTACTTTTCAGAGATAAAGCAAGTCAACCCTGCTATGCATTGATGAAGCATTTATTGGGCAAACGGTAACATGGGAAAAACGGCCACATTCAAACGGCTAACCCACCTACCAAGAGTCAGAATGTTTGAAGACTATATAAAGGAGCTCAACTTCATTTATGAAGCAAATGAATTATCTTTGACATTCTTGAAAAAAGCTAGAGAGAGAAACCAAGAAAATCTTCAAGCATTCAAAGCTGCCCAGAAAAGAGAAAGAACATTTAACTCATTGAGTGATCTTTTCATCTACATATCTTGTACTCTTTGTAGTTAAGTCTCTTCGTGTTATAAGAGCATTAATTGTACTTAAGTGTGTAACACTATCTGTTCTTAAAGAGAACTTAGTTAGAAAATCCTTTATTTGTAAAGGTTGAACCCTTGCTGGTTGTAAGGGGGAGCTAATTGGAAAGGTTGCAAGTGAGCCTGAGTAAAACTTGTGGTTGTAAGGTTGCAAGTGATCCCGTTCAAAACTTGCGGTTGTAAAGGTTCCAGGTGCACCCGTTGTAAAACCTGGGGATAGTGGAACTCGGCCTGGGTGGTTGAGAACTGGACGTAGGTCAGGAAGACCGAACCAGTATAAACTCTTGTGTCGTTTTTATTTGAGCTTTTATTTTATAGACACAATTCACCCCCCTCTTGTGCATCCATTACTTTCAAATTGTACATTTTTTTAGTGTAAAAGCTCATCAACCCTCTTTCTATCTTGTGTAGGAAGAGGTGCTCAAGTATAGAAGGAAGAAAGAATCAAGAGGATGAATAAAGGGAGCAAAAGAAGCATGAGAATTGAAGAAGCGCGACTGGTGCCCAAACGGTGCCCGTGGGTGCGCCTTGGGCGCGCTCGGTGCCCAAACGGTGCCCGTGGGCGCGCTCCTGAGATGGACATTAAGCAGCTACGCGTTTTGACTGATTTTCACATGGTATAAAAGCTGAAACTTAGGGCATTCAAGGGGAGACTTTCAGAGACGAAAATACACACTTCTTGGGCACTTTTGGGAGTCTTGAAGAGCTTGAAGAACCTTGGGGAAAGCTTGGAATTCAAGTGGGAAGCTTGGAGAGATTTGAGTTTCCTTCATTTGTGGTTGTATATCTTCTTCCCTTTTCTTCATATCTCTTCAATGAACTCCTTCATAGTTTTAGGGTTTGTTTTATTTACATTTATGTGTAACTAAAACCCTAATCTAGGGTTGTTATGAACCTATTTATGGATTGAACCATCTACTCTCTCTTTGTTTAAGTAATTAATGAAGTATATGTGTAGTTTTTATCTTGCTCTCTATTTGTTTTAAGTGCTTGATCACCACTTAGTTAAATGGAATATGACTTGGGAAAGTGTATTTTGTTTTAGAACTTGGATAAAAGCATGTTGGACTTGAAGTTTATGGTTTTAAATGGATGGTTTGTTGATAACATAGAGATATAGTTATTGACTTAACATAGTCATAATTTGGGTGGTTGAGGAAAGGAGCTTGCATTTATTGTGATAAGAGATTGTGCAATAAATGCTAGCATAAATTTGATCTTGACTTGGGAAAGCTTTTTCAAATGATTTTGAACCCTAGACTTGCACATATTTTCATTTGATCACTTAAAAAGGAGAGGGAAACCTTGGTTCATGAAGTAAATAGGGGATTAGCAACCCTAGGCCTTAATTATCATTGTTAAATCTGTTAGAATCTTAAGTTTTGATGAAGACTAAAATGTGAAAGAACAAGTTAAACACTTAGAAAAATTAGGTTAATATAGAACCACAAGTAAGAGTACAACCGGATGTGGATTTACTTCCGGATGGACTAGGACTAGCGCTCGCGGATGAATGACTCATCCCCCAGCGGAAGCAAGTAATACACTAAGTCATAACTCAGTTTAGGAACATTAGGAGTATAAAATCCTTGAGAATAAGTTAGGACGCAACCGGATGCAGGAATGCTTCCGGATGCTTAGTGACTACCGCTGCCTGTTGGACTAGTAGGAGTATAACTCTAAGACATAACTTAGATCTAGTAGGAGTGCTTCCGGATGTGGAATTGCTTCCGGAAGTAAGAGAGCTCCCTTAGACTAAATGAACTCCCACTGCATGTGACTATGTGTTAATATTGCTAGACTAACGTTCAAGTGCAGCACACTGAGTGATGTTGCTTCCGGATGTGGATTTGCTTCCGGTAGCAATCAGAATGTCAGAACAAGCAGCAGTGCAGTGTCAGACTGCTTTTTGGCAGAGCAGAGTTGTCAGAGTTGCTTTTCAGAGATAAAAAAAAGTCAACCCTGCTGAGCATTAATGGAGCATTAATGAGCAATGGTAACAAGGGATTAACAGCTATATTCAAACGGCCTTGTCACCTACCAAGAGAGAGAATACTTGAAGACTATATAAAGAAGCTCATCTTCATTTATGAAGATAACTTGGAAAAAACGCAGAAATCTAGAGAGAGAAACTGAGAGCATTCTTCAAGCATTCAAAGCTTCCCAGAAAAGCAAGAGAACACTTATTACATTGAGAGTTCGTTTCATTTATCCATCTTGTACTCTTTGTAGTTAAGTCTCTTCATTCATTGAGAGCATTCATTGTACTTAAGTGAGTAACATCATCTATTCTTAGAGAGAATTCTTGAGAGAATCATTTGTACTTAAGTGTTTATCACAATCAGTTCATAGAGTGAACATATTATCAAATCCTCTAATTGATAGAGGCTGTTCTAAAGCTTGGTGCTTGAAGAACAGTATTGTAACATTACAAAAGTGAGGGGGAGTATTTAGAGGTTTTCTAAATCTCCAAGGTTGCAAGTGAGCCCGTGTAAAACTTGCGGTTGTAAGGTTGCAAGTGAGCCCGTGTAAAACTTGCGGTTGTAAGGTTGCAAGTGATCCCGTTGTAAAACTTGCGGTTGTAAAGGTTTGCAGGTAAGCCCGGTGGAAAACCTGTGGGTTGTTAGGTGAACCCGTGTTCGTAAAACCTAAAGTGTAAAGGCTTTCTTGTGCCTGGTTTAAACAAGAAGTTTAGTGGATTGAAAATCTCAGGTGAAGCCTGCGGACTGGATGTAGGTCTGGAAGCGACCGAACCAGGATAAATTTGTGTGTGCTTATTCAGGTTGTTTAATCTACACATCTCAAGCACCACACCACCATATACTTACTTGTGCATGGGATGATTCATCGTCACTCTCATCAAGCACAAGGAGTAAGGGTTTAAAAAAGGAGAATTTTATAAGTTTTATTCTGACACCCAATTCACCCCCCCTCTTGGGTGACAGCCACTCATTTCATTTGGTAGCAGAGCCAGGTCACTTGTTTAAAGGATCCAACGATCTCAAGTGCAAAGACCATGGCTGACTTGGGATATAAAATGTTTTCTGAAGGTTTTGATCATACCATTCCACCCGTGTTAGAAAATATTGATCTTTATCTCTGGAAAGCAAGGATGAAAGGTTTTATACAATCCTCCAGTTTAAAAATGTGGGACGTTTTTATAAATGATTTTGATTTCAAACCAAAAGGGAACTAGACCGAAAAAGAGAAGAACTTATTTTCCTTAAACATTAGAGCAATGCAAATTTTGTACAAATGCTTAACTGATAGCGATTTCGTGAAAATCAAACATTGCTCTAGTGCTAGAGATATTTGGCTCACTCTTGATGCTATATATGCTTTTAATCACTCTCTTGAGAATAATACTGTCCATAGCTCATCTCGCGCCCCTTGTGGATCAACTGATGGTGAGCTACAGGAAGCTGATATTGAGGAAGCTAGCACCAGTGAAGAGAGTGTCGATCTCTGGCTAGAAGATTCAGAAACTGAAGAAAATGAGGTACCTGAACCTGAACTTTCTGAATTGCAAGACACTTATAATGAGTTACATATTGAATTCTGTAAACTTGCAAAAGAAGTTCTAGGCTTAAGGAAAAAGAACAGGAAACTAGAGGAATTCATTGCTTCTTCTACATCCAAGGTTTCCAATGTTCCATCCATAGAAGAACAGCTATCGCTACCGATAGCTAGTTCCCTACCGGGAGCAGAAGCTCCAACATGTTCCGAACATTGTTCCAATTGTGAATCCCTATCGAAGGAACAAGAAAAGTTTTCAAAAGGCCCTGAGACTTCAAAAGTTGGTTTAAAAGAACAGAGAGTCTTTGAAAACAAAATTGACCAACAAGATAATGATAGGAAATCCCATTCTGAATATCATTCCATTATCTGTCATTATTGTGGTAGATCAGGTCATATTTCTCACACATGTAGTCTTAGAAGAAATTTACATGTGAGAAATAAATTTGTATGGATCCCTAAAGGACAAGTAAGGTCCAGTGCTAACCATGTAGAACCCAAGTACATATGGGTACCAAAACTTCCTTCTAGTGCCTTACTTGTGCAGGAAAGATCAAGAGTTCCTCTTGGACCAAAGAAGAGAACTCGTGGTGATGTCACTGGTACAATCACCTGGTCCAATCATAGGAAGCAGTGCGCAACCACAAGGATCCAAGGTTCTGTCTCATGGATGAGCTGCCACAGAGTTCCACTCAACTATCCTGAGAAGATCAAGAGAGAGAGGATTCTTCGATCAACATGGAGAAAGCCTATGAACTCTGTCTCTCATAAGACAGTGCTTCAGACCAAGGATAAGTATAGAAGATCTCCTTGGGTAAGCAAGGGATCACTTAGGGTCGAAGCATGCGATATTAAAATCTCCTATGCAAATGTTAGATGGGATTATTGAGATCTTACATTAAGCATCTTAGATATTAAAATTATAGAAGAAAGTTTAAAGAAATTCACAATGTTCATAATCTACATGCTATCTATGACTATCATGATCAAAAACTATGTATATCCCTGTGCATATAGTCATGACAGATTCACAATGCCATATACATAATGAATAACCTTTAAGTGCATGTGAATTATACAAACTGACCAGTCAGATCCAAGTTTGGATACTGGAAAACAAAGGGAACTATTTGGTATTTTGTAGGAAAGGAGATCCGAAGGAATGGCAAGACTTGACTGTACCTCATCTGAGCAATTAGACAAATCTTGATGAGCTGATCTTCACGCTTGGGTCTTGGTGCTGCCCTTGAAATGGAAAGAACCCTTGCATTGCCTGTCAAAATCAAGCAAGCTACTGCTGGACGCGAATGTAGCCTTGGTGATGACATTCTTACCCACTCCTCTACTTATGTGATTATCTGGGTAATGAATGCATGTCACTCATTCCATCGGCAATTGACATTCATGTGTCTAAGGATAAAAGTCAAGTTGCTCTATGGAATGGATGTGAAGAACATGTAGCGCCTAACTACATGACTGACTTAACAATTTTCAAATAATGTGATATTGATATGATTTTTAACCTGTGGTAATCTTATTTTTGAAAATGATCAAATCATATCAAATCCATTTTGTTTGGGTTTATAATATTTGTGCATATCAAATCATTTCTTTTTGAAAAGGCACCATTCACAAAAGAAAATAGTTTATGCATTCATTTTGACTTTTGAAAGATTTTTGAAATGCAAACTTTCAAATCAAAGATAGCTTGTGCTACTGATGAATCATAAAACATCTTGACTGTCTATCATAATATTGACCTTTATTAGTCATCAACTAGAATCTTGTGTTTACAAACTAATCCTAAATATTCTTAGCGATAAACTGACTGACTGTGAACTCGAGCAATAGTTTTTAATCACATCTTAAGTCTCCATCTACTAATGATCTCAGTTCAAGCCTGTGGTTAAGTATGTTGACAGATTATGAAAGCTTGAACGATGTGGATGTACAAGAGAGAACGTCAACGAGTATGCTCTTTAACAAGATGAGAAGAAATGGCTGTTCTGAATTCAATCTTGAGGAAATCTCGCCAATTTTATATGAGCATTTCTTTCCATTACTCCTTCTGTTGTGCATTTTAATGGATAGTCTCTCTTGTCGGACATACATTAGGAATCTTAGGAAATGCCTTGAATTAATTTCTGCAAAATTTGATAAATCCAAGAGCAAATGCCAATAGGATAGAAGCCTAAGTGAGTGTAGATAACTAGGCTAGAAAGAACTATTAAAAATCTCTACCCACTGAAAGCCTTATATCCTGGCACATTATCACAAGCCTAGTACAATCTGAATTAAGTTCAAAGCTTGTTGAAATCCTAAGAATAATGAGATCATATTAAGCATATTTGAAAGAACTTGAGCTAAGATTTGAAAATTATTCTTGTGATCATATGCTGAGAATTTGGTTGTTTTGAAATCTTGATTATGGACATTAAAGTTTTTAGAATTTCATTGTGTTGACAATTCACATGCCCTCATAATCTGACATGAACATTCTTAAGACATATTTATCGATCTATACTTGTTTATGAAACTCTGAAAATATGCAATCTGTTCGATACTCCCTGTACTATCACATTGGTACTTATCCAAGAGAGTATGAGTAAAGTTCATGACTTGATAGTGAAACCATGTGAAATTGTGAACTAAATCTGTTTTCACTTTATTAATACTCCTGTTTTACCAAACCAACCAGCAAGCACGTTTTCTTAATATTATGATATTGAGCTGATTAACATAGCTTGTGACTTGGAAAGTCCTCAGCATGTACACTAATGTTAAATCTTAAGTTTTTCCACTGACCATCCGGAAGCGCATATGCTTCCTCTAGCACCTGCAGGTCCCCTAGTGAAAAGGCCATAAGAACTGTCAATATTAAATCTCTAGTCTTTCACATCCGGAAGCGAATCCACTTCCGGTAGCACTTACAAGAGATACCCCTCAACCTGAGCTAAGATGGCAATCGCAAGCAAATCTGCTATCGATAGCAAGGATTGCTGTCGAATCATGAAAGTTTTGCAGGTTCCCTAGTATGGAAGCTATGGGCTATCAATGTTAAATCTTAAGTCCTTCACTTCCGGAAGCAAATCCTCTTCCGGAAGCTCATTTGCTGGCGCTGGGTGATGACTCAAAGCAACCGGGAGCGCCAGTGTCTGGGTAAAAGACATCTCACTTCACCAAACGTTTCATCTTACTCCACAGGAAGTTGTGCCCCCTCTGACAGTGTGAAGAGACACGTGTCAAAAAGGTGCGCCGTTCCAATTAAATGTTTACATTTTCCCATGAACAAGCGCATGCTTCAATGTAGAGTCATTATGAGCATTTCATCCGTTGTGAATTTGCATAAATAGGAACCAACAGTCATTTTTCTTTTCACTTTTCACTTATACAAATTTCTTGCACCCAAACTCTCTGAAAACATTCATCGTGTTCATCATCACATTCATACTGTTCTTCGTCGTGTTCTTCATCTTTCTCTTCATCTTCTGCATCTCTGTGCATTTCATCACATACATTCCACTCAAACCCTAAACCATACACAAAATGGCCTGATCTCACGAATCAAACCTCAACCCTCGGATAGCCACTTCCTCCAAGAAATCAAAATCTGGGAAATCTGGGCATTCGAAATCTGGGAAATCTGGGCAAGTGCATGAACAACATGAACATTCAAAGAAAAAGGGTAAGAAGAGAGTCCAGTTCAGCGAAGAGCCTTCATCCAAGCGACAGAGAGTGGAGGATGATCCGTTAGTATACAAGGATGGGCCGCTGGAGGCTGTTACTTCCAAGTTTGAAACAACAAAGCCCTACTTCTCACATGGGATGTTCATTGACTTGGTTAAAATTGAAGAACTGGGTTTTGGCCATTTGAAGGAACATCTCCAGAAATACATGTGCTGGCTGGGGATCAACAGTCAGTACAACATCAACGTGCTCAGGGTGTTCTGCCAGTCTCTCACAGCCAAAGCCAAGTACAAGACGGTGAATGAGAAAGAGACCATTCGCAGAGTCACCTTTAAAGCCACAGTGAGGGGGAGGACAATCAGTTTTACTTGGAGAGATATCAACGACCTGCTCGGGGTCATTGAGGAAAGCATGAACGAGTGGCTCCACCCTGAAAAACTAATCCAGGAGGAGCTTGAGAGAGTATATGAGACCAAGGGGAAGAAGGTCTCTGCCATGTCTGACTCCAACCGAGTACTTCAATATATCTACTCGCGCTTGATGACTCATAAAGGGGGGAACTTCAACGAGTTCACCCAGCTAGACAACCCATGGCTCCCCAGGTTCCTCACCAAGCAGCCGATCAACCCTGGGCAGATGATTAGTTTGGATCTGCACAGGTGGTGTGAAACCAAGGACAAGAAACCTGGCCATCTTCCCTATCCTCAAGTCATTGCTTTCCTCCTGGAGAAATTCTTGATAAAATCCACTGAGGAAGCTGACAATATTCCATGTCTGCCCATCGGATCAGTGAATATTGGGAAGATGGGGATCAAGTACAACAAGCCAGCAATGGCTACTAGGTCTGGATCTCAGGCAGGGAGTGCCTCACATACAACTGCTCCCTCTATATCTGGCGCAGGGGATCAAGAGGTAGATTCCCATGCTGGCCCAAGCAGAGCTCCAAGGCTGTCTGTTGCACAGAAGACCATGATGGCTGAGTTGCGAGAGGAAATATTTCACAGGCTGCCTGAAACATTGTTGGCCCCTCTCAGAGCAGAATATGATGGATCCCTTCAGCAGCAAGGGCAGAGGATCCAGGGCATCGAGGATCGCCTAGGAAGGGTCGAGGCCAAATTAGACCTGATAATTAACCACTTCCAAATTCCTCAACCTCAAGCCAATCTACCACCACCTCCTCCTCCTAACCCACCTCAACCACCTTCACAGAATGATCCACCTCCACCTTCACCCAGAAATGACCATCAACCATCACCTCACAACTCTCCTGACCCATCCCCTCACAACACCCCTCAGAACTCACCTCAAATCTCCCCTCGCCAATCACCTCATAACTCACCATCACCTCACACCTCTCCCAACCACTTACAATCCTCCAACCCACTCCCTCACAACCTTCTTTCCATTCCCGAAGCTCTTGGGTTCTTCTCTTCCCATCACCCCCTTAGCCACATATACCTGAAAGATTTCCCCCGCCTTCGGAGGTTACCTGAAATAAACATACCTTCCACCCCCTATTCATCTACCTACCCCTTCGATGGCTTATTCACAGATCCCTCCTGGTTCCCTAGCCCCACTCCTTCACCAGACAACTCACCCCCTTCCTCACCTGACACTTCACCACCCAAGAAACATGGCCCTGATCCTCCACCCTCCTCTTCACCCAATCCTTCCTCCCTGGCCCTCGCCCTTATTGATGATGCCAAAAGGGGGAGAGAAATCCTGACTCAACCCTCCTTATGGTTAGATAAGGATATTACTGCTGCACTCCGCCGAGCCATGGATCATCAGAGATTGGGAAGAGCAGAAAGCCTTATCCGTGGGGAAGCAATAAGGTTTATGCAACAGCAGCGCTCAGACATCTAAAGGTCAAAATGGGCAATGGTATTGGTTGATAAGCCCGATGAGTTTCCACAGCCTGTGCCTGAGCCTTCATCTTCTGTTCCTCCTCCATCTGTGCCTGCCCGGAACATACTTGAGGAAATTATGATGAAGTATGGGTTGAAAAGGCAAAACAATCCACCTATAGTGATTGCCACTCCAATCCCTCCTTCTGAGCCATCTTCTGCTCCACCTTCTGCTCCAGTGGTCAGCTTCAGCAAGTCTAGGAAAAAGCATGTTGCCAGAAAGGGTACTGGTACTTCTGAGCCTACTGAGAGTGAAGAAGAGGATACAGTTGATCACACTGAGGAGCATGAATCAGAGAGGGTATCTCAAGCAGGGGAAGCATCTGAGCCCCAGTCCTCCACCCAAGCGCCTCCAGAAGAAATTCCTCCACTTGTGGAAGTAAAGTTAGAGGTGGAAGATATGACTCCCGAAGAATTTGAGCGCTATGGTTACACTGATAGACTCACACAAGAACAATTCTTCGTTCTGGATGCTGAGAGGGCTAATGCTAAAGCGAAAGGGAAAGCGAAGGCAGACCTATCTCATGATCCTACTTTCTCAGCCTGGAATGTCAAAGTCAGAGCTGTCCATTTTCCTCATGGATCCATTCCAATCACAGACTCTGAGGAAGGAAGGGCTCTTGGTTTGAATGAGGCTAGTGATCTGAAGAGAGCCATCGCTGAGTCCCTTGAGACGGAAAGACTCAGAAAAAAAAATGAGGAGAGGGAGCTACAAGCCATTCTTGCCCAGATCGATCAACAACAGATGAATGAGATATGGGCCAAGGCAAATGAGGAGTTTGAAGAGTGCCAAAGAGAGAAAGAGAGGAACAAGAGACACAAGCTTTAGAACCCCAACCTCTCATGCATTTAACTTAGAATTTTTCTTTTCATATTTCTCATGCATAGTTATCTGCTTACTTGTATATCTGATTATTGTTATATTCCTAACTTGTAATTGATTTGCTTATAGTGAAGTTTGCCTTTGAGTTCATCTGTGCCTTTTATTTGATTAATTCTTTAAAATAAACTTGATTAGATAACTTAGTTTGTCATCATCAAAAAGGGGGAGAATGTTAGAATCTTAAGTTTTGATGAAGACTAAAATGTGAAAGAACAAGTTAAACACTTAGAAAAATTAGGTTAATATAGAACCACAAGTAAGAGTACAACCGGATGTGGATTTACTTCCGGATGGACTAGGACTATCGCTCGCGGATGAATGACTCATCCCCCAGCGGAAGCAAGTAATACACTAAGTCATAACTCAGTCTAGGAACATTAGGAGTATAAAATCCTTGAGAATAAGTTAGGACGCAACCGGATGCAGGAATGCTTCCGGATGCTTAGTGACTAGCGCTGCCTGTTGGACTAGGCAACACCGAGCGTCAGTGAGTATAACTCTAAGACATAACTTAGATCTAGTAAGAGTGCTTCCGGATGTGGAATTGCTTCCGGAAGTAAGAGAGCTCCTTAGACTAAATGAACTCCCACTGCATGTGACTATGTGTTAATATTGCTAGACTAACGTTCAAGTGCAGCACACTGAGTGATGTTGCTTCCGGATGTGGATTTGCTTCCGGTAGCAATCAGAATGTCAGAACAAGCAGCAGTGCAGTGTCAGACTGCTTTTTGGCAGAGCAGAGTTGTCAGAGTTGCTTTTCAGAGATAAAAAAAAGTCAACCCTGCTGAGCATTAATGGAGCATTAATGAGCAACGGTAACAAGGGATTAACAGCTATATTCAAACGGCCTTGTCACCTACCAAGAGAGAGAATACTTGAAGACTATATAAAGAAGCTCATCTTCATTTATGAAGATAACTTGGAAAAAACGCAGAAATCTAGAGAGAGAAACTGAGAGCATTCTTCAAGCATTCAAAGCTGCCCAGAAAAGCAAGAGAGCACTTATTACATTGAGAGTTCGTTTCATTTATCCATCTTGTACTCTTTGTAGTTAAGTCTCTTCATTCATTGAGAGCATTCATTGTACTTAAGTGAGTAACATCATCTATTCTTAGAGAGAATTCTTGAGAGAATCATTTGTACTTAAGTGTTTATCACAATCAGTTCATAGAGTGAACATATTATCAAATCCTCTAATTGATAGAGGCTGTTCTAAAGCTTGGTGCTTGAAGAACAGTATTGTAACATTACAAAAGTGAGGGGGAGTATTTAGAGGTTTTCTAAATCTCCAAGGTTGCAAGTGAGCCCGTGTAAAACTTGCGGTTGTAAGGTTGCAAGTGAGCCCGTGTAAAACTTGCGGTTGTAAGGTTGCAAGTGATCCCGTTGTAAAACTTGCGGTTGTAAAGGTTTGCAGGTAAGCCCGGTGGAAAACCTGTGGGTTGTTAGGTGAACCCGTGTTCGTAAAACCTAAAGTGTAAAGGCTTTCTTGTGCCTGGTTTAAACAAGATGTTTAGTGGATTGAAAATCTCAGGTGAAGCCTGCGGACTGGATGTAGGTCTGGAAGCGACCGAACCAGGATAAATTTGTGTGTGCTTATTCAGGTTGTTTAATCTACACATCTCAAGCACCACACCACCATATACTTACTTGTGCATGGGATGATTCATCGTCACTCTCATCAAGCACAAGGAATAAGGGTTTAAAAAAGGAGAATTTTATAAGTTTTATTCTGACACCCAATTCACCCCCCCCTCTTGGGTGACAGCCACTCATTTCAAAATCGTGTTTGAAACTCCAACTCTTTTTACATTTATATTTAAAACTCTTTTCTTACTTGAACAACAATCTCTCAACATGTTTTTACTTAAGACAATTAATGATACAATTAGTGCTAATCACTTTGTTTAAACTATAATCTCTGCGGAACAACACTTTTTCTATACTACACTTGACGACCCGTATGCTTACGGAAGGGCACCAAATCCGCGTTAAGTCAGTGCATAATGTCAGTTCAATGAATTTGTGTGATATGAATGCTTATGGACATGAAAAATTTGAACTGTGTGAAAATGTTGATGTATTTCCTCCAAATGATTTTCAACATGGTCAGAGGGTCTTGTTGTATAATTGCAAGATCAAATTATTTTCAAGAAAGGTGAAATTTCGTTGGTCTGGACCATTTATCATTGTGCAAGCCTCTGATTTTGGTGCTGTGGAGTTAGAGAACAAAAAGGGTGAAAGATTCAAAGTGTTTGGGCACCGGTTGAAGCATTATTGGGGTGGAGAGATTGATCGCCAAACTACCTCTATTTCACTCTCTCAGTCCACATGATGTTGCAAGAAGTCGAGCTAAGGACTATAAACTAAGCGCTTCTTGGGAGGCAACCCAAGTTCTCAACTTTTGTCTTTTATTTTGTTGTTTTATCTAACTTTAGGTTGTTTTTGGTAGTTTTGCTTTTGTTTTTCTTGTGTGTAGGAAGAAAGGTCCTCACTGATACTTGAACTACCACTTGATGTGGAGAGCTGGAGCTTACGTTTTGGAGGGCAAGAAGTGGTCTACAAAGGGGAGTAGATCTAAATTCCAAACTTAAATGCAATTTTCAGCATCATTTTTGGTTGAGTGCATGGAATTATCCTGTTAAACTGGAACTCTGGTGTTAATGTGCCACTTGACCAATTTGAACTTGATGAGCCTAAATGTGATGGACTTAATGCTTGTTTGTATTGAAACAATTTTTGGCGTTTTTGTGAGTGATTTTTGGTTGTGAGAAGAAAGTAGCTTGTGCTTGGATCTATGTCTGTGGTGTGTGGACTTTGTTTTGATTTGTTGTAAACATGTTTCCGTGGCATACTAAAAGCACCTTACGCTGTCTAGTAAATAAAGTGTCTTTTGTGTGATGAAATTCCTATTATTTCAACCATGTGCTACTTGTTTGATTTTTGGATTGTAGTGAAATCAAGGCTTGTGTATTGGTGATTTTTGGGATATGTCATGTGATTGATGGTTGGTGTCAAAATGTGGTCTTTTTAGACACATTCATTTTGATGTGTGGATAAGATGGTTGTTGATCATAGGGATGATTTAGAGGCATATGTGCTGGTTAAAATAGGTATGTTGCATTTTGTATTGGAATTCCATGGGTAGGAAATTCTGCAGATCAGATTGCCGTGCTGTCAAATTCTCGCCAGTGGCTAGCCAACGGGCGAGCCACTGGCGAGGAGGCACGCCATTTGGCTCACCAAATTGGCAAGCCAGTGGCGAGCCGTTTCTGGAAACTCGCCGGTTGCTCGCCAACCGGCGAGCGGCTGGCGAGAGTCGTAAAAAAAATCTGCATACACAAATAAAAAAAAACCCTAAACCCTTCCTTCCATCTTCATTCCCCAAGCTAGCCGTCGCCTTTCCTCCTTCACACCCACAAAAATCGGCCACCCACCTTCATCCTCCTCACACACCCAAGACCAACCACCATATCTCTTCTCCTTCACCTCCACCAACCCTTTTCTTTGAATCTTTCACCATTTCTCCCTCTCCTTGCGCATCCCTATCTCTCCCACCACACTTCACCGTGTTCCCTCCTCCGTGGCCGTCGCCGTGCTCGACGGTGACCTGCTTCATCTTCACCGCTCATCTTGCATCTCTTCCTCTCACTCATACACACTACTATCCCAAAACCCACAGTTCCCTCTCTCTCACTTTGTCCAGTTCTACAAGCCACCACAGCTCGCCGGCAACACCCATCACCGCCGCCGTCACACTCTCTCTTGTCTTCACCGCCACCATTCCCCTTATTTCTTCCACCTAGGTAACTTTCATGGCTCTTAGCTTTCCTTAGTTCTTTGTTTTGAGTTTTGATTAGCCTAGGTTAGATTTGAATAAAGTAGAAGCCTTTGAAAATCTCGAGAGGGGTTAGAGTTGGTGAGACAAGAAAGGGATTGTATAACACTAGTAAGGTGAAATTTTTGTGACTAGGGATGAACTTCTGTGACTATGTTGATTATGCCTTGTGAATAAACTAAGCATGTAAGAGTAAGACTAGGACTAGCCACAGGAGTTAATTGGTTTGCAGAGTACAACTAGTGTTGAGAGGGCTGAGAATTCTTAGGGGCTGAGTGATACATTGTCCTTCATGTTGATTTGGTATATCTAGGCTCTTTATTGACTTCATGACAAGTGTCTTTAGCATCAAATTTGGGCCTTACGCTTAAAATTAATTTGTGAAGATCTATCTGAACTTTTTGAAAAATGGAATTGCTTTTGGTCATCATAAAGTCACTTTAAGGCCAAATTTATGCTAAAGCACATGTTTTGAACACATTCATCATTAGGACTTTGTAGAGGTTGAGAAAAATTTTTGGAGTGAAGAGTATAAGGTGTAATTGGTTGAAATAGATCCATGAAAGTTTAATTAGCATTGAAAATGAGCTATACACTATTCACATCTTTGAGGGTTGTTTTGGTTTGCCCTTGAAATTTTTGAAAGTCATTTTGAACATAATAACTTTACCATACTTTAAATAAAGTGTGAAGATCAATTTCAATGCTAATGAAAACCATTTTGGATATCTATATCACATCATTTTTGGATTGGATGGTAGATTGATTTAGGCCTAGGTGGGGAGTTGTTGAGAGGTTTGAAGTCTTAGCTTAGTCCAAGTTTGGGGGATTCAGTGGCAAGGACCTTTCTCTATAGGATTTCTTTCTTAAGCACTTTTTGGGTTAAGTAGTCCCTTTGTTTGTGTTTGTGCCTATTAACTAATCTTTTGAATGCATGCTCACTTTTTCCTTACATGTGTTGGTTTTGTGTGTTTTGTGCTTGCACTTCCCTTTTTCTGCATCACAGTGAGGACACTGTCTGTTTTAAGTTTGGGGGAGGGTTAATCACTTTTGAAACCTTTTGATACTCACTTTGGAAACTTTTAGACACTGAATAAATCCTTTTTGGTAAATAATAAGTGCACAGGAAATATTTTTGTTTTGGATGATGAAATTGTGAGATTTGCATACCATGCTTAAGTTGTTGCTTTAGTTTTTTATGAGTGGACTATAAGTTCTCTTAAAATTTGCTAGAAAGTTCAATGATCGCAATTAGTTGAATAACATTGGGGTGTATGGAAAAATAGATATGTATGCATTGCATAACATGAGTTGTTGCATTAAGGCAAATCTTTACCTGATTCTAATGAGTAATTTGCGCACATTGGAGGTTAAGGTGTATTTGGAAGGGTTTGATGAAGGAAGATTTGCAATAAACCAAATATATGCATCTGTTTTCATTTGAAAAATTTCAAAATTCCTTTTGGAAAACTTCAACATTTTTCACAAATTGCACATAATTTTGAAAAATGATTGAGGCAGTTCTTAAATGCGAATGAGCCTTTCAAGCCATCATTGATATTTTATATCCCATTTGCACCCTTTTTGAGCCTTATAAAGAAAAACCATGTGAAATTTCTTTTTGAAACCCACATTGGACTTAACCCTTACAGCCCGAAAAACCATGAACTACCTGAATCTTGAGATAATGGACATTTCATTAGTAGTGAGGATTAGTACGGTTGCTAAAGGTGTGTAAATGTAAGTACATTGTGAGAAGGGAAATATCGGTTGTGAAAGGAAAGTTTGTACTCCTAAGTCAAGATAGTGATGAATGAAAAAAAAAGAGAAGAAAGAAAGAAAAAAAACAAAGAAAGAAAAAGAGAAAAGTAGAAAAAGAAGAAAATGAGTATAAAAAAAATGTGTTGCAATAAGACTAGGAGTACAAAGAATCAAATTGAGATGAGTTTGAGGGACTTTAAGCTTTTTGGAAGAAATTTTTGTATATGAGTGAATCTAATGGAATGTATTCATTTATCTGAAGATATTTGAATTCCTTTTTCCCTTTCTTTCAAATAGCTAAACACTTAAAACCCCTAGCCCCATTACAAGCCCTGAAAAGTCCTCTTGATTTTGATCTTATGTGCTAAAGGTTTAAAGTGGAGAAGAGGGAAGAAAAGAATGAGAAATTTGAAAAATGACAGCATATTAATGATTTGAGGTTATTGCAAAAGGACTAGAGAACTTGGAAGAATTCCCTTAACCTCATCACACACACACCTACTCATTGAATCTTGAAAAGCTTGTTTTTAATGTAGTGAAACATTTATCATTGCATACATCCTTTGTTTTCCATACATCAAATAGTGATGACAACAAATGAGAACAAGTATGTCAATCAAAGTAAAGTGAGCTTATAGTCAACTCCGGAATCTTTTTTTTGAAAATTTGCTTGAGGACAAGCAAGAACTTAAGTTTGGGGGAGTGATAAACTCCATAATTTCACACAATTCATCTTTATTTCCTTCTAGTTCACACTCTTTTTCATGATACATAGATAACAAAACACACAAATACTAATAGAAAGTGATGCAAATAGGAAATCATTCATTTGTGTGAAATTTAGAGTTTAATGCTTGTATATTTGAGACATGGAAACTCTTCAACCCTCTTGCTAGCTTGTGTAGGAAGAGGTGGACAGGTGTTAGAAGCTCGATGAAACCCAAGTACTACAACAAAGGAGAAAAAGGAGCAAGGGAAAGCAAATCATAAATCCTTAGAAAAGTTACATGCCAGTGGCTCGCCAACTAGCGAGCCAGTGAAGCCAACAGGCAAGCAATTGGCATGCCCTCTCTGTATTCTCGCCAGTGGCTTGCCAACTGGCGAACAACTGGCGAGCGACTGTTCGCAACTGCGCGTTTTGATCATATTTTCAGCATATAAAAAGGGAAACTAGGGCATTTCAAGGAGAGGCTGGAAAAACACGAGTGAGCAGACTTCTAGGGCACATTTTGGAGTCTTGAAGAGCTTGAAGATCTTGGGAAAAGCTTGGGATTCAAGTGGGAAGCTTGGAGAGATTTGAGTTTTCCTCATTTGTAGTTGTATATCTTCTTCTCTCTTCTTCATATCTCTTCAATGAACTCTTTCATAGTTTTAGGGTTTGTTTTAGTTACATTTATGTGTAACTAAAACCCTAATTTAGGGTTGTTATGAACCTATTTATGGATTGAACCATCTACTCTCTCTTTCTTTAAGTAATTAATGAAGTATATGTGTAGTTTTTATCTTGCTCTCTATTTGTTTTAAGTGCTTGATCACCACTTACTTAGTTAAATGGAATATGACTTGGGAAAGTGTATTTTGTTTTAGAACTTGGATAAAAACATGTTGGACTTGAAGTTTATGGTTTTAAATGGATGGTTTGTTGATAACATAGAGATATAGTTATTGACCTAACATAGTCATAATTAGGGTGGTTGAGGAAAGGAGCTTGCATTTATTGTGACAAGAGATAGTGCAATAAATGCTAGTATAAATTTGATTTTGACTTGGGAAAGTTTATTCAAATGATTTCGAACTCTAGACTTGCACATATTTTCATTTAATCACTTAAAAATGAGAGGGAAACCTTGGTTCATGAAGTAAATAGGAGATTAGCAACCCTAGGCCTTAATTATCATTGTTAACTCGTGTTTGTAACCCCAACTCTCTTTGCATTCAAATTTAAAACTCTTTTCTTACTTGAACAACAACAAAATCTCAATATGTTCTTACTTAAGACAATTAATGATATAATTAGCGATAATCACGTTGTTTAAACTACAATCTCTGTGGAACGACAACCATCTACTATACTACTTTTGACGACCCGTATGCTTACGGAAGCACACCAAATCCGCGTTAAGTCAATTATATCATCACTTTTGCCCCTAAATGATATTGCAAAATAAGACATTTAATTTAATCACATAACTTTTAAGGCGTGACTACCATCTCTTTATTTTATTGTGCATAGATGTATCCCGATTGTATCTCTATCTTATTTTTAATTTAACCTTTGACCTATATTCATTTAGGTATTGAGTCCTCTTGGTTATGGGAAATTCCTCTCCAAACAAGCAAGGGACATAATCAATATAGCCAGGGCAGGGAAACTAGACAATACAAGTTTTTCCATTTTGAAATCAGTAGTTAAATTAAAGAGCACAGAATATTTCATTAAAATAATACCAGGCATAAATGATCAACCATACTAGTTCTAAAGTTTTCTAAGAAGAAAGGGAGAAAATTATTTTTAAATGATACAATTTGTTGTGAGACATAACTCCCAACAAGGAAATGATTTTTTATTTTGTCTAAGGCTTTCAAAATATCAAAATTTGCATATCGTACATATATTTCCCGATGTAAGGTAGTAAATATGCTTTCCTAATTAGAACGTATGATTTCACAATGAATTTTAATCTGGAATCATTCAAATAAAGTTCATTTTTGCTAAAAAATGTTTAACATGTCAACTCAACAAAACTAACTAATCGTGAAAGAAATTATCTCTAATTATATATGCCATGTAATTCCCTTTAGTTTCAAAACGCCAATACTGTTTATAATACAACTTCCTATGTCTATCAAAAAGCCAAGTTATGTTTGAGTTTATTGAGACGTGAATATTAATAAATATGTCACTAATTTTATTTTGTGATAGTTTTACATGGTATGATATAATTTTATTTAAATTTCTTCCTTTGAAAAAGCTGATTTGTGTTTATTTATACTTTTCTGAGGAGAAATTTAAAATAACAAGCACCAGTTGAGATACTCTAATAGCCAAAAAGACATGCACATGCACATGCACACTTATCTTTGCATGAAGAGCAAAAAAAAAAAGCATTTCTTCACTAAAATAAGTTAGATATATTAGTATTTAATTTAATATTTGTGCTTGTGTATGTGTATCAGTGAAACTTCTCCATGATGTAATATCCAATATAATTGACTAATTTAATGGGATTATAGAGGTAAAATATATTACATATAACTAAAGCATATTATAATTACTCTAAATTAATAAAGTGCATGTATTTCACCTTCTAAATTAGAAAAAAATATAGTTTTGAGAAAAATGATTAATACAATGATTTTAAAGTGATTTATTTATCTTCTTTGGTCTCTCAAAATTAATCAATTGTATTTTATTTTCTTGGGAATGGTAGGTGATATATATAGCCAAAATATAAATAAAATATATTTTATTTATATATTACTCCAGCTATATATAAATAGCATATTTGGTTACTCATAATTTTCTTGTTGCCAATTTGACCTAACAAGAACCAGTTGATAAACTCTAATAGCCAAAAGAAACAAACATGCGTGCTTATGAAATGTATTTCTTCTCTATTTAATATTCGCTAAAATATATTTATCAGTGTGTGTCATGTGATTACTCTAAAATTCGGAAGTAACTTGAAATTCAAAAATCAATTTTAGAGAAAATTGATCAATACACATTATTTAATAAAAAAATCGATACTATAATTTGAAAGTGATTTATTTTTCTTATTTGGTCTCTCACCAATTGTATTTCATTTTTAAGAATAGTAGGTTATTGTGTGTGTGTGTGTGTGTGTCAGTTATTAAGACTTCCTAATACAATACTCCCGCCATTCCTAAATATAAGATTACTTTAGGGAGGAGAACTTGTTCCTAAATATAAGATCACTTTCTAATTTGACTCAAGTTTTCCCCAAATCACCCCTATACTCCCCTTCACCCAAAAAATAGTAGTTTGAAGGTGAGAGGATATTTTTAAAACTTAGGTGAGGGGTATTTAGAAAATTTCATGTGATCCTAACTCATTGGAATGACTTCCTTAATATCTCCAAATTATTTAAAGTGATCTTATATTCAGGAACGGAGGGAGTATACTATTGTCCACATTAGTTGTACTATATATATGTCTTTGATTTGCGTAATCGGCAACATAAGTTCAGTTCAACAATGTGCTCTAAGAAATTGTTTTTGATCTCTCTTGGGGTGGTGTTTCTCATCACCTCAAACTTTGCATATTATTCTCATGCTAATCAAATGACTTATAAGCTACGTCCATTAAAGAATTCGAAAGTACTGAAAACATCATCACATGATCACCATTCTCTACCCATCGACAGTCACCCAATTCAAGATCCATATGTTGAAAAACTACATGTTCAAAAAACTGAGTCGTTACAAGATTATGGCCCAGATCCAGATTTTGATCCATTTAAACCGGATCCACATCCAGATTATGATCTTTTTCCGGATCCTCCGGACGATACACGTATATCTCCGCCACATGCTCCTTCTAGGGTACAACCTCTAATGCATGACTCATTGTATGAGAGTATCCCAGTACTACCACTGTCATATGTTGAAACTCCAACGATTGAAGGGCGGTCTATTCACAATCTAAAAGATCATAAGGAAACCACAAATTGATGATCGGGTCAAAACGAAACTTCTTTTGTGAACCACACTTTTAAAATCCACATTTAAAAACAATAAACTATCCTAGGAAGTGCTAAGTCTGTTGACATTACGAAAATGAGAGAATAGATTCTCTCTACTATTAATGAATAATAGGCCTCTAATATGGCATTTAATAGTATCCAATTATTTATTTCTGTACTTGATTATTTCTATACTTTTACATATTTGTCTTATTGTTCATTATGTATGATGGTATGATTGCAATCCGTTCTCCAAAATATGACATCAATCATATATAATAAAAGTATGTATTTTAGTTGAATACCACTTTTATTTCTCAGTATGGTTTGATCGATATAATACATCATTGTAATTAATATTTAGGTAATTTTTAAATTACGAGCTGAGTTACTGTCGTAAATGTACGCCCATCTGTGAAGTTTACAATCATTATAGTGTTTGTTGTTTAATTATATTTGAAATCCTACCTTATATGTTCATTAATGTTGTTTTGTTTTGTATTATATAAAATGTGGATAATATATCAAAAAATATAAAATGTAGATAGGCCTCTAATATGTAAAAACTTTAAGATTGTATGTCTTCTTTTATAATTGTATGTCCGATTATAAAAAATGAAGAAATTCTACACCTACTTACGAAAATAAGAGCGAATTTCATGTCCTTCTATATATAAAAAAATATATCTGAATATAATTCTTATGTTTTTATCAATTCATAAGAATGAAGGGTTAATATGTTATCATATGCATTTATGAAAAGTTCATGTGTCACAAAATTAAAGAATGTGGTTAAAAAATACCACACACACATATATATTAAAAGAATTCTTAAATTCCAAGACTATTCTTGCAAATTTGAATTGTGAGCCTCACTCAAACGGGCTACACTCACATGATTTAGTCAAGAAAGGTATGAAGGTCTGGTGATGTTATACTATAAAAACTAACTAGGACCCTCTCCCGCCCGCGCAATGCGTGGCAGCTTCACTTCGACCTTTCACTTCACGCATTCTATAAATATAAATGTTACTTTAGGGAGACTTTTCTACAAAGATGATAGTTGGTCCGGAGGTATGAAATCACTTGTGCTCGCAGACACACTTGTGTGGAAATAGAAGTAATCACATGTAGAAGTATTGAAGTAAAATCAGTCAAGTCACATGGTCACTTACAACCAAACAAATTAATTGGCTCTTGGCTATAAAAGCATGTAGATATCTTTTGTGCCACCAATCAAGGTCTGCAACGGAATCTCTTTTTTTTTTTTTATAAAGGGAAAACTAATTTATTAATGCAAATAGGAGTGTTTATGTAGGAACAACTAACTGGATTGGCCAAAAAAAAAAAACTAACCGGCAAGAGCAACTGCAAAAGGAGAACTACAATGCGTAAGGGAATTACAATATCTATTATCTAAAGGATAGGGAGGGAAACCTTGTCTAATAAAGAGAACTACAATGCGTAAGGGAATTACAATAAATTTAGAACTACAATGCAGCTAAGTCTTTAACATTCAAAGTATTTTTATTCCAAGTATCCAACAGTTTTACACTTTATTAGACAAACTTGACCTCATATATTATCGAATAGAACCAAAATCAATTAGTAATTAATAAGAGCTAGTCGCCAAAAAAACGTTTCTTAAAAAAACATTTGAATGCTAGTTGGGTGTCTGGAGTTGATGCTTCTCTTCCAATATTGCCTGAAAGTGAGGATGCACAAGAGGGGGTGAATTGTGCTACAAAATAAAACTTAGAAAATTAAATTGCACAACAATTTATACTGGTTCGGTCTTAACTCTTGACCTACGTCCAGTTCTCAATCCCCTGGTTGAGTTCCACTAATCCACAGGTTTTACAACTGGTTCACCTGCAACCTTTACAACCACAAGTTTTACGGGCTCACTTGCAACCTTTACAACCTAACTTGCTCCCCCTTACTACTTGTAAGGGTTCAACCTTTAAACAAAGGATTTACTACTTAGTTCACTTAATGAACAAATAATGTTACTCACTTAAGTACAATAATTGCTCTCAATAAATGAAGAGACTTAAATGCAAAGAGTACAAGATAACTAAAGAATAACTCTCAAGGTAATACGTGCTCTCTTGAACTTTTTGCTTTCTGGGTAGTATGAGCTTTGAATGCTTGAATGAATTTTTGCAAATTATGTTCGGTGCTTCATAAATGATGAAGTTGTTCCTTATATAGCATCCACTAATACTCCACATGCTTGGATGGTAACAATGCCGTTTGAATATGTCCGTTAAACCCTTGTTACCGTTGGCTCCATTAATGCTCCATTAATGCTCAGCAGGGTTGACTTGCTTTATCTCTAAAAAGCAACTCTGACAACTCTGCTCTGACAAAAGCAACTCTGACTTCTGTGCATGTGTACGTTCTGTCTCTTGTACTCTTGCTGACGGATGATCATGTGCAACCGCAAGCAGGAGCCTTGTTCTGCAAGTGTTAGTCTCAGAGTCCCAGTGCTAAGAGCATACACTATCGGAAGCTCATTTGCTTCCGGAAGTGAAACTAAGTTCTGCACACAAATGTTAGTCTAACAGAGTAATATATATAATCAAGTGCAGTAAGAACCATACATGTTATGGGAAGCATTTTTGCTATGGGAAGCAATCCTACTTAGACTAGGTTGACTTAGTTTGTTATTGACTTCCGCTGTGGGATGTGTACTACATCCGCAAGCGTTAGTTGTTTTAGCTCTAAGACTTTGTTAACTAGGATCAGACTTAGTGTTCTAATGACTTCCGCTATGGAATGCATACTACATCAGCAAGCGCTAGTTACGTTGTATTTGCTCTAAGTCTTCCGGTAGTGATTTTGCATCCGGTTGTGTTCTAACTTAGGATTTAATTCTAATCTGATTCTTCCTAAGTGATCAATCAGTTCTTTCATATTTTAGTCTTCATCAAAACTTAAGATTCTAACATTCTCCCCTTTTTGATGATGACAAACAAAGTTAACTTATGAAAGCATACTTAAACAGATATAATAAATTAACACAAGTATAAATTCAAGTAAGCGAACTTCATTGATAGGCAGAAAAATTACAAGTGTTAGATATTCAAAATATTATAACCATGAATACTGTAAAGACAGCGAGGATATTACAAGTATGATGAAAAGGATGTACAATCAAAAAAAAAATGTTATGCTATGCATGAGAGTTTTGGTGAGGTTCTAAAGCTTATGTCTTTTGTTCCTCTCTCTTTTGTTCTGCTCATGCTCCTCATCCATCTTAGCCCACATCTCCTGCAGTTCTGACTCTTTGATTTGAGCAAGGATCTCTTGGAGCTCTCTCTCCTCATTAGCTTTTCTAACCCTTTCAAGCTCAAGAGATTCCTCGATAGCTCGTTTTAGATCTGCAGCCTCATTTATCCCAAAAGACCGTCCTATTGCTGAGTCACTGATGGGAATGGTTCCGGAAGGGAGGTGGACATTCTTGATCTTTACATTCCATGCTGGGAAGTCAGGATCATCAGACAAGTTTGCCTTCCCTTTCCCTTTCCCTTTCCCTTTTACTCTTGTTTGTGCATACAGAACGTCAGTTCTCTCAGCATCCAGAACCTGAACTTGTTCGTAGGTAAGTCTGTTGGTTCCACCATAGCGCTCAAGTTCTTCTGGGGTCAAGTCTTCCACCTCTAGCTTTACTTCAACTTCTGGTGGGATATCCTCAGCTTGCTCTCGGGCGGATAACCTAGTCTGAGAGGCTTCCCCTGACTGTGACACCTTCTCAATTTCAATATTCTCAGGAGCAGCTATGGACTCCTCTTCATTTTCTGGTGAGAATGCACTGGGGGAAGGGGCGACCCTCTTTCTGGCTGTCCTTTTCACCCTTGTCTAGCTGAAGTTGACAGTAGGAGGGATTGGAGCTGGTGCGGAGGGAGGAATTGGTTTGGCGATGACTACCACTGGCGGCTCTGGCCTCTTAAACCCATACTTCTGGCATAATTCATCTATCAGGTTGAGAGCAGGCGCAGAGGGTAGTACAGGCTCAGCAGGGGGTACCTCCTTAGGTTGTCCAGCCAGCACCATCTGAAGACTTGCCTCACTGCTGGCAGGCTGTTGTTGGCTCATGAACCGGATGGCTTCACCACAGATTAGCTTTTCTGCTTGGCCAACACGCTCCATGTCCATTGCCCTTCTGAGGGCAGCAGCGACGTCCTCATCAAGCCACAGGGATGGCTGTCTTAGGATATCTCTCCCCCTTTTGGCATCATCAAAGAGGGCGAGGGCCAGGGAGGAGGTAGAGGAGGGAATAGCAGGCGGAGGAACAGGGCCATATCTGGGTAGAGAAGGTGGGGTGAGGAGGTATGGTCATCATGGTCTGAGGGTTGGTCTAAGGAAGAGGAAGAGTGGTGAGAGTGGTTGGGTGAGTGATGGTGGTGAGGGGAGTCTTGGGAAGAGGACTGGGTATGGGAGTGGTGATGGTCTGGTGAGTCATTCTGTGGCGGAGGGGAAGGTGGACTCGGTGGAGGTGGAGGAGGAGGAGGAGGAGGAGGAGGGGAAGGAGGAGCTAATAGGTGGCCAAGGAGTAAGTCCAGCTTGGCTTCAACCCCATCAAGGCGAGTTTCCAATCGCTTGATCCTCCGGCGCTGTGTAACATTCTGTTACTAATTCCCTAATTAACCTGTGGCATCTCTTTTAGTTCAATAATATCTTTACTAACTATGATAGAAAAAGGAATTTCAATAATATCAATATCTCTATCATAGTTAGAAAAAGAATATCATAATGATTAAAATATTATCCATGATAGAAAAGAATAAACTAATACTACACAGTTGCTATCATGGATAATTCATTGCTAACCATGTTAGAAAGGATTTGTCTAACATGGTTAATAAACAAAACTAGTTGATATTAAACAATAAATAAATATATATACATGCGGAAGCAGATGCAGCCCTATACAAATTGGCAATATACAATTCCAAATAAACTATATAACTTCTACCTAATTCTCTTTCCTAATGTTCGCGCCTGTGCATGAATACCTGCAAAAATGTCAGTAATCGTGGGATGAGACAATTTGTCCCAGTAATCACCGCTTAACTCACTATAACAGTGAGATGTGCGGTAGTGAGGGCGTCTAAAGGGTACCACAGATATAAAACCAGTAATGTAATATATATATATATATAAAGGTTTCTTCCATGCTCACTCAAGTCCAACAACCACATCCAAACCAAATCAATTCATCATCTCCCTACTCCAATCAACTAATACTACCACAACAACTCTCACACTCACCTACAGATGCATTGTGCCATCACGGTGCAATCAAGCATCTAATCTTCACTATATGATTTGACACTGTGTCCCTCTCTATAATGAGGGGACAATTTCCCTCTCTGGCAATCTCCAGAGAGGGAACCCCAATTCTGTTTCCATTGCAGAACGGGAACGGTTGGACTCTTCAATGCCAAACAACCGTAGGTCGCTTTCTCTCAATAAGTCGACCTATGATCCCCGGTCTAATCAATCCGAAAAGGATCATCAGTACAAATAACTGTCGATTGGCCTATCGACAGTTATCATCGCGCGATGGTACATAAATTTCAGTGTCATGTAATGCTCACCATAACTTTCAATGTCCCAACCACAACCTTTTATACTTTCCATCAATATAACTTTCCAATTCCCTGACCACATTGTACCTATTTCAAATCCACGTTACATTTCAATACTCCAGTCAACAATACCTTATATTTCCCATCCATCTAACTTACCACAATCACAAACTCAACCACGCATTCCTTTTCTATTTCATAACCTCTCAAAATCATCCACACCAAACAGGATACTATATATATGATTTCAAAATTTCATCATACGAAAATAATCGTGTTTGAATGGCACCCAATAGCCTGTTTTGTATAAAAATACCCTTTTAAAGATAATATATATATACAGAGGGTGAAAAAGGATTTTAAAAATCCACACTAACATCACCCTCAATGTTATAGTAAGGTTAAGTGTGATTACCTGTCGCCCTTAGCAATTTACGCAATTTCTCAACCTTCCTTTCTTGATGCCACGAAAGCCTACTTGCATCCGCTCCTATAATAATATAGAGCAAAATGATAAATTAATATCATTTCCCTTTATCATAATTAAACGTCTCTCTCGTATCCTTTCTTACTACCCATTTTCCCCTTTTCTTACTATGAATCCTTCTTTACACTTCTTGTAAGGAACACATTTCCATTTCCAATCAATCAAAGCCAAAGCCTATGCTAATGCTCAACAACTTGACTAACAAATCCAAATTGCATTTAAAGAAATCAGCTACTTTGTTGGAATTACAAGCATCATATCATTTCAAAGAACAATCATTTAATTTCAGATTTATTCAAACTATAGTACCAACAAACATTTCAGCACCCACATCAAACACTCAACTAGAAGATGCACAAAATGGAAGATAATGTAACTACCATATGTACCAAATGTGACAGTGAGATTTAGATGAAATTTCAAATCAGTAAATCAGAAAGGGCAGCCCACCATTGACAGAAAATTCAACACTCTATTAGTAAAATTTGACATGAATTCAAGCTCTTTCTTTCCAACCAAAACCACTCTCTTTCCTACTAAGCCCTTCTAAAATTTAACAAGAAATATCCAACTTTCAAGTTTGTTTTCTCTTCATTTAAGAACACTTTTCCTACGCAGACATAAATATCAAGTTCATAGTCATAAAAGTGTCAATCTGAATAAATATTAAGTTCATTATCAAAAATCCAATGCAAGCTTATACATGAATATTTCTTTATTAGAGTTGGAGTGCTAATATCTTTCATCTTCCTATTCCTACTCAGTCAGAAATAAACAAAAATACTCATGTACCTACATCTAAATCAAAAATAAAACAACTGCTAGCATGTTGGAACTTGATAGCCTTCAAATGAATTACTTCCATTCAATTTCCATGTATTATTTATAATCAACCCACAAATTCCAAGCATTCACCCAAATATAAAACAAGCAACACACATTTCACTCTAGCTATACCTTAGACTCACATGCATTAGCACCATTCAGCTTTACCACCCATTTACAAAACTTTGCAATACAACATTATACATTCTATTTTAGAAACTAGTTTGGCAACAAAACTATTTTAACTCTAGACATGCACACACTTAAATACCTCACATCATTTACAAGCTTAGCATACAACAGTTAAACAAACGCTCAAACCAAGCAAATCAGACTTAAACAAAGGAAAAACATAAGAGCAAAACTTGCATCTTAGCAATACAAATTCCATGTGATCAACATGCATAAAGAACAATTCAACAGCACCACTAATAAAACATACATGCATCTACTTTGGGATTAAATTGATCTAAAACCAACCATAACTTCAATGCCCCACATGCTTCACAACCAAAATAAATTTCAATCCATACTTTTATCCTATTTAGCACTTCTTTACATCAAAAATGACAGAAAAGCATACCAAACACGCATAATTTCCCATTACGAATCATGAACAACCAGAAACGTGGCCCATACATGACAAGAATCCCCATTTCTTTTCAATACACTTAGTCATCATAGCAGAAATTGCAACACTTTATACACCCACATACACAGAATCATATTATTCATATATATATATATATATATATATATATATATATATATATATATATATATATATAAACACTTATATATGAAACTGAAGTTGTAAACCCCCACCCACAAAAACTCAAATCGATTTCTCTCATATCTTGACCAAAACGATGATTGTGTGTAGAGAAGGAAATGAAGTTACCGAAACTCGTCTTGGCCTTGAGTGCATCCACCCAAGCTTCCCGTCGCCGGAAAAGCTCACACACCGCCGGAGACGAAGCCAACACACCAGAAAACGAGGCTCAGCTCATCGGAGAAGAAGAAAGGACAACCGAAGCGAAGTGAGGACGATGAAAATAACGGGAATCAGAGGGAGGGAACGAAACAAGGAAGGAGGAGATTTACTTACATCGTTTCCCCGCCATGCTCATCGGATCTGGGCCGTCTTCCACCGGAACACGCCGCTGCATCTCGCCGAAGTCGGTGCTGAGAAGTGAGGACGGAAACCAGAACACAGGGGAGACAAAGGGAAGTAGTGCGGTTCAATGGTGATGATGAAGTTGAAAGAGTGTAGAAGTGAGGATGTGAGCAAGAAGAAAAAGAGAGAGGAGTGTGTATGACGGCTGAGAAAAGGGAAGGAGAGGAAGAGTGTACATTTAGGGTTATGTGCGAAAATTACAAAAATGCCCTTATTTCTTTATTTCTTTACTTTCCATTTTAAATTCCTACTTAAAAACAAATTATAAAACTATTGTATATACCAATTTACATATATTCTTCCACTATAGTATCATTTATACCCCATTTATTCATTTGCAATGTCTTCTAATTTAATAATGATATCCTAATATCTTAATTAATTCCCTTTTATCTCTAATTCAAATTTTGGGATGTTACACGCTGTCTCCTGTAGGCGGCTTGAAATTCCTCACGGAGAGGTGTCATCAATGGATCCGGCAGCCTAAACAGAAGCTCATGCTTCACTTCGTCGAGTAAGGCCTTCTGGGCAGCAGACACCCTTGGTCCACGAGAGCTGCTTGGGCCAGCCTGGTGAGAGTCGGCTTCCTGATCCCCTACGCCAGAGGTAGAAGGTTGAGAGTTGTGTGAGGCACTCCCTCCCTGAGAGCCTGACTGAGTTGCCCTCACTGGCTTGTCATACACAACTCCCATTTTACCTAAGTTCTTGGAGTCCATGGGCAGACACTTCCTGTTGTCCACTGCCTCAGTGGATTGGATGTTGAAGTTCTCTAACAGGAAGGCGATGAGCTGGGGATATGGGAGAGATGTGTTGTCCTTTGTTGTTTTCCCATCCAGCCATCGGAGGAGCTCTAGAGATATGAGTTGCCCAGGGTTGATTGGCTCTTGACTGAGGAATCTGGGCAGCCAGGGGTTGTCAAGCTGTGTGAACTCGCTGAAGTTCCCCCCTTTATGGGTCATTATTCGCGAGTAGATGTACTGAAGTACTCGCTTAGTGTGAGGCATGCCGGAGACCCTTTTTCCACTTGTCCCATAAATCTCCTCTAGGTCTTCTTGAACGAACCTCCCATGGTACTTCCACTTGTTCAATTCTGGGTCCGTGATTCCCAGAAATTGGTTGATGTGCTTCCAATTGAACTTTATTCTTCTGCCCCTGACGGTTGCGCGGAAGTCAACGCGAGCGATCTCGCTCTTCTGCTGAGTAGGGTCCCTCAATTTTACCTTTTCAGTTAAGGACTCGTAGAACACCCTAAGCACATTTACATTGTAGTCATTCTGCAAACCCAGCCAATTCATGTACTTCTCCAGGTATTCTGTGAGGTCATAACCCAGATCTGCCAGGGTCTTCAAGTCGACATAAATCTCGTTGCTTAGGTAGGGATTTCTGTTTTCGAACGCTGGGGAGATGGGTTCTAGGGGCCCAGATCTGTATTCTGAATAATCATCTTCTGGGGCTTTCTGGCGTTTTGATGAAGGTTCTTCAGCGAACCGGACTTGCTTGTCCTTTCGCTTCCCAGATTTCCCAGATTTCTTTGATGAGGAGCCTTTCTGGAGATTAGGGTTTGATTCGCTTGATCTGGCCATTTTGAAAGAATGTGTTGGGAATGAAATGCAGAGAAGATGAGAGTGAAGATGAAGATAATGATGAACAGTGACGAACAGTTGAGAGAGAATTGGGGAAATTTTGTTGAAACGTTTGAGTGAGGGGTTATGAATGATTAAAGTCTATTTATGCAATGTGATGTTTGATGCGAAGGGTCATGATGACAAGTTATGGGAAACACACACCTTTTATGGGAGACGTAAACATTTAAAATTGAAACGGCGCACCTGATGCCACGTGTCGTTTCTGGTTGTCAAAGAGTGCACAGCTGTTGTCGGAGAAGGTTTAACGTTTGAGGTGACGTGTCCCTTTCCAGTACTAGCGCTTCCGGCTGTTGAGCGGCAACCGTAAGCGGCAGGATCCAATGCTGAGTAGACGAACTGGTGTTCAACCACTCTACTCCTTCCATGATTCGATAGCAAAAATGCTTGCGATAGCCATCTTAGCTCAGGTTGAGGAATAGCTCTTGTAAGTGCTACCGGAAGTGGATTCGCTTCCGGATGTGACCCTCTTAAGATTTAACATTTAAGTGCTGGGGGACCTGCAAAACTAAAGATTGGCACTCCGATGCCTAAGTAAGCACAGGTTTATTCTGAAGTTTAAACTTCATTTGGGTTTACCATTCCCAAATTTCCTCTTATGTATGTAAATTGGTTAACCCCTAGAGGTTTGGTGAAAATATCTGCAAGTTGATGCTGAGTAGGAACAAACTGCACCTTGACATCCTTCTTCTGAACATGATCTCTAATGAAGTGATGTCTGACGTCAATGTGCTTTGTTCTTGTATGCTGAACTGGATTCTTGGCTAGGCTGATTGTGCTTGTGTTGTCACATAGTATGGGAGCCTCAGGGAACTCTAAGCCAAGATCTCGAAGTTGATTTTTCAACCATAGCACCTGAGCACAACAGCTTGCAGCAGCGATATACTCCGCCTCTGTGGATGACAGTGACACACAGGTTTGTTTCTTGCTCGCCCAAGACACCAGACAGCCTCCTAGGAAGGCACATTGGCCACTGGTGCTCTTTCTATCTGTTTTGTAACCTGCATGGTCAGCGTCAGAGTAAGCCCACAAGAACTCTTGGTTACCTCTGGGATACCAGAGACCAAGTCCTTGAGTTCCCTCAAGGTATCTCAAAATTCGTTTAACACATGTTAGGTGAGATTCCTTGGGATTGGCTTGAAATCTAGCACACATGCCAACACTAAATTGAATATCAGGTCTGCTAGCCGTTAAATATAATAGGGAACCTATCATGCCCCTATACATTGACTGACTAACTGAACTTCCCTTAATGTCTGCATCGAGAGCGGCAGTGGTGCTCATGGGAGTATCATATTCCTTACATTCATCCATCCCAAACTTTTTGAGAAGTTCTCTGTAGTACTTGGTTTGGGAGATGAAGATCCCATCTTTCCTTTGTTTGATTTGCAGGCCTAGGAAGAAGGTTAGCTCTCCCATCATTGACATTTCAAATTCTCCCTGCATTGTCTTTGAGAACTCCTCACAGAGTTTCTCGTTAGTTGCTCAAAAATATGATATCATCAACATATATCTGAATAACTAACATATTCCTATCCTTATGCAGAATAAACAGTGTATTATCCAGTTTGCCTCTAGAGAAACCTTTTCCTAGCAAGAAACTGCTAAGTCTCTCATACCAAGCTCGTGGAGCTTGTTTCAGGCCATAAAATGCTTTCTTCAATTTATACACATGTTTTGGATGTCTAGGGTCCTCAAAGCCAGGAGGTTGTTCAACATACACCTCTTCCTTAATATAGCCATTAAGAAAAGCACTATTTACATCCATTTGAGATAATTTGAAACCTTTCATGGATGCAAAGGCTAGAAGAATCCTTATGGCCTCAAGTCTTGCGACTGGAGCACAGGTTTCTTCATAGTCTATGTCTTCTTCTTGGTTATATCCTTTTGCTACTAGTCTGGCTTTGTTTCTAGTGATAAGTCCTGTCTCATCCAGTTTGTTTTTAAAGACCCATTTGGTCCCAACTATGGATTGGTGAGACGGTCTAGGTACTAGTTCCCAGACTTGACTTCTCTCAAATTGATTTAGCTTTTCCTGCATGGCAATGATCCAATCACAGTCTTCTAGGGCCTGTTCAACTGAAGTTGGTTCGATTTGAGACATAAAGGCTCTATACTCAACTTCATTTTGAACCTGCCTTCTAGTTCTAACACCAGAAGAAACATCACCAAGTACTTGGTCTAGTGGATGATCCCTGTGATGTCTCCTAGCGATTGGCAACTGTACCTCATCAGGCACCGTCTGCATTCTAGGTTCATCAATGGGGTCATCCTCTACCTTAGGATCACTTGCTGATGTTTCTTTGGGTGGTGAGGGTGATGGTGGTTTTGAAAAATTTAGAATTTCATCATCCCCTGTGGATCCTTCCCATGAGGGGTTTTCATCAAATACAACATGCATAGATTCTTCAACTGTTCTAGTTCTTATATTGTATACTTTGTATGTTTTGCTTCTAAGAGAGTATCCTATAAAGATTCCTACATCTGCTTTAGGATCAAACTTACCCAAATTTACCTTTCCGTTGTTGTGGATATAACATTTTGATCCGAAGATTCTCAGGTGGCTGATGTTGGGCTTTCTTCCCTTGTATAGTTCGTATGGTGTTTTGTCCAGGCCCTTGCGAATGTAGGCTCTATTGGAGATGTAACAGGCAGTGCTCATAGCGTCAGCCCAGAACACTTGAGAAACTTTCTTCTCATTGAGCATGCTTCTGGCCATCTCAGTCAGAACCCTGTTCTTCCGCTCAACCACACCATTTTGTTGTGGAGTCCTGGGAGCTGAGAAGTTGTGATCAATCCCATTATCTTCACACAGCTCTGAGAAGTCGTGATTCTCGAATTCTCCACCATGGTCTGTCCTTATTGCAGCTATCTTGAGATTTCTCTCATTCTGTACTTTCTTAGCAAGGACAACAAAAGCATCAAAAGCATCATGCTTAGAGGGAAGAAACATAGTCCAGGTAAACCTTGAATAGTCATCTACTACCACTAGAGCATAAAGGTTTCCACCCAAGCTCTTCACTCTCGCTGGCCCAACTAAGTCCATGTGGATTAGTTCCAAGGGCCTGCTTGTGGAGACTTTCTTCTTGGTTTTGAATGAGGACTTTGTTTGCTTACCTCGTTGGCAAGATTCACAGATAAAATCATGTTTTACTTTAAAATATGGAATCCCTATTGCTAGCTCCTTCTTAATGAGCATATCAAGCTGCGTAAAATTCACATGTGCTAGCCGCTTATGCCATAGCCAACTATTTTCATCGCTAGTGATTAAGCATTTTTCAGTTAATTGTTGGCATAAATCTAGGGTATATAGGTTTCCATTTCTATTAGCCTTAAGTTTGCATTTCAAATTAGTCTTATCTATGTTGAGATCATGCTTATCAACTATAAGGCATTCATGGGAGTCAAAGATTACCCAGTTTCCCTTGCCTGTGCTTTGACTCACACTCAGCAGGTTATGACAGAGACCATCTACCAGGTAGCCATCTCGGATGGGACCAACTTCACCAACTTCAGTGATCTTTCCACTTTGATTTCCTCCAAAGTTCACTTTGGCTCCATCCTTGATCACCAGAGATTTGAACTTGTCCCTATCTCCGGTCATGTGTCTCGAGCATCAGCTATCGATGTACCACTTCCGGTTCTTGGATGCCTTGAGACAGACCTGCATGCATTAGACAAGCTTAGGTACCCAACCTTTATTGGGTCCTTTTTCATTAGCGTCCGGAACCCTTGGTCCAGTGTTAACCTTAGGTTTTTGAATGACTTGTGCCTCTGGCCTTGATTGGGCTCTAGGCGGTTGAAATTCCTTTGGAACAGGTTTCCGTGTCCTAGGTCTAACGTTGACTCTAGGTTTACGTACTTCATTAGCCTCTTGCCTTGGAGAGGCCTTAGGCAGATTAGTTCCTTTTGGAACCCACTTGTGGGTGCTATTGGTACCATGCTTCTTGGCATTACAGGTGGACGTGGAGTGTCCCTTCCTGTTGCAGTAATTACAGAAGCTGAAGGGTGAAGACATATAGCCAGTGGCTTTGTGAAAGAATTTTAAGTAGGGTTTCACTTTGGGTTCCACCCACCTTTTCTCTTTGTGCCTATAGCCTAATCCTGTTTTATCTCTATATGCCCTTTGGTTCATTAAAATAACATTTAGCATTTCAGAACCATTGGTGAACTTTTGCAAGGCATTGTACAGTCTATCTCTTTCAAGAGAGATTTTGCTACAGTTGATGCAGCTCTCTGAGGTTGAGATGTTGGGTTCCACTTGGGGATTTCCCTTGGTGTCTGCTTTCGGAAGTTTCTTGGCTTCCGCAAGCTCTTTACTTAGTGAGTTTACAGTCACCTCAAGTGATTGGTTTTTTCTCTTTAAAACTTTAAATGCCTTGGTCATTCGATAAAACTCTCTATGAATGTCATTGTAAGCTTCTTGAAGGTCAGCGATGCTTACCTCGTCACCATGGAAGGATTCAAAATTTGAGAGAGTCTCTTCTTCTCCGTCTTCCCTAGCAACAAGACAGAGATTTGCAACCTCTTCCTCATCGCTAGCTTCTTCGTCGGAGCTGTTGACCCAGATAGAGGACATGAAGGCTTTCCTCTTGTCCTTTCCTTTAAATCTTTGGAGGTTTGGGCACTCAGCCTTGAAATGACCCGGCTTCTTACACTCGAAATAGACAGGGGTCTTTTCTTTCTTGTAACTTGATTCTCCTCTCTGGAATTCTCCCTTCTTCTTGAAGAACTTCTTGAATCTTTTAACCATCATGGCCATTTCTTCATCATCAATATCCTCCTCATCATGATCATCCTTTTCTTTGCTGGGAGCAACTAGTACAAGGTTCTTAGCTTTTGTGGCTGCTTGGGGAGCTCTTTGTGCCAACAGGGTTGGTTCATATTCAGCCAGGGAACCGAATAGTGCGTTGATAGATCTAGTTGATTCTCCTTGTACTTCCTGCAAAATAGTAACTTTTGTAAGCCAATCACCTTTCAATACTTTCAGGATTTTACTTACCTGCTCCCTCTCTGGGATGGTTTTTCCCAATGAGGCAAGGTTGTTTATAAGGTGAGTGAATCTGAGCTCCAGATCTCTGATTGGCTCATCAGGAAGCATCGTGAATTTGTGGAATTCTTCCACCAGCATTTCCACTCTTCTATCCTTGACTCCTGAGGTTCCCGCATGAGCTGTCTCAAGAGCCTCCCACATCTCCTTTGCGGTTTTGTGGTGGCTTATTCTGAAGTACTCCTTCTGACTTAACGCACACTGAATGAAGTTGATGGCCTTATGATTCAGCTCTACCTTGAAGTAATCATCATTAGTGAACCTGGACCTTGGCTTAGCAGAGCCTTCATCATCCAATGGAACATTGTCCCCATGTTCTATCACATCCCAGATACGAAGGCCATTAGCCTTAATATAGTTCTCCATTCTGAATCTCCAGAATGGATAGTTGTACCCATCGAAACCAGGAGGTTTGTTTGGAGGCATCGAGACATCAGGAAGGGTATTCTGATCTGCATCCATCACTGGATCTTTTCTTTCCAGATTCGTTGGAATCAAGTCAGGAAGACCCGCTCTGATACCAAATGAAAGTGAGGATGCACAAGAGGGGGGTGAATTGTGCTACAAAATAAAACTTAGAAAATTAAATTGCACAACAATTTATACTAGTTCGGTCTTAACTCTTGACCTACGTCTTCTCAATCCCCTGATTGAGTTCCACTAATCCATAGGTTTTACAACGGGTTCACCTGCAACCTTTACAACCACAAGTTTTACGGGCTCACTTGCAACCTTTACAACCTAACTTGCTCCCCCTTACTACTTGTAAGGGTTCAACCTTTAAACAAAGGATTTACTACTTAGTTCACTTAATGAACAAATAATGTTACTCACTTAAGTACAATAATTGTTCTCAATAAATGAAGAGACTTAAATGCAAAGAGTACAAGATAACTAAAGAATAACTCTCAAGGTAACTTTTTGCTTTCTGGGTAGTATGAGTTTTGAATGCTTGAATGAATTTTTGCAAATTATGTTCGGTGCTTCATAAATGATGAAGTTGTTCCTTATATAGCATCCACTAATACTCCACATGCTTGGATGATAACAATGTCGTTTGAATATGTCCGTTAAACCCTTGTTACCGTTGGCTCCATTAATGCTCCATTAATGCTCAGCAGGGTTGACTTGCTTTATCTCTGAAAAGCAACTCTGACAACTCTGCTCTGACAAAAGCAACTCTGACTTCTGTGCATGTGTACGTTCTGTCTCTTGTACTCTTGCTGACGGATGATCATGTGCAACCGGAAGCGGGAGCCTTGTTCTGCAAGTGTTAGTCTAAGAGTCCCAGTGCTAAGAGCATACACTATCGGAAGCTCATTTGCTTCCGGAAGTGAAACTAAGTTCTGCACACAAATGTTAGTCTAACAGAGTAATATATATAATCAAGTGCAGTAAGAACCATACATGCTATGGGAAGCATTTTTGCTATGGGAAGCAATCCTACTTAGACTAGGTTGACTTAGTTTGTTATTGACTTCCGCTGTGGGGTGTGTACTACATCCGCAAGCGTTAGTTGTTTTATCTCTAAGACTTTGTTAACTAGGATCAGACTTAGTGTTCTAATGACTTCCGCTATGGAATGCATACTACATCCACAAGCGCTAGTTACGTTGTATTTGCTCTAAGTCTTCCGGTAGTGATTTTGCATCCGGTTGTGTTCTAACTTAGGATTTAATTCTAATCTGATTCTTCCTAAGTGATCAATCAGTTCTTTCATATTTTAGTCTTCATCAAAACTTAAGATTCTAACATTGCCCATATTGATTATGATACTTTTAAGAGAGAGATATACATAAACATTAATAAATATGAAAGAGAGTTAGGGGCAAAGTACGAAAAAACACATTAAATGAGGAGAAAATATAAGATGAACTCTTATATTAGGGACAAAAATCATTCAAATTTTAAGCTCTTATGTTAGGGACCGGAGGGAATATGTAGGATATAGTATAATACTACCTCTGGTCCTAAATATAGGACCTAATTGATTTTTTTTGGAGAGATTAAGGTTGCGAAATAGGTTATTAAATGATGACATATTTGATATATTTTTAGATTATCCATTAGTTTATATGTAAAATAAACTAGTTTAAGGGAAAAAATTAGGTAAATCAATTTATAATTAACTTATTTTGCTTTTTAAGGATTTTCCAGAAAAAGTCAATTAGGTCTTATATTTAGGACCGGAGGGAGTATCAAACTATTTTTTTTAATTTCTAATAGATTTTTTTTTCTTTTATTCTTTTTCTTATATTATATTCATACCCATTTTTTATTCTTAAATTTGAGTTGTCTCCCACTTCATTTATCTTTGTTCTCATCAGTATGACCAAGCCACCAAGGAATGCTTTCTGAATACTCAACATATCCCAAAGATACCACGGATCACGAGAGAAAAGAAGGAAGAATGAGGACACGTATCATAAAGCATTATCATAAAGCATTAAGCTATCATGTTGATTATCTATACATAATTTATGTACACTGTTTCAATAGCTTCCACAATCTTCCTGTTTTCTTCTTGTATCTGCTATGAAGAACAACGTTTTGTTCTTATCCCTTGTTGTCATCTTTGTTTATGACTTTGCTTCTTCATCTCCCTTTCGTTCTTCTCTCTTTGCTCTTTGTGAAACGCAACATCGTCCTTCACTCTTTGCTTTCCATGGAGTTAACCTATTTGGGTTTGATTTTGGATTTCAATACTACCCCAAAATCCACGGCTGTGACAGCTTTACTCCCTTTTTCTCCAACTCAGATCTAGATCTATACCTTTTCTCGCCAAGAAGATGAAACGCTTGAAGGACAGGAGCATTGATAGTGATGGAGGTATCTGTTTTGTGATGGTTTTTTGGTGGGTTTGGGTTGGGGATGAGAAGGGAGAGAGTTAGATGCTTTGATGGATGCACCCATTGTTATTTATCAGAGCAGTTCAACGAACAAAGCAGCAATGGGAAATAGTGAAAATAAGGCTTTTTATAGGCACCCATAATCTTCAAGCTTCTCATTGGCGGGGAAATTGAATTTTGAGCTATTCCTTCCCTTACACTCTTCTTCTGAACGACGCATGGAGCCCAAGAGGCCAAGGTTGTAGGTAAGTTGCATCAAGACTCAGTTTATGAGAGCATTTATTGCTCTGCACATAAACAAGTCATAAAGTAAGAAAAAAATATTTTAAAAAAGACGTTTTCGTGTGGGAGTGAAGCACTAATCTATCCTCTGCCAAAAAAAGCACTAATCTCCCGCCAATTTCTCTTATCTACAATGACCTGAGTCTATAATGTAAAAGTTTGGTTATGAAATTCAAAATTGTGGTGGAGTTGCTTTTATTGTATAAGTTGATTAATCCCTTATAAGATGATATGAACAGTATGAAATCTTGAACATAGGTTTTATGCTTACCAATTTTACTCTCATGTAAGAATTAATTTGTTACAAAATGATGATTTATTATTCCTCTCAATCTCACCTACTTTAGTCTCTCCATTCCCTTTATCAATTTTTTTGTCCGCATATTATTGTGAAATTCACCACATTGGAATGGTCGTGGAATTTAAAAACCCTTTTGTAACATATAGATACTTTTATACCACAATTTTTAATATGATGGATATATTTGACCCATAGCTCATTGAGTAGCGGGGCCAACAACTCAAGATAATAGGAACAAATAGCCTTGACCCATAATGAAATATTGCAAATTTTTTACTAACATGGTCTTAAATATATCACACATGTTTGATAAAAAAAAATATATCACACATGACACATGCTTGGAGTGTGTCCACATACACACACAAAAAACACATGACGGAAATTAAACATTTATGGTTCTTGAATTCTATTAAAATCAAACAGCTTACATATATATCTTATAATTGATAAATCACGGAAAAGATGATTCAATATGTTGATACAACTTGACCTATATATTTGAAAAAGAAAAAGGGACTATAGAAAAGGAGAAGTATTTTAAGCATGTTCGAACACATGACTTCATACGGGAGGTAAGGAGGGTAGCACCTCCACAGTGGAGGGACCACCAGCAAGTTACAAGTTAACAAGGCATGTTGGATCACGTTGCAATTCTTTTTTCATAATTAACTTTTAATTTGGGCAAAAATAATAAATGACTGTTTCGCGGTATTTAAATAATAACTAACTTTATGACACGTTGTAAATATGATAAAACCGGTAATAAATATTAATTTGTGCTTATGTGAGACTTTGCTGATATTATTTAATTTCTAAAATGAAAATATCACTGTTGTTCCTCTCAAATTAAATAACAATCATTCTTTCTCCCCCTTCCTCCACCGCCCGCACTATAGAAACTTCATACAGAAACCTCATACATATGCACACAAACATATTAAAAACATGGAATAATCAAGGACATCATCAAAAACAATTATTCTTGAAATAATCTGTTCAAAGATCATTTCCACGGTCATGAACAAGCTCATCATTATCCTTCTAAGCCAACTTCACTATCCAACCTAAGCATCTTCACTTCCCCATCCCTGTTTCTTTTCCTACAGTGATCTAGTTCACCAGAGCTACAAATCATCACCCTGCCCTCATCATGCCATCTTTGCAATGAATCTATTTGTAAAATATAGTAAAATAGGACAAACAAATACAAAATACTGAATCTCTTTGTGTGCATGTTCCCCTCCATTCAGGCAAGAAGCGACAACGTTGTTGCAACAAGGGAGGGAATAAGAAGAAGCTGCAATAATGGCCATAAAGAGAGAAATTATGAATACCAAATCCAAATTTCTTCTCTAGCAACATCCACGATGGGACAGAAAAGCACTTGTTCTCATGATCCCATGGACTCCTAGGGAAAGAAGGAAGCAAATGGCTTACAAAAACCACCAAATCATGCTCTATTGTAGTCGTACTCGTCGCCACCATCGCCTTCACAACCTTCACCATCGCCTCACTCGCCGCCCTATGATCAATGGTGATGTTACTCGTGATGTTCCTCTCGATCAAACCCCCAATTCCTAAAGTCATTGCACTAAACTTTCACCAAGTAAAAACTACTTGGTCCAATCTGCAATACGAAAAAATTTAAAATGAAATTATCAAAGAGTTGATTAGAAAACCTAGATCACAAATGGAAACAAAATATGTGCTACACTGACAGCAAAGGAAGGGGAAGAGGAACGGAGAGGAAGAAGGATTGTTATTTAATTTGAAAAGGGCAATAGTGGTATTTTTATTTTGAAAAATAATATCAGTAAAGTAGCACAAGTCACTACTACAGAATAACTCCTTTACATGCGCTCATTTTGGCCTTTACATGCGCTTAAAAAGCGCTGGCAATGCCCTTGCTGGGAAAGGTTTTACATGCGCTTTATAAAGCGCATGTATAGATATACCTATACATGCGTTTTCTCTTCAGGAAAGCGCATGTATATATGCATATATACATGTGTTTTTTTATTACAAGCGCATGTATTGTGCGCGTTAAGTGTATGAAAGGGGATACCTTTACACGCGCTTCTTTTAAAGTGCATGTAAACGTGAATCATTACATGCGCTTATGTGCTAGCGCATGTATAGGTTAATTTTTTTTTTTCATTTTTCATAATTCGTTTTCTCTGCTTTTTGGCAGTTAAATTGCTACCTGCACAATATAATATACCCAACCAGCCAGAATAACCAAAATCCTATATATACCAAGAACTACTTTACATAATATAAAAGTCATCCACATATCCCAATCAGAATTTACATCTAATTTAATTTGTACCACCAATAGTCATTTAGACTTATAACCTATTCCAGCCAAAATACACATCAAAGTTGTACCAACAAAAGACATTTAGATTAAATAACCAACTAACCAAAATAGTTCATCTATCAAAAGTGTTATGTCTCCCACTTCCTCCTTAGATGTATGAAACTCTACGAATGATGTAAATTTTGGAAAATAGGATGAGCAATGGGGAAAACATACTTGCACCACTCTTCAATGAGATCATCCACCTCCTCCTTTGATAACTTGGATGATCGACAATCTTCATAATACTGAGTTAATGGACATAATAAACATATTTATATGACAATTCACTTTAAATAACAAGTCAACAACAATTTTGTAAGTTAAGACTATGTCATGTGCAATAGTAAACTTACAAATTCAGGCACTTCCAATTGGTCATGTGTTACTATGTCTTTCATAAATTTCATGACATAGTAACCACAATCATAACTGTTAGGTTGGAAAGGGCACTACAACAAGAAAAAACACAAACACGTTAGTCAAAAGACTTATATTATATACACATTATCATTCATGTTTTCAGTGTTTATAAAACAAGTACAACCTGAATTTTCAACCATGGATAGGATTGTATTTGATCAGTTGATATTGAGTAGGCCAAATTTTTATTCTTATAATTTGCCCTGTAAGCTGTTATCAAACTATAGAAGAGAAAAATAAAGGTTAAAAATGCAATAAAAAAAGATTAAGGATTAAAACAAATCACAACATAATAATCTTACCTATTAATGAAACACATATAGTTAGGCCTATTACTTGGAAGAGCAGTCTCAATTGGATCTAAGTAATAGACTACAATATCTTTTACATCCTTTACCATCGGATTGAAGGCAATCAAAACCCAGTAACTCCTGAAATGTTGTTAAAAAATTATAGAGTATATAAATTTTCTGTTTAGTTTGGAAAAATGAAGATTAATATGATGATACATGTTGACTTACCCCACATTCATTGGAGCCAAAAACAACGTCCTTTCTGTAGCACATGTTCGCATATGACGTTTGATATCTTCTTTGTTCCACATGGGTTTTCCATCAATCACCGATGTTGAATTCGGATTGATGAAGGCAAAGGAAACATTTTCTCCTGGAACAATCACTTCATCATGGAGGTGCCTACACAAACAAAGGCCTTGAGAATTTCTTATGGCAATATAAGAAACCATAATGATAATTAAAAATTGGATGACATACTGGATCCACATGTTAATTACTGAAGAGCCAATCCAGTGATGATTAACTACTTCCAAAAGCACTTCATTATCAAGCATCTCAGTTACTTCAGAGTAATATATAGTTCTGGTAATGTTGACATGAATCAAGTCTTCATTAGTGTAAATTAACATATTATATACATGCGCTTTATGTTGTTCTTCTTGAAAGCACATGTATAAGTGTAAATTACCAGCGCTTATCTTGAAGCGCATGTAAAGGTGGACTGGTATAGGGTTATTCTGTAGTAGTGAGTTAACATTCATCACCAGTTTGATCACATTTGCACCGGGTCACATTAGTTATTATTTATGCACCGCGACATTGTCATTAATTATTTTTGTCTAAAGTGAAATAGTTAATTATTATATCAGCACTTTTGCCCTAAAAGATATTACAAAATAAGACCTTTAACATTATTTATTTTTAAAGGGGAAGAGTTAATTCATTTCTAACACCGTCAATATTTCTCAATCACAAGTTACAAATTGTGTTAGAAGGAAATTAATGGTCAATTCCAATATGATATTTCTTTATTGTTTGTTAGTCAATTTAATATCATTTATTGTTTGTAAGCAAAATGGATAGTTGCATAATTATTTGTTGAACAAAATGATTATTAACCCTTAAATTCAAATAGTTTCTCAAACTTATAGACTCCCTTTGTTGCTTTTAAATTTCAATTTGTTATTACACAAAAGAATAAGAGAGGGAAAATGAGGACAAAGTACAACTTTTAAGCCTTACAATTACAACTTTTGACTTGATTATTACAACTAAAAAAAATAAAGAAACTAAAATTACTGAAGAAAATAACAGCTAACTTCATGTCCTCCATAAAAAAGTGGTATTTGAATTTTGAATGCACTTCAGAGCTCAGAAACGAGATTGAAAGCGCCACTGCCATGTACAACTTGGCTTGGTTTTCCTCCTCTCCCGTCTCCATCCTCTTCTCTATTTGCAACCATAAAATCATAATTTCAACCGTCTAAAATTATCTTCTTCCTTCCCATCCAATCCACTCCACTCCCTCACCACATCACTGTAGCCTTTATTGGAGATATAAGTATTAGGTTATTCGGTTCTTTTTTCACTAATACCCGAAATAATCAAATATTGAATAGAGAAAATTTTGATAACCAAGCCAAAAACAAATTATCAAATAAATGAAACCGAATTAACCAAAATATTTGGGTCATGTTCGGTTAAAAATCGAAATAACTGAATTTCTATTTTATTATTATTTATCAAACATAATAAGGTATTATTTATAAATTATTACTAAATTCATTTTGAATTTAATATTTCCCATAAAACATATTCCCTTCCGTCCCTAATATAAGAACCCAAAATTTGAATGGTTTTGGTCCTTATATTAGGGACGGAAGGGAGTATGTTTTCACCCCTACACTCCCTGTAACATCCTAGCTTTTTCCTACTATATTTATAGCAATTTAATCAATTTATAATCACTTTATAATGTTAGAAGCCCAAAAATACGAATAAATTAAAACATTTTGTCTTTTTGAAACCTGGATATAATATATCCTGCGTAAACTTGGGCTTCTAGGCAACTTTTAAAACTATATAATTGTTTTCTGAAATCCGCAGCGGTTTATAAATTCATTAAATAGCTAAATTAGTAGTCACTACTTAATTTTTACTTTATCTACACCTGAACAATCTAATATAACTACAAACCTGTCATATTGAAATCTAACTATTACAATTCTATCTAAATATAATTTGCCTATCACAGGGGATAGACTTTACCTAATAAATCACAAGCTATGAGCTTGTATAGTACAACATATCTCACAAAATCAATCTCACTCATCTTTGGGCCTATCAAGCATCCTTTTTATCATGAACTGCTTATCTGTAAAAGTTTTGTTGAAAAACAGTGCGATTCAAAGAATTCCAATAGCAGTTATCATTTATTATCATGCATAACAATTAATGAACTCATAAACAAAGATTGTGATTTAGATTACCTGATTAACCATAATCCTGCTGCTCACACAACAATGTAAATTTATTTTCCTGATTGCGTGGCATATGAGGCACAACCCCCTGAATATAACTTTGCAGTTATATCAAATAAACTAGAAATAGCGAACCTCTAGTCATGGAGAACTCCGATAAACTCAATGTTCTGACAGGATTAGAGCGACCTTTCGGCCCTGAGATTAGAGTGACCTTTCGGCCCTGATGTTATATAATTTTAAAACATGCTTCATGCAATTCTCATACATCATAATAAACAAAACTACTACCTTTACTCCAGCAATTACAAATCACCTCATCTTTTCCTCCTTAGTGTCACAAGAACTCCCATGATATCCACTCCTAAATTTTTAGTAAGACATGAATGCTAAGTTAATATCATTTCTATTTCATAACATTTTATCGTCTCTCACGTATCCTAGTGATCATATCACTACCCTTCTTTAATATGTTCTCTACTTAAAAATCATTTTGATCCTTCATTATTAATCAAACATTGGATCTTTGACTAATTCCAAGAATCTGTAACAAGTACCTATAACAATATTCATCAAACAAACATAACATTTGCATATTCAAACAACTCAAATTCAATTAACATATTACACTCATGAAAGCATCAAACATCCATCTCAGTCAATCATACATAATGAATGTAGTATATAATACAAACATGCTTCAGCTTTCCTAATTAGTATATAACCCAATCTACTTCAATAACCATATTTCATATGATAAGAAAATTTAAGTTCAAATAAAAATAGACACGCATGAACAAGAGAAAAATTCAGAATCATACTGAACATTCAATATTAACATGAAAAAGGAAATAGAATCAAGGAAACTAGAGATTATGCTAAATACATGTCACCACTTTTATTCTCATGAACTATAACTTCCACTTTAGATTAACTTACTAATATGTAATTTAAAATACTCTTTGAACCCTTTAGAATCTCAAAACAGCAGTACAAATCAGATTACCAATCATAAAGTTCTAAATTCCAAGCAATGTCAAACACCAAAGAGCAAAGAGAATCAGCCATAATAGAGAACATATCACCAAGAGTTTAAAATTAAAATCTGCACTATACAATATAAGGCAACCATGCAGTAGCTTAAATCAACTATCTTCATTTAATCATTTCCATCATATAACAAAACAAACAGAAAATTGCACAAGACATAGGAAAGAGTCATAACCATGTAATTATTCCAATTAATCATATATACTTGCTTAACAAACAGATATCTCAACTAAAGCATGAAAGAAAACAAAATCAATAATAACACCAACTCATACATATTACAAACAACCATAATCTCTCAAGTATATAATTTCAATTCACAATTTCTAAATAGCATGCAGAAACCATTCGAACAGAGGAAGAGAAACAAAATACCAATCCTTAGAAATCAACGAACCTCAACCACAAATCAAAGCTTTTATATTATCTCAACAAAACTCAATCAAATACCGAAATCCTCTTCTAAAAGTTGAAATTAAAGTCTAACTTTCACTTGTTCAATTCTTGCACCTCAAACACAAAATCCCAATTTAAACCCCATCTCATAATCGCCCAAATTGACAGAAGTGACGTTAGAAATAAAGGGTAGATCATCACCTAAGTTAAAGCTTGAGCTTACATGTGTGAACGGCGGCCTCCTCCATCATGGAAAACCATCGGCATCGTCACTGGAACAGAGGAGGCGAAGGAAGAACAAAGTGAGAATGAAGAATCTTTGAAAATGAAGAGTCTTCGGTGAGAGAGAGAACTACAGTGATGATGATGAGAAGGGAGGAGAAAGTAAGGTTGTGATGGTGATGAGAGAAATGAAATAGAGAAAAGAGAGAAGTGAGAGTGAAGGTGAGGAGGGTCGGTTGAATAAGGAAGAGAGAGATGTGAGGTGATGATTGTGAAGATAAAGAGTGAAGGTGAGTTGAAGAAGATTGTGAGGTGAGTTGGTGAGTTTTGGTGAAGATGATGGGGGAAGAAGCAGTGACGAGGCAGAGAAAGTAGAAGTGAGAGTGAAGTTAATGATGGTGGAGGAGGGAGTATTAAATAAAAAATAAGTGGTTGAGATATGATTTGGGAGGGATAAGTATGAAGGAAAAAGAAGAAGATATTTTAAAATGAATGAGTGGGGTTAAATGAGGATAAGGATGCTGGGATTAAGATAAATATCCAATATGATATGATTTCTTTAGATATGTTTTAGTTTCTAAATTTATTTTTAAAATTTCCTAAATACTAAATAATACATCAAGATTCTAAATATTGTCTTATTTACTCTATTAGAAAATTTGGGGTGTTACACTCCCTCTCTTTTTGTCTACCATTAGGGAACATTGACTCCAATCTCCCTCTTCTCTTATCCATCATTAGGGAACATTGACTCCACCCTCCCTCTCCGCTTGTCCATGATTAGGGAACATTGACTCCACCCTCTCTCTCTCCTTGTCTACTGTTAGGGGGCATTGGTAAGGATATTTTGGGAACAAGTTAGTAAAAATTAGAAATAGGTCTTAAATTTAGGACCAAACTCATCCCTCAAATAGGCAAATAGGTCTTATATTTAGGAGCGGAGGAGTATTAAATATGAAAGTATTATTAAAATTTTGGTTATTCGGTTTTAACCGTAATTTTTTTAATTACCGAACCGAAAACTACTAACAGACGAATTTATTTAAGTATAATTGAACTGAAATAATCGAAAAACCAAAATAAATGAATCAAAATAACCGAATTGGATTTAATTCATTTTGATTTTAGTTTTCGGTCGTCTCGTACTATATTGTGACCACCACTATTACTACTCCTCCTCTACTACCACTTCGGCAACAACGCCACCGTTGCGATTGCTATCTGACCACCACCATCACAATTCACAACTCCTCCAGTCATAGCGTTATTGTCACGGCCTCAACTGTCGTTGTTGGCGATAGTGAATAGAGGCAGGGGAGTATCATGATGGGGTATGGTGATTTCCAAGGAAGTAGTATACAGTAGTAAGAGCATACAAGATAAAGTAATGTACAACTTATGATGCTGAGGAAGAACACATGTACAGTTAAGAATGAATTTTGAGAGAATTGAAATTAACGGTGGATGGAAGTATACTTTAGTTTAGAATCATTTTAATTATTTTTCCTTTTTTTGTTTTCTTTGGGGTCAAACTAAAAACTACAAATTGAAAAACACGGTCGTTTAAATATATCACACACGTTGAGTGTGTCCATACACACATACATTACATGTGAAGAAAATTAAATATTTATTATTTTAGAATTCTATTATAATTGACAAATCATTGGAAAATATTTCAATGTATTGGGTAAATTTTACAGTTTGTAAAAGTAACAGGGTGGGGAATTATTATGATAAAAAGGGTGGGGAAATATGGAAAAGGAGAGGTATTTTAAAATACCTCATGATTCACAAATTATTATCATTATTATTATATACTCCCTCTCGGTCCAATGCCTATTCGAACTCATGACTCCCTGGAAGAGGGAAGGGAGGTAGCACCAGTACCACCAAGCCACAAGTCGACAAGGCACCAGATCACTATCTTGTATTTATAAACATGCGAAACGAGTGATATACTTTGTTTTAGTAAACAGTGAGGGATATACTGGGAATGGCACAAGACAAAATATATAAAAAATTGCATAATCACATTTTAAAATTTAATCTATATGGAATGAGCTATAAATCCCTCGTCAAATGTAGTTAATATTTTATCAATTGTAGACGACAAAGCTGATGAAGAATTTTACAATTTTCATATATTGTTTTATTCATTTTCTCAAAAAGAATCATGAAACATGGCTTCCATTGAAAATTCCCAATTTTGAAGAAAGCTCAAATGAGTAGCTCCCCTCCCGACCCTCCAAAACTTCATTTAACCAAATGAGGAGTTAGGAGAATTTCCTCACCCTTATCCCCCAAATTCAATCAATCTCAGTCATAGAGCCCGAACTTGCCTAGAACGTGGCATCTAAAGCTGTCAAAGTATGGGTTTAATAAACATGCAAAAAACAACAAAGGGTTAAGCAATTAGGATGTTTTAAGTTAACATAAAGGGGTGCCTTTCAAACTCATGGCTTGATGGTTAGCCAATCATAACGGCTTCACATTCCTTAGTCAATGGGGTGGATTCGGCATATGGCCACTCTGTACATTCCGAAACTGCGAATCCTATTTTAGTAGAGACATGACATTAGGTGTTTCAAAACACCTCTCCTTTGTTTCTCTTGCTCCTTTGATTCTGACGAATTCTCTGGAATATGGTTCTTATGTTATGATGAAATTGTTCTAAATACAAGCGTTTTAATGTTCAGTTTTGTATGTGGGTTTTAAAATTTTTTTTCTCTCCCCCCTTCAATGGCCGAAATGAGCTTTTTGGGGATGGAAGGTCTCAACTTGTAATTTAAGCATAATAAATTAAAGGGTAATAATGCAAATATGATACTAAATTTTACCCAAAATTGTGTTTCTAATACTTAAGTTTTCTGAGGTACAAAATAGTATCCGACTTGGGGTTCAGGTGCAAAAATAGTTTCCGACTTGGGGTGTATAGTACTTTGGCATAAGAGTCTTTTCATATTTAAACTTTATTTTCCTCAAGTGAAAATACTATTTTTGCACCTAGACCGCAAGTTGGGTAATCTTTTTGCACCTTGCGAAACTTTAATATTAGAAATGCAATTTTGGGTAAAGTTTAGTACTCCCTCCGTCCTAAATATGAGACCTATTTACCTAATTTGATTAGATTAAGAATGTTAGTTAAGTTAGTTAAAATGACATGATATTACCAATATACCCTAACTATCCACCTTCACCCCCACACTCCCTCTCCTCTTGTCTACCATTGAGGAACATTGACTCCACTCTCCCTCTCCTCTTGTCTACTGTCACACCTAGTTTATTTTTACTAATTTCTTAAAATATTAAATACAATTTAATTGAAAATAATGATTTTTGTTATAAAATAGATATTAAGAAATTTAAAATATGTAATGGGTAACTGAAAATCAGTCCAAATTAAAACTTTTTCATGAAATTGGATTTTTGGTATAATTCTTTCTTAAATAAGTTGAGAATAAACTTTTTAAAATAAAATGAAGTTTTCTTAAAATACATAAGATACCCATATTAGTTTTATAAAATAACAAGGTTTAAAAAAACATATTTCTAGCTATTATTTTCAAAACTAAAAATTTATCTTTTTCTTTAAAGTTCTACCATTTATCCTAGAAAACATTATTCCTAAAATACTTAGTTTTACACATATATAAATCAAGATATGAATTCAACATAATTATCAAGTACAAAAAGTATCCAAGGTTTATCTTCTACATAATTTATATACATTACATGTCAAAATATAATTATACAATTTCCTTTAAAAAAATTACATAAATAAAAATCCAATTAGGACCAAACATTCCTGCATTCTTCCTTTCCTCTCATAACTCCGAAATTCTCTATCTATTGTGTACCTGAAACTAAACCAAATTTACCGCAGTTTATTTCATACACTCTAATTCATGCATTTACTTCACCTAGAAGCTGATTCATTTAATCCTACTTCAGATAATGATAGTGCGCTCCTGTTGGTGATTACTACCTGTTAGTAAAACACTCATACAGGGCCCCTACCTTAACAATATATTTGTTACAGGTAGAATATTAAATACATGTGCCTATTGCACCACCTCACTACTTATAGTAATATATTCACCTTTCGTAGTAGGCATACCTGACAGGATTTTCTAGGAAAAATAAATTCAACAAAACAATATGGTATAGGGGGAGCGACCCTCCTTATACCTGGAGTACTCCACATAAATTTAAAATGCTGAAAATAAACCCTATCAATATCTGAAGCAGTAATATTAGTGATGACAGAAAATAAATATGTAGTCCTAATGTGCATGAAATAAACCGCTACCTGTTTGCGAGCAATTCACAGTTTCTCCTTATCCTTACTTGAAATTTGTCTCCAAGCACCCTTCTCACTAGATTCTCCTATTTTCATTCCATATAATAAAGAATGTGAACAACTATCCTTGTATATGTTATCTAACATCGCTCTCGATCCTAATAAATACAATACTACCCATCCCTTCATGATATACCATTCATGTTTTTCTTTCTTTTCTAGTTTAACACATACAAGTCACAACCAATTTAATCAAACCAATAACCACTTTATGAGAATATTAAGTATAATAGCACAATCAGTCAAACATCAATTGATATCTACTCTCTAAATAGAAAAACTTCAATTCCAAACAATTCATGCCACATCATCAATTAAAATCAACCAACAACAAATTCATTTGATCAAACATTGCAGTTGACATGTTTATAAACACCAAATCACTTTTTCAAGAATAACTCAATGACCCTAAATCACAATTAAATCAATTGAACCCAAAACACTTTAAATCTCAACTCAAACAGATTTATCAAATCAGTGCAAGCATAAAATCCTACCAAGAAATAAATTGGAACTCAAATATCAATTGAAGTATGAACCTAACTTAACAATTAAATCCATTACTATTCTCATACCAATTAATGACTAAAGCAAAGAAACATTGCATCCCAATTAAATCAGTTTGGCAAAGAAAATAATAACAGTCCAATCACGAAAATGTCAGCAGCAAGCATAAACAACTTTACTTTGCATGTCATCAATTAAGAGTTAAATCCCAAATGAGTCAAGACCCTCTTTCCTGCCCAAAATTCCATTCAACTTTAATGTAATGAAGGCAGCAAGCAACCTAACCCAATTCCAAACAACAATAACATTCTACTGATTGCTCCTGTCTCATTCCAAATCAACATTAACCCATTAAGAGAAATTAAAACCACTCCTAAAATATGAAGGCAAAACTTCCAAAATCCTCATCATTGTGTCAACCACCAGAAAAGAATAGCATATATATATCAAGCACAATACTTTATCAATTTCAAGTATACTTCTAAAAATTCAGATTGGTCAATGAAGGAAGCAACAACACAAATTCATGAATCATCCAGTAATTCAATTTCATTAAACCAATTAAGACAACTATAAGGACCCCAATAAAGAATCATATTCAAAGCACCACACTAAACATCCAAACTGTATTATGCAGAAATTATATTTACTCAATTCTAAGCCGACAAACTCAATCCAGAAAAGGAAAAGAGAAAAGGAAAAAATCAGATTTCACAAACTAAGCATGAAAACTCAAACAATCAATATACAGTGCTAATCACCAAAAATCATTTCTTAATCACTAGAAATCGAAACTTAAGCTTCCTTTAACTTGTTTATGTAAGACATATCTCAAACCCCAACTCACACTCTCTTCTCAATGAAAATTGAAGAAATCAAGTGGGGAATAAAAAAAAAGAAACTCACCAGAAGTTGGAATCGGTCTTGCAATTGCCGAACAGCTCCTCCGTCGTCAGAGATCGCATCTTCGCCGCCGCTGGGAGGAGTAGAAATCGCGAGCCATAATGAGGAATGAACAGAACCGCGAGTTAAAGAGGGATAAAAATAAAGTTGAAGTTTTTCGGATTCAAGGGAGTTTGGGAATGAAGGAATTAAGTGTTGATGAAGTTATTTTGGGGCACGAACAGATTGGGGAAGGATTGAGAAGAATGGTGAATGATTTGGGGAAGAAGGACGAGGAGAGCATCAGTTTTGTGTTAGAGAGGCTAGGGTTTTTGTTGGTTATGTATATATACCTAATGACTAGATAAAATTCCAATCAACTACCATTGTTTATTTTAATTATACTTTAGTCCCAAACATCCTCTATATGACACTTAAACCTCTCTCTTTCCAATTAATTCTCTTCTTCCCATTTATTTAATAAAAATAAAACTTTGTTTGTGTGGAAACAAATATGGGTGAATTGGCTAGAGATTATTTCATTTGTATAATAACATATTTAAAATTTATAATACAAAAATATCCTAAAAGATAATAAACTTCCTCTACAAGTTTTCCTAAAAATAATCCCTAATAATTACAAACATCTTTATACTCTAAATATTTCCTAAAACTATGGTTCAAAATTATGACTAAAATATACAAATAGTCTATTTATGTAAAAAATGAAATATTAACATTATTATTTTCATAATTTCTTACAATTTGTCCAAAATTTTCTCTTTTATTTCATTTCATAAAACTTTAACTTATAATTTATATTTTTATTCCCTTTTAAATTTTATTACATTATGAAATAAAATTTGGGGTGTTACAATTCTCCCCCCCTTAAATAATTTCGTCCTCGAAATTAGAAAAGAATTACAAAATGGAAAGAGATGAATCAGCTCTTAAAACTTTTTACCCAAATCATATGAAGAAGAACAACATGGAAAATTTTTAACAAAAGGGCAGTTTCAAAGTTTCAGTATGGATTTTTTTTTTTTTTTGAATTGAAATCCTTAGGGAATTCAAACAAAAGTGAAATCAAATCAAATTGATTTGATTAAACATGGGGAGAAGAAAATATGACTACTACTGTTGCTATAGATCTACATAAGTATCTGAGCATCATGAGGGAAGCAAAAACAAAGAAGAACATAGAAGAGAAAACTGATAAGCCTACATTTTCATTTGAGAATATATTAGGAAATTTCCTAAATAAAATAATCAACTGTTTTGGCTTGAAGTTTAGCTTGAACGGAAAATTCTATAAAACTTTGACAACTCCTACTCAAACTTCCTTATTCTAAATTTAAAATCACCCCAGCAACTCATTCACAATCATCCAATTAATGCTCATTCCAATCACTATAAGCCCTAATCATTACAATTCTCTAACATTCCAATCATTGCTTATTATTTTTGATCCTCAGACTAATCAATAAATTATACTTGGACATTGTTTATTATTCGAAAAATTCATGCAATAATCTTTGTCATTACCACATATGTACCTAAACGGCAAAAGAATAGAAATTACGTCTTCATCTGTAATCTAAAACAATTTATTCATCAACAAAACAAACAAATATTCTAGAAAATTAGCAATGACACATATCGCATCTAAAGTCAATCAAAATGTAAAGATATTTAAATTTCTAAATCAAAGAATGTAAAAATAATTCCATCTCACCCCAAGACTTCTAACAATCAGCACTATATTCTAAAGAACTTGAGATCTTCGATTTTATATACATTTCTAACTTATTTTAATTTACTCTTGACAGCAACCAAATTTCGCAAATTTAGTCCCCATGATTACTCATTGTTACTTACTCTATCACCTAAATTTATATGTGGTTCTCTAACACTAACACACCCTAAGAACAATTTTAATGATTAGTGATCAACAATCAATTAAATCTCAAAACAGAGACACTCAGATCTGGAAATAACACATTTACAAATTCAACATAGCCTTAAGAAAATTATTAAGGAAACAGGTTAATCAAATGGAGTTAAGTGACTCGAAATCTGTATTTTAATTTTTACAATTGTCATAAAAAAAATGTCCTAATAAACCTAAGACACATGTTCAAATTAGTTTCATTATAATCCAAATTGTACATATTAAAGAATCTAAAATAGAACTTCAATGAAACAAAATCTTAAGTTTAATTAATTACATGACAAATTATTAATCCTGCAATAAATCCATTTTATGCATGAGTAATTGCTTATACAATTTGAAGCTTTAAAGAAAGGTGAAAAAAATTAGGTTTATAGCAATTAAATTTAAAATCTAGGACCATATTTGACGTTTACATATCAAGATACCCTTATAGATGAATTCTTATAGATTTTATTTAACTAACATTTTAAGAATCATAATTAAAGCTTAAAATTATTTCTCTATCACTTTATTAACCATCTAAATTACAGTCCCTAGTTAAATCGTAAACCTTTCCAATCACCTCAAAAAGTTTCATATTTTAAAAATTCTGAATCCACAAATTTTAATTTTTTTTTTTTACCTTCATGCTATTATATTGAATATTCCCATATCTAACTAAATTAAAACATGTAATTTGAGTTATCAATTTTTACCTCAATTCTAATTAAGCTTAAGAGTAGTTTTAGTCAGAGACATCATATCTAAATACTTAGATTTTAAACTCTTATTGAAATTCAAGAGCAGAACAAAATATAACCTTTCGACCCAAAAGATAACATATATGAAAAGAATTATACATAAATTATCTTCTATTTCCTGTATTTTCTATAATAAATTCATAATAACTAGACAGATAATTCAGAACTTACATTAATTCCTTTATTACTAAATTCCAGTTTATTATTATTATTATTTAAAAAAAATATTCATGTTAACCATTTTTATGAAAAACATAAATTGCAATTTACAAACATTTTTCAATTTTTTTAATACTAATTACTAATAAGAATTTATCCACTTCCTAAACCTCGAATAGCTATGAACGATTATTTACACAAACCAACAATTATTCTTTAAACATCTTCGCTAGCTAGCAAACCAAAAATTAATATTTCATAATAAATCACAATTACTCAAGTATTAAAGTAAACATTACACACTCTCAAAAGATACACTCATGCAACCATTTATATTTAGCCCGACAAATTTTTATTTTATTTAAATGTAATATACTTCCTATAGATGAATATATCCCCCTTTTTTTTCTATCTTGAATATTTTATTATGTAACACTTTTTACTACAAGGTTTATTATTCAAAACCTACATGGTTTGGAATAATTTTAATTAGCTATATTTCAAAGGTAAGGCCAACCCATTAGTCAATTCTTAGAGAGAATTGATTCACAATGACATAAGTACATTAGACACAATTGCATTTAACACTATCTCAAAAATCTTGCTTCTTTTCACGAACCTAATTACTTGTGCTAAATTATGTGTACTGCGACTTAATACTATTTATTTTTCAGATTTTACCAAAATAAATCCGAACAAACCATATTTATATTAAAAAAAATCAAATCAAGACTCAACAATTCCTAAAATAACATCTCTCAATTTTTTATATCAAGATAGTACGACCAACTATTTTTTTTTAACACCCCAACAAACAACAGTTTTCTAGACTTCTAATTTTATCTCCTTTGGCACTCATACAACAACTCTTCAAACATAGTTCATGATTATATACCAAGAGACAATTATAAACTACAATCATTTTTTTTTTCAAGCGATACTTTAATTGTTACTAGGAAATATAAATATTGAAATAATTTCTTTATAAACTATGAAGATTTTAGCATGGTCTAGAAAGCACCCAAAATACTGGAAAAATTCATATTCAAAAACAGTCATATCTAAAGAGTGTCATTCTAATAAGAAAATTTGATATTAAAATGCACACACTCATTAATGTAGGGACACTGATTTGAAGTAAAAAAAAAAATAGGTTCTAGATATGCACACACGCATATTCTGATTCTGATGTGGACACACCACTAATAAAAAAAATATCAGTAAACAAGTTGGCATTCAGTTGTATTTAATTCAATAAACAAACAAAATTGTGAAAATCATCACAAAATAGTAACCCATTGTTGCAATAAGTCACAACAAAAGCACACCCACAACTTATTTCCAAACAACATGCTCTCTAACTTATTTCCAAACAACACCCACTCTACCAGGTGAAACAAACAATTCGGCAAAGCTCAGTTTGAGCCAATTCAACTGCAAATGTACATAAATAATATTGTACAAAACTTAAATCAATACCAAACTTATATATCACTAAAACCAACAAGTTTTGATAGTTCACATGAAGAGAAAAGCAAAAACATAGGCATCAATCAATCAGACATCTCATAGTGAAACAATTTATACTAAAAAGATGACCACACAATCAACAATAGCGCTCAAACTGATCATCATCAATTTTAATTTTATTTTATTTTATTTTATTTTTATCGTCCCTCCTCTCAACCTACAAGGTCTTCACTGATGTCTCGACTATTATTATGCCATGGTTCATAATTATACTCGAGACCCCAAGCTAAGACACTTTTCCATTCTATTAACTTTTACTTCTTTAATTACTCTTACTTCATAATTAATATCATGCTTTTTGTGTGTAAGAAATTTCAAAATTTATTTTTCTATTAACACCCATAACCAGAATAATCTCAAGTCATCATAAGAAATTAACAAGCACAAGACAATCATACAACCAATCATGTAAATTACTCTATTTCCAATAGAGAATATACTCACTCAATCACCAAAAAAAAATTAATTACACGCGAATCAATAATCCAATTAGTCAAATGTATACCAGGTGAATATACACAATCATTTATTATACACTTCTCAGAAACACCATTCATCCAATGAAAGAAAATTAGCAACCAATTTTATAACTAGCATTAAGTCATCCAATCAGAAATCGAGGTATTGGTACCCTCACAACAATTCAAGCCTTGTAGAAAAAGCAAAGTCTTCTAAGTGTGTAACAACATTTATATCATAACATAACTATGTAAACATCAAATCATAATTCTTCTCTTTGTACAACCATAATTAAACAAATCAACTTTCCTTTTCCACTCCACATTATTTCCTTAACCATAGTTGCAATCATTCAATTAAGGTGCCAATACCATTGTATTGCACAAAGAATTTCAAAGAAATTGTATAAGCAAGCACTACTGCAAACATCTTCCTAATTCATTCCTTCTAACAATTTTTTTTTTAATTTTATCCCTAATCTTAAGCCACTTGTAATTACTCCTGAATTACAAGAGCTAACTAGCTACCCTTTTCTATTCTAACCACTCTCTGCGGAAAGGTTTCTAGCTATAAGTGCCAGAACCTTTGCTCTGATACCAAAGTGTCACACCTAGTTTATTTTTACTAATTTCTTAAAATATTAAATACAATTTAATTGAAAATAATGATTTTTGTTATAAAATAGATATTAAGAAATTTAAAATATGTAATGGGTAACTGAAAATCAGTCCAAATTAAAACTTTTTCATGAAATTGGATTTTTGGTATAATTCTTTCTTAAATAAGTTGAGAATAAACTTTTTAAAATAAAATGAAGTTTTCTTAAAATACATAAGATACCCATATTAGTTTTATAAAATAACAAGGTTTAAAAAAACATATTTCTAGCTATTATTTTCAAAACTAAAAATTTATCTTTTTCTTTAAAGTTCTACCATTTATCCTAGAAAACATTATTCCTAAAATACTTAGTTTTACACATATATAAATCAAGATATGAATTCAACATAATTATCAAGTACAAAAAGTATCCAAGGTTTATCTTCTACATAATTTATATACATTACATGTCAAAATATAATTATACAATTTCCTTTAAAAAAATTACATAAATAAAAATCCAATTAGGACCAAACATTCCTGCATTCTTCCTTTCCTCTCATAACTCCGAAATTCTCTATCTATTGTGTACCTGAAACTAAACCAAATTTACCGCAGTTTATTTCATACACTCTAATTCATGCATTTACTTCACCTAGAAGCTGATTCATTTAATCCTACTTCAGATAATGATAGTGCGCTCCTGTTGGTGATTACTACCTGTTAGTAAAACACTCATACAGGGCCCCTACCTTAACAATATATTTGTTACAGGTAGAATATTAAATACATGTGCCTATTGCACCACCTCACTACTTATAGTAATATATTCACCTTTCGTAGTAGGCATACCTGACAGGATTTTCTAGGAAAAATAAATTCAACAAAACAATATGGTATAGGGGGAGCGACCCTCCTTATACCTGGAGTACTCCACATAAATTTAAAATGCTGAAAATAAACCCTATCAATATCTGAAGCAGTAATATTAGTGATGACAGAAAATAAATATGTAGTCCTAATGTGCATGAAATAAACCGCTACCTGTTTGCGAGCAATTCACAGTTTCTCCTTATCCTTACTTGAAATTTGTCTCCAAGCACCCTTCTCACTAGATTCTCCTATTTTCATTCCATATAATAAAGAATGTGAACAACTATCCTTGTATATGTTATCTAACATCGCTCTCGATCCTAATAAATACAATACTACCCATCCCTTCATGATATACCATTCATGTTTTTCTTTCTTTTCTAGTTTAACACATACAAGTCACAACCAATTTAATCAAACCAATAACCACTTTATGAGAATATTAAGTATAATAGCACAATCAGTCAAACATCAATTGATATCTACTCTCTAAATAGAAAAACTTCAATTCCAAACAATTCATGCCACATCATCAATTAAAATCAACCAACAACAAATTCATTTGATCAAACATTGCAGTTGACATGTTTATAAACACCAAATCACTTTTTCAAGAATAACTCAATGACCCTAAATCACAATTAAATCAATTGAACCCAAAACACTTTAAATCTCAACTCAAACAGATTTATCAAATCAGTGCAAGCATAAAATCCTACCAAGAAATAAATTGGAACTCAAATATCAATTGAAGTATGAACCTAACTTAACAATTAAATCCATTACTATTCTCATACCAATTAATAACTAAAGCAAAGAAACATTGCATCCCAATTAAATCAGTTTGGCAAAGAAAATAATAACAGTCCAATCACGAAAATGTCAGCAGCAAGCATAAACAACTTTACTTTGCATGTCATCAATTAAGAGTTAAATCCCAAATGAGTCAAGACCCTCTTTCCTGCCCAAAATTCCATTCAACTTTAATGTAATGAAGGCAGCAAGCAACCTAACCCAATTCCAAACAACAATAACATTCTACTGATTGCTCCTGTCTCATTCCAAATCAACATTAACCCATTAAGAGAAATTAAAACCACTCCTAAAATATGAAGGCAAAACTTCCAAAATCCTCATCATTGTGTCAACCACCAGAAAAGAATAGCATATATATATCAAGCACAATACTTTATCAATTTCAAGTATACTTCTAAAAATTCAGATTGGTCAATGAAGGAAGCAACAACACAAATTCATGAATCATCCAGTAATTCAATTTCATTAAACCAATTAAGACAACTATAAGGACCCCAATAAAGAATCATATTCAAAGCACCACACCAAACATCCAAACTGTATTATGCAGAAATTATATTTACTCAATTCTAAGCCGACAAACTCAATCCAGAAAAGGAAAAGAGAAAAGGAAAAAATCAGATTTCACAAACTAAGCATGAAAACTCAAACAATCAATATACAGTGCTAATCACCAAAAATCATTTCTTAATCACTAGAAATCGAAACTTAAGCTTCCTTTAACTTGTTTATGTAAGACATATCTCAAACCCCAACTCACACTCTCTTCTCAATGAAAATTGAAGAAATCAAGTGGGGAATAAAAAAAAAGAAACTCACCAGAAGTTGGAATCGGTCTTGCAATTGCCGAACAGCTCCTCCGTCGTCAGAGATCGCATCTTCGCCGCCGCTGGGAGGAGTAGAAATCGCGAGCCATAATGAGGAATGAACAGAACCGCGAGTTAAAGAGGGATAAAAATAAAGTTGAAGTTTTTCGGATTCAAGGGAGTTTGGGAATGAAGGAATTAAGTGTTGATGAAGTTATTTTGGGGCACGAACAGATTGGGGAAGGATTGAGAAGAATGGTGAATGATTTGGGGAAGAAGGACGAGGAGAGCATCAGTTTTGTGTTAGAGAGGCTAGGGTTTTTGTTGGTTATGTATATATACCTAATGACTAGATAAAATTCCAATCAACTACCATTGTTTATTTTAATTATACTTTAGTCCCAAACATCCTCTATATGACACTTAAACCTCTCTCTTTCCAATTAATTCTCTTCTTCCCATTTATTTAATAAAAATAAAACTTTGTTTGTGTGGAAACAAATATGGGTGAATTGGCTAGAGATTATTTCATTTGTATAATAACATATTTAAAATTTATAATACAAAAATATCCTAAAAGATAATAAACTTCCTCTACAAGTTTTCCTAAAAATAATCCCTAATAATTACAAACATCTTTATACTCTAAATATTTCCTAAAACTATGGTTCAAAATTATGACTAAAATATACAAATAGTCTATTTATGTAAAAAATGAAATATTAACATTATTATTTTCATAATTTCTTACAATTTGTCCAAAATTTTCTCTTTTATTTCATTTCATAAAACTTTAACTTATAATTTATATTTTTATTCCCTTTTAAATTTTATTACATTATGAAATAAAATTTGGGGTGTTACATCTACCATTAAGGAACATTGACTCCACCCTCCTTCTCCTCTTGTCTACCATTAGGGAGCATTGACTTCACCCTCCCTCTCTTCTTGTCTATTATTAGGGGGCATTGAAAATGATATTTTGGGAAAAGTTGGTAAAAGTTAAAAATATGTCTTATACTATATTTAGGACGAAACACATCCCCTAAAATAGGTCTTATATTTAGGACCGGAGGGAGTATCATTTTTGCACCTTCGCCCTAAATTAAAGATTGTAATTGTTTCTTAGCATGCATGATTTGATTATATATTATTTTGTTTCTATATTATTATAAATTTTAAGCCTAGATTGATATTATATCAATGCCTGGTATTATCAATTCTGATTCTCCTATATGAAAATTTGCAATGACATTCATTCTGATTATATTATTATGGTAAATGTATAAACTCTCTGCAAATTTCCCTACTTTGTTTGGTGATATTGATTTGAGAATTTAAAATTTTCATTGAGATTTGATTTTATTGGGTGCCTGTTTTTCTTTCTCTAAATGATTGATCTACATCTCTATGAATTGAATATTGTTTCTTATTAGCTATGTTTCTTGTTTTTGACTTTGAATTATGAAGAATTATGCTTATACATAGAATATGATATTAGACCCTATTTGGTTCAATCCATTATACTTTACTGTGCGATACATGCCATAATAATTTTGGGGATAATATTTGGCATGTTTCTTAACATGTCATATGGTTTCATTTGATTGAAACTTTGCATTATATAGTGTTGTTACGTTGTCAAATTAGACTTAACATTAATTTATTTCTTATATATCTAGATGTAGTGTGTGTGTGTAATTATGTTAATAATTAATTAATTTTTCAAATTTTTATTTCATTATTTCGTCATAAAGTCCGAAATTTCAAAACATCGATACAAAGTAAAAAATTACGCTACAAATTGAAGAGGATTACATTATATAACAATGGCTAAAGTATGTTTTTGGTCCCTTAACTTTGTAGGAAGTCATGTTTTGGTCCCTTAACTTTGGAAAGTGGGTTTTTGGTCCCTAAATTTTGGACAAAGTCATTTTTTAGTCCTTTTACTTTGAAATTTGTGTTTTTAGTCATTTTAAATTCAGTTTAAGTATGTTTTTGGTCCTTAAGTTTGCACAAAGTCATGTTTTAGTCCTTTAATTTTGGAAAGAAAGGACAAAAAACATACTTTATCCTTTTTTGAAAGGACTAAAAACATCACTTTATCCAAAGTTAAGGGACAAAAAACACACTTTTCAACGTTAAGGGACCAAAAACACATTTTCTCTCCAAAATTAGGGACCAAAAACACACTTTTCAAAGTTAAGGGACCAAAACATGATTTTCTCCAAAGTTAAGGGACCAAAAACATACTTTAGCCTATAACAATTTATGGATTGTAGGACTTTTGCATGGCAACACTGTGCAAGACAAGAGTCTCCATTGTCAAACCAGGGCCAAATCCAAAGAGAACTCCCCAGTCAAGTCCCTCACCAGTGGTAGCTCTCCCTTCTTCTGTGGATTTCCTTCTCATTTCATCTAAAATGAAAATCACACAAGCACTTGACATGTTTCCATACTCTCTTAGTACATGTTTGGTTGCTCTCAACTTGTGTTCCTCCAACCCAAGCTTCTCTTCTACCTCTCTCAATATTGATGCCCCTCCAGGATGCAATATCCAGAATAGCTCATTCCAATCTTTGATCCCTATCAAACTCATTGCTTCTTCAAGGCTTTTCTCTATATTGTCCCCAATTAACTGTGTCAAATTATTCTTAAGATGTAACTTAAATCCCACTTCACGTAAGTGTCCTTCAATGGCACCTCCAGAATTTGGAAGTATTGTTTGTGATGCTGAAACAAGATAGAATAATGGTCTTTCAATAGAAGTGTTAGGGTTTGATCCAACAATAACTGCAGAAGCTCCATCACCGAAAATAGCGTGGCTGATCAATGAGTCTATGTGTGTTTCAGAAGGTGCCTGTATATTGATAGAGGATATCTCAGAGCACACAACGAGAACCCTAGCACCGGCATTATTCTCGGCGAGATCTTTGGCTAGGCGGAGGACGGTGGCGCCGGCAAAGCAGCCTTGGAAGTAAAGCATGAAGCGTTTGGTGGAAGGGTTCAGTCCTAAGAGGTTGATGAGGTGGTAGTCAGCGCTAGGCATGGCAGTGCCAGAGGTGGTGCAAAAGATGAGATGGGTGATTTCAGATTTAGATCTTCCCCATTCTTTAATGGCTTTTGAAGCTGCCTTTTCACCTAGCTTTGGGATCTCCATCATCACCATGTCTTGACGTGTATTTAATGATGGTTCATTTGGAGAGCATATGTTAGGGTTTTCTTTTAACATCTCTTCTGTGACGTATGAATATCGCTTATTTATCATGGACTTCTCACCTATTTCTCAGAAGTTATAAAAATTGAGGATATTAATAGTCATATTGATATAAAGATAATTGAGGGTTAGGTTTATTTAAGTTTAAGGTTTTCCTTATTCTGTACCTTGTAAATAAGATCAGAGAATAATAAAATTCTTATTAATTGTATTGCGAATGAAAACATTTTTCTTTACCAATTTAAATAGAAGTATGAGGTACCTAGCTTGTTATTTAGCCAACTTATAGTGGTTGTGATATATGTTTTGAAATTATATTACCAATCAATAATAAAGCATGGAAAGGTGAAAACTATAATTAATAAAATAAAAAAAAAAATCTGTATATCTCTTGTTTATGCAAAATAATAAGAATACTCAATTTAGAAATCAGATTAATGCTTTCTTTTTTCGCCACATCATTTGTGGTCTCCCTAATTACAAATAAACATATAGGATATGGTGTGGATTTTATAATATGAATAAGCAACTTAAAACAAGTCACTGTTAAACTTGTATAGTTAAATAAACATAGAATAAACATTTTATGTGACAGGTAATTTTCACACAATATAATAATCACATCATGTTCTATATGTTTTCATGTAATTAGGGTAGAATACAAATGAGGTGACGAACTGAATTCACCTCATAATTTCACATTAATACATTTTCTCATTGTTATAAGATCACAAAATCTAATTAATTATGTTGTTTAAGTAGTTAATTAAATTAATTAAAAATAATAATTTAGGGAATGAAAAACTTCTTTACTATCATGTCCTTGTTAATATGGGGTAAGTAAAAGAGATAATTGAAATTTTAGATTCTTATCATAAAAACAGAAGGTTAATAGGTGATATAAAGGCAAGTACTTAATATGACCAAATTAAAAAAATAAAGCCTTACAAATGCGTTGAAACTTGGCTTTGAGATGCGTCAAGTGTTGAGTGTTGGTGAGTCTGAACAAGTAATCAGGATCGTCTTGATAGATGCAGGTGACCGGATTAGCTGTCCCAATGGCCAGAATGGTGGCTGTGCCACGACCTCTCTGATTTTCTCTAATCTCTTCCAAATACTCCATTTTTCTCACCTTTGAACTTTGTGCTACTGTAGCCTTTGTCGAAACTTTTCAGAGCATTTGATAAAAGTATTGTAGTGTGGGACAAGTATATGATGATGTCATATTTATAGAAACAACGCGCAATGGGTCTTTAAAGCGTACAGTGTTCTCCCATATCATGAAATTTATGGTGATAAGGTGGTTGTTAGTTGTCATATTTTCCTATCTATAATATACTATTTTCTAGAGTTGGAAAATGGACCGGCGGCCTTTTAAAAAGAATCATCTTTCTTTTTAAAATATAGAAATATAAATAATAAATATTTTTAATTTAATGCATAAATATACCAAAATTAAGTTACAAACCTTACACTACTAGAAAATAGGTTTTTCACGACCATAAGTAACACGTAAAAAGCCAATGTTGGTCGTTGATAAAAAACGCGGTGGCATAACATGTAAATAACTGTTCAGGCGGAGCCTTTTCACGACCACACTTTCATATGTGGTCGTGGAAAGTGCACCTTCCACGACCACACACTTGTGAGTGTGGTCGTGGAAGGTTTCTGACCCTTCCACGACCACAATTTGAATATTGTGGTCGTGGAAGGGGACCCTTCGACGACCACAGTTTTAATACTGTGGTCGTGGAAGGTGACCCTTCCACGACCACAATATTCGAATTGTGGTCGTGGAAGGGTCAGCACCTTCCACGACCACACTTACAAAAGTGTGGTCATGGAAAGTGGGAAAATTTCTGGCTCGAAATCCCTTTTTTTTTCCCTCCAACACTTTCTCTCTTCTTCGACTCTTCACTCACTTTCTCTCTTCATTTTATTTCCGCCGCCATCTCCTTCCCTCTTCTCCTTCCCTCCTTCCGTCCGCCGCCAACGTCACCGCCGTCTCCTTCCCTCCTTCCTTTCGTCAACGTCTCCTTCCCTCCACCACCGCCTTCCCTCTTCTCACCCTCTCAACCGCCGCCTTCCCTCTTCCCTCTTCCCTCTTCTCACCCTCTCACCCTCTCTCCCCTTCGCTCATCAACTCCGCCTCTCCCCACAATAATCGAAGCCCTTCGCTCCGCCGCCGCCTCTCCCCACTAACGAAGCCCTTCATTCCTTCGGGTATGATTTTTTGGATTCACCCTTTTCATTCAAGGCTGCTCTGCTTATAATATGTAGATTATATGTATGTATTGGTTCTTTGAACCCTGAAAAAATGATTGCATTCTCTATATTTTGTGCCACACAATATAAGTACATGTGTTTTACAAACGAATTTATATGTATGTGTTGGTTCTTAAATTTTTCAGTATGTTGTTCACTGTTATGGCCAATTAGAATTAGAAAGGAATGAAGTAAATGCTTATATTAAAATATGACACTACTAGAAAATAGGTTTTTCACGACCATAAGTAACACGTAAAAAGCCAATGTTGGTCGTTGATAAAAACGCGGTGGCATAACATGTAAATAACTGTCCAGACGGAGCCTTTTCACGACCACACTTTCATATGTGGTAGTGGAAGGGGACCCTTCCACGACCACAATTGTAAGATTGTGGTCGTGGAAGGGTCAGAACCTTCCACGACCACACTCTCAAAGAGTGTGGTCGTGGAAGGTCCACTTTCCACGACCACATATTTAAAACGGTGGTCGTGGAAAGTGGGAAATGTTTTTCTCCTTTGGCGCCAGAACCCCTTTTATTTCCCTCCAACTTTTTATTCCTCATTGACACTTCTCGCTCCTTCTTCACTCACTTCGCCAGAACCCTTGCTTTCTCTCTTCACTCACTCTCTTCACTCCGCCGCCGGCTCACAACCCTCACTGCCGCCGCCGCCTTCTCACAACCCTCACCGCTACTTTGTATCATCTTCGCCAACCGCTCAACCTCCGCCATTCCTCCGCCTTCTCACTCTCGGCCGCCTTCTCACTCTCGGCCCCCTCCGCCTTCTCACTCTCGGCCGTACTTTCTATCTCTTCCATTCCTCCGCCGCCGCCGCCTTCTCTCTCTTCTTCATCTTCGCCTCTCCTTCCTCTCGCCTCTCATTCCTCTACCCGCCGTCGCCGCCTCTCTCACTCTTGACTGCCTCTCTCTTCACTCCGCCACCACCTCTCTCATTCTCGGCCGCCTCTCTCTTCACTTCGCCGCCTCTCTCACACTCCTCCACCGCTCACTTCGGGTAAGGTCATTATTTTTTTATTTTTTTATTTTTTTATTTGCTTCCAAATCTTTATTTTGTGTAATAGTCATTCTTGTGTGTGCTTATGATAAAACTGTTGATTCTCTAAAAAATATAAACTTTTCATTTCCCTTTGACTCTCTTTTACTTATTAGTCTTTAAATTGCAACTTTGTTTTTTCAGCATGTTGTTCACTGTTATTGTCTGATTAGAATTAGAAATGAATGATTTGAATAAAATCTTTGTGTATAGATAGTGATGTATTGATAGTGTACATTGATAATGTACATTAGAAATTAGTGTTACTCCTTACTGCCATTACTGAATGAAATAGGGACTAAATGGTGTTTGATGTATGTTAAAATCTGATTTGGAGGAAAAATTAGGCATAAACTGGTTTGATTAGTAATGTTATGCTGGTTGGTATGGACTTGATTAGAGAGCTACAAATTGCTAGCTAGTGTATGGATTGTGGATTGTTCTGGTAATATTCAAAAGTTAAGTAACCAAAGCTTGTAGCCATGGATCGTGCTTGGATGAATTTGCCAAAAGAAATGAGCCGAGTAAGAATGGAAAGTACCCGTGCCCTTGTGTGAAGTGTGTGAATGTTGATCGCAAAAGCCTTGACTCTATAAGGAATGACCTTATTTGTGAGGGGATCAATCGCCGATACAGGAAGTGGATTTGGCATGGGGAATTGGGAACTACCGTGGAACATGTAAAAGCAGCGGAGGTGGACGATAATGATGATGATGATGAATATGTTTGCGATGTTGGCATGGACAACATGATAAATGATATCGCAGCGGAGTCGTTTGCTGTGTCAGACGAGTACGATAAAGTGCGTGGTGATGCTGAGACACCTTTGTTTCCAGGGTGTAAGAAGTATAGCCGTCTGACCTTCATTCTAACAATATTAGAAATAAAGACGGAAAATGGGTGGGCAGACGCGGGTTTCTCGAAAATGCTCGCAGCTTTGAGCGATATGTTCCCGGATAACAATGCGGTTCCGAAGACAATGTATGAGGCCAAGAAAATGCTAAGTAAGATGGGTATGGAGTATCAGAAGATACATGCTTGTCCCAATGATTGTATTTTATACAGAAATGAGTATGAGGGGTTACATGTGTGTCCAAGATGTCAGGAGTCAAGGTATAAACAGAGGAAGGGTGCTGATGATGACGACGACGACGAAGAGACAAGCAAACCAAAAAAAGGTGAACCTTCGAAAGTAATGTGGTACCTTCCAATAGTTCCAAGGTTTAGACGATTGTTTGCGAATGCAACAGTGTTAGAATCTTAAGTTTTGATGAAGACTAAAATATGAAAGAACAAGTTAAACACTTAGAAAAATTAGGTTAATATAGAACCACAAGTAAGAGTACAACCGGATGTGGATTTACTTCCGGATGGACTAGGACTAGCGCTCGCGATGAATGACTCATCCCCCAGCGGAAGCAAGTAACCCACTAAGTCATAACTCAGTCTAGGAACATTAGGAGTATAAAAATCCTTGAGAATAAGTTAGGACGCAACCGGATGCAGGAATGCTTCCGGATGCTTAGTGACTAGCGCTGCCTGTTGGACTAGGCAACACCGAGCGTCAGTGAGTATAACTCTAAGACATAGCTTAGATGTAGTAGGAGTGCTTCCGGATGTGAAATTGCTTCCGGAAGTAAGAGAGCTCCCTTAGACTCAATGAACTCCCACTGCATGTGACTATGTGTTAATATTGCTAGACTAACGTTCAAGTGCAACACACTGAGTGATGTTGCTTCCGGATGTGGATTTGCTTCCGGTAGCAATCAGAATGTCAGAACATGCAGCAGTGCAGTGTCAGACTGCTTTCTGGCAGAGCAGAGTTGTCAGAGTTACTTTTCAGAGATAAAACAAAGTCAACCCTGCTGGGCATTAATGGAGCATTAATGAGCAACGGTAACAAGGGAATAACAGCTATATTCAAACGGCCTTGTCACCTACCAAGAGTGAGAATACTTGAAGACACTATATAAAGAAGCTCATCTTCATTTATGAAGATGATCGAACAACTTGGAGAAAACCGAAAGAAATCTAGAGAGAGAAATTGAGAGCATTCTTCAAGCCTTCAAAGCTGCCCAGAAAAGCAAGAGAAGACTTAATACATTGAGAGTTCTAGTCATTTATTCATCTTGTCTTCTTTGTAGTTAAGTCTCTTTATTTATTAAGAGCATTCATTGTACTTAAGTGTGTAACATCATCTGTTCTTAGAGAGAACTAAGTTTAGAAAATCCTTTATTTGAAAGGTTGAACCCTTACAGGTTGTAAGGGGGAGTGAGTCTGTAAGGTTGCAAGTGAACCTGGTGTAAAACTTGTGGTTGTAAGGTTGCAAGTGATCCCGTGCTAAAACTTGCGGTTGTAAAGGTTCCAGGTGAACCCGTTTGTAAAACCTGGGGATAGTGGAACTCAATCTGGGTGATTGAGAACTGAACGTAGGTCAAGAGTTGGACCGAACCAGTATAAAAACCTTGTGTGTTTTTATTGTTTGTTTTATTTGATAGCACAATTCACCCCCCCTCTTGTGCATCCTCACTTTCATTTGGTATCAGAGCAGGTCTTTCTGACTTGATTCCAACGAATCTAGAAAGAGAAGATCCAGTGATGGATGCATATTATCTTTCCCTGCCCGATGTTGCTATTCAGCCAAACAAGCCTCCTGGCTTTGATGACTACAATTATCCCTTCTGGAAGTTCAGAATGGAGACCTATATCAAGGCCAACGACATTCGCCTCTGGGATGTGATTGAGCATGGTGACCACGTCCCTTTAGATGATGAAGGGTTAGCAAAGGCTCGATCCAGATTCACCAATGAAGACTATGCTCTAGTGGATCTGAACTACAGGGCCATGCACTACATTCAATGCGCCCTTAGTCAGAAGGAGTTCCACAGGATCAGCCACCACAAAACAGCAAAGGAGATGTGGGAAGCTCTTGAGGCTGCTCATTCCGGAACCAAGGGAGTGAAGTCCAGAAGGGTTGAGATGCTGGTTGAGGATTTCCACAAATTTGCTATGCTTAGCCCAACCGAGCCAATCAGAGAGCTGGAGCTTAGATTCACTCATCTTATTAACAACTTGGCCTCTCTGGGAAAGGACATTCCTGAGGAAGAACAAGTTAGCAAGATCCTAAAAGTATTAAAGGGTGACTGGATCACCAAAGTTACCATCCTGCAGGAAGTCCAGGGAGAATCAACCAGCTCTATCACTGCCTTGTTTGGTTCTCTGGCTGAATATGAACCAACTTTGTTGGCTCAGAGAGCTCCTCAAGCTACAGCTAAAGCCAAGAACCTTGCTCTTGTTGCTCCCAGCAAGGATAGGGATGATGATGATGATGAGGACGATGAGGAGGACATAAATGATGAGGAGATGGCTATGATGGTGAGAAAATTCAGAAAGTTCTTCAGAAAGAAAGGAGGCTTTCAGAAAGGAGAATCTAGCCACAAGAAGGATTATAAGAAGGAAAGGACCCCTGTGTGCTTCGAGTGTAAGAAGCCTGGTCACTTCAAGGCTGAGTGCCCAAGCCTTCAGAGAGCCAAAGGGAAGGACAAAAGGAAAGCCTTTGTGTCCTCTATCTGGGTGAATAGTTCTGATGAGGAGGCTAGTGATGAGGAAGAAGTTGCTAACCTCTGTCTTGTTGCTCGAGAAGATGGAGAGGAGGCATCCTCAGACTTTGATTCCATCCATTGCGATGAGGTAACGCTTCCTGAACTACAAGAAGCCTATAATGATGTTCATAGAGAATTCTTTCGCTTATGTAAGGCTTATAAAATGTTGAGAATTAAAAAGGAATCACTTGAGTCCAAGGTGGACTCACTAAGTGAAGAGCTAGCGGAAGCCAAAAAGCTTCCAGTAGCAAATGGCAAGGGAAGTCCCCAAGCGGAACCCAGTGTCTCAACACCAGAGAGCTGCCCTAACTGCAGCAAGATCTCTATTGAAAAAGATAGACTGCAAAATGCCCTGCAGAAGTTCACTAATGGGTCTGAAATGTTAAATATTATTTTAATGAATCAAAGGGCATATAGGGATAAGACAGGATTAGACTACAAGCCTAAAGGGAAAAAGTGGGTGGAACCAAAAGTGAAGCCTTACTTAAAATTTTCCATAAAGCCACTGATCACAGCTCCACACCTTTTAGCTTCTGCAATTATTGTAACAGGAAGGGACACTCCACGTCCACCTGCAATGCTAGGAAGCATGGAGCTAATAGCTCTTATAAGTGGGTTCCAAAAGGAACCAAGACAACAAAGGATCCTCCTCCAAGAAAAGAAACTAAGGGAGGACAAGGATCTAGAACTTGGAAACACTTCCCAAGGGAAGTCCAACAGCCCAGAGCCCACACTAGGCCAGAGGCGCAGATTAATCACAAGCCCAAGGTCAAGATCATCACTGGACCGAGGGCTATGGGAACTAATGATAGAGGACCCAATAAAGATTGGGTACCTAAGCTTGTCTAATTCTTGCAGGTCTGTCTCAAAGCATCCAAGAATAGAAAATGGTACATTGATAGCGGATGCTCAAGACATATGAGTGGTGACCGAGACAAATTCAAATCCTTGGTGATCAAAGATGGAGCCAAAGTGAGCTTTGGAGGAAATCAAAGCGGAAAGATCACTGGGGTTGGAGAAGTTGGACCAGTCAAAGATGTCTATCTGGTGGATGGTCTCTGTCACAACCTGCTGAGCGTGAGCCAGAGCACTGACAAAGGAAACTGGGTAATTTTTGATTCACATGAGTGCATGATAATAGACAAGCATGATCTAAATCTAGATAAGGCCAATCTAAAATGCAAACTTAAGGCAAGTAGAAATGGAAACCTATACACCCTAGATTTATGTCAACAACTAGATGAAAAATGTTTGATATCTAGTGATGAGAATAGTTGGCTTTGGCATAAACGGCTAGCACATGTTAACTTTACACAACTAGATATGCTTATTAAGAAAGAGCTAGCTATAGGGATTCCATCCTTTAAAGTTAAGCATGATTATATTTGTGAATCCTGCCAACGAGGAAAGCAAACAAAGTCCTCATTTAAAACCAAGAAGAGAGTCTCCACCAGTAGGCCCTTGGAACTAATCCACATGGATTTGGTTGGGCCAGCAAGAGTGAAGAGCTTGGGTGGAAACCTGTATGCTCTAGTTGTGGTGGATGACTATTCTAAGTTCACTTGGACAATGTTTCATGCCTCCAAGCAAGATGCCTTTGATGCTTTTGTTGTCCTGGCTAAGAAAGTGCAGAACGAGAGAGATCTCAAGATAACAGCCATAAGGACTGATCATGGAGGGGAATTTGAGAACCACAGCTTCTCAGAGCTGTGTGAGCAGAATGGCATTGATCACAACTTCTCAGCTCCCAGAACTCCTCAGCAGAATGGCGTGGTTGAGAGGAAGAACAGGGTTCTGACTGAGATGGCCAGGAGCATGCTCAATGAGAAAGAGGTTTCTCAAGTGTTCTGGGCGGACGCTATGAGTACTGCTTGCTACATCTCTAACAGAGCCTATGTTCGCAAGGGCTTGGACAAGACTCCCTATGAGCTGTACAAAGGCAGAAAGCCCAACATCAGCCACCTTAGAATCTTTGGATCAAAATGCTATGTTCATAACAATGGAAAGGTAAATTTGGGTAAGTTTGATCCAAAGGCTGATATAGGAGTTTTTATAGGATACTCTCTCAGGAGTAAGGCTTATAGAGTATACAACATGAGAACTAAAACTGTAGAAGAATCTATGCATGTTGTATTCGATGAAAATCCTACATGGGAACAATCCACAGAAGATGATGGAATACTAAACTTCCCAAAACCACCATCATCTTCACCACCAAAAGAAACACCAGCAAGCAATCCCAAGGAAGAAGATGAACCCAGTGATGAACCTAGATTGCAGACGGTGCCTGATGAGGTACAGTTGCCAACAGCTAGGAGACATCACAGGGATCATCCTCTTGACCAAGTGCTTGGTGATGTTTCTTCTGGTGTCAGGACCAGAATGCAGGTTCAAAATGAAGTTGAGTTTGGAGCCTTCTTATCTCAGATCGAACCAACTTCAGTTGAACAAGCTCTTGAGGACTGTGATTGGATTATTGCCATGCAGGAAGAGCTTAATCAGTTTGAAAGAAGCCAAGTATGGGAGTTAGTCCCAAGGCCGTCTCATCAATCCATAGTTGGGACCAAATGGGTCTTCAAGAACAAACTGGATGAGACTGGTCAAATAACAAGGAACAAAGCCAGATTGGTAGCCAAAGGGTATAACCAAGAAGAAGACATAGACTATGAAGAAACTTTTGCTCCAGTTGCAAGACTTGAAGCAATAAGGATTCTTCTAGCCTTTGCATCCATGAAAGGTTTTAAATTACATCAAATGGATGTGAAGAGTGCATTTCTTAATGGTTATATTAAAGAAGAGGTTTATGTTGAACAACCTCCTGGCTTTGAAGACCATAAGCACCCTAAACATGTGTATAGACTAAAGAAAGCATTGTATGGCCTGAAACAAGCTCCTCGAGCTTGGTATGAGAGACTCAGCAGCTTTTTGCTGGGCAAGGGTTTCTCTAGAGGCAAATTAGATAATACACTGTTTATCTTGCATAAGGATAGAAACATGCTAGTTGTCCAGATTTATGTTGATGATATCATTTTTGGGGCAACTAATGAAAAACTCTGTGAAGAGTTTTCTAAGACTATGCAGGGGGAATTTGAGATGTCAATGATGGGAGAACTAACATTCTTCCTAGGCCTGCAGATTAAGCAAAAGAAAGAAGGCATCTTCATCTCCCAAACTAAGTATTGCAGAGAGCTCCTCAAGAAGTTTGGGATGGATGAGTGCAAGGAGTATGATACTCCCATGAGCACCACTGCCGCACTCGATGCTGATGTAAAGGGAAGTTCGGTCAGCCTGCCTATGTACAGGGGAATGATAGGTTCCTTGCTTTACTTAACGGCCAGCAGACCTGATATTCAATTTAGTGTAGGCATGTGTGCTAGATTTCAAGCCAACCCCAAGGAATCACATCTAACTTGTGTTAAACATATTTTAAGATACATTGAGGGAACTCAAGAACTTGGTCTCTGGTATCCCAGAGGTAACCAAGAGTTCTTGTGGGCTTATTCTGATGCTGACCATGCAGGTTATAAGACTGATAGAAAGAGCACCAGTGGACAATGTGCCTTCCTTGGAGGTTGTCTGGTCTCTTGGGCTAGCAAGAAGCAAACCTGTGTGTCACTCTCATCCACAGAGGCAGAGTACATTGCTGTTGCAAGCTGTTGTGCACAAGTGCTGTGGCTAAAGAATCAACTGAGGGATCTTGGCCTGGAGTTTCCTGAGGCTCCCATTCTCTGTGATAACACAAGCACCATCAGCCTTGCCAAGAATCCTGTTCAGCACACAAGAACAAAGCACATTGACGTCAGACATCACTTCATCAGAGATCATGTTCAGAAGAAGGATGTCAAGGTGCAATTTGTTCCCACTCAGCATCAGCTTGCGGATATCTTCACTAAGCCTCTGGGGGTTGATCAATTTACCTTTATAAGAGGTGATTTGGGAATGGTAAACCCAAATGAAGTTTAATTCTTCAAAAATAAACCTGTGCTTAATTGATTAAAACCTGCAACTGTACTAACTTAGGCATCGGAGTGCCAATCTTTAGTTTTGCAGGTCCCCAATGTTAAATCTTAAGTAAGTCCAACCGGAAGCAAAACCACTTCCGGATGCTCTTTTGCTGGGGCTGGGTGATGACTCAAAGCAACCGGGAGCGCCAGTGTCTGGGTAAAAGACACGTCACTTCACCAAACGTTTCAGCTTCCTCCACGGGAAGTTGTGCCCCCTCTGACAGTGTGAAGAGACACGTGTCAAAAAGGTGACCGTTCCAATTAAATGTTTACGTTTTCCCATGAACAAGCGCATGTTTCAATGTAGAGTCATTATATGCATTTCATCCGTTGTGACATTGCATATAAATAGGCAGCAGCATTCATTTTTCACTTCTCACACAAATCTCACCCAAAACCCTCTGCATCCATTCATCGAGTTCATCATCACATTCATACTGTTCTTCATCTTCTTCATCTTCTTCTTCTACACTCTGCGCATTTCATCTCATTCACTTCATTTAAACCCTAAACCCACACAAAATGGCCGGATCACTTGAGTCAAACCCTAACACTGAGATAGCCACTGGTTCCAAGAAGTCTAAAACTGGAAAATCTGGGCATTCAAAATCTGGGAAATCTGGGAAAGTGCGTGAACAGCCTGGGAAATCTGGAAAACAGCATGAACATTCTGGGCAATCTGGGCAACAACATGAACACTCAAAGAAAAAGGGCAAGAAGAGGGTTCAGTTTAGCGAAGAGCCTTCATCCAAGCAACAGAGAGTGGAGGATGATCTGTTAGTATACAAGGATGGGCTGCTGGAGGCTGTTACTTCCAAGTTTGAAACAACAAAGCCCTACTTCTCACATGGGATGTTCATTGACTTGGATAAAATTGAAAATCTGGGTTTTGGCCATTTGAAGGAACATCTCCAGAAGTACATGTGCTGGCTGGGGATCAACAGTCAGTACAACATCAACGTGCTCAGGGTGATCTGCCAGTCTCTCACAGCCAAAGCCAAGTACAAGACGGTGAATGAGAAAGAGACCATTCGCAGAGTCACCTTTAAAGCCACAGTGAGGGGGAGGACAATCAGTTTTACTTGGAGAGATATCAACGACCTGCTCGGGGTCACTGAGGGAAGCATGAACGAGTGGCTCCACCCTGAAAAACTAAGCCAGGAGGAGCTTGAGAGAGTATATGAGACCAAGGGGAAGAAGGTCTCTGCCATGTCTGACTCCAACCGAGTACTTCAATATATCTACTCGTGCTTGATGACTCATAAAGGGGGGAACTTCAACGAGTTCACCCAGCTAGACAACCCATGGCTCCCCAGGTTCCTCACCAAGCAGCCGATCAACCCTGGGCAGATGATTAGTTTGGAGCTGCACAGGTGGTGTGAAACCAAGGACAAGAAACCTGGTCATCTTCCCTATCCTCAAGTCATTGCTTTCCTCCTGGAGAAATTCTTGATAAAATCCACTGAGGAAGCTGACAATATCCCATGCCTGCCCATAGGATCAGTGAATATTGGGAAGATGGGGATCAAGTACAACAAGGGCTACTAGGTCTGGATCTCAGGTAGGGAGTGCCTCGCATACAACTGCTCCCTCTGCGTCTGGAGCAGGGGACCAAGAAGTGGATTCTCATGCTGGTCCAAGCCGTGCTCCGAGGGTGTCAGCTGCAATGAAGGCGTTTGCTGAGGAAGTGAAGGAAGAGATCATTTTTCGGCTGTCTGATCCTTTGATGGCTCCGCTTCGTGATGAGTGTGACGCAGCCTTCCAGCAGCAGGAGTAGAGGATCCAGGGTCTCGAGGATCGCCTAGGAAGGGTCGAGGCCAAATTAGACCTGATAATTAACCACTTCCAAATTCCTCAACCTCAAGCCAACCTACCACCACCTACTCCTCCTAACCCACCTCAACCACCTCCACAGAATGATCCACCTCCACCTTCACCCAGAAATGACCATCAACCATCACCTCACAACACCCCTCAGAACTCACCTCAAATCTCCCCTCGCCAATCACCTCATAACTCACCATCACCTCACACCTCTCCCAATCACTTACAATCCTCCAACCCACTCCCTCACAACCTTCCTTCCATTCCCGAAGCTCTTGGGTTCTTCTCTTCCGCTCACCCCCTTAACCACATATACCTGAGAGATTTCCCCCGCCTTCAGAGGTTACCTGAGGTAAACATACCTTCCACTCCCTATTCATCTACCTACCCCTTCGATGGCCTATTCACAGATCCCTCCTGGTTCCCTAGCCCCACTCCTTCACCAGAACCCTCACCCCCTTCCTCACCTGAAACCTCACCACCCAAGAACCTTGGCCCTGAACCTCCACCATCCACCTCACCCAATCCTTCCTCCCTGGCCCTCGCCCTTATTGATGATGCCAAAAGGGGGAGAGAAATCCTGACTCAACCCTCTTTATGGTTAGATGAGGATATTGCTGCTGCACTCCGCCGAGCCATGGATCATCAGAGATTGGGAAGAGCAGAAAGCCTTATCCATGGGGAAGCAATAAGGTTTATGCAACAGCAGCGCTCAGACATCCAAAGGTCAAAATGGGCAATGGTATTGGTTGATCAGCCTGATGAGTTTCCACAGCCTGTGCCTGAGCCTTCATCTTCTGTTCCTCCTCCCTCTGTGCCTGCCCGGAACATACTTGAGGAAATTATGATGAAGTATGGGTTGAAAAGGCAAAACAATCCAACTATAGTGATTGCCACTCCAATCCCTCCTTCTGAGCCATCTTCTGCTCCACCTTCTGCTCCAGTGGTCAGCTTCAGCAAGCCTAGGAAAAAGCATGTTGCCTGAAAGGGTACTGGTACTTCTGAGCCTACTGAGAGTGAAGAAGAGGATACAGTTGATCACACTGAGGAGCATGAATCAGAAAGGGTATCTCAAGCAGGGGAAGCATCTGAGCCCCAGTCCTCCACCCAAGCGCCTCCAGAAGAAATTCCTCCACTTGTGGAAGTCAAGTTAGAAGTGGAAGATATGACTGCGGATGAATTTGAGAGATATGGCTGGACTGATCGGATCACCTTTGGTCAGCTTGCTTGTCTCGATGCTGAAAGGGCAAATGTTAAGCATCCGCATGTGAAAGGGAAAGGGAAAAGAAAGGGGAAAGGGAAGTCAAGCGAAGTTGAGGATCCCAATTACCCTGTATGGAATGTGAAGATCAAAACTATCCATTATCCCAATGGAGAATCCATCCCCATCTCAGATGTAGGAGAGTTTGCTGGGATTACTGAGGTTGAAGATCTAAAGAGGGCTATTGATGAATCCCTTGAGTCAGAAAGGCAGAGAATTGCGAGAGCTGAGGCAGAACTTCAAGAGATGCTTGCTCAGATTAACCAGAGTGAGAAGGATGCTCAGTTGGCCAAGTTGCAAGAGGAGAGTAGAAAGAAACAGTTGGAGAGGGAGAGGAAAAAGAGACATCAACTTTGAGCCCAAACACCCATCTTACATCTTAACTTAGAAATTTTTCTTTTCATATTTTTCTCATGCATAGTTATCTGATTACTTGTTAATTTGATTGTTATTATATTTCTAACTTGTAATCAATTTGCTTATTAATGAAGATTATCTTTGAGTTCATATGTGTATTCTTATTTGATTAATTCCTTTAATATGAACTTAATTAGATAACTTAGATAACTTAGTTTGTCATCATCAAAAAGGGGGAGAATGTTAGAATCTTAAGTTTTGATGAAGACTAAAATATGAAAGAGCAAGTTAAACACTTAGAAAAATTAGGTTAAAATAGAACCACAAGTAAGAGTACAACCGGATGTGGATTTACTTCCGGATGGACTAGGACTAGCGCTCGCGGATGAATGACTCATCCCCCAACGGAAGCAAGTAACCCACTAAGTCATAACTCAGTCTAGGAACATTAGGAGTATAAAAATCCTTGAGAATAAGTTAGGACGCAACCGGATGCAGGAATGCTTCCGGATGCTTAGTGACTAGCGCTGCCTGTTGGACTAGGCAACACCGAGCGTCAGTGAGTATAACTCTAAGACATAGCTTAGATGTAGTAGGAGTGCTTCCGGATGTGAAATTGCTTCCGGAAGTAAGAGAGCTCCCTTAGACTAAATGAACTCCCACTGCATGTGACTATGTGTTAATATTGCTAGACTAACATTCAAGTGCAGCACACTGAGTGATGTTGCTTCCGGTAGCAATCAGAATGTCAGAACATGCAGCAGTGCAGTGTTAGACTGCTTTCTGGCAGAGCAGAGTTGTCAGAGTTACTTTTCAGAGATAAAGCAAAGTCAACCCTGCTGGGCATTAATGGAGCATTAATGAGCAACGGTAACAAGGGAATAACAGCTATATTCAAACGGCCTTGTCACCTACCAAGAGTGAGAATACTTGAAGACACTATATAAAAAAGCTCATCTTCATTTATGAAGATGATTGAACAACTTGGAGAAAACCGAAAGAAATCTAGAGAGAGAAATTGAGAGCATTCATTCTTCAAGCCTTCAAAGCTGCCCAGAAAAGCAAGAGAAGACTTAATACATTGAGAGTTCTAGTCATTTATTCATCTTGTACTCTTTGTAGTTAAGTCTCTTCATTTATTAAGAGCATTCATTGTACTTAAGTGTGTAACATCATCTGTTCTTAGAGAGAACTAAGTTTAGAAAATCCTTTATTTGAAAGGTTGAACCCTTACAGGTTGTAAGGGGGAGTGAGTCTGTAAGGTTGCAAGTGAACCTGGTGTAAAACTTGTGGTTGTAAGGTTGCAAGTGATCCCGTGCTAAAACGTGCGGTTGTAAAGGTTCCAGGTGAACCCGTTTGTAAAACCTGGGGATAGTGGAACTCAATCTAGGTGATTGAGAACTGGACGTAGGTCAAGAGTTGGACCGAACCAGTATAAAAACCTTGTGTGTTTTTATTGTTTGTTTTATTTGATAGCACAATTCACCCCCCCCTCTTGTGCATCCTCACTTTCAAACAGAAGCAAAGAATCTGAGGTGGTATTGTGATCAGAGAAATTCTGATTCTAGATATCTTCGACACCCTGCTGACTCTCCTCAATGGAAAAAGGTTGATTCAATTTTTCCAGAGTTTGCTAGTGATCCTAGAAACCTCCGTCTCGGCCTTTGTACAGATGAATGCAACCCATTTGGGAGTGTCTCTAGCAAACATAGTACTTGGCCAGTTTTGCTTGTCATTTACAACCTTCCACCTGGTTGTGCACGAAACGGAAATATCTTATGATGTGTATGATGATTTCGGGACCGAAACAGCCTGGGAACGATATCGATGTTTATCTTGCTCCGTTGATCGAGGACTTGAAGATGTTGTGGAATGAAGGTGTTGATGTGTTTGATGCATACAAAAAGGAGACATTCAAGTTGTGAGCTTTGTTGTTTACCACAATAAATGACTTACCTGCATATGGCAATCTCTCAGGATATAGTGTCAAGGGACATAAGGCATGTCCAATTTGTGAGGATGACACTAATTTCGTCTAGCTCAAGTATGGAAGGAAGACTGTTTACCTCAGTCATAGGAGGTTTCTTGATCGCCACCACCCATACCGTCGACTGAGGAAGCGATTTAATGGCTTTCCTGAGCATGCATCTGCTCCAATTCCGTTAACAGGTGAAGAAGTTTATCGTCGTGTTGTGAGTGTTACTGTGGAGTTTGGTAAAGGAAAGAAGAAGAAGAAGAAGTGGACTAACATTTGGAAGAAGAGGTCAATCTTCTTTGATCTCCCTTATTGGCGTTGTCTTGATGTGAGACACAGTATTGATGTGATGCATGTGGAGAAAAATCTTGCAGAAAGTATTGTCGGAACGTTGTTACACATTCAAGGAAATACCAAAGATGGGCTCAACGCTAGAAGAGATTTAGTTGAGATGGGCATAAGACAGCGGTTACATCCGACAATTAGTGAAGATGGAAAGAAAGCATATATGTGTATCTGCATTATTAATATTTTATTATTGTGGTACATAGGAGATAAGAAAAAAACAACAAAAGATCCGAGCTAAAAATGAGTATAATCATACCATGTCCCGTGGGGGGTATGATTGGATGACTGATTATGTGGAAGCGGAGCGGCAACAAAAGTGGGAGGAGCAGCGGAAAGCTATGGAAGCTGAGTCATCTTCCACTGTCTTAGAACCTTTACCTAACCTCCAACGCCATGTAACATGGGCAGCGGCCCGGAGGAAGAGACCAACTGGAAAATATACCAGTGACAAGGCTGAAGCGGTGGTAAACCGAATTGTGAGTGCTATATAAATTGAATTTAAACACTTACGTAGGATATTATTGCATCTTAATCAATGTTTGTTCACTTTTGTAACAGAATGAACTGGAAGAGCAATCTTCTCAGGGGTCTTAGACACCGCAGGACCCCAGAATGGACATTCTAGCAACTTCGCTAGGGAGATTAGACAACCCTAGCCGAGTTGTAGGAGTTTCTGGGACAATTGGGGTAAAGGAATTTTTTGGGCCCAAAAAACGAGTGGTGTCTCGTAGTAGTGTGTCCACTGAGGAGTTTGATGCAATGGTGGATGCACGGGTGGACGAACGGGTGAGCCAATGGCAAACAAAGTTTGAATGGATTACATCACAGTTAGAGGCTCTTCAAGCTTCCCAAAGAACAACTTCAACAGGGAGTGAGCCAAGTGCACCTGATCTTCTTTATGACTACCACGAGGAGTGCTACTTACATCTTGACGAGCCTTGCCTACACCCTGTTGCTAGGGCTCACAAGTACCCAAATCAAACCACCATTCACAACACGTCTATCCGGGATGATCAAGTAAAAGTGACAGTTATTTCCGTGATAGAGGGCCAAGATATGACACGTGTTCCATTCTGTACTAAAGAGATCACTACTTTAGGCCAAGCAATGAAGGGCTTTATTGTTTGGCCTAAAAGGCTTGTGTTTGATACTGCTCAAGAAGCTCCACCACCAATTCTTCTCCCAAAGGTACTAAAGTTGTCTATGAATTGACCTTTATTAACAATGTTATTGATATATGTGTGTAGAGTTGATGTGTTTCTTATTTTCAGAATTTTAACGGTGAGAAGTACCCATATCTGAATCTGCTGTGGACGATGCAACCCGGAATGGTGAGTAATCTTTTAATACCTGTTGGAGTCGTCAATCCACTAGTAGAGGATAAGATTTGGTTGCAAGGTTCTCAAGACGTAAAGGAGTTCTTGATGATGGAGGAGCTTGAGAAAAGCTGGCTTGATTTGGCCGTCTGGTAAGTTTCTCATATTTTTATCAATATAGTTGGATATTGTCATGAGTCTTTAAGTTTTAATCCATTTCGCCATGTCTAATAGGTACTGCCACAGCTTATGCCAAGAAAGCCCAAAGGAAAAGTTTTGCCGGTTTCTATGCCCTTCTAAACTGGCTTATGATGAAAGAGCTTTGAAAATGATTAAGAAGAGTAAGAAAACTCATTTTTGGGAAATGCAATCTTACGTCGAGCTGCAGATGGGTCTTGATTGCGGCACTCTTTATTTCGCGCCTGTTTTGAATTGGTAATGAGCTATCTTTTACACAATATTAAATGTTATGTCGTAGTTTAATTAACATTTATTTTCACTTATTTCTTTCAGTGGACATTGGGCTCTGGCTATGCTTTGCCCGAAAGAGTTCAAGATTTTTTGGTTTGACTCTTTAGAGCGATTTATTAGCGACGATCACAGAAAAGTCTTCCAAAAGTAAGTTTCTCTCTTTTTTTTTACTTTTATAGTTGATAATAATATATCTTTATACTATATATAACATTATTGTTATGATTTTATCTCTTTTTAGCGGAATATCAAAATGGCATGCTACTCAAGAAACTGATTATTACACAGCTAGTCAGACTTCGATTCATGTTATAAACGTAAAGGTAAAAGCAATTTTTATATTCATCTTCATTTATATTGCTTTTAGCCATACCCGAACTACTATGATATTGCTGATATTATCTGTGATTTATCAGTGTCCAAGCCAGCGGGCACTACAGAGTGCGGATATTATGTCTGCAAATACATGCTGGATATTGTATATCAAGATCAAATTAAACTTGGTAGGAAATTCCATAAGATACGCTTCTAACATATATCTCCAAGAAAATAGTGATTTCTAATTGTTAGTGGTACTTGCCTTGTCTTTTTTAATATTGTTAAATTATGTTGCAGCTTTTGGAGGGACTGTATGGACTTAGTACCGACCCGTTTAAACAAGATGAGGATATTGACTTGGTACGAAACGTACTTGCAGAATTTTTAATCACTATGTGAGGCATAAATTGTATAGGCTTGTTATACTTGTTTAAGCAGTCATCTTAGTATAGATATGTGCTTGTCTTGGCTTAGATTGTTGTAGCTGAATTTTGAACTTATTACTAGTAAGACAAAGATATAAAACTTAGATTATGCCTTTTGTATTTTGTTGTCTAAGTAAGGTAATATTTATGGGATATGTTTTTGCAATTGCTCTGGTATTCTGTATTGTGCAGTTGTATATGATTTATGGTCGCTGTATTGAAAGTGGTTTGTAAATGATCTGAAAGAATGCAGATGACTATACAATGCAGTCCCAAAATATATAAAAAAAAAGCAACCTTTCACGACCACATTTTCGTAACTGTGGTCGTGATAGGGGTTACTTTTCACGACCACATTTACTTAAATGTGGTCGTGAAAGGTCTATCACGACCACATTTCACGACCACAATTGTGCAATTGTGGGGTGCCTCCTAAGAGGCTTTCACGACCACAATATTTCAGTTGTGGTCGTGATAGGTTACCTATCACAACCACAACTGGTATATTGTGGTCGTGATATCTGCTTAGGAGGCACCTAATTAGGTACATCCTATACACCTATCACGACCACAATTATGTAACTGTGGTCGTGATAGGTGCTACCTATCACGACCACAAATATGTGGTCGTAAAAACACACTTTTTTACGACAAACGATTCCACGACCACCTATTTGTGGTCGTGAAAAGCCCAATATTGTGGTCGTGAAAGACCTTATTTCCAGTAGTGTTAACTTAAGCAGTATGTCCGCATTTACATGATGATCATAATATTATGTTATTAAGTATATACGCAGTTTATAAATATTAGCATCTATAACACCAAGCAAATCATTATCTAAATTTAAATAAATAAAATATTGTTTAAAATGACACCAGTACTCCACATTTCACACAATAATCCACCTTATCACAAATTAGAGATAATTAAATAATGAGACTATATGCAAAAATGACATTTCTATTATTTAAAAAAATAATATAAAATTGTATAAAAAATAATACTATAAATGATAAATAAATGGTTAACTTCGATTTTTGTCATTTCTTGTGATTAGAGAGAAAGATCATAATGAAATTGGTCTGTGCGGAGAATGGAGATAGGACATGGTATGCGATGTTTCTTTCTATTATTAATTTAAATTTTTAGATGTAATTAAAACATCTATTGGTTATGACGCGAGTGGTGAGATTGATTACTAGGTGCTGTATAGAGTGGCACATGTCATCAAACAATTATGCTTAACTTTTGAATAATTGTCTAGATAAATTTACTACAATATGTATACTTCCAGTGTAAATACATACATTTATGGTTACTTGTGTGGTAAAAATTGACCTTACAATGACGACATATATATATGGTGACAAATTCATGTGAGCATCATCAAATCATAAAGTAGGATCTAACAATCAAAACTAATGTTTCAAATATGATGATGATAATCAAGCATTTTATGGTAATTCATAAGGGAATGTGGTGTGCTCGCTGGTAATATGGGCCGGCCTATCAGATTTCGGCGAGACTCATCACGGGCCGATGAAAAAAAACATGCTAGGCAAAAAACACATTTTGAATATGAGTTTGATTTTATAGCCCACACAATATTGTCCAGGATCCAAGACAACTCATAAGCCCATTCTTTTTCTATATCCTCTCTTTTTAAAAATATAATAATATAAATAGATTTGATACAAGATTATATATGCAATTTCTTGTATTTGACGCATTCCAAATAAAAAAAAAGGATAACAAACCACAAATTACAATGATTCAAATTAAAATATTCTAAAAAGCAACTAATTCCCAAGCAAAATCTAATATCCAAAAGACTATTTAACTTCCAGGTCTAAAATCAATTATAAAAAATCATCATAATTCTCTAGAGAAGAATACGGTTTATTGTTTTTAAAAGAAAGAATGGGTTGGCCTATCGGTTTGTTGGTTAAACCGTCACGGATTTAGACCTAAAGATCCATTTTGATATAAACTACTCTATTTTTCCAAGCCCACAAACATAATTTTTAACAAGTTTGGGATGTGGCCACTGACTCTTTTCTAGTTTTGGCCGATATTAGACAGTGATTCGATTAGATATACCATTGGAATACTCAAGACATCTTTTGATTTAATTATAGCAATCCTAGAATTTATTTTATTGTGACTTAAAAACAAATACACAAGAAAAATTAACTATAGTTAAATAAAGACATATATGCAACACATGCATGCATGCGCTCGCGCACAACACACACATATAAACACCACTTTCTTTCTTAAATATAAGATCTAAATTATTTTTTTAGAGAATTCTAAAAAAAAACTAAATAGGTTACTTAAAAAAAAATTCCTGAACATTTTATATAAAATAACTTATTTGACTTATAAGTTAACATATGACTATATATTTCACACACAGCTTGTTAAATTAAAACTAAAAAATTGGTAAGCTAAGTCACAGCTGTTTTATCATTTTCTATTGGTTAACTCATAAAACTCAACCATTCCCACGCGCACCCTCCTTATTGATTGGTGGCGTAAGTGATGCCATCTAGCTCCTGGATGCAGATTCATAAAATATATAGTTTACAGTGAGTAGTCTCATTTAGTTTTTGATTAAAGCATATTAGTGTAAGTTGCACTAGCCACTCGGTTAGGGGCCTCTGATCTCATTTGTACTATCTCTCTATTTCTTATCCACATAGCATTGTATTTCTACCATTAGATTAAAATATATCATATTTGAAAAATACTAATATATATTTAATATTGATTTTTTTATTTTTACAATTATAATTATAATATATTTCCACTATTGAATGCAAATTTAATGAGGGAGATATTAGGTGGAGAAGAAGTGAAGATACAAAATTGAGTGACCCTTGACGGCTAGAAATATTTTAATAGTTTTTTTGTTCAAATGCGTGGCAATATCTTCCCCTGTTTTTCCAATTTTGCAACCGCCCATCACAAATGGGTGTTAAATTATATTTGAACCATCACTTTGACATTTTCCTTTTTCAAAAGCAAATATATCTGTGTGTGTATTTTGTGGGCCCATCATATGACCACAACAAACATATTTTCTTACTCGTATAATATTATGTACCTGTTTGGCACACCCAAAAACCTAAAATCAGGGTAGACAAACATTCTCTTCTTTTCAAAAAATAGTTTTTCTGTCAAAAGTTTGGTTTTATTTAAGTCAGATAAATACTCAAAACTTTTTCATAATAGTTTTTTGGGTTAAAGGTAAATTCTAACACTCTACTATTGTCAAAAGTTCACCCAACATAAAGAAGAATTTGATAGCTCAACTGTAGCATGTATCTATTCAAAAATGGCTCAAATCTAGCATTTCTGTAAATTTTAAAGGGTTTGACCGTTAAGTTTGACCCGATCATGTCACGTTACCTGCCATGTCACCCAATTTTGCCACGTCACCCAATGGGCTCGCTTACTATCCATTATTGGGTGACGTGGCAAACTGAGTGACATGGCAAGTGACGTAGTAAAACTAGGTAACATGGCAGGTGACGTGGTATGCTCAGTTCAAATATAACGGTCAAACCCGTTAAAATTGACAAAAATGCTATATTTGAGTCATTTTTGAATAGATGTGTGCTACATTTGAGCCATCAAATTCTTATTTATGTTCGGTGAACTTTTGGTAATAGTAGAATGCTACATTTGACACTTAACCCTAGTTTTTTTTAACTGAAAATTTAGGTTTGGAGTAGAAAATTTATGTTTCACTACAATATTTTTTCAGTTTTTTATAAGCTATTATCAATCATCTATTTTTCAAAAAGAGTTTTTTCAACTTTTTTCCAAGAAGCTATTATCCAAAGCTAATCCAAACAAACCTGAAACAAAGAGGGAATGGAGGAAGAGAGTGAGGGAGGGAGAGATAGAGAGGTATTTCATATTTTTAGAGATGTTGATGCGAAAACAATCTCTTGAATGATTGTGGAATCAATCTCATGACTTGGGAAGTAAATCTCTACAAGAGTGAAGCGACATTTTTGAATGATTCATTTGGTTTGTTCAACATGAAAAAATAGAGGACTTTTGAGGGTTATATGAGATAGAGTGGTAAAAAAAGATGATTAAGTTAATGATGATTGAATTCAGGTATTCATGTATGGCTTAAGAAGGATTATAGGAAGTTAGTGCTTAAGGATTTGTGCAGAAGTAATCTATTGGAAGGTAAGACTAAAAGTGATAGAAGTTTTGTTGGGTTATGTCTTGAAATGTAAAGCATGATTAGGGATGTGGAACTAGAAATTAATTTTTACTGTAGAGTTGAGTGATTGAACAAGAAAATGTTAAGTGATTGTGATTATTGTTAAATTTTGGGGGTGGAATTATAGTTATTACCTTACAGTTTATCTTAGAAGGGGATTAAATATTTAAGGATGAATGATTGGTTTGGGTTTGCAAGTTTATCTCAAGTTGAGTAGAATAGAATGGATCAATGAAAACTAGAAAATTCATTTCTACAAGGCCTAAAGGTGTTGTTGCTTAAGGACCACAAGATTGCATTACATGATTTGCTGTGATACTTTGTATGTTGGATTACAATGATTTTAGTCTCTGCACTGGCAAAAAAAAAGGTGTTTGGAATGTAATTTTTTAATTAAGTTGAGACTGACAAATATCATATGAATGTTTAAAACTGATTTTTCTTCCTTATATGTGGCTGTTAAGGTTCTCTAGTATCCTATAGCAAAGGACAAACTAATACAAGTGTGTACATGACTTAAGTTTTGAATAAAATATGAAGGAATGCAAGGTTTGATTGATTATGTACTTTAATATTAAATTTCAGATTTAAAACTACAATTGTTGGGGATCCATTTAGTTTTACTATGAGTTTATAAGTCATGTTTTGTCTGCATTTGCACAATCTGTTTTCATTATATCATTGATTATCATATCATTCTTTTTGGTTCTGATTTAAAGGACCTAATGGTATGAGAGTGTTGTTTGAAATTTGTTTAGGTAGATAAGTAAGTTCAATGTGGAATTATATTGAATTCATCCACTTGTATTGGCTGGATTTAGTGGTGATGCTTGTGTGTTCATAATGTTCTCCTCTTTCTACTATTATAACTGAATTAGCTTTGTGAATGAATGGAAGAGTTTGCTTGACTTGGATATTTTTCTATCTGTTTATTATTGATGAAGTTAAATGAATACTTTGAGTTTTGTAATGTCTTGTTTCCCTTTTCTGCACTAACCAAAGAATCTATTGGAATTTGAAAGCATAAAATTTATCATTAGCTTGATTCCTCTTGGTATGGGTGGTGGGATATGGGTGCCAATCAATTTGTATTTCCTATTTCCTGTATTTAGTTATTGGCGGGTATGATTGAGAACGTTAAGCTGGTTAAATTTTTAATTGATTGTTTGGATTTCTTGAAACACATGAAAATGTTCTTGGATGAAATATTAAGTTGTGTAAAGGTTTGAAACTTGAACGAATAAATTGACTTGACTAAAGTTGGAATGAGAAGAGACTTTGTTTGATTTCTCTATAAAAATTTTTTCAACATTCAATTTGATTTATTCATTACTATATGAATATAATTTATTAGAGGAACTAGACACAAAACGTCTATTTGTTTAGTCTCGAGCTACGTCTGTTAGCCTGTTTTCATAGTCTGAAGCTACGCTTGTTCACCTATTTTCGTAGTCTGGAGTTACACTTGTTCGCCTGTTTTCGTAGACTCAAACTATGTCTGTTTTCGTGGCTTTGCCACGCCTTTTTTGTGGTTTTACCTCACCTGTTTCGTGGCTTTACCACGCTTGGTTATTTACCCCTATGGACTATGTATCAAAGCCCGTTTTTGTGACTTTGTGGCACACCTAGTTATTTATCCTCATAGACTATGTGTCCACACCTGTTTTCGTGGCTTCCTTGTTAACGTATATATTGTTAGATATGGTTGGTGGCATTATATACACAAAAATATGCAAGATCAAATGAAAATAAATAAAAAAGAATGATAACAAATTGTTATTGGGATTCTTTAAATCTATTTGTTTTCAAACTGTTTTTACAAAGGTTCAGAGAAAAGATAAATATATAGTAATATCATAAAGCAAGATAGAGGGATGTCTTCTAGGTCTTATGTATGATAAAGCTTATATGTTTTGCATTTTTAATTATTTATTTATATTATTGAGTTACAAGTGATTAGCTTATGGTGTGCTTAAATAACAAAAATATCACATGAGATAACCAATTAATATTTAGTTGTAATTGGAATAATTAATTTTTGTTACATAACTTTTACAGGAATAATAATAATTAAGTTACATAGGAATAGTTAAATCAAATTAATTATTAGTTATTATATTATCTATTTAATGAGTTTATAAACAACTTGAATTTTTAATTAAGAGTTTATAATTATGAAGTTTCTTACATACGCCAAGTTTATGAAAGAAAAGATTTTAAATAGTTTTCAAGGAGAAAATGATTTCTTTACCTTTCAAAATAAAATATTTTGATTTATTCATATTTTGAGCTTTTATTATTATTTAATAATGGTTACAAATTAATTAAATTGCTATTAGATAGACATAGAAAGTTAGGTGTTAATATTCATGAGGTATCAGTTGTACCAACAACTTTTTGTAATATTCATTTTACTCAAGCTCATGTGAGTATCAAAATTTGTTTATTGAGTGAACATACATAGATTTTAAATTACATTTAAGAGGGAAAGTGGTTTCTCAAGTGAGTCAAAGGAAAACTTAAGGTTTTAAGGTTTCACAAATTCTCATGATAAACTTGTGATTTGTTAAGGTTTCTCAAGAGTCCGTGAAATCTTGAGGTATTTTAGTGGAACTCAACAGGTGGTTGGAAAATTGGACTTAAGTCAAGTATTAGACCACACCAGTGCGTTTCCTTGACATTCTTTTCTACAATTAATGACCCCCTATTGTGCATTTAACTTTTCACAGTTGGGAATGCTTACATGGAGGATGATATATATGCATGGTTATTGCATGGGTTATAATATGCATGAATATACTGTTAAGTCTGGGTATGATGTGGCAAAAGAGAAGAAGGAAAATAAGAGGGTGAGCCACCCTCGTTCTTCGTATGTTATTACAGAGAGTATGTGGAAGTGTATATGGAAACTGGCAGTACTTGCAAAAATCCAGAACTTCTTATGGAGAATTGAAAGTGGGGCTGTAGCTACTAATGAGACGTTGGCTAAAAGATTTGGTGGGAAGGATCTTGTGTGTCCAGTTGTGAGGAGGAGAATGATATCTAGAGCATTTGTTATTTCTTTGTCCATGGGCAAATAAATGTTGGCATGGGAGTCAAACCAAAGAATCCAAGGAGCTTCTGTGTGTGGGATTTGCAAAGGAGGGAGGGTATTGGCTGAAGGATAATGAAACTTTGTAATTTTTTTTTTCTTTTTTCCATATGTGTATGTTGGTTTTGGTGGGTAGTTTAGTTTATGATAGGTGTAATTATGATAGATGTAAAGTACTAATTGAAATTAGGGTGTAATTGATTTACTTTAAGTAATAAAATGATTGTTTTGGCAAAATTCAGTCTAAATTTATCTCCTTCTCCCTTCCTATCCACTCCATCATCTCCTCCCCTTCCTACATACACCACCGTAGCCTCCACTAGAGGTGAGTATTCATTTATTCCATTCTGTTTTCAGTAACAATTGACATGATCGAATAATCGGATAGATAAAATTTTGATACTCGAATCGAAACCATATTACTAAATAACTGAAACCGAATTAACCAAACATTCGGGTTCGATTCGGTTAAAAATCAAATAACCGAATTTCTATTTTATTACTATTAATCAAACATAATAATGTATTATTAATAAAAAATAAACCAAAATTTTGGTTATTGTTATAAAATAAAGAAGATAAGAAATATATGGAGAAGAAAGAACTCAAGAACAAGAAAGAATATATGAGAGAAAATATGAGAGGAGAAGCACTTGTGATTCAATGGTGCCAAATGCCTAGTACATGACCTCTATTTATAGGTCCCAAGTCATTCATGAAATTGAAAGAGAATTATGATGGAGTTTATGACATTAGAAACTCCTTACATGTAATTCATTGTGGGGTTACAAAGGTTACAAATGTTACAAAGTTAATGACATTTAGAAGGAGAAAGAATCCTAGGAAGAATTTGAATGGACATTCACCATATTATATATTTTTCTTAACACTCCCCCTTGAATGTCCATGATATTGTGCCTCATTAAAACCTTACTAGGAAAAACCCATTGGGACAAAAAACCTAGTGAAGGGAAAAGAGTACACAATGTTTATTGAAGCTGCCTCGTTAAAAACCTTACCAGGAAAACCCATTGGGACAAAACCTAGGTTAAGGAAAAAAGAGTGCAGCATGACAATTTCTCCCCCTGATAACAATATCATTTTATCTCCTTGAATCTACGCATTCCAATGCTATACACTATTTTCTCAAATGTTCTGGTTGGTAGTGCCTTGGTAACTATATCTGCAAGATTGTCACATGAGCGAATTTGTTGAACATCTATATCACCACCTGTTACAAGATCATGAGTGAAAAAGAATTTTGGAGAAATATGCTTTGTTCTATCCCCTTTGATATATCCTCCTTTCAGCTGAGCTATGCATGCTGTATTATCTTCATATAATATTGTCGGAACTTTTTGGTCAAGAATCAACCCACACATTGATTCAATATGTTGAGTTATTGACCTTAACCATACACACTCTCGACTTGCCTCGTGAACCGCTATTATTTCTGCATGATTTGATGATGTAGCTGACAATGTCTGTTTTGTTGATCGCCATGAAACAGCTGTACCTCCACAAGTAAACAAATATCCTGTTTGTGATTTACCATTATGTGGATCTGATAAAAATCCTGCATCTGCATAACCAACCAGCTGTGATATAGATTGGTTAGAATAAAATAATCCCATATCACTTGTCCCTTGAAGATATCGAAATATATGTTTGATTCCATTCCAATGTCTTCTCGTAGGACAGGAACTAAATCTTGCCAATAAATTTACAACAAAGGCAATATCAGGACGTGTTGAGTTTGCAAGATACATCAGTGCACCAATAGCACTAAGATATGGTACTTCTGGACCTAGAAGTTTTTCTTTTTCCCCTTTAGGACGAAAGAGATCTTTTTCCGTATCAAGTGATCTTACAACCATTGGAGTTGTCAATGGATGAGCTTTATCCATATAAAATCGCTTTAATATTTTCTCAATATAAGTTGATTGATGAAGAAGAATTCCATTTGTAAAGTGCTCAATTTGTAATCCAAGACAAAACTTTGTTCTCCCAAGATCTTTCATTTCAAATTCTCTCTTCAAACAATCAATTGCCTTGAGAAGCTCTTCAGGAGTTCCAATTATATTCAAGTCATCCACATATACAGCGATTATGACAAACTCTAATCCATTCCTTTTAATAAACACACATGGGGAAATTAGATCATTTTTATAACCTTCTTTCAACAAGTATTCACTTAGACGATTATACCACATTCTTCCAGATTGTTTCAATCCATATAAGGATTTATGCAAGCGAATTGCATAATTTTCTCGAGAATTTTTATATGCTTCTGGCAACTTAAATCCTTCAGGGATTTTCATATTAATCTCAGTGTCTAAAGAGCCATATAAATAGGCTGTGACAACATCCATTAGATGCATATCAAGTTTATTGCTTACAGCCAAACTAACAAGATATCTTAAAGTGATTGCATCCACCACAGGAGAGTAGGTCTCTTCATAATCAATGCCAGGTTTTTGGGAAAAACCTTGTGCAACAAGTCGTGCTTTGTATCTAACAACCTCATTTTTCTCATTCCGTTTTCGCACAAAAACCCATCTATATCCAACTGGCTTTACACCTTTTGGTATTTGAACGATAGGTCCAAAAACTTCTCGGTTTGAGAGTGAATTTAACTCTACTTGAATTGCATCTTTCCATTTTGGCCAATCAATTCTCTGTCTACATTCTTCAACTGATCTAGGTTCAAGATCATCAATTTGATCAATTATCTCCACAGCAACATTATATGAAAATGCGTTGTCGACAACTATATTTTCTCGGTTCCATATTTTTCCCGTTTTGACATAATTTATCGAGATCTCTTCATAATTTTCAGGTACCTGAACCTCTTCTGGGGTCTTTTGATTAATTATGTCTTGGGTTTCACCTAGAACATCAGCCTCCTCAACTTGACCATCTTGAGCTCCTTTTTTCTTTCTAGGAATTTTATCTTTTGAACCGATTGGTCTACCACGCTTCAGGCGTGGCTTAGTTTCATTTGCAACTTTTGGTTGTCCTTCAGGGACATGAATTCTAATTGGAGCATTTTCAGCTGGAATATGAGATTTGGTAATTCTTTTTAGGTCAGTAAATGCATCTGGCAATTGATTAGCAATATTTTGCAAATGAATTATTTTCTGAACTTCAAGTTCACATTGCTGTGTACGAGGATCCAAATGAGATAATGATAATGTTTTCCATGTAATATCTTTTTCCAGCTTTTTTTCATTTCCCCCTAATGTTGGAAAAATTGATTCATCAAAGTGGCAATCGTCAAAACGTGCCGTAAATAAATCTCCAGTCAATGGTTCTAAATACTTTATTATAGAAGGAGATTCATATCCAACATATATTCCCATCCTTCTTTGAGGTCCCATTTTTGTTCTTTGTGGTGGAGCAATTGGCACAAATACTGCACATCCAAAAATTCTAAGATGAGAAATATTTGGCTCCTGACCAAAAGCCAATTGTAATGGGGAAAATTTATGATAACTTGTTGGCCTGATGCGTATAATTGCTGCTGCATGTAATATTGCATGTCCCCAAGCAGAAATGGGAAGTTTTGTTCTCAAAAGCATTGGTCTAGCTATCAATTGGAGGCGTTTGATAAATGATTCTGCAAGACCATTTTGAGTGTGGACATGAGCAACAGATTTTTCTATTGTAATTCCAGTTGCCATGCAATAATCATTGAAATTTTGTGATGAAAACTCACTAGCATTATCAAGACGAATTGTCTTAATTGCATGATCTGTAAATTGTGCTCTTAACCGAATTATTTGAGCAAGTAATCTAGCAAACGCTAAATTACGTGTTGATAATAAACACACATGTGACCATCTTGTAGATGCATCTATTAAAACCATAAAATATCTGAATGGTCCACATGGTGGATGAATAGGTCCACATATGTCCCCTTGAATATGTTCCAGAAATTTTGGGGACTCAATTCCAACCTTTGTCAAAGAAGGTCTTGTTATGAGCTTACCTTGAGAACAAGCAGCACAAGAAAAATCTTTCAATTGAAGAATCTTTTCATTCTTCAATGGATGCCCATGTGAATTTTCAATAATTCTTCGCATCATAGTTGATCCGGGATGGCCCAACCGGTCATGCCAAACAATAAATTTCGTTTTATCAGCAAGCTTCTGGCTTACTATAGCATTTGACTCAATTGATTTGATACTTGTATAGTATAAACCAGAAGATAATGTAGGCAATTTTTCTAGGACATATTTCTCTCCATCTCTAACATTTGTAATATGTAGATATTCAATACTTTTCTCATTAATAGTCTCAACGTGATATCCATTTTGGCGGATATCTTTAAAACTCAATAAATTTCTTTGAGACTTGGGAGAATATAATGCATCATTGATGAAAAATTTTGTCCCATTGGGTAATATTATAATTGCTCTTCCGGAGCCTTCAATTATTCTTGTATTACCCGCTATAGTGTTGACACTTGCTCTTCCATTTCTTATATGAGAAAAATATTTTCTATCTTTAATAATAGTGTGTGTTGTTGCACTATCTATGAGACATATGTCTTCATCCTTGTGTCCAATGGAAATATGAGAAACATCCATATTCTTCATAAAAGAAACAAAAGAAAAATAATTCATTAAAGCAAATTCAATACATGATAAGCATAATAAGCAATACTGCTTTTATTACATGAAAATGATAAGTGAGAAAATGACATCAAATAAAACATAAGTAAAAACATGATTAAACATTATTACTAGTTTTCCAATAAAGCATGTCTAATCTTGATTCTCAAAGAAGTCAGCCACCTCCAAATGTGTCATGGCATCAAAACCATTGATATAATTTAACTCATTGACATTGTCATTTTTGTGTGCCTCAACATCATCTTCTTGGAAAATCAAATTTGTTTCCACATTATTTGTTTCCACATTATTTGCAATCCTTTTAATGGAGGCTTGATAAAGTTTTGCTAGATGTTCTGGTGTACGACAGGTACGTGACCAATGCCCCTTCATGCCACAACGAAAACATTGATTTTCATTAACTTTTGGAGGATCATTCTTGTCCTTTCTCTGCCATTCATTATTTTTCTTCTTTTGGTGGACATTAGGACTAAAACTATTATTTCCACCACCATGATTGCGATAATTTCCACGTCCCCTACCACGGCCACGTCCGCGACCACGGCCTCGACCATTATCATGGTTATTATTGCGTACACTCACATTCACTTCAGGGAATGGAGCAGAACCGGTGGGACGAATTTCATGATTTTTCATCAATAATTCATTATTTTGTTCAGCTACAAGAAGACATGAGATCAATTCTGAATATTTTTTAAAACCTTTCTCACGATATTGCTGCTGCAGGAGCACATTTGAAGCATGAAAGGTGGAAAAGGTTTTCTCTAATAAGTCCTCATCAGTAATTTTTTCACCACACAATTTCAATTGAGAACTTATTTTAAAAACTGCTGAATTATATTCACTTACAGTCTTAAAATCTTGTAGCCTAAGGTGAATCAATTCATAACGAGCTTTTGGTAAAATCACCGTTTTTTGATGTTCATATCTCTCTTTCAAATTATTCCACAACTCTAACGGATCTTTCACCGTTAAGTATTCAGCTTTCAACCCTTCATGAAGATGGTGGCGAAGGAAAATCATGGTCTTGGCCTTATCTTGGTCACTCACTTCTTTGCCAATTAAAATGACATTTCCAAGACCATTGGCATTTAAGTGAATTTCAGCATCCAGCACCCATGATAGTAATTTTTCCCGGTAATGTCAAGAGCACTAAACTCGAGTTTAGTAAGATTTGCCATGGAATAAACTAAAACAATGACATAAATTAATTAAAATCATAATAACTAATCAATATAAAACATATTAATATATACATGAGCATTATCATAAATTAATCAAATGTAATCATAAACAGTATAATAACAACGTTAAGTAAGAATATGATATATGTGTGTGCATATGCATTAATATGATAAATGTGCGCGTGTGTGTATGCATTAATATGTTTGCAATAAAAGACATAATATAAAATAAAAAGACATAAACAACAAAATGTATCATATAAACTGACAAAATAAAGAGAAATAATAAAACATAATATATATAAAAAAAATAAAAAGCATAATATAAAATAAAAATAATAACAATAAATAAATGTGAATATTAAATGGCATAATATTAAATGACAATATTCCTTATAAAAAAAATGACAATTAAAAAATATTCCTTATAATATTAAATGACAATATTCCTTATATATTATGCCATTTAATATATATATCTATATTAAAAAACTACATATAATAATATTAAATGACAATATTCCTTATAAAAAAATGACAATATTATATATATACATATATATATATATATATATATATATATATATATATATATATATATATATATATATAATATTATAATAATAAATAAATGGCATAATATAGATATAACTAATATATATATATATATATATATATATATATATATAATATGCAAGGAAACAAATAAATAAATAAAAATAAATAGTATTATATATATATATATATAATATATTAATAATAGATAAATGACATAATATATATAAATATATATATAAGTAATATATATGTGTATAAGTAATATAATATATAAGATATATAAGAGTATGAAAGAAGTATACCTAAATTGGTTAGAGTATCGTGCTGATAACGTGTTATAAAATAAAGAAGATAAGAAATATATGGAGAAGAAAGAACTCAAGAACAAGAAAGAATATATGAGAGAAAATATGAGAGGAGAAGCACTTGTGATTCAATGGTGCCAAATGCCTAGTACATGACCTCTATTTATAGGTCCCAAGTCATTCATGAAATTGAAAGAGAATTATGATGGAGTTTATGGCATTAGAAACTCCTTACATGTAATTCATTGTGGGGTTACAAAGGTTACAAATGTTACAAAGTTAATGGCATTTAGAAGGAGAAAGAATCCTAGGAAGAATTTGAATGGACATTCACCATATTATATATTTTTCTTAACAGTTATTTGGTTTTAACCAAATTATTTTTAATAATCGAAAACCGAAATAATTGAATAGGAATTGATTTGATTTGATTATCGGCCTTTTTCTTCCACTAGACCACCACCACTACCGGTCCTCCTCTGCTTATAGCATCGACAACACCACCACCGCCATCATAGCCTCCATCACCACTATTGCGATTATTGCCCAAGCACCACCATCACAGCTTCTCCTTCGATCACAGGGTCTTCACAGCCACCACTGGAGCTTCAACAGTCGTTGTCTGCGGTAGTGAATAGAGGCGGGGGAGTGCCATATGATGGGGTATGGTGATTTCCATGGAAGTATAAGGAGTAAGAGCAAGAGAAAGTAATGGACGGTTATGATGCTGAGGAATTAAGGACACATGTACAGTTAAAGGTTAATTTTAAGAGAAGAGAAATTAATGGTGAATTTTTCTTTTACCATAATAAATTAATGGTTAATGGAAGTATAGTGATTTTCACATGTTCCTTTTTTTTTGATACATTGATTTTCACATGTTCCGTGCTACAGTAATGCAAATATTTTAGAATAATTTTAATTACTTTTCCTTTTTTTTTCTTTTGTTTAGGGCCTAATTAAAAACAACAAATTGACAAACACAACATGTTGATTGTATCCATCACACATATACATATAAAGGAAATAAAATACTTATTATTCATGAATTCTATTATAATTAGCATATCGTTGAAAAAACATTTCAACATGTTGGTGGGTACAACTTTACCCGTTTGTAAAAGCAAGAGGGTGGGGAAATATGGAAAAGGAGAGGTATTTTAAATTACCTCATGATTAAAAAATTATTATTATTATTATTATTATTATTATTATTATTATTATATACTCCCTCTAGGACCTATATATGCCTATTCGAACCCATGACTCCCCCAGAAGAGGTAAGGTTCGTACCCACCACCAAGCCACGAATTGACAAGAGAAAACAAGAATTTGACTTTGGGTGTGGTCCATGAATAAGATATGGATAAGCAAAAGCCCCCCAATGACAAGCTGGTGATGTGTGACAACTTTTTATATCTATTAGTATTATTTTTCAATTATTATAGGTTCTGTTAATTTAATATGATTGCTTAAGCTTTCATTTAGTCATTCATATCTCCAAAAGTTTTTTCTCTTTTGTTAAAATTAAAGGGCATAACAAATTTCATTAAAATAATACATGCATAAATGATCAAATATACATGTTCTAAGGTTTTCTAAGATAAATTCAGAAAATTATTTTTAAATGATCCAAGTTGTTGTAAGAAATAACTCCCACACAAACAAAAGGAAATGATGTTTTGTTTTGTCTATGACTTTTAAAATATTAAAATTTGCATATCGTACTTATATGTACTTTATATTTCCCGATGTGAAGCAGTAAATATGCACTCCTAATTAAAATGTATGATTCCACAAGAATTATCATCTGAAATCATTTAAATAAAGAAGTCCTTTTTTGCTAAAATTTTGTTAACATGTTAATTCAATAAAACTAACTAATCTTGAAAGAAATTATCTCGAAGTCTATTTGCCATGCAATTCCCCCAAGTTATGACAGTGTTGATTGAGACGTCAAACATCAATAAATATGTCACTAATTTTATTTTGTGATATTGTATTATAATAGATGGTATTATATAAATACATTTAAATTTCTTCTTCTGAAAAAAAAATTAATTTGTGTGTATTTATGCTTTTCTGGGGACAAATTTAACTTCACAAGCACCAGTTGAGATACTCTAACGGCCAAAAAGACATGCACATGCACACTTATCTTTGCATGAAGAGCAAGAAAAGCATTTATTCACTAAAATAAGTTAGATATATTAGTATTTAACTTATGTGCTTGTGTGTGTTAGTGAAACCTCTCCATGATGTAAGATCCAATATAATTGATTAATTTGATGAGAATATAGGGGTAAAATATATTACATAACTAAAGCATATTATAGTTATTATAGTTATTCTAAAATAATAAAGTGCATGTATGTCACCTCCTACTTTAGAAAAAAATATAGTTTTGACAAAAATGATTAATATAATTAGTTGAAGTGATTTATTTATCTTCTTTGGTCTCTCAAAATTGATATATTGTACTTTATTTCTTAAGAATGGTAGGTAATTATATATGTGTGTGTGTGTGTGTGTATGTATATGTATATGTATATATATCCTCTCCTAAATGTAAGACCTTATATGATTGACTAATTTGTTGAGATCAAATAAGTATAATATGTAATTTGACAGTATAGCGTGTGTGTGTCACATCTTCACTCTAAAATTCGAAAGTAACTTCTAATTAAAAAATAAGTTTAGAGAAAAACAATCAATACATGGTACTTAATAAAAAATTAATACAATAATTTGAAAGTGATTTATTTTTCTTGATTGGTTTATCACAAATTGTATTTCATTTTCAAAAATAGAATTTTATTATGTGTGTGTATAAATGTATGTACATCAGCTATTATGACTTCCTAATACAATATTCTATTGCCCACATTGCTTGTACCATATATATATATGTCTGTGATTTGCGTAATCGGCAACATAAGCTCAATTCAACAATGCGCTCTAAGAAATTGTTTTTGATCCCTCATGGGGTGGTGTTTCTCATCATCACCTCAAACTTTGCATGTTATTCCCATGCTGATCAAATGACTTATAAGATGCGTCCATTTGGGAATTCAAAGGCATTGAAAACATCATCACATGATCATCATGCTCTACCCATTGACAATCAGCCAATTCAAGACTCATATGCTGAAAATGTACATGTTCATAAAACTAAGCCATTACAAGATCAATATTGGGATCCGAATCCTCTGCCATTTCCGGATCCAAATCAATTACCGGATCCAAATCCAGATCCTCAGCCATTTCCGGATCCAAATCCGAAAACTATGCTTGTTCCGAATCTAGAAAAATTTTGGGTTTCGGATCCAGATCTGAAACCTCTGACGGTTTCAAATCTAGGGCCATTTTCGAATCCTCCCCTCGATGATACACCTCCGTCTCCACCTCTTTCGCCTAATGACCCTCCACATATGGTAAGAACTCTAGCTTCTAAGTCTCTGCCACAAGCTCTTACTAGGGTACGACCTCTAATGCATGACTCATTGTCAGAGAGTATCCCAGTACTACCACTATCAGATGTTGAAACTCCAATGATTGAATGGCAGTCTAGTCACAATTTAAAAGATCATAAGGAAACCACAAATTGACGATCATGTCAAAATAAAACTTCTTTTGCAAACCACACTTTTAAAATCCAACTATAAAAAAATAAAGTATTATAAGAAGTGTTGTGTCTATGGATATTATGAAAATAAGAGAACATAATTTCTCTACTATTATACTCAAGTGTATTCGATTATTTCTTTGCTCAACTATTTCTGGACTTTTATGCATTTAGCTTACTGTTATTATGATGATGGTATGACTACAATCCGTTCTCCAAAATATGACATCACTACAAGAAAAAAGGGTCAAAATCGCGCTATAAAAGAGTCTATTGTCGCTCTTTCAACCTCCACAAAGGCCATGTGTCGCGATTTTACAACTGCCACATAACTGTGCAAGACAAATATAATGTGTTTGTCACACCTTGGGCACGACAAAAATAGAAATAAAAATTATATATGTTTGCCAAAAAAATAATAATATATGTATGACGCCCTCAATGCGGAGTAAAGTTTATTTTCTTTTAGAAAAATATGCTCGAGGTTTTGTTGCACAAACTCTTGTGATATAAGTTGCGGGAATTTCTCTAAAAGCTTATTATTATTTGTTTTTAGACATAAATATTTTTTGGTAATTGAATGAGAAAGAGTAGAGGGTTAATGAATTAGGAAAAGTAGAAGGATAGAATAATGGAATAATATGAATGAAAATATAGTGTTTAAACAAATAGGTAGTATAAATTGTATACCCGATAGGCAAATTAAAAGTGGGAGATAGAAATTATAGTGTTTAAAAAAAACAACCTGTCAAAAATTAATGTCATTTAGTTAAATGAGAAATATGAAGAATAAAAGTGAACAGCTAAGAAATAACAAAGTAAAGAGGTAGGAAAGAAAATATGGGGAGGGAGGGAAAAATAAAGGGGGGAATTTAGAAAAATGAGTGAAGTTCATATAGATGATTCTTGTGTTGCACCTCACTAGTAACATGTTACTTCCTCTTCTGTTCCTAAATATGAGATCACTTAGGGAGAAGAACTTGTTTCTAAATATAAGATCACTTTCTAATTTGACTCAAATTTTCCTCAAATTACTCCTATACTCCCTTCACCCAAAAAATTAGTGGTTTGAAGAAGCACTACTGGAAATAAGATCTTTTTGGACCAAAATATTGAGCCTTCCACGACCAATAAAATGTGGTCGTAAAAGATTGTTTCGTAAAAAAGTGTGTTTGCACTACCACATATTTGTGGTCGTGATAGGTAACACCTATCACGACCACAGTTACAAAACTGTGGTCGTGATAGGTATTAAATAACACCTATCACGACCATATGTTCGAAAGTTTGGTCGTGAAATGTATTTTTTTTTTAATTTTGTGATTAAATTGTATAGCCATCTGCATTTTGCAGATCATTTACATATCACTTTGAAGACTACTGCACACTACAGAATACCAGAGCTATTCCAAAAAGTATCTCATCTATGTTTCCAATAATATCTTACCATGCTTACACAACAAAATACTAAAGGCATAATCTAAGTTCTAATTAACATTCAGCTACAACAAGAGTCAATACAAGTTCTGCATAATCTAAGTCTTACCAATAATTTTGGCATAATCTAAGTCTATACAAGTTCTACATCAAAAATTCATCAATAAATGTTCTGCAAGTTGGTTTCGTACCAAGTCAATCTCCGCATCTTTATGAAAGGAGTCAGTACTGAGTCCATACAGTCTCTCCAAAAGTTGCAACATAATTAAACAATGTTAAAAAAGACTAGTATAACTATCAATTATAAATCACTATTTTTTGGAGATAAATGTTAGAAGCGTACAAGATGGAATTTCTTCCTAGGTTTAATTTCATTTCGATATACGATGTATATAGAGCATCTATTTGATCACATTATAGCCATACTCCGTACTGCCCCGTTGGTTTGGACATTGATAAATCACAAATAATATCAGCAACATCATAGTAGTTCGTGCATGACTAAAAGCAATATAAATGAAAATGAATATAACAATTGCTTTTACCTTAATGTTTATATCCCGAACTGGAGTATGACTAATTGTGAGAGCGTCAGTGTCTTGCGCCTCATGCCATTTTAATATTCCCCTAAAAATAGATAACATTATAACAATTATGTTATATATAGTATAAAGATATATTATTATATCAATTGTAAAAGTAAACAAAAAAAGAGTAACTTACTTTTGAAAGACTTTTTTATGATCGTTGCTAATACTTCGCCCTAAAGAGTCAAACCAAAATATCTTGAACTCTTTCGGGAAAAGTATAGCCAGAGCCCAATGTCCATTGAAAGAAATAAGCCAAAATAAAAATTAATTAAACTAAGACATAACATTTAATATTGTGTAAAAGATAGCTCATTACCAATCCAGAATGGGCGCGAAATAAAAAGTGTCACGATCAATACTCATCTACAGCTCGACGTAGCTCTGCATTTCCCAAAAATGAACTTTCTTATTCCCAAATTTCTCTATTGCTGTATCGAAAGTCAGTCTAGATGGGAACAGAAAGCGACAAAACTTTTTCTTGGGGCTTGATTGGCATAAGTGGTGGCTGTACCTATTAGACATGACGGAATGAATTAATACTTAATGACTCATGACGATAACCATTGATAAGAATACGAGAATTTTTTATCCCTTACCAGACGACAAAATCAAGTCAGCTCTTCTCAAGCTCCTCCAATGTAACATTCTGTTACTGATTCCCTAATTAACAAATAATATCTAGTTCAATTCATTAATCTCTTTAATAACTATGATAGAAAAAGGAAAATTCATAATAACAATATCTTTATCATAGTTAGAAAAAGAGTTTTCTAATTCTTTCATACATTATCCATGATAGAAAGGAATTTCCTAATATAATACAAATACTATCATGGATAATTAATAGCTAACCATGTTAGAAAAGATGCACCTAACATGGTTAGAAAAAGAAGCAACCTAATATTAATTATCTAACTATGATAGAAAAGACTTTTCATATTATTATAAACCTATCATAGATAGAAAAAGAACATTCTAAAAATTAAAATATTATCCATGATAGAAAAGAATAAACTAGTACAATATAAATAAGTGCTTTCATGGATAATTAATTGATAACCATGTTGGAAAGGATTTGTCTAACATGGTTAATAAACAAAACTAATCAATATTAAACTATAAATAAATATATACATGCGGAAGCGAATGCAGACCTATGTAGTTTGGCAATATACATGACTGAAAGTAATGGATGCACAAGAGGGGGGGTGAATTGTGCTACCTAATAAAATTCAAACAATAGCAACACAAGTGTTTATACTGGTTCGGTCTTCTTGACCTACGTCCAGTTCTCAACCACCCAGGTTGAGTTCCACTATCCCCAGGTTTTACAACGGGTTCACCTGGAACCTTTACAACCGCAAGTTTTGGACGGGATCACTTGCAACCTTACAACCACAAGTTTTTCTCAAGGCACACTTGCAACCTTGCTAACTAACTCCCCCTTACTTCCAGCAAGGGTTCAACCTTTACAAATAAAGGATTTTCTAAACTTAGTTCTCTTAAAGAACGGATAATGTTACACACTTAAGTACAATTAATGCTCTTAATACAAGAAGAGACTTAACAACAAAGAGTACAAGATAAGTAGATGAAAAGAACTCTCAATGCGTTAAATGCTCTTTCTCTTTTCTGGGCAGCTTTGAATGCTTGAAGAATTTCTTAGTTTCTCACTCTAGCTTTCTTCAAGATGTCAAAGATATTAGTTGCCTTCATAAATGAAGGTGAGCTTCTTTATATAGTCTTCAAGTATTCTCACTCTTGGTAGGTGGGTTAGCCGTTTGAATATGGCCGTTTTCCCCATGTTACCGTTTGCCCATTTAATGCTTCATTAATGCTTAGCAGGGTTGACTTGCTTTATCTCTGAAAAGCAGTTCTGACAACTCTGCTCTGCCAAAAGCATTCTGACACTGCACTGCTCTGAACGTTCTGACATTCTGATTGCTTGCGGAAGCGGATTCACATCTGGAAGCAACTTTACTTAGTGTGCTGCACTTTGAACGTTAGTCTAGCAATATAAACACATAGTCACATGCAGTGGGAGTTCACTAGGTCTAAGGAAGCTTTCTTACATCCGGAAGCAATTCCACATCCGGAAGCACTTCCACTGGACGATGGGTTATGTTCACATTTTACTCACTGACGCTCAGTGTTATCCATTCCAACAGCCAGCGCTAGTCACTAAGCAATCGGAAGCAAATCTACTGGACGTTGGGTTATGTTCACTGGCGCTCAGTGTTATCTATACCAACACCCAGCGCTAGTCACTAATCAATCGGAAGCAACTCTACATCCGGTTGCATCTTAACTTAGTCTCAAGGAATTTTATACATTTAATGTTGTTAGACTGAGTTATTACTTAGTGATGTACTTGTTGTCGCTGGGGTATGAGACGTTCATCCGAGAGCGCTAGTCCTAGTCTATCCGGAAGTAAATCCACATCCGGTTGTACTCTTACTTGGGGTTCTATATTAACCTAATATCCTCTAAGTGTTTGCCTAGTTCTTTCATATTTTAGTCTTCATCAAAACTTAAGATTCTAACATTCTCCCCCTTTTGATGATGACAAACTAAGCTTATCGATTAAGTTCATATGAAAGAATTAAAAGTAACAGTTAGATAAAGCTCAAACAATTCAGATAATTATCATTGATAAACACAAGATTACAAGTTAGAGTTACAATGACAGATAAAATTTACAAGTAATTAAAGACTTAACAAAATGAACTATGCATGAAAAATATGAGAAAGGAAAACTTTCTAAGGTAAATGCATAGGGTGAGTGGGGTCTATAGGTGGTGTCTCCTTTTCTTCTCCCTCTCCCTTTGCCTTTCCTCATTCTCTTTTTGGAGCTGAGCTAAGTGGGCATCCTTCTCATTCTGGTCGATCTGGGCAATTATTCTTTGCAGCTCTTCCTCTTCCCTTTCCCTTCTGAGTCTCTCAGACTCAACAGATTCCTCGAAGACTCTCTTCAGATTTTCAACTTCCTCAAACCCAGGGAACCCAGTTGCATCATCGAAGGGAGTGACCTCGCCATTTGGGTAGTGGACAGCCCTGATCTTCACATTCCATACTGGGAAGTTGGGGTCATCCTCAACTTCCTGGGCTTTCCTTTTACCTTTCCCTTTGCCCTTTCCTTTGCCCTTGCCTAATGCTTGGGTAGGCTTGGCTGCTGCTCTTTCAGCGTCTAGGCATGCCATCTGACCAAAGGAGATCTTGTCCGTGAACCCATACTTCTCGAATTCTTCAGGAGTCATGTCCTCTATTTCCAGCTTAACTTCTTTTAGAAGTGGAGGGGCATGCACCTCTTGAGAGGATGAATGAGTCTCAGGTATGATCTCAGCTTGAACTGATGGAATCTCTTGCTCACTCTCAGCAGACGCAGTAGAGGTAGTACTTTTGTTAGCACCCTTTCTAGCAAACGCCTTTTTCCTTGACTTGACTGCTGAAGGAGGAGGTGCAGAGGTTGGTTCAGATTGGGGGATTGGGGGATTACTGGAGGAGGAGGAGGAGGAATAGGCTTGGCTATTACCATAGGTGGATGGTTTTGCCTTTCCAGCCCATACTTCATCATGATCTCCTCTATTATGTTTCGGCTAGGCACAGAGGGAGGAGACTCAGAAGATGAAGACTCTGGCTCAGGCTCAGGCTGTGGAATATCTTCAGTTTGCTCATACACAACCATTTCCCACTTGGACCTTTGCTCATTTGATCTCTGCTGTTGCATAAATCGGATGGCTTCTCCTCTGATCAAACTTTCAGCACCACCCAATCTTTGAGTCTCCATAGCTCGGCGGAGGGCAGCAGTGATATCTTCATCGAGCCAGAGGGATGGTTGAGTCAGGACATCCCTTGTATCCATGGTGTGGCGGAGGGTGATAGCAACATCTCTCCCCCTTTTGTCATCATCAATGAGGGCGAGGGCCAGGGAGGATGGATTGGGTGAAGAGGAGGGTGGAGGTTCAGGGCCATAGGTTCTGGGTGGTGAGGTTTCAGGGGTGGATGTGGGTGAGGTGGTTTCTGGGGATTGAGGAGGGTTGGGGAACCAGGAGGGATCTGTGAATAGGCCTTCGAAGGGGTATGTGGAAGAGTAAGGGGTAAATGGTAAGTGGTCATCAGATAATCTCTGAAGGCGGGGGTAATCTCTCAGAAATATTTGACTGAGGGGATGAATGGCAGTGTGGAAGCCAAGGTGCTCGGCCAGTTGGTTGGGATTGGTTGGGTTGGTGGATTGTGGGTTGTGGGAGTTTTGGGGGTTAGATGAAGTAGAGTGGCTAGGAGAGTGGTTAGGTGAGTGATTTGGGGAGTTATGTGGAGATGGGGAGTTATGTGGTGATTGACGAGGAGAGTGTTGGGGTGAGTCTTGAGTGGAGTTTTGAGGGGATGGTTGATGGTCATTGTTGGGTGATGTTTGAGGTTGGTCATTTTGGGGAGGAGGCTGTTGTGGCTGTTGATTGTTAGGTGGAGGAGGAGGAGGTAGTAGTGGTTGATTAGGTGGAGGAGGTGGGTTAGGAGGAGGAGGTGGTGGTAAGTTACCTTGTGGTTGAGGGATCTGAAGATGATTGAGGATGAGATCTAGCTTGGCGTCTACCCGTGCTAGTTGATTCTCGACTCGTCCTACTCTGTCCTCGAGCCTCTGGATTCTCTCCCCCTGCTGCAGGAATCCAGTGTCACACTCATCACGGAGAGGAGTCACCAACGAGTCAGTCAGCCTAAAAAGGATCTCCTCCTTTACTTCCGCAGCAAAGGCCTTGACTGTAGCTGGCACCTTCGCAACACGGCTGGGACCAGGTTGAGAGTCGACTTCTTGATCCCCCGCACCTGACACAGAGGGGGCTGAGGTATGAGAGACACTGCCTGCCTGAGAGCCCGAGCGAGTGGCTTTGGACTTCTTGACATACTTTATCCCCATCTTGCCAATGTTAATTGCGCTGACAGGTGTGCACTTAACATTTTCGTCTTCCTCAGTAGATGTGGACTTAATCAAATACTTCTCCAGGAGGAAGGCAATGATAGTGGGGTAGGGGAGATATCCAGCCTTATGATTCTCTATCCACCTTTGCAGCTCTAGGCTGATCAACTGCCCAGGGTTGATTGGTTGCTGGGAGAGGAGTCTTGGGAACCAAGGGTTGTCCAAGAGAGTGAACTCGTTGAAGTTACCCCCTTTGTGTGTCATCAAGCGGGAGTAGACATAGTAAAGGAGCCTGTTGGTGTCAGACATCCCAGACACCTTCTTCCCCTTGTTGTCATAAATCTTTTCAAGTTCCTCCTTGCCGAGTTTGAGTGTCTCAGGGTATAGCCACTCATTCATTTCTCCCTCAGTGATCCCCATCAGGCGATTGATGTCCCTCCAAGTGAAACTGAAGGTTCTCCCCCTTACTGTGGCAGTGAAGGTGACTCTCCGAATCTGATTCTTCCCATCCACCTGTTAGAATCTTAAGTTTTGATGAAGACTAAAGTATGAAAGAATGAACCAAGCACTTAGGCATTAGGTTAAAATAAGGATCCCAAGTAAGAGTGCAACCGGATGTAGATTTACTTCCAGATAGACTATAGCGCTCGCGGATGAATATCTCATCCCCCAGCAACAGCAAGTAATTAACTAAGGAAATAACTTAGTCCAAGAAGCACTAAATATACAAAACCTTAAGACTAAGCTAGGATTCAACCGGAAGTGGAATTGCTTCCGATAGCTTAGTGACTAGCGCTGACTGTTGGAATGGATAACACTAAGCGTCAGTGAACATGAGCCACGTCTAGTAGAATTGCTTCCGATAGCTTAGTGACTAGCGCTGGCTGTTGGATTGAAGGACACTGAGCGAGAGTGAGTAAAAGTACATATAACCCTTCATCCAGTAGTAGTGCTTCCGGATGTGGAAGTGCTTCCGGATCCAAGGAAGCCATCTTAGACTAAGTGAACACCCACTGCATATGGCTATGTGCTTATATTGTTAAACTAACATTCAAAGTGCAGCACACTAAGTAGAGTTGCTTCCGGATGTGAACCTGCTTCCGCAAGCAATCAGAATGTCAGAATGTTCAGAAGTGCAGTATCAGAATGCTTTTGTCAGAGCAGAGTTGTCAGGACTATTTTTCAGAGATAAAGCAAGTCAACCCTGCTATGCATTGATGAAGCATTAATTGGGCAAACGGTAACTTGGGAAAAACGGCCATATTCAAACGGCTAACCCACCTACCAAGAGTGAGAATGTTTGAAGACTATATAAGCAAGTTCACCTTCATTTATGAAGCTAACTAATATCTTTGACAACTTGAAGAAAGCTAGAGAGAGAAATTGAGAAAACCTTCAAGCATTCAAAGCTGCCTAGAAAAGAAAAAGAGCATTTAACTCATTGAGTGATCTTTTCATCTACATATCTTGTACTCTTTGTAGTTAAGTCTCTTCTTGTTTTAAGAGCATCAACTGTACTTAAGTGTGTAACACTATCTGTTCTTAAAGAGAACTTAGTTAGAAAAATCCTTTATTTGTAAAGGTTGAACCCTTGCTGGTTGTAAGGGGGAGTTAGTTAGAAAGGTTGCAAGTGAGCCTTGAGTAAAACTTGTAGTTGTAAGGTTGCAAGTGATCCCGTTCAAAACTTGCGGTTGTAAAGGTTCCAGGTGCACCCGTTGTAAAACCTGGGGATAGTGGAACTCGGCCTGGGTGGTTGAGAACTGGACGTAGGTCAGGAAGACCGAACTAGTATAAACTCTTGTGTTGATTTTATTTGAGCTTTTATTTTATTGCACAATTCACCCCCTCTTGTGCATCCATTACTTTCATTTGGTATCAGAGCGGGTCTTTCTCACTCGATTCCAACGAATCCAGAAAGCAAAGATCCAGTAATGGATACAGATTACTCCCTGCCAGATGTCTCTATTCAACCCAACAAGCCCCCAGGCTTTGATGGGTATAACTATCCATTCTGGAAGTTTCGAATGGAGACTTACATCAAGTCCAGCGACATCAGACTCTGGGATGTAATTGAACGTGGGGATCACACTCCACTTGATGAGGATGATTTCGCCAAACAGAGATCCAGGTACACCAATGAGGGCTATGCTCTAGTCCAATTAAACTTTAGGGCCATGCACTACATTCAGTGTGCCCTCAGCCCTAAAGAGTTTCATAGGATCAGCCACCACAAAAATGCTAAGGATATGTGAGAGGCTCTTGAGGCTGCTCACTCTGGAACCAGGGGAGTGAAGGCGAGACGAGTTGAGATGCTGGTGGAAGAATTCCACAAATTCGCCATGATCAGTCCAACTGAGCCAATCAGAGAGCTGGAGCTCAGATTCACCCACCTTATCAATAACCTGGCCTCCCTGGGTAAGGACATTCCTGAAAGAGAGCAAGTTAGCAAGATCTTAAAGGTCTTGAAAGGTGACTGGATCACCAAAGTAACCATCTTGCAGGAAGTCCAAGGAGAATCAACCAGCTCCATCACTGCACTATTTGGCTCTCTGGCTGAATATGAACCTACCCTGCTGGCTCAGAGAGCTCCTCAAGCCTCATCCAAAACCAAGAATCTTGCCCTTGTTGCTCCCAGCAAGGAGATTGATGATGATGATGAGGATGATGAGGAGGAAATGGACGATGAGGAGATGGCTATGATGGTGAGAAAATTCAGAAAGTTCTTCAGAAAGAAAGGAGGCTTTCAGAAAGGTGATTCCAGCCAGAGGAAGGGATACAAGAAGGAAAAGGCCCATGTGTGCTTTGAATGTAAGAAGCCTGGCCACTTCAAGGCTGAGTGTCCCAGTCTGCAGAGGTCAAAAGGGAAAGATAAAAGAAAGGCCTTCGTATCCTCTATCTGGGTGAATAGCTCAGATGACAAAGCAAGTGATGAGGAAGAAGTTGCCAACCTCTGCCTGGTAGCCAGAGAAGATGATGAGGAAGCATCTTCAGATTTTGACCTCACCCACAAGGACAATGAGGTAACTTTCTCTGAACTACAAGAGGCTTACAATGAGGTTCATGAAGAATTCTCTCGATTATGTAAAGCCTATAAAGTGTTAAAAACTAAAAAGGAATCACTTAAGTCCAAGGTGGACTCACTAAGTGAAGAGCTAGCGGAAGCCAGAAAGCTTCCGGTAGCAGATGGCAAGGGTTCTCCCCAAGCAGAACTCAATGCCTCAACACTTGAGAGCTGCCCTAGTTGCAACAAAATCTCAGCTGAAAGAGACAAGCTGCAAAATGCCCTGCAGAAGTTTACAAATGGTTCAGAAATGTTAAATATAATTTTAATGAATCAAAGGGCATATAGGGACAGGACTGGCTTAGGATATACTCCTAGAGGGAAAAAGTGGGTGGAACCAAAAGTGAAGCCCTACTTAAAATTCTTCCACAAAGCCACTAATCACAGCTCCTCACCTTTTAGCTTCTGTAATTATTGTAATAGGAAAGGACACTCCACGTCCACCTGTAATGCAAAGAAGCATGGGGCAAATAGCTCTTACAAATGGGTTCCAAAAGGAACCAAGGCTACAAAGGATCCTCCCTCAAGAAAAGAAACTAAGGGGGGCAGGGATCCCGAGCCTGGAAACAATCCACAGGGAAAATCCAAGAGCCCAGAGCCAGCACTAGGCCAGTGGCACAGAATGATCATAAGCCCAAGGTCAAATCTAACACTAGACCAAGGGCACTGAAAACTAATTGACAGAGGACCCAAGAAAGGTTGAGTACCTAAGCTTACTTGATTCTCTCAGGTGTGTCTCAAAGCATCCAAGAATAGGAAATGGTACATTGACAGTGGATGCTCGAGACATATGACTGGGGACAGAGACAAATTCAAATCTCTGGTGATCAAAGACGGAGCCACAGTTACCTTTGGAGGAAATCAAAGTGGAAAGATCACTGGAGTTGGAGAAGTTGGACCAGTGAAAGACGTCTATCTGGTGGACGGTCTCTGTCACAACCTGCTGAGCGTGAGCCAGAGCACAGACAAAGGAAATTGGGTAATCTTTGATTCACATGAGTGCATAATAGTTGATAAGCAGGATCTGAATTTAGATAAGGCCAACTTAAAATGCAAACTTAAGGCAAATAGAAATGGAAACATATATACTCTAGACTTATGTCAACAACTGGAAGAAAAATGTTTAATATCTAGTGATGAGGACAGTTGGCTTTGGCATAAGAGGTTAGCTCATGTTAATTTTACTCAACTTGATATGCTAATTAAAAAGGAGCTAGCTATAGGTATTCCATCCTTTAAGGTAAAACATGATTTTATTTGTGAGTCCTGCCAACGAGGGAAGCAAACAAAGTCCTCGTTTAAAACCAAGAAGAGAGTCTCCACCAGCAGGCCCTTGGAACTAATCCATATGGATTTGGTTGGGCCAGCGAGAGTGAAGAGCTTGGGTGGAAACCTGTATGCTCTAGTGGTGGTGGATGACTATTCAAGGTTCACTTGGACTATGTTTCTAGCCTCTAAGCAAGATGCTTTTGATGCTTTTGTTGTCCTGGCTAAGAAAGTGCAGAATGAGAGAGATCTCAAAATCACAGCCATAAGGACAGACCATGGAGGAGAGTTTGAGAACCATAGCTTCTCTGAGCTATGTGAGCAGAGTGGTATTGAACACAACTTCTCAGCTCCTAGGACTCCACAACAAAATGGCGTGGTCGAGAGGAAGAACAGGGTTCTGACTGAGATGGCCAGGAGCATGCTCAACGAGAAAGAAGTTTCTCAAGTGTTATGGGCGGAAGCTATGAGCACTGCTTGCTACATCTCTAACAGAGCCTATGTTCGCAAGGGCTTGGACAAGACTCCATATGAGCTGTACAAAGGGAGGAAGCCCAACATCAGCCACCTCAGAATCTTTGGATCAAAATGCTATGTGCATAACAATGGAAAGGTAAATCTGGGTAAGTTTGATCCAAAAGCTGACGTAGGTATATTCATAGGGTATTCCCTTAGGAGTAAAGCATATAGAATATACAACATGAGAACTAGAATTATAGAAGAATCAATGCATGTCGTATTTGATGAAACTCCTACATGGGAACAATCCACAGAAGATGATGAAATACTTAATCTTCCAAAACCACCATCATCTTCTTCACCACCAAAAGAAACACCAGCAAGCAATCTCAAAGAAGAAGATGAACCCAGTGATGAACCTAGAGTGCAGACCGTGCCTGATGAGGCACAGTTGCCAACAGCTAGGAGACATCACAGGGATCATCCTCTTGATCAAGTGCTTGGTGATGTTTCTTCTGGTGTCAGAACCAGAAGGCAAGTTCAAAATGAAGTTGAGTTTGGAGCATTCCTATCTCAAATCGAACCAACTTCAGTTTAACAAGCTATTGAGGACTGCGACTGGATTATTGCCATGCAGGAAGAGCTAAATCAATTTGAGAGAAGCCAAGTCTGGGAACTAGTCCCAAGGCCGTCTCATCAATCCATAGTGGGAACCAAGTGGGTCTTCAAAAACAAACTGGATGAGACAGGTCAAATTACAAGAAACAAAGCCAGATTAGTAGCCAAAGGATATAACCAAGAAGAAGGCATTGACTATGAAGAAACTTTTGCTCCAGTCGCTAGACTCGAAGCAATAAGAATTCTTCTAGCCTTTGCATCCATGAAAGGCTTTAGACTATATCAAATGGATGTAAAGAGTGCATTTCTTAATGGTTATATCAAAGAAGAGGTATATGTAGAACAACCTCCTGGCTTTGAGGATCACAAGCATCCCAAACATGTGTATAGACTAAAGAAAGCTTTATATGGCCTGAAACAAGCTCCTCGAGCTTGGTATGAGAGACTCAGCAGCTTTTTGCTGGGCAAGGGTTTCTCAAGGGGCAAACTAGATAATACACTGTTTATTCTCCACAAAGATAGAAATATGTTATGTTAGAATCTTAAGTTTTGATGAAGACTAAAATATGAAAGAACTTAGAAAGCAATAGGTGAACATAGAATCCTAAGTAAAAGTGCAACCGGATGTGGACTTACTTCCGGATAGATTAGGACTCGCGCTCGCGGATGAATGTCTCATCCCTCAGCGGCAGCAAGGAATTCACTTAGGAATTAACTTAGTCCATGAGCACTAGATACACAAAATCCTAAGACTAAGTTAAGATTCAACCGGAAGTGAATTTGCTTCCTGTTCGACTTAGACTGGCGCTGACTGTTGGAATAGATATCCCTAAGCGTCAGTGAAAATGAGCAACATCCAGTAGAAGTGCTTCCGATAGCTCAGTGACTAGCGCTGGCTGTTGGATTGAATGAACACTGAGCGAGAGTGAGTAATAGTGAACAAAACCCTTCATCCAGCGGATTTACTTCCGGATGGAGAAGTGCTTCCGGATGCAAGGAAGACCTCTTAGACTAAGAACACTCCCACTGCATGTAACTATATGTTAATATTGTTAGACTAACACTCAGTGCAGCACACTAAGTAAAGTTGCTTCCGGATGTGAACCTGCTTCCGCAAGCAATCAGAATGTCAGAGTGTTCAGAAATGCAGTGTCAGAATGCTTTTGTGAGAGCAGAGTTGTCAGAGCTACTTTTCAGAGATAAAGCAAGTCAACCCTGCTATGCATTGATGAAACATTAATTGGGCAATCGGTAACATAAGAAAAACGGCCATATTCAAACGGCTATCCCACCTACCAAGAGTCAGAATGTTTGAAGAGTATATAAAGGAGCTCAACCTCATTTATGAGGCCAACAATTATCTTTGAATACTCTTGAGAGAAGTTAGAGCGAGAAACTAAGAACATCTTCAAGCATTCAAAGCTGCCCAGAAAAGTAAAGAGCATTTAACACATCGAGTGATCATTCTCATCTACATATTCTGTACTCTTTGTTGTTAAGTCTCTTTCTGTTATAAGAGCATTGATTGTACTTAAGTGTGTAACACTATCTGTTCTTTAAGAGAAAAATCCTTTATTAGTTGTAAAGGTTGAACCCTTGCTAGGTGTAAGGGGGAGCTAGTCAGAAAGGTTACAAGTGAGCCTTGTGTAAAACTTGTAGTTGTAAGGTTGCAAGTGATCCCGTCCAAAACTTGCGGTTGTAAGGTTTCAGGTGAACCCGATTTAAAACCTGAGATAGTGGAACTCGGCCTGGGTGGTTGAGAACTGGACGTAGGTCAGGAAGACCGAACCAGTATAAATCTTGTGTTGGTTTTATTTGAGCGTTTATTTTTGTAGCACAATTCACCCCCCCTCTTGTGCATCCATTACCTTCATTTGGTATCAGAGCGGGTCTTTCTCACTCGATTCCAACGAATCCAGAAAGCAAAGATCCAGTAATGGATACAGATTACTCCCTGCCAGATGTCTCTATTCAACCCAACAAGCCTCCAGGCTTTGATGGGTATAACTATCCATTCTGGAAGTTTCGAATGGAGACCTATATCAAATCCAGCGACATCAGACTCTGGGACGTAATCGAACGTGGGGATCACACACCACTGGATGAGGATGGTTTTGCCAAGCAGCGATCTAGGTATACAAATGAGGACTATGCTCTAGTCCAACCAAACTACCGGGCCATGCACTACATCCAGTGTGCTCTCAGCCCTAAAGAGTTTCACAGGATCAGCCACCACAAAAATGCTAAAGATATGTGGGAGGCTCTTGAGGCTGCTCACTCTGGAACCAGGGGAGTGAAAACAAGGCGAGTTGAGATGCTAGTGGAAGAATTTCACAAGTTCGCCATGCTTAGTCCTACTGAGCCTATCAGGGAGCTGGAGCTCAGGTTCACTCACCTCATCAACAATTTGGCTTCGCTGGGTAAGGACATTCCTGAAAGAGAGCAAGTCAGCAAGATCCTAAAGATCTTGAAAGGTGACTGGATCACCAAAGTAACCATCTTGCAGGAAGTCCAAGGAGAATCAACGAGCTTCATCACTGCACTATTTGGCTCTCTGGCTGAATATGAACCTACCCTGCTGGCTCAGAGAGCTCCTCAAGCCTCATCCAAGGCCAAAAATCTTGCCCTTGTTGCTCCCAGCAAAGAGATTGATGATGATGATGAGGATGATGAGGAGGAAATGGACGATGAGTGTTAGAATCTTAAGTTTTGATGAAGACTAAAATATGAAAGAACTTAGAAAGTAACAGGTGAACATAGAACCCTAAGTAAAAGTACAACCGGATGTGGACTTACTTCCGGATAGACTAGGACTAGTGCTCGCGGATGAATGTTTCATCCCCCAGCGGCAGCAAGTAAACCACTAGGGAAATGACTTAGTTCATAAGCATTAAGTATGCAAAACCTTAAGACTAAGCTAAGTTCCAACCGGAAGTGAATTTGCTTCCTGTTAGAATTAGACTGGCGCAGCCTGATAAAATAGAATAACCCCAAGCGTCAGTGAATCAGCCTCGTCAAGTGAAATTGCTTCCTGATAGATTTTGACTGGCGCAGACTGATAGAATAGATATAACCCTAAGCGTCAGTAAGTTTACCTCGTCAAGTGAAAGTGCTTCCGATAGCTTAGTGACTAGCGCTGACTGTTGGATTGAATAGACACTGAGCGAGAGTGAGTAATAATGAACAAAATCCTTCATCCAGTGGAATCACTTCCGGATGTAGAAGTGCTTCCTGATGCAAGGACGACCTCTTAGACTAAGAACACTCCCACTGCATGTGACTATATGTTTTTATACTGTTAGACTAACACTCAGTGCAGCACACTCAGTAGAATTGCTTCCGGATGAGAATCTGCTTCCGCAAGCAATCAGAATGTCAGAAGTTGCAGTGTCAGAACGCTTATGTCAGAGCAGAGGTGTCAGGACTACTTTTCAGAGATAAAGCAAGTCAACCCTGCTATGCATTGATGAAGCATTTAATGGGCAAACGGTAACAAGGGATAAACGGCCATATTCAAACGGCTATCCCACCTACCAAGAGACAGATTGCTTGAAGACTATATAAAGAGACTCAAACCTCATTTATGAGGTTAACTATTATCTTTGAATATTCTTGAGAGAAGTTAGAGCGAGAAACTAAGAACATCTTCAAGCATTCAAAGCTGCCCAGAAAAGTAAAGAGCATTTAACACATAGAGTGATCCTTTCATCTACATATTCTGTACTCTTTGTTGTTAAGTCTCTTCCTGTTATAAGAGCATTGATTGTACTTAAGTGTGTAGCACTATCTGTTCTTTGAGAGAACTCAGTTTGTAAAATCCTTTAATTCTAAAGGTTAACCCCTTGCTCGGTGTGAGGGGGAGCTAGTTAGAAAGGTTGCAAGTGAGCCTTGTGAAACTTGTGGTAGAAAGGTTGCAAGTGAGCCTTGTGAAACTTGTGGTTGTAAGGTTGCAAGTGATCCCGTCCAAAACTTGCGGTTGTAAGGTTTCAGGTGAACCCGATTTAAAACCTGAGATATAGTGGAACTCGGCCTGGGTGGTTGAGGACTGGACGTAGGTCAGGTAGACCGAACCAGTATAACTCTTGTGTTGTTTTATTTGAGCATTTATTTTTGAAGCACAATTCACCCCCCCCTCTTGTGCATCCATTACTTTCATTTGGTATCAGAGCAGGTCTTTCTCACTAGATTCCAACGAATCAAGAAAGCAAAGATCTTGTAATGGATACTGACTACTCTCTACCAGACGTCTCTATTCAGCCCAACAAGCCTCCAGGGTTTGATGGGTACAACTATCCATTCTGGAAATTTCGAATGGAGACTTATCTCAAGTCAAGCGACCTCAGACTCTGGGATGTAATCGAACAAGGAGATCACACTCCCCTAGACGATGATGGTTTTGCAAAGGAACGATCCAGGTACACCAGTGAGGACTATGCTCTAGTCCAACTAAACTTTAGGGCCATGCATTACATTCAGTGTGCTCTTAGCCCTAAGGAGTTTCATAGGATCAGCCACCACAAAAATGCAAAGGATATGTGGGAGGCACTTGAGGCTGCTCACTCTGGAACCAAGGGAGTGAAAGCAAGACGTGTTGAGATGCTGGTGGAAGAATTCCACAAGTTTGCCATGCTCAGTCCCACTGAGCCTATTAGAGAACTGGAGCTCAGATTCACTCACCTCATCAACAACTTGGCCTCGCTGGGTAAGGACATTCCTGAAAGGGAGCAAGTAAGCAAGATTCTGAAAATCTTGAAAGGTGACTGGATCACCAAGGTGACCATCTTACAGGAAGTCCAGGGTGAATCAACTAGTTCCATCACTGCCCTGTTTGGCTCCCTGGCTGAGTATGAGCCTACACTATTAGCTCAGAGAGCCCCTCAAGCCTCATCCAAGGCCAAAAATCTTGCCCTTGTTGCACCCAACAAGGAGACTGAAAAGGATGATGAGGATGATGAGGAGGAAATGGATGATGAAGAGATGGCCATGATGGTGAAAAAGTTCCGAAAGTTCTTCAGAAAGAAAGGAGGCTTTCAAAAGGGTGACTCCAGCCAAAGGAGGGGTTACAAGAAGGAAAAGACTCCTGTGTGCTATGAATGTAAGAAGCCTGGTCACTTCAAGGCTGAATGTCCCAGCCTGCAGAAGTCGAAAGGTAAAGACAAAAGGAAGGCCTTTGTATCGTCTATCTGGGTGAATAGCTCGGATGATGAAGCAAGTGATGAGGAAGAAGTAGCCAATCTCTGCCTTGTTGCTCGAGAAGAAGATGAGGAAGTATCCACAGAGTTTGATCCTGTTCATGAGGATAGTGAGGTAACCTTCCCTGAACTTCAAGAGGCATATAATGAGATGCATGTAGAATTTTTTCGTTTATGTAGGACATATAAAGTGTTGAAAGCTAAAAAGGAATCACTTGAGTCCAAGGTGGACTCACTAAGTGATGAGCTAGCAAAAGCTAGAACACTTCCGTTAGTGGAAGGACAGGGTTCTCCCCAAATAGAACCCAACGACCCAACACTTGAGAGCTGCCCTAATTGCAGCAAAGTCTCAGCTGAGAAGGATAAGCTGCAAAATGCCCTGCAGAAGTTTACAAATGGCTCGGAAATGTTAAATATAATTTTAATGAATCAAAGGGCTTATAGGAATAGAACTGGCTTAGGATATACTCCTAGAGGGAAGAAGTGGGTAGAACCAAAAGTAAAGCCCTACTTAAAGTTCTTCCATAAAGCTTCTAGTCATAGCTCCTCACCCTTCAGCTTCTGTAACTATTGCAACAGGAAGGGACACTCCACGTCCACCTGTAATGCCAAGAAGCATGGAGCAAGCAGCTCCTACAAATGGGTCCCCAAAGGAACCAAGGCAACAAAGGATCCTCCTCCTGCAAAGGAAACTAAGAGAGGACAAGGATCCCAAGCCTGGAATTACTCCAAAGGGAAAACCCAAGAGTCCAGAGCCAGCACTCGGCCAGAGGCTCTAAATAATCACAAGCCCAAGGTCAAGGATGACTCTAAACCAAAGGCATTGAAAACTAATGATCGAGGACCCAAGAAAAATTGGGTACCTAAGTTTGCTTGATTTTTCCAGGTGTGTCTCAAGGCATCCAAGAACAAGAAATGGTATATTGATAGCGGATGCTCGAGACATATGACTGGAGACAGAGACAAGTTCAAATCTCTGGTGATCAAAGATGGAGCCACAGTAACCTTTGGAGGAAATCAAAGTGGGAAGATCACTGGAGTTGGAGAGGTCGGACCAGTAAAAGATGTCTACCTAGTGGACGGTCTCTGTCACAACCTGCTAAGTGTCAGCCAGAGCACAGACAAAGGAAATTGGGTAATATTTGACTCACATGAGAGCATAATAGTTGATAAGCAGGATCTAAGTTTAGATAAGGCCAACTTAAAGTGTAAACTTAAGGCTAATAGATATGGAAACCTATATACACTAGACTTGTGCCAACAGTTAGAAGAAAAATGCTTTATATCTAGTGATGAGAACAGTTGGCTTTGGCACAAGAGACTAGCTCATGTTAATTTCACTCAACTTGACATGCTAATTAAAAAGGAGCTAGCTATAGGCATTCCATCATTTAAAGTAAAGCATGATTTTATCTGTGAATCCTGCCAAAGAGGAAAGCAAACAAAGTCCTCGTTCACAACCAAGAAGAAAGTCTCCACCAGCAGGCCCTTGGAACTAATCCACATGGATTTGGTTGGGCCAGCAAGAGTGAAGAGCTTGGGTGGAAACCTATATGCTCTAGTGGTGGTGGATGACTATTCAAGGTTCACCTGGACTATGTTTCTTGCCTCTAAGCAAGATACTTTTGATGCTTTTGTTGTCCTGGCTCAGAAAGTGCAGAATGAGAGAGAGCTCAAAATCACAGCCATAAGGACAGACCATGGGGGAGAGTTTGAGAACCATAGCTTCTCAGAGCTATGCGAGCAAAATGGTATTGAACACAACTTCTCAGCTCCTCGGACCCCTCAACAGAACGGAGTTGTCGAAAGAAAGAACAGGGTTCTGACTGAGATGGCCAGAAGCATGCTCAATGAGAAAGAGGTTTCTCAAGTATTCTGGGCGGATGCTATGAGCACTGCATGCTACATCTCAAACAGAGCCTATGTTCGCAAGGGCTTAGACAAGACTCCATATGAACTATACAAAGGAAGGAAGCCCAACATCAGCCACCTCAGAATTTTTGGATCAAAATGCTACGTACACAACAATGGAAAGGTAAATCTAGGTAAATTTGATCCAAAGGCTGATGTAGGTATATTCATAGGATACTCCCTTAGGAGCAAAGCATATAGGATATACAACATGAGAACTAGAATTGTATAAGAATCAATGCATGTTGTATTCGATGAAATTCCTACATGGGGACAATCCAGAGAAGATGATGAAATACCATCATCTTCATCACCACCAAAAGAAACACCAGCAAGCAATCTTAAGGAAGAAGATGAACTCAGCGATGAACCTAGAGTGCAGACTGTGCATGATGAGGCACAGTTGCCAATAGCTAGGAGGCATCACAGAGATCATCCTCTTGATCAAGTGCTTGGTGATGTTTCTTCTGGTGTCAGAACCAGAAGACAAGTTCAAAATGAAGTTGAGTTTGGTGCTTTCCTATCTCAAATAGAACCAACTTCAGTTGAACAAGCTCTTGAGGACTGCGACTGGATTATTGCCATGCAGGAAGAGCTAAATCAATTTGATAGAAGTCAAGTCTGGGAACTAGTTCCTAGGCCGTCTCACCAATCCATTGTGGGGACCAAGTGGGTCTTCAAAAACAAGCTGGATGAGACAGGGCTAATCACAAGAAATAAAGCCAGACTAGTAGCTAAAGGATATAATCAAGAAGAAGGCATTGACTATGAAGAAACTTTTGCTCCAGTCGCTAGACTTGAAGCAATAAGAATTCTTCTAGCCTTTGCATCCAGGAAAGGCTTTAGACTATATCAAATGGATGTTAAAAGTGCCTTTCTTAATGGTTATATTAAAGAAGAGGTATATGTAGAACAACCTCCTGGCTTCGAAGATCACAAACATCCAAGACATGTGTATAGATTAAAGAAAGCCTTATATGGCCTCAAACAAGCTCCTAGAGCTTGGTATGAGAGACTCAGCAGCTTCTTGCTGGGCAAGGGTTTCTCAAGAGGCAAACTTGATAACACATTGTTTATCCTTCACAAAGATAGAGATATGCTAATTGTCCAAATTTATGTTGATGATATCATTTTTGGAGCAACTAACGAAAAGCTTTGTGAGGATTTCTCTAAGACTATGCAGGGTGAGTTTGAAATGTCAATGATGGGAGAACTAACGTTCTTCCTAGGCCTGCAAATTAAGCAGAAGAAGAATGGAATATTCATCTCCCAAGCCAAATACTGCAGAGAACTACTCAAAAAGTTTGGGATGGATGAATGCAAGGAGTATGATACTCCCATGAGCACCACTGCCGCACTTGATGCTGACGCAAAGGGTAAATCTGTCAGCCTGCCCATGTACAGGGGAATGATAGGTTCCCTCCTATACTTAACGGCAAGCAGGCCTGATATCCAATTTAGTGTTGGCATGTGTGCTAGGTTTCAAGCCAACCCCAAGGAATCACACTTAATATGTGTTAAACGTATTTTGAGATACCTTGAGGGAACGCAAGAGCTTGGTCTCTGGTATCCCAGAGGTAACCAAGAGTTCCTGTGGGCTTACTCTGACTCTGACCATGCAGGTTATAAGACTGACAGAAAGAGCACCAGTGGACAATGCGCCTTCCTTGGTGGTTGTCTGGTGTCTTGGGCGAGCAAGAAGCAGACCTGCGTGTCCTTGTCATCCACTGAGGCAGAATACATCGCTGCAGCAAGTTGTTGTGCCCAAGTGCTGTGGCTGAAGAACCAGTTAAGAGATCTTGGCTTGGAATTCCCTGAGGCACCCATCCTCTGTGACAACACAAGCACAATCAGCCTAGCCAAGAATCCGGTTCAGCACACTAGGACAAAGCACATTGATGTCAGACATCACTTCATCAGAGACCATGTTCAAAAGAAGGATGTCAAAGTGCAGTTTGTCCCCACACAACAACAGCTTGCTGACATTTTCACCAAGCCTCTGGGGGTTGACCAATTTACTTTCATAAGAGGTGATTTGGGAATGGTAAACCCAAATGAAGTTTAAATTCTACTTGCTATACTTGTTTACTCTTAAAACTTACAACAATACTAACTTAGGCATCGGAGTGCCAACATGTGTTCTTGCAGGGCCTCAATGTTAAATCTTAAGAAACTGCAACCGGAAGCAAAACCACTTCCGGATGATCAATCGCTGCCACTGGATGACGAAACCAAGAGAGCGCCAGCACCAGTCCAAGGGACACGTCCCTTCAGAAAACGCTTCAACTTCTCAATGATACGTTATGACTTCTCCGATAAGATGAAGAGACACGTGTCATCAGGTGTGTCGTTCCAACTTAAATTGTTTACGTTACCCAATGTGTGAAAATCTGAAGCGACATGACCATTTTGCCCTCAGTAACTTTGCATATAAATAGGGCGCCATTTTTTCACTTTCACTTTTCACTTGAAAATTTTTACCCACATATTCTCTCTGCATACACTCATCTGTGTTCTTCATCTTCTTCATACTCTTCTTCGCATCTTTCATCACATTCATATCAACCCTACACAAAAATGGCCGGATCCGATGAAAATATCCCAGTTACACAGAAACCCTCTTCATCCAAGAAACCCAAGTCGAAATCTGGGAAAACTCGACATGAACGTTCTGGAAAGTCTGGGAAAAACGATGAACACCATGAAGAACATCATGAACGCCTTCAAACTTCTGGGCAGACACCGGGGCAGACTGAACAAGTCCAGGACCAGCCTGGACACTCTGGGAGAGTGGCAGAACAGTCAGTGGTTTCTGGGCATGAGCAAGAGAGGGAAGCCCAGAGAAAAAGGAAGAAGAAGAAGGTTCAATTTGCTGAAGAGCCCTCTTCCAAGAAGCAGCGGGTTGAAGAAGGTGACCCCACAGTGTATAGAGATGGAGCATTGGAACTTGTCGTCTCAAAGTTTAAGACTATTAAGCCCTACTTCAACAACGGGCTGTTCGTAGATCTGGGTAAGGTAAATGATCTAGGGTTTTCTCATCTTCGCCCATATCTGGAGAAATACATGCCCTGGCTGGGGATCAACCAGGACTACAACGTCAACGTCCTGCGAGCCTTCTGTCAATCCCTCGCAGGCAAGGTTAAATACAAGAAGGTTGATGGAAAGGAGCAAATCCACAAACTCTCCTTCACTGCCACTGTACGGGGGAGATCCTTCAGATTCACCTGGAGGACGTTGAATGAGTTGATGGGAATCACAGATGAGGGTATGAACGAGTGGCTGTACCCTGAGTCATTGAAGTACAGCAAGGAGGAACTCGAGCAGCTGTATGGCACCAAAGAGAAGAAGGTGTCCAAAATGTCTGACTCTTACAGGCTCCTGTACTACATCTACTCCCGGATAATGACACACAAGGGGGGTAACTTCAATGAGTTCACACAATTGGACAACCCATGGTTCCCCAGACTCCTCTCCCAGCAGCCAATCAACCCGGGGCAGTTGATTTGTCTTGAGCTTCAGAGATGGTTATCTAATGACAAGTCAGGCTATCTACCCTATCCCACCATCCTTGCCTTCCTCCTTGAGAAGAAACTGATAAAGGCGACATCTGATGTGGAGGAAGAGAATGTCAAGTGTGCTCCTGTGGGGGCAACTAACATTAGCAAGATGGGAATCAAATATCTGAAGCCTGCTAAGCCCACTCGCTCAAGATCACAGACAAGCAGTGGCTCTCAGACTTCCGTCCCCTCTTCATCTGGTGCAGGGGATCAGGAAGTTGATTCCCACGCTGGGCCAGGCCGTGCTGCAAGAGTGCCAGCATCAGTCATAGCCTTTGCTGAGGAAGTAAAGGAAGAGCTCCTCTTTAGGCTGACTGACTCCTTGATGGCTCCTCTCCAAGATAAGTGTGATGCTGGGTTCCAACAGCAAAGGGAGCGGATCCAACGGCTTGAGGACAGAATTGGCCAAGTCGAGAATCACATAGCCAGGGTGGATGCCAAACTTGACCTTATCCTTCAACATCTTCAAATTCCTCAATCTCCACAAGGTAACCCACCTCCACCACCTCCTCCTCCACAAAATCCTCCTCCTCCTCCTGGTCACCCACAACTTCCCCCTCCTCCTCATTCCCACACTCAACAACCACAGCCACCCCCACAAAATGACCAACAACCTCACTCATCCCCAGGCAATGACCACCAACCTCAGCCATCACCCACCCATGACCAACAAAACCAAGAATCCCATCAACAATCTCCTCGCCAATCCCCTCTCAACTCACCATCCTCAACTCCCTCACCCACTCGCCCCAACGCACCTGCTCGCTCACCTCTCCGTCTCTCAGACTCATCCCTCCCTGACCCTACCTCTAGACCTAGATCAAACCCCTTGGCAGACCACCTTGGTTTCCACACCGCCATTCACCCCCTCAGCCACATCTACCTGCGAGACTACCCCCGCCTTCAGCAAATCCCTGAAAATCCTCATGAACCCTTTACCCCATTCACCCCTTCCACTACCTTCACTGAATACTCCTCCACCTATTCCTTTGAGGGACTCTTTGTGAATCCCAGCTGGTTCCCCGAGACTGCCTCATCCCCCGAGCCTAACCTCCCTACCTCCTCCCCAGAAACCTCACCCTCAACACAATCTGGCCCTGAACCTCCACCCTCCACCTCATCCGCTCCATCCCTGGCCCTCTCCCTTGTTGATGATGACAAAAGGGGGAGAGATATGCTGTTTGCGCTCCGCCTACATATGGACACCAGGAATGGTCTTAGCCAGCCATCACTTTGGGTTGATGAAGATATCGCGGCTGCCCTTCGCCGTGCTATGGAATCCCAAAGATTGGGTGGAGCTGAGAACCTAATAAGGGGGGAAGCCATCCGGTTCATGCAGCAGCAGAGGGTGACTGAGCAAGGATCACAATTGGAAATGGCTGTTGTTGAGCCAAGTGAAAATCCCTCACAGCCAGAGTCATCTTCATCAGAGTCTCCTCCAACTCAATCAAGGGAAAATATTCTAGAGGAGATTATGATGAGATGGGGACTGAAGAAAACCATCCATCCTCCTATTGTGATAGCTAAGCCACTCCCTGCACCTTCTGCCTCGTCTGAGCAATCCTCTGTCCCTCCTTCCTCATCTGAGCCGACAGTCCAGTTCAGTAACTCTAGAAAGAAGGCCGTTGCTAGGAAACGCGCCAAGCACATTATTGCCTCCACTGAATCTGAGAGTGAGGAAGAAGAGACTCCCTCTGGCCAGCCCATGCAAGAGTCTTCATCTGCCCGTGTTGAACAAGGGATCCCAGAAGTACAAGCTGTCCCTATTCTGAAGGAGATCAAGTTGGAAATAGAAGACATGACTCCTGAGGAATATGAAAGATATGGGTTCACGGACAGACTCTCCTTTGGTCAGATGGCATGCCTTGATGCTGACAGAGCAAGTGCCATGCCCACTCCCCCAATCAGCAAGAGCAAAGGGAAGAGTAAGGGGAAAGGGAAAAGGAAAGCCCAGGAAGTTGAGCAAGATCCCAGCTTCCCAGTTTGGAATGTTAAGATCCGGGCTGTCCACTATCCCAATGGAGAGGTAGCCTACTTCGATGACGCCACAGGGTTCCCTGGGTATGAAGAAGTGGAAAACATGAAGAAGGCATTCGAGGAGTCTATTGAATCAGAGAGGCTCAGAAGGGAAAGAGAGGAAGAAGAGCTTCAGCGAATAATTGCCCAGATAGACCGGAACGTGCATGAAGCAGAGTTAGCCAGACTCCAGAAAGAGAGTGAGGAAAGGCAGAAGGAGAGGGAAAAGAAAAAGAAACACCAACCCTAACCCCCAATCCAAAAAAAAAAACCTATTTTTTTTTTACTTAGAAATTTTTCCTTAGTTTTCATGCATCTCTCATTCTTACTTGTATATGTGATTTAACATGTTATTTGTTTGTATACTCTAACGTGTAATTTGTGTTTATCAATAATATCTGTCTAAGTTACTTGCACTTATCTATTGCTTCTATTTATCTCCTAATCCTTTCATATGAACGTAATCGATAAGACTAAGTTTGTCATCATCAAAAAGGGGGAGAATGTTAGAATCTTAAGTTTTGATGAAGACTAAAATATGAAAGAACTTAGAAAGTAACAGGTGAACATAGAACCCTAAGTAAAAGTACAACCGGATGTGGACTTACTTCCAGATAGACTAGGACTAGTGCTCGCGGATGAATGTTTCATCCCCCAGCGGCAGCAAGTAAACCACTAGGGAAATGACTTAGTTCATAAGCATTAAGTATGCAAAACCTTAAGACTAAGCTAAGTTCCAACCGAAAGTGAATTTGCTTCCTGTTAGAATTAGACTGGCGCAGCCTGATAAAATAGAATAACCCCAAGCGTCAGTGAATCAGCCTCGTCAAGTGAAATTGCTTCCTGATAGATTTTGACTGGCGCAGACTGATAGAATAGATATAACCCTAAGCGTCAGTAAGTTTACCTCGTCAAGTGAAAGTGCTTCCGATAGCTTAGTGACTAGCGCTGACTGTTGGATTGAATAGACACTGAGCGAGAGTGAGTAATAATGAACAAAATCCTTCATCCAGTGGAATCACTTCCGGATGTAGAAGTGCTTCCTGATGCAAGGACGACCTCTTAGACTAAGAACACTCCCACTGCATGTGACTATATGTTTTTATACTGTTAGACTAACACTCAGTGCAGCACACTCAGTAGAATTGCTTCCGGATGAGAATCTGCTTCCGCAAGCAATCAGAATGTCAGAAGTTGCAGTGTCAGAACGCTTATGTCAGAGCAGAGGTGTCAGGACTACTTTTCAGAGATAAAGCAAGTCAACCCTGCTATGCATTGATGAAGCATTTAATGGGCAAACGGTAACAAGGGATAAACGGCCATATTCAAACGGCTATCCCACCTACCAAGAGACAGATTGCTTGAAGACTATATAAAGAGACTCAAACCTCATTTATGAGGTTAACTATTATCTTTGAATATTCTTGAGAGAAGTTAGAGCGAGAAACTAAGAACATCTTCAAGCATTCAAAGCTGCCCAGAAAAGTAAAGAGCATTTAACACATAGAGTGATCCTTTCATCTACATATTCTGTACTCTTTGTTGTTAAGTCTCTTCCTGTTATAAGAGCATTGATTGTACTTAAGTGTGTAGCACTATCTGTTCTTTGAGAGAACTCAGTTTGTAAAATCCTTTAATTCTAAAGGTTAACCCCTTGCTCGGTGTGAGGGGGAGCTAGTTAGAAAGGTTGCAAGTGAGCCTTGTGAAACTTGTGGTAGAAAGGTTGCAAGTGAGCCTTGTGAAACTTGTGGTTGTAAGGTTGCAAGTGATCCCGTCCAAAACTTGCGGTTGTAAGGTTTCAGGTGAACCCGATTTAAAACCTGAGATATAGTGGAACTCGGCCTGGGTGGTTGAGGACTGGACGTAGGTCAGGTAGACCGAACCAGTATAACTCTTGTGTTGTTTTATTTGAGCATTTATTTTTGAAGCACAATTCACCCCCCCCCCTCTTGTGCATCCATTACTTTCAATGAGGAGATGGCTATGATGGTGAGAAAATTCAGAAAGTTCTTCAGAAAGAAAGGAGGCTTTCAAAAAGGTGACTCCAGCCAGAGGAAAGGATACAAGAAGGAAAAGGCCCCTGTGTGCTTTGAATGTAAGAAACCTGGCCACTTCAAGGCTGAGTGTCCCAGCCTGCAAAAGTCAAAAGGCAAAGACAAAAGGAAGGCCTTTGTTTCCTCCATCTGGGTGAATAGCTCAGATGACGAAGCAAGTGATCAGGAAGAAGTTGCCAACCTCTGCCTGGTAGCCAGAGAAGATGATGAGGAAGCATCTTCAGAACTTGACCTCACCCACGAAGATAATGAGGTAACTTTCTCTGAACTGCAAGAGGCTTACAACGAGGATCATGAAGAATTCTCTCGATTGTGTAAAGCCTATAAAGTGTTAAAAACTAAAAAGGAATCACTTGAGTCCAAGGTGGACTCACTAAGTGAAGAGCTAGCGGAAGCTAGAAAGCATCCGATAGTGGATGGCCAGGGTTCTCCACAAACAGAACCCAATGCCCCAACACTTGAGAGCTGCCCTAATTGCAGCAAAATCTCAGCAGAGAAAGACAAGCTGCAAAATGCCCTGCAGAAGTTTACAAATGGCTCAGAAATGTTAAATATAATTTTAATGAATCAAAGGGCATATAGGGATAGAACTGGATTAGGATATACTCCTAGTGGGAAGAAGTGGGTGGAACCAAAAGTAAAGCCCTACTTAAGGTTCTTCCATAAAGCCACTAGTCATAGCTCCTCACCCTTCAGCTTCTGTAACTATTGCAACAGGAAGGGACACTCCACGTCCACCTGTAATGCTAAGAAGCATGGAGCAAGTAGCTCCTACAAATGGGTCCCTAAAGGAACCAAGGCAACAAAGGATCCTCCATCTGCTAAGGAAACTAAGAGAGGACAAGGATCCCGACCTTGGAATCATTCCAAAGGGAAAACCCAAGAGTCCAGAACCAACTCTAAGCCAGAGGCTCAAAATATTCACAAGCCTAAGGTCAAGGATGACTCTAGACCAAGGGCATTGAAAACTAATGATCGAGGACCCAAGAAAGATTGGGTACCTAAGTTTACTTGATTTTTCCAGGTGTGTCTTAAAGCATCCAAGAACAAGAAATGGTATATTGACAGCGGATGCTCGAGACATATGACTGGAGACAGAGACAAGTTCAAATCTCTGGTGATCAAAGATGGAGCCACAGTAACCTTTGGAGGAAATCAAAGTGGAAAGATCACTGGAGTTGGAGAGGTCGGACCAATGAAAGACGTCTACCTAGTGGACGGTCTCTGTCACAACCTGCTAAGCGTCAGCCAGAGCACAGACAAAGGAAACTGGGTAATTTTTGATTCACATGAGTGCATAATAGTTGATAAGCAGGATTTAAATTTAGATAAGGCCAACTTAAAATGCAAACTTAAGGCTAATAGAAATGGAAACCTATATACTTTAGACTTATGCCAACAACTAGAAGAAAAATGTTTAATATCTAGTGATGAGAATAGTTGGCTTTGGCATAAGAGACTAGCTCATGTTAATTTTACTCAACTCGACATGCTAATTAAAAAGGAGCTAGCTATAGGTATTCCATCATTTAAAGTAAAGCATGATTTTATCTGTGAATCCTGCCAAAGAGGAAAGCAAACAAAGTCCTCATTCAAAACCAAGAAGAAAGTCTCCACCAGCAGGCCCTTGGAACTAATCCACATGGATTTGGTTGGGCCAGCAAGAGTGAAGAGCTTGGGTGGAAACCTATATGCTCTAGTGGTGGTGGATGACTATTCAAGGTTCACATGGACTATGTTTCTTGCCTCTAAGCAAGATACTTTTGATGCTTTTGTTGTCCTGGCTAAGAAAGTGCAGAATGAGAGAGAGCTCAAAATCACAGCCATAAGGACAGACCATGGAGGAGAATTTGAGAACCATAGCTTCTCAGAGCTATGTGAACAAAATGGCATAGAACACAACTTCTCAGCTCCTAGGACCCCTCAACAGAACGGAGTTGTCGAGAGAAAGAACAGGGTTCTGACAGAGATGGCTAGAAGCATGCTCAATGAGAAAGAGGTTTCTCAAGTGTTCTGGGCGGACGCTATGAGCACTGCTTGCTATATCTCTAACAGAGCCTATGTTCGCAAAGGACTAAATAAGACTCCCTACGAGCTGTATAAAGGGAGGAAGCCCAACATCAGCCACCTCAGAATCTTTGGATCAAAATGCTATGTGCATAACAATGGAAAGGTAAATCTGGGTAAGTTTGATCCAAAAGCTGATGTAGGTATATTCATAGGATATTCCCTTAGGAGTAAAGCATATAGAATATACAACATGAGAACTAGAATTGTAGAAGAATCAATGCATGTTGTATTTGATGAAACTCCTACATGGGGACAATCCACAGAAGATGATGAAATACTGAATCTTCCAAAGTTACCATCATCTTCTTCACCACCAAAAGAAACACCAGCAAGCAATCCTAAGGAAGAAGATGGACTCAGTGATGAACCTAGTGTGCAGACCGTGCCCGATGAGGCACAGTTGCCAACAGCTAGGAGGCATCACAGAGATCATCCTCTTGATCAAGTGCTTGGTGATGTTTCTTCTGGTGTCAGAACCAGAAGACAAGTTCAAAATGAAGTTGAGTTTGGTGCATTTCTATCTCAAATCGAACCAACTTCAGTTGAACAAGCTCTTGAGGACTGCGACTGGATTATTGCCATGCAGGAAGAGCTAAATCAATTTGAGAGAAGCCAAGTCTGGGAACTTGTCCCAAGGCCGTCTCATCAATCCATAGTGGGGACCAAGTGGGTCTTCAAAAACAAACTAGATGAGACAGGTCAAATTACAAGAAACAAAGCCAGACTAGTAGCTAAAGGATATAACCAAGAAGAAGGCATTGACTATGAAGAAACCTTTGCTCCAGTCGCTAGACTTGAAGCAATAAGGATTCTTCTAGCCTTTGCATCCATGAAGGGCTTTAGGCTATATCAAATGGATGTAAAGAGTGCATTTCTTAATGGCTATATTAAAGAAGAGGTGTACGTAGAACAACCTCCTGGCTTTGAGGATCACAAATATCCCAAACATGTGTATAGATTAAAGAAAGCTTTATATGGCCTGAAACAAGCTCCTAGAGCTTGGTATGAGAGACTCAGCAGCTTTCTGCTGGGCAAAGGTTTCTCAAGGGGCAAACTAGATAATACACTGTTTATCCTTCACAAAGATAGAGATATGCTAATTGTCCAAATTTATGTTGATGATATTATTTTTGGGGCAACTAATGAAAAGCTTTGTGAAGATTTCTCTAAGACTATGCAGGGTGAGTTTGAAATGTCAATGATGGGAGAACTAACATTCTTCCTAGGCCTGCAAATTAAGCAAAAGAAGGATGGCATTTTCATCTCCCAAACTAAGTATTGTAGAGAGCTCCTCAAGAAGTTTGGGATGGATGAGTGCAAGGAGTATGACACTCCCATGAGCACCACTGCCGCACTCGATGCTGATGCAAAGGGTAAATCTGTCAGCCTGCCCATGTACAGGGGAATGATAGGTTCCCTCCTATACTTAACGGCAAGCAGGCCTGATATTCAATTTAGTGTAGGCATGTGTGCAAGATTTCAAGCCAACCCCAAGGAGTCACACTTAACATGTGTTAAACGTATTTTGAGATACCTTGAGGGAACACAAGAACTTGGTCTTTGGTATCCCAGAGGTAACCAAGAGTTCTTGTGGGCTTACTCTGATTCTGACCATGCAGGTTATAAGACTGATAGAAAGAGCACCAGTGGACAATGCGCCTTCCTTGGTGGTTGTCTGGTGACTTGGGCTAGCAAAAAGCAAACCTGCGTGTCCTTGTCATCCACTGAGGCAGAATATATTGCTGCAGCAAGTTGTTGTGCTCAAGTGCTGTGGTTGAAGAACCAGTTGAGGGATCTTGGCTTGGAGTTCCCTGAGGCACCCATCCTCTGTGACAACACAAGCACAATCAGCCTCGCCAAGAATCCAGTTCAGCACACAAGGACAAAGCACATTGATGTCAGACATCACTTCATCAGAGACCATGTTCAAAAGAAGGATGTCAAAGTGCAATTTGTCCCCACTCAACAACAGCTTGCTGACATCTTCACCAAGCCTCTGGGGGTTGACCAATTTACTTTTATAAGAGGTGATTTGGGAATGGTAAACCCAAATGAAGTGTAAATACCATTTGTTATACTTGATTGCCTTAAAATTTACAACAATACTAACTTAGGCATCGGAGTGCCAATACGTGTTTTTGCAGGTCCTCAATATTAAATCTTAAGATTTTGCAACCGGAAGCAAAACCACTTCCGGATGATCATTCGCTGACACTGGATGATGAAACCAAGAGAGCGCCAGCACCAGTCCAAGAGACACGTCACTTCAGAAACGTTTCAACTCCCTCTATAAGAAGGTGTGCCTTATCTGACTAGATGAAGCGACACATGTCATAAGGTGCGCCGTTTCAATTAAATTTTTACGTTACCCAATGTGCAAACGTTTGGTTTTCATCTGAAAAAGCATGCCCATTTTACCCTTAGTTACTTCGCCTATAAATAGGGTGTCATTTTTCACTTTCACTTTTTACTTTCACCACATTCTCTCTGCATAACACATTCCATCTTCATCTGAGTTCTTCGCATTCTTCATACACTCTTTGCATTTCATCTCTTTACACCACCAACCCACACAAATGGCCGGATCTCATGAAACAAACCCAGTTACAAAGAAACATTCTTCATCCAAGAAACACAAGTCAAAATCTGGGAAATCTCGCCATGAACATTCTGGGAAATCTGGGAAAAGTGATGAACACCGTGATGAACACCATAGGATTTCTGGGCAAACCCAGGGACAGGATGAACCCACCCAGAATCAGCCTGGAACATCTGGTCGAGTGGCAGAACAGTCAGTGGTTTCTGGGCATGAGCAAGAGAGGGAAGCCCAGAGAAAAGGGAAGAAGAAGAAGGTTCAGTTCGCTGAAGAACCTTCTTCCAAGAGGCAGAGGGTTGAAGAAGATGATCCCACAGTGTATAGAGATGGGGCATTGGAGCTAGTAGCAGCCAAATTTGAGACGTCTACTCCAATCTTCAACCATGGCCTATTCATTGATCTGAACAAGATTGATGAACTAGGGTTTTCTCACCTACGCCCTTATCTAGAGAAGTACTTGCCATGGCTGGGGATCAACCAGGACTACAATGTCAACGTCCTGCGGGTATTCTGTCAATCCCTCACTAGCAAGGTCAAGAACAAGAAGGTTGATGGAAAAGAGCAAGTCCACAGACTCTCCTTCACTGCCACTGTAAGGGGGAGAACCTTCAAGTTCAACTGGAGGACATTGAATGAGTTGATGGGGATCACAGACGAGAGCATGAATGAGTGGCTATACCCTGAGTCACTAAAGTTCAGCAAGGAGGATCTCGAGAAGTTATATGGCACCACAGGGAAAAAGGTGTCCAAGATGTCTGACTCAAACAGACTCTTGTATTATGTCTACTCCCGAATTATGACACACAAAGGGGGTAACTTCAACGAGTTCACCTTGATCGACAATCCGTGGTTCCCCAGAATTCTCTCCCACCAGCCAATCAACCCCGGCCAGTTGATTTGTCTTGAGCTTCAGTGCTGGATAATTAATGACAAGTCTGGCTATCTTCCCTATCCCACCATCATTGCCTTCCTCCTTGAGAAGCATCTGATCAAGGCCACATCTGCTGTGGAGGAAGAAAACGTCAAGTGTAAACCTGTGGGAGCAACCAACATTGGGAAGATGGGGATCAAGTATGTGAGGGCCCCTAAGCCCACTCGCTCAGGATCACTAGCGGGTAGTGCTTCTGGGACTTCAGCCCCCTCGACATCTGGTGCAGGGGATCAGGAAGTGGACTCCCATGCTGGGCCAAGCCGTGCTGCAAGAGTGCCAGCTTCTGTCAAGGCCTTTGCCGAGGAAGTTAAGGAGGAACTCCTCTTTAGACTGCCTGAATCCTTGGTAGGCCCTCTCCGTGTTGAGTGTGACATTGGCTTCCAGCAGCAAGGGGAGCGAATTCAGAGGCTCGAAGACAGGGTAGGCCAGCTTGAAAACCACATTGCCAGGGTGGACGCAAAACTTGACCTCATTCTCCAGCACCTACATATTCCCCAACCATCACAAGGTAACCTACCACCACCTCCTCCTCCTCCCTCAGGCAATCCTCAACTTCCCCCTCCTCCTCCACCTAACACTCAACCACCACAGCCACCTCCACAAAATGACCATCAATCCCCTCCATCACCAAACAATGCTCACCAATCCCAACCTTCACCCAACCATGAACACCAAACCCAAGACACACACCAACAATCTCCTAGCCAATCACCCCTTCACTCCAACAACTCCCCATCTCCACAAAACTCCCCATCTACACCTCCCTCATCCACTCGCACACCAACCAACCCCTTAGCCAAACACCTTGGATTTCAAACTGCCATTCACCCCCTCAGCCATATCTATCTACGAGATTACCCACGCCTTCAGCAAATCCTTGAGGATCCTCACGTACCCTTTACCCCATTTACCCCACACTCTTCCACTACCTTCACTGAATATTCCTCCACCTACCCATTCGAAGGTCTATTCGTAGATCCTACCTGGTTCCCCAACCAACCCACATCCCCAGATCATACCCTACCTGCCTCTTCCCCATAATCCTCACCCCAAACTCCACTTAGCCCTGAATCTCCACCCTCCTCTTCCTCTACTCCATCCCTGGCACTCGCCCTTGTTGATGATGACAAAAGGGGGAGAAATGTGATGACCGCTCTTCGCCTATCCATGAACACAAGGGATGTGCTCAGCCAACCATCCCTCTGGCTTGATGAAGACATCATGGCTGCCCTTCGCCGTGCCATGGAATCACAAAGGTTGAGTGGTGCTGAAAGCCTAATAAGAGGAGAAGCCATAAGATTCATGGAGCAGCAGAGGACGGCTGAGCAAGGACCACAATTGGAGATGGTTGTCTTTGAGCCAAATGAACAACCTTCACAGTCTGAGTCATCTTCATCAGAACCTCCTCCAACTAAGATAAGTAGAAAAGTTATTGAGGAGATAATGATGAAGTGGGGACTGAAGAAGATCAATCACCCTCCTATTGTGATAGCCAAGCCTATCCTCTCATCCACTGGGCAAGAGTCTGAGATCCCCTCGTCTGAGCAATCATCTGCCCCTCCTACCTCATCTGAGCCAGCAGTCACCTTCAGTAAGTCTAGAAAGAAGACCGTTGCCAAGAAGCGGACCAGGAAAATTATTGCCTCCACTGAATCTGCTGAGAGTGAGGAAGAGACTCCATCTGACCAACCTGAGCAAGAGACCTCATCTGCCCAAGTTGAACCTGAAACCCCAGTAGTTCAAGCAGTTCCTATTCTAAAGGAGGTCAAGTTGGAAATTGAAGACATGACTCCTGAGGAATTCGAAAGATATGGGTATACGAACAAACTCTCCTTTGGTCAGATGGCCTGCCTCGATGCTGACAGAGCAAGAGCCATGCCCACTCCTCCAATTAGAAGGAGCAAAGGGAAGAGTAAGGGGAAAGGGAAAAGGAAAGCCCAGGAAGTTGAGGAGGATCCCAACTTCCCTGTATGGAACGTAAAAATTCGGGCTGTTCACTACCCCAATGGAGAGGTCGCCTACTTCGATGATGCTACAGGGTTCCCTGGGTATGAAGAAGTAGAGAACATGAAGAGGGCATTCGAGGAGTCTATTGAATCAGAAAGACTCAGACGAGAGAGGGATGAAGAAGAGCTTCAGCGAATAATTGACCAGATAGACCAGAATGTGCATGAGGCTGAGATCGCCAAACTTCAGAAATAGAGTGAGGAGAGACAGAAGGAGAGGGAAAGGAAAAAGAGACACAAACTATGAACTCCCATTCCACATTTTTTTTACTTAGAAAATTTTCTGTTTTCATGCATATTTTATTCTTGCTTAGTATAGATTACCTGTATATGTTTTGCTTGTATACTCTAACATGTAATCTCTTTCATATCAATAATATTTGTCCAAGTTACTTGTTCTTATCTATTGCTTTTATTTTTATGCTAATTCTTTCATATGGACTTAATCGATAAAACTGAGTTTGTCATCATCAAAAAGGGGGAGAATGTTAGAATCTTAAGTTTTGATGAAGACTAAAATATGAAAGAACTTAGAAAGCAATAGGTGAACATAGAATCCTAAGTAAAAGTGCAACCGGATGTGGACTTACTTCCGGATAGATTAGGACTCGCGCTCACGGATGAATGTCTCATCCCCCAGCGGCAGCAAGGAATTCACTTAGGAATTAACTTAGTCCATGAGCACTAGATACACAAAATCCTAAGACTAAGTTAAGATTCAACCGGAAGTAAATTTGCTTCCTGTTAGACTTAGACTGGCGCTGACTGTTGGAATAGATATCCCTAAGCGTCAGTGAAAATGAGCAACATCCAGTAGAAGTGCTTCCGATAGCTCAGTGACTAGCGCTGGCTGTTGGATTGAATGAACACTGAGCGAGAGTGAGTAATAGTGAACAAAACCCTTCATCCAGCGGATTTACTTCCGGATGGAGAAGTGCTTCCGGATGCAAGGAAGACCTCTTAGACTAAGAACACTCCCACTGCATGTAACTATATGTTAATATTGTTAGACTAACACTCAGTGCAGCACACTAAGTAAAGTTGCTTCCGGATGTGAACCTGCTTCCGCAAGCAATCAGAATGTCAGAGTGTTCAGAAATGCAGTGTCAGAATGCTTTTGTCAGAGCAGAGTTGTCAGAGCTACTTTTCAGAGATAAAGCAAGTCAACCCTGCTATGCATTGATGAAACATTAATTGGGCAAACGGTAACATAAGAAAAACGGCCATATTCAAACGGCTATCCCACCTACCAAGAGTCAGAATGTTTGAAGAGTATATAAAGGAGCTCAACCTCATTTATGAGGCCAACAATTATCTTTGAATACTCTTGAGAGAAGTTAGAGCGAGAAACTAAGAACATCTTCAAGCATTCAAAGCTGCCCAGAAAAGTAAAGAGCATTTAACACATCGAGTGATCATTCTCATCTACATATTCTGTACTCTTTGTTGTTAAGTCTCTTTCTGTTATAAGAGCATTGATTGTACTTAAGTGTGTAACACTATCTGTTCTTTAAGAGAAAAATCTTTTAGTTGTAAAGGTTGAACCCTTGCTAGGTGTAAGGGGGAGCTAGTCAGAAAGGTTACAAGTGAGCCTTGTGTAAAACTTGTAGTTGTAAGGTTGCAAGTGATCCCGTCCAAAACTTGCGGTTGTAAGGTTTCAGGTGAACCCGATTTAAAACCTGAGATAGTGGAACTCGGCCTGGGTGGTTGAGAACTGGACGTAGGTCAGGAAGACCGAACCAGTATAAATCTTGTGTTGGTTTTATTTGAGCGTTTATTTTTGTAGCACAATTCACCCCCCTCTTGTGCATCCATTACCTTCATGTTAATTGTCCAAATCTATGTTGATGATATTATTTTTGGGGCAACTAATGACAAGCTTTGTGAAGAATTCTCTAAGACTATGCAGGGTGAGTTTGAAATGTCAATGATGGGAGAGTTAACATTCTTCCTAGGCCTGCAAATTAAGCAAAAGAAAAATGGAATTTTCATCTCCCAAGCTAAGTACTGCAGAGAGCTACTCAAGAAGTTTGGGATGGATGAGTGCAAGGAGTATGACACTCCCATGAGTACCACTGCCGCACTCGATGCAGACGCAAAGGGTAAATCTGTCAGCTTGCCCATGTACAGGGGAATGATAGGTTCCCTCCTATACTTAACGGCAAGCAGGCCTGACATTCAATTTAGTGTAGGCATGTGTGCTAGGTTTCAAGCCAACCCCAAGGAGTCACATTTAACATGTGTTAAACGTATACTGAGATACCTTGAGGGAACACAAGAGCTTGGTCTTTGGTATCCCAGAGGTAACCAAGAGTTCTTGTGGGCTTACTCTGACTCTGACCATGCAGGTTATAAGACTGATAGAAAGAGCACCAGTGGACAATGCGCCTTCCTTGGTGGTTGTCTGGTCTCATGGGCTAGTAAGAAGCAAACCTGCGTGTCTTTATCCTCCACTGAGGCAGAATACATCGCTGCCGCAAGTTGTTGTGCCCAAGTGCTGTGGCTGAAGAACCAACTGAGAGACCTTGGCTTGGAGTTCCCTGAGGCACCCATCCTCTGTGATAATACAAGCACTATTAGCCTCGCCAAGAATCCGGTTCAGCACACAAGGACAAAGCACATTGATGTCAGACATCACTTCATCAGAGACCATGTTCAGAAGAAGGATGTCAAAGTGGAATTTGTCCCCACTCAGCAACAGCTTGCTGATATCTTCACCAAGCCTCTGGGGGTTGATCAATTTACTTTCATAAGAGGTGATTTGGGAATGGTAAACCCAAATGAAGTTTAACTCTTTAAATAGCCATGTGCTTATTTGATTAAAACCTTCAACAATACTAACTTAGGAATCGGAGTGCCAATACTTGTTTTTGCAGGTCCACAATGTTAAATCTTAAGCAAGTACAATCGGAAGCAAAACCACTTCCGGATGATCACTCACTGGCACTGAATGTTGAACTAACAGAGCGCCAGTGCCTGAACCAAGGAACACGTCACTTCAGAAATGGTTCATCTTCCTCCATGAGAAGTTGTGCCCTCTCTGATAAGATGAAGCGACACATGTCAAAAGGTGCGCCGTTCCAATTAAATGTTTACGATACCCAATGTATGAACGTATGCTTTCATCTGAAGAGTTGCCCATTTTACCCTCTGTAACTTTGCATATAAATAGGAAGTCACTTTTCACTTTCACTTTTTACTTGCACAAATTTCTTACCAACAAACTCTCTGCATACATTCATACTCTCTTCATCTTCTTCTTCGCATTTCATCTTCCATAAACTCTAAACCCACACAAAAATGGCCGGCTCATATGAATCCAACCCAAACACAAAGAAAGCCACTTCATCTAAGAAATCAAAGTCCAAAACTGGGAAATCTGGGCATTCGCACTCTGGGAAATCTGGGAAATCCCATGAACACCATGAAGAACTCCATGAACGCCAAGAACATTCTGGGCAGACACAAGGGCAGACTGAGCAAGTCCAGGAACAACCTGGACATTCTGGGCGAGTCCAAGAACATCCTGGGCAGACTGAGCATGAACAAGCACAGGCCAAGAGGAAAGGGAAGAAGAAGGTTCATTTCAGCGAGGAGCCTTCTTCCAAAAGACAGAGGGTAGAGGAGGATGACCCTCTTGTTTATAGAGATGGGCCTTTGGAGGCTGTTTCCTCCAAGTTTGAAACAATCAAGCCCTACTTCAACAACGGCCTGTTCATCGATCTGGTCAAGATAGATGAACTAGGGTTTCCTCATCTGCGCCCTTATCTGGAAAAGTACATGCCCTGGCTGGGGATCAAACAGGACTACAACATCAACGTCCTGCGAGTATTCTGTGAGTCCCTCTCTGGGAAAGTCAAGCACAGGAAGGTAGATGGGAAGGAGCAGATCCGCAGACTCACCTTCACTGCCACAGTCAGGGGGAGAACCTTCAGTTTCACCTGGAGGGACCTAAATGAGTTAATGGGGATCACAGAAGAGGGAATGAATGAGTGGCTGTACCCTGAGTCACTCAAATACAGCAAGGAGGAACTCGAGAAGATCTATGACACCCAAGGGAAGAAGGTGTCCAAGATGTCTGACTCCAACAGGCTCTTGTACTATGTTTACTCCCGCATGATGACACACAAGGGGGGTAACTTCAACGAGTTTACTCTGCTGGACAACCCGTGGTTCCCTAGACTTCTCTCCCAGCAGCCAATCAATCCCGGGCAGTTGATCAGCCTTGAACTTCATAGATGGTTGGTCAACAACAAGGCTGGTTTTCTTCCCTACCCCACCATCCTTGCCTTCCTCCTTGAGAAGAATCTGATCAAGGCTACATTTGATGTGGAGGAAGAGAATGTCAAGTGTGCTCCTGTGGGTGCCACTAATATCAGCAAGATGGGCATCAAGTATACTAAGAAGGCCAAGCCCACTCGCTCAGGGTCTCAGGCAGGCAGTGCCTCACATACCTCAGCCCCTCTATGTCAGGTGCTGGGGATCAAGAAGTCGACTCCCAGCCTGGTCCCAGCCGATTCGCGAAGGTGCCAGCAACAGTCAAGGCCTTTGCTGCAGATGTAAAGGAGGAGATCCTCTTTAGGCTGACTGATTCTTTGGTGGCTCCCCTCCGTAATGAGAGCGACGCTGGTTTCCAACAGCAGGGGGAAAGAATCCAGAGGCTCGAGGAAAGAGTGGGTCAGGTTGAGACTCAACTTGCCAGAGTGGATGCCAAGTTAGATCTTATCCTCCAACACCTTCAGATCCCTCAACCCCAACAAGGTAACTTACCACCACCCCCTCCTCAAAACCCACCTCCTCCTCCTCCACCTAATCAACCCTTACTTCCTCCTCCTCCCCCAAACACTCAACAACCACAGCCACCTCCACAAAATGACCAACAACCACACACATCACCAAACCATGACCACCAACCCCAAGACTCACCCAACAATGACCATCAATCATCACCTCAAACCTCCACACAAGACTCACCCCAACAATCTCCTCGCCAATCACCCCTTCACCCCAATAACTCTCCATCTCCACATAACTCCCCCAATCACTCACCATCCAACACTTCCACCGGGCCTTCCAATCCTAATCCTATCACACCTCAACCTACCACAGCCCAAAACATTGTTTTCACCTCTCCTAATCACCCAAATCAGACCTACTACCTCCGAGACCAATCCCCCATTCGGTGGAAAGTTAGACAACCTGATGTCTACTACTCCACCTACCCTTTTGATGGCCTCTTTACCCACCCCTCCTTCTGGGAAAGAAACACAGTGTTAGAATCTTAAGTTTTGATGAAGACTAAAATATGAAAGAATGAATCAAGGACTTAGAAAGCAATAGGTTAACATAGAATCCCAAGTAAGAGTGCAACCGGATGTGGAATTACTTCCGGATAGACTATGACTAGCGCTCGAGGATGAATGACTCATCCCCCAGCGAGAGCAAGTAATTCACTAGGGAAATAATTTAGTCCATAAGTACTAGATATACAAAACCTCAAGACTAAGCTAGGATTCAACCAGAAGTGATTTTGCTTCCTGTTGTATTTGGACTGGCGCTGGCTGTTGGAGTAGATAACACTGAGTGTCAGTGAACATAAGCCACGTCTAGTAGAATTGCTTCCGATAGCCTAGTGACTAGAGCTGGCTGTTGGATTGAAGGACACTGAGCGAGAGTGAGTAAAAGTGAATATAACCCTTCATCCAGTAGTAGTGCTTCCGGATGTGGAAGTGCTTCCGGATGCAAGAAAGGCTCCTTAGACTAAATGAACTCCCACTGCATGTGATAAAGTGTTGTTATACTACACATCCCATAACTTAAGAAAATGACACACCAAGTCACTTGGGAAGACTTAAGAGTTAGAGTAACATAACGAGACTCACGTTGACTATCGGATTAGACATCCCCTAGCGTCAGTAAACAATACACTAAGTCAGAACATAGTCTTAGTAAGATTGCTTCCCATAACAGACAAGCCTCCCACAGCATGTATAGTTCTTACTACTACACTTGATTATATATATTACTCTGGTGGGACTAACAAGTGTGTGCAAAACTTAGTTGTACTTCCGGATGGAAATGAGCTTCCGGATGAAAATACTCTTGGCACTGAGATTCATAGACTAACACTTGCAGAGCAAGAATTGCCACTTCCGGATGAATGATAATCATCCGTCAGCAAGAGTACAAGAGCCAACGTCACACACACTCAGAAGTCAGAATGCTTTTGTCAGAGCAGAGTTGTCAGAGTTGCTTTTCAGAGATAAAGCAAGTCAACCCTGCTAAGCATTAATGAAGATGTACCTCTCAACGGTAACATGGGATTAACGGCTATATTCAAACGGACATATCCTATCTGCCGCCCAAGCCTGAATGTTGAGGCCGAGTATAAAAGGAACATCTACATTCAGAAGAGTTGTTGGACGAACAGAGCATATTATCTGAGAAACTATATTCTACATTCCTCTCATCTTCTACTCTCAGATCTAGATTTGTAACATTATTAGAGAGTAATTCATTTGTACTTAGGTGAGTAACATCATCTATTCTTAGAGAGAATCATCTGTATTTAAGTGTTTATCACAATTAGTTAATTGAGTGAACATATTATCAAATCCTCTAATTGATAGAGGCTGTTCTAAAGCTTGTGCTTGACGAACAGAATTATAATCTTACAAAAGTGAGGGGGAGCATTTAGAGGTTTTCTAAATCTCCATAGGTTGCAAGTTAGCCCGCAAAACTTGTGGTTGTAAGGTTTGCAGGTGAGCCCGTTGCAAAACCTGTGGGTTGTTAGGTGAACCCGTTTTCGTAAAACCTATAGTGTAAAGGCTTTCTTGTGCCTGGTTGAAACAAGAGGTTGAGTGGATTGAAAATCTCAGGTGGAGCCTGGGGACTGGATGTAGGTCTGGAAGTGACCGAACCAGGATAAACTCGTGTGTGCTCATTCTGGCTGTTTTAATCTACACATCAAGCACCACACCACTAGATACTCACTTGTGCTTGGGGTAATACATCGTCACTCTCATCAAGCACAAGGAGTAAAGTTTTAAAAGGGAGAATTTATAGAAGTTTTATTCTGCCACCCAATTCACCCCCCCTCTTGGGTGACAGCCACGCATTTCATTTGGTATCAGAGCAAGGTCACTTGTTTAAAGGATCCAACGATCTCAAGTGGAAAGACCTAGGCTGACTTGGGTTATAAAATGTGTTTTGAAGGTTTTGATCATACTATCCCACCCTTGTTAGAAAACACTGATTTTTACATATGGAAGGCAAGGATGAAAAGTTTTGTGTTATACTCGAGTTTCAAAATGTGGGATGTCTTTGAAAAGGATTCTGATTTCAAACCAAAAGTAAATTGGACTGAAGAGGAGAAAAATTTATTTTACTTAAACATTAGAGCAATGCAAATTTTGTACAAAAGTTTAACAGACAGTGATTTCCAGAAAATTAAACATTGCTCTAATGCTAGAGATATTTGGAATACTCTTGATGCTATGTATGCCTCTAACCACTCTCTTGAAAGTGAAGCTGTCCAAAGCTCCTTTTGTGCCCCTTATGAATCAACTGACGGTGAGCTACAGGAAGCTGACATTGAGAAAGCCAGCGTCAGTGAAGAGAGTGTTGATCTCCACCTAGAAGATTCAGAAACTGAAGAAGATAAGGTATCTGAACTTGAACCTTCTGAATTGCAAGATATGTATGATAAGTTACATATTGAATTCTGTAAACTTGCAAAAGAAGTTCTAGGATTAAGAAAAAAGAATAGGAAACTTGAGGAACTCATTATCTCTTCTACATCCAAAGGTTCCCAAGTTCCCTCTATAGAAAAACAACTAGTGCTGCCCATAGAAAACCAGCTATCGAGAGCGGAAGCTTCAACACATACTGGAAATTGTTCCAATTGTGAATCCCTGGTGAAGGAAAAAGAAAAGTTTTCAAAAGACCCTGAAACTTCAAAAGTTGATTTAAAAGAACAGAGACTCTTTGAAAACAAAATTGACCAACAAAATAATGATAGGAAATTCCATTCTGAGTATCATTCCATTATCTGTCATTATTGTGGTAGATCAGGTCATATTTCTCACACATGCAGTCTTAGAAAAAATTTACATATGAGAAATAAATTTATGAGGATCTCTAAAGGACAAGTAAGGTCCAGCACTAACCATGTAGGACCCAAGTACAAATGGGTACCAAAACTTCCTTCCAGTGCCTTACTTGTGCAGGAGAGATCAAGAGTTCCTCTTGTCCCAAAGAAGAGAACTCATGGTGAAGTCACTGCTGCAACCACCTGGTCCAATCATAAGAAGCAGTACACTACCACAAGGAACAAAAGTTCTGTCACAAGGATGAGCTATCACAGAGTCCCACTCAACTATCCTGAGAAGAACAAGAGAGAGAGAATTCCTCGATCAACATGGAGAAAACCTATGAACTCTGTCTCTCATAAGACAGTGATTCAAACCCAGGATAAGTATAGAAGATCTCCTTGGGCAAGCAAGGAATCACTTAGAGTCAAAGCATGCGAAAGTAAAATCTCTTATGCAAGTGTTAGATGGGATTATTGAGATTTTGCATCAAGCATCATAGACATGAACATTATTTTCTTAAGAAAAGAAAGCTCAAAGAAATTCACAAAGTTCATAACCTACATGCTGTCTGGCTGTCATGATCAAAACCATGTACATATAATCATAGTTGATTCTAAACGGCATAAGCATAATTAATGACTCAAGTGCATGTGGACTTTACACTTCCTACAAACTGACCTGTCAGATCCAAGTTTGGAGACTGAGAAATGGAAAAGGGAATTACTTGGTATTTTGTAGGAAAGGAGATCCAAAAGAACAACTATATTCAAGACCGTACATGGTCTGGGCAAATGGTCAAATCTGAATAAGATGTTCTTCATGCTGGGCTACTGGTGCTATTGCCCTTGAAATGGAAAAGATCAAGCACCACCAGCCAAAATCAAGCAAGCTACTACTTGACGCAAGTGTAGCTTTGGTGATGTCATTCTTACCCTTTCTCTTATCTACATGATTAACCTGGTAATGAATGCATGCTTACTCATCCCATCGGCAATTGACATTTATGTATCTAAGATTAAACTTCAAATTGCCCTATGAAATGAATAAGAAGAATATATAGCGTCTAGCCACACATGATTGACTTAACCGTTTCAAAATATAATGATGCTTATGTGATGTTCTTTACAAGCCAGTGATGATCTTATTTTGAAAATGTTTTTAATCACATCTTAAGTCTCCATCTACTAATGATCTCAGTTCAAGCCTGTGGTTAAGTGTGTTGACAGATTATGAAAGCTTGAATGATATGGATGTACAAGAGAGAATGTCAACGAGTATGCTCTTTGACAAAATGAGAAGAAATGGCTGTTCTGAAGTCAATCTTGAGGAAATCTCGCCAATCTTCTTATATGAGCATTTCTTTCCATTACTCTTTATGTTGTGCATTTTTCTCTTGTCAGACATACATTAGGAATCTTAGGAAATGCCTGGAATTAACCTCTGCAAAATCTGATAAATCCAAGAGCAAATGCCAATAGGATAAAAGCCTAAGTGAGAGTAGATAACTAGGCTGGAAAGAACTATTAAGAATCTCTACCCACTGAAAGCCATATATACTGGCACATTATCACAAGCCCAGTACAATCTGAATTAAGTTAAAGCTTGATGATATTCTACGAATAATGAGATCATGTTAAGCATATTTGAAAGAACTTGATATGAGACTTGAAAATTATTCTTGTGATCATATGCTAAGAATTTGACTGCTTTTGTAACTTCGATTCATTCTTAAAGCTAAACTATTATGTGGACATTAGGAGTTTTTAGAATCTCGTTGTATTTACATTTCACATGTCTTCACAATCTAACACGAACATCCTTAAAGCATATTTGTTGAATTATACCTGTGCATGAAACTCTGAAAATATGCAAGATACTCCCTGTGCTATCACTTGATATTTAGCCAAAAGAGTATGAATGGAGTTCATGACTAGATAGTGAAACTGAGAAATTGTGAACTACATTTCAAAGACTGCTTTCACATTATTATTACTCCTACTTTTCAAAACCAACATGCAAGCACATTTTCTTGAGATTATTATACTAAGCTAATTAACATAAGTTTGTGACTTGGAATGTCCTCAGCATGTATACTAAGGCTAAATCTTAAGTTTTCCACTGACCATCCGGAAGCGCATGTGCTTCCGCTAGCACCTGCAGATCTCCAGTGGAAAGGTCCCCTAGTATGAAAGATGAGAGCTATCAATGCTAAATCCAAAGACCCTCACATCCAGAAGCGGATACACTTCCGGAAGCATGTGCAAGAATGGTTTCCCAACTACAGACATAGCTACCAAACAACCACTGAGGGTTGATCAACTTAGTCTTATAAGGAGAAATTGGGAATGATAAAATGAAGTTTAAATCTTCAGAAAACATCTGTGCTTAATTGCTAAAACCTGCCAAATGTACTAACTTAGGCATCGAAGTGCCAATCTTTAGCTGTTGCAGGTCCCACAATGTTAAATCTTAAGTTAAGACCAACCGGAAGCGAAACCACTTCCGGATACTCTTTGACTGGCGCTGGGTGATTATTCAAATCAACAGGGAGCGCCAGTGTCTGGGTAAAGACACATCACTTCACAAAACGTTTCATCTTCCTCTATGAGAAGTTGTGCCTCCTCTGACAAAGCAAAGTGACACATGTCAAAAAGGTGTGACGTTCAAATTAAATGTTTACATTACCCAATGTGCAAACATGTGTTTTCATCTGAAGAGTCATGCCCATTTTACCCTTAGTAACTTTGCATATAAATAGGTTGCCATTTTCACTTTCACATTTTACTTGCACAAATTTACTCACCCACATATTCTCTGCATACATTCATCCATTTCTTCATCCTGTTCTTCATCTTCCTCATCTTCTTCGCATTTCACCACAAACAAACCTTAAACCCTCACAACAATGGCCGGCTCACATGAATCCAACCCAGTTACAAAGAAACCTTCCTCATCCAAGAAACACAAGTCGAAATCTGGGAAATCTCGGCATGAACATTCTGGGAAATCTGGGCATCGTGATGAACACCATGAAGTTTCTGGGCAAACCCAGGGGCAGGATGAACATGTCCAGGATCAGCCTGGAATTTCTGGTAGAGTGGGAGAACAGCCAGACGTTTCTGGGCATGAGCAAGAGAGGGAAGCCCAGAGAAAAGGGAAGAAGAAGAAGGTTCAATTTGTTGAAGAGCCTTCTTCCAAAAGGCAAAGGGTTGAAGAGGATGACCCTTGAGTTTACAGGGATGGGGCATTGGAGCCAGTTGCCGCCAAGTTTGAAACAGTTCAACCCTACTTCAACCATGGCCTATTCATTGACTTAGCCATGATTGATGAACTAGGGTTTCCCCACCTGCGCCCTTTCCTGGAGAAGTATATGGGCTGGCTAGGAATCAACCAGGACTACAATATCAACGTCCTGCGAGTCTTCTATCAATCTCTCTCTGGCAAAGTGAAGTACAAGAAGGTTGATGGGAAAGAGCAAATACACAGACTCTCCTTCACTGCCACTGTAAGGGGGAGAACCATCAGGTTCAACTGGAGGACACTGAATGAGATCATGGGGATCACAGAGGAGAACATGAATGAGTGGATATATCCTGAGGCGCTCAAGTACAGCAAGGAGGATCTCGTAACGTTGTATGGGACTGATGGGAAAAAGGTGTCCAAAATGTCTGACACCAACAGGCTGCTGTACTATGTTTACTCCCGGATGATGACTCACAAGGGGGGTAATTTCAATGAGTTCGCCAACATAGACAACCCATGGTTCCCCAGGATTCTCTCCCACCTGCCAATCAACCCCGGCCAGCTGATCTGTCTAGAGCTTCAGCGCTGGATAACTGGTGACAAGTCTGGTCATCTTCCCTATCCCACCATCATTGCCTTCCTCCTTGAGAAGAAGCTCATCAAGGCCACATCTGCTGTGGAGGAAGAAAATGTCAAATGTAAACCTGTGGGAGCATCCAATGTTGGGAAGATGGGCATCAAGTATGTGAGAGCCCCTAAGCCCACTCGCTCAGGATCACAAGCGGGTAGTGCTTCTGGGGCTTCAGCCCCCTCTGCATCTGGAGCAGGGGATCAGGAAGTGGACTCCCATGCTGGGCCAAGCCGAGCTGCAAGAGTTCCAGCATCTGTCAGAGCCTTTGCTGAGGAAGTAAAGGAGGAGCTTCTTTTTAAGCTACTTGACTCCCTTGTGGGACCTCTCCGTGCTGAATGTGACATTGGCTTCCAGCAGCAAGGGGAGCGAATTCAGAGGCTCGAAGACAGGGTAGGCCAGATTGAAAACCACATTGCCAGGATGGATGCAAAACTTGACCTCATTCTCCAGCACCTACAAATTCCCCAACCATCACAAGGTAACCTACCACCACCTCCTCCTCCTCCCCAAAATCCTCCTCCTCCTCCCTCAGGCCACCCTCAACTTCCTCCTCCTCCTCCACCTAACACTCAACCACCACAGCCACCTCCACAAAATGACCATCAATCCCCTCCATCACCAAACACTGAACACCAAACCCAAGACACACCCCAACAATCTCCTAGCCAATCACCCCTTCACTCCAACAACTCCCCATCTCCACAAAACTCCCCATCTACACCTCCCTCATCCACTCGCACACCATCCAACCCCTTAGCCGAACCCCTTGCATTTCAAACTACCGTTCACCCCCTCAGCCATATCTATCTAGGAGAGTATCCCCGCCTTCAGCAAATTCCTGAGGATCCTCACTTACCCTTTATCCCATTTACCCCACACTCTTCCACTACCTTCACTGCATATTCCTCCACCTACCCATTCGAAGGTCTATTCTTAGATCCTTCCTGGTTCCCCAACCAACCCACATCCCCAGAAAATACCTTACCTGTACCTTCCTCTTCCCCAGAATCCTCACCCCAAACTCCATTTGGCCCTGAACCTCCTCCCTCCTCCTCATCTACTCCATCCCAGGCACTCGCCCTTGTTGATGATGACAAAAGGGGGAGAAATGTGATGACCGCTCTTCGCCTATCCATGAACACAAGGGATGTGCTCAGCCAACCATCCCTCTGGCTTGATGAAGACATCATGGCTGCCCTTCGCCGTGCCATGGAATCACAAAGGCTGAGTGGTGCTGAAAGTCTAATAAGAGAAGAAGCCATCCGATTCATGCAACAGCAGCGATCAGATGAGCGAAGGTCAGAATTGGCAATGGTATTGGTTGAGCAACCGGGTGAACTCCCACAGCCTGAGCCTGAATATGAGCCTGAGGTTCCTTCCTCTGAGCCTCCTCCCTCAGCACCTGCACTCACTGTACTTGAGGAGATTATGCTAAAATATGGTTACACAAGGTCTGAGCCACTTGTGAGAGTGAGAGCTGTTCCTATTCCTCCTTCAGCGCCAACTTCTACTCCTGCTTCTCCAGTGGTTAAACTCAGCAAAACAAGAGTGAAGCGTGCTGTCAAAAAGGGGACAGGCATCTCTGAGCCTGCAGACAGTGAGGAAGAGCCTGAGAATCAAGCGTCAGCGTTTCAGTCCTCAGTCAGAGAACAAGCTCAGAAAGTGATGGATGATATCCCACCAGAAGTTGTGGTAAAGCTTGAGGTGGAAGATCTCACCCCTAAGGAACTTGAGAGGTTTAATGGAAACAACAAACTCACCTTCGAGCAATTCACAGTTCTGGATGCTGATAGGGCTAATACTTTGGCTAAAGAGAAAGCGAAAGGGAAAGGCAAGGCAAGCTTGGCCCAGGACCCTGACTTTCCGGTCTGGAATGTAAAGATCTCCAACATTCATCTTCCTCATGGTGTCATCCCCATCAACGAGACATCACTTGGTTCTTCCTCTTCTGGGCTAACTTAGGCCGACGATCTGAGAAGAGCAATTGTGGAGTCCTTGGAGCTAGAAAGGATTAGAAAGGAAAAAGAGGCTAGAGAACTCCAAGAGATCCTTGCTCAGATTGATCAGCAGGAAATGGACGAAGCATGGGCTAGAGTGGAAGAGGAGTATCAAAAGAATCAGAGAGGGAAAAATAACAAGCGCAAGCCTTAACCCCCATACACTCATGCAGTTATCATAACATAGCATTTCATCTCTGTGTTGTTATTACGCACTTTGTAAATTTGTTTACTATGATAATTTTTCTTCATATTTTTCATGCATAGCTCTACTTGCACAGTTTTGACTACTTGTATATTCTATCTATCTGTGTATTACTAACTTGTAATCTTTTGCTTATCAATGATATTTGTCTAAGTTATTTGTGCCTTATTTAAATTTTTGTTTTTAATTCTTTCATATGAACTTAATCGATAAGACTTAGTTTGTCATCATCAAAAAGGGGGAGAATGTTAGAATCTTAAGTTTTGATGAAGACTAAAATATGAAAGAATGAATCAAGGACTTAGAAAGCAATAGGTTAACATAGAATCCCAAGTAAGAGTGCAACCGGATGTGGACTTACTTCCGGATAGACTAGGACTAGCGCTCGAGGATGAATGACTCATCCCCCAGCGAGAGCAAGTAATTCACTAGGGAAATAATTTAGTCCATAAGTACTAGATATACAAAACCTCAAGACTAAGCTAGGATTCAACCGGAAGTGATTTTGCTTCCTGTTGTATTTGGACTGGCGCTGGCTGTTGGAGTAGATAACACTGAGTGTCAGTGAACATAAGCCACGTCTAGTAGAATTGCTTCCGATAGCCTAGTGACTAGCGCTGGCTGTTGGATTGAAGGACACTGAGCGAGAGTGAGTAAAAGTGAATATAACCCTTCATCCAGTAGTAGTGCTTCCGGATGTGGAAGTGCTTCCGGATGCAAGAAAGGCTCCTTAGACTAAATGAACTCCCACTGCATGTGATAAAGTGTTGTTATACTACACATCCCATAACTTAAGAAAATGACACACCAAGTCACTTGGGAAGACTTAAGAGTTAGAGTAACATAACGAGACTCACGTTGACTATCGGATTAGACATCCCCTAGCGTCAGTAAACAATACACTAAGTCAGAACATAGTCTTAGTAAGATTGCTTCCCATAACAGACAAGCCTCCCACAACATGTATAGTTCTTACTACTACCACTAGATACACCAAGCACAAGGATAAACTCGTGTGTACTCATTCTGGCTGTTTTAATCTACACATCAAGCACCACACCACTAGATACTCACTTGTGCTTGGGGTAATACATCGTCACTCTCATCAAGCACAAGGAGTAAAGTTTTAAAAGGGAGAATTTATAGAAGTTTTATTCTGCCACCCAATTCACCCCCCCCCCTCTTGGGTGACAGCCACGCATTTCACACAGCCCTCCTACCCAAACCTCCTAAATCACCAGAACAAACCTCACCCACATCTTCTTCATCCTCACCCTCACCACCTCGAAGATTTGGCCCTGAACCTCCACCCTCCTCTTCACCTAGTCCATCCTCCCTGGCCCTCACCCTTGTTGATGATGCCAAAAGGGGGAGAGATGCTGTTATCGCCCTCCGCCAGACTATGGACACAAGGGATGTTCTGACTCAGCCATCCCTCTCCCTCTGGCTAGATGAAGACATCACGGCTGCCCTCCGCCGAGCCATGGAGTCTCAGAGACTGGGTGCTGCTGAGAGCCTAATCAGAGGGGAAGCCATCCGGTTTATGCAACAGCAGAGGTCGGATGAGCAAAGGTCCAAGTGGGACATGGTGGTAGTTGAGCAAAGTGAAGAAATTCCACAACCAGCCTCTTCATCTTCAGAATCTCCATCTACTGAGCAAAGCAAGAATATTGTTGAGGAGATAATGATGAAGTACGGGCTGAAGAAGGTCAACCACCCCCCCATTGTGATTGCTAAGCCAATCCCTTCTACCTTTGGAACAACCTCTGCTCCTCCTCCTCGTACTGAGCCAACATCTGCTACTCCTCCATCTGAGCCAGCAGTTAAATTCAGTGAGTCAAGAAAGAAGGCAGTTGCTAGAAAGCGTGCCAACAGAGGTGCTACCTCCACTGAATCTGCTGAGAATGAGGAAGAGACTCCATCTGTCCAAGCTGAGCAAGAGATCCCATCAGTACAAGCCATTCCAATTCTGAAGGAAGTCAAGTTGGAGATAGAGGACATGACTCCTGAAGAGTTTGAGAAGTATGGATACACGAATAAGATCTCTTTTGGTCAGATGGCTTGCCTAGACGCTGAGAGAGCAGCAGCAAAGCTTACCCAAACGATAAGCAAGGGGAAAGGAAAGGGCAAAGGCAAAGGGAAGAGGAAAGCCCAGGAAGTTGAGGAGGACCCCAACTTCCCAGTATGGAATGTTAAGATCAGGGCTGTCCACTATCCCAATGGCGAGGTCACTCCTTTCTCAGATGCAACAGGGTTCCCAGGCTATGAGGAAGTTGGAAACTTGAAGAGAGCCTTTGAGGAATCTATTGAATCTGAGAGACTTAGAAGGGAGAAGGAAGAGGTAGAGCTTCAAAGAATAATTGCTCAGATTGACCAGAGTGAGAAGGATGCCCAGTTAGCCAAACTGCAAGAGGAGTGCGAACAAAGGCAGTTGGAGAGGGAGAGGAAAAGGAGACATCAATTATAAACCTCAACCAACCCCATACATGATAACTTAGAAAATTTTCATATTTTCTCATGCATAATTTCATTCTTGCTTAGTATAGATTACTTGTATATTTTATCTGCTTGTGTAACACTAACTTGTAATCTCTTGTTTATTAATGATAAATGTCTAAGTTATTTGTGCCTTATTTAATTATCCTTCTTTTAATTCTTTCACATGAACTTAAGCGATAGATTTAGTTTGTCATCATCAAAAAGGGGGAGAATGTTAGAATCTTAAGTTTTGATGAAGACTAAAGTATGAAAGAATGAACCAAGCACTTAGGCATTAGGTTAATATAAGGATCCCAAGTAAGAGTGCAACCGGATGTAGATTTACTTCCGGATAGACTAGGAATAGCGCTCGCGGATGAATATCTCATCCCCCAGCAACAGCAAGTAATTAACTAAGGAAATAACTTAGTCCAAGAAGCACTAAATATACAAAACCTTAAGACTAAGCTAGGATTCAACCGGAAGTGGAATTGCTTCCGATAGCTTAGTGACTAGCGCTGACTGTTGGAATGGATAACACTAAGCGTCAGTGAACATGAGCCACGTCTAGTAGAATTGCTTCCGATAGCTTAGTGACTAGCGCTTGCTGTTGGATTGAAGGACACTGAGCGAGAGTGAGTAAAAGTACATATAACCCTTCATCCAGTAGTAGTGCTTCCGGATGTGGAAGTGCTTCCGGATCCAAGGAAGCCATCTTAGACTAAGTGAACACCCACTGCATATGGCTATGTGCTTATATTGTTAAACTAACATTCAAAGTGCAGCACACTAAGTAGAGTTGCTTCCGGATGTGAACCTGCTTCCGCAAGCAATCAGAATGTCAGAATGTTCAGAAGTGCAGTGTCAGAATGCTTTTGTCAGAGCAGAGTTGTCAGGACTATTTTTCAGAGATAAAGCAAGTTAACCCTGCTATGCATTGATGAAGCATTAATTGGGCAAACGGTAACTTGGGAAAAACGGCCATATTCAAACGGCTAACCCACCTACCAAGAGTGAGAATGTTTGAAGACTATATAAGCAAGCTCACCTTTATTTATGAAGCTAACTAATATCTTTGACAACTTGAAGAAAGCTAGAGAGAGAAATTGAGAAAACCTTCAAGCATTCAAAGCTGCCCAGAAAAGAGAAAGAGCATTTAACTCATTGAGTGATCTTTTCATCTACATATCTTGTACTCTTTGTAGTTAAGTCTCTTCTTGTTTTAAGAGCATCAACTGTACTTAAGTGTGTAACACTATCTGTTCTTAAAGAGAACTTAGTTAGAAAAATCCTTTATTTGTAAAGGTTGAACCCTTGCTGGTTGTAAGGGGGAGTTAGTTAGAAAGGTTGCAAGTGAGCCTTGAGTAAAACTTGTAGTTGTAAGGTTGCAAGTGATCCCGTTCAAAACTTGCGGTTGTAAAGGTTCCAGGTGCACCCGTTGTAAAACCTGGGGATAGTGGAACTCGGCCTGGGTGGTTGAGAACTGGACGTAGGTCAGGAAGACCGAACCAGTATAAACTCTTGTGTTGATTTTATTTGAGCTTTTATTTTATTGCACAATTCACCCCCCCTCTTGTGCATCCATTACTTTCACCACCTTCTTATGCTTGACCTTGGCACTGAGAGACTCGCAGAACACCCGCAGCACGTTGATGTTGTACTCCTGGTCGATCCCCAGCCAGGACATGTACTTTTCCAGAAATGGCCTCAAGTGAGGAAACCCTAGTTCATCTATCTTGTCCAGATCTATGAACATCCCAGTGTTGAAGTAGGGCTTGACAGTCTCAAATTTGGAGGAAACAGCCTCCAATGGCCCATCTCTGTACACAAGAGGATCATCCTCCTCTACTCGTTGTCTTTTGGACGAAGGCTCTTCGCTAAACTGAACCTTCTTCTTCCCCTTTCTCTTTGATTGATCTTGTTGATGTTCCTCAGGGTGTCCAGTTTGTTCTGGCTGTTCTTGGACTCTCTCAGTTTGTTCTTGACTTTGCCCAGATTTCCCAGAAGTCTTATGAACATGCCCAGATTTGCCCGTTTTGGACTTCGATTTCTTGGAAGAGGTGGCTATCTTTGTGTTGGGGTTAGATTCATGTGAGCCGGCCATTTTGTGTGGGTTTAAGGTTTAAGTGCGAGGAAGTTTAGATGAAGAAGATGAAGAAAATGCGATGAAAATGAAGAACACGATGAATGTATGCAAAGAGTTTGGGTGAAAAATTTGTGTAAGTGAAAGAGTAAAAGTGAAAATGGCTTCCTATTTATATGCACGGTTACAATGGGTAAAATGCTCATAGTGACTCTTCATGAAAACATGCGTTTGTTCATTGGGTAACGTAAACATTTAATTGGAACGACTTACCTTTTGACAGGTGTCTCTTCACTTTGTCAGAGGAGGCACAATTTTGGTGTGAGAAGATGAAACGTTTTCTGAAGTGACGTGTCCCTTTGTTTAGGCACTGGCGCTCCCTCTCACTTTGATTCAACACTCAGCGCCAGCTAATGATCATCCGGAAGTGGTTTTGCTTCCGGTTGCACTTGCTTAAGATTTAACATTGGGGACCTGCAAAACTAAAGATTGGCACTCCGATGCCTAAGTTAGTAAACATAGTTGTAGGTTTTAATCAATTGAGCACAAATTTATTTTGAAGAATTAAACTTCATTTGGGTTTACCATTCCCAAATCACCTCTTATGTATGTGAATTGATCAACCCCCAGAGGCTTGGTGAAAATATCAGCAAGCTGATGCTGAGTGGGGACAAATTTCACTTTGACATCCTTCTTCTGAACATGATCTCTGATGAAGTGATGTCTGACATCAATGTGCTTTGTCCTTGTGTGCTGAACCGGATTCTTGACGAGGCTGATTGTGCTTGTGTTGTCACAGAGGATGGGTGCCTCAGGGAACTCCAAGCCAAGATCTCTCAGTTGGTTCTTCAGCCACAGCACTTGGGCACAACAGCTTGCGGCAGCAATATACTCAGCCTCTGTGGATGACAAAGACACGCAGGTTTGCTTCTTGCTAGCCCAAGAGACCAGACAACCACCAAGGAAGGCGCATTGTCCACTGGTGCTCTTCCTATTCGTTTTATTGTTAGAATCTTAAGTTTTGATGAAGACTAAAATATGAAAGAACTTAGAAAGCAATAGGTGAACATAGAATCCTAAGTAAAAGTGCAACCGGATGTGGACTTACTTCCGGATAGATTAGGACTAGCGCTCGCGGATGAAAGTCTCATCCCCCAGCGGCAGCAAGAAATTCACTTAGGAATTAACTTAGTCCATGAGCACTAGATATACAAAATCCTAAGACTAAGTTAAGATTCAAGCGGAAGTGAATTTGCTTCCTGTTAGACTTAGACTGGCGCTGGCTGTTGGAATAGATATCCCTAAGCGTCAGTGAAAATGAGCAACGTCCAGTGGAAGTGCTTCCGATAGCTTAGTGACTAGCGCTGGCTGTTGGATTGAATGGACACTGAGCGAGAGTGAGTAATAGTGAACAAATCCTTCATCCAGTAGATTCACTTCCGGATGTAGAAGTGCTTCCTGATGCAAGGAAGACCTCTTAGACTAAGAACACTCCCACTGCATGTAACTATATGTTAATACTGTTAGACTAACACTCAGTGCAGCACACTAAGTAGAGTTGCTTCCGGATGTGAACCTGCTTCCGCAAGCAATCAGAATGTCAGAGTGTTCAGAGATGCAGTGTCAGAATGCTTTTGTCAGAGCAGAGTTGTCAGAGCTACTTTTCAGAGATAAAGCAAGTCAACCCTGCTATGCATTGATGAAGCATTAATTGGGCAAACGGTAACATAGGAAAAACGGCCATATTCAAACGGCTATCCCACCTACCAAGAGTCAGAATGTTTGAAGAGTATATAAAGGAGCTCAACCTCATTTATGAGGCTAACAATTATCTTTGAATACTCTTGAGAGAAGTTAGAGCGAGAAACTAAGAACATCTTCAAGCATTCAAAGCTGCCCAGAAAAGTAAAGAGCATTTAACACATCGAGTGATCATTCTCATCTACATATTCTGTACTCTTTGTTGTTAAGTCTCTTTCTGTTATAAGAGCATTGATTGTACTTAAGTGTGTAACACTATCTGTTCTTTAAGAGAACTTAGTTAGAAAAATCCTTTAGTTGTAAAGGTTGAACCCTTGCTAGGTGTAAGGGGGAGCTAGTTAGAAAGGTTACAAGTGAGCCTTGTGTAAAACTTGTAGTTGTAAGGTTGCAAGTGATCCCGTCCAAAACTTGCGGTTGTAAGGTTTCAGGTGAACCCGATTTAAAACCTGAGATAGTGGAACTCGGCCTGGGTGGTTGAGAACTGGACGTAGGTCAGGCAGACCGAACCAGTATAAATCTTGTGTTGGTTTTATTTGAGTATTTATTTTTGTAGCACAATTCACCCCCCCCCCCCTCTTGTGCATCCATTACCTTCATTTGGTATCAGAGCAGGTCTTTCTCACTCGATTCCAACGAATCCAGAAAGCAAAGATCTAGTAATGGATACAGATTACTCCCTGCCAGATGTCTCTATTCAACTCAACAAGCCTCCAGGCTTTGATGGGTATAACTATCCATTCTGGAAGTTTCGAATGGAGACCTATATCAAATCCAGCGACATCAGACTCTGGGACGTAATCGAACATGGGGATCACACACCACTGGATGAGGATGGTTTTGCCAAGCAGCGATCTAGGTACACAAATGAGGACTATGCTCTAGTCCAACTAAACTACCGGGCCATGCACTACATCCAGTGTGCTCTCAGCCCTAAAGAGTTTCACAGAATCAGCCACCACAAAAATGCTAAAGATATGTGGGAGGCTCTTGAGGCTGCTCACTCTGGAACCAGGGGAGTGAAAGCAAGGCGAGTTGAGATGCTGGTGGAAGAATTTCACAAGTTCGCCATGCTTAGTCCTACTGAGCCTATCAGGGAGCTGGAGCTCAGGTTCACTCACCTCATCAACAATTTGGCCTCGCTGGGTAAGGACATTCCTGAAAGAGAGCAAGTCAGCAAGATCCTAAAGATCTTGAAAGGTGACTGGATCACCAAAGTAACCATCTTGCAGGAAGTCCAAGGAGAATCAAAGAGCTCAATCACTGCACTATTTGGCTCTCTGGCTGAATATGAACCTACCCTGCTGGCTCAGAGAGCTCCTCAAGCCTCATCCAAGGCCAAAAACCTTGCCCTTGTTGCTCCTAGCAAGGAGGTTGATGATGATGATGAGGATGATGAGGAGGAAATGGACGATGAGGAGATGGCTATGATGGTAAGAAAATTCAGAAAGTTCTTCAGAAAGAAAGGAGGCTTTCAAAAGGGTGACTCCAGCCAGAGGAAAGGATACAAGAAGGAAAAGGCCCCTGTATGCTTCGAATGTAAGAAACCTGGCCACTTCAAGGCTGAGTGTCCCAGCCTGCAGAAGTCAAAAGGCAAAGACAAAAGGAAGGCCTTTGTTTCCTCCATCTGGGTGAATAGCTCAGATGACGAAGCAAGTGATGAGGAAGAAGTTGCCAACCTCTGCCTGGTAGCCAGAGAAGATGATGAGGAAGCATCTTCAGAACCTGACCTCACCCACAAAGACAATGAGGTAACTTTCTCTGAACTGCAAGAGGCTTACAATGAGGTTCATGAAGAATTCTCTCGATTGTGTAAAACCTATAAAGTGTTAAAAACTAAAAAGGAATCACTTGAGTACAAGGTGGACTCACTAAGTGAAGAACTAGCGGAAGCTAGAAAGCATCCGGTAGTGGATGGCCAGGGTTCTCCACAAACAGAACCCAATGCTCCAACACTTGAGAGCTGCCCTAAGTGCAGCAAAATCTCAGCAGAGAAAGACAAGCTGCAAAATGCCCTGCAGAAGTTTACAAATGGCTCAGAAATGTTAAATATAATTTTAATGAATCAAAGGGCATATAGGGATAGAACTGGATTAGGATATACTCCTAAAGGGAAGAAGTGGGTGGAACCAAAAGTAAAGCCCTACTTAAAGTTCTTCCATAAAGCCACTAGTCATAGCTCCTCACCCTTCAGCTTCTGTAACTATTGCAACAGGAAGGGACACTCCACGTCCACCTGTAATGCTAAGAAGCATGGAACAAGTAGCTCCTACAAATGGGTCCCTAAAGGAACCAAGGCAACAAAGGATCCTCCATCTGCTAAGGAAACTAAGAGAGGACAAGGATCCCGACCTTGGAATCATTCCAAAGGGAAAACCCAAGAGTCCAGAGCCAACTCTAAGCCAGAGGCTCTGAATAATCACAAGCCCAAGGTCAAGGATGACTCTAGACCAAGGGCATTGAAAACTAATGATCGAGGACCCAAGAAAGATTGGGTACCTAAGTTTACTTGATTTTTCCAGGTGTGTCTTAAAGCATCCAAGAACAAGAAATGGTATATTGACAGCGGATGCTCAAGACATATGACTGGAGACAGAGACAAGTTCAAATCTCTGGTGATCAAAGATGGAGCCACAGTAACCTTTGGAGGAAATCAAAGTGGAAAGATCACTGGAGTTGGAGAGGTCGGACCAATGAAAGACGTCTACCTAGTGGACGGTCTCTGTCACAACCTGCTAAGCGTCAGCCAGAGCACAGACAAAGGAAACTGGTTAATTTTTGATTCACATGAGTGCATAATAGTTGATAAGCAGGATCTAAATTTAGATAAGGCCAACTTAAAATGCAAACTTAAGGCAAATAGAAATGGAAACCTATATACTTTAGACTTATGCCAACAACTAGAAGAAAAATGTTTAATATCTAGTGATGAGAATAGTTGGCTTTGGCATAAGAGACTAGCTCATGTTAATTTTACTCAACTCGACATGCTAATTAAAAAGGAGCTAGCTATAGGTATTCCATCATTTAAAGTAAAGCATGATTTTGTCTGTGAATCCTGCCAAAGAGGAAAGCAAACAAAGTCCTCATTCAAAACCAAGAAGAAAGTCTCCACCAGCAGGCCCTTGGAACTAATCCACATGGATTTGGTTGGGCCAGCAAGAGTGAAGAGCTTGGGTGGAAACCTATATGCTCTAGTGGTGGTGGATGACTATTCAAGGTTCACCTGGACTATGTTTCTTGCCTCTAAGCAAGATACTTTTGATGCTTTTGTTGTCCTGGCTAAGAAAGTGCAGAATGAGAGAGAGCTCAAAATCACAGCCATAAGGACAGACCATGGAGGAGAATTTGAGAACCATAGCTTCTCAGAGCTATGTGAACAAAATGGCATAGAACACAACTTCTCAGCTCCTAGGACCCCTCAACAGAACGGAGTTGTCGAGAGAAAGAACAGGGTTCTGACAGAGATGGCTAGAAGCATGCTCAATGAGAAAGAGGTTTCTCAAGTGTTCTGGGCGGACGCTATGAGCACTGCTTGCTATATCTCTAACAGAGCCTATGTTCGCAAAGGACTGGATAAGACTCCCTACGAGCTGTACAAAGGGAGGAAGCCCAACATCAGCCACCTCAGAATCTTTGGATCAAAATGCTATGTGCATAACAATGGAAAGGTAAATCTGGGTAAGTTTGATCCAAAGGCTGATGTAGGTATATTCATAGGATATTCCCTTAGGAGTAAAGCATATAGAATATACAACATGAGAACTAGAATTGTAGAAGAATCAATGCATGTTGTATTTGATGAAACTCCTACATGGGGACAATCCACAAAAGATGATGAAATACTTAATCTTCCAAAACCATCATCATCTTCTTTACTACCAAAAGAAACACCAGCAAGCAATCTCAAAGAAGAAGATGAACCCAGTGATGAACCTAGATTGCAGACCGTGCCTGATGAGGCACAGTTGCCAACAGCTAGGAGACATCACAGGGATCATCCTCTTGATCAAGTGCTTGGTGATGTTTCTTCTGGTGTCAGAACCAGAAGGCAAGTTCAAAATGAAGTTGAGTTTGGAGCATTCCTATCTCAAATCGAACCAACTTCAGTTGAACAAGCTCTTGAGGACTGCGACTGGATTATTGCCATGCAGGAAGAGCTAAATCAATTTAAGAGAAGTCAAGTCTGGGAACTAGTCCCTAGGCCGTCTCATCAATCTATAGTAGGGACCAACTGGGTCTTCAAAAACAAACTGGATGAGACAGGTCAAATCACAAGAAACAAAGCCAGATTAGTAGCCAAAGGATATAACCAAGAAGAAGGCATTGACTATGAAGAAACCTTTGCTCCAGTCGCTAGACTTGAAGCAATAAGGATCCTTCTAGCCTTTGCATCTATGAAGGGCTTTAAGCTATATCAAATGGATGTAAAGAGTGCATTTCTTAATGGCTATATTAAAGAAGAGGTGTATGTAGAACAACCTCCTGGCTTTGAGGATCACAAATATCCCAAACATGTGTATAGATTAAAGAAAGCTTTATATGGCCTGAAACAAGCTCCTAGAGCTTGGTATGAGAGACTCAGCAGCTTTCTGCTGGGCAAAGGTTTCTCAAGGGGCAAACTTGATAATACACTGTTTATCCTTCACAAAGATAGAGATATGTTGATTGTCCAAATTTACGTTGATGATATTATCTTTGGGGCAACTAATGAAAAACTTTGTGAAGATTTTTCTAAGACTATGCAGGGTGAGTTTGAGATGTCTATGATGGGAGAACTCACATTCTTCCTAGGCCTGCAGATTAAACAGAAGAGGAATGGAATCTTCATATCCCAAACTAAGTACTGCAGAGAACTACTCAAAAAGTTTGGGATGGATGAATGCAAGGAGTATGACACTCCCATGAGCACCTCTGCCGCACTCGATGCTGACGCAAAGGGTAAATCTGTCAGCCTGCCCATGTACAGGGGAATGATAGGTTCCCTCCTATACTTAACGGCAAGCAGGCCTGACATTCAATTTAGTGTAGGCATGTGTGCTAGGTTTCAAGCCAACCCCAAGGAGTCACACTTGACATGTGTTAAACGTATTTTGAGATACCTTGAGGGAACACAAGAACTTGGTCTTTGGTATCCCAGAGGTAACCAAGAGTTCTTGTGGGCTTACTCTGATTCTGACCATGCAGGTTATAAGACTGATAGAAAGAGCACCAGTGGACAATGCGCCTTCCTTGGTGGTTGTCTGGTGACTTGGGCTAGCAAAAAGCAAACCTGCGTGTCCTTGTCATCCACTGAGGCAGAATATATTGCTGCAGCAAGTTGTTGTGCTCAAGTGCTGTGGCTGAAGAACCAGTTGAGAGATCTTGGCTTGGAGTTCCCTGAGGCACCCATCCTCTGTGACAACACAAGCACAATCAGCCTCGCCAAGAATCCAGTTCAGCACACAAGGACAAAGCACATTGATGTCAGACATCACTTCATCAGAGACCATGTTCAAAAGAAGGATGTCAAAGTGCAATTTGTCCCCACTCAACAACAGCTTGCTGACATCTTCACCAAGCCTCTGGGGGTTGACCAATTTACTTTCATAAGAGGTGATTTGGGAATGGTAAACCCAAATGAGGTGTAACCTTTCATTTATTATACTTGATTGTTTAAAACAATACTAACTTAGGCATCGGAGTGCCAATACGTGTTTTTGCAGGTCCTCAATGTTAAATCTTAAGATTTTGCAACCGGAAGCAAAACCACTTCCGGATGATCATTCGCTGACACTGGATGATGAAACTAAAAGAGCGCCAGCACCAGTCCAAGAGACACGTCACTTCAGAAACGTTTCAACTCCCTCTATAAGGTGTACCCTATCTGACTAGATGAAGCGACACATGTCATAAGGTGCGACGTTTCAATTAAATTTTTACGTTACCCAATGTGCAAACGTTTGGTTTTCATCTGAAAAAGCATGGCCATTTTACCCTTAGTTACTTCGCCTATAAATAGGGTGTCATTTTTTTCACTTTCACTTTTTACTTTCACCACATTCTCTCTGCATAACATATTTCATCTTCATCTGAGTTCTTCGCATTCTTCATACACTCTTTGCATTTCATCTCTTTTCCCCACCAACCCACACAAAAATGGCCGGATCCAGTGAAACAAACCCAGTTACAAAGAAACATTCCTCATCCAAGAAACACAAGTCAAAATCTGGGAAATCTCGCCATGAACATTCTGGTAAATCTGGGAAAAGCGATGAACACCGTGATGAACACCATAGGACTTCTAGGCAAACCCAGGGACTGGATGAACCCACCCAGAATCAGCCTGGAACATCTGGTCGAGTGGCAGAACAGTCAGTGGTTTCTGGGCATGAGCAAGAGAGGGAAGCCCAGAGAAAAGGGAAGAAGAAGAAGGTTCAGTTCGCTGAAGAACCTTCTTCCAAGAGGCAGAGGGTTGAAGAAGATGATCCCACAGTGTACAGGGATGGGGCATTGGAGCCAGTTGCCGCCAAGTTTGAGACAGTTCAACCCTACTTCAACCATGGCCTATTCATTGACTTAGCCATGATTGATGAACTAGGGTTTCCCCACCTGCGCCCTTTCCTGGAGAAGTATATGGGCTGGCTAGGAATCAACCAGGACTACAATGTCAACGTCCTGCGTGTCTTCTATCAAACTCTCTCTGGCAAAGTGAAGTACAAGAAGGTTGATGGGAAAAAGCAGATACACAGACTCTCCTTCACTGCCACTGTAAGGGGGAGAACCATCAGGTTCAACTGGAGGACACTGAATGAGATCATGGGGATCACAGAGGAGAACATGAATGAGTGGATATATCCTGAGGCGCTAAAGTTCGGCAAGGAGGATCTCGAGAAGTTGTATGGCACCACAGGGAAAAAGGTGTCCAAGATGTCTGACTCAAACAGACTCTTGTATTATGTCTACTCCCGAATTATGACACACAAAGGGGGTAACTTCAACGAGTTCACCTTGATTGACAATCCGTGGTTCCCCAGAATTCTCTCCCACCAGCCAATCAACCCCGGCCAGTTGATATGTCTTGAGCTTCAGCGCTGGATAGTTAATGACAAGTCTGGCTATCTTCCCTATCCCACCGTCATGGCCTTCCTCTTTGAGAAGCATCTGATCAAGGCCACATCTGCTGTGGAGGAAGAGAATGTCAAGTGCAGACCTGTGGGAGCAACCAACATCGGCAAGATGGGCATTAAGTATTTAAGAGCCCCTAAGCCCACTCGCTCAGGATCACTAGCGGGTAGTGCCTCTGGGACTTCAGCCCCCTCGACATCTGGTGCAGGGGATCAGGAAGTGGACTCCCATGCTGGGCCAAGCCGTGCTGCAAGAGTGCCAGCTTCTGTCAAAGCTTTTGCCGAGGAAGTTAAGGAGGAACTTCTCTTTAGACTGCCTGAATCCTTGGTAGGCCCTCTCCGTGCTGAGTGTGACAATGGCTTCCAGAAGCAAGGGGAGCGAATTCAGAGGCTCGAAGACAGGGTAGGCCAGCTTGAAAACCACATTGCCAGGGTGGACGCAAAACTTGACCTCATTCTCCAGCACCTACAAATTCCCCAACCATCACAAGGTAACCTACCACCACCTCCTCCTCCTCCCCAAAATCCTCCTCCTCCTCCTCCTCCCTCAGGCAATCCTCAACTTCCCCCTCCTCCTCCACCTAACACTCAACCACCACGGCCACCTCCACAAAATGACCATCAATCCCCTCCATCACCAAACAATGATCACCAGTCCCAACCTTCACCCAACCATGAACACCAAACCCAAGACACACCCCAACAATCTCCTAGCCAATCACCCCTTTGATGTGTGTGGCTGTCACCCAAGAGGGGGGGTGAATTGGGTGAGGGAATAAAACCTTAAAACTCTTTTTCGAAAGACTGCTTGTGCTCGGTGATGATGATAATAAATAATGCTATGCACAAGTCAGTATGTTATGTGATGCAAAATAGAATGATTAAATATAAATTTATGCACACACAAATTTATCCCGGTTCGGTCACCCAGACCTACATCCAGTCCCCAGGCTACACCTGAGATTTCCAATCCACTATTCTTGTTTAAACCGGGCACAAGAGAAGTCTTTACACTTTAGGTTTTACGAACACGGGTTCACCTAACAACCCACAGGTTTTGCTAACGGCTAACCTGCAAACCTAACCGCAAGTTTTACGGGATCACTTGCAACCTTTACAACCGCAAGTTTTGCGGGCTCACTTGCAACCTATACAGCTCCCCCTCACTCCTAGAAGGGTTCAGTCTTTACAGACAATGATTTAACAATGATTACAATACTGTTCTTCAAGCGACAAGCTTTAGAACAGGTTTGATAGGATGTTCACTCTATGAACTGATTGTGCTAAACACTTAAGCTCAACTAAGTGGGTTCACTCAATGAACAGATTATGTTACTCACTTAGGTACAATAATTGCTCTCAACAAATTCTCTCTAAGAGTATTACAACTTAAGATCAGAGAGTAGAAGGATATTTTAGATAGTAGGCTTGAGCTTCTTCATTCTATTTCTCTTGCTTATCAAAACTCCTGAAGCTCTCCTTTAGAAATGAAGAATATCTCCTTTTATACCAGCCTCTGATTATCCAACCGTTGGAGAGGCAATAAGGCCGTTTGAATATAGCCGTTGGGGCCTTGTTTACGTTGTCCTCATTAATGCACAGCAGAGTTGACTTTGCTTTATCTGAAAAGGTGCTCTGACCAGCTGTTCTGTCAACACTGTTCTGACAACACTGTTCTGGCAAAAGTCGTTCTGACATCTATACACTGTACGGTCTGACTCTTGCTTGTTGTCAGATGAGGACTTCGTTCCTCAAGCATAAGTCCAGGATGCTAAGAGACTTACTATCGGAAGCTCTCTTGCTATCTGAAGTGAAGCTCGTGGACTCTATCATTCTTGCTATCACATAGAGGAACTTCGTCTTCCAAGCACTCGTCCATGAATGATAAGAGTGCTTTGCTATTGGATGCTCTCTTGCTATTAGAAGCTTTCTTATGGACTCTGACTCTTGTGGGTAGTATGAGCTTTGACAGCTTGAATGAATCTTCAGATTATGTTCTCCTTATCTCTCATACTCCTCATGCTTGGTAGGTAACAATGTTGTTTGAATATCTGTTAACCTCTTGTTACCGTTGGGAAGTACATCTTCTTAAACGCTCCATTAAAGCTTAGCAGGGTTGACTTGTTTTATCTCTGAAAAGCAATCCTAACCACTCTACTCTGACAACATCATACTGACTTCTGAGCATATGTACTTCTGACTCTTGTAATCCTGCTGACGGATGATCATCGTTCATTCGGAAGTGGCAATCTTGCTCTGCAAGTGTTAGTCTATGAATCTCAGTGCCAAGAGTATCTTTCATCCGGAAGCTCATTTCCATCCGGAAGTACAACCAAGTTCTGCACACACTTGTTAGTCCCATCAGAGTAATATATATAATCAAGTGTAGCAGTAAGAACTATACATGCTGTGGGAGGTTTGTCTGCTACGGGAAGTAATCTTACTAAGACTATGTTCTAACTTAGTGTTTTGTCTACTGACGCAAGGGGATGTCTAATCCGACAGTCAGCGTGAGTCTCAGTTATGTTACTCTAAGTCTTAAGTCTTCCCAAGTGACTTGGTGTGTCATTTTCTTAAGCTATGGGATGTGTAGTATAATCAACACTTAATCACATGCAGTGGGAGTTCATTTAGTCTAAGGAGCCTTTCTTGCATCCGGAAGTACTTCTGCATCCGGAAGCACTACTACTGGATGAAGGATTATAATGACTTTTACTCGCTCTCGCTCAGTGTCCTTCAATCTAACAGTCAGCGCTAGTCACTAAGCTATCGGAAGCAATTCTACTGGACGTGGCTTATGTTCGCTGACGCTTAGTGTCATTTAGTCCAACAGCCAGCGCTAGTCACTAAGCAATCGGAAGCAAATCTACTGGACGTTGGGTTATGTACATTGGCGCTCGGTGTTATCTATACCAACACCCAGCGCTAGTCACTCATCAATCGGAAGCAACTCTACATCCGGTTGCATCTTAACTTAGTCTCAAGGGTTTTGAACAACTAATGTTCCTAGACTGAGTTATGACTTAGTGAAGCACTTACTCCCGCTGGGGGATGAGACGTTCATCCGAGAGCGCTAGTCCTAGTCTATCCGGAAGTGATTCCGCATCCGGTTGTGACTTAACTTAGGATTCAGTGTTAGCAATCTAGACTGGGTTCTAACCAAGTGTCTCACTTGCGTCCCCTATGGGATGTGTACTCCATCCGCGAGCGCTAGTGCTAATACTTCCGGAAGTGATCTTGCATTCACAAGTGATCTAACTTAGGATTCTAACCATGTCATCTAATCCTTCCTAAGTGTTGATTATGTTCTTTTAAGTACTAGACCATATCATACCTTAGTCACCATCAAAACTTAAGATTCTAACATTCTCCCCCTTTTTGATGATGACAAACCCATAGATGACTAGAGAACATAATTAAACTTAGATCACTCCCAGAGCTATATTTCTTTCCCCAGTTCTCTCCCCAGATATCTAGACATCTTATCTTATCTCTCAGCTCTAGACATCTCATTTCTCATCTCTAGCTAGACATCTTATATCTACATCTCATGTCTCATCTCTAGACATCTCATGTCTCATCTCTCTCCCCCTTTTGGCTTCATCAAAATTCAACAAGTGCAAGCTAGCCTTAGGGATGGGGATACTTCTATCGTTCTCCTAGGAATGGGCTTTCTACCTAATATATCTCCCTATGTATCGTTAAAAAAAGATTTGTTCTAGACTATTCAATACAACGTACGAGAATTAACAAGGAACAACAATAATGATTCATGATCCTAAATGATTGTATTCTCCCTAATCATTATGTAGGATAGCTAAACAGTGTGAGACAAAAAGAGAAATATTGATTCAGTATTCTAAGTGAGTTTACTCTCCCTAACCATTATGCAAGAGAACAGAACATGTTTTGCAAGGATTAAGTCTAGATCAAAACATACAAAAACAGTTCTCTTTTTGAAGGTGAAAATTCTTTTCAAATATAAAAGACATCAAAAGTAATTTTGACCCTCTCGAAATGATTAACATGATATCAAAATAATTTTGGTGCGTTTAAAATGATGATTATGATATCAAATGAAAATTTGTGATTTTAAATTCGTGATACCAAATGAAATCAAATGAAATATGTGAGTTTGAACTTGTGATATGAAATGATTGAATGCCAAGTGAAATGAAATGAAACCAAATCAAATGAATTTTGTGAGTTTAAAATGCCAAAAGTAATTTCCAAACAAATTGCATCACAGCATCTCAAGAGTTTATTATCGATGACAGCATGTAGCTCTCTATTTTCAAGGGATCATTATCAAGTAATGTCCATCTACTTCTCTTCTATATTAAGATTAATCATCACAAGATCAAGAAAAGAAGCATATAAGAGAGGTATGTTATCAATTACTTTCCAGCGTGTCATATAAATGATACAGATGTGTGAGCTGGGATGATTTTCTAAGACAGTGAATGATTTTGAAGTCAATGCAGATTGAGAAAAAACATCCTAAATTGACACCCTTACCAATGCCATGTATGTATCATATATAAGAGATGGTAAGGTGTAGATGTTACCACAGATGAGGAATCCTCATACTCTATTAGACTCATGAATCTGAATCATACGCAGATAAGCATGCTTCCTGACATCTTCAAGAGGTGTGCTATCTCAAGTGGAAACCCCTAGCGCAAGTGCTTTGATGATTCGCTTCGGCAAGCTGAGCTACAACCACAAGCAGACATGACTGGGCAGTCACTCTACTCTTCCCATGGTTCAATAGTTGGCCTGCTATCGAAGGCGCTGATTGTTGCGAAAGCAACCTTGCTCAGACTTGATGATTGGTCCTGCATGTGCTTGAGGAAGCAAGTGCTTCCTGATGGTCAGTGAAAGAACTTAAGATTTAACATTGGAGACCATACTCAGGACATTCAAGTCAATCTGTGTTAATCAGCACAAGTTAATAATTTTAAGAAATCATGCTTGCTGATTGGTTTAAGAAAATATGAGCAATGATTATGTGAAAACTAATTTTGAAATTGTCTACACGTTCACATAGTTTCACTATCAAGACATGAACTCTATTTATACTCTCATAGATAAATATCAATGTGATAGTACAGCGAGTATCAAACAGGTGGCATATTTTCAGAGTTTCATAAGCAAGTATAGTTCAATAAATATGCCTCAAGGATGTTCATGTTAGATCATGAAGACATGTGAATTATTAACACAATGATTCAGCATGCACAAATTTAGAAGGTTTTGAAGGAAGTTCAGTTTCAAAGTGTCAGACTTCTTGAATTTGTAAAATCAGTATGCATTATATCAGAAAATGAATTTGATATGATAGGAATCATTTTTACAGAAAATAAGGTCATCACAGATAAGGGAAATCATATCAGTTTCAGAAAAATAAAAGCTGTTAAGCCCATCATGCATTTACTACCCAAATGATTATTCAAGTAAAGAGGAGGGTAAGAATGATATCACCATAACTTCATTCGCATCAAGCAGTAGCTTGCTTGATTTTGGTTGGCAATACAAGGATTCTTCTATTTTCAGAGCAGCACCAAAATCTATGTGTGACGAATGCTCAACAAGACTTGACAAATTGTTCAGATGAGGTACAGTCCTGAGTCTTGCTGATGCTAATAGGATGGATTGGAGTTGGTACAGAGGGATGAATTAGCTTGGTGATCGCTACCACTGGCGTCTCTGGCCTCTTGAACTCATACTTCATACACAGCTCTTCACTCAGATTGGGTGCTGGCGCAGAGGGAGATACAGGTTCAGCAGAGGGTATCTCCGCAGGTTGATCACTCAGCGCTATCTCAAGCTTGCCTCTGTGCTAGCAGACTGTTGGGGGCACATGAATCAGATGGCTTCCTAGCTTTCCCTTTTCTCTTCTTGTTCATTCAGAGCATTCTTAGGATCAGCAATTGACTCTTCTTCACTGTCTGATGGCTCACCGAGGGAGGAGATCTTCTTTTTAGCCAGAGTCTTCTTCACCCTTGTCTTGCTGAACCTCCGGATTGCCTTTCCTACAAAATATCAGATAGTTCCTTCCTTTTGTATCCAAGTCTGGATCTGAAGGTCAGTTTGTAAGTTATATATATAATTCACATGCACTTAGAGATTACTTGCTATGTGTATGGCATGGTGAATCTATCATGACTATATGCACAAGGATATACAAGGTTTTTGATCAAGACAGTCATGGACAGCATGTGGATTATGAACATTATTAATTTCTTTAAGCTTTCTTCTATGATTAATATAATGTTCACATCTTAGGATGCTTAATGTAAAATCTCAATAAGTCCATCTAACATTAGCATAGGAGATTTTACTATCAAATGCTTCGTTGCTAAGTGATCCCTTGCTTACCCAAGGAGATCTTCTATACTTATCCTTGGTTCGAAGCACTTTCTTCTGAGAGGTAGGATTCAAGAGCCTTTTCAATGTTGATCGAGGAATCCACTCTCTCTTGTTCTTCTCAGGATAGTTGAATGGAACTCTGTGATAGCTCATCCTTGAGACAGAACCATTGTTCCTGGTGGTTGCGCATTGCTTCTTATGATTGTACCAGGGGGTTTCAGCAGTTGCATCACCACGAGTTCTCTTCTTTGGGGTAAGAGGAACTCTTGATCTTTCCTGCACAAGTAAGGCACTAGGAGGATGTTTTGGTACCCATTTGTACTTGGGTCCTACATGGTTAGCACTGGACCTTACTTGTCCTTTAGGAATCCATACAAACTTATTTCTCACATTTGAATTTCTTCTAAGACTGCATGTGTGAGAAATATGTCCTAATCTACCACAATAATGACAGATAATGGAATGATAATCAAAATGGGGTTTTCTATCATTATCATGATTAGTTTTCTTTAGAAAAGCTTTTTGTTCCTTTGAAATCTCAGTTTCTTTTGAAAGCTTTTCTTTTTCCTTCAACACGTGTTTACAGTCAAAACATTTTTCAAGGCATGTTGAAGTTTTCCCTACCGATAGTGGGCTAGCTATCGGAACCACTAGTTCTTTAAAAGAAACCTCAGAAACTTTGGATGTAGAAGAAGAAATTAGTTTTACAAGTTTCCTATCTTTTTCTTTTAAGCCTAGAAGTTCTTTTGCAAGTTTACAATATTCAGTATATAACTCATTGTATGCATCTTGCAAATCAGAGAATTCAATTTCAGATCCAGATACCTCACTTTCTGAATCTTCTAGGCAGAGATGGATACTCTCTTCACTGAAGCCTGCTTCCTCAATATCAGCTTCCAGAAGCTCATCAGTAGATGATCCACAAGGGGCACGAGTTGAGCTTTGGATAGCTGTGCTTTCAAGAGATGGGTTAGAAGCATATATCACATCAAGAGTATTCCAAATATCTCTAGCACTAGAGCAATGTTTGATTTTCTGGAAATCATTTTCAGTTAAACTTTTGTATAAAATTTGCATTGCTCTAATGTTTAAGGAAAACAAATTTTTCTCCTTTTCAGTCCAGTTTCCTCTTGGTTTGAAATCAAAATCATTTTCAAAAATATCCCACATTTTCAAACTAGTGGATTGTATAAAACTTTCCATCTTTGCTTTCCACCAACAAAAATCAATATTTTCTAGCACGGGTGGAATGGTATGATCAAAGCCTTTGGAAAACATTTTTAACCCAAATCAGCCAAGGTCTTTACACTTGAGATCGTTGGATCCTTTAAACAAGTGACCTGCTCTGATACCAAATGAATGTGTGTGGCTGTCACCCAAGAGGGGGGGGTGAATTGGGTGAGGGAATAAAACCTTAAAACTCTTTTTCGAAAGACTGCTTGTGCTCGGTGATGATGATAATAAATAATGCTATGCACAAGTCAGTATGTTATGTGATGCAAAATAGAATGATTAAATATAAATTTATGCACACACAAATTTATCCTGGTTCGGTCACCCAGACCTACATCCAGTCCCCAGGCTACACCTGAGATTTCCAATCCACTATTCTTGTTTAAACCGGGCACAAGAGAAGCCTTTACACTTTAGGTTTTACGAACACGGGTTCACCTAACAACCCACAGGTTTTGCTAACGGCTAACCTGCAAACCTAACCGCAAGTTTTACGGGATCACTTGCAACCTTTACAACTGCAAGTTTTGCGGGCTCACTTGCAACCTATACAGCTCCCCCTCACTCCTAGAAGGGTTCAGTCTTTACAGACAATGATTTAACAATGATTACAATACTGTTCTTCAAGCGACAAGCTTTAGAACAGGTTTGATAGGATGTTCACTCTATGAACTGATTGTGCTAAACACTTAAGCTCAACTAAGTGGATTCACTCAATGAACAGATTATGTTACTCACTTAGGTACAATAATTGCTCTCAACAAATTCTCTCTAAGAGTATTACAACTTAAGATCAGAGAGTAGAAGGATATTTCAGATAGTAGGCTTGAGCTTCTTCATTCTATTTCTCTTGCTTATCAAAACTCCTGAAGCTCTCTTTAGAAATGAAGAATATCTCCTTTTATACCAGCCTCTGATTATCCAACCGTTGGAGAGGCAATAAGGCCGTTTGAATATAGCCGTTGGGGCCTTGTATACGTTGTCCTCATTAATGCACAGCAGAGTTGACTTTGCTTTATCTGAAAAGGTGCTCTGACCAGCTGTTCTGTCAACACTGTTCTGACAACACTGTTCTGGCAAAAGTCGTTCTGACATCTATACACTGTACGGTCTGATTCTTGCTTGTTGTCAGATGAGGACTTCGTTCCTCAAGCATAAGTCCAGGATGCTAAGAGACTTACTATCGGAAGCTCTCTTGCTATCTGAAGTGAAGCTCGTGGACTCTATCATTCTTGCTATCACATAGAGGAACTTCGTCTTCCAAGCACTTGTCCATGAATGATAAGAGTGCTTTGCTATTGGATGCTCTCTTGCTATTAGAAGCTTTCTTATGGACTCTGACTCTTGTGGGTAGTATGAGCTTTGACAGCTTGAATGAATCTTCAGATTATGTTCTCCTTATCTCTCATACTCCTCATGCTTGGTAGGTAACAATGTTGTTTGAATATCTGTTAACCTCTTGTTACCGTTGGGAAGTACATCTTCTTAAACGCTCCATTAAAGCTTAGCAGGGTTGACTTGTTTTATCTCTGAAAAGCAATCCTAACCACTCTGCTCTGACAACATCATACTGACTTCTGAGCATATGTACTTCTGACTCTTGTAATCCTGCTGACGGATGATCATCGTTCATTCGGAAGTGGCAATCTTGCTCTGCAAGTGTTAGTCTATGAATCTCAGTGCCAAGAGTATCTTTCATCCGGAAGCTCATTTCCATCCGGAAGTACAACCAAGTTCTGCACACACTTGTTAGTCCCATCAGAGTAATATATATAATCAAGTGTAGCAGTAAGAACTATACATGCTGTGGGAGGTTTGTCTGCTATGGGAAGTAATCTTACTAAGACTATGTTCTAACTTAGTGTTTTGTCTACTGACGCAAGGGGATGTCTAATCCGACAGTCAGCGTGAGTCTCAGTTATGTTACTCTAACTCTTAAGTCTTCCCAAGTGACTTGGTGTGTCATTTTCTTAAGCTATGGGATGTGTAGTATAACAACACTTAATCACATGCAGTGGGAGTTCATTTAGTCTAAGGAGCCTTTCTTGCATCCGGAAGTACTTCTGCATCCGGAAGCACTACTACTGGATGAAGGATTATAATGACTTTTACTCGCTCTCGCTCAGTGTCCTTCAATCTAACAGTCAGCGCTAGTCACTAAGCTATCGGAAGCAATTCTACTGGACGTGGCTTATGTTCGCTGACGCTTAGTGTCATTTAGTCCAACAGCCAGCGCTAGTCACTAAGTAATCAGAAGCAAATCTACTGGACGTTGGGTTATGTACATTGGCGCTCGGTGTTATCTATACCAACACCCAGCGCTAGTCACTCATCAATCGGAAGCAACTCTACATCCGGTTGCATCTTAACTTAGTCTCAAGGGTTTTGAACAACTAATGTTCCTAGACTGAGTTATGACTTAGTGAAGCACTTACTGCCGCTGGGGGATGAGACGTTCATCCGAGAGCGCTAGTCCTAGTCTATCCGGAAGTGATTCCGCATCCGGTTGTGACTTAACTTAGGATTCAGTGTTAGCAATCTAGACTGGGTTCTAACCAAGTGTCTCACTTGCGTCCCCTATGGGATGTGTACTCCATCCGCGAGCGCTAGTGCTAATACTTCCGGAAGTGATCTTGCATTCGCAAGTGATCTAACTTAGGATTCTAACCATGTCATCTAATCCTTCCTAAGTGTTGATTATGTTCTTTTAAGTACTAGACCATATCATACCTTAGTCACCATCAAAACTTAAGATTCTAACACCCTTCACTCTAACAACTCCCCATCTCCACAAAACTCCCCATCCACACCTCTCTCATCCACTCGCACACCATCCAACCCCTTAGCCGAACACCTTGGATTTCAAACTGCCATTCACCCCCTCAGCCATATCTATCTACGAGATTACCCACGCCTTCAGCAAATCCCTGAGGATCCTCACGTACCCTTTACCCCATTTACCCCACACTCTTCCACCACTACCTTCACTGCATATTCCTCCACCTACCCATTCGAAGGCCTCTTCGTAGATCCTTCCTGGTTCCCCAACCAACCCACATCCCCAGATCATACCTTACCTGCCTCTTCCCCAGAATCCTCACCCCCAACTCCATTTGGCCCTGAACCTCCACCCTCCTCTTCATCTACTCCATCCCTGGCACTCGCCCTTGTTGATGATGACAAAAGGGGGAGAAATGTGATGACCGCACTTCGCCTATCCATGAACACAAGGGATGTGCTCAGCCAACCATCCCTCTGGCTTGATGAAGACATCATGGCTGCCCTTCGCCGTGCCATGGAATCACAAAGGCTGAGTGGTGCTGAGAGCCTAATAAGAGGAGAAGCCATAAGATTCATGGAGCAGCAGAGGATGGCTGAGCAAGGACCACAATTGGAGATGGTTGTCTTTGAGCCAAATGAACAACCTTCACAGCCTGAGTCATCTTCATCAGAACCTCCTCCAACTAAGATAAGTAGAAAAGTTATTGAGGAGATAATGATGAAGTGGGGACTGAAGAAGATCAATCACCCTCCTATTGTGATAGCCAAGCCTATCCCCTCATCCACTGGGCAAGAGTCTGAGATCCCCTCGTCTGAGCAATCATCTGCCCCTCCTCCCTCATCTGAGCCAGCAGTCACCTTCAGTGAATCTAGAAAGAAGGTCGTTGCCAAGAAGCGGACCAGGAAAATTATTGCCACCACTGAAACTGCTGAGAGTGAGGAAGAGACTCCATCTGACCAACCTGAGCAAGAGACCTCATCTGCCCAAGTTGAGTTGAAGACATGACTCCTGAGGAATTCGAAAGATACGGGTATACAGACAAACTCTCCTTTGGTCAGATGGCCTGCCTCGATGCTGACAGAGCAAGGGCCATGCCCACTCCTTCGATTAGCAAGAGCAAAGGGAAGAGTAAGGGGAAAGGGAAAAGGAAAGCCCAGGAAGTTGAGGAGGATCCCAACTTCCCTGTATGGAACGTAAAAATTCGGGCTGTTCACTACCCCAATGGAGAGGTCGCCTACTTCGATGATGCTACAGGGTTCCCTGGGTATGAAGAAGTAGAGAACATGAAGAGGGCATTCGAGGAGTCTATTGAATCAGAAAGACTCAGACGAGAGAGGGATGAAGAAGAGCTTCAGCGAATAATTGCCCAGATAGACCAGAATGTGCATGAGGCTGAGATCACCAAGCTTCAGAAAGAGAGTGAGGAGAGACAGAAGGAGAGGGAAAAGAAAAAGAGACACAAACCCTGAACTCCCATTCCACATTTTTTTTTACTTAGAAAATTTTCTTTATTTTCATGCATGTTTTACTCTTGCTTAGTATAGATTACCTGTATATGTTTTGCTTGTATACTCTAACATGTAATCTCTTTCATATCAATAATATTTGTCCAAGTTACTTGTTCTTATCTATTGCCTTTATTTTTATGCTAATTCTTTCATATGAACTTAATCGATAAAACTGAGTTTGTCATCATCAAAAAGGGGGAGAATGTTAGAATCTTAAGTTTTGATGAAGACTAAAATATGAAAGAACTTAGAAAGCAATAGGTGAACATAGAATCCTAAGTAAAAGTGCAACCGGATGTGGACTTACTTCCGGATAGATTAGGACTAGCGCTCGCGGATGAAAGTCTCATCCCCCAGCGGCAGCAAGAAATTCACTTAGGAATTAACTTAGTCCATGAGCACTAGATATACAAAATCCTAAGACTAAGTTAAGATTCAAGCGGAAGTGAATTTGCTTCCTGTTAGACTTAGACTGGCGCTGGCTGTTGGAATAGATATCCCTAAGCGTCAGTGAAAATGAGCAACGTCCAGTGGAAGTGCTTCCGATAGCTTAGTGACTAGCGCTGGCTGTTGGATTGAATGGACACTGAGCGAGAGTGAGTAATAGTGAACAAATCCTTCATCCAGTAGATTCACTTCCGGATGTAGAAGTGCTTCCTGATGCAAGGAAGACCTCTTAGACTAAGAACACTCCCACTGCATGTAACTATATGTTAATACTATTAGACTAACACTCAGTGCAGCACACTAAGTAGAGTTGCTTCCGGATGTGAACCTGCTTCCGCAAGCAATCAGAATGTCAGAGTGTTCAGAGATGCAGTGTCAGAATGCTTTTGTCAGAGCAGAGTTGTCAGAGCTACTTTTCAGAGATAAAGCAAGTCAACCCTGCTATGCATTGATGAAGCATTAATTGGGCAAACGGTAACATAGGAAAAACGGCCATATTCAAACGGCTATCCCACCTACCAAGAGTCAGAATGTTTGAAGAGTATATAAAGGAGCTCAACCTCATTTATGAGGCTAACAATTATCTTTGAATACTCTTGAGAGAAGTTAGAGCGAGAAACTAAGAACATCTTCAAGCATTCAAAGCTGCCCAGAAAAGTAAAGAGCATTTAACACATCGAGTGATCATTCTCATCTACATATTCTGTACTCTTTGTTGTTAAGTCTCTTTCTGTTATAAGAGCATTGATTGTACTTAAGTGTGTAACACTATCTGTTCTTTAAGAGAACTTAGTTAGAAAAATCCTTTAGTTGTAAAGGTTGAACCCTTGCTAGGTGTAAGGGGGAGCTAGTTAGAAAGGTTACAAGTGAGCCTTGTGTAAAACTTGTAGTTGTAAGGTTGCAAGTGATCCCGTCCAAAACTTGCGGTTGTAAGGTTTCAGGTGAACCCGATTTAAAACCTGAGATAGTGGAACTCGGCCTGGGTGGTTGAGAACTGGACGTAGGTCAGGCAGACCGAACCAGTATAAATCTTGTGTTGGTTTTATTTGAGTATTTATTTTTTTAACACAATTCACCCCCCCCCCCTCTTGTGCATCCATTACCTTCATTTATAACCTGCATGGTCAGCATCAGAATAAGCCCACAAGAATTCTTGGTTACCTCTGGGATACCAAAGACCAAGCTCTTGTGTTCCCTCAAGGTATCTTAGAATACGTTTAACACAAGTTAGATGTGACTCCTTGGGGTTGGCTTGAAATCTAGCACACATGCCTACACTAAATTGAATGTCAGGCCTACTTGCCGTTAAATACAGTAGGGAACCTATCATTCCCCTGTACATGGGCAGGCTGACAGATTTACCCTTTGCATCAGCATCGAGTGCGGCAGTGGTATTCATGGGAGTATCATACTCCTTGCACTCATCCATCCCAAACTTCTTGAGGAGCTCTCTACAATACTTAGTTTGGGAGATGAAAATGCCATCCTTCTTTTGCTTAATTTGCAGGCCTAGGAAGAACGTTAGTTCTCCCATCATTGACATCTCAAATTCTCCCTGCATAGTCTTAGAAAATTCTTCACAAAGTTTTTCATTAGTTGCCCCAAAAATGATATCATCGACATAAATCTGGACAATTAACATGTTTCTATCTTTGTGTAGAATAAACAGTGTATTATCTAGTTTGCCTCTTGAGAAACCCTTGCCCAGCAAAAAGCTGCTGAGTCTCTCATACCAAGCTCGAGGAGCTTGTTTCAGGCCATACAAAGCTTTCTTTAGCCTATACACATGTTTAGGATGCTTATGATCCTCAAAGCCAGGAGGTTGTTCTACATAAACCTCTTCTTTGATGTAACCATTTAGAAATGCACTCTTTACATCCATTTGATATAATCTAAAGCCTTTCATGGATGTAAAGGCTAGAAGAATCCTTATTGCTTCGAGTCTAGCAACTGGAGCAAAGGTTTCTTCATAGTCTATGCCTTCTTCTTGGTTATACCCTTTGGCTACCAATCTGGCTTTGTTCCTTGTTATTTGACCTGTCTCATCCAGTTTGTTTTTGAAGACCCATTTGGTCCCAACTATAGATTGATGAGACGGCCTTGGGACTAGTTCCCAAACTTGGCTTCTTTCAAATTGATTTAGCTCTTCCTGCATGGCAATAATCCAGTCGCAGTCCTCAAGAGCTTGTTCAACTGAAGTTGGTTCGATCTGAGATAAAAAGGCTCCAAACTCAACTTCATTTTGAACCTGCCTTCTGGTTCTGACACCAGAAGAAACATCACCAAGCACTTGATCAAGAGGATGATCCCTGTGATGTTTCCTAGCTGTTGGCAACTGAGCCTCATCAGGCATGGTCTGCATTCTAGGCTCATCACTGGGTTCATCTTCTTCTTTGGGATTGCTTGCTGGTGTTTCTTTTGGTGGTGAAGAAGATGATGGTGGTTTTGGAAGGTTTAATATCCCATCATCTCCTGTGGATTGTCCCCATGTAGGAGTTTCATCAAATACAACATGCATAGATTCTTCTACAGTTCTAGTCCTCATGTTGTATATTCTGTAAGCCTTACTCCTAAGGGAATACCCTATGAATACACCTATATCAGCTTTTGGATCAAACTTACCCAGATTTACCTTGCCATTGTTATGCACATAACATTTTGATCCAAAGATTCTGAGGTGGCTGATGTTGGGCTTTCTACCTTTGTACAGCTCATAGGGAGTCTTGTCTAAGCCCTTGCGAACATAGGCTCTGTTAGAGATGTAGCAAGCAGTGCTCATAGCGTCCGCCCAGAACACTTGAGAAACCTCTTTCTCATTGAGCATGCTCCTAGCCATCTCAGTCAGAACCCTGTTCTTCCTCTCGACTACACCGTTTTGCTGAGGAGTTCTAGGAGCTGAGAAGTTATGATCAATACCGTTCTGCTCACACAGCTCAGAGAAGCTATGGTTCTCAAATTCTCCTCCATGATCTGTCCTTATGGCTGTGATTTTGAGATCTCTCTCATTCTGCACTTTCTTAGCCAGGACAACAAAGGCATCAAAAGCTATAGGTTTCCATTTCTATTGGCCTTAAGTTTGCATTTTAGGTTGGCCTTATCTAGATTCAGATCCTGCTTATCTACTATTATGCACTCATGTGAATCAAAAATTACCCAATTTCCTTTGTCAGTGCTCTGGCTCACGCTCAGCAGGTTGTGACAGAGACCATCCACCAGATAGACATCCTTGACTGGTCCTACTTCTCCAACTCCGGTGATCTTTCCACTTTGATTACCTCCAAAAGTTACTGTGGCTCCATCTTTGATCACCAAGGACTTGAATTTGTCTCTGTCACCAGTCATGTGTCTCGAGCATCCACTGTCAATGTACCACTTTTTGTTCTTGGATGCCTTGAGACAGACCTGCATAAATTAGACAAGTTTAGGTACCCAACTTTTATTGGGTCCTTTATCATTAGTCTTCTTTCCCCTCGGTCCAGTGTTGACCTTGGGTTTGTGATTATGTTGTGCCTCTGGCCTTGTGGAGGCTCCAGGCTGATGGACTTTCCTTGGAATATGTTTCCAAGTTCTAGTCCCTTGTCCTCCCTTAGTTTCTTTCTTTGGAGGATCTTCATTTACCCTGGTTCCTTTTGGAACCCACTTATAGGAGCTATTTACTCCATGCTTCTTTGCATTGCAAGTGGACGTGGAGTGTCCCTTTTTGTTGCAGTAGTTGCAGAAGCTAAAGGGTGTGGAGCTGTGACTTGTAGCTTTGTGGAAGAATTTTAAGTATGGTTTCACTTTGGGCTCCACCCACTTTTTACCCTTATGCTTATACCCTAATTCAGTTTTATCCCTATATGCCCTTTGGTTCATCAAAATAACATTCAACATTTCAGAACCATTTGTAAACTTCTGCAGGGCATTTTGCAGTCTATCTCTTTCAGTAGAGATCTTGCTGCAGTTAGGGCAGCCTTCTAGTGTTGTGGCCTTGGGTTCCTCTTGGGGAGATCCCTTGCCATCTGCTATCGGAAGCTTTCTGACTTCCGCTAGCTCTTCACTCAGTGAGTCCACCTTGGACTCAAGTGATTCCTTTTTAGTTTTCAACACTTTATAAGCTTTACATAATCGAGCAAATTCTTCATGAACATTGTTAGAATCTTAAGTTTTGATGAAGACTAAAATATAAAGGAATAGGCCAAGTACTTAGAAAGCAAAAGGATAACATAGGATCCCAAGTAAGAGTGCAACCGGATGTGGATTTACTTCCGGATAGACTAGGACTCGCGCATGCAGAAAAATGATTTATCCCCCAGCGGCAGCGAGTAACTCACTAGGGATTTAACTTAGTCCATGAGCATTAGATAAACAAAACCTTAAGACTAAGCTATGATTCAACCGGAAGTGAAATTGCCTCCTGTTGGATTTTGACTGACGCAGCCTGATAAAATAGAATAACCCCAAGCGTCAGTGAATCAGCCTCGTCAAGTGAAATTGCTTCCTGATAGATTTTGACTGGCGCAGACTGATAGAATAGATATAACCCTAAGCGTCAGTGAGTCTACCTCGTCAAGTGAAAGTGCATCCGATAGCGTAGTGACTAGCGCTGACTGTTGGATTGAAGAACACTGAGCGAGAGTGAGTAATAGTAAACAAAATCCTTCATCCAGTGGTTTTACTTCCGGATGTAGAAGTGCTTCCGGATACATCATAGACTAAGAGGACTAACGTTCAAAATACACAATACACTAAGTCAGAACCTAGTCTAAGTAAGACTACTCCCCATAGCAAACAAGCTTCCCACAGCATGTATAGTTCTTACTATATTTGATTATATATTGCTATGTTGGACTAACTAGTATGTGCAGAACTTAGTCACACTTCCGGATGCAAATGCGCTTCCGGATGGAAAGACTCTTGACATTGGAATTCAGAGATTAACACTTGCAGAGCAAGATTGCCACTTCCGGATGAACGATGTTCATCCGTCAGCAAGAGTACAAGAGTCAACATCACATACTCAGAAGTCAGAATGCTTTTGTCAGAGCAGAGGTGTCAGGACTACTTTTCAGAGATAAAGCAAGTCAACCCTGCTAAGCATTAATGAAGATGTACTTCTCAACGGTAACATGGGATTAACGGCTATACTCAAACGTTCATATTCAACCTGCCGCCCAAGAAGCCGAGTATAAAAGGAACATCTACATTCAGAAGATGTGGGGAAGAATAAAGCATATTATCTGATGTATTATCTTCTACATTCCTCTCATCTTCTACTCTCAGATCTAGAGTTGTAACATTCTTAGAGAGCAATTCAATTGTACTTAAGTGAGTAACATCATCTACTCTTAGAGAAAGTCATTTGTACTTAAGTGATTATCAAAATCAGTTCATAGAGTGAACATATCATTAAATCCTCTAATTGATAGAGGTTGTTCTAAAGCTTGTGCTTGAAGAACAGAATTGTTATATTACAATAGTAAGGGGGAGCATTTAGAGGTTGTCTAAATCTCCATAGGTTGCAAGTTAGCCCGCAAAACTTGTGGTTGGAAGGTTGCAGGTGATCCCGTTATAAAACCTGTGGTTGTAAAGGTTTGCAGGTGAACCCGTTGTAAAACCTGTGGGTTGTTAGGTGAACCCGTGTTCGTAAAACCTAAAGTGTAAAGGCTTTCTTGTGCCTGGCTCAAACAAGAAGTTTAGTGGATTGAAAATCTCAGGTGGAGCCTGGGGACTGAATGTAGGTCTGGAAGTGACCGAACCAGGATAAACTCGCTTGTGCATATTCTGCTTATTTAAATCTCACACCAAGCACCACACCACTGCATACTCACTTGTGCTTGGGATGATTCATCATCACTCTCATCAAGCACAAGGAGTAAAGTTTTAAAAGGAGAAAATTATAAGTTTTATTCTGCCACCCAATTCACCCCCCCCCTCTTGGGTGACAGCCACGCATTTCATTTGGTATCAGAGCAAGGTCACTTGTTTAAAGGATCCAACGATCTCAAGTGCAAAGACCTAGGCTGACTTGGGTTACAAAATGTGTTTTGAAGGTTTTGATCATACTATCCCACCCGCGTTAGAAAATGCTGAGGTTTACTTATGGAAGGGAAGGATGAAAAGTTTTATACTATCCACGGATTTCAAAATGTGGGATGTCTTTGAAAAGGACTCTGATTTCAAACCAAAAGTAAATTGGACTGAAGAGGAGAAAAATTTATTTTACTTAAACCTTAGAGCAATGCAAATTTTGCACAAAAGTTTATCTGAAAATGATTACCAGAAAATTAAACATTGCTCTAGGGCTATAGATATTTGGAACATTCTTGATACTATGTATGCTTCTAATCAATTTCTTGAAGTTAAGGCTGTCCAAAGCTAATTATGTGCTTCCTGTGAATCCACCTTTGATGAGCTACTGGATGGTGATGTAGTGGAAGCTAGCATCAGTGAAGAAAGTGTCAATCCATGCCTAGAAGATTCAGAAACTGAAGAAAATGAGGTACCTGAACCTGAACCTTCTAAATTGCAAGACACTTATAATGAGTTACATATTGAATTCTGTAAACTTGCAAAAGAAGTTCTAGGCTTGAGAAATAGGAATAGGGAACTTGAGGAACTTATTCTTTCTACAACCAAGGATTCCAAAGTTCCATTCTTAAAAGAAGAATTTTCAAAAGACTCTGAGATTTCAAAAGTTAACAAACATAGTGTCTTTGAAAAGAAAAATGACCAACACAATAATGACAAGAAATCTTATTCTGAACATCATCCTATTGTCTGTTATTATTGTGGTAGAACAGGTCATATTTCTCACACATGCAATTTTAAAAGAAATTTAAATGTAAGGAACAAATATGTATGGATCCCCAAAGGACAAGTAAGGTCCAGTGCTAACCGTGTAGGACCCAAGTACAAATGGGTACCGAAACTTCCTTCCAGTGCCTTACTTGTGCAGGAAAGATCAAGAGTTCCTCTTGCCCCAAAGAAGAGAACTCGTGGTGATGTCACTGCTGCAACCACCTGGTACAATCATAAGAAGCAGTGCGCTACCATAAGGAACAAAGACTTGGTCTCAGGGATAAACTATCACAGAGTTCCATTCAACTATCCTGAGAAGAACAAGAGAGAGAGGATGTCTCAACCAACATGGAGAAAACCTATGAATCCTGACTCTCCTAAGAAAGTGCTTCAGACCAAAGATAAGTATAGAAGATTCCCTTGGGTAAGCAAGGGATCACTTAAGGTTGAAGCATGCAATAATAAAATCTCCTATGCAAATGTCAGATGGACTTATTGAGATGTTACATCAAGCGTCATGTATATGAACATTATATGTCTTATAAGAGTTTACCACAATGTTCATAGTCTACATGCTATCTATGACTATCATTATCAAACTGTGTATAACCATGTGCATATAGTCATAGTTGATTCACAATGCCATATTCATAGAAAATGATTCTTAGATGCATACGAACTTTACACTTCCTACAAACTGACCTGTCAGATCCAAGTTTGGAGACTGAAAAATGGAAAAAGGGATCATTCGGTATTTTGTAGGAAAGAAGATCCAAAGGAACAACAATATTCAAGATCATATCTGAGCAATATGTCAAATCTGAATGAACTGTTGTTTATACTGGGCTCCGAGTGCTACTGCTCCTGAAATTGAAAAGATCAAACACCACATGTCAAGATCAAACAAGCTACTACTTGACGCAAATGTAACCTTGATTATGAAAGCTTGATCGATGTGGATGCACAAGAGAGAACTTCAACAAGTGTGCTCGTTATCAAGATGAGAAGAAATGGTTGCTCTGAACGTGATCTTGAGGAAATCTCGCCAATCTTATATGAGCATTTCTTTCCCCTACTCCTATTGTAGTTTTTAATAGAAAGTTTCTCTTATCGGACAACCTTAAGAAGTCTTAAGAATTGCTTTTAATCAATTTCTGCAAAGATTGTTCAAACCTAAGGCTTTTAGAATTTCATTGTGTTGACAATTTACATATCTTCATAATCTAGCATGAACATTCTTAGGGCATATTTATCAAATTATACTTGTTTATGAAACTGAAAAATATGCAATCTATTTCATACTCCCTGTACTATCTCACTGGTATTTATCCAAAAGAGTATGAGTAAAATTCATGACTTGAGAATGAAACTATGTGAAATTGTGAACTAAATTTTCAAAAGCTGTCTTCACCTTATTAATGCTCTTGTTTTACCAAACTAATCAACAAGCACGTTCTCTTAGAATTCTGGTTATGAGCTGATTAACATAAGGTGACTAGGAAAGTCCTCAGCATGTACACTAATGTTAAATCTAAAAACCTTCACATCCGGAAGCAAATACACTTCCGGAAGCATGTGCAAGAATGGTCTCTCAACTACAGATATAGCCACCAGACAACCACTAAGGGTTAATTAATTTATCCTTATAAAGAGACATTTGGGAATGTTAAGATGAAGTTTAAATCTTCAGAAAACATCTATACTTAATTATTAAAACCTGCCAACTGTGCTAACTTAGGCATCGAAGTGCCAACCTTAAGTTTTGCAGGTCCCTCAATGTTAAATCTTAAGTGAGTCCAACCGGGAGCAAAGCCACTTCCGGATACTCTTTTGCTGGCGCTGGATGATCTCTCAGGACAACCCAGAGCACCTGTATTACCAGAAGCAAAACCACTTCCGGATGATTATTTGCTGGGACTGAGTATTGAAATAAAGCAAGCCAGAGCGCCAGTGGCAAACAAAAAGACACATCACTTCAGAAAACGTTTCAACTTCCTCTCTGAAACGTTGTGCCTTCTCTGACTAATTGAAGCAACACGTGTCATCAGGTGTGTCGTTCCAACTTAAAATCTTACGTGTGAAAAATTTGAAAGAAGATGCCCATTTTATCCTCAGAAGTTTTACCTATAAATAGATGTCATTTTTCACTTTCATCTTTTGCTGCATCTTTTTCACTCACATCATTTTCTCTGAAAAGTCTCTTCATCTTCTCCATCGTGTTCTTCATTTTCTTTACACACTTCTCGCATTTCATCCCTTTTTACCACAACATTCATACAAAAATGGCCGGATCTCATGAATCCAACCCAGTTACTACCCAGAAAACCTCTTCATCCAAGAAACACAAGTCGAAATCTGGGAAATCAAGTCACAAGCACTCTGGTAAATCTGGGCATCATGCAGAACATCGCGATGAACATCGTGAACACCGTGAAGTTTCTGGGCAAACACTGGGGCAGGTTGAAAATATTCAGGGTCAGCCTGAAACTTCGGGTAGAGCGGCAGAACAGCCAGTGGCTTCTGAAAATGAGCAAGCAAGGGAAGCCCAGAGAAAAGGGAAGAAGAAGAAAGTGCAATTTGCTGAAGAGCCTTCCTCCAAGAGGCAGAGGGTTGAAGAAGATGATCCCACAGTATATAGAGATGGGGCATTGGAGAGTGTGGCCGCCAAATTTGAGACATCCACTCCCATCTTCAACCATGGCCTGTTCATCGATCTGGACAAGATAGATGAACTAGGGTTTCCCCATCTGCGCCCTTACTTGGAGAAGTATATGCCTTGGCTGGGCATCAACCAGGACTACAACGTCAACGTCCTGCGAGTCTTCTCCCAATCCCTCTCTGGCAGGGCTAAGTACAGGAAGGTTGATGGGAAAGAGCAAATCCACAAACTCTCCTTCTCCGCCACAGTAAGGGGGAGAACCTTCAGGTTCACGTGGAAGACGCTGAATGAGTTAATGGGGATAACGGATGAAAGCATGAATGAGTGGCTATATCCAGAGGCGCACAAGTACAGCAAGGAGGATCTTGTGAAGCTATATGGCACCGATGGCAAAAAGGTGTCCAAAATGTCTGATTCATACAGACTGCTGTACTATGTTTACTCCCGGATGATGACTCACAAAGGGGGTAACTTCAATGAGTTCGCCAACATTGACAACCCTTGGTTCCCCAGACTTCTCAAACAACAATCTATCAATCCTGGCCAGTTGATCTGCTTAGAGCTTCAGAGATGGTTGACCAATGACAAGTCTGGCCATCTTCCCTATCCCACCATCATTGCCTTCCTCCTTGAGAAACATCTGATCAAGGCTACATCTGCTGTGGAGGAAGAGAATGTCAAGTGTAAGCCTGTGGGAGCAACCAATATTGGGAAGATGGGCATCAGGTACTTCAAGCCTCCTAAGCCCACTCGCTCAGGCTCACAAGCCAGTAGTGCTTCTGGCACTTCAGCCCCCTCTGCATCTGGAGCAGGGGATCAGGAAGTTGACTCACATGCTGGGCCAAGCCGTGTAGCAAGAGTACCAGCCTCTGTTAGGGCCTTTGCCGAGGAAGTAAAGGAAGAGCTTCTCTTCAGATTGCCTGAGTCCTTGGTGGTTCCTCTCCGTGCTGAATGTGAAGCTGGTTTCCAGCATCAAGGGGAGCGGATCCAGCGGCTCGAGGACAGAGTAGGACAGATCGAGAATCACCTTGCCAGGGTGGATGCAAAGTTGGATCTCATTCTCCAACACCTACAAATTCCCCAACCATCTCAAGGTAACCTACCACCTCCTCCTCCTCCTCCTCAAAACCCACCTCCTCCTCCTCCTAATCACCCTCAACTTCCCCCTCCTCCTCCTAACACTCAACAACCTCAGCCACCTCCACAAAATGACAATCAATCCCCTCCATCACCAAACAATGCTCACCAATCCCAACCTTCACCTAACCATGAACACCAAACCCAAGACACACACCAACAATCTCCTAGCCAATCACCCCTTCATTCCAACAACTCCCCATCTCCACAAAACTCCCCATCTACACCTCCCTCATCCACTCGCACACCATCCAACCCCTTAGCCGAACACCTTGGATTTCAAACTGCCATTCACCCCCTCAGCCACATCTATCTACAAGATTACCCACGCCTTCAGCAAATCCCTGAGGATCCTCACGTACCCTTTACCCCATTTACCCCACACTCTTCCACTACCTTCCCTGAATATTCCTCCACCTACCCATTCGAAGGTCTATTCGTAAATCCTTCCTGGTTCCCCAACCAACCCACATCCCCAGAACATACCTTACCTGCCTCCTCCCCAGAATCCTCACCCCAAACTCCACTTAACCCTGAACCTCTACCCTCCTTTTCATCTACTCCATCCCTGGCACTCGCCCTTGTTGATGATGACAAAAGGGGGAGAAATGTGATGACCGTCCTTCGTCTATTCATGAACACAAGGGATGTGCTCAGCCAACCATCCCTCTGGCTTGAAGAAGATATCATGGCTGCCCTTCGCCATGCAATGGAATCACAAAGGCTGAGTGGTGCTGAGAGCCTAATAAGAGGAGAAGCCATAAGATTCATGGAGCAGCAGAGGTCGGCTGAGCGAGGATCACAATTGGAGATGGTTGTCTTTGAGCCAAATGAACAAACTTCACAGCCTGAGTCATCTTCATCAGAACCTCCTCCAACTAAGATAAGTAGAAAGGATATTGAGGAGATAATGATGAAGTGGGGACTGAAGAAGATCAATCACCCTCCTATTGTGATAGCCAAGCCTATCCCCTCATCCACTGGGCAAGAGTCTGAGATCCCCTCGTCTGAGCAATCATCTGCCCCTCCTCCCTCATCTGAGCCAGCAGTCACCTTCAGTGAATCTAGAAGGAAGGCCGTTGCCAAGAAGCGGACCAGGAAAATTATTGCCACCACTGAAACTGCTGAGAGTGAGGAAGAGACTCCATCTGACCAACCTGAGCAAGAGACCTCATCTGCCCAAGTTGAGCCTGAAACCCCAGTAGTTCAAGCAGTTCCTATTCTAAAGGAGGTCAAGTTGGAAATTGAAGACATGACTCCTGAGGAATTCGAAAGATACAGGTATACGGACAAACTCTCCTTTGGTCAGATGGCCTGCCTCGATGCTGACAGAGCAAGGGCCATGCCCACTCCTTCGATTAGCAAGAGCAAAGGGAAGAGTAAGGGGAAAGGGAAAAGGAAAGCCCAGGAAGTTGAGGAGGACCCCAACTTCCCTGTATGGAACGTAAAAATTCGGGCTGTTCACTACCCCAATGGAGAGGTCGCCTACTTCGATGATGCTACAGGATTCCCTGGGTATGAAGAAGTAGAGAACATGAAGAGGGCATTCGAGGAGTCTATTGAATCAGAAAGACTCAGACGAGAGAGGGATGAAGAAGAGCTTCAGCGAATAATTGCCCAGATAGACCAGAATGTGCATGAGGCTGAGATCACCAAGCTTCAGAAAGAGAGTGAAGAGAGACAGAGGGGGAGGGAGAGGAAAAAGAGACACCAAGTCTGAACCCCCAATCCAAAACAAAACCCCAAATCCAAACTTTCGTTTTAACTTGGAAATTTTCTTGTTTTGTTTTCATGCATACTTTCATACCTGCTTAGTGATAATTACTTGTAGATATTCTTCACTTGTAAATGTTATTTGATTGTATACTCTGACTTGTAACTCTTACTTGTCAATAATATTTGTTCAAGTTACTTGTTCTTATCCATTGCTTTTACTCTTTTGCTAATCCTTCCTTAGGAACTTAATTGATAGAACTAGGTTTGTCATCATCAAAAAGGGGGAGAATGTTAGAATCTTAAGTTTTGATGAAGACTAAAATATAAAGGAATAGGCCAAGTACTTAGAAAGCAAAAGGATAACATAGGATCCCAAGTAAGAGTGCAACCGGATGTGGATTTACTTCCGGATAGACTAGGACTCGCGCATGCAGAAAAATGATTTATCCCCCAGCGGCAGCGAGTAACTCACTAGGGATTTAACTTAGTCCATGAGCATTAGATAAACAAAACCTTAAGACTAAGCTATGATTCAACCGGAAGTGAAATTGCCTCCTGTTGGATTTTGACTGACGCAGCCTGATAAAATAGAATAACCCCAAGCGTCAGTGAATCAGCCTCGTCAAGTGAAATTGCTTCCTGATAGATTTTGACTGGCGCAGACTGATAGAATAGATATAACCCTAAGCGTCAGTGAGTCTACCTCGTCAAGTGAAAGTGCATCCGATAGCGTAGTGACTAGCGCTGACTGTTGGATTGAAGAACACTGAGCGAGAGTGAGTAATAGTAAACAAAATCCTTCATCCAGTGGTTTTACTTCCGGATGTAGAAGTGCTTCCGGATACATCATAGACTAAGAGGACTAACGTTCAAAATACACAATACACTAAGTCAGAACCTAGTCTAAGTAAGACTACTCCCCATAGCAAACAAGCTTCCCACAGCATGTATAGTTCTTACTATATTTGATTATATATTGCTATGTTGGACTAACTAGTATGTGCAGAACTTAGTCACACTTCCGGATGCAAATGCGCTTCCGGATGGAAAGACTCTTGACATTGGAATTCAGAGATTAACACTTGCAGAGCAAGATTGCCACTTCCGGATGAACGATGTTCATCCGTCAGCAAGAGTACAAGAGTCAACATCACATACTCAGAAGTCAGAATGCTTTTGTCAGAGCAGAGGTGTCAGGACTACTTTTCAGAGATAAAGCAAGTCAACCCTGCTAAGCATTAATGAAGATGTACTTCTCAACGGTAACATGGGATTAACGGCTATACTCAAACGTTCATATTCAACCTGCCGCCCAAGAAGCCGAGTATAAAAGGAACATCTACATTCAGAAGATGTGGGGAAGAATAGAGCATATTATCTGATGTATTATCTTCTACATTCCTCTCATCTTCTACTCTCAGATCTAGAGTTGTAACATTCTTAGAGAGCAATTCAATTGTACTTAAGTGAGTAACATTATCTACTCTTAGAGAAAGTCATTTGTACTTAAGTGATTATCAAAATCAGTTCATAGAGTGAACATATCATTAAATCCTCTAATTGATAGAGGCTGTTCTAAAGCTTGTGCTTGAAGAACAGAATTGTTATATTACAATAGTAAGGGGGAGCATTTAGAGGTTGTCTAAATCTCCATAGGTTGCAAGTTAGCCCGCAAAACTTGTGGTTGGAAGGTTGCAGGTGATCCCGTTATAAAACCTGTGGTTGTAAAGGTTTGCAGGTGAACCCGTTGTAAAACCTGTGGGTTGTTAGGTGAACCCGTGTTCGTAAAACCTAAAGTGTAAAGGCTTTCTTGTGCCTGGCTCAAACAAGAAGTTTAGTGGATTGAAAATCTTAGGTGGAGCCTGGGGACTGGATGTAGGTCTGGAAGTGACCGAACCAGGATAAACTCGCTTGTGCATATTCTGCTTATTTAAATCTCACACCAAGCACCACACCACTGCATACTCACTTGTGCTTGGGATGATTCATCATCACTCTCATCAAGCACAAGGAGTAAAGTTTTAAAAGGAGAAAATTATAAGTTTTATTCTGCCACCCAATTCACCCCCCCCTCTTGGGTGACAGCCACGCATTTCATTATATGCCTCTTGAAGTTCAGAAAAAGTTACCTCACTGTCCTCCTGGATGGGATCAAGATCTGAAGATGCTTCCTCATCATCTTCTCTGGCAACCAGGCAGAGATTGGCACCCTCTTCCTCATCACTTGCTTCCTCGTCTGAGCTATTTACCCAGATGGAGGACACAAAGGCTTTTCTTTTGTCCTTTCCTTTCGATCTCTGCAAGCTTGGACACTCAGCCTTGAAGTGGCCAGGCTTTTTACACTCAAAGCACACTGGTGCCTTTTCCTTCTTATATCCTCTCCTCTGGCTGGAATCACCTTTCTGAAAGCCTCCTTTCTTCTTGAAGAACTTTCTGAATTTCCTCACCATCATTGCCATTTCTTCGTCATCGATGTCCTCCTCATCATCCTCATCATCACTATCATCAATCTTATCCTTGCTGGGAGCAACAAGGGCAAGATTCTTGGTTTTAGATGAGGCTTGAGGAGCTCTCTGAGCCAGCAAGGTTGGTTCGTATTTAGCCAGTGAACCAAACAGTGCAGTGATGGAGCTGGTTGACTCCCCTTGGACTTCCTGCAAGATGGTAACTTTGGTGATCCAATCACCTTTCAAGACTTTTAAAATCTTGCTGACTTGTTCTCTTTCAGGAATATCTTTGCCCAGGGAGGCCAGGTTATTGATAAGATGAGTGAACCTGAGCTCCAGCTCTCTGATTGGCTCAGTTGGACTAGTCATGGCAAACTTGTGAAACTCTTCTACCAACATCTTGACTCGTCTTGCTTTCACTCCCTTGGTTCCAGAGTGAGTAGCCTCAAGAGCCTCCCACATATCCTTAGCAGTTTTGTGGTGGCTAATCCTGTGAAACTCCTTAGGACTAAGGGCGCATTGAATGTAGTGCTTGGCCCTGAAATTTAGCTGGACTAGAGCATAGTCCTCGTTGGTATATCTGGATCGCTGCTTTGCAAAGCCATCATCATCTAGAGGGGTGTGGTCTCCATGTTCAATTACATCCCAGAGTCGGATGTCGCTGGACTTGATGTATGTCTCCATTCGGAATTTCCAGAATGGATAGTTATACCCATCAAAGCCTGGAGGCTTGTTGGGTTGAATAGAGACATCTGGCAAGGAATAATCTGTATCCATTACTGGATCTTTACTTTCTAGATTCGTTGGAATCAAGTCAGAAAGACCTGCTCTGATACCAAATGAAAGTAATGGATGCACAAGAGGGGGGGTGAATTGTGCTACCTAATAAAATTCAAACAATAGCAACACAAGGGTTTATACTGGTTTGGTCTTCTTGACCTACGTCCAGTTCTCAACCACCCAGGTTGAGTTCCACTATCCCCAGGTTTTACAACGGGTTCACCTGGGACCTTTACAACCGCAAGTTTTGGACGGGATCACTTGCAACCTTACAACCACAAGTTTTTCTCAAGGCACACTTGCAACCTTGCTAACTAACTCCCCCTTACTTCCAGCAAGGGTTCAACCTTTACAAATAAAGGATTTTCTAAACTTAGTTCTCTTAAAGAACGGATAATGTTACACACTTAAGTACAATTAATGCTCTTAATACAAGAAGAGACTTAACAACAAAGAGTACAAGATAAGTAGATGAAAAGAACTCTCAATGCGTTAAATGCTCTTTCTCTTTTCTGGGCAGCTTTGAATGCTTGAAGGATTTCTTAGTTTCTCACTCTAGCTTTCTTCAAGATGTCAAAGATATTAGTTGCCTTCATAAATGAAGGTGAGCTTCTTTATATAGTCTTCAAGTATTCTCACTCTTGGTAGGTGGGTTAGCCGTTTGAATATGGCCGTTTTCCCCATGTTACCGTTTGCCCATTTAATGCTTCATTAATGCTTAGCAGGGTTGACTTGCTTTATCTCTGAAAAGCAGTTCTGACAACTCTGCTCTGCCAAAAGCATTCTGACACTGCACTGCTCTGAACGTTCTGACATTCTGATTGCTTACGGAAGCGGATTCACATCCGGAAGCAACTTTACTTAGTGTGCTGCACTTTGAACGTTAGTCTAGCAATATAAACACATAGTCACATGCAGTGGGAGTTCACTAGGTCTAAGGAAGCTTTCTTACATCCGGAAGCAATTCCACATCCGGAAGCACTTCCACTGGACGATGGGTTATGTTCACATTTTACTCACTGACGCTCAATGTTATCCATTCCAACAGCCAGCGCTAGTCACTAAGCAATCAGAAGCAAATCTACTGGACGTTGGGTTATGTTCACTGGCGCTCAGTGTTATCTATACCAACACCCAGCGCTAGTCACTAATCAATCGGAAGCAACTCTACATCCGGTTGCATCTTAACTTAATCTCAAGGAATTTTATACATTTAATGTTGTTAGACTGAGTTATTACTTAGTGATGTACTTGCTATCGCTGGGGGATGAGACGTTCATCCGAGAGCGCTAGTCCTAGTCTATCCGGAAGTAAATCCACATCCGGTTGTACTCTTACTTGGGGTTCTATATTAACCTAATATCCTCTAAGTGTTTGCCTAGTTCTTTCATATTTTAGTCTTCATCAAAACTTAAGATTCTAACAATGACTAATTAGTCTGAATAACCTTTGAAACCTACTTCCCTTTCCTGATGCTTGCGCCTGTGCATGAGTACCTGCAAAAATGTGAGCAATCGTGGGATGAGACAATTTGTCCCAGTAATCACCACTTAACTCACTATAACAGTGAGATGTGCGGTAGCGAGGGCGTCTAAAGGGTATCACATTTTATTAAAACATTGCAGCATTTTTTAAACGCCACCATATACCAATTATTTGTTTAAGAAAATAAAATTAAAAAAATTGGTACTTTCCATCATTTATCATTGGGGCATTTTTAAAACGCTGCATGTACCAGTTATTTTTTTTAAAAAAATTAAATTAAAACAAATTGGTACTTTCACGCGTTTATTAAGACATTGCGTCAATTTTTTGATCGCTGCCATGTACAAATTCTTTTTGAAACAAGATAAAAAAATGTTGTTTTGATTACAGAAACACTTTGCGGCATCCTTTATACAATAATAGCAAAACCTCCCGCCACTTTTTCTCTTCACATTTTCTCCATCGTTTTCCGTGCAGTGCCCTCACTAGACTCATTTTACTATTCACCAGACTTTCCTCTTTTTTTAATGCTTTAATTTTTTGGTTGAATTTGAAATTTAAAACTTCCCTCATACTTCTTTTTAGAATATTATTATTTTATTGCCCATTCTCTCTCTTCTGAAGCCTCTCTTCTCCAACCTTCTTCTTTTTTGATTCCCTCTCATTCTCTCTCACTTCACCGTCACCTCATCATCTCCTTCCCATTGTTCTGCCTTCGATTCTCTTCTCTCACAAATCTTTCAACTCCTCATCCCTTCCTATTTTCCATTTCAGCACCTCCTCCCAATTTCCCCACCCCACTTCACACTCATACCTCCCTTTTCTTTACAAACCAACTACAAAACAAGATCCATTTGTCCCACATCATGACAACAACTTTCTCCACGAACAAAGCTTCACATATTGTGCTCCATTTGTGCTTAGGTGAGTTGCCTCTTCTCTTCTCATTTCTACCCATTTTCGTAGAGAGACATTAGAGAAAGAGACGTCTGAGTTTAAACTCATAAAAATGATGATTAAGCTTCGATTATGACGTTTTGTGAAGACTTTTTCAAGATTCATTTTGTATTTGGTTGCTTTTTTCGAAACCCTGCTTCTCACGAGTTTGTTGTCGCTGCTACCTTGGTCTTTTGTTTTCTATTTGATCATTGTGCTTCTGATGTCTACTTGGGTAATATGGAAGATGAAGTGATTGTTGTTGTGGCTTGATGGTAATGAATAATTTAAATGTTTTAGGGTTTTAGTTTAGTGGATTTATATCATTGATTGAATTGATTTTTTCATTTCATCTCATTAATGTATTACTCTCTTTGACATTCAGGTCATCCTCAAATTCCTTCATCAATTTTTTGCAACTAAAGTGCTTTTAAACCTTGATATCCCAGAAGTTCAAGGTTTGCTGAAAAGGTTTTGCTTCCACTATGTTCCTCTCTTTATTCCAGTCCTAATTTAAATATTTTACTTCACTGCTTATTAATCTTCTTTTTATTTTCGTTTTTATTGGATTATGCCCTTTTCTATTAGTGTTCAAGAGTGGGACAACAACACAATTCACCTAATCAAATCCCTCTTAAAGGAGTCGAGTGTCGGGAGGGGAGCATTTGCTTAATCTTCAATTTTTCAGGACCGTTTATTTAAGAAAAATGTTATGTTTTTCTTTCTTCAAGGGATTGCTTTTTTAACATGTTTCAATGGGCCCACTATTCATATTTGTCATATATTTTAATTTTCAGTCATGTCTTTTGCTAGCAGTGAAAGTCAGTAATGTTGTTTCAGTAATGTTGTTGTGATTGTTTTCGATTTGTTCTGATAAATGTTACCTGCAGATAAAAGGATTTTGAAAAACTGACACTGTTAGCTTTCATTTGACATGCATGTTCATTGATTTTTTCCAAAAATGAAAATAGCATATATCTCATAACCACACTTACAAAGGACAGGTAAGGGGAGAGTGTGATCTTTTTCTGGAAATTTCATATTACCATCTAATTTGACCAATCTTAGCAGTATAGAAGGGCGATTTATTTGTTATGTGAAATTTTTTACTTTTCTACTAACATATCTATTTGATAAAATCATTAATTCTTTATCATACCTTATGATATTGCAGTGAGTGCTGTTAGTTGGTGGTCTTATGTGCTTGCAGTGTTGGGTTTATTTACACGACAAACTATTTGGGCAGTTGTAGTCACTGAAACTAGCAGGAAAGTGAAACTTCAGTACTATGGCTTCAAACATGCTTCTGCTGAAAGGTAATAGCAGATTATTTTCATGCTTATGAAGCTCAAAATGATTATGTTTTGTGCAATGCTATTGATTTAGTCATGTAGACTGCCTGACATTATTGTTGTCTTTATATTTGAAGCAGAGAGCAATTTGCTATTACTGAGGTGGAGCCCTATATCCCTAGATAGTCAATCTTTTAGGAATGCAACATATTTTTACCACCACTTACCTCAGCATTTCCAAGTGTTGTTGCAGTGTTTGCATGATCTATCATTTAGTTTAATTAATATAACATGAATATTTCAAGTTTTCATAATGATCAATGTTTCAATAAATCAGTAGAAAAAAACTCAATTCCTTATGCCTACGATAATATCAGTGCAAGCATTTGTTTGAAAGGTCAAAGAAATGTCTCTTTTCACGAAAATTTTGTGGACGTATTGGTTAATACCTGCTAAAAGTTTTTGGTTATATGTTAGTTCCTATCACTCCTTTCAATTGCATGATCTAATTGTTGCATGTATTATGCATTTGTGGATTAACATTTAGTCATGTTCATCTATATCATATTATACATTTATCCCATGCCAATTTATTCATTTGTAGAATATTACTAAAAGTCTCTATTATTTGGTTATATGCAAGTTTTTTTTGAAGAATTGTTGGTTTTCCTCCCACCATTTAATATTGTTCTATCATTGCAGAATGTACATTTGGCAGGAGTTGACATTGGATTTTTTGTTCTGTAACACCTTATCTTTTATTTGCACTCTTAAGTGGTCTTTTGAGCTATGTTGTGCTATTTTGTGTGCAGCCATCCTTTATGGTTGCAGCCGTTAGGAAGATTTTTTTTTCTCCTACAAAACAAATGTAGTGGTTGCATTGTAACAATACTTAAATTTAAGAAAGTAAAATCCTCTGTGCATCGCACGGGAGTTCGATCTAGTTTATATAAATGCAATGTATTCATATTTTTCAAAAATATAATAATTAATTTTATTAAGAAATTAGAATAGATACCTTATTGGAAATTTTAATATAGTATGCATTAAATATGTACTTCCTCTGTTCCTAAATATAAGATCACTTTTAAAATTTAACTTATTCCTAATTATAATATCACTTTCTAACTTTTCCAAACTTTTCCCAAATTAACCCTACAATGCATATCTACAATAACAAGCAAAAGAGGGAGAGTGAGGATAAAGATAGGATGGGGTAAATTGGTAATATCATGTGTAAATAAATAACTTAACTAACTTTCTTTAAATTAGGGAAAGTAATCTTATATTTAGAAATAGAGAGAGTTTTATATATGGAGCACTCTATTAATTAGGAGGGTTTCTACACCTTTGCCAAATTTATGGATTGTGAGACTATTATTATTATTATATGAAAAGCCATGCAAGTACAGCTGACCAGTAGTTTGTAAATACTTAATATAATAATAATAGTGGTTTGTGGGCAATATATATGCATGAGAGTGAGAGGGCGATTGACACTGTAAGCCACCTTGTTAACGAATATATTATTAGCTATGGTTGGTGGCATTATATACACATTAAGGTTTTAAGAGTCACGATATTTATATTTATGCAAGATCAAATGAAAATAAATGAAAATGAATAATTACAAATTGCTATTGAGATTCTTTAAATCTCACTGTTTTACAAAGAATCAGAGAATAGATAAATATATAGTAATATTATAAAGCAAGATAGGAGGGATGTCTGCTAGGCCCTATGTATGATAAAGCTTATATGTTTTGTATTTTTGATTATTTATTTATATGACACATGTTGGGAGTATGTCCACATATACACACACAAACACATGACTTAAAATAAACATTTATTGTTCTTGAATTCTATTGAAATCAAACAGCTTACTTATGTATCTTCAAGTTAATAAATCACTGAAAAGATATTTTAAAATATGCTTTCTATGACTTACATGGGTCAAGGAGAGCCGGCAATAAGTAATAACAAATGCACTCTTACATATTGGTTAATATTTTTAAATACCAATTTACTATTTATTAACTCATACATTGTATAAGTTAATTTTTATCTTAAATTGATAATTTTTGAATTTCATCTCACCCATCACGTTAATGTGTATAAAAACTCATATAAAGGTATTATTAATTTGATGAATTTAATAACTAATTTTTTAAATAAAAATAAAAATAATTAGAATAAAAGTGGTTAAGAAGGCACTCGTATTATCTTAGCTTAAAATAATTTCCTCCTCAGTATATAAAACGGGCCACATTTTCCCTCCGATAAGAAGGCAATTTTCATAGATATATTTCTTTCATTTTCCCTAAAACAATCAAGATTAATACAGACTCCACCGAGGTTGTCAACTTGCTGAGGCAGGGTTATCCGAGCAATTATCCCTTCAGTGAGCTTGTTGAAGAGGCCCGCAACCTGCTCATGCGGCACTGGGAAATTACTATTAGACATGTACCTAGGGAGGATAACCACCAAGCTGATCGCATGGCTCGGATGGGACACAATATTGCAGGAAACTACTTGTTCTTTGAAGAACCACCTGATAGCCTGAATTGTCCTTAGATTTAGCATTAGAGTAGGATTTTCTCAGCTTTTCTTCTCTTTTAGTGTTATGTGTTAGGAATTGATGTATCCAGTTATCTTCAAAAAAAAAAAAAAAAGTAATCCCAATTTTGAAGGAAGCTAAAATGTGGAGGCCACGCTCCGAAGCTTCTTTTAACTTAGGAGTTAGGCGAGTATTACATTCCGCTTTCCCTCCCGCCAAACACAATCTCAAAGAGCCCGAAACTGTGTCTAATAAACAGGGGAAATATCAACAGAGACAAGGCAAAGCAGTTTTTAGTGAACTTTGGTTTGCCTTTCGAAATCATTGCTTGGTTGTCACTAGCAAATTTGCTTGACATTCCCAAGTCGCGGGAACGATTCGGCATGCTTCACGGGCCACCCTGTATTCTGAAATGTAGGAAAATTGCTTCACTAGCCCTCTGTATTCTGAAATGTAGGAAAATAGAGTCTACCCTTAGTGAGTTAGGACCATACCCAAATGAAATTGGGGCCATTATGTAAATATGGAAAATATGGTTTGAAAGGAGTAATATTTCCCCATAGATTTAAAGTTAAATCAATGTGTCTTTTCACATGGGATATGACTTTTCCATTGACTCATTATAAATACATGAAGCCTATTGGAAAAAGTTAAGTCACAATTGATTTTATGTGTAGAAAAACAAATTCCTTTCTCTCATTCTTTCTATTTCTTCCTCATGTGCATTTATTGTATATTGTAGTCAGATTCCAATTGGTGATCCGACTTCGTGTGGGTACCCGGTCAAGTCAATCAACAATCCAGGCATGCTCGTGTTAGAATCTTAAGTTTTGATGAAGACTAAAATATGAAAGAACGAATCAAGGACTTAGAAAGCAATAGGTTAACATAGAATCCCAAGTAAGAGAATCCCAAGTAAGAGTGCAACCGGATGTAGATTTACTTCCGGATAGACTAGGACTAGCGCTCGCGGATGAATGACTCATCCCCCAGCGAGAGCAAGTAATTCACTAGGGAAATAACTTAGTCCATAAGCACTAGATATACAAAACCTCAAGACTAAGCTAGGATTCAACCGGAAGTGATTTTGCTTCCTGTTGTATTTAGACTGGCGCTGGCTGTTGGAATAGATGACACTAAGCGTCAGTGAACATAAGCCACGTCCAGTAGAATTGCTTCCGATAGCTTTGTAACATCCTGAAAAATTTAATTCAGGATTAGAGAGTATTTTGGGAAATTTTGGAATTTTTAGGAATTTTTGGTGATTTTTAAGGACATTTGGAAAATTTTGAGTAATCAATGTACATATAATTAATTAAGAAATGAAGAGTTTGAAATATGAGGGAGTGGTAAAGCTAAAAATATTTTGAAGTTTAGGAAGATTGGAGGCTGGTTTAAGTGGTTTTAAATCAAAATGAGTATACTATGGCGAGTTTAGGCCTTAATTATCAAAAACCACCCTTATTTCTCCTTAACCAAACACACCCTTCCTCATTTTTCTTTAAAAGTCGGCCCCCCCCCCATATATTTTTTCTTCATCTTCGCCTTCTCCTTATTCCGTCTTCTTTCTCCCTCCGTCTCAAGCGAAGCAGCGGCGGCGGCAAGCCTGCCGCCATACTTCACTCCTCTCTCCCCTCTCTCGTGAGCTCCGACTTTTCCTTCCTCCGCCGTCCATTCCCTTCGTTCCGGTGAGCTTCATCTCCTCACCGTCTTCTTCATCTTCCGGCGAGGCTTCGTCGATTCCGGCAGAAATCATGGAGTACGACGGTGGTAGTCACCTTAGTGGCCATTTTCCGGCGAGTTCTGACGGCGGTTAATGGCGGAATCTGGCGACAATGAGCTCAGGTAGCTATAATCTTTCCATTTTGCTTTCTTTTCTGCTATACCGGGTGAGATGTTGGGGAGGCATAACTGATTGAGGTGGGGATTCTGAAGTTTGGGTCAAATAATAAGCTGGAATAATACTAAACTTTATATTTTTGTGTGTTTTGAGCAAAGATTTGTGAGTGGATTAAGAATTTGATGGTTTCTATGAAAACCCTAAGATTGGACAGCCCTAATCTGTCCATGTATAAGAGGACTTTAGGTCCAAAATTTCTAAATTTCTAATTAGGAATCTGTTGTGATGTTGTTATAATTGTGGGATTGATGTTAGGTGGCTACATGTACATGTGAGGGTGTTGATTTTATTCTTTGCCCTCTCCTCTGTCAAATGAATTTGGTTTTATGCGGTATACTGAAATATGTGTGTGTGTATGAGGAATGTGCAATAAGGAATTATGTTAGTTTGTAAAGCATGAATGATTTTGTTTGTGGTGGATAAAGTTGGTATGCTATTAAATTGTGCTTTCTGCAGGTTTTGGAATAGTTTTGTAGTTTTTGGGGTTTATTTTATATTCTGGATATTTGATAAAAGATAAATTTGCGGTATGTATGTGGTTTATGTGTGGATTCTTTATTTAGTGCATCTGAATATGTTGTTATAGTAATGTGCCCTTGTTGAATTGCTGACCTTTAAATTCTGGATGTAAAAGTATGATGAAATAGTTTGGTTGCATTACATGTTCTATATGTGAGTTGTGTAATTTTAGATTTTTGAACTCTCCTTTCTCCATTCATCAAATTGGATTCTGGTTGCTGCATATTAGTTTCTATTTATGATTAAATGGAATTTGAAGTTATGTTAGGATATTTGATTGAGCAGGACATATGATTAATGGGACGTTATGTTAATAGTGATATTTCATGGTGAAAACATGATTATTACTCAAGTAAATTAACTAGAGCTGGAGATGTTTTTCATGAATGTATAAAGTTGATGTTTTTGCTGATATATGTGAATGTTAGACTTCTCTAGTGTTCTCCTATAAATAGCGACAAGTATGATAGAATTGTTTAGGAACTTTGTTGAAGTATGATTGAAAATGGTTATGATTTTGTATGTGTTTATTTCCAAGTTTCTTGTCAATTTGAGAGTTGTTGAAATTGGTCCTTGAAGGTATGATTCATGATTAGATGTTGGGATTTAATGATTTGCTAAGTACTAAAGAAGGGTAGGATTTTGCTTGGAATCAAATGATTGGTTAGAATGATTCTAAAAGTTATATGCTTTTTGTATGTGTACTGATTATGTGTGATGTTTTTGGTTTCTCTTTTCTTTCTTGTCATGGTCAATGGGTCCTAAGGAAATTTGCGTTAAAATGGTTGGATTTAACGGTGGTATAAAAGTACATTATGCTATATATGTTAAACAATATTCTGATGTGCCTTACTTTAAGGTTTGAAATCAAGATTTAAATCTGACTTTAATATTCTATTCCATGATTTTTAAGTGCAAACAAGCTTTATTGCTTTCTTTTAATCCATGAGACAGGTTGGTTCGAGTTATTAAAGAATTCTTGAAGTTTAGATGTGTTTGCTTGTATGTTAGATTTTGTTTTGCTATTCAAATTGGTCCTAGCTTGGAGGTTCTAATTTTCAAAACAAATGCTTACGTAATAAGTCATCTAAAATTATAGTTTAGTTGTGTATGTGTGAATTGTATAAGGATGATAACAAGATTAAAGAATGAGAAATGCTATGATATGAATAATGCATGTGTATGAGAAGTGCAAATGGTGGGAAATGTTTGAGTTCTTTGATATTGATCATGTTGTTTTGTAAATGTGTATGTAGCAAACTTAAAATCTAAAATGATTAGAGAATTTGAAATGGAAAAGGGAAAAATGGGTAGTAATTCGAACGAGAGAGACGTCAAAGTATTATAAAGTGAAAATGATATTAATATATACCATTATGTATCATATCATTATAGGAGCATATAATGATGATTATACTTGAAGGGGAGGAAACGGTGAGGAAAGGCAGAAAAGTGCTAAAGGGCGACAGGTAATCACACTTACCCTTGCTATAACATTGAGGGTGACGTTAGTTAGGGATTTTGTAAAAATCCCTTCTCACCCTCTATATATATATATATTATCTTTAAAATGGTATTTTTATACAAAACAGGCTATCGGGTGCCTTTCAAACACGATTATTTTCATATAAAGAAATTTGAAACACTACATATATATTACTCTGGCTGTGGTTGGTATTGATCTGGAATGATTGTGGAAGGTATATAGATAGGTATAGTGTTAGACAGTGACTTGAGAAATTATGGAAATAGAAAAGAGTGATAGATGTTGAGTTTGAGATTATGGTGAACTATGTGGTGGAAAACATGAAATGTGAGATTGAAATATTGAATGAGGTTGAAGTTGATGGAATATAGAATAGGGATTGCTAGTATTGCATGACACTGATTACTAGTACCGTCGGCCGATGTAACCTATCGATCTGCGCAATCGATAGGTTAATTGTACAGGTTCCTCGGATTTTAAAGGAACCAGGGACGTTTTCACTTTTTATAGTGCTCCCTTTTCAGGGACGTTTTCACTATTTAAAGTGCTCCCTTTTTATGCTTTCAGATTTGAGACTGGGCACAGTGTCAATCACGTTTATTTTCGTCTGTTGAGTTGATTTGGAATTGACTGAGGGATTTGAGTGATATGTGGGAAATAGAGATGATGAATTTGAATTGATTTAGAAGGGGGAACTTGAATGATGAAGGAAAGACTTAACTTGTATATATATATAGTATTGGTTTTAAATGTGGTACCCTTTAGACGCCCTCGCTACCGCACATCTCACTGTTATAGTGAGTTAAGCGGTGATTACTGGGACAAATTGTCTCATCCCACGATTACTGACATTTTTGCAGGTATTCATGCACTGATGCAAGCAGCAGGAAAGGGTATTAGGTAGTAGGAGCTATATAGGCTATTTAAATTGTATATTGCCAATTTGTATAGGCCTGCATACGTTTCCGCATATATTTATATGTATTTGATATTTTTGAACATTAGGTTGTTTATTTTTCTAACCATGTTAGGTGATTCTTTTCTAACATGGTTAGCTATTAATTATCCATGATAGTATTCAGGTTGTATTAGTTTATTCTTTCCTATCATGGATAAATTATAAAAGGTTTAGAATAATCTTTTCTAACTATGATAGAGATATTAATATTATGGAAATTCCTTTTTCTATCATAGTTAGATTAGAGCTTAATGAATTGAAATAAATATTATTGGTTAATTAGGTAATTAGTAACACAATGTAACAACTTGGTTATCAGTATTTGGTATACGATAACCCTGGACTGTGCTGCATTCCATATAGATTGGCAATATACATTCTTAGTATTCCCTTCCTTCTGTGCATGAATATCTGGCCTTTTTGAGAGGATTATCGCTCGTCCCGTGGTGGGGAGAGAGTGATAAGAGAAATTGAATAGGTACTGTGGAGAGATTGAGATGAACATAGAAAGAATAACAAAACTAATGTTGATATGTATAAAATTTAGGAAAAATAGCGAAATAAGGATGCTTCTCTGGGGTCTCGAGTATAGTTATGTGCCGGCCATAATCATAGTCGAGGCATCATGAGATACCTTATTGGGTTAAGGGACTAAGAGAAATCGAAAATGACAATTAATAATGAATACAATGTGAATAAGAATTGTTGACCTTGTATTGTAGTTTAGCAATTTTTGAATTGTTTGGTTAGTTGATGAATTAACTTGTTTTGTTTGATTGTTTCAATTGAAATTTTACTTAAATTGTTATTTTGTTATTATTTGTGTATGTAAATGTCCAAATTAGTTGTATTAGTTGCTTTATTCTGTTGATAGGTGATTAATTTGTTAACTGATGATCAAGTTATTCTATCCAAGTGATTTCAATTAAATTCTTATTATAACTTTTATTGATTTTATTCTTCCTCTTCTATGTTTCGATTATCTTTCAATTAGTAATGGTTGGAGATTCCATCATCATGGGTAGTAAGGATTGTTGCCCATTTATATTAAGCGGCTGGAGGCTTCCTCACTAAATTTAGTGACTGGAAGCAGCCCCCTTGATTATAGATGTTGGTAGCCCTTACTTCTTCATGAGTGGATGTTTCCCATCATTATTAAGCAAAATAACGGTAAGTTGTTTATTTAAAATTGATTATTGTTTTAATTGAAAAGGTTTTGCAAATTGATATTATGTGATTGAAAAAGTTCTGGTTGATAATTGTTGGTAAGCTTGTTATCATTTGGTTGATTGATGGATTTAAGTATTGTGAAATTCATCTTGGGTGTTAGATGTCATAGATTATGTTTTAAGAATGATAAAACAATGGATATTTTCTTTACCCTTATGATTTATGTTATTGATACTCATTCATATGAAGTAAAAAGTATTAGTCATATGTAGATATTAAGTTATTTCTGATTATTTGATTGAAAATCTGATTGTAATTAATTGTTACTCACGATCCGTTTTGTTGGGAATAATGATGATGGTGTGATATGTACTATTATGCTTGTATGTTTAGGCTTGGGTTGATTCTATTGTATAATTGCTTGTGTTTGATAGGTTCATGGGAAAGAATATATGATATTAGAATTAAATGAGTATAATCCCTTCACATGTTTTATTTGTGATTATGAAGTCGTGTTTTGCGTTGGTTGGAATTAAGTTTGATTGGGGGGATATATGATCCTTGTAACTGTAACAGTGGACCTTTGTGGATCTTTCTTTGGGTATGACTTTGGGCTAGGGTTTTCATGGCCGACTGGATTGAAATATATAGGATTCTTATATATGCTCTACTTGGTAAATGAACTAGAATTGTGAAGTGATAGTATGGGTTTTAAAACATGGTGGAAAGCATGAAATATGGTTTCTTTTATTGATTTAGTCTATTGAAAATGGAGTCAGTAAGTGTCTCATGGTGAAATTGTGAACCACAATTACTGAGGTGGATTGACTTTGTTTTGAGTGAATCTTGGTTGGTTGATTGCAAAGGTGTGGAAATATATTAAAGTGACTAAAGTTGTTATTATTGATTTTTATTTATGATGGTTTTAACAATGAATTAGGTCGGATTTTGTGATGTTTGAAATATGGGCTATTTAGAAGTGAATTTTATTGTTTTGTCATGTTAATGGTGAAATCTATGATGAGTTTAATGCTACTATGTGTACGTAATGGTTAGGAACTTATTTGGGTGTTAGTTCCTATGAGTAATCCAATTTGGTAATATAAAAATATAGTTCAAATTTCATTAAGAGTACATGGCTCACAAGAAAAATCTATAATGGTGTTGTTTTTGTTTTGAAACGATCAAAATGATTTAGGTTGCTGTAAACTATGTTTAGGGTTGCTGATATGAGTTGATATAATTATGCCTCTGTTTGGTTTGAGTGTATGTAAGGATTGTAGGCATGCAGTTTGGACGCCTATTGATATTTTTACTTGAAATGTTAGTGAAGAAAATTCTGTTTGAGTGGTATGGCTGTGTCCATGATGGATTGCAAGGAGTTTAGTTTTTGTTGTATCATTTGCCAACGAACTAGGAAATTATTTATGTTTGTATAGCTTTGTTGTCCTTTAGATGGGAATTTGTAAGAAACTAATTTTTGGGTTGTTGGTGACATCGAACAAAATAGGCGGTAAATGAATTGAATCTTTTGGTTGGAAAAGAGACTCAATATTTCTTTTCTTTCTTCTATCGTGTTGATGCTTATTCTACTAGGTCAGAAACTATTAAACTTTTACATATGCAATTGGCTCAAGTAATAAGACATAAATAAAAAGCTTTGTGTATATTCATCAACGTCGATTTGATATGTTAGGCATGTGTTTGAGTAGTAGAGAAGATATGAGGATCTGAGTAGGAAATCAATTTTTGCATGTTGTATTTGGATCATATTTGTTCGTGATTTACTGGTGGTTTAGTTATGATAAGGATCATGAATGTGATTTTGAAGGAAAGTGAGAGAAAAGGAAGTAAAACGATATAAAATATTAATGATTAATTGGATATTAGTTGAGGAATTTTGGGAAATTGAAGGAATTTCTGATTGGAGTTTAATTGAAATGTTGTTCCAAATGTTAAATGACTTACTGTAGGAACGACTGTGATTGGAAGTGTGACCATTTAAATAGTTGAAAGACGAAGGACTATAGTCGAGGAAAGACAATAGTTTGATTAAATTTGGGAAAGACAGTTGTATATGCCTTGCCAATTAGGATGTTGGACTATCATATAGGTAATTTGAGATTAGGGTGACTAGTAAGTGAGGGTGAGCTAGGAGAAGTGGAATGAGTATTGGTGATTACTATATAGATTGAATGAGGATAAATGATGAAGAATGGTGATTAGTGTATTAAGTTGTAGTAAAATTTTTAGAGTTAACATGATGAATGGAAGGTGGACTTAAGAATTTTCTTTGTTTAAGGTGTATGTTTAGTAAATTTTGGGGACAAAATTCTTAAAAGGTGGGGAGAATTGTAACATCCTGAAAAATTTAATTCAGGATTAGAGAGTATTTTGGGAAATTTTGGAATTTTTAGGAATTTTTGGTGATTTTTAAGGACATTTGGAAAATTTTGAGTAATCAATGTACATATAATTAATTAAGAAATGAAGAGTTTGAAATATGAGGGAGTGGTAAAGCTAAAAATATTTTGAAGTTTAGGAAGATTGGAGGCTGGTTTAAGTGGTTTTAAATCAAAATGAGTATACTATGGCGAGTTTAGGCCTTAATTATCAAAAACCACCCTTATTTCTCCTTAACCAAACACACCCTTCCTCATTTTTCTTTAAAAGTCGGCCCCCCCCCCATATATTTTTTCTTCATCTTCGCCTTCTCCTTATTCCGTCTTCTTTCTCCCTCCGTCTCAAGCGAAGCAGCGGCGGCGGCAAGCCTGCCGCCATACTTCACTCCTCTCTCCCCTCTCTCGTGAGCTCCGACTTTTCCTTCCTCCGCCGTCCATTCCCTTCGTTCCGGTGAGCTTCATCTCCTCACCGTCTTCTTCATCTTCCGGCGAGGCTTCGTCGATTCCGGCAGAAATCATGGAGTACGACGGTGGTAGTCACCTTAGTGGCCATTTTCCGGCGAGTTCTGACGGCGGTTAATGGCGGAATCTGGCGACAATGAGCTCAGGTAGCTATAATCTTTCCATTTTGCTTTCTTTTCTGCTATACCGGGTGAGATGTTGGGGAGGCATAACTGATTGAGGTGGGGATTCTGAAGTTTGGGTCAAATAATAAGCTGGAATAATACTAAACTTTATATTTTTGTGTGTTTTGAGCAAAGATTTGTGAGTGGATTAAGAATTTGATGGTTTCTATGAAAACCCTAAGATTGGACAGCCCTAATCTGTCCATGTATAAGAGGACTTTAGGTCCAAAATTTCTAAATTTCTAATTAGGAATCTGTTGTGATGTTGTTATAATTGTGGGATTGATGTTAGGTGGCTACATGTACATGTGAGGGTGTTGATTTTATTCTTTGCCCTCTCCTCTGTCAAATGAATTTGGTTTTATGCGGTATACTGAAATATGTGTGTGTGTATGAGGAATGTGCAATAAGGAATTATGTTAGTTTGTAAAGCATGAATGATTTTGTTTGTGGTGGATAAAGTTGGTATGCTATTAAATTGTGCTTTCTGCAGGTTTTGGAATAGTTTTGTAGTTTTTGGGGTTTATTTTATATTCTGGATATTTGATAAAAGATAAATTTGCGGTATGTATGTGGTTTATGTGTGGATTCTTTATTTAGTGCATCTGAATATGTTGTTATAGTAATGTGCCCTTGTTGAATTGCTGACCTTTAAATTCTGGATGTAAAAGTATGATGAAATAGTTTGGTTGCATTACATGTTCTATATGTGAGTTGTGTAATTTTAGATTTTTGAACTCTCCTTTCTCCATTCATCAAATTGGATTCTGGTTGCTGCATATTAGTTTCTATTTATGATTAAATGGAATTTGAAGTTATGTTAGGATATTTGATTGAGCAGGACATATGATTAATGGGACGTTATGTTAATAGTGATATTTCATGGTGAAAACATGATTATTACTCAAGTAAATTAACTAGAGCTGGAGATGTTTTTCATGAATGTATAAAGTTGATGTTTTTGCTGATATATGTGAATGTTAGACTTCTCTAGTGTTCTCCTATAAATAGCGACAAGTATGATAGAATTGTTTAGGAACTTTGTTGAAGTATGATTGAAAATGGTTATGATTTTGTATGTGTTTATTTCCAAGTTTCTTGTCAATTTGAGAGTTGTTGAAATTGGTCCTTGAAGGTATGATTCATGATTAGATGTTGGGATTTAATGATTTGCTAAGTACTAAAGAAGGGTAGGATTTTGCTTGGAATCAAATGATTGGTTAGAATGATTCTAAAAGTTATATGCTTTTTGTATGTGTACTGATTATGTGTGATGTTTTTGGTTTCTCTTTTCTTTCTTGTCATGGTCAATGGGTCCTAAGGAAATTTGCGTTAAAATGGTTGGATTTAACGGTGGTATAAAAGTACATTATGCTATATATGTTAAACAATATTCTGATGTGCCTTACTTTAAGGTTTGAAATCAAGATTTAAATCTGACTTTAATATTCTATTCCATGATTTTTAAGTGCAAACAAGCTTTATTGCTTTCTTTTAATCCATGAGACAGGTTGGTTCGAGTTATTAAAGAATTCTTGAAGTTTAGATGTGTTTGCTTGTATGTTAGATTTTGTTTTGCTATTCAAATTGGTCCTAGCTTGGAGGTTCTAATTTTCAAAACAAATGCTTACGTAATAAGTCATCTAAAATTATAGTTTAGTTGTGTATGTGTGAATTGTATAAGGATGATAACAAGATTAAAGAATGAGAATTGCTATGATATGAATAATGCATGTGTATGAGAAGTGCAAATGGTGGGAAATGTTTGAGTTCTTTGATATTGATCATGTTGTTTTGTAAATGTGTATGTAGCAAACTTAAAATCTAAAATGATTAGAGAATTTGAAATGGAAAAGGGAAAAATGGGTAGTAATTCGAACGAGAGAGACGTCAAAGTATTATAAAGTGAAAATGATATTAATATATACCATTATGTATCATATCATTATAGGAGCATATAATGATGATTATACTTGAAGGGGAGGAAACGGTGAGGAAAGGCAGAAAAGTGCTAAAGGGCGACAGGTAATCACACTTACCCTTGCTATAACATTGAGGGTGACGTTAGTTAGGGATTTTGTAAAAATCCCTTCTCACCCTCTATATATATATATATTATCTTTAAAATGGTATTTTTATACAAAACAGGCTATCGGGTGCCTTTCAAACACGATTATTTTCATATAAAGAAATTTGAAACACTACATATATATTACTCTGGCTGTGGTTGGTATTGATCTGGAATGATTGTGGAAGGTATATAGATAGGTATAGTGTTAGACAGTGACTTGAGAAATTATGGAAATAGAAAAGAGTGATAGATGTTGAGTTTGAGATTATGGTGAACTATGTGGTGGAAAACATGAAATGTGAGATTGAAATATTGAATGAGGTTGAAGTTGATGGAATATAGAATAGGGATTGCTAGTATTGCATGACACTGATTACTAGTACCGTCGGCCGATGTAACCTATCGATCTGCGCAATCGATAGGTTAATTGTACAGGTTCCTCGGATTTTAAAGGAACCAGGGACGTTTTCACTTTTTATAGTGCTCCCTTTTCAGGGACGTTTTCACTATTTAAAGTGCTCCCTTTTTATGCTTTCAGATTTGAGACTGGGCACAGTGTCAATCACGTTTATTTTCGTCTGTTGAGTTGATTTGGAATTGACTGAGGGATTTGAGTGATATGTGGGAAATAGAGATGATGAATTTGAATTGATTTAGAAGGGGGAACTTGAATGATGAAGGAAAGACTTAACTTGTATATATATATAGTATTGGTTTTAAATGTGGTACCCTTTAGACGCCCTCGCTACCGCACATCTCACTGTTATAGTGAGTTAAGCGGTGATTACTGGGACAAATTGTCTCATCCCACGATTACTGACATTTTTGCAGGTATTCATGCACTGATGCAAGCAGCAGGAAAGGGTATTAGGTAGTAGGAGCTATATAGGCTATTTAAATTGTATATTGCCAATTTGTATAGGCCTGCATACGTTTCCGCATATATTTATATGTATTTGATATTTTTGAACATTAGGTTGTTTATTTTTCTAACCATGTTAGGTGATTCTTTTCTAACATGGTTAGCTATTAATTATCCATGATAGTATTCAGGTTGTATTAGTTTATTCTTTCCTATCATGGATAAATTATAAAAGGTTTAGAATAATCTTTTCTAACTATGATAGAGATATTAATATTATGGAAATTCCTTTTTCTATCATAGTTAGATTAGAGCTTAATGAATTGAAATAAATATTATTGGTTAATTAGGTAATTAGTAACACAATGTAACAAGCTTAGTGACTAGCGCTGACTGTTGGATTGAAGGACACTGAGCGAGAGTGCGTAATAGCGAATATAATCCTTCATCCATTGGATTCACTTCCGGGTGTAGAAGTGCTTCCGGATACAAGGAAGACCTCTTAGACTCAGTACACTCCCACTGCATGTGACTATATGCTTATATTGTTAAACTAACATTCAAAGTGCAGCACACTAAGTAGAATTGCTTCCGGATGTGAACCTGCTTCCGCAAGCAATCAGAATGTCAGAATGTTCAGAAGTGCAGTGTCAGAATGCTTTTGTCAGAGCAGAGTTGTCAGAACTACTTTTCAGAGATAAAGCAAGTCAACCCTGCTATGCATTGATGAAGCATTAATTGGGCAAACGGTAACAAGGGAAAAACGGCCATATTCAAACGGCTAACCCACCTAACAAGAGTCAGAATGGTTGAAGACTATATAAAGGAGCTCAACTTCATCTATGAAGCTAATGAATTATCTTTGACATTCTTGAGAGAAGTTAGAGCGAGAAACTCAGAAAATCTTCAAGTATTCAAAGCTGCCCAGAAAAGAGAAAGAGCATTTAACTCATTGAGTGATCTTTTCATCTACATATCTTGTACTCTTTGTAGTTAAGTCTCTTCGTGTTATAAGAGCATTGATTGTACTTAAGTTTGTAACACTATCTGTTCTTTAAGAGAACTTAATTAGAAATATCCTTTATTTGTAAAGGTTGAACCCTTGCTGGAAGTAAGGGGGAGCTAGTTAGAAAGGTTGCAAGTGAGCCTGAGTAAAACTTGTGGTTGTAAGGTTGCAAGTGATCCTGTTCAAAACTTGCGGTTGTAAAGGTTCCAGGTGCACCCGTTGTAAAACCTGGGGATAGTGGAACTCGGCCTGGGTGGTTGAGAACTGGACGTAGGTCAGGTAGACCGAACCAGTATAAACTCTTGTGTTGTTTTTATTTGAGCTTTTATTTTTATAGCACAATTCACCCCCCCTCTTGTGCATCCATTACTTTCATTTGGTATCAGAGCCAGGTCTTTCTCACTCGATTCCAACGAATCCAGAAAGCAAAGATCTAGTAATGGATACTGATTACTCCCTGCCAGATGTCTCTATTCAACCCAACAAGCCTCCAGGCTTCGATGGGTATAACTATCCATTCTGGAAGTTTCGAATGGAGACTTACATCAAGTCCAGCGACATCAGACTCTGGGATGTAATAGAACGTGGGGATCACACTCCACTAGATGAGGATGGTTTTGCTAAGCAGCGATCCAGGTACACTAATGAGGACTATGCTCTAGTCCAACTGAACTATAGGGCCATGCACTACATTCAGTGTGCTCTCAGCCCTAAGGAATTTCATAGGATCAGCCACCATAAAAATGCTAAGGATATGTGGGAGGCTCTTGAGGCTGCTCACTCTGGAACCAGAGGAGTAAAAGCAAGAAGAGTTGAGATGCTGGTGGAAGAGTTTCACAAGTTCGCCATGCTTAGTCCGACTGAGCCAATCAGAGAGCTGGAACTGAGGTTCACTCATCTCATCAACAACTTGGCCTCCTTGGGTAAGGACATTCCAGAAAGAGAGCAAGTCAGCAAGATCCTAAAAATCCTGAAAGGTGATTGGATCACCAAAGTAACCATCTTGCAGGAAGTCCAAGGAGAATCAACCAGCTCCATCACTGCACTCTTTGGTTCTTTGGCTGAATATGAACCAACATTGCTGGCTCAGAGAGCTCCTCAAGCCTCATCCAAAGCCAAGAATCTTGCCCTTGTTGCTCCCAACAAGGAGATTGATGATGATGATGATGAGGATGATGAGGAGGAACTGGACGAAGAAGAGATGGTCATGATGGTGAGAAAGTTCAGAAAGTTCTTCAAGAAGAAAGGAGGCTTTCAGAAAGGTGACTCCAGTCAGAAGAAGGGATACAAGAAGGAAAAGGCCCCGGTGTGCTTTGAATGTAAAAAGCCTGGCCACTTCAAGGCTGAGTGTCCAAGCTTGCAAAGATCAAAGGGGAAAGACAAGAGAAAAGCCTTCGTGTCCTCTATCTGGGTGAATAGCTCAGATGACGAAGCAAGTGATGAGGAAGAAGTTGCCAACCTCTGCCTGGTAGCCAGGGAAAATGATGAGAAGGCATCTTCAGATCTTGATCTCACCCACGAGGACAATGAGGTAACCTTCTCTGAACTACAAGAGGCTTACAATGAGATTCATGAAGAATTCTCTCGATTATGTAAAGCCTATAAAGTGTTAAAAACTAAAAAGGAATCACTTGAGTCCAAGGTGGACTCACTAAGTGAAGAGCTAGCGGAAGCCAGAAAGCTTCCAGTAGCGGATGACAAGGGTTCTCCCCAAGCAGAACCCAATGCCTCAACACTTGAGGGCTGCCCTAGTTGCAGCAAAATCTCAGCTGAAAGAGACAAGCTGCAAAATGCCCTGCAGAAGTTTACAAATGGTCAGAAATGTTAAATATAATTTTAATGAATCAAAGGGCATATAGGGACAGGACTGACTTATGATATACTCCTAGAGGGAAAAAGTGGGTGGAACCAAAAGTGAAGCCCTACTTGAAATTCTTCCACAAAGCCACTAGTCACAGCTCCTCACCTTTCAGCTTCTGTAACTATTGCAACAGGAAAGGACACTCCACGTCCACCTGTAATGCTAAGAAGCATGGAGCAAGTAGCTCTTACAAATGGGTCCCTAAAGGAACCAAAGTTACAAAGGATCCTTCCCCTATAAAGGAAACCAAGGGAGGACAAGGATCCCGAGCCTTGAAACATTCCACAGGGAAAACCCAAGAGCCTAGAGCCAGCACTAGGCCAGTGGCACTGAATGATCATAAGCCCAAGGTCAAGGCTAACATTAGACCAAGGGCACTGAAAACTAATGACAGAGGACCCAAGAGAGGTTGGGTACCTAAGCTTACTTGATCATTTCAGGTGTGTCTCAAAGCATCCAAGAACAGAAAATGGTATATTGACAGCGGATGCTCGAGACATATGACTGGAGACAGAGACAAGTTCAAATCTCTGGTGATCAAAGACGGAGCCACAATAACCTTTGGAGGAAATCAAAGTGGAAAGATCACTGGAGTTGGAGAAGTTGGACCAGTGAAAGACGTCTATCTGGTGGACGGTCTCTGTCACAACCTGCTAAGCGTAAGCCAGAGCACTGACAAAGGAAATTGGGTAATCTTCGATTCACATGAGTGCTTAATAGTTGATAAGCAGGATCTGAATTTAGATAAGGCCAATTTAAAATGCAAACTTAAGGCAAATAGAAATGGAAACCTATATACTCTAGACTTATGTCAACAACTGGAAGAAAAATGCTTAATATCTAGAAATGAGAACAGTTGGCTTTGGCATAAGAGGTTAGCTCATGTTAATTTTACTCAACTTGATATGCTAATTAAAAAGGAGCTAGCTATAGGTATTCCATCCTTTAAGGTAAAACATGATTTTATCTGTGAATCCTGCCAACGAGGGAAGCAAACAAAGTCCTCGTTTAAAACCAAGAAGAGAGTCTCCACCAGCAGGCCCTTGGAACTGATCCATATGGATTTAGTTGGGCCAGCGAGAGTGAAGAGCTTGGGTGGAAACCTGTATGCTCTAGTGGTGGTGGATGACTATTCAAGGTTCACTTGGACTATGTTTCTTGCCTTTAAGCAAGATGCTTTTGATGCTTTTGTTGTCCTGGCTAAGAAAGTGCAGAATGAGAGAGAGCTCAAAATCACAGCCATAAGGACAGACCATGGAGGAGAGTTTGAGAACCATAGCTTCTCTGAGCTATGTGAGCAAAATGGTATTGAACACAACTTCTCAGCTCCTAGAACTCCTCAGCAAAACGGAGTGGTCGAGAGAAAGAACAGGGTTCTGACCGAGATGGCTAGAAGCATGCTCAACGAGAAAGAGGTTTCTCAAGTGTTCTGGGCGGACGCTATGAGCACTGCTTGCTACATCTCTAACAGAGCCTATGTTCGCAAGGGCTTGGACAAGACTCCATATGAGCTGTACAAAGGGAGGAAGCCCAACATCAGCCACATCAGAATCTTTGGATCAAAATGCTATGTGCATAACAATGGAAAGGTAATTCTGGGTAAGTTTGATCCAAAAGCTGATGTAGGTATATTCATAGGATATTCCCTTAGAAGTAAAGCATATAGAATATACAACATGAGAACTAGAATTGTAGAAGAATCAATGCATGTTGTATTCGATGAAACACCTACATGGGGACAATCCACAGAAGATGATGAAATACTTAATCTTCCAAAACCACCATCATCTTCTTCATCACCAAAAGAAACACCAGCAAGCAATCTCAAAGAAGAAGATGAACCCAGTGATGAACCTAGAGTGCAGACCGTGTCTGATGAGGCACAGTTGCCAATAGCTAGGAGACATCACAGGGATCATCCTCTTGATCAAGTGCTTGGTGATGTTTCTTCTGGTGTCAGAACCAGAAGGCAAGTTCAAAATGAAGTTGAGTTTGGAGCATTTCTATCTCAAATCGAACCAACTTCAGTTGAACAAGCTCTTGAGGACTGCGACTGGATTATTGCCATGCAGGAAGAGCTGAATCAATTTGAGAGAAGCCAAGTCTGGGAACTTGTCCCAAGGCCGTCTCATCAATCCATAGTGGGGACCAAGTGGGTCTTCAAAAACAAACTGGATGAGACAGGTCAAATTACAAGAAACAAAGCCAGATTAGTGGCCAAAGGATATAACCAAGAAGAAGACATTGACTATGAAGAAACTTTTGCTCCAGTCGCTAGACTTGAAGCAATAAGGATTCTTCTAGCCTTTGCATCCATGAAAGACTTTAGATTATATCAAATGGATGTAAAGAGTGCTTTTCTTAATGGTTATATTAAAGAAGAGGTATATGTAGAACAACCTCCTGGCTTTGAGGATCACAAGCATCCCAAACATGTGTATAGACTAAAGAAAGCTTTGTATGGCCTGAAACAAGCTCCTCGAGTTTGGTATGAGAGACTCAGCAGCTTCCTGCTGGGCAAAGGTTTCTCAAGGGGCAAATTAGATAATACACTGTTTATCCTTCACAAAGATAGATATATGTTAATTGTCCAAATTTATGTTGATGATATTATTTTTGGGGCAACTAACGAAAAGCTTTGTGAAGATTTCTCTAAGACTATGCAGGGTGAGTTTGAAATGTCAATGATGGGAGAACTCACGTTCTTCCTAGGCCTGCAAATTAAACAAAAGAAGAACGGAATCTTCATCTCCCAAGCTAAGTACTGCAGAGAGCTACTCAAAAAGTTTGGGATGGACGAATGCAAGGAGTATGACACTCCTATGAGCACCACTGCCGCACTCGATGCTGACCCAAAGAGTAAAACTGTCAGCTTGCCCATGTACAGGGGAATGATAGGTTCCCTCTTATACTTAACGGCAAGCAGGCCTGATATTCAATTTAGTGTAGGCATGTGTGCAAGATTTCAAGCCAACCCCAAGGAGTCACACTTAACATGTGTTAAACGTATTCTGAGATACCTTGAGGGAACACAAGAGCTTGGTCTTTGGTATCCCAGAGGTAACCAAGAGTTCTTGTGGGCTTACTCTGATTCTGACCATGCAGGTTATAAGACTGATAGAAAGAGCACCAGTGGACAATGCGCCTTCCTTGGTGGTTGTCTGGTGTCTTGGGCTAGCAAGAAGCAAATCTGCGTGTCCTTGTCATCCACGGAGGCAGAATACATTGCTGCTGCAAGCTGTTGTGCTCAATTGCTGTGGCTGAAGAACCAACTGAGAGACCTTGGCTTGGAGTTCCCTGAGGCACCCATCCTCTGTGACAACACAAGCACAATCAGCCTCGCCAAGAATCTAGTTCAACACACAAGGACAAAGCACATTGATGTCAGACATCACTTCATCAGAGACCATGTTCAAAAGAAGGATGTCAAAGTGCAATTTGTTCCCACTCAGCAACAACTTGCTGACATCTTCACCAAGCCTCTGGGGGTTGACCAATTTACTTTCATAAGAGGTGATTTGGGAATGGTAAACCCAAATGAGGTGTAACCTTGTATGTATTATACTTGATTTTTTAAAATCTACAACAATACTAACTTTGGCATCGGAGTGCCAATACGTGTTTTTGCAGGTCCTCAATGTTAAATCTTAAGATGTTGCAACCGGAAGCAAAACCACTTCCGGATGATCACTCGCTGACACTGGATGTTGAAACCAAGAGAGCGCCAGTGCCAGACCAAGGGACACGTCACTTCAGAAAACGCTTCATCTCCCTCCATGAGAAGTTGTGCCTTCTCTGATAATGTGAAGCGACACATGTCATAAGGTGCGCCGTTCCAATTAAAATGTTTACGTTACCCAATGTGTAAACGTTTGCTTTCATATGAAAAGACATGACCATTTTGCCCTCAGTAACTTTGCATATAAATAGGGTGTCATTTTCACTTTCACTTTTTACTTGCATCAATTTTTCTCACCCACATTCTCTCTGAATACTCTCTTCATCTTCTTCATCTTGTTCTTCATTTTCTTCATCTTCTCTTTCGCCTTTCACCACAAACCAACCTTAAACCCACACAAAAATGGCCGGCTCACATGAAACAAACCCAGTTACCAAGAAATCTACCACATCCAAGAAAACAAAGTCCAAATCTGGAAAAACTGGAAAATCTGGGCATAAGCACACTGGAAAATCTGGGCACGAAGATGAACACCATGAAGAACGTCATGAACACCAAGAACAGACTGGGCAACCACAAGGACAGAATGAACAAGTCCAGGACCAGCCTGGACATTCTGGGAGAGTGGCAGAACAGCCAGAAGAGACTGTGCATGAACAAGAACAGCAAGCCCAGAAGAAAGGGAAGAAGAAGAAGGTTCAATTCAGCGAGGAGCCTTCTTCCAAGAGACAAAGGGTAGAGGAGGATGACCCTTTGATTTACAGAGATGGGGCTTTGGAGGCTGTCTCCTCCAAGTTTGAAACGATAAAGCCCTACTTCAACAATGGGTTGTTCATCGATCTGGGCAAGATTGATGACCTAGGGTTCCCTCATCTGCGCCCATATCTGGAAAAATACATGCCCTGGCTGGGGATCAAACAGGACTACAACATCAACGTCCTGCGAGTCTTCTGTCAATCCCTCTCTGAGAAAGTCAAGTACAAGAAGGTGGATGGGAAGGAGCAAATCCGCAGACTCACCTTCACTGCCACAGTCAGGGGGAGAACCTTCAGTTTCACCTGGAGGGACTTAAATGACTTAATGGGGATCACAGAAGAGGGCATGAATGAGTGGCTGTACCCTGAGTCACTAAAATACAGCAAGGAGGAACTCGAGAAGCTGTATGGCACCGAAGGGAAGAAGGTGTCCAAGATGTCTGACTCCAACAGACTCTTGTACTATGTTTACTCCCGGATGATGACACACAAGGGAGGAAACTTCAACGAGTTCACTCTGCTAGACAACCCGTGGTTTCCCAGATTTCTCTCCCATCAGCCAATCAACCCCGGGCAGTTGATCAGCCTTGAACTTCACAGATGGATAGTTAACCACAAGGCTGGATTTCTTCCCTACCCCACCATCCTTGTCTTCCTCCTTGAGAAGAAACTGATCAAGGCCACATCTGACGTGGAGGAAGAGAATATCAAGTGTGCTCCAGTGGGGGCAACTAACATCAGCAAGATGGGCATCAAGTACCTGAGGCCTGCTAAGCCCACTCGCTCAGGATCACAGGCAGGCAGTGCCTCTCAGACTTCAGCCCCTTCTACATCTGGTGCAGGGGATCAAGAGGCTGACTCTCATCCTGGCCCAAGCAGAGTTGCGAGGGTACCAGCTACAATCAAAGCCTTTGCTGAGGAAGTAAAGGAGGAAATCCTATTTAGGCTGCCTGACTCCCTGGTGGCTCCTCTCCGGAACGAATGTGATGCTGGGTTCCAGCAGCAAGGGGAGCGCATCCAGCGCTTAGAGGACAGAGTAGGTCAGATTGAGACTCAGCTTGCCAGGGTGGATGCCAAGCTAGATCTTATCCTCCAACACCTCCAGATTCCCCAACCACAACAAGGTAACCTACCACCACCCCCTCCTCAAAATCCTCCTCCTCCTCCTCCTAATCACCCTCAACTTCCTCCTCCTCCTCCTCCCAATACTCAACAACCACAGCCACCACCATCACCAAACAATAACCAACAATCCCAACCTTCACCTGACCATGACCAGCAAGCCTAAGACTCACCTCAACAATCTCCTCGCCAATCACCTCTCAACTCCCCATCTCCACTTAACTCCCCCACTCGCACACCACCCAACGCCCCTACTCGCTCACCACTCAACCTCTCTGCTGGACCATCCCATCCTAACTCTACCAATCCCAACTCTGGACTAAGATCCAACCCTTTGGCCGTGCACCTTGGCTTCAAAACTGCCATTCACCCCCTCAGCCACATCTATCTGAGAGATTACCCCCGCCTTCAGCAAATCCCTGAGGATCACTTACCATTTATCCCATTTACCCCACACTCTTCCACTGCCTTCACTGAATATTCCTCAACCTACCCATTCGAAGGTCTATTCGTAGATCCTACTTGGTTCCCCAACCAACCCGCATCCCCAGAAACCACCTCACCTACATCCTCCCCTGAACCCTCACCCCCAAAGAGATTTGGCCCTGAACCTCCACCCTCCTCTTCATCCACTCCATCCCTGGACCTCGCCCTTGTTGATGATGACAAAAGGGGGAGAGATGCTATGTCCACCCTTCGCCAGAGCATGGACACAAGGGATGTTCTCAGCCAGCCATCTCTCTGGCTTGATGAAGATATTACGGCCGCCCTGCGTCGAGCCTTGGAGTCCCAGAAATTGGGTGGTGCTGAGAACTTAATCAGAGGAGAAGCTATCCGGTTCATGCAGCAGCAAAGGACGGAAGAGCAAGGATCTAAATGGGACATGGTGGTATTTGAGCAGAATAAGCAACCCTCACAGCCTGAGTCATCTTCATCAGAGCCTTCTTCAACTAAGAAGAGTAAAAACATTGTTGAAGAAATCATGATGAAGTGGGGTCTGAAGAAGATCGACCATCCTCCCATTGTGATCGCCAAGCCAATCCCTACATCCTCTGGGCAAACGTCTGAGATCCCTACTTCTGAGCAATCATCTGCCCCTCCTCCTCCATCTGAGCCAGCAGTGACTTTCAGTGAGTCAAGGAAGAAGTCCGTTGCTAGGAAGCGTGCCAAAAAGGTTATTGCCTCCACTGAACCTGCTGAGAGTGAGGAAGAGACCCCATCTGACCAACCTGAGCAAGAAACTTCGTCTGCCCAAGTTGAGCAAGAGATCCCAGTAGTACAAGCAGTTCCAATTCTGAAGGAAGTCAAGTTGGAAATAGAGGACATGACTCCTGAGGAATTCGAAAAATATGGGTACACGGACAGACTATCCTTTGGTCAGATGGCTTGCATGGATGCTGAGAGAGCATGTGCCAAGCCCACTTCATCAATACCCAAGGGCAAGGGGAAGGGTAAAGGGAAGAGGAAGAGAAAAGCCCAGGAAGTTGAGGAGGATCCCAACTTCCCTGTATGGAATGTGAAGATTCGGGCTGTCCACTTTCCTAATGGCGAGGTCACCCACTTCTCAGATGCAACAGGATTCACAGGCTATGAGGAAGTAGAAAATATGAAGAGAGCCTTCGAGGAGTCTGTTGAGTCTGAGAGACTCAGAAGGGAAAGGGATGAAGAATAGCTTCAACGGATCATTGCTCAGATTGACCGGAATGTGCATGAAGTCGAATTAGCCAAACTCCAGAAAGAGAATGAAGAGAGACAGAAGGAGAGGGAGAGGAAAAAGAGACACCAAATCTGAACCCCCAATCCAACCCATTTAACTTAGAAATTTTTTCTCTGTTTTCATGCATATTTCATTCTTGCTTAGTGTAGATTACTTGTAAATGTTATTTGCTTGTATACTCTAACTTGTAATTCCTGTTCATCAATAATATCTGTCTAAGTTACTTGTGCTTTATCTACAGCTTCTATTCCTCTACGTTAATCCTTTCATATAAACTCAATCAATAAGTCTTAGTTTGTCATCATCAAAAAGGGGGAGAATGTTAGAATCTTAAGTTTTGATGAAGACTAAAATATGAAAGAACGAATCAAGGACTTAGAAAGCAATAGGTTAACATAGAATCCCAAGTAAGAGTGCAACCGGATGTAGATTTACTTCCGGATAGACTAGGACTAGCGCTCGCGGATGAATGACTCATCCCCCAGCGAGAGCAAGTAATTCACTAGGGAAATAACTTAGTCCATAAGCACTAGATATACAAAACCTCAAGACTAAGCTAGGATTCAACCGGAAGTGATTTTGCTTCCTGTTGTATTTAGACTGGCGCTGGCTGTTGGAATAGATGACACTAAGCGTCAGTGAACATAAGCCACGTCCAGTAGAATTGCTTCCGATAGCTTAGTGACTAGCGCTGACTGTTGGATTGAAGGACACTGAGCGAGAGTGATTAATAGCGAATATAATCCTTCATCCATTGGATTCACTTTCGGGTGTAGAAGTGCTTCCGGATACAAGGAAGACCTCTTAGACTAAGTACATTCCCACTGCATGTGACTATATGCTTATATTGTTAAACTAACATTCAAAGTGCAGCACACTAAGTAGAATTGCTTCCGGATGTGAACCTGCTTCCGCAAGCAATCAGAATGTCAGAATGTTCAGAAGTGCAGTGTCAGAATGCTTTTGTCAGAGCAGAGTTGTCAGAACTACTTTTCAGAGATAAAGCAAGTCAACCCTGCTATGCATTGATGAAGCATTAATTGGGCAAACGGTAACAAGGGAAAAACGGCCATATTCAAACGGCTAACCCACCTACCAAGAGTCAGAATGGTTGAAGACTATATAAAGGAGCTCAACTTCATCTATGAAGCTAATGAATTATCTTTGACATTCTTGAGAGAAGTTAGAGCGAGAAACTCAGAAAATCTTCAAGTATTCAAAGCTGCCCAGAAAAGAGAAAGAGCATTTAACTCATTGAGTGATCTTTTCATCTACATATCTTGTACTCTTTGTAGTTAAGTCTCTTCGTGTTATAAGAGCATTGATTGTACTTAAGTGTGTAACACTATCTGTTCTTTAAGAGAACTTAGTTAGAAAAATCCTTTATTTGTAAAGGTTGAACCCTTGCTGGAAGTAAGGGGGAGCTAGTTAGAAAGGTTGCAAGTGAGCCTGAGTAAAACTTGTGGTTGTAAGGTTGCAAGTGATCCCGTTCAAAACTTGCGGTTGTAAAGGTTCCAGGTGCACCCGTTGTAAAACCTGGGGATAGTGGAACTCGGCCTAGGTGGTTGAGAACTGGACGTAGGTCAGGTAGACCGAACCAGTATAAACTCTTATGTTGTTTTTATTTGAGCTTTTATTTTTATAGCACAATTCACCCCCCCTCTTGTGCATCCATTACTTTCAGCTCGAACTCCTACAGTGGTATCAGAGCATGTTGTTCTTGAGGCAATTAGATTATTTTAATTCTGCTGTGAAAATTGTGCATGTTACAAATGTTGTGTGTTTTTTATTTTTTCTTCATTTGTTTATTTGCGAGAGTGCATATAAGAAGAATTAATGAAATCACAACTTATTCCACTGTTATGCTTTATATTCTTCTCTGGTCAGTATGCATACTGTAGATATGCTTATGATTATATGTATGTTGATGCGTGTGTGTATATATGTGGCAGAATATAAAACTGCATGTTTTTTCTATTTTGCTACTGATTATATATGTTTGTGCATACATGTTTTTGTTATTGTTCTGATTGTTTTTGTAATGCCCAAAAATAATAAGGCATACATATATAAAAGAACAAAAGAATAATTAAACCGGCTTTTGGTATTTTATTATGTATTTCGGAGAATTACAAATGGGTCATCAAGACCATTTGAAGTACAATGAATTGGAGAAGAAAAGAATTACACGGAAATATAAATTAGATGACTACAAAGATGAGGAGAATCTCAATAGATGAAGCCAGTGAGTTATAATACGAGATCAACAAATCCAAAGCCGAGATGATGAATATGGTGTTGTCAAGATGTTGGAATGATGGGAGATCAGGATAATCTGGGAGATAAAGGCTTTTAGAGGATTTGTTCTGGGTTGGAAGGAGAGATGTGAGAATGTAGAATTTTAAGAAACCTCTGGTGGTTTGTTTTTGTCGTTTGATGTCTTTATAGGGCAGGAGAGAAGTCATTTTAACGTGCTTGTGGCAGTTTTTCGAACAGAGAGATCATAGGGAGAGATCATGGAGTGAGTCATGGAGAGAGTGGAGAAATAAGTGGGCAATTGAGCTATTAGTGGGATTGTGGTTGAATCCACAATTTTTTGAATAATATTTATTTATTTTTATTTGAAAACCTAAATCGGTTACTACAGTTTTGTCTTACTGATAAGAGAGTAGAGACATGTAATTGATTCCTTAGTATTAGAACAAAAAGAATCAGAGAAGAAACACACAAAACGTAGAAACACGTTTTCAAATTGGGTTTCCTGAAATAGAGAGATTCAGGACATGAAAACGATCCCAGTGTGTGGAGCACGAAAAACCGATGAAAATGGACTATAAGAACGCGAAAGTGGGCATCGAACGGCGGAGATAGGGGCGGTTGAAAAGCCGGGTCCGGCGGACCCGACTCGTGTGGACAATCGGGTATTGTGACCCGGCTGGAGGTTAGGGGCGACACCCCTAACTGAAACGGCGTCGTTTGGACGTCCATACAAAAAACGCGTGTAACTGACTTCTAGACGCGTGCAATTTAGTTCCATGTGCGCGCCCCCACCAGTCTGTCACGTTGCCTTTTCTGGTTGATTTTTTCCGCATGGTTATTAATACCATATTCCAAAGATCATAAAAGGAGCATTTTAGGTCTGATTGAGACACAGTTTATTTCTAAAAATCCCTAAATTTGAGATCTATGATAAGAAATATTATTGGCCTAATTCTATCATGTTTTGGATTTTTCATAAATATTTTGGTGCTAGTTTTTGTGATTTTTTTATTAGTTTAAAATCCTAAATATTTATGAAAAATCATAAATATTTTATTTGAGGTAAATATGAACTTAGAGAGTTCTAAAATGCACCAACCATAAGATTTTCACTCTTTTGGATTATATTTATGTAAAGTAACTTAATCTGAAGTATGATTTACATAGTGGTAGATCAGAAAAGGAATAAGTAATGAGATATTGTTTCTCAATATTGATCCAAAACCAATTATTTAGAGGCTCCTCTGAATAATTAATGAAGAAGGGAATTTCGTAAATTAGAGTATGAGACTCTAATATGTGATCAAGAAGGGAAGATCCTTAAGAGGATTAAGAGAGAGGTATATGATTCAAAGTAAAGTTCATTTGAACTTGAAATGAAACAAGAGGTGTAATATGAGAAAATGATGATGCACTAGAGGAGTATTCTTGAATAACCAAAATCCTAAAGTGTAGGATTGTGATTCAGATAACCTTTAAAAGGTCAAAATATAAATGAATGATCAAATACTAAAGAGATAGTATTAGATCAAAGTGAGTGAAAATCTAAAAAAGAGAGATATTCAAGTTTGAACTCCGGATCTTGGGGAGATTCAAGAAAAGAATACACCTAGAATGTGATTTCAAAGTCCATGTTAGGATAAAGGGAATCCTAAACCCAGTCCAATTCAACTTAGGTTGAAATAATAAAAGACTCAAGAGGAAATACTTTAAGTTTATGTGAAAAAACATAGTATAATGCATAAAACATTTGAAATATTTCTTTTAGAAAATAGGAAACCTTTAAGAAATTACCAAATAACATGGCATAACTTCTATCATGTCACTTAGAAATATGAGATTTCTAAGGCCTCGTTGAATGATGGTTATAGAGAACCTATCAAATTTAGTTTTGGGAAGTGTAGGGACTTCACTCTACCATCATGTCTTAGTAGAAGTTACTAAGACATTATGTAGATAATATGAGGATAGACATGAAGTAAATGTCAAATACTCTAAGTGAGTGTGAGCAAATGAGTAAATGCTCCATCTAAGTAGAAGTTCTTAGAAAGAAAGTCTTCTAAGAATTTCATGCACGAAGTCTAAGTGGGAGCTCTTGTAAAATGTGTTTTCTAAGAGTGTTATATGCTCTACCTAAGTGGGAGGTCTTAGAAAAGTCTTCTAGGAGTTTCATACACTAAATCTAAGTGGAGCTAATGACATTGCTCTATCTAAGTGGGAGCTTTCTGTTAGAATCTTAAGTTTTGATGAAGACTAAAATATGAAAGAACTAGTTGATCACATAGGAAGAACTAGGTTAAAAGTGAATCCTAAGTTAAGTCACAACCGGATGCAGAATTACTTCCGGATGAATTAGAACTAGTGCTCGCGGATAGATAACTCATCCCATAGCGGAAGCAAGTGAGACACTAAGTCAGAACCTAGTCTAGGCTGATAGAGTATTGAACCTTGATGAAGACTAAGTTAGGACACAACCGGATGCAAAATCGCTTCCAGAAGAATTAGAGTAAAATAGCGTGACTGACGCTCACAGATGAAGAATACATCCCTCAGTGGAAGTCAATAACATGCCAAGTCAGAACCTAGTCTAAGTAAGAATGCTTCCCATAGCAAATGTACTTCCCACAGCATATATGGTTCTTACTGCACTTAATTATATATATACTACTCTGTTGGACTAACAATTATGTGCAGAACTTAGTTTTACTTCCGGATGCAAATGAGCTTCCGGATGCAAATACTCTTGGCACTGGAATTCTGAGACTAACACTTGCAGAGCAAGATTGCCGCTTCCGGATGAACGATGATCATCCGTCAGCAAGAGTACAAAAGACAGAACGTACATATGCCCAGAAGTCAGAATGCTTTTTGTCAGAGTAGAGTTGTCAGAGTTGCTTTTCAGAGATAAAGCAAGTCAACCCTGAGCATTAATGGAGCATTTAAGGAGCCAACGGTAACAAGGGTTTAACGGCAATATTCAAACAGCATTGCTACCTACCAAACATGAGGAGTATGAGAAGATGATATATAAGGAATTACTTCAACTGAAGAATGCACTGAACATAATTCTGCAAAAATCATTCAAGCATTCAAAGCTCATACTACCCAGAAAGCAAGAGAGTACTTATTGCATTGAGAGTTATTTATTATCCTTCTTGTACTCTTTGTATTTAAGTCTCTTTAGTTGTTGAGAGCATTGATTGTAGTTAAGTGTGTAACATTATTTGTTCTTTGAGAGAACTAAGTAGAAAATCCTTTGATTAAAAGGTTGAACCCTTACAATTAGTAAGGGGGAGCGAGTCAGGTTGTAAGGTTGCAAGTGAGCCAGTAAAACTTGTGGTTGTAAAAGGTTGCAGGTGAACCCGTTGTAAAACCTGTGGTTTAGTGGAACTCAATCTGGGTGATTGAGAACTGGACGTAGGTCAAGAGTTGGACCGAACCAGTATAAAAACCTTGTGCGATTTAATTTTCTAATTTTATTTGGTAGCACAATTCACCCCCCCCCTCTTGTGCATCCTCACTTTCATTTGGTATCAGAGCAAGGTCTTTCTGACTTGATTCCAACGAATCTAGAAAGAAAAGATCCAGTGATGGATGCAGATCATCATTCTCTTCCCGATGTAGCCATCCAACCAAACAAGCCTCCTGGCTTCGATGGGTATAACTATCCCTTCTGGAAATTCAAGATGGAGAACTTTATCAAGGCAAGTGGCCTTCGAATCTGGGATGTTATAGAGCACGGCGACAATATTCCACTTGATGATGAAGGTTTTGAGAAGCCTCGATCCAGCTTCACCAATGATGATTACTTCAAGGTGGAACTGAATTACAAGGCCATCCACTATATTCAGTGTGCCCTGAGTCCGAAGGAGTTCCACAGGATAAGCCACTACAAAACAGCAAAGGAAATGTGGGAGGCTCTTGAGGCAGCTCATTCTGGAACCAAAGGAGTGAAGGCCAGACGTGTTGAGATGTTGGTGGAGGAATTTCACAAGTTCACAATGCTTCCTGATGAGCCAATCAAAGATTCGGAGCTCAGATTCACCCACCTCATAAACAACTTGGCTTCACTGGGAAAGAACATCCCTGAGAGGGAGCAGGTAAGTAAAATTCTAAAAGTATTAAAGGGTGACTGGCTTACAAAGGTAACTATTTTGCAGGAAGTACAGGGAGAGTCAACCAGTTCTGTCACTGCCTTATTTGGTTCTCTGGCTGAGTATGAACCAATTCTGTTGGCTCAAAGGGCTCCACAAGCAGTTGTTAAAGCCAAGAACCTTGCTCTAGTTGGTCCCAGCAAGGAAAAATATGATGATGATGATGAGGAAGAGATAGATGATGAAGAGATGGCAATCATGGTGAGAAAATTCAAAAAATTCTTTAGGAAGAAAGGGGGTTTCCAGAAAGGAGAATTAAGTCATAAGAAGGAAAGGGCCCCTGTTTGCTTCGAGTGCAAGAAACCTGGTCATTTCAAGGCTGAGTGCCCAAGTCTTCAGAGATCCAAGGGAAAGGACAAAAGGAGAGCCTCCATGTCCTCAATCTGGGTAAATAGTTCAGATGAAGAAGCTAGCGATGAGGAAGAGGTTGCAAACCTTTGCCTTGTTGCTAGGGAAGATGAAGAAGAGGCACTCTCTGACTTTGAATCTGTCCATGGTAATGAGGTAAGCCTTACTGAACTCAAAGAAGCTTATAATGATATTCATAGAGAATTCTTTCGATTATGCAAAGCTTACAAGGTTCTAAAAATGAAGAATGAATCACTTGAGCTCTCGGTAAACTCACTGAGTGATGAGCTAGCGGAAGCCAAGAAGCTTCCGGTAGTGGATGGCAAGGGAGATCCCCAAGCGGAACCCAATGCCTCAACATCAGAGAGCTGCATCAACTGCAGCAAAATCTCTATTGAAAGAGATAGGCTGCATAATGCCCTGCAAAAGTTCACAAACGGTTCTGAAATGCTGAATGTTATTTTGATGAACCAAAGGGCTTATAGAGATAAAATTGGATTAGGCTATAAGCATAAAGAGAAAAGGTGGGTGGAACCTAAAGTGAAACCCTACCTAAAGTTCTTTCACAAAGCCACTAGTCACAGTTCCACACCCTTTAGCTTCTGTAACTACTGCAACAGGAAGGGACACTCCACGTCCACCTGTAATGCGAAGAAGCATGGAACAAATAGCACTCACAGATGGGTTCCAAAAGGAACAAGAGTGACTAAGGATCCTCCAAGGATTGAAACTAAGGGAGCACTTGGACCTAGAATTTGGAAATCTATTCCAAAGGAAGTCCGTCAGCCTAGAGCCCACACAAGGCCAGAGGCACAGATAAATCACAAACCTAAGGCCAACATTGGACCGAGGGTTATGGGAACTAATGATAAAGGACCCAATAAAGGTTGGGTACCAAAGCTTGTCTGATTTATGCAGGTCTGTCTCAAGGCATCCAAGAACCGGAAGTGGTATATCGACAGCGGATGCTCGAGACACATGACAGGAGACAGAGACAAGTTCAAATCTCTGATGATTAAAGATGGAGCCAAAGTGAGCTTTGGAGGAGATCAAAGTGGAAAGATCACTGGGGTTGGTGAAGTTGGACCTATCCAAGATGTTTACTTGGTTGATGGTCTCTGTCATAACCTGCTGAGTGTGAGTCAAAGCACTGACAAGGGAAATTGGGTAATCTTTGACTCTCATGAATGCATTATAGTAGATAAGCATGATCTAGACATAGATAAAACTAATCCGAAATGCAAACTTAAGGCTAATAGGAATTGAAACCTATATTCCCTGGATTTATGCCAACAACTAACTGAAAAATGCCTAATCACTAGTGATGAAAATAGTTGGCTATGGCATAAACGGCTAGCGCACGTAAACTTTACACAACTTGATATGCTTATTAAAAAGGAACTAGCAATAGGTATTCCATCCTTTAAAGTTAAGCATGATTTTATCTGTGAATCTTGCCAACGAGGAAAGCAAACAAAGTCCTCATTCAAAACCAAGAAGAAAGTCTCCACCAGCAGACCCTTAGAACTAATCCACATGGACTTAGTTGGGCCAGCGAGAGTGAAGAGCTTAGGTGGAAACCTGTATGCTCTAGTGGTGGTGGATAACTATTCAAGGTTTACTTGGACAATGTCCCTTCCCTCTAAGCATGATGCTTTTGATGCTTTTGTTGTCCTTGCTAAGAAAGTGCATAATGAGAGAAATCTCAAAATAGCCGCCATAAGGACAAATCATGGAGGAGAGTTCGAGAATCACAACTTCTCAGAGCTGTGTGAAGAGAATGGAATTGATCACAACTTCTCAGCTCCCAGAACCCCTCAGCAAAATGGCGTGGTTGAAAGGAAGAACAAGGTGCTGACGGAGATGGCCAGAAGCATGCTCAATGAGAAGGAGGTTTCTCAAGTGTTCTGGGCAGACGCTATGAGCACAGCTTGTTACATCTCCAACAGAGCCTATGTTCGCAAGGGCTTAGACAAAACCCCCTATGAGCTTTACAAAGGTAGGAAGCCCAACATCAGCTACCTCAGAATCTTTGGATCAAAATGTTACATCCACAACAACGGAAAGGTAAACTTGGGTAAGTTTGATCCAAAAGCAGATGTAGGAGTTTTCATAGGATATTCTCTTAGAAGTAAAGCATATAGAGTATACAACTTGAGAACTAGAATAGTAGAGGAGTCCATGCATGTTGTATTTGATGAAAACCCTACATGGGAAGGATCCATAGAAGATGATGGGATATGAAATTTTTCAAAACCACCATCAGCTTCACCACCCAAAGAAACACCAGCAAGTGATCCTAAGAAGGAGGATGAACTCAGTGATGAACCTAGAACGCAGACGGTGCCTGATGAGGTACAGTTGCCAACCGCTAGGAGACATCACAGAGATCATCCACTTGACCAAGTGCTTGGTGATGTTTCTTCTGGTGTCAGAACTAGAAGGCAGGTTCAAAATGAAGTTGAGTTTGGAGCCTTCTTGTCTCAAATCGAACCAACCTCAGTTGAACAGGCCCTTAAGGACTGTGATTGGATCATTGCCATGCAGGAAGAGCTCAATCAGTTTGAGAGAAGTCAAGTTTGGGAGCTAGTCCCTAGACCGTCTCACCAATCCATAGTTGGGACCAAATGGGTCTTTAAAAACAAGCTGAATGAGACCGGACAAATCACTAGGAACAAAGCCAGATTAGTAGCAAAAGGGTATAACCAAGAAGAAGGCATAGACTATGAAGAAACCTTTGCTCCAGTTGTGAGACTTGAGGCAATAAGGATTCTTCTAGCCTTCGCATCCATGAAAGGATTTAAATTATATCAAATGGATGTAAAGAGTGCTTTTCTTAATGGATATATTAAGGAAGAGGTGTATGTTGAGCAACCTCCTGGCTTTGAGGATCATAAACACCCAAAACATGTGTATAGACTAAAGAAAGCATTGTATGGCCTGAAACAAGCTCCACGAGCTTGGTATGAGAGACTTAGCAGCTTCCTGCTAGGAAAAGGTTTCTCTAGAAGCAAGTTAGATAATACACTGTTTATCTTGAATAAGGATAGGCATATGTTAGTTATCCAGATATATGTTGATGATATCATTTTTGGAGCAACTAACGAGAAACTCTGTGAAGAGTTCTCAAAGACAATGCAGGGAGAATTTGAGATGTCAATGATGGGAGAGCTAACCTTCTTCCTAGGCCTGCAGATCAAGCAAAAGAAAGAAGGCATCTTCATCTCCCAAACAAAGTACTGCAGAGAACTTCTCAAGAAGTTTGGGATGGATGAATGCAAGGAGTATGATACTCCTATGAGCACCACTGCCGCTCTCGATGCTGATGTTAAGGGAAGTTCGGTCAGCCAGCCAATGTATAGGGGCATGATAGGCTCCCTGTTATACTTAACGGCTAGCAGACCTGATATTCAATTTAGCGTAGGCATGTGTGCTAGATTTAAAGCCAACCCCAAGGAATCTCACCTAACATGTGTTAAACGTATTTTAAGATACCTTGAGGGAACTCAAGAACTTGGTCTCTGGTATCCCAGAGGTAACCAAGAGTTCTTGTGGGCTTATTCTGACGCTGACCATGCAGGTTATAAGACAGATAGAAAGAGCACCAGCGGCCAATGTGCCTTCCTAGGAGGCTGTCTGGTGTCTTGGGCAAGCAAGAAGCAAACCTGCGTGTCACTGTCATCCACAGAGGCAGAGTATATTGCTGCTGCAAGCTGTTGTGCTCAAGTGCTGTGGCTGAAAAATCAACTAAGGGATCTTGGCCTGGAGTTTCCTGAGGCTCCCATTCTATGTGACAACACAAGCACCATCAGCCTTGCCAAGAATCCAGTGCAGCACACAAGAACAAAGCACATTGACGTCAGACATCACTTTATCAGAGATCATGTTCAGAAGAAGGATGTCAAAGTGCAATTTGTTCCTACTCAGCATCAGCTTGCAGATATCTTCACCAAACCTCTGGGGGTAGATCAATTTACTTTTATTAGAGGAAATTTGGGAATGGTAAACCCAAATGAAGTTTAATCTTCAGAATAAACCTGTGCTTAATTGTTAAAACCTGCAAACTGTACTAACTTAGGCATCGGAGTGCCAGTCTTTAGTTTTTGCAGGTCCCCTAGCATGTCAATGTTAAATCTTAAGTGTATCACCTCCGGAAGCAAATCTCCTTCCGGAAGCTCATTATTCTATTCAGCATGTTTGCTGCCGCTTGGGATTGACACGAAGCAACCGGAAGCGCCAGTGTTTGGGAAAAGGACACGTCACCTCAGAAACGTTTCATCTTCTCCCACAAAAATTGTGCCTTTTCTGACAGTCAGAAGCGACACGTGGCATCAGGTGCGCCGTTTCAATTTAAATGTTTACGTTTTCCCATAAAAGGTGCATATTTTCAATAAGTTGCCATTATGACCCATCACATCTGATTTAACCTTTTTGTCACCTCTAAAGATTAATCAAAACAATTCAATACTCTAATCTACTATTAGGATAGCAGCGAGTACAGGTCTTTTCCTCGATCTAGGTGAATTCTTGCAAGTGAAAGGAAATTAAGTCACGCAATTTAACAAACAGTTTGAGTGTGATTTTATGTTTACAACTAAGCTTAACAACTAAGAATATAAACTGTACCGAAAGTGTGAGTATGAAATTCAAGAGTGGAATCTCCTCCTTCAAGCCTCGATTTGTGCATTTCAAGTGTTAGGCCTCATGTGACAATTTCCTCTTAATATAACTAGCTTAAATCGGTCAAACCTCTTAAATCTAAGAAGTTTAAGCTAGTTTAAACTAATTAATCAAGATAGCCTAGCCTTGAACTTGATGCATATCCATAGGTGAGATAGAAATCAAAACTAACTTCTATATAAAATTCACTTCAAGAAACAATTAAAATGTAAACACATATGATTGTTCTCATGAAGCTACAACGAAATTAAACCTATCACACATGAAGTTCAAGATCTAGAAACTAGGTTTACAAGCTTGGAAGAATAAATGAACTCTACATAGAAATCTCTATGCAAAATCCTAGATCTAACATACCTAAAAATCTCTAGACATGAAAGATCTAAATGATTACAAACTTGAAAACCTAGAAAAGGAAAATTCTCACACAAGGCCGATTACATTGAAGCTCTTAGCACAAATCTGGACTTGAAGGAAGGAGAAGGACGTTTAGCCACGCATGGAGACGGAAGAAATGGAGGATTTGCGTGGTGAAATGGCCATGGAAGTTCGGTGAAGATGGAGGAAGGAGATGAAGAAGTTGAGAGAATTTGGTGAAGAGAGAGAAAGTGAAAGTAGAGGGATGATGATCGATCCTTCAAAATGAAGTTAGTTGGGATTAAGTAGGTGGTTAGTTGGATGATGAGTTGGCAAGTGGAGTTAGTGAGCTGTCAAGTGGGGACTGTGAGTTGTCAAAAAGATATTTTGGTGATTATGGAGGGAAGTGGCCGAATTGATGGAAGGTTAGGGAAGGAAGGGTAATTTTGGTATTTGGGTAAAATAGGAATGAATGTAGTCCAAATGTTGTCTCCATGCATTTCCAAAGGTTCCTCCTTTTTCTCCAAGTGATTGTGCTTCCAAAATTGCCCTTAATGAGGCCTCCAAATTTGAATTTGACGTTGGAGCCAATTTTGCCTCATCTGGAAAGATGCTCCAACGGTGCCTTCGAGCTGCAGGGTTGACTTTGCCTTTAATTTATTCTGCACAGAAGACTTCTGAAAAGTAGCTGACATTTCTGTGCATTGTGCAGTCTGACTCTTGTACTCGTTGTCTGATGGGCTTTAGCTTCCGAATGTGAATCTGCAAGTTCAAGAGCATTCACTTCCGGATGTGCATCTGCTTCCGGATGTCAATTTGCTTCCTGAAGTGACTCTGCTTCCGGCTGTGAGTCTGCATCCGGATGTGACTTTAAGTACTTGACATCTAGCCTTCCTCCTTGCCAAATTATCTCCACCGAAGCTCCACCAAGGGTGTGTGGGGCCCACTTGGGACCCCCCCACAATAAATCATCATCACATAGTCAAAATGACCAAAATACCCTTGGTTTCTTAATAATGCAAGAAAAAGGCTAATATTCACCAATTAATTCCAATAAACATGCACAATAAAATATGCCAATAATGATCAAATATATCAATTAATTCCCACTAATTAAGCTCAAATGCACATGCTTAAAGGTATGAAATTTGGTCCAATCAACATCGAACATCACATTGCATAAATAAGGTTAAAACATATTCATTCATCACTTCTCACACAAACGAAACCACAAATTCTCTGAACATCATCTTCATCTTCATCTTCATCTTCATCTTCTTCGCATTCTCTGTGCATTTCACTTCATCCATAACCATCACACAAAAATGGCCGGTTCCAATGAAACAAACCCTAATCTCCAGAAGGCCTCCTCCTCCAAAAAATCGAAGCTTTCTGGGAAATCTGGAAAAGGGAAGAAGAGGGTTCAGTTTGCCGAAGAACATTCTTCCAAACGCCAGAGGGTTGAAGAAGACTATTCTGAATACATTTCTGGGCCACTAGAGGTTGTTTCCCAAGCATTCGAGAACAAAAACCCCTACCTCTCCAATGGCATCTTTGTGGATCTGGAGAAGCTTGAAGCTCTGGGTTATGATCTTTCCGCACATCTCCAGAAGTACATGACTTGGCTGGGCATCCAAAATGACTACAATGTCCAAGTTCTCAGGGTGTTCTGTGATTCACTATCTGCCAAGGCTAAATACAAGGAGATCAGCAAGAATACAACTGGAATTGGCAGAATTGACTTCAAGGCCACCATCCGAGGAAGAACGATTAAGTTCCACTGGAGAACAATCAACCGCTTCCTGGGGGTCACTGATGAAGAGATGAACAAGTGGATCTTCCCTGAGCGGCTGGATCAGGCAGAGCTGGAGCAAGTCTATGGCACTGGGGGGAAGAAGGTGTCTGGTATGCCCGACACACAGCGGGTGCTCCAGTACATCTATTCCAGAATCATGACGAACAAGGGGGAAACTTCAACGAGTTCACCCAGTTAGACAACCCATGGCTTGCAAAATTCCTCTCCCAGCAGCCGATCAATCCTGGCCAACTGATCTCCCTGGAGTTGCACAGATGGGTAGAAAATAAGAACAAGGCATCTCTTCCCTACCCTCAGTTCATCGCCTTCCTCCTGGAGAAGTTCAACATCAAATCCACTGAGGAAGCCGATAACAAGAAGTGCCTGCCCATGGGATCGATGAATTTGGGCAAGATGGGAGTCAGATATATCAAGCCGGTGAAGACCACTCAGTCTGGCTCTCAGGCTGGGAGTGCCTCTCACACATCAGTACCCTATGCATCTGGAGCAGGGGATCAAGAAGCAGACTCCCACCAGGCTGGCCCCAGCAGCACTCAAGCTCCAAGGGTGACTGCTGCTCAGAAGACTCTGGTTGCTGAATTGAGAGAAGAACTCCTCTTCAGGCTGCCCGATCCATTGATGGCCCCTCTGCGAGCAGAGTGTGATGCAGCCTTCCGCAACCAAGAGCAGCGGATCCAAGGTTTGGAGGACCGCTTAGGGAGAATAGAAGCCAAACTAGATCTCCTACTTCATCATTTCCTTGCCCCTCCTCAGCCTCCTCCCAATCAACCTCCTCCTCCTCCTCCTCCTCCTTCTCCACCTCCACCTTCCCCACCGAATGATCCTGACACTTACCAACACATCCCTCACCACTCACCCTCACCTCACAACTCTCCACCACACTCCCCTAGCCACTCACATTCCCCAAGCCACTCATAATCCCCTAGCCACTCACAATCCCCTAGCCACTCACATTCCCCTGGCCATTCACACTCCCCCAGTCCCTCTCCATCCCCCACTCACTCACCTCCCTTAGACTTTGACGACCACACCTCACCCCCCACCTTTACCACCCACATATGGCCCTGAGCCTCCTCCCACCATTCCCTCTTCATCCTCCTCCCTGGCACTCACCCTCGTTGATGATGCCAAAAGGGGGAGAGATATGCTAACCCAGCCATCCCTTTGGCTAGATGAGGGAGTGGCTGCTGCTCTCCGAAGGGCCATGGACATGAAGCATATGGGCCAAGCAGAAAGGCTGATCCGTGATGAAGCCATTCGCTTCATGAGCCAACAGCAGTCCACCAACACAAAGGCAAGTCTTGAGATGGTGCTGGCCGATCAACCTGAGGTGCCACCTACTGCTGAGCCTGTGTCTCCCTCTGCGCCTGCACCCAATCTGATTGAAGAGCTGATTATGAAGCATGGGCTCAAGAGGCCAAACCCGCCAGTAGTAGTGATTGCAAAGCCAATTCCTCGCTCTGCGCCTGTTCCTGTCCCTCCTCCAGTTAGTTTCACTAAGGCAAGGGTTAAGACCTTGGCTAAAAAGAAGGGCGCCTCCTCCCCCAGTGAGCCATCAGATAGTGAAGAGGAGACAATGCTGATCCTGAGAATGTTGTGCCACTGCAAGGGAAAGCCTCTGAGCCTCAGTCATCCACCCGAGAGCAACCTCAAGAAGTCCCACCAGAAGTGGTGGTCAAGCTAGAGGTGGAAGACATGACACCAGAAGAGTTTGAGCGCTATGGTAACACAGATAGACTCACATATGAGCAACTCTTCGTTCTGGATTCTGAGAGGGCTCATGCTAAGGATCTTCAAGAGAGGAAGGGAAAAGGGAAAGGAAAGGGAAAAGGGAAAGCAAAAGCAAGTCTATCTCATGACCCTGATTTCCCTGCCTGGGATGTCAAGGTTAAAGCTGTCCATCTCCCTCACGCAACCATCCCCATCGGAGACTCAGAGGAAGGAAGGTCTTTTGGATTAGATGAGCTCAGTGATCTAAAGAGAGCCATAGCTGAGTCCCTTGAGACTAAAAGGATCAGAAAAGCCCAAGAGGAGAGGGAGCTCCAACAGATTCTTGCCCAGATCGACCAACAGCAGATAACTGAGATGTGGGCCAAGATGAATGAGGAGCATGAAGAGATCCAGAGAGAAAAAGAGAGGAACAAAAAACACAAGCCTTAAAACCCCAACTTCTCATGCATAGCACAACATTTTGTTCCTTCATTTTTCATACATAGTTATCTGTCATACTTGTAAATCTGCTTGCTATTTTTGTTGCTTATACATGTATTTGATTTACTTATTAATGAAGTTCGCTTTTGAATTCATATCTGTGTGTTATTTAATTATCAGTCTTTAAGTATGAATTCATTAGTTAGCTTAGTTTGTCATCATCAAAAAGGGGGAGAATGTTAGAATCTTAAGTTTTGATGAAGACTAAAATATAAAAGAACTAGTTGATCACATAGGAAGAACTAGGTTAAAAGTGAATCCTAAGTTAAGTCACAACCGGATGCAGAATTACTTCCGGATGAATTAGAACTAGCGCTCGCGGATAGATAACCCATCCCATAGCGGAAGCAAGTGAGACACTAAGTCAGAACCTAGTCTAGGCTGATAGAGTATTGAACTTTGATGAAGACTAAGTTAGGACACAACCGGATGCAAAATCGCTTCCGGAAGAATTAGAGTAAAATAAGGTGACTGACGCTCACGGATGAAGAATACATCCCTCAGCGGAAGTCAATAACATGCCAAGTCAGAACCTAGTCTAAGTAAGAATGCTTCCCATAGCAAATGTACTTCCCACAGCATATATGGTTCTTACTGCACTTGATTATATATATACTACTCTGTTGGACTAACAATTATGTGTAGAACTTAGTTTTACTTCCGGATGCAAATGAGCTTCCGGATGCAAATACTCTTGGCACTGGAATTTTGAGACTAACACTTGCAGAGCAAGATTGCCGCTTCCGGATGAACGATGATCATCCGTCAGCAAGAGTACAAAAGACAGAACGTACATATGCCCAGAAGTCAGAATGCTTTTTGTCAGAGCAGAGTTATCAGAGTTGCTTTTCAGAGATAAAGCAAGTCAACCCTTCTAAGCATTAATGGAGCATTTAAGGAGCCAACGGTAACAAGGGTTTAACGGAAATATTCAAACGGCATTGCTACCTACCAAACATGAGGAGTATGAGAAGATGATATATAAGGAATTACTTCAACTGAAGAATGCACTGAACATAATTCTGCAAAAATCATTCAAGCATTCAAAGCTCATACTACCCAGAAAGCAAGAGAGTACTTATTGCATTGAGAGTTATTTATTATCCTTCTTGTACTCTTTGTATTTAAGTCTCTTTAGTTGTTGAGAGCATTGATTGTACTTAAGTGTGTAACATTATTTGTTCTTTGAGAGAACTAAGTAGAAAATCCTTTGATTAAAAGGTTGAACCCTTACAATTAGTAAGGGGGAGCGAGTCAGGTTGTAAGGTTGCAAGTGAGCCCGTAAAACTTGTGGTTGTAAAAGGTTGCAGGTGAACCCGTTGTAAAACCTGTGGTTTAGTGGAACTCAATATGGGTGATTGAGAACTGGACGTAGGTCAAGAGTTGGACCGAACCAGTATAAAAACCTTGTGCGATTTAATTTTCTAATTTTATTTAGCACAATTCAACCCCCCCCTCTTGTGCATCCTCACTTTCACTTTCAAAAAGTAAGTTTTCTGAGAGACCTAATTTGAGCATATTCTAAAAAGTACTTGTTTAAAATTCTTGATAGATAATAGTATGTTATTGGAATTCGTGTGATGGGAGTCTTTAAACGCATTCTCCCAATCATGAACCCAATTGTGCTATTATTATCTAGTTAAGAATAATACAAGTACATGACATTCTATACTTCAATGTGCTACAAATAGATTAGTTCTTGGTTCAAATCAAAGTGTGAATATCCAAATGAGGAGTGGGGTGATTTGAATTAATTCAGTCGAGAAGGGCTGCCAAGAACAACAACGAACTGTAAACTTAAAATGGGACGACGTGATATTTGGTATTGAGAGGTCTCATATGATTGGTAGATGTTGTCATATCATTGACTAAGGGTCATGACAAAGTTGGAGTTGAGAAGTTATCTCAATTTAACTTATAAGATGATTTGTGACATACATGACTATTTCAAAAGGGAAACGATTAGTATTAGTTATCCTATAGAGTGCAAATATGATAGAAATCCAACAACATAGTCATGTCAAATGTGTTTATGGAAATATTTTGTAGAATTTCCATTACACAAGATAAAAAATGTTGTCAATTAAGTTTGACACATAACTTGAGGTTTAACGCCTTTAATGAGACAACATCTACACAAGATAACCAACAGTACAAAGGAAATTAAACCTAGTTGATCGTATGTTGTCAAATGAACATTGAGTGAAAATTGTTCATATTGATGCTCCTCCATTTAAGAGCACATGAAAGTCAAGTAAAATCAAAGTGAAAGCTTTGTTACTTTGATAATTTATCAAAGTATGTGGTGCTTAATCATTGATGTCTTGAGCTTGAGGTATTTAGCCTCTTATGGCTAGCTTACAAGTAGAGAAAAGACATTCTCTACACTTTAAACCTAAATGAGATAAGGTATAAGGTTCCATTAAACAGAATGGAAGGACTAGCCTAATGTAGTTGGCTACCAAATTTAAGCAAAAGGCTTTATATTGGTACTGACAAGAGGACTTAAGGTAAAAGACTTTAAAGCCTATAAGTCTTAATGTTTTTCATTGAAAAACAACCTTAATTCTCCATGACTTGATTCATGCATCAATCTTTATGAGTTCTAAATGAACTATCTTGATCTTCTTGACAAAATCGACAATTTTGTATGTGTTTTTTCCTTTAGATTTCTCAGTTTTTCGTTATTGTTGGTAATTTTTGCATGTGTGTTTGTTTTACCACTGTAATTCAAATGTTGACTTGATTATATGTCATTTTTGACAAGAGCATGGAAATTGAATTGTCATTTTCCAGTAATGATATGTTCATTACCTAATAGGGAGGTGTCCCAAAGTGGAATTGCCTTTTAGGTAAAACAACAAGAAAAGCTTTTCAGTATGGGATCTATGATTGAGAGATTATTGTAATTAAAGAGCTTTGTTGATGATTACTCATGTAATTATCATTACTCTATTTCACATATGTTTGTAGCTCAAGCGCTTTAAACGATGAGTGGATAAAGTTGCAAATAAAGTGCATATAGAATTTAAGAATTCTACGCATCAAGAGAGGTTTTTCATGACCTGTTTTGAAGAGCTCTTTGACAAAAGGGATATTTATTCATTTAAATTATCCCTCTACTCTATCACTATATAGAGTTGCCCATATGCATAGTAAAATGCTATTAAACATGGTCAAGTATGCAAAATGTTTTGAGCTAACCCACCAAAAGTGAGTAGGATAGTGGTACCAAGTCACCTTTGGTGGATTAGTAAATATATTTGATAGATCGAGTATGATTTTTTCTTTAAGAGAGATACAAATATTATACTTAACCATGAAAATCCAATGTGGTTACTTCCAAAACCACATACAATGTGTATTTTCAACACAAGTCAAATTATAAGTTTCCGTGACCGTAAACCATAAGGGTCAGTTACACGATCACAAGATCATTGTAAGTGTGTAACAACCCAAAAATTTAAATGGAGATTATAATTATAAATTAGGAATTTTGGAAATTTGGGTATATAAATAAATTATGGGGAATTAAGAGTAGAGAAAGTAAATAGAATTTTGAGGATAGTATTATTATAAAAAGTTGGAATAGTAGCATGACCATTAACATAGAAAGCAAATGACACATATACCCCTCTTCTTATTAAAAAAAAAACGTGCATACACACACACACACCATTTCTTCACTTCTCCCAACTCACCTATTTCACTCTTCTCCATCCCTTTCTCTGTTTCTTTTTTTTTATCCATCTCCCCAGCAGAATTTTTAGGCCACACTTCATCCGATTTTGATCAAAACCTACATGCAATTGGTGCTAGAGATTCAGGTGAGAATTCCTCACATTCCCATATAACTTTTCTGCAATTTGGTGAGGATTCAGGGGACATGAATAGTGGAATATGGGGATTTAAATTTCTGAATTTGTAAGTAAACTAATGAGTTCTTTAAGTTTAAATTTGTAGTGTGAGTTTCATTGATTTGTAAAGATTGAAATTTTACTTTTCTTCCTCATTTTCTGTTTTGGCCGAATGGGTTCTCCTAGTTGGGAGTTTGGATGAACGAAATTTAAGGATTAATAGGACTATTTGAGTTAGTTTTTGTACATACATGATAGTTACCAATTGATATATCAATAATGTGTGAAGGATCAAACATGATTTTGGGTTTATTGGGATAGATCATTTTTGTGGTTTTTCTGATTTTATTTTGCTACTGTCATGGCTATGGAAAATAGTGCAAATTGTCAATGCATGTGTGTTTTTATCATGGGTGCTGCTGAAATGGTGTATGGGTAAAAGTTTTGATGATGGGGAATTTAATAACTAATGTGTGTATGACATTGCACTCAAGGTGTTTGTTAAAATGTCTAAAAGAAACTTTTGGCATGTAGTGGAAGTTTTTCTTTCATTTGGGTATGGTTTCACATTGCCTATGATTTGAGAAAATGAAAGCAACCTTATGTTGATTATTTTGTTGATATTGTTATTCTTGATGTTGTTTATGGTGATTGGTGTGTTACATGTGAAGATTTATTTGGGTTTTCTTTGGTTTCACCATGTGATTGAATGTTCATTTTTGGGCAGTGATTGAATCCTAATGAATAAATGAGAAAGTAGAGTGTTAATTAATATTTAATTATTGTGATATGGAACTTAAAATAGATATGCTCTTTGTCTTGATGTTCTCTATTTTGAAGATGGTGTGAAATTACATGGATAGTTGCTACTTGGCTTAGTATTTTATTGTCATTTAATATATGGTTGTGTGATTTTCTGAAATCTAATTCAATTGAGATATTGTTAGGTAAAGAAGTCATCATGTTAACCTTGTTTAAATTGCTTAAGGAGTCGTGGATGAATGTAATTTGAGTGGTTACATGCATGATTGAGTTTATAGTTTATTTGAGCAAGAATTTTGTTTGAATGTGTATAGGCATGGTTTATTACATAAACTGATTATTGATTAAATGAAGTGATTGAAGTGGTAGTTTCACTTAGTCCTTGTTGATTTGGATTGTGGTATGATTTAATAGAACTCTTTGAACTTCTTGATGATTAAGGAAGTAGATGATAGTGCAAAGATAAGCGGGAATTGGGTAGTAATATAGGTTCGAGAGAGACATTGTTTATTGTATAAGAAAATTATTTACAGTAACTATTACTTTATGTAATACTAGGAGGAACTAGAAGTCAAGTACTTGGAGGCAGCAAGAAAAGGAGGAGTATTAGTAAGTGAAGGACAGGTAACAGTTTAATTCAATAGTTATAAGCGCGCATGATTATTTTTCAAAAACGTGATAATGTTGATCCTAAGAAGAGGAAGGATATTTATCTCAGATAGATAAATAAGAAAGTAGAGTACTCTAGGCGTCAAGTGGGTCGCTCCCCCTATGCCAAACATTTTCAGAAACCCTGCAGGTACAGAATACCTCCATCATTTAACGAATATATCGTTAATAGTGGTTGGTATAGTGAGGCAAGTTCCAATAAGAGATTGGAAAGAGGCAGGTTCGAATAAGAGGTTGGAAAGAGGAAAATATTATCATGATTTAAAGGTAAACTATTGAAATAAACTGTTATTGGGATTCTTTGAATCTCACTGTTTTTCTTAAAATGTTTTTACAGATAAGCCGGGAGAAGTTAATTCTGAGGGAAGCTCTAGGAAGGTAGGAAGGATGCTTGTTAGGCCCGGAGCTCAATAGTGATATATATTTGTATATGTTAGTTGTTGTATATATTTTTATACAAGTTCATAACTTGTGATGTATATAGGTATAGGCTATCACCTGCGATAGCCGAATTATATTTATATAAAATTGTAATAGTTATACTTCAATATGTTAAGTATTCAGTTACATTAGATAGTACAGGTATATAAAATAAAACTAAGTAGTGGCTACTAATGTAGCTATTTAATGAATTTATAATCCGCTGCAGTTTTCAAGAAACGGTTACAATTTCATAAATTGTTTAGAAGCCCAAGTTTATGCAGGAAATTCTTTTAATCTAGTTTTTGAAATAGAAAAGTTTTAATTTATTCATATTTTTGGGCTTCTAACATTAGAAAGTGGTTATAAATTGATTAGAAGACTATAAATAGAGTTATAAAAAGCTAGGATTTTACAAAGTGGGAGCTTATAATGGTTACATTTTCATAAATAGAAATGAAAATGGATTTGTGTTTGAAAAGAATCATAATGAACCATATTTATGTGGATGAGTTTTTCAAATAATAGAGAAGCTCATCACGTAGTATTTCACTATATCTCTTTAAGAGACTTAGTGACAAGGTGATATAAGACAAACTTATAGTTTTCCATTTCCCATGTAAGTGGGAGCTTGAGAGAGTTTAACTTAGAACAACGTTCTTAGTTGCTCTAAAGGAGGATAACATAAGTGTTTTGTACAAGATGTCTTACATATTCCTAAGAAGGAATGGAAGAAAGCAATATGAAATGACATTTATTCTTTGAGAAAGAATCAAGTCAGGATTTAAGATCCAAAGTTGTAGCTTAAGAAAAATCTATTTTTTGTTGCAAGAGAGCTACAATATGGAAATTCTTGAGTCATTCCGATGTGGATGAATGTGATCCCATGGATATTTCAATGACATCAAAAGTGAATTTGAGTCTTGACAAATATCCATAGACTGAATAAACTTAAATGTAAATGGAAAAAAGTTTCCATTTAAATGTTCTTGGTAGTTTAATGTACACAGTGGTGTATAAAATAACAGATATCTATTGTGGTAGAACTATGTAAGTGAATACTAGTTCAACCATTGTGAGAGACATTTTATGACTCCAAAAAAATGCTTATGGATACTTAAAATGGCATGTAATTGTGCGCATTCAAAGTACTTACTATGGTAGTACATATAACTGTATGGTCAAGAGTGTTTAAAAGAACATCTTGGTTTTGAAATGAGATTCCAAACCTAGTGTTAGTGCATTGTGCAAACACTGTGACCATTAGTTAAATTGAAGACCCTAAGTATTACAGCATGGATCAAATATGAGGATAAATATGTGAGAAGTTGTAGCACATAAGGTTGTTGTTAAACAACTTGTTCCTATGCAAAGTTCCCAACTTAAGCCTAAGGCCAAAGATGTACATGTGTGACATGTTAAGTCTTCTGGCATGCATAGGACTTGGAGTAAGAGATAATTAATTATGGCTTTACATGTATATGTGATAGTATATGATGTCTAGTACTTCATACAGGTTGGTGAGGTCGCTTTCTCACACGAGCGATCGCCTTTGACACTCAGTGAGAGTGTGCAAAGATGAGACAAAGTGTTCACCAGCAGTATTAATCATACTGATATGGTAGAGAAGAAACACAATCTTTATGTCGCCTCGACTTAAAAGTGCAGTAAAGTCGAGATGAAATCCGTGGTTACAAATATGGATTGACTTATGGACACCCACATCCGTATTACCTGTAGCCAGATAACAAGTTCTTCAAAATTGATGTCTTACAAAATGAGACAATACAAAAAATTCGGCACTTACCCGCGCAAGCATTCCGGCGTTTTTACAAAAACAGCGGGTAATAAACAACATACCGGCGTTTTTTAGCCAAACGCCGGAACGCAGATACCAATAACGCGGATCAAAAAAGCGCGCAGTTCGCCCCACTTTTCCCGCGTTTATTTATCGGCGTTTGTAGCATGAAAAACACCGTTTATTTTTTTTAACAAAAAAAATATGCATACCGGCGTTTCCAAAAACGCCGATATGTTAAGAAAATTAAAATATAATAAATTCCCCAGCACATCGGCGTTTTACAAAACGCCGGCGTTTTACAAAACGCCGGCGTTTTACAAAACGCCGAGATGCTGTTTGAATTAAAAATGCCGGACTGCATTTTTATTTTTTTAAAAAAATAAAAAACTGTTTTTAGTAGTTTTTTTTTATTTTTTAAAAAAATAAAAATTGTTTTTTTATTTTTTTTAAATAAAATACACAGCGGCACTTTCCGAAACGCTTAAAACGCTTCTAAAAGCGTTTGTTTGGTACATACCTCATTAAAAGATATTTGATTCTGTGTTCCACCATTTTGCGAATATCTTTTTACACGGGACTGCTACTATGGAAACTCAGATTGATGCAGATTGTGCAACTTTGACATTGAATTATCTAGATTGTGAATGTATGCTCTCAAGTGCCAATAACTGCTTACCTTTGAATAATTGCTTACCTTTAAATAGAAATGGGACGAGGGTAGAGTTTAGTGTTCTGCCTTCCAAATTTTAAATGGGAGGTTGGGATTTGTAGATATATATAGCTAGGGAGGTCAGGATTTGATTCTATTTTTTATTTTCTTATTGGAATAATTTCAACATATCATAATTTTTTATTTATTGATAATGTTATTATGTGATTTGTTTGTTAAAGAAGTTAAGATCTAGCTAAGCAATTAAATTTTGGAATATAGATATAATGTAGACAATGTATTATTTTTAATTGAAAACGCATAAGCCTTAATTTATTCCACGAAAAATTTACCCACTTTAATTTCCCCACGTATTCAAAAATGCTAAACATTTACTTCCTTTATCCTACATTTAGTAATTCAAATATAGAATTATGTGGATTTGACAAATAGTTTCAAACCAAGACCCAAAAAAAAAGATTAAGGCAATAGCTAAAATGATGGATATGTTTTAAATGAATGATGATTCGTAATGGTTTATGTTCAATTACAATATATCTCAATCAACTTATTTATCATACATACATAATAATAGAGAGAAATAAATGGAATTGCAAAGTGTAACATACTGTTACTAATTCCCTGATTAATTCAATAATACCTTTACTAACTATGATAGAAAAATGATTTCCATAGTATCAATAATTCTATCATAGTTAGAAAAAGAATTTCCTAATAATATTCACTATCCATGATAGAAAAGAATTTTCTAATATAACCTGAACACTATCATGGATAATTAATAGCTAACCATGTTAGAAAAGAATCACCTAACATGGTTAGAAAAAGAAGCGACCTATTACAATTCTCCAATTAACCATTAATATCAATACAAATTAAAATATGCGGAAGCGAATGCAGACCTATACATTTTGGCAATATATTGTCTAAATAAACATAACAACCTTTGAACTTAATTCCCTTTCCTATTGCTCGCGTCTGTGCATGAATACCTGCAAAAATGTCAGTAATCGTGGAATGAGACAATTTGTCCCAGTAATCACCGCTTAACTCACTATAACAGTGAGATGTGCGGTAGTGAGGGCGTCTAAAGGGTACCACAGTTTTAAATTCAATAATACAGATATATATATAATCCAAACCTTTTTCCCATGTATCACCCCAGTCTCTCTGTCATTTCCAAATCAAAGCAATTCAACATCTCCACCTCCATTACAACTATACTACCCCACAACTCTCGCACTCACCTATAGATGCATTGTGCCATCACGGGGCATTCAAGCATCTAATCTTCACTATATGATTTGACACTGTGTCCCTCTCCATAATGAGGGGACAATTTCCCTCTCTGGCAATCTCCAGAGAGGGAACCCCAATTCTGTTTTCCATTACAGAACGGGAACGGTTGGACTCTTCAATGCCAAACAACCGTAGGGGCGGTTGGGCTCTTCAATGCCAAACAACCGTAGGTCACTTCTCTCAATAAGTCGACCTATGAACCCCGATCCAATCAATCCGAAAAGGATCATCAGTACAAATAACTGTCGATTGGCCTATCGACAGTTATCATCGCGCGATGGTACATATATATTCCAGTGTCATGCAACTCTCACCATATCCATGTCCATACAATTTCAATCTCAACTATTCAATATCATACCTTCTTACCATTCCCTTCAGTATCTCAACTATTAACTTCTTCCATCTAACTAAATATCAATATCCTTAACAGAATACTATATAAACCTGTCACATCAATCCCAGCATAATACCAATCCAGAATAATCATTCACACCATACAGGATAATATGTATACTGTTTCAAATTTCTTTTATACGAAAATAATCGTGTTTAAAAGGCACCCGATAGCCTGTTTTGTATAAAAATAGCTTTTCAAAGATAGTATTTATATGGAGGGTGAGAAAGGATTTTAAGAAAATCCCAACTAACGTCACCCTCATTGTTATAGCAAGGTAAGAGTGATTACCTGAACCTGCTCCACATCAAAACAATACAATACCAATGAAGTCCTCGCTCGCAGCTCGGCCCATTAATATTCACAATCACTAGAAAATAGACAATACGGTGTCAATACATAGTTCAGGTCTTTATAACTTGACTAAATTAATCTAAATTCATAAGGATTATGGTAGCTAACCCATCTTCAAATACCCCTGTCAATGAACATAACACTATCTTTATATCATCTAATATCATAAATCTTATTATATACCAATAATCTAAAATTTAACCACATAGCAATGAACTCCACCTATACTTCCACAAGGTATTTCATTCAAATCATTATTTCGCCTTGATAAACCTACTTCAATCCTCAACTCATCATATTCTCATAGTTTTACCTGTCATTCCATAATTCCATAGTTCTATTTGTCATTCCAAAAGTCATTTATCATCTACTCAACAATTTACATATATGAATTCACTAACATTAACCAAATCTCTAAATAGTCCCACTTTATCTCAAAATCACCACTCCCCAAATTCCTCTAATTTATTTTAAATATTCTTGAACTTTAAGCATTCAACCTACACTTCAATATATTCCTACACAAACTTAATCATTTAGCACAAACATAGAGCACTTTGATAAACAATCACTTTCATTTACACAAGTAACATAAATAAATTTCTTCCTTACCTTTCCAAGTTACAATACATAGTCAATGTTAATTCCCACGAAAACATAACTTCATTTCTTTTTAACTTACAACTTCTAATATCATTTCTTAAACCCTCATGAAGTTGTAATATTGTGTTACTAATTACCTAATTAACCAATAATATTTATTTCAATTCATTAAGCTCTAATCTAACTATGATAGAAAAAGGAATTTCCATAATATTAATATCTCTATCATAGTTAGAAAAGATTATTCTAAACCTTTTATAATTTATCCATGATAGGAAAGAATAAACTAATACAACCTGAATACTATCATGGATAATTAATAGCTAACCATGTTAGAAAAGAATCACCTAACATGGTTAGAAAATAAACAACCTAATGTTCAATAATATCAAATACATATAAATATATGCGGAAACGTATGCAGGCCTATACAAATTGGCAATATACAACTCTAAATAAATTATGAAATCTCTACTACCTAATTCCCTTTCCTGTTGCTTGCGCCTGTGCATGAATACCTGCAAAAATGTGAGTAATCGTGGGATGAGACAAAATTGTCCCAGTAATCACCGCTTAACTCACTATAACAGTGAGATGTGCGGTAGTAAGGGCGTCTAAAGGGTACCACATTTAAAACCAATACTATATTTATATATGTCAAGTCTTTCATCCATCATTCAAGTCCCTCCTTCTAAATCAATTCAAATTCATCATCTCTATTTCCCACATATCACTCAAATCCCTCAGTCAATTCCAAATCAACTCAACAGACGAAAATAAACGTGATTGACACTGTGCCCAGTCTCAAATCTGAAAGCATAAAAAGGGAGCACTTTTAAAAAGTGAAAACGTCCCTGGGGAGCACTTTAAAAAGTGAAAACGTCCCTGGGGAGCACTTTTAGAAAGTGAAAACGTCCCTGGTTCCTTTACAATCCGAGGAACCTGTACAATTAACCTATCGATTGCGCAGATCGATAGGTTACATCGGCCGACGGTACTAATAATCAGTGTCATGCAATACTAACAATCCCTATTCTATATTCCATCAACTTCAACCTCATTCAATATTTCAATCTCACATTTCATGTTTTCCACAACATAGCTCACCATAATCTCAAACTCAACATCTATCACTCTTTTCTATTTCCATAATTTCTCAAGTCACTGTCTAATACTATACCTATCTATATACCTTCCACAATCATTCCAGAACAATACCAACCACAGCCAGAGTAATATATATGTAGTGTTTCAAATTTCTTTATATGAAAATAATCGTGTTTGAAAGGCACCCGATAGCCTGTTTTGTATAAAAATACCATTTTAAAGATAATATATATATATATAGAGGGTGAAAAGGGATTTTACAAAATCCCTAACTAACGTCACCCTCAATGTTATAGCAAGGTAAGAGTGATTACCTGTCGCCCTTAGCACTCTGTTGCCTTTTCCCTTTACTTATCCATGCCTCAAGGAATATATGCAAATCTCATCCTTTCCTATTATTACATCATGTGATAATAGTGGATTAATAATCATTCTAAGGCATAGATTAACTAACGTCTCTCTCGTTTGTATTACTACCCATTCCCCTTTTTTCTTAGTTCAATTCTCTAACCATTTCAATTCATGTTATATGAATTTAATAATCATCATTTCCAATCCAAAGGAATCACGCCATTCAAGTACACTTACAATCATGTAGTTAGTCACATCATATCATTCCACTAAATAAAGTCTAACCAAACAACAACAATGTTTATTATTCATAACCAAGTGACAACTATCCCAAATTCCAAAAGACTTGTTAACTTCAGCAAACAAATAGAAAATTCCACATTTCCTTTGAACATCTTAGAATCAAACTACAAATAACCAAAAGGCTAAGATTTAACAAACTAGTAATCAAAGAAATCAAGTAACAACAACTTAATTCACTTCCAATCCACTTATTTAACTCAAATCTTCTTCTCTCTTTTTTTTTTTTAAATCTGACTTTTAGAACACATTTACAACTTATACCCAAGCAATTGACAAACAAGGCTAAAAACATAAACCTCAATCAGTAGATCAAGGAACCATTGAAATGCAGTAAAACTATAGTTGTTACATGTAATATTACAGCATGAAAAGATTTAGGATTCAATAAAAATAAGGTAAAACTTCTTGCTAAAAGTGACATCAAAATTCAGAACCAAGAGAGCATTAATAATCACAGCACAACAGCCATTTTCTCATCCAAAAATAATTTATCCATATTCCACCATCAATTCATCTTTGATTCAATTATGTCAAAATCTCAAAACATAAGAATAACAATCTCTCTCTATATCAATCAAGTCACTATAGCATAACATCAATAATTTCCAAAATCCATCATATACTAGCAAAATACATTAATCCCTTCCTAATTCCATTCAGCTATAGCAATAATACAGACCAAATTTATGTACACATGCCCTCACAAATAGACAACACACACATATAGGTGCATCAATGATCAAAATAGAAGAACAAGGAATCAAACTAATAAAATCAGAGATATAACAAAGGCAAAACCACTTAGAATCCACCCACTTCAAACATTTGAACATCTTAAGATCATGCCCAAAACCAAAGAAAAACCCAATTGAAACCCTAACCCTCAAATCTAACATCCTTTGTTTAACATTGCAAATTTGCCTCTCTTCTAACCCTTAACATCTTACTAAATCAATACTCCAACCAACCCATGGTTATCCAATCATAAACAAGCACCAATAAATCTTTAGAAGTCACCAATGCCCAATTTACTCAATACATTCCTCAATGTCCACATTCTACAATTAATAACTTCCCCAAACCAGAATGCAACGTTCAAACATATATATATATAATCTCACACATACACGCAATCCACATTATATGGTACCATATTCAGCCACATCAATGAGAAAGAAGAAAAATTCCTTTTATATATTCCAAACACAACTTCAATTCGTACAGCAATAGAGATCCCTATTTGCAATCATCATTATATACAATAATCATTCAATTGAATTCACACACAGACCATATATCATTTTTGGCTAAATAAATCCAATTTCTAATATCAGTTCAGCAGTACAGAAAAATCATAAATCTCACTTACAAATTGCAATTTTATTCCTTTCTTCCCTAAGACCAATCAGCCATAACTATTAGGCATGAGAAAAATATGTCAACAGGCATCCATGCAACATTTCAGTAACACCCATGATTAAAATACACAAGTACCACAACTTAACTCTATTTCTTTACTTATGACAGCAGCAGAATAAAATCAGTGAAACCATAGAATTTATGTACCACAACAAACCTCAAAATCATGCTTCAATTATTACTCCTATATAATCAACATACAACTTAACTAACAACTTAACAATCTCAAACAACACAAGTTTAAACACTACTACTGCACCATGTGTAAAACACAATAAAAATGAGAAATCTTAACAAATTCCCAAGACTTAGGGTTTTACCCAACTTCACAAAAACTTCAAATCTAGCTCTTAGACTTTCTCACAAACACCTTCAAAACAACCATAAAATGCAGAACAATATCAAGACAGCCATAAAATGCAACACCACCTGCTAATACCATCAAGAAATCGTCACCCATGAAGTTAATTAGAAGCACCAAAATTTAGGTTTTTTTTGAGGAAATACAATCAAAACTCAAATGAACACTCAAAACTTTCCTAAAACTTCAAAACCAAAACCTAAACATGATTTTTATTGGATTATTCAACCCCAAATAGGAACCCTTTTCGTCCTCCACACTCAACTCGCGAAGGTCAGAAATGAAAGGAGAAGGAACGGAAGAAATAAAACTACCTGAACTCGTTTTTGACCTTCTAGGACTCGCCGAAGCTTTGCCATCGCCGGAAATGGCTTCGTCGCCGTTGTTAGTGGCTAGGCGAAGCAAGAAGCTTGACGGGAGAGGAAGGAGAACGCAAGGGAGATAAAACGGAGACGGGTTTCAATGAGGATGAGGAGGGAAGGAGCGAGACGGACGGCGTCGTTGCCGCCGTCGCCGGTGGCCGTCGCCTTAGAAGGGAGAAGAACGAAGACGAAGAAGAAGAAAGAAAAGGCGACGGAGAGAGAGGGTGAGGGAGCCCGAGAGAGAGAAATGAAAATGAAATGGAAGGAGTTGATGTTTTTATTTATAGTTTAGGGAAAAATTACAATTAACTACCCTAAAGTTTATGCGTAATTATATTTCTAGCCCAGAAGTTTGTATATATTACTATATTTCCTTCTTTCCATCATAATATTATCTACTATCCAAATACTTATTCATGAAAGTTTCTAACTCCAAATAATTATTTTAACTATATTTTTCCTTAAATTCTAAAAATTAAGATTTAATAACAATAAATCTCCATAAATTTCTCCCTAAAACTCAAATCCCTAAATAATACCTCAAAAATTTCCAATTAACTTTAATCAAAATTTGGGGATGTTACAATTTACCCCACCTTTTAGGAATTTTGTCCCCAAAATTCGCTACACATACACCTAACACAAAGAAAATACACAAGTCAACCTTACATTCGTCATATTACCTCTAATAATTTCACTACCACTTAATACATTCCACATCATCCTTCATCATTTATCCTCATTCAATCTGTAGTGATCACCAATACTCATCCCTCATTTCCTAGCTAATCTTCATTTACTAGTCACACTAACCTCAAATTACTTGTTTTAAAATCCAATATAATCAATGTTCACAATATATGTTCACTTATATTCTCCAATTGATCAACCCATTGATTCCCCTCAACATGACTCTAACTTAATATATAGCTAACCATGTCAACTTCCTTATCAAAATCATTTCAAATTGCATTCAATTTCCTATGAATCAATTTAAAACCACTCACTACAATTTCACCTTAAACTCTTCGTCTCAACTAACTTCTTTATCTATTTAGTTTTGTCATAATCACAACATCAAAATTCGTCATTAACTCCAATGGTCCTAACCTTTTAAATAAAATTCTAATAATAACCTATCATAAAATCTCATTGTTTCTCTTATACTTTGAATAAGATTGTCAATTTACATAGATCATTCACCAATAATATATAGCTTCTCTAGTTAAATCCACAACCTAACAGTAATCCATGTCCAATAATCCTCAACTCCATGATCACCATAGTGTATTCACTCCATAATTCCCGAAAAGAACTCAAATCTGACATATTATCCTACATAATTTCCAATTCATATCCAAAGTATTACTACAAGTAATCAGATCACCGTGTACTCCCAAGTAATTCCCTTAATTAACATTAATCCAAAATCATACCACTAACACTAGAATTCTCAATCAAATCATACCAAACTTCAACAATTTAGTAGTTCAAACCTTTATAATTCAAAACTTTATGACACCTAATACAACCGCTTTCAAACTTATAGTCTACTCTCTTGTAATGTTTCGAACAACAATTAGCAAAGGGGAAACATAAGAGACGGAACTTTTCATGTCCCTCTCATTCTCAATCCAAGCAATATTAACTAACTTACTACTCACATGTTTATCCGGCAAAACTAAAATTAAAATGACTTATGTTATCCAGTAATTTCCAAGGTCACACATTACTTTCAGCGCATACATAATAACAATGACAACTGAAGAAGACAAACAACAAACTAACTGGCCAAGTTTTAATTATCAAAGAATCACAATAATCAAAACAAATTGATGTCACAACTTTAGTAGAATTTGAACCAAACAGACGTAAGAAATTTTTGCAGCTTATAACCGCTACAGATTAGAACTAGTATTAGAAGTTAGTATAAAAGCATTAGGTTTAAAATGATTTCATTGCAAAATTCCTTCGATCAAACCACACACCATTAGGTTCTCAATTTTACAACGTGGCACACACATACACATAGGACTAACGAATCACATCTTCCCACATAACTTTATTTATTACATACAATTGACCACCTATGCATTCTTATCATTTAGCACTTCACAATATATAATTCAACACTACTTATGAATACTTTATTCCCATCTTTCAATAACTATACCATAATCACATAATACTTACAGTTAAGTCTTTCTAACAACACATAATTATATAAAAATTCAAACAATAAAACCTTTCACAGAGAAAATGAGAAAAGACAAGAAAGAATAATCAAGAAGATTATCAAGCTCAACATAAAAATTCCACATTTCAAATATGTCAATCATCTTCATTTCCTCCACAAACAACTTACTGGTCATACAACACAAACACCGCCTTCACAAACAATTTATAATCAAATTTTTATCATTTTCATAAAGCAAATTACATTGATTTCAATCATATTTATTCATATTAGTTTCTTCAATAAATTTTAGATTATCAAAACTGCACTGCTTACCATTTAAGCCAGATGCATGCTTCTTAATCAAATGAGTAAGTCTTAATACTTAACTTTAAACATCTCATACGAATTTATCCAAACTAACTCTTATTCATCCAAACTAACTCTTATTCATCCAAACCTAATTAGATTCACAGCTCAAGAGGAAGATTCTTGTCTATCACTACAATGTACAATTTCACCAACAATTAACAACATACCAATTTCCATTCACTTAGTATTAACAGCCAAATTCTTTCAATTACTTATGATTTTCTTGCCAAAAACATTCAATTATCTATAATTAACTACATAAAATTCAACTGATAATCACTTTAAAACAAATAACTTACCGGTATTTCGTTTAGTAATGGTAGGGAGACATCGACTCATGAAGTAATGAAGGGCTACCATCATCTATCTATTATTAAGGGGGCTGCTTCCAATCACTAAATATAGTGAGGAAGCCTCCAGCCACTTAAGATAAATGGGCAACAACCTTTTTCTACTAATGATGATGTAACCGCCAACCATTACTAATTGAAAGATAATCAAAATATAATTTTATAATCCAAAATATAAAAGTGAATATTTTTTAAAACAAACAAATAATTTCAATAAAATTTCGATTAACAAATCAATTCATCAATGAAGCAACAATATCACAATAACTAAACAAATAATAAGCAAAACAAACAACTTTTAATCTCACATTATATTCATTATTAATTGTTATTTTCAATTTCTCTTAGTCCCTTAACCCAATAAGGTATCTCATGATGCCTCGACTATGATTATGGCCGGCACATAACTATACTCGAGACCCCAGAGAAGCATCCTTATTTCGCTATTTTTCCTAAATTCTTATACATATCAACATTATTTCGTTATTCTTTCTATGTTCATCTCAATCTCTCCACAGTACCTATTCAATTTCTCTTATCACTCTCTCCCTACCACGGGATGAGCGATAATCCTCTCAAAAAGGCCAGAGTATCATGCACAGGAGGAAGGGAATACAAACTATGTATATTGCCAATCTATATGCAATGCAACACAGTCCTAGGTTATCGTATACCAAATACTGATAACCAAGTTGTAATATTGTGTTACTAATTACCTAATTAACCAATAATATTTATTTCAATTCATTAAGCTCTAATCTAACTATGATAGAAAAAGGAATTTCCATAATATTAATATCTCTATCATAGTTAGAAAAGATTATTCTAAACCTTTTATAATTTATCCATGATAGGAAAGAATAAACTAATACAACCTGAATACTATCATGGATAATTAATAGCTAACCATGTTAGAAAAGAATCACCTAACATGGTTAGAAAATAAACAACCTAATGTTCAATAATATCAAATACATATAAATATATGCGGAAACGTATGCAGGCCTATACAAATTGGCAATATACAACTCTAAATAAATTATGAAATCTCTACTACCTAATTCCCTTTCCTGTTGCTTGCGCCTGTGCATGAATACCTGCAAAAATGTGAGTAATCGTGGGATGAGACAAAATTGTCCCAGTAATCACCGCTTAACTCACTATAACAGTGAGATGTGCGGTAGTAAGGGCGTCTAAAGGGTACCACATTTAAAACCAATACTATATTTATATATGTCAAGTCTTTCATCCATCATTCAAGTCCCTCCTTCTAAATCAATTCAAATTCATCATCTCTATTTCCCACATATCACTCAAATCCCTCAGTCAATTCCAAATCAACTCAACAGACGAAAATAAACGTGATTGACACTGTGCCCAGTCTCAAATCTGAAAGCATAAAAAGGGAGCACTTTTAAAAAGTGAAAACGTCCCTGGGGAGCACTTTAAAAAGTGAAAACGTCCCTGGGGAGCACTTTTAGAAAGTGAAAACGTCCCTGGTTCCTTTACAATCCGAGGAACCTGTACAATTAACCTATCGATTGCGCAGATCGATAGGTTACATCGGCCGACGGTACTAATAATCAGTGTCATGCAATACTAACAATCCCTATTCTATATTCCATCAACTTCAACCTCATTCAATATTTCAATCTCACATTTCATGTTTTCCACAACATAGCTCACCATAATCTCAAACTCAACATCTATCACTCTTTTCTATTTCCATAATTTCTCAAGTCACTGTCTAATACTATACCTATCTATATACCTTCCACAATCATTCCAGAACAATACCAACCACAGCCAGAGTAATATATATGTAGTGTTTCAAATTTCTTTATATGAAAATAATCGTGTTTGAAAGGCACCCGATAGCCTGTTTTGTATAAAAATACCATTTTAAAGATAATATATATATATAGAGGGTGAAAAGGGATTTTACAAAATCCCTAACTAACGTCACCCTCAATGTTATAGCAAGGTAAGAGTGATTACCTGTCGCCCTTAGCACTCTGTTGCCTTTTCCCTTTACTTATCCATGCCTCAAGGAATATATGCAAATCTCATCCTTTCCTATTATTACATCATGTGATAATAGTGGATTAATAATCATTCTAAGGCATAGATTAACTAACGTCTCTCTCGTTTGTATTACTACCCATTCCCCTTTTTTCTTAGTTCAATTCTCTAACCATTTCAATTCATGTTATATGAATTTAATAATCATCATTTCCAATCCAAAGGAATCACGCCATTCAAGTACACTTACAATCATGTAGTTAGTCACATCATATCATTCCACTAAATAAAGTCTAACCAAACAACAACAATGTTTATTATTCATAACCAAGTGACAACTATCCCAAATTCCAAAAGACTTGTTAACTTCAGCAAACAAATAGAAAATTCCACATTTCCTTTGAACATCTTAGAATCAAACTACAAATAACCAAAAGGCTAAGATTTAACAAACTAGTAATCAAAGAAATCAAGTAACAACAACTTAATTCACTTCCAATCCACTTATTTAACTCAAATCTTCTTCTCTCTTTTTTTTTTTTAAATCTGACTTTTAGAACACATTTACAACTTATACCCAAGCAATTGACAAACAAGGCTAAAAACATAAACCTCAATCAGTAGATCAAGGAACCATTGAAATGCAGTAAAACTATAGTTGTTACATGTAATATTACAGCATGAAAAGATTTAGGATTCAATAAAAATAAGGTAAAACTTCTTGCTAAAAGTGACATCAAAATTCAGAACCAAGAGAGCATTAATAATCACAGCACAACAGTCATTTTCTCATCCAAAAATAATTTATCCATATTCCACCATCAATTCATCTTTGATTCAATTATGTCAAAATCTCAAAACATAAGAATAACAATCTCTCTCTATATCAATCAAGTCACTATAGCATAACATCAATAATTTCCAAAATCCATCATATACTAGCAAAATACATTAATCCCTTCCTAATTCCATTCAGCTATAGCAATAATACAGACCAAATTTATGTACACATGCCCTCACAAATAGACAACACACACATATAGGTGCATCAATGATCAAAATAGAAGAACAAGGAATCAAACTAATAAAATCAGAGATATAACAAAGGCAAAACCACTTAGAATCCACCCACTTCAAACATTTGAACATCTTAAGATCATGCCCAAAACCAAAGAAAAACCCAATTGAAACCCTAACCCTCAAATCTAACATCCTTTGTTTAACATTGCAAATTTGCCTCTCTTCTAACCCTTAACATCTTACTAAATCAATACTCCAACCAACCCATGGTTATCCAATCATAAACAAGCACCAATAAATCTTTAGAAGTCACCAATGCCCAATTTACTCAATACATTCCTCAATGTCCACATTCTACAATTAATAACTTCCCCAAACCAGAATGCAACGTTCAAACATATATATATATAATCTCACACATACACGCAATCCACATTATATGGTACCATATTCAGCCACATCAATGAGAAAGAAGAAAAATTCCTTTTATATATTCCAAACACAACTTCAATTCGTACAGCAATAGAGATCCCTATTTGCAATCATCATTATATACAATAATCATTCAATTGAATTCACACACAGACCATATATCATTTTTGGCTAAATAAATCCAATTTCTAATATCAGTTCAGCAGTACAGAAAAATCATAAATCTCACTTACAAATTGCAATTTTATTCCTTTCTTCCCTAAGACCAATCAGCCATAACTATTAGGCATGAGAAAAATATGTCAACAGGCATCCATGCAACATTTCAGTAACACCCATGATTAAAATACACAAGTACCACAACTTAACTCTATTTCTTTACTTATGACAGCAGCAGAATAAAATCAGTGAAACCATAGAATTTATGTACCACAACAAACCTCAAAATCATGCTTCAATTATTACTCCTATATAATCAACATACAACTTAACTAACAACTTAACAATCTCAAACAACACAAGTTTAAACACTACTACTGCACCATGTGTAAAACACAATAAAAATGAGAAATCTTAACAAATTCCCAAGACTTAGGGTTTTACCCAACTTCACAAAAACTTCAAATCTAGCTCTTAGACTTTCTCACAAACACCTTCAAAACAACCATAAAATGCAGAACAATATCAAGACAGCCATAAAATGCAACACCACCTGCTAATACCATCAAGAAATCGTCACCCATGAAGTTAATTAGAAGCACCAAAATTTAGGTTTTTTTTGAGGAAATACAATCAAAACTCAAATGAACACTCAAAACTTTCCTAAAACTTCAAAACCAAAACCTAAACATGATTTTTATTGGATTATTCAACCCCAAATAGGAACCCTTTTCGTCCTCCACACTCAACTCGCGAAGGTCAGAAATGAAAGGAGAAGGAACGGAAGAAATAAAACTACCTGAACTCGTTTTTGACCTTCTAGGACTCGCCGAAGCTTTGCCATCGCCGGAAATGGCTTCGTCGCCGTTGTTAGTGGCTAGGCGAAGCAAGAAGCTTGACGGGAGAGGAAGGAGAACGCAAGGGAGATAAAACGGAGACGGGTTTCAATGAGGATGAGGAGGGAAGGAGCGAGACGGACGGCGTCGTTGCCGCCGTCGCCGGTGGCCGTCGCCTTAGAAGGGAGAAGAACGAAGACGAAGAAGAAGAAAGAAAAGGCGACGGAGAGAGAGGGTGAGGGAGCCCGAGAGAGAGAAATGAAAATGAAATGGAAGGAGTTGATGTTTTTATTTATAGTTTAGGGAAAAATTACAATTAACTACCCTAAAGTTTATGCGTAATTATATTTCTAGCCCAGAAGTTTGTATATATTACTATATTTCCTTCTTTCCATCATAATATTATCTACTATCCAAATACTTATTCATGAAAGTTTCTAACTCCAAATAATTATTTTAACTATATTTTTCCTTAAATTCTAAAAATTAAGATTTAATAACAATAAATCTCCATAAATTTCTCCCTAAAACTCAAATCCCTAAATAATACCTCAAAAATTTCCAATTAACTTTAATCAAAATTTGGGGATGTTACAAATCCAAATCCTACTCAATAACATTCAAATATAACCAAATATCTTTATTCAGCTCATATAAGTCATTATTCTTAGTCAATAAAACCAACTTGCAATATTTTATCCTTCCACATCACCTAAACATTCCAACTCTCATCTCATCATCGCAACCTAAACCACACAAGTCCAAAGGATTCCCAAATCATTTATTATCTTAAGTCCTCAATTATCCACATCCAACATCAACAAATCAATCCCTACTTCATTCCAATTGTCCTTCCACAAATCATCATCAAATCCAACCCCTCCACCTAATCTAATAACAAACATAAATCTTTACTTATAATATCAATCACTTCAGCCTCACCAATATTAATTCTAACATACTATGACCTTCCAAACTTATTTATTAACCTCTAACATTACCATCATACATTTACATAACCAAAATTAACATTTGTTCAACACTTTGCTCACAATCCTTTTCCTATACACACACCCAATCAATTCCAAGATTCTAATATTACCCTCTCACCTTAGTAATCCACTACTTACCATCCATTCAACCATTAGTTCACATATCACCAAAGCACATAATCAATTTCTCATTTATGTAACACTTTATCACCAAATCTTTTCTCAAACATCAATCCAATCAATTCCACCTTTCCAATGTAATTATATAACCTTAGTAAGCATATAATAAGTACTGATTTTCCCCAATAACTCACACATCACCAAAACCCTCAATTTCAAGAAACTTTAAAAAAAAAACAAGAAATTCCAAAATAGCTAAGAAAACTTCTAGAAAACTCAAACACCTTCAAGAACTCTCAAATCAAATATTTGAACACACATTATTTGTGGTTTAGAGCTCCAAAGATCCCCACATAGCAAAAATCCTAACTTCAAGGAATCCCAAGTGTCACCAAAAATTCACAAATGCTTCATCTCATCTAGAGAGTCAAAATGCCCCCTAAAATACTCAAATCCAAGGACTCAATTTCAATATTAAAGCACAAACATTCCAAAAATTGTAGTATGTCCAAAACCCTAACTTCAAAGAGGCAAAATTTCACAAAATCAACTTCATAAAAAATCAAAGAACAAGCTTACGGAGTTCGGAAACAAAAGGATGGTCTTTACCTCCGCCGGCCACCGTCCAGGACGCCGGAAAACTGGGCTTCAAGTGGCTGGCCGAGCTGGGCAGCAAGGAGAAAGAAGAAATGAAGAGAGTGAAGATGAAAGGGAAGAAATGACATGCAAAAACTCAAAGAAACAACAGCCTACCTATAATCATCGTCGGCCGCCCCTCATTGCCACCAAAACCCGCCGGAAAAACTCAAACTTCGCCGGAAAAAGAAGAAAACCCGCCGTCACCGGAGAAGAAGAAGGACGAAATAGAAAGTGAGGGAGAGAAGTGAGGAAGGAGGAATGGTTTGATGGTGGTGGTGGTGGTGGGGCCGGCGCCGCCGCGCGCGCCTTCGATCGGCCAGAGAGGGAGAGAAATCGAAGGTGAGAAAATGAAGGAGATGGAGAAATGGAGGGGGTCCGTCGGTTTTGGTGTTATAAGGGGGAGAAGGCTCTGTTTGGTTTGGTGTAATAAGGGTGGCATATGATAATTTGTAACCCAAACTTGCCATAGTGTACTCTTTTAATTCTAAAACCATTTAAACCAGCCTCCCATCTTTTTAAACTTCAAAATATTTTTAGCTTTATCACTCCCTCATATTTCAAACTCTTCATTTCTTAATTAATTATATGCACATTAATTACTCAAAATTTCCAAAAATATCCCAAAAATTCTTAAAAATTCCAAAATTTCCCAAAACACTCTCTAATCCTGAATTAAATTTTTCAGGATGTTACAATTCTCCCCACCTTTTAGGAATTTTGCCCACAAAATTCACCATGACATACTACCTAGATGAAAAATCTCTCATTTTAATCTTGAACTAATCTCTCGCTGACTCCAACCTTTGATACATAAAGTTTACCTTAGTGCTCCACACATCATTCTTCAATCACATTTATCAACAAAATAGTCATTTGACATGTCCCTTATAGCAATAATCAGCATTCTCACCTAGCAGCCCAATAAAAATTTTATATTTCCCACTTAGACCTATGTTAATTACCTCTAATTACTTCCAAATTTTCTATATTCCACTTGGCTCATAAGGTCTTCAATGATGTCTCGGCTATAGTTATGCCTAGGTTCATAATTATATCCGGGACCCCAAAAGAAGAATCCTCATTCTGTCAAGTTTCTCCTACAATTCCTATCCAACTATCATTATCTAATTCCCATTATGTTTGATTAAATTATGTCACTATTTCCTTATAATTGTAACTATTTCTAATTCTACTTTACTTCTTAATTTAACTTCCTTTATCACGCAGCAAATTCACATTAGTCACGCCAACGACTCAAAATCACCAGAGAAATCAGATCAAATTTACAACAATCCAGGAATCAATAAATCCCACAATTCAGAAACTTTAATATCAATACCATAAACTACTAGAATCATGGCAGTACAGGGAAAGAACAATACGATCCAAAACAGAAATCCACTCACATTTTCAAATCACAAACGAAACATACACACATACCAATTCATTAGCACTGAAATTCAATTCCCAAGCAGTAGTTTGAACAAGCAATGAAAGAAAAGAAAGAAACCAAATTTGCAATTGATACAAGATTCCACATATCACTGTACATGCGCCAAAATCAGCAATACACTCTTCATCTAACATCTCTTAACACAAACTAAATTCTACACACATCAACAAATTGTTCAGCCATAAAAGAGAAACTTTGGAAATCATCAATCTAAGCACAAGATCATACAAGCAAAGTCATTTCAATTTCATACAGATGTCTACCATAACCATCCGATTAACAATACTTTATCCAAATAAGAATCCCTCACACAAGGCAAGATAATATCTCAAAAAAAACTTGTTTATCAATTTATTGAATGTTTATGCTCTGAAAGTCCCATAACCCATAATATCAGTACTCAGCATTCTTGAAATCCCCACTGAATGCTAACAAAACTTATATAGAAAGATGGGAGATCCTCACCTAACATTGGAAATCGAAGATTAATCCTTGACTTTAGATAACTATTGATCCATAAACCTAAAACCCCTACCATCTACATCAAATAAGTCACCCAACCGTCACTTGATTCCTCAATCAAACATTTCATCTCAATGTCATTGTACCATTAAACTTATTCATTTGTCTACATATATAGTCCAAATCCTTAAATTTTCTATTAATTCCAACTCCATCCAAGCCAACCAACTTTAGTTTTTACAATTTAACTCAATAAATCTTCCATATACACTCATAAACCTAAGGCGAAAACTCCATAAACTTTTAGATTCCCACGCAAAAGCACACTTACAACCTTTTCAACTTGATATTGTATCAAAATTCCTTCAACCACTTTTGTGACCTTCCCCATAGGTTATATTTCATTCTTATAGCTATTTCTACTTTGTCCCACTCTTTCCAATTAATCATAGATAATCACTCCACTCAAACCAACTAAATTCTAACACTAACATATAAACATTTGGTGAAAGCATCACATTCCATAATAATCTCACTTTATACCATTTCACCCTTCAGTAATGTCATAACTAATGTGCACTAATCAACTTAATCATCACAAGATTTGACCTCTTTTCCATAATTGAAAATCAATTTACTGCGCTAAATTCCTAAATCTATACCATTTCTCTTCAATTTCGACCAAAATAGTCACTAATCTGCTTATTCTCAGAAACAAACTGTAATACATCTATTCACTTCAGCCACCTCTAAATCAACTTCTTGCTTCAACATTTCAATTATTCACAAACAATCATGCTATACTCAAAACTTATTTTTCTCATTCTTATTCTCCTCTTGAAAATCTTATCTAAGTCAACACTAAATTTCTAATAAACTTACTATTTTATCAACTCCAATACTTAGAATCCTAAGACTACTTCATTAATTTCCAATTTATTCCAAACTTAAGGCATCAAAAATCCTTATAACTACCCCATCTAAATCAATTTCACTATATCATCACAATAACATAGAACTTATCTAAGATTCACAATGTCTCATATTATAAGCCATAATCATTTCCACCGCTCATATCTCTAAATCTCTAAGCTCCAAAATAATAGAATAACTCAATTAAACCAACAATCTCTTTCAATAATTCAATCTCACAGTGAAATCTTGTAAAATGCTAATCCCTTTACCAACATCACCAGGCAATCTTGCTACGGGTCTACCACTCTCCCCACCAAGGGATTGATCATAACCCCACAGACAGCCGATGATCATGCACAGAAGAAAAGGGAATTCATAGAATGTATATTGCCAATCTAAATGCAATGCAACACAGTCCAGGGTTATCGTATACCAAATACTGATAACCAAGTTGTAACATACTGTTACTAATTCCCTGATTAATTCAATAATACCTTTACTAACTATGATAGAAAAATGATTTCCATAGTATCAATAATTCTATCATAGTTAGAAAAAGAATTTCCTAATAATATTCACTATCCATGATAGAAAAGAATTTTCTAATATAACCTGAACACTATCATGGATAATTAATAGCTAACCATGTTAGAAAAGAATCACCTAACATGGTTAGAAAAAGAAGCGACCTATTACAATTCTCCAATTAACCATTAATATCAATACAAATAAAAATATGCGGAAGCGAATGCAGACCTATACATTTTGGCAATATACTGTCTAAATAAACATAACAACATTTGAACTTAATTCTCTTTCCTATTGCTCGCGTCTGTGCATGAATACCTGCAAAAATGTCAGTAATCGTGGAATGAGACAATTTGTCCCAGTAATCACCGCTTAACTCACTATAACAGTGAGATGTGCGGTAGTGAGGGCGTCTAAAGAGTACCACAGTTTTAAATTCAATAATACAGATATATATATAATCCAAACCTTTTTCCCATGTATCACCCCAGTCTCTCTGTCATTTCCAAATCAAAGCAATTCAACATCTCCACCTCCATTACAACTATACTACCCCACAACTCTCGCACTCACCTATAGATGCATTGTGCCATCACGGGGCATTCAAGCATCTAATCTTCACTATATGATTTGACACTGTGTCCCTCTCCATAATGAGGGGACAATTTCCCTCTCTGGCAATCTCCAGAGAGGGAAACCCAATTCTGTTTTCCATTACAGAACGGGAACGGTTGGACTCTTCAATGCCAAACAACCGTAGGGGCGGTTGGGCTCTTCAATGCCAAACAACCGTAGGTCACTTCTCTCAATAAGTCGACCTATGAACCCCGATCCAATCAATCCGAAAAGGATCATCAGTACAAATAACTGTCGATTGGCCTATCGACAGTTATCATCGCGCGATGGTACATATATATTCCAGTGTCATGCAACTCTCACCATATCCATGTCCATACAATTTCAATCTCAACTATTCAATATCATACCTTCTTACCATTCCCTTCAGTATCTCAACTATTAACTTCTTCCATCTAACTAAATATCAATATCCTTAACAGAATACTATATAAACCTGTCACATCAATCCCAGCATAATACCAATCCAGAATAATCATTCACACCATACAGGATAATATGTATACTGTTTCAAATTTCTTTTATACGAAAATAATCGTGTTTAAAAGGCACCCGATAGCCTGTTTTGTATAAAAATAGCTTTTCAAAGATAGTATTTATATGGAGGGTGAGAAAGGATTTTAAGAAAATCCCAACTAACGTCACCCTCATTGTTATAGCAAGGTAAGAGTGATTACCTGAACCTGCTCCACATCAAAACAATACAATACCAATGAAGTCCTCGCTCGCAGCTTGGCCCATTAATATTCACAATCACTAGAAAATAGACAATACGGTGTCAATACATAGTTCAGGTCTTTATAACTTGACTAAATTAATCTAAATTCATAAGGATTATGGTAGCTAACCCATCTTCAAATACCCCTGTCAATGAACATAACACTATCTTTATATCATCTAATATCATAAATCTTATTATATACCAATAATCTAAAATTTAACCACATAGCAATGAACTCCACCTATACTTCCACAAGGTATTTCATTCAAATCATTATTTCGCCTTGATAAACCTACTTCAATCCTCAACTCATCATATTCTCATAGTTTTACCTGTCATTCCATAATTCCATAGTTCTATTTGTCATTCCAAAAGTCATTTATCATCTACTCAACAATTTACATATATGAATTCACTAACATTAACCAAATCTCTAAATAGTCCCACTTTATCTCAAAATCACCACTCCCCAAATTCCTCTAATTTATTTTAAATATTCTTGAACTTTAAGCATTCAACCTACACTTCAATATATTCCTACACAAACTTAATCATTTAGCACAAACATAGAGCACTTTGATAAACAATCACTTTCATTTACACAAGTAACATAAATAAATTTCTTCCTTACCTTTCCAAGTTACAATACATAGTCAATGTTAATTCCCACGAAAACATAACTTCATTTCTTTTTAACTTACAACTTCTAATATCATTTCTTAAACCCTCATGAATCCAAATCCTACTCAATAACATTCAAATATAACCAAATATCTTTATTCAGCTCATATAAGTCATTATTCTTAGTCAATAAAACCAACTTGCAATATTTTATCCTTCCACATCACCTAAACATTCCAACTCTCATCTCATCATCGCAACCTAAACCACACAAGTCCAAAGGATTCCCAAATCATTTATTATCTTAAGTCCTCAATTATCCACATCCAACATCAACAAATCAATCCCTACTTCATTCCAATTGTCCTTCCACAAATCATCATCAAATCCAACCCCTCCACCTAATCTAATAACAAACATAAATCTTTACTTATAATATCAATCACTTCAGCCTCACCAATATTAATTCTAACATACTATGACCTTCCAAACTTATTTATTAACCTCTAACATTACCATCATACATTTACATAACCAAAATTAACATTTGTTCAACACTTTGCTCACAATCCTTTTCCTATACACACACCCAATCAATTCCAAGATTCTAATATTACCCTCTCACCTTAGTAATCCACTACTTACCGTCCATTCAACCATTAGTTCACATATCACCAAAGCACATAATCAATTTCTCATTTATGTAACACTTTATCACCAAATCTTTTCTCAAACATCAATCCAATCAATTCCACCTTTCCAATGTAATTATATAACCTTAGTAAGCATATAATAAGTATTGATTTTCCCCAATAACTCACACATCACCAAAACCCTCAATTTCAAGAAACTTTAAAAAAAAAACAAGAAATTCCAAAATAGCTAAGAAAACTTCTAGAAAACTCAAACACCTTCAAGAACTCTCAAATCAAATATTTGAACACACATTATTTGTGGTTTAGAGCTCCAAAGATCCCCACATAGCAAAAATCCTAACTTCAAGGAATCCCAAGTGTCACCAAAAATTCACAAATGCTTCATCTCATCTAGAGAGTCAAAATGCCCCCTAAAATACTCAAATCCAAGGACTCAATTTCAATATTAAAGCACAAACATTCCAAAAATTGTAGTATGTCCAAAACCCTAACTTCAAAGAGGCAAAATTTCACAAAATCAACTTCATAAAAAATCAAAGAACAAGCTTACGGAGTTCGGAAACAAAAGGATGGTCTTTACCTCCGCCGGCCACCGTCCAGGATGCCGGAAAACTGGGCTTCAAGTGGCTGGCCGAGCTGGGCAGCAAGGAGAAAGAAGAAATGAAGAGAGTGAAGATGAAAGGGAAGAAATGACATGCAAAAACTCAAAGAAACAACAGCCTACCTATAATCATCGTCGGCCGCCCCTCATTGCCACCAAAACCCGCCGGAAAAACTCAAACTTCGCCGGAAAAAGAAGAAAACCCGCCGTCACCGGAGAAGAAGAAGGACGAAATAGAAAGTGAGGGAGAGAAGTGAGGAAGGAGGAATGGTTTGATGGTGGTGGTGGTGGTGGGGATCGGCCAGAGAGGGAGAGAAATCGAAGGTGAGAAAATGAAGGAGATGGAGAAATGGAGGGGGTCCGTCGGTTTTGGTGTTATAAGGGGGAGAAGGCTCTGTTTGGTTTGGTGTAATAAGGGTGGCATATGATAATTTGTAACCCAAACTTGCCATAGTGTACTCTTTTAATTCTAAAACCATTTAAACCAGCCTCCCATCTTTTTAAACTTCAAAATATTTTTAGCTTTATCACTCCCTCATATTTCAAACTCTTCATTTCTTAATTAATTATATGCACATTAATTACTCAAAATTTCCAAAAATATCCCAAAAATTCTTAAAAATTCCAAAATTTCCCAAAACACTCTCTAATCCTGAATTAAATTTTTCAGGATGTTACACAAAGAAACATATATAACCATATATATTAAACAGTGCAAATACCTCATTACAAACCCAAATAATTACAACAACTCAAATTATCAACCAAATTCAAGTGTCAAATATATAAATGAAAACTTAAATCTAGGAAATCAAATATACAAATATAAATGAACGGAATTGGAACTCCCCTTTAAAGAACATAAGCTCAAGTTATAACCTCATCATCATTCCCAAGAGAAAAGAGAAGATTTTATTGGATTTGTATTGTAATAGGTCATCAGTGAAATGTTATCTAGGTTTCCCGCGCTTCGCGCGGTTTGTTGAAAATTAATACTAATATACAAATATGACATTAATAAAATTGAATCATGAGACATCTTTTTTTTATCAGCAAATATGAGACGAATCACTGTATTAATATACCGACATTTGAATATGAATATATAACAATGCTACTGTAATCCACAAATATAAACTCTATTTCCGTAACTGTTCTTAAAAAATGAATCTACAATCTTTACATCATCATATGAATTACAATGATAAAATATAAACTTGATTTCAAGAGAAAAAATATTCATGACTAAAATTACAGCAACTAAAAATAGATGGAGTTTTAAAAATAAACTGATAGATAAACATTATGAAGGATATGATTAACGTGTTTGCCACTGCTGATAATGAATGTAGTGATTAAAGGACAAAGCACCTGTCCATGGTGAAGGTATATTTGACATTCCTGAAACTTAAAACAACATAAAAGAGAAATGAAGATGGAAGGAAAAAAGTTTGAAATAGAAAAAATCATAAATCAGCCAAATTCCTTACCTGCCTAGATCAATGCATCTATTTGCACCAATCTCCACATGTGCCCCTATTATTACATTCACCATGTACATGTTTAAGAAAGCAATGAAATTATGGTTAATATCAAAACATCCTAGGCTCAAAAGCATATAGCTGATTACGTACCCTCAATATATCAAAACTCATTTCCCAAGGATAAAAGAAAATCAGTCATTCTTTATAATCCACCTTTCCAAGGACAGAGCATGTCAAAGAAGAAATTTGAAATAAGACAACAAAGAAGTACAGTTTGGCATTAAAGTACATCTGATAAGCTTAATCTACCTGAGGCTTCTTTGTCATATTACCATTACCATCTACATAAAGTCCAAACCCTGCAGCAAGTAGATTAAGCTTATTAGAAAAGAACAGACTCCATAAAAGACATTCCTAGGGGTAAATTAGGCAATTTTTTTATACCAACTTAAAATAGGTGATCTTCACCCACAATGATAAGCTATCTAACAACATTCATATTGAGAGAAACTTGTTACAATAGACAGAGATCTTACGTTGTGTTAGGTTCAATGACTAACAGATTCAAGTACTTTTACTAATATGAAAAAAGACATTTTGAGAAAACATCAATCAAATGATTTTATGACAGACGTGTGAGAAACTTACCAATTGACTTGTTGATTATGTCCTACCCAAGGCCTCATGATTGGCACTTGGCAGAGTACTCTAACCATTGTAATAAAATTGGATGACCTACAATCAAACACATTTGATTAGTCATTAAAATGATGAAAAGTGACCGTAAAAGAATATATCATATCATTAATATTATTCTTCATTCAAACCATTATAAGGAAAAGAAATCTCAGACCAAAAATGGAAGACACAGCAGATATTAGAAGAATTCTTAATAAAAACATCTAAGGACGACAAAGAAAGAGAAAACCAACAACCATAAGTGAAAATGGTTAGTTTTGCTCCAAAAAATTTTTCATGGGCATTTTTGCACCTTTGTGAAAATTACATGGGCAGTTTTGCCCTTTAGCCCTTTTAGAATCAAACATAAAATTCACAATTGAAAATCGTTTATTTAAGAAATTACCAAATATGATTTATCCATGTTAGATAAAAATTGACTAACATGGATATTTAAATACATATAGTGATACTTGATTAAATTCTTTCACAATCATTTTACAAATAGCATATAATCATGTATTAAGCAATATTTACAGTTATCCAGCCTAATGCTATATACAGTAATCCAACAAAAATAAATTAAAGAGGTTTACAAATTATTAAACAAAAATATGAAAATAATATGAAATCATGGTGCTTAGTTCCCAAGTCTCCGAATCCTTTCCCCATGACTCCTGCCCCAATCTAATACCTGTAAAATGTTTAAACACGAGGGGTAGACCCTGATGTCGCAACTAATAACTACTTTCCTATGTACATTTTTGCACTGCGTGCATGTGTATACTGGCAAGGTGGTGTGTGCTAATGTCGTGTTTAGTGGTGTGTGCTATGTTGCATGAACCTATTATCCAATTCAATTTCATCACAGCAGCAAGAATATTCATTTACAGACACATCACAACTCAAGACATCACAAAATTAAACCAGCAATAATAACAATCAAAAAATCAATAATAATAACCATAATCACACACAACACACAAGTACACCGATAATATGGCAGTTCAATAGGGACTCACAACCCTTGCTTGAACTGGTTCAATAGGGACTCACAACCCTCGCTTGAATATATAACGGTTCAATAGGGACTCACGACTCGATGGTCGATGTACCCTCGCTTGAACCGGGGACATTCTCCCCAATAACGTTTTTCTCTTCACTTTCTCTTTATTCATTTTAGTCCCTCTTGATTAGAGTAGGGAACCTCATCCCTTGATGACATAATTATATTAATATTACTCGGTACACAATTAACATCATAATTAACGTTGTAACAACCTGACTCTAATTACCTATTTTTAATTACCATTTTGCTTATAAATCAAATTACATCCTTTCAGTTCAAATATTTTAAAGTCTAACTATGTTAGATTAAGAATTGAAGTTAATATAATAGCTAACATAGTTAGAAAAACAATTTTTCTTATTTTCCATAAAAATAAATTAATAAGCTAACCATGATAAAAAATAAAATTTTCAGTTACAGAAATGAACTATCATGGTTAGAAAAATATTTCATGTAATTTGGAAATAAATAAATTATATTAAATAATTTTATAATCGAATATGAAATTAATAATTGAAAATCGTTTATTTAAAAATATCAAATATGATTTATCCATGTTAGATAAAAATTGACTTGCATGGATATTTAAATGAATTAAGTAATGCAATTAAATCATTTCACAATCATTTACAAATAAGTACACAACCCTGTATAAAGTATTATTTACAGTAATCCAACCTAAGATTATTTACAGTGATCCAGGGAAAATAAATTCAAAAGATATACAAATTAAGAAACAAGAATATGAGAAATAATATGAAATCATGCGACAGAACATATATGAGCCTAATGCTTAGTTCCCAAGTCTCCAGATCCTTCTCATGACTCCTGCCCCAATCTAACACCTGTAAAATATTTAACCACGAGAGGTAGACCCTGATGTCGCAACTAACAACTACTTGCCTACTTACATTTTTGCACTACGTGTATGTGTATGCCAGCAAGATGGTGTGTGTTAATGTTATGTTAAGTGGTGTGTGCTACATGTTGTGTTGCATGAACATGTTATCTATACCAATTTCAAGTAGCTATCAATTACCATGTATTACAACAGCACGAATATTCATTTATAGACACATCATAGACTCAAAACATCGCAAAATCAAAACATCAATAATAATAATTGAAACATCAATAATAACAATCAAATCAAACACAACAAACTGGAAATAAGATAGTTCAATAGGGACTTACAACTCTCTCTTGAACCGGGGGCACTCTCCCCATTAACGTTTCTCTTTATATTTATTTTAGTCCCTGGTGTACAACAGGGAACCTCATCTCAAGATGACATTAATTATATTAACCGGTATGTACCAAACAAATAATAAATTCTCACCAAAGCATATAATAATCATCATAAATTTATAAACTAACCTATATGCTTACTAACATACACATGCAGGCAAATCGAGTAGTTACCTCCTTGCATTTAAACCAAAAATAAACGTAAGCTCCCATGTGCTCAAGCGTCAATAAACAACTTCTACAAGAAATAATATGACACATGCAAATAATTAAAAATTAATCAAATTGTCATAATCTCTAATTTGGGAACTATGTCCCTTTCAACTTATTAAATGAAAAATAACTCATGTATACCAATTAATGTCGCTCTCGTTCCTAGAAGTACTACCCAATCCACTTTTTGCTTATATATATTTTCTTTTAAGAAACCATTTTCAAATCAATCAAAGCCAATTCAATTCATAGTTTATAGGAACTAGATCAAACAATTAAACATGTTATATCTGTAACATCCCAAATTTTGATCAAGGTTGATTGAAAATTATATAGGTGTTATTTAGGAAATTTGAGATTTATGGAGGAAATTATGGAGAGATTTATTGTTATTAAATCCTAATTTTTGGAATTTAAGAAAATATAGTTAAAAGAATTATGTGAAGCTAGAAACTTTCGTGAACAAGTTTTTGGAATCCTAGATAATATGATAATAGAAAGAGTGAGGTACAATAATCTATACAAACTCATGGGCTAGAAATATAATTAAGAATAAACATTAGGGTAGTTAATTGTAATTTTCCCCTAAAATATATTTATATGCCCACCTCCCTTATTCCTCTTCATCCTCTTGCCCTAGCCGCCGAACCACCACCCCCTCCACCTTCGTTTTCGCGTTTCCTCCTCCCCCTATGCGTGCTCGCCGTTCAGACGGGCTTCCGGCGGCACACGGAGGCGTCGGTCGCCTATGGTGTGACATCCTTTCTTCAAACCCTCCTCCTCCTTCATTTACCTTCTCTGACCTCTTCCTTCGTTCTTTTTCTTCCACCGATGACGACCACGTCAGCGACCACGGTGGAGGCACACGGCGGACGAACTAGAGTTATGGTAAACATTCTTTCCTTCTTTCTCCTTTCATTTGCCATTCGGGTTCACCATTCCTCACTTCCTTCATTTTCTTTTCAAAATCCGGCGATTCATGGCGGATTTCCGGCGAGAAGCCGGCATCACGCGACGGCTATGTACTCCGGTGAGAACCTCCTACCTATTCTTACTCCTTTTACTTTATTTTTGGGCGAGATTGAGAAGGGGCAAATTTTAGGGTTGCAATGGCCAACGAGTTTTGAAGAAATTAAGGTTCAAAATTTGTAATTAGTTGTTATAGAAGCTTGTTTAAGTTGTAATATGGCTTGTATGTGGTTTTTCTATTTTGATTGAAGGTTTCTTAAGCCTCTTCCTTGTCATGGCCGAAAATACTCTAAGAAAAGAAACTCTTTTGCAATTCCTTTCGCTGTTGATTAGTAGCAATCTGTTGTATATGTGTGTGTATTGTTATTTATAAGATATATGCATGTTGGAGTGTTTGGTTTTGCAAGTTGAGGGAGGATAAATTGTGTTTGGATGTATGCTTTCTTTGGGTATTTGAGGCTGACGAGTTTTTGTAAGTTTTGGGGGCTTTAATCTTCAAATTAGTGATTAGGTAAACTCATATGTGTTATAGTTTGGCTGTATATGCGTTATGTATTGACTTGGGTGATTTTTCTAGTTTCTCTTCCTCTCAATACATGTGGTATAGCTAGGTTATGCTTTAAAGATTTGATGGTTGTTTTGAATGGAAGATAATTGTGAATGTGCATTGTGATCTCCAATTATGATTAAGGAAATTGTTGATTTTTAACATGGATTGTAGTTGGATATATGAATGCTTGATGAATCTATGTTTTGATTGAAAGGAATGTGATTATAGCTTTATATGTGTGGTGTGAAATTGTGAAGATGCTTTTGGTTACCTTATAATTGATTTTGTGAGTTGCTTTACTTTTGGTAATTGCATGTATGTTTGAAATAGTTTTTTTTTACTCTTTGCTTCTTAAATAACCAAATGGCAAAAAGAGTTAAATGAGTGAATTGATGTTAGTTTCCATTCTGTTTTGACTAAATAGGAAGCATGAAAAATCTGGTCTCCTTATTGAGTTAAGATTGGGAGAGAAACTTGATGTTTCAGGGCTGTTTGGAATAAAGATGCTTTAAATTGTAATTTATATGTGGTTGGAAAATATAATAAGACAGTTCTTGGCTAATGCTTATGTTTTAAAAGAACGATTGATGCTGATTTCTTGTTCTTGTTGGTGTTGTTTTATTGGGTTGGTGTTGTGTTACTTGGTACAGGAACTAATTGAGATAAAAATCAGCTAGAGTAACAATTGATTTGTGTATGTTGGGTCTGAAGCATGTGTTAATCAAGCTTTTGGGCTGTAGTGTTTTTGCATGCAAAACTAAAAGTCTTTCTAAGCATTTTCTACTGATATGGCAGATTAGAATTAGGAAGGAATGAAGTTAATGACTTGAATAAAAATCTGAGTTTGGTTAATGGTTTTTCTCTATTTTGCTGCCATTATGTTGCTATTGTTGAAGTAGATTTGATTAATTGAATTGGGTGAATAAAGTAATGGTATTCAACTTAATCATATTCTATTGCTTGAGCTAATTTCTTTAAATTGAGTTTTATAGAAAGTCCTCTTGAGTGGACATATGATTATATCCATGTGTGTGTGTTTCCAGTTTGTGTAAATTAAATTGATTTTAATGGACTGATCGTTTGGTTGTTAGCCTTATTGGATTGGGAAATATTTGAAATGTGATTTTTAAGGATTCTTGAGATGTTAAGATGTGAATAATCAAAATGATTTTTGTAAGAGTTAAATTAAATTAGAAAGAGGGAAAATGGGTAGTAACATTAGAACCGAGAGAGACGTGCTATTTATTATACAGATTTAAGTATAGTTGTTCACCTTTATTATTACTTTTATGTAATAATAGGTGAATCTACTAAGGAAGTGTAAGGAAGAGCAACTGCATGTTAAAGGGCGACAGGTAATCACACATACCTTACTATAACATTGAGGGTGATGTTAGTTGGGGATTTTTAAAATCCTTTCTCACCCTCTATATATATATTATATTTGAAAAGGTATTTTTTATATAAAACAGGCTATCGGGTGCCTTTCAAACACGATTATTTTCATATAAAAGATTTTGACACATTATATATGTAGTATCCTGCTGGTGATATTGTTGGACTGTGTATGTGAGTGTATAGATATTGGGATCTTAGTATTTTGATTTGACAGGGATATTGAGAGGTACAGTGGATTGGATGTATCGTAGGTTGTGTAGAGAAAATTAGGGAGTTATGTTGATGGAATATAGAATAGGGATTGTGAGCATTGCATGACACTGATTATTAGTACCGTCGGCCGATGTAACCTATCGATTTGCGCAAATCGATAGGTTAATTGTACAGGTTCCTCGGATTGTAAAGGAACCAGGGATGTTTTCACATTTTAAAGTGCTCCCTTTTTCATGCTTTCAGATTTGAGACTGGGCACAGTGTCAATCACGTTTATTTTTGTCTGTTGAGTTGACTAGGATGTGACAGAGGGGATTGAGTGATGAATGGAAGGAGACTTTACAGATATATGTATATATTACTAAATTTAAAATGTGGTACCCTTTAGACGCCCTCGCTACCGCACGTCTCACTGTTATAGTGAGTTAAGCGGTGATTACTGGGACAAATTGTCTCATCCCACGATTACTGACATTTTTGCAGGTATTCATGCACAGACGCAAGCAGCAGGAAAGGGAATTAGGTAGTAGAAATTATATAGGTTTATTTGGAATTGTATATTGCCAATTTGTATAGGCCTGCATTCGTTTCCGCATGTATATATATTAGTTGATTCTTTTCTAACCATGTTAGGTGAACCTTTTCTAACATGGTTACCTATAAATTATCCATGATAGTATTCAATTTGTGTTAGGAAATTCTTTTCTATCATGGATAGTGTTTAATCATTAGGAAATTCCTTTTCTAACTATGATAGACATTGATATATGGAAATCCTTTTTCTATCATAGTTAGTAAAGAGATAATTGAATTTAAAAAGGATATTGTAGGTTAATTAGGGAATAAGTAACAGAATGTTACAATATCCATCACACTTCACAGCAATTATGAAAACAGAACCTGTCTTGTTATAATGGTTTCCATTTTGCCAAATAACAAAATAAAGGATTAAAGTATTAAACCACTACAATTATACCAAGAAAAGAATAATGTATTTTATATATATATATATATATATATATATATATATATATCTCGTAATATAAGAGTTAATATTTCATATTAAATATGAATGTTTATTAAAATTTTGGTTATTTAGTTTTAACCAAATTATTTTTTAATAATCGAAAACCGAAAAACAAATTTAGTGAAACATAGTGAAACCAAAATAATAAAAAAACAAATAAATTAACCAAAATAACTGAATTGGATTTTGTTGGAAAAATACGCCCTTTTATGGGCACATTAAATATTCTGGAATTAAATATAGAATTTTATTTAATAAATCAATTAAATGATTTAATTGAATAAATTCTATTTATTAAATAAAACAAAAAGGTTTTATTAATTCCATTATAAATAGGGACCAGTGTATCCCTTATCGTTAACTATGGTGAGAGGCTCTCATGTGTGGAGAAGCCGTCTCTGAGAGAACGAGTTCTCTCTCTCCAACTTTCCTATCTTTCACAGTTTTTCTTGGGAGAGTGATTCGCTGTGTTAATCTAATCCGGGTTCTAGTAACCCGGTTCTGTGTGAGCTGAATCCTTTGGGATTCTTGACTCCATGTTTCTACGGCTATCTTTGTTCTTATTGTTACAGGAATTCTAGAGATCGTATTCGAGTTCGAACCTTCGGATCCAGGAACACTCATGAGCCGGGTAATCACAAAATTCCTTCAGATTTAATTCAGTTTAATTTTCGGTTTTTGTCGTCCACCACCACTATTGGTCCTCCCCTACTTACATCATCGACAACACCACCACCGCCATCATAGCCTCCATCACCACTATTGCGATTATTGCCCAAGCACCACCATCACAACTTCTCCTTCAATCACAGGGTCGTCACAGCCACCACTCGAGCTTCAACTGTCGTTGTCTGCGGTAGTGAATAGAGGTGGGGGAGTGTCATATGATGGGGTATATATGGTGATTTCCATGGAAGTATAAGAAGTAAGAGCAAGAGAAAGTAATGGACGATTATGATGCTGAGGAAGGACACATGTACAGTTAAAGGTGAATTTTAAGAGAAGAGAAATTAATGGTGAATTTTTCTTTTACCATAATAAATTAATGGTTAATGGAAGTATAGTGATTTTCACATGTTCCGTGCTACAGTAATGCAATATTTTAGAAAATTTTAATCACTTGTCCTTTTTTTTTCCTTTTGTTTAGGCCTAATTAAAAACCACAAATTGACAAACACAGCATGTTGATTCTATCCATCACACATATACATATAAAGGAAATAAAATACTTATCAATTATATATTTTAAAGCTTGTAGCTTCGACGTCATTGGGCCGCTTGGCATCATAGTTTTCTGACACGTGTCCCACTTGCATAAATAAAGAAATTCGATTTATATTTAATTTGATTTGCAATTAGGCTAATCACCATGAATATAATTGATTTGGACTACTAGCACATGAATTAACAAATTACTTTGACTTCGGAAATAATATCAATTATTGACATTAACAATTTACTTTGACTTCGGAAATGATATCAATTATTGACATTCTGAATAATGATTTGCAATTAATTTCAGAAATAATATCAATTATTGACATTAACAATTTACTTTGACTTCGGAAATAATATCAATTATTGACATTCTAAATAATGATTTGCAATTAATTTTAAATTTGTAATTAATTTGACATATCATACAATTAATTGAAAATCTTGCAATTTAATTACAAGCATTATAAAATGCTTATAAATAGCTCGTGTGCTGGCACTTTAGAAATGTACCGGTCTGTTCATCACATATTATACTAGACCAAACATGTTTCCTCATACCGACCCTGATTCACCTCCCACGTACCTCTTTCTCTAAAGGAATGTATATAGCTTGTGGGTCTCTCCTCATGAAAAACGCCAAGCGAGTTCTACTCAAATCGGGTGCTTGAATCTTTGGTTTCTTGCTCTCAAAGCTAAACTTGTAATGGAATCATGTACGTCTCCCACCTACTTGCTTTAGGCGCAACCTCGATGTAGAGCTAGAATGGTTTTTGGATAGTCTTAGACAAAACTATGTGTTATCTTAATTTGTGTCATTTGTGTCTTTATTTCAGTGTTTTATGTATTTTCTAGCGTCATATATCTATCATGTATTACACATTTATGTTTGTATCGTACAACTTCTTTTTCATGTTATTGTTCTGTGCCTATGTTTTAGTCACTCAATAAAGATTATAGTTCTCCAAACTACTTTTAGTTTTTTTTATTCATTTCGGTTTTTTGTTTTGGTTTTTAAAAATGAAAGGAAGCCCAGAATCAACAACTAAGACAAGTTGCAACAAAAGATTTAAACATAAACTCAAAAGCAAAATTTAGTAAATATTTATTATTTATTATAAATTTAGGAAATTCATTCTTATTTGCTTTTATTTCCTACAATCGGTTATCCACCCCATCCATATATGCATAATTTTAATTTGAATTAGTTGATGTAATTTATTTATTTTTATCAGAAGTTGATGTAATTTATTAAATCATTGATTTGGTTTCCCTAATAATCATAAGTGATTAAATAGGATTAAATGTAGAAAACGAACAATTTAATTATTATCATTAGTATTAATGAAATGCACTAATTTGATTTCCCTATTAGTTCGACGATAATTGATGAATAAACAGATTAATATTATTGATTTTAATTGTTGTCATTGACTGATATATTGCATCAAACGTGGCGAAGTTAAAGGGGAATCAATGAAAATAAAATTGGAATTTTAATTTGAATTAGTTGATGTAACTGATTTGATTTCCCTAATAATCATTAGTGATTAAATGTGATTAATTGTAAAAAACAAAAAAAATATTATTATCATTAGTATTAATGAAATGCACTGATTTGATTTTCATAATGGTCAAACGATAATTGATGAATAAACAGAATTATTATTATTGATTTTCATTTGTTGTTTTTTTTTCAAATGGTATAGATGATTTTATTCTACACTTTTCATGTGATGAAGAGACTAAATATTTTTGTCATTGGGGATTTCCTTCACACACAACATTTTATATTGTCCAACATGTATTAGCGTTCTTTAATAAATAATGTAAAAAAATTATACAACCTGCGTGAGATAGTAAAAGGACATGTTTACTATTCAATACAATTTTTCGGTCGAGATTTACTATTTAATACAATTGAAAGACACTTTTGACTATTTACCCATATATGTATGTGTGTGAATATATAATCCAACATTATTTGAAATTTATGAGAGTAAATCTTAAATCATGATTTGATTTCCCTAATAATCATGAGTGATTAAATGAGTTAATTGTAAAAACACAAAAAAATACAATTTTTTTGTCGAGATTTACTATTTAATACAATTGAAAAACACTTTTGACTATTTACCCATATATGTGTGTGTGAATATATAATCCAACATTATTTGAAATTTATGAGAGTAAATCTTAAATCATTATTTGATTTCCCTAATAATCATGAGTGATTAAATGAGTTAACTGTAAAAAACGCAAAAATATGTTATTATCATTAGTATTAATGTAATGCACTGATTTGATTTTCCTAATAGCCAGACGATAATTGATAAATAAATAGAATTATTATTATAGATTTTGATTGTTTTTTTTTTTGTTCAAATAGTATAGATGATTTTATTCTACACTTTTCATGTGATGAAGAGACTGAATATTTTTGTCATTGGGGATTTCCTTCACACACAACATTTTATATTGTCCAACATTATTTGTATGTGGTGTAATATATAATCCAACATTATTTGAAATTTATGAGTAAATTAAAAACAGTTAATTCTCTGTATTTCATTTTCAATGTATTGCTTTTTTGGAAAATAAAAAAATTATGTTTAAATTCAATACAATTAAATGTCTCATTTAGACACGTTTGTGAAGAATTAATTGGCGAATCAAGATGTTAATATACACATTATGCATAATCAAATTTTTGTAATTTCATTTCTATGACTTTCGCAGTGAAAGAATCAAAGAGAAATCTCCCTGATCAGCAATATTTCTTTCCCTCTTTAATCTACAAATGATACCACATTCAAATTGTTCCCATTTCAATTTTTGGACCTTTTTTTAACTTAACAATTTTTGGACTTTGGAAATAAAAGAATCAAAGAGAAATATTGTTGATCTTTCTTTCCCTATTTAATTCATGTTTCAAGGCATATATAGAAACAAACATTTCAATCAATAATCAAAATTCCCTCCTCTTCATTTTCTATCAAGTGTGCCTTTTCCTGAGAAAAAAAATCAAGTGTGCCTTTATAGTGTGTAAGGAAATATATAAAACAAGACACCATAAATATCATTTTTAGGTGTATTAAGAAGATATAATTGTGTTAGTAGTTGAATGCAAAACATTAAGAAGATCTATTAAGAAGATATATTTGTGTTAGTAGTTGAATGCAAAATGTATCTACTAAAAATTGCATTCAACTACTAACACAAATATAAACACCATAAGGGCATTGGGGTATTTATTTTTATAGTAGTTGAAATATTACAAGCATTATAGTTTCTATTTTTTACTTCTAAAACATTTTAATCCATGGTAGTCCTGTATATTGCACTTTAAATGTTTAGATGATTTTTTAGGGCCGAATCCAACAACTTGAAATGGTGTTTTAAAAATTTGAAGTTAATTATTAGCATTTTGCATTTGGGAAATTTTAGTATTTAGATTTAGGAGAGCTGTGGTCACATTGTTAAAAAAGTTTCAAAGGATAGCAACATGGTAAATATAGGAGAATTAATATGGGGGTGATTTGGACGGGGGAGGTTAGAAATAAAGTTTGACTTTCTTTTATTTTTCATGGGGACAAGGGGTTTGGACAGGGGAGGTTAGAAATAAAATTTGACTTTCTTCTGTTTTTATACATGGACTATTTTTATTCTCGATCAAGTTAAAAATCACTATACAAATTTTATGTTTCTTTGTTTACAAACTAACTTGACTTAGGAATTGATATAGTATAATATAACAAAATGTCATATAATAATTAAGTCGGTTGTCATATAGTACAAACTAACTTGAATTTTATGTTTCAATGTACAACACAAACTAATGTATAATCTAAAATGCAAAACAACTAAATGACGAATGTCCCGCGCAACGCGCGGGTAATTCTAGTTATTCATGAATTCTATTATAATTAGCATATCATTGAAAAAACATTTCAACATGTTGGTGGGTGCAACTTTACCCGTTTGTAAAAGCAAGAGGGTGGGGAAATATGGAAAAGGAGAGGTATTTTAAATTACCTCATGATTCAAAAATTATTATTATTATTACTATATACTCCCTCTCGGACCTATATATGCCTATTCGAACTCATGACTCCCCCGAAGAGGTAAGGAAGTACCTGGCACCACACCAAGCCACGAGTTGACAAGAGAAAACAAGAATTTGCCTTTGGGTGTGGTCTATGAATAAGATATGGATAAACAAAAGCTCCCAATGACAAGCTGGTGATGTGTGACAATTTTTTATATCTATTAGTATTATTTTTCAATTATAATGGGTTCTGTTAATTTAATATGATTGCTTAAGTGCTCATTTAGTCATTTCTATCTCCAAAAGTTGTTTCTCCTTCGGTTAAATTAAAGGGCATAAAAAATTTCATTAAAATAATACATGCATAAATGATCAACTATACAAGTTCTAAAGATTTCTAAGATAAATTCAGAAAATTATTTTTAAATGATCCAATTTGTTGTCAGAAATAACTCCCACACAAACAAAAGGAAATGATGTTTTGTTTTGTCTATGACTTTTAAAATATTAAAATTTGCATACCGTACTTATATGTACTTATATTTCCAGATGTAAATCAGTAAATATGCACTCCTAATTAAAATGTAAGATTCCACAATGAATTATCATCTGGAATCATTTAAATAAAGAAATTCTTTTTTGCTAAAATTTTTTTAACATGTTAACTCAATAAAACTGACTAATCTTGAAAGAAATTATCTCGAAGTCTATTTGCCATGCAATTCCCTTTATGTATCAAAAAGCCAAGTTATGATTGTGTTGATTGAGACGTGAAACATCAATACATATGTCACTAATTTTATTTTGTGATATTGTATTATATTAGATGGTATGATATAAATATATTTAAATTTCTTCTTTTGAGAAAAAAACTAATTTGTCTGTATTTATGCTTTCCTGGGGACAAATTTAACTTAACAAGCACCGGTTGAGATAATCTAACGGCCAAAAAGACATGCACATGCACACTTATCTTTGCATGAAGAGCAAGAAAAGCATTTATTCACTAAAATAAGATAGATATATTAGTATTTAATTTATGTGCTTGTTTGTGTATTAGTGAAACCTCTCCATGATGTAAGATCCAATATAATTGATTAATTTACTGAGAATATAAAGGTAAAATATATTACATAACTAAAGCATATTATAGTTATTCTGAAATAATAAAGTGCATGTATGTCACCTTAGCTTATACTTTAGAAAAAATATAGTTTTTGACAAAAATGATTAATATAATTAATTGAAGTTATTTATTTATCTTCTTTGGTCTCTCAAAATTAATATATTGTATTTTATTTATCTTCTTTGACTAATTTGTTGAGATTAAATAAATAATGTGTTATTTGACTGTAGCATGTGTGTGTGTCACATCTTTACTCTAAAATTCGAAAGTAGCTTCTAATTTAAAAAATAAGTTTAGAGAAAAACAATCAATACATGCTATTTAATAAAAAAAATTAATACAATAATTTGAAAGTGATTTATTTTTCTTGATTGGTTTATCACAAATTGTATTTCATTTATAAGAATATAATTTTACAATGTGTGTGTATAAATGTATGTATATCAGCTATTATGACTTCCCAATACAATATTCTATTGCCCACATTGCTTGTACTATATATATGTCTGTGATTTGCGTAATCGGCAACATAAGCTCAGTTCAACAATGCGCTCTAAGAAACTGTTTTTGATCCCTCTTGGGGTGGTGTTTCTCATCATCACCTCAAACTTTGCATATTATTCCCATGCTGATCAAATGACTTATAAGATGCGTCCATTTGGGAATTCAAAGGCACTGAAAACATTATCACATGATCATCATTCTCCACACATTGACAGTCACCCAATTCAAGACTCATATGCTAAAAATGTACATGTTCATAAAACTCAGTCATTACCAGATCCGTATCAAGATCCATTTTGGGTTCCAGATCCAGATACAGTTTGGATTTTTAATCCACATCCGAAACCTCAGCCAGTTCCGGATCCAAGTCCGAAACCTCCATCAAATGTTGACTCATTGTCTGAGAGTATCCCAGTACTACCACTATCAAATGTTGAAACTCCAATGATTGAATGGCAGTCTAGTCACAATCTAAAAGATCATATGGAAACCACAAATTGACGATCAGGTCAAAACATGCAAACCACACTTTTAAAATTCAACTATAAAAACAATAAACTATCCTAAGAAGTGTTGTGTCTATCGATATTATGAAATAAAGAGAAAGGAATCTCTCTACTATTATACTCAAGTATTCGATTATTTCTGTACTCAACTATTTCTGGACTTTTATGTATTTAGCTTATTGTTTATTATGATGACGATATGACCGCAATCCGTTCTCCAAAATATGACATCACACTACAAGAAAAAAGGTCAAAATCGCACCATAAAAGAGTCTGTTGTCGCTCTTTCAACCTCCACAAAGGCCATGTGTCGCGATTTTACGACTGCCACATAACTGTGCAAGACAAATGTAATGTGTTTGTCACACCTTGGGCACGACAAAAATAAAATAAAAAATTATATATGTTTGTCATTAAAATAATAATATATGTATGTTAACCGCAATGCACAGTAAAATTTATTTTCTTTTAGAAAAATATCCTCGAGGTTTTGTTGCACAAACTCTTGTGACATAAGTTGCAGGAATTTCTCTAAAAAGCTTTTTTTTATAAATATATTTTACAAATTATTTTCTCTAAAAGCTTATCATTATTTGTTTTTAGACACAAATATTTTTGGTAATTGAATGAGAAAGAGTAGAGGGTTATTGAATTAGAAAAAGTAGAAGGATAGAATAATAGAATAATATGAATGAAAATATAGTGTTTAAACAAATAGGTAGTATAAATTGTATACCTGATAGGAAAATTAAATGAGAGATATGAAGAATAAAAGTGGGGGATAAGAAATAACAAAGTAAAGAGGTAGGAAAGAAACTGGGGAGGGAGGGAAAAATAAAGTGGGGGGAATTTAGAAAAATGTGTAAAGTTTATATAGATGATACTCGTGTCTCGCCTCGCTAGTAATATGTTACATTATTAAGCGCGACAACATTAGTTAAATTATTAAAAATGTGTGTGTATGTGTATGTCTTGCCTGGAAGCGCGACATAGACATATATATTACAAAAAATATTTTATGCGTGTGTTGCACCCCAAGGCGTGCGATACACACACATAAAAAATAATGTGTGTCGCCCCCAAGCTACTAATTGTTTTAGGTTTGAATTGTGAGCCTCACTCAAAAGGCTCCACTCACCACTATTTATTTAGTCAAGAAAAGTGTGAAGGTTTTGTGAGGTTATACTATAATAACTTAGTAACATCTCATGAGATGTATGGACGATATGAAACCATGGACAAAGGTTTTATGTCTTAATTTAACTCTCAAAGTAAGAATTAATTTTTTTCAAAGTGATGCTTTATTATTCCTCCTAATTTCACCTACTTTGGCCTCTCTATTCCCATTATCAATATCGTTGTCCGCAATATTATTGTGTCAAATTCACCACATTTGAATGGTCATGGAATTTAAAACCCTTTTATAACATACAGATACTTTTTACCACAATTTTGATAAATGTATTTGGATATATTTGACCCATCGCCCATTTAGTAGCGGAGCCAACAAATAATGTTAATAGAAATAAACAGTCTTGACATTTAAAACTATTTTGCAATATATGAAAAAAATTTTACAATACTTTTTTTTAATATGGTGTTAGGTGAAGTTTTTGTAAAAGGTATTTTGGTATGATTGACCATTCTCCCTAATTTTAATTACTTATCCAGATTTCATTACTTTAGTTTTTAGGGGATCAATTGCTAACCAGCTTATTCGTCTTGTGATTTTCATTGAACTCCAATTTTTTCAATAATAATTAACAGCATAATGATGTAGTCCACCACCATAAAGGATATCAATGTAAAGGAAAGGGTCTTCCATAGCCGTAAGGATAATCTTCCATGATCAAAAGGAAATATTGCAAATTGACAAACATGGTCTTAAATATATCACACATTACACATGCTGGGAGTGTGTCCACATATACACACATAAAGTGATAAAACACATGAGAAATTAAACAATTATTATTCTTGAATTCTATTGAAATCAAACAGCTTACTTATGTATCTTCTAGTTAATAAAATCATTTCAAAGATATTTCAATATGTTGGATACAACTTTAATTTACCTGTTTGTAAAAGCAAAAGGGAATATAGAAAATGAGAAGTATTTTAAAATACCTCATAATTTGGAAATTATTATTATTGTTATTAACTATTATTATGTACTCCCTCTTTGTCTTATGCCTATCCAAACTCATGACTTCGCACTGGAGGTAAGTAGGGTAGTACCTCCACAGTGGAGGCTTCCTTGGATCACCAACGAGCCTCAAGTTAACAAGACGCTTTGGATGACGATGCAATTTATTAATTATTGTCTATATTAAGTGGGATGTAATACGTTTAGAGGCCCAAAAAAGTGTGAGATGAATAGAGAAAACTTGTGGGGTCAAGGACATATGTAAATGACCATATTACTCTTAACTTTCTATTAAGTTACAGACCCATTTCTTTACATTATGGCAACAAAACCTACAATCAGAATCACTAAAAATCGGCCAACACGAAAATTAAGCTTAGCCACGATCCTTCGAGCTTCTTTTTGTTGTGCTATGTTATCTTTGCTGCCGCTACTGATGGCTGGAAACGGAGAGAAGCAGAGAGAGAATCAGTGAAGGAAGTTACTATTATTTAAAAAATAATATAAAATTGTATAGAAAAAATAATATAATTGAGAAATTATAGGTAATTTCAATTTTTGTCATTTCTTGTGATTAGAGAGAAAGATGATGATAATGAAATTGGTCTGTGCGGAGAATGGTGATAGGACATGGCAGGTGATGTTTTTTATGTCTTTTATTATTCTTTAAATTTTTTCTAGATGTAATTTAAATGTCTAATGGTGATAAGGTGTGCAATGAGATTGATTACTAGGTGCTACATATAGAGTTTTACATTTCATTAAACAATTATTAGCTTTTGAATAATTGTCTAAATAAATTTACTAGAATTTGTAAATAAATTTACAAATGCGGTAAAAATTGACCTTTCAATGACGACATATATATGGTGACAAGTTCATGTGAGCATTGATTGATCATAAAGTAGAATGTAACAGTCAAAGCTAATGTACTAAAAAATGGGGATAATTTTGGTTCAATATGGAAACTTTTGGGGGCAAAAATGCTCCTCAAATTACCTCCAAATATTCAATGCTCTTATGCAGTTATTTCCAGGGAAAAAAATGTACCACAACCCTATAATATAATGACAATAATCAAATATTTCATGGTAATTCATAAGGGAATATGGTGTTCCTGAGCTAGTAGTACGGGCTGGCCTGTCGGATTTGGGCTAGACCCATCACAGGCCGATGGAAAAACTTGATGAGCCGAAAAACACATTTTGAATATAGGTTTGATTTTCTAGCCCAAACAATATTGTTCAGGTTGCAAGATACCTCATAAGCCCATTCTTTTTTTTATTTCCCCTCTTTTAAAAAAATATAATAATATAAATGTATATAATATAAGATTATATATGCAATTTCTTGTATTTGACGCATTAATAAACCATAAAATACAATGTTTCAAATTAAATATATGGGAAAATTAATATGAGGTCCCTCACAAGGGAATTAATACTAGAAATGCCCCATAAACTCCCCATATTAAATTAGAGTCCATAGGGACCTTACTTTAATATTGAGAAAATGACAGAAAACTGTCACTTGAATTTTACTTTAATATTGGGAAAATGATAGAAAAATGCCACTTGAATTTGAGTTGGACAAAATGAGGTCCCTGATTCTAACTTGGACAAATAAGGCACAATCCTCAATTTCCCAAAATGAAATATTGGTCAAATGTCTTTTCTGCCCTTCAATGTGCTTCATGTATAAGTGTAAAAGTTCATAAATTTCCCTAAAAAAAACCTAGAACCAACTCGCTTGATCTTCTTAATCGTGCCCAACTTCGGGCCTGTTTGGATTCAGTCTCTAAAGAATAGCTTTTGGAGAAATAGCTTTTTGAGAATAGCTTTTATGAAAAATAGTTTTTGATGAAATAAGAGTGTTTGGATTAAGCTTTTTGAGAATAGTTTTTTAAGAATAACTTTAAAGTAGAATAGTTTTTTTTTAAAAAAAATAGTTTTAATGAATAGCTTTTCATGTTTCTTTTATTTGAAATAAGTGTTTTCCTTAAATGAGAGATCGAACTTTCAGCTAGAAAAAGAGAAAAATGTAGGTTTTTCTCAAAATAGCTTTTGGAACCTCAACCTAACTTTTCTTCTCAAAATAGCTTATACAAAAAAATTGAGTGTTTGGGTGCTTTGTGTGAAACCTAGATTTGGGAGTCAGCTTTTGGAAATGTATCCAAACAGGCACTGCCTTCTTCTCCCCCAAACCCAACTCTCTCATCTTCTTTATTCGTCTCCACCGAACCCACTGAGGAAACTCTCGAGCTTTTTTCTTCTCCAATGAACTTATCGTCGTTCTTCTTCATTGAACTCGCCCATCATCACCTTTTCTTCATTTGTCTTTCTGGGTTTGGTAACATAACTTACTTCATTTCTCTCTTGTTTTTATCCTGTTTTGTTAGAATTATACCATTTTACTCATTCAATTTTATTCTCTCAATAGTTCAATCAAACAAAAATGTATTGATGTTCAAATATCAAATTGGTGTTTTTGTCACTTATTTTTGTGTCATTCGGTGTTAAATGAAGTTTCAAGTTGTGTCATGTACCACCAAAAGATTATAAAATTAACCTTAACCTAACTCGACTGCTAATCAAATCAATCCAAACAATGGAGTCTAACCATGTTAGCAAAAGATTCACCTAACATGGTTAGCAAAAGAATTTCTCTATTAATAAGAGATTACATATCTAACTATGTTAGAAAAGAGAATCTTCTAACATAGTTAGCAAAAGAACCACCATCACCTAACAAATCACACATTCAATACCATATCCTAAGTCTAACCATGTTAGAAAAGAATCACCTAACATGGTTAGAAAAGGAACTAACCAAACTACACAAAAATAAACCATATTAGAGCGGGCCCATCTAATATGATTATACACCCAGGAAAACATAAAACCACTCAATACATCCTCCATCTACCACATCAACATATTAGGAAAATCGAGTTTCCTATTTACATCCATTCAAGTTCTCATCACCTGGAAACAAAATATACACCAACCAAACTTGACATATTAGTCAAGGTAGTTCCTGAACTATTACAGTAGCAGGAACAATATTACATAACATCCCAAAACTTTACATTAAGTCACAGTACAAGTAATACAGTTCACATATAATAAAATTCACTCAAAACAACATTCATATGTGCAGAAGCTGGTGCAGTCTAGTGAAATGGCGATATATGTCCCTAAAAAGGTCACCTCTGGCCTACTTACTATATCAGTATGGGTCAGACGGCCCCTTCCCCTTCCTCTGCGCCTCCCCCTGGGCATGATCACCTGTAAAAATAAAGGGAATGGGGTGATACAAAACAATGTCTCAGTAATCACTACTTAACTCACTGTGACACTCAGAAGTGGGGTAGTGGAGTGTCTACAGGGTACCACAGTTCAAAACCTGCATACAGCATATAACATTTACAAATATATATATATATACAGAACAGATACATCCATCTCTCAGTAGACAAAAATAAACGTGTGTGACATTGTGCCCGGTCTACAATCCGAAAAGCATAAAAAGGGACCACTCTAATCAATGTGAAAATCCCTGGTTCCTTTACAATCCGAGGAACCCGTACAATTAACCTATCGATTTGCGCAAATCGATAGGTTACATCGGCCGACGGTACTAATAATCAGTGTCATGCAACATACAAAAGATTTATATAAATATGAATATATATAAAGTACAGTTCAGTTAAAAGGTACCCTGTAGCCCACGTTTAAGTATAACATAATCTGAACTCATTTTATTTATATATATATAAATAGAAGAGGATATTAGAAAATCCTCAACTACCATCACCCTCAGTATCACAGTCAGTTAAGCGTGATTACTTGCTAAACTTCACTGCAGCAGATATACGCAGATAACAGTTATCTTCAAAGTCCGCTTGAAAGATCACCGTCTACAATAATGCCACAATTTAAAATGGGTCAAGACACTTTGTAAGTGACTTAACTCAACCATTTAAATAACTTTCATTAACAATAAAAGTATAAAAATACTTCAATATCAAAACCACATCCATATCCTTTCCTCCTCCAACTTCTCTTTACCAAATCTTTACAATACCAACACTTTCAACCTTCATCATCTCGTGAAGAATTTATAACATTATCCATCATAACCAAACCATCCTTTAAAACACCTAAATCACTTTCAATCAATACTTTAACTATCCAACTTCCTTTCAAACCTCAATCTAGTCAACATTAGCATTCCAACATCAAAAAACAACCTTTAATCTACCAAAGCCACTTCAAATCAACACTTTAACTAACAAAATTCCTTACAAACACCAATCCCACTAAAACCAACCTTCCAACATCACCAAACAACTTCAACTAACACTACATAAATACCAATTTGTTCCAGAACATCTGTAACATACTGTTACTAATTCCCTAATTAATCCGTGACATCTCTTTTAATCCAATAATCTCTTTACTAACTATGATAGAAAAAGGATTTCCATAATATCAATATCCTATCATAGTTAGAAAAAGAATTTCCTAATGATTAAATACTATCCATGATAGAAAAGAATAAACTAATACAGCACAGCTGCTATCATGGATAATTTATTGCTAACCATGTTAGAAAGGATTTGCCTAACATGGTTATTAAACAAAACTAGTTGATATTTAACAATAAATAGCTATATACATGCGGAAACGAATGCAGGCCTATACAAATTGGCAATACACAATTCTAAATAAACTATACCAACTCTACTACCTAATTCCCTTCCTGAAGCTTGCCCCTGTGCATGAATACCTGCAAAAATGTCAGTAATCGTGGGATGAGACAATTTGTCCCAGTAATCACCGCTTAACTCACTATAACAGTGAGATGTGCGGTAGTGAGGGCGTCTAAAGGGTACCACCGTTTTAAAAATCAATAATACATATATATAATTCTCATTTCCTTTCATCCATCACTTAAATCCTTCTGTCACATCCAAGTCCACTCAAATTCACCATCTCTACTTTCCACATATCACTCAAATCCCTCAGTCAAATCTATATTAACTAAATATCATCTCCCAGTCTCCAATCTAATGATGCTACCATAACTCTCACACTCACCTATAGATGCATTGTGCCATCCTGGGGCATTCAAGCATCTAATCTTCTCTATATGATTTGACACTGTGCCCCTCTCTATGATGAGGAGGCAAATTTCCCTCTCTGGCAATCTCCAGAGAGAGAACCCCGGTTCTGTTTTCCATTACAGAATGGGAACGGTTGGGCTCTCCACTGCCAAACAACCGTAAGGGCGGTTGGGCTCTTCAATGCCAAACAACCGTAGGTCACTTCTCTCAATAAGTAGACCTATGAACCCCGATCCAATCAATCTAAAAAGGATCCTCAGTACAAATAACTGTCGATTGGCCTATCGACAGTTATCATCGCGCGATGGTACATATATATATCAGTGTCATGCAAACCTTACAATATCCATCAAATCAAATCTCATCATCAATATCATGAACCATTATCATTCCCTTCACTATCTCAATCTCAACTATTTAACTTATTTCCTCAACCTAACTATCAACATCTCTCACATAATATCATCTGAACCTCTCACATCATACCAGAATAAACACCAGCCAGGATAATATGTATAATATTTCAAATTCCTTTTATATGAAAATAATCGTGTTTGAAAGGCACCCGATAGCCTGTTTTGTATAAAAATACCATTTTAAAGATAATATATATATAGAGGGTGAAAAGGGATTTTACAAAATCCCTAACTAACGTCACCCTCAATGTTATAGCAAGGTTAAGTGTGATTACCTGTCGCCCTTAGCAATATACGCGATTTCTCAACTTTTCCTTATTGATGCCACGAAAGCCATATCGCAATCAATCCTATAATGTATTGCAGAATGATAAATTAGTATCCTTCTACTTCATGTTTAACATCTCTCTCATGTCATACATTACTACCCAATCTTCCCCATTTATATATTTTATCTTAATGAGCCACATCAAACATATAAACAAACCATTACAATTAAACATTTGTATATGATCTCAAAAGTAATCACAACGATTTCAATTACTTCCTCTTCATCAATATCATTCATCCCATTTACTCAAAAGAAACCAAGTCCTCATAGTTTAATTCAAATTTGAAACCAGCAGCTAAGAATTGAAGACACCGCCATTACACATTACCATCATAACCATTAACCAGTCATAAAACACAATCATTTCATTAACCAAATTGGAAAGATAACTCAAACTCCAACAATGTTCAATTGTGTTGATATACATAGCACTCAATTTAAAGAAAAAGATTTGTATGCTTCAATGACCTAAGTCCCAAGAAATTTTCAATATTATTCAATAAAGCTTCATATTCTCCTACTCAAGCTTCTCAAACACCCATCAAAATAAAACAATCATAATAGTATAATTTAAGTCTCAAGAGATATTCCTTTTATTTATAACAGCAACACAAAAATTAGTTCTATTTTCCATGGATTATTTTATGGTTTCACCTCATTTTCTATAAACGCTCTTATGCTGACTTTCATCATTAAATCTTTAGTCCCTTCATTTTGGAACTCAAAACATAACAGGAATGGAGAAAATTTAAGCTGCATACTCTATCCTACACTAAACAAGCAGAAACTTTATCACACATCTTTAATGTCAAAATTCAAAATATAACATAAAACTAACATAACAATTTCTCGCTGCTTATCCTTCCCAAATCTGAATTACATCATTTTTATATCCCTTTCAATGCCACATCATAACACAAAAATGAATCTATTAACACATGGAAATAAACAAGAATTCCATAACAATATCAAACCACCTAGAGCTTTGACATGCAAGCAAACAACTGATTTATAGTCAATGTTACACCACAAAACATAAATTTCATTCCACAAAACTCTCATTCAATAACATTCAAGTATAACTAAATGCCTTCATACCATATCTCAAAGCCAAAATCCACTGTGATTTCCTAGCTCTAACTATTCAAAAGCAATTCCACAATTACCTCAACCAATTGAACCATTCAGGGCCATTAGTAAACACCAACGAGCTTATTAAAACAATTAAGCATAATTTATTCATCCTTCTGCACCTTAGTCCTAGTGATTCACCAATATATAATTAACTCATTTGGGGTTAAATTAAACCACAAACTTAACTCAAAAACCTATATTTTACTTCATATAAATTTGCCCATAACCTTTAATATCCTGAATCACCTTAAATGGTGTTGGTCTCCGCCCAAAACTGGAATCTAACCCATTAAAACCTAAAAGAATTATATTTTAACTTCTCTTACTATATAACAACCATAAATCATGTTTAAAAGATCATGTTTAAAGGATTTAATTATAGCTCTTGGACGTAAATCAACTTTAAGCAAGTAAACTCTCAAGTAGGATTGTCAATAGCTAATGTAAATCAATATTCATCATCATATAACTTAATTTAACAAATTAGGATCATCAATTCCTAGAAAGCTTGCTGGATTTTCGAAAATCCCATTAAACCCTAGTTTTCTAGCACTTTAATTTGACCAAGCTTCATTCTAACCCCAATTCAAGTAATTCTAATCCATAGACTAGTTAGAAACCAACCTAATTTGGTTTTAAAACAGCAAAATCAAGCTCAAAAGACATAGGAATCGATTTACACCAAAAGCCCCCAACTTTCACAATGAAAACCCTAGAAATCAAGCATAATATAGAGGGAAAATTTAAAGGAGCTTACACACACTATATGGAGCCGGAGATTCGCCGGAGAATGGCCACAACAGTGGCTGGCCGCAGCTGAGAGGGAAAGAAATTGAGGAGTGACGAAAATGGAGTTGAAAAGAGAAAGAATGGCTTGGAAAGACCAAAAAGAACTACAACCCACCTTCTAACCACCACCCGCCGCCGTCAGTCGCCGGAAACCGGAGAAAACTCGCCGGAAAACTGCAGAGGCCGACGAGACATGTGGCTAGGCAAATGGAGGACCGCATCTGCTCGGTTTCAACAAGTTTGAGGAGGAAAAATGAAGACTTGAACGGAAAGGAGAGGATTTGGAGAGATGGGAATTGATGTGGTGTGTGGGTGTGTTTAGTTTGAGAGAAAATGGAAGTGATAAGGGAGGAGGGAGTGTCGGCCGAATCATAAGGAAGGGAAAAGAAGGAAGGGAGTGTTTGGTTAGGTGAAATAAGGGAGGTTCTCTGATGATTTGTAGCCCAAACTTACCATAGTGTACTCTTTTAATTTAAAACCACTTAAACCAGCCTCCAATCTTCTTAAACTTCAAAATATTTTTAGCTTTACCACTCCCTCATATTTCAAACTCTTCATTTCTTAATTAATTATATGCACATTAATTACTCAAAATTTCCAAAAATATCCCAAAAATTCCTAAAAATTCCAAAATTCCCACTTTCTCCATTTATTATTTCCCAAAACACTCCTTGATCCTGTATTAAATTTTTAGGATGTTACAATTCTCCTCCTCTAAAATAATTTCGTCCTCCGAATTAAGGGAATTTTCCATTAGAAATAAGAAAAGAAACAGTTTCTTGGACTGATAATCCCATCTCAAGAAAAAGAAAATGGTATTTGGTTATAAGTAAGGAAGACTGAACTCATTGGCAATGAGAATTCATTGCCATAAGTGTCATCCATATGACACCCCAGAGATGCTATTGATGATTTAGAAGAACTATGAACACTTTAACTAAGGTTGTTGTCGCAGTTTTTCTAGTTAGATGTAGTCAAGTGCAAGGTAGGAAAGATGTTTCTCAGGATAAAGTTGAGGTTAGGCATGCTAGAACTCATTCTCATGTTCCTTTAGGGATTCAAAAAGAGGTGAAATCAAGTCAAATTGACTTGAATATATATAACCTTTTGGACAAGGCTAGAAACACTACGTAAGAAAACTAGGAGTATAAATAATATTCTAAGCAAATCACAACTAATTCTGTCATGCAACCAACAAATTTATCAAGAATCACTTAAGCACCAGCGAATACCAAAACCCACATAAATCCTTAAATTTAACTAGCTTCTCAATCCGTTTAGTTCAACCATGATCAACTAGGCATATTCATTACTACCACATTAAGAATCTCAATTTTAGCCTATGATGTTTCTTAGTCTTCCCTACGTACTAAAATATTTCCCAAGTCATCATGCTATAGTTTTGATTTCCAAGTATTTCCCCCTTAATTAACTTTAATCTAGAACCTAGATTCTCCAATCAAACATCCTATCCTAGTCATTATTTTATAATCTAATCACCAAGATTACAACTCCTCTCCTAGTGCTTTTTGGCATATAAGAAAGCAATTCACAACAACAAAACCGCATTGTACAATAATCCTCTTCACCATGAAGGTATTAATCCGACACGTCAACTCAAAATTTCTCAACACTCACAAATTCACCAATTAAGTTCCCCTCATAACGCATCTCCCTAAACAAAAGAAAACTTCTAAACAATAAACATATTTCTTCTTTAAACCTGGACATTAATCACAAAATCTCTAATATTCAAAATTTTAACATAGTTTGGTGTCAATAAACCAATACTTCGCAGCCAAATTATTATGCAAGCATAAATTCCAACTATCAGCTATACACATATTATACCAAAGAACTGATCTCATATCGAACATGAAAACTTGCATTTTCCAGACACAATGATCGAAAATCATAGTTGCAAAACAGAGTTCAGATAGCAAAATCCTAGAATCATGGTTGAGTGCAGATTACAATCCAAAACAGCCAATGAAAACCCTTAGATCAATAATTCGATGTATGGAAAAAAAAAAGAGGGAACAAACACCATTATGACCTCCAATACACAACTTGTATTCTATAATCAAAAATTCTAATACTATTAAACACATAAAACCAAGAATATATATAACAAAAATCTAGTAATTGATGTCATCAAATCAGAATTTCTACTCAACAATCTTTCAAATTAGTTCCTATAACCTGTTCATATAATTAGATAATTCATTTATACTATCCAAGCATTTGTTTTATAAAAATAAATAAATAAATAAATAAATTATGCACTACCTTAGCAATTTCAACAATTTACTTCTTTCAACCTTAATGATATAGCGACAAAAACTCACTTAAGATCTGCTTACAATAATTTGGTTTAACTCACTTCTAAACATGTGATTAATATCTAGAGATGCTTCTAGAACAATCTAGACTCCAAAACAGAACCAAAAATTTAAGCTTACTTACTCAATATTCCTAAATGAACAGAAATTTCTATTATATCTAGTTAAAAGTTAGCATGAATACAAAGTTCATGCTTTCACCACCAACTCAAGCATGTATATAAGAACAATAGATACATCAATCCATCCCTGAAATAAAAGCACTAGTACAAATCAACTATTATAATTACTAATTAAAAATTAGTACCATTCATAGGCCTCCTTCAATCAAACTTGATTCATTAACCAACCAAGCCAAACTAGCGGCTAACAACCAATTATCACAAAAGCAAGGATTACCATAAAACATTCCACAGTCCATGCAACTTAGCTTACCAATCACATCAATTTACAACTAATTAAAATCATAACCATAAGCTCAAAGCAACAGTCAAATAATATTTTTATAAATATTTTGTCCAACCATGCAAAGAAAATTTAAAACACAACTTACCTTTAAGCAAAACAACTTACCGTCCGTTCGTTTAGTAATGACGGGGAAACATTTACTCATGAAGTAGTGAGGGCTACCAACATCAATAATTAAGGGGGCTGCTCCAGTCACTAAATATAGTGAAGAAGCCTCCAGCCACTTAACATAAATGGGCAACAATCCTTACTACCCATGATGATAGAATCTCCAACCATTACTAATTTGCTGAGTAATTAAACACAAATAGAAAATAATAGAATAAAAAATTTATTTATAATAAGCAATAGATAAATAATTCAATCATCAACTAACAAATGCACCATCCAACAACAAAACAAAGCAAATAATACAAATAATCTGTGCACTTGTATAAACACAATTAATAACAAAACACAATTTTTTAATAGGATTTTGGGTAAAACAAGCCAACATAACAAGTCAATCCATCAATTAAGCAAACCATTCAACAAATAAACTAACAAATACAATACAAGGTCAACCATTTTTATTCACATTGTATTAAATTATTAATTGTTATTTCAAGTTTTCCTTAATCCCTTAACCCAATAAGGTATCTCATGATGCCTCGAATATGATTATTGTCGGCACATAACTATATTCGAGACCCCAGAGAAGCATCCTTATTCGTAATTCTTCCTAAATTCTTATCAATATCAATATTATTTCGTTATTCTTTCTATATTCATCTCAATCTCTCCACACTACCTATTCAATTGCTCTTATCACTCTCTCCCCACCACGGGAAGAGTGATATTCCTCTCAAAAGGCCAGATATTCATGCACATAAGGAAGGGAATACTAAGAATGTATATTGCCAATCTACATGCAATGCAGCACAGTCCTAGGTTATCGTATACCAAGCTCTGATACCAAGTTGTAACATACTGTTACTAATTCCCTAATTAATCCGTGACATCTCTTTTAATCCAATAATCTCTTTACTAACTATGATAGAAAAAGGATTTCCATAATATCAATATCCTATCATAGTTAGAAAAAGAATTTCCTAATGATTAAATATTATCCATGATAGAAAAGAATAAACTAATACAGCACAGCTGCTATCATGGATAATTTATTGCTAACCATGTTAGAAAGGATTTGCCTAACATGGTTATTAAACAAAACTAGTTGATATTTAACAATAAATAGCTATATACATGCGGAAACGAATGCAGGCCTATACAAATTGGCAATACACAATTCTAAATAAACTATACCAACTCTACTACCTAATTCCCTTCCTGAAGCTTGCCCCTGTGCATGAATACCTGCAAAAATGTCAGTAATCGTGGGATGAGACAATTTGTCCCAGTAATCACCGCTTAACTCACTATAACAGTGAGATGTGCGGTAGTGAGGGCGTCTAAAGGGTACCACCGTTTTAAAAATCAATAATACATATATATAATTCTCATTTCCTTTCATCCATCACTTAAATCCTTCTGTCACATCCAAGTCCACTCAAATTCACCATCTCTACTTTCCACATATCACTCAAATCCCTCAGTCAAATCTATATTAACTAAATATCATCTCCCAGTCTCCAATCTAATGATGCTACCATAACTCTCACACTCACCTATAGATGCATTGTGCCATCCTGGGGCATTCAAGCATCTAATCTTCTCTATATGATTTGACACTGTGCCCCTCTCTATGATGAGGAGGCAAATTTCCCTCTCTGGCAATCTCCAGAGAGAGAACCCCGGTTCTGTTTTCCATTACAGAATGGGAACGGTTGGGCTCTCCACTGCCAAACAACCGTAAGGGCGGTTGGGCTCTTCAATGCCAAACAACCGTAGGTCACTTCTCTCAATAAGTAGACCTATGAACCCCGATCCAATCAATCTAAAAAGGATCCTCAGTACAAATAACTGTCGATTGGCCTATCGACAGTTATCATCGCGCGATGGTACATATATATATCAGTGTCATGCAAACCTTACAATATCCATCAAATCAAATCTCATCATCAATATCATGAACCATTATCATTCCCTTCACTATCTCAATCTCAACTATTTAACTTATTTCCTCAACCTAACTATCAACATCTCTCACATAATATCATCTGAACCTCTCACATCATACCAGAATAAACACCAGCCAGGATAATATGTATAATATTTCAAATTCCTTTTATATGAAAATAATCGTGTTTGAAAGGCACCCGATAGCCTGTTTTGTATAAAAATACCATTTTAAAGATAATATATATATAGAGGGTGAAAAGGGATTTTACAAAATCCCTAACTAACGTCACCCTCAATGTTATAGCAAGGTTAAGTGTGATTACCTGTCGCCCTTAGCAATATACGCGATTTCTCAACTTTTCCTTATTGATGCCACGAAAGCCATATCGCAATCAATCCTATAATGTATTGCAGAATGATAAATTAGTATCCTTCTACTTCATGTTTAACATCTCTCTCATGTCATACATTACTACCCAATCTTCCCCATTTATATATTTTATCTTAATGAGCCACATCAAACATATAAACAAACCATTACAATTAAACATTTGTATATGATCTCAAAAGTAATCACAACGATTTCAATTACTTCCTCTTCATCAATATCATTCATCCCATTTACTCAAAAGAAACCAAGTCCTCATAGTTTAATTCAAATTTGAAACCAGCAGCTAAGAATTGAAGACACCGCCATTACACATTACCATCATAACCATTAACCAGTCATAAAACACAATCATTTCATTAACCAAATTGGAAAGATAACTCAAACTCCAACAATGTTCAATTGTGTTGATATACATAGCACTCAATTTAAAGAAAAAGATTTGTATGCTTCAATGACCTAAGTCCCAAGAAATTTTCAATATTATTCAATAAAGCTTCATATTCTCCTACTCAAGCTTCTCAAACACCCATCAAAATAAAACAATCATAATAGTATAATTTAAGTCTCAAGAGATATTCCTTTTATTTATAACAGCAACACAAAAATTAGTTCTATTTTCCATGGATTATTTTATGGTTTCACCTCATTTTCTATAAACGCTCTTATGCTGACTTTCATCATTAAATCTTTAGTCCCTTCATTTTGGAACTCAAAACATAACAGGAATGGAGAAAATTTAAGCTGCATACTCTATCCTACACTAAACAAGCAGAAACTTTATCACACATCTTTAATGTCAAAATTCAAAATATAACATAAAACTAACATAACAATTTCTCGCTGCTTATCCTTCCCAAATCTGAATTACATCATTTTTATATCCCTTTCAATGCCACATCATAACACAAAAATGAATCTATTAACACATGGAAATAAACAAGAATTCCATAACAATATCAAACCACCTAGAGCTTTGACATGCAAGCAAACAACTGATTTATAGTCAATGTTACACCACAAAACATAAATTTCATTCCACAAAACTCTCATTCAATAACATTCAAGTATAACTAAATGCCTTCATACCATATCTCAAAGCCAAAATCCACTGTGATTTCCTAGCTCTAACTATTCAAAAGCAATTCCACAATTACCTCAACCAATTGAACCATTCAGGGCCATTAGTAAACACCAACGAGCTTATTAAAACAATTAAGCATAATTTATTCATCCTTCTGCACCTTAGTCCTAGTGATTCACCAATATATAATTAACTCATTTGGGGTTAAATTAAACCACAAACTTAACTCAAAAACCTATATTTTACTTCATATAAATTTGCCCATAACCTTTAATATCCTGAATCACCTTAAATGGTGTTGGTCTCCGCCCAAAACTGGAATCTAACCCATTAAAACCTAAAAGAATTATATTTTAACTTCTCTTACTATATAACAACCATAAATCATGTTTAAAAGATCATGTTTAAAGGATTTAATTATAGCTCTTGGACGTAAATCAACTTTAAGCAAGTAAACTCTCAAGTAGGATTGTCAATAGCTAATGTAAATCAATATTCATCATCATATAACTTAATTTAACAAATTAGGATCATCAATTCCTAGAAAGCTTGCTGGATTTTCGAAAATCCCATTAAACCCTAGTTTTCTAGCACTTTAATTTGACCAAGCTTCATTCTAACCCCAATTCAAGTAATTCTAATCCATAGACTAGTTAGAAACCAACCTAATTTGGTTTTAAAACAGCAAAATCAAGCTCAAAAGACATAGGAATCGATTTACACCAAAAGCCCCCAACTTTCACAATGAAAACCCTAGAAATCAAGCATAATATAGAGGGAAAATTTAAAGGAGCTTACACACACTATATGGAGCCGGAGATTCGCCGGAGAATGGCCACAACAGTGGCTGGCCGCAGCTGAGAGGGAAAGAAATTGAGGAGTGACGAAAATGGAGTTGAAAAGAGAAAGAATGGCTTGGAAAGACCAAAAAGAACTACAACCCACCTTCTAACCACCACCCGCCGCCGTCAGTCGCCGGAAACCGGAGAAAACTCGCCGGAAAACTGCAGAGGCCGACAAGACATGTGGCTAGGCAAATGGAGGACCGCATCTGCTCGGTTTCAACAAGTTTGAGGAGGAAAAATGAAGACTTGAACGGAAAGGAGAGGATTTGGAGAGATGGGAATTGATGTGGTGTGTGGGTGTGTTTAGTTTGAGAGAAAATGGAAGTGATAAGGGAGGAGGGAGTGTCGGCCGAATCATAAGGAAGGGAAAAGAAGGAAGGGAGTGTTTGGTTAGGTGAAATAAGGGAGGTTCTCTGATGATTTGTAGCCCAAACTTACCATAGTGTACTCTTTTAATTTAAAACCACTTAAACCAGCCTCCAATCTTCTTAAACTTCAAAATATTTTTAGCTTTACCACTCCCTCATATTTCAAACTCTTCATTTCTTAATTAATTATATGCACATTAATTACTCAAAATTTCCAAAAATATCCCAAAAATTCCTAAAAATTCCAAAATTCCCACTTTCTCCATTTATTATTTCCCAAAACACTCCTTGATCCTGTATTAAATTTTTAGGATGTTACAACATCATCCACTAACATAGCCCTAACTTAAAGAGTCCAAAAATGCCCTATCAACTTCCAAACTCCTTCCTAAACACCAATTCAATCAAAATCAACTTTCCCACATCTTAATATAACCTCAACAAGCATTTATTAACAACTAATTCATTCAAATCATCTTTCATTAACAAAACCCCAATTCAAAGAGTCATAGAAAACTTCCAAAAGTCCCCAAAATCTTTTCCAACTTCAATAAACCTCAATACTCCCCAAACATCTTCAATTTAACAGTGAATAATCATAATAATAACTTGTCAATCCTAAAGTCCCAATTTTTCACAACATCCTAACATCAAAGAGACCAAATTTCACAAAATTAACTTCACAAGAGGCAAAGATCAAGCTTACAGAGTTCAAGAACGCAGGAAGGAGCTTCACTACTGCCGGCCGCCGTCCAGAACTCGCCGGAATCGCAGGAAGGACCAAATTTCATATTTGCTTATTTGCGGTATGAATGATAATATGAAGCTAGTTAGCTTAGGTTTCCATTTAGAAACCTAGTGAACATGTTCTTGGATGAAATATGAAACCGTGTAATGTTTGGAAATTTGAACAAGTACATTGATTGGATGAAAGTTGCAATGAGAAGGGATTTTATATATATTTCTATCTTAATAATTTATTATCTTTCAAATTGATTTATTTATTATTATATAGGGCGAAGGTGCAAAAATGATATTTAAGTTTGCCCTTAGGAGCGTTTCTAATACTAAAGTTTCGTGAGGTGCAAAAAGATTACCCAATTTGGTGTTCAGGTGCAAATCTAGTATTTTCACTCAAGGGAAATAAAATTTAGATGTAAAAAGACTTTTATGCTCCTAGGAGATTGAAGAAGAGAATAATATAATGAGGGGCATAAGAGTATTTTTATATCTAAATGTTATTTCCCTTGAGTGAAAATACTATATTTACACCTGAACACTAAGTTGGGTACTCGTTTTGCACCTCGCGAAACTTTATTATTAGAAACACTCTTAGGGGCAAATTTTAGTATCATTTTTTCATCTTTGCCCTATTATATATACTTTTAATAGAGAAACTATACACAAAGCGCTTGTTCTCGTGGGTCTTGTACCTGCGCCTGTATACGTGGCTTTAAGTCACACCTGTTTTTCATGGCCTTTGGGCTACACCTGTTTTCGTAGACTCGAGCTACGTCTTATCGCCTGTTTTCGTAGTCTCAAGCTACACTTGATCGCCTGTTTTCATAGTCTCGAGCTACACCTGTTCACTTGTTTTCGTAGGCTCGAGCAATGTTGATCGCCTGCTTTCGTAGTCACAAGCTACGCCTGTTCGCCTGTTTTCGTAGTCTTGAGCTACGCTTGTTCACCTGTTTTCATAGTCTCGAGCTACACTTGTTCCCCTGTTTTTGTAGTCTTGAGCTACGCCTATTTTCCTGTTTTCGTGGACTTGAGCTACGTCTGTTCGCTTGTTTTCGTAGACTCGAGCTACGCCTGTTACGTGACTTCGTGTCATGCATGTTTCGTGGTTTTGTCACGCCTGTTTTCGTGACTACGTCTATATGTCAAGCCTGGTTATTTACCCTCGTAGACTGTGTGCCCACACCTGTTATTTCGCCTGTATTAGTTCCTTTATAGAAAACAAGTTTTCATTAAAATGTTTAAAATGTTATGTTTTCATATTTACTTTATATTATGTGGAGTTTGCTTTATTATATTATGTTAATGTTGAAGATGGGGATTACATTTTCTATATTTTGAAATATATTTCAAGAAAACTATTTTTATTCCTTGATATATAAGTATTTTACTCATTTGAAAATGATTAAGAACTTTTGAGAAATGTGATAGTGATACAATACTATTTTTTTTATTTTAGATTACTTCTACCAATAAATTGTACAATATATATATATATATATATATATATATATATATAATTCTAACATATTTTTCTTTCCTTCTTTAGGTACACGTAGAAGTGAGGATCACCTGGTTGGGTTTTCCCAAACCTAACTTTTTTTCTCAAAATAGCTTATCCAAAAAATTTGAGTGTTTGGATGTCTTTATTTTTCAACCTAGATTTGGGAGTCAGAATAGATTTTGGAAATGTATCCAAACAGACACTAATTTAGAAAAACTACTTAAAAAAGATTAACACACTAAGTTAAAAGTGATTTATTTATCTACTGTGATATCCCAAATCAATCATTTGCGTTTCATTTTTCAAGAACACTAGCGTATTATTATTAAATACACACATATTTATATCAATAAATATGTTACTAATTTTATTTTGGGATATCGTATCCTTTTTTGATAGTATTTTATGATATTTTTTAAATTTCATGTTATGGAAAAACAAATTTGGGGGTTATTCACACTTTTCTTGTTTCCAATTTAACGTAAAAAGCACCAGTTGAATTCAACAGCCAAAAAACACATTCATGAATACTTACATTTGCATGAAAGAGTAAGAAATACTGCTCTTCGTTAATACATGTTGGAATCATAAGTTTTGATGATTTTAAAGAATTAATAGGATTTATAAATATAGGAAACATAAGTATTGGAATGTTTGATTATATCCATCCAATATATCTCTCTAAATGTCTAAGCTCAAACCTCATTGGTCCACATGTCATTGTAACTAACACTTTGCTTAATTTTGATTGGTTCAATGCATGACAAACTCATCACAAGATCAAAATCAATTTCTACATCACTCAATTTGAAAATAATTTCAAAAAACAAACAATCACAATGGTGGGACTCCCATATTTAAATTAAATCACAATGGTTTCTTTATATTCTAATCAATCAATCACAATGAATAATTCCTATATCGAGACTTGATGGAGATAATCATATAGAGCATAAAACAAATTGAAGATGAATTAAATTCTTAAATAAGCCAAATTGACAATTATATTCTAAAATTGTGAATGATTGTATGAATGCATAAATATTTACGGTTTAATTAAATAATGATGTAAGGACAACATGTGATCGCGTAGATAATGGTTTAATTAAATAACTTCTTAAATAATTTATGAAGAACAAATGTTTGCGGCTTATTAAATAAATTTTCTATTCGTGATCACATCAATTTTGGGTGAAGATTTTTTTTAAAGAAATAAAACTCTCCTTCAATATTAAATAAATTCTGAAGAACAAATTGACAATTATATTCTAAAATTGTGAATGATTGTATGAATGCATAAATATTTACGGTTTAATTAAAGAACATGTTTCCTTATTTGAATTTATTAGACTAAAATTCAAATTTTAGTTGTGATGGGATTGTCATTTCTCCAATTTTGTTACTTTAGCCATTTGAAATCAATTTGCTAAAATTATTTTATCACAATCAATTCGCAAACAATTAACATTGTTTCAGATATTTAGCCATTTGAAAAACATTTTGAAATCATATACTTTGATTTAGAAACTTAGATGAAGTTGGATTTAATTCATCAAATTTTTAAGAAAAATCAAATTCCATTTGCTTAAAATGTGTGATGTTGACTTAAATTTGTACACGACATAAAATTGTTTAGGTGGAAATGACATTGTTGTAATATTGAACCGGAATTTAAACTACAAGAAACAAGGATCGAACTGAATTCAATATTAAGAATAATGTCACCACAAATCAAGGAATTTGTAAATGTTGAATGACATATATGCAAGTGATTGAACCAAATTAATTTTAATGCATTGATGAGGTGTGAATAATACATTTAAATTCTTCTGACTTTCATTGAAATTATTTATATTTTGAAAAGAGACCCTTGGATAAATTTAATAGAGACAAGTGGACCAATACATTACTTTAGGCACGTTAATTAGTTTTAAATAGCCACCAAAAATAAAAAATATTTCAAATTTCATTTATTTTTTATTAATAAAAAAATTCATTTGTTGAAATTGTGTAATGTCAATTGATATGCATAGTAACATCTCATGAAGTGTAGTCATAACATCTCAATTTCAATGCATAATTTATTAATTATGAGTTTTTCATATTGTTTTTTTTTAATTAACCAATTTAAAACTTCCAATTTTCCACAAATCTCACAATATGTATTTTTTATGGAAAATCAATTATAAATCATTTGAGATTTGAAATGAGAATTTCCAAATCAGATGCACCCAATGTTTTATATATAAATATATAACGTTACAATACATCACATCTTACTCTATCAATTCGTCATGGAATGAGAACAACAAGATGAAAGAATGTGTCACTTTTGACTTCACGTATGTCTCACTCTTCTAGCTCTTTTTTCTCTAGCTTATTATTGATGTAATTATTCTTTCTTATCATTGCAGAATCAAGAAGATGGTTGATCAATAATATAATTCATTAGGAATATTGATTTGTGGTTAGTCCACTACGCAGTTACGAAATCTATTTTTTTCTTTCTTTCTCACACGTTTTTTAAAAGTCCTAAGGAATTTCAGAATTGTTTTAACATGTCTCTGATGATGATATGAACATTCATGTGTGTTTTTGTAACATTATGTTACTAATTCCCTAATTAACCAATATTATCTATTTCAATTCATTAATCTCTTTTTATATATTATCCATGATAGAAAAGAATTTCCTAATATAATACGATTACTATCATGGATAATTAATAGCTAACCATGTTAGAAAAGATTCACCTAACATGGTTAGAAAAAGAAGCATCCTGATATTAATTATCTAACTATGATAGAAAAAGGCTTGTCATAGTAATACCACCCTATCATAGTTAGAAAAGTATTTTCCTTATAATATAATTAATAATCAATATCCCTAAGTCTATTTCCCAGTTTCATAAGAAAATATGCGGAAACGAATGCAGGCCTATATAAACTGGCAATATACAATTCTGAATAATGTAAGCAACCTTTAAAGCCTAATTCCCTTTCCTGAAGCTTGCACCTGTGCATGAACACCTGCAAAAATGTCAGTAATCGTGGGATGAGACAATTTGTCCCAGTAATCACCGCTTAACTCACTATAACAGTGAGATGTGCGGTAACGAGGGCGTCTAAAGGGTACCACAGTTTTAAAAACAATAGTAATATATATATATATCCAGATCTTCTTTCATTCCTTACTCAAGTCCAACAATCACCTTCAAACCAAATCAATTCAACATCTCCATACTCCAATCAACTAATACTACCACAACAACTCTCACACTCACCTAGAGATGCATTGTGCCACCACGGTGCATTCAAGAATCTATTCTTCACTATATGATTTGACACTGTGTCCCTCTCCATAATGAGGGGACAATTTCCTTCTCTGGCAATCTCCAGAGAGGGAACCCCAATTCTGTTTCCATTACAGAATGGGAACGGTTGGACTCTTCAATGCCAAACAACCGTAGGGGCGGTTGGGCTCTTCAATGCCAAACAACCGTAGGTCACTTCTCTCAATAAGTCAACCTATGATCCCCGATCCAATCAATCTGAAAAGGATCCTCAGTACAAATAACTGTCGATTGGCCAATCGACAGTTATCATCGTGCGATGGTACATATATATCAGTGTCATGCAAACCTCACAATATCCACCAATTTCAATCTCATTCAATATCACAATCTCAATCAACATAAATATCATACATTATTACAATTCCCTTCAATATCTCCAATTTAATAGTTTTTTCCACAACATAACTCTCAACAATCTCAATTCAACATCTAACCCTCTTTTCTATCTTCATCACCTTTTAAACCATTACCCAACACTATCCCTATATACATTTCATGTCATTCCAGATCAATGGTCACCACCAGGCAGGATAATAGTATATATAATGTGTACAAATCTTTTATACAAAAATAATCGTGTTTGAAAGGCACCCGATAGCCTGTTTTGTATAAAAATAACCTTTCAAAGATAATATATATATATCTAGAGGGTGAGAAAGGATTTTATAAAATCCCCAACTAACATCACCCTCAATGTTATAGCAAGGTTAAGTGTGATTACCTGTCGCCCTTCAGCACTTGTTGTTTTTCCCCGTTTTCTCAGCCATACCTTGCGAAGTAGGTGCAAATCACATCCTTTCCTATTATTACATCACGTAATAATAGTAGGTTAATAATTATTCTAAGTCATAAATTAACTAACGTCTCTCTCGTTCCTGTATTACTACCCAATCCCTAACTTGATTTGGAATAGTCAGTTCATCACAATGCATCAAGACATCAAAGTCTAAATCGCTCCTATACTTGTACAAAACATCAACCAAATAAAGATTCACCATGAATCTTTCATTTTCAAATGAAGTGCCCAAGCAGTCAAGAAAAGAAATAAACATTAGCGCTTCCTCATATTTCAGAACACAACATCTCTAGATCTTCCAAAATATCATATACCTCATTATCTTCATCATAATCCAGTTACTATAAGTTCGAATTCTATTCAGATTCTATTCAAGGCAATAACCAAACGGAAAGCCCATATTAGTTGATCCAAACTTCGCATTCCAACTTGATTTCTCAATGATACAACTAAGCCTCAATAGCAAAAGCAACATTTATTCTTCCTCTTATATTTAACCCACAAGCTAGTGAAGACAATGACAAAATAAACAATCCAATTGTTATGACTAAACCTTTCCTCAACTTCAAACATATTACTTTTCCTAAAACCATCACAAGTTATTTATTTAGCATCTAAGCGTTTATACATCCATATACTATTCAATTATGCTCAATTTATCATTTTCCAAACATTTGCAGCATTACCAATTCATCAAAACAAAGAACATTGGTTTAACATTCTCCCAAAATACAATCAGATCTTAAAAATGTCAATACTCATCAGTCCAATCAGCACCCTCAACCACAATTAAGTTCAGCCAGTGCAAGAGCAATATTAAGACCACTGTAGAGTTACTTGTAGAAAATCAAATGAATTATCTAAGCACTACACAACATTTATACACTGTTTAGTACCCTAAGATTAACCCAAAATAGATAATGTAACAAGTGACTTAAACCTACAGAGGTAAGAATGTTCATAAATTATTTTATACTCCAATTTCCAAGAAATTAATGTGCAAATCCTACTCATATGCTTCATTAATTCTCCTTTACACTTCTACTTTCTTTCAACCATTATAATTCCTTTCCAACTTCACAGTTTACACGAATTATAACTCAATAAATTGCACATCCAATTGTCTTCCAAACAAGAAATGCACACTTCCCATCTATAAAATTATCAACAAGAATTATGTGCTATTTCAACAACTAGTAATGCACAATAGTTAGCAAAATATTCAATGTATATCAATAACTCAACTCAATCTTATCTTAATTTCAAAGCAATGAGTCTCTCTCATAAACACATCAACAGAGTGTAGCCAAAATAGAAAGAGAATCGAGGGGTACTATTTCAAATTACAGATATCAAGCAAATGACCTCGCTAACCAACTTCAATGCATACTTTAATCACTTATTCAGATCAAAGCATCTCAAAAATGCAAATAAAAGACCATAACCTTAAATAAACATAACACCCAAGAAAACATAATCAAAGTAAAAAGGCAAATCAGTCCATTTACATTTATTCTACTTAAGTCACAGATAATACACTGCACACTCATACAAATCAATCCTCAAATCATCAACCAAAACACCAAAAGTTAGGGTTTTGAACAAACTTCATAGAACTTCAATCAATCCTCAAATCATCAACCAAAACACCAAAAGATGAAGATTAAACTTAGTTATTGTTCACCATCACACCCAAAAATCTAAATCCTAAATCGGACTCTCTCCTCAAACGTGACTAATCAAATAAATCAAGGCTGGAAATATAGGGAAGAGACTCACCAAGGTTCAAAAAGGTCTTGCACGTTTAGCATAAAGCTCCCTCGCCGTCAAAGATCAACGCTGCTCGCCGGAAAACGGCCACCACCGGCGGTAGGACGAGCAGCAACCGAACAAGGAAAGGAAAATATGAGAGAATAAACTTTAAAATGGAAGCCTAACTCGAGAAAGACTAAAAGACCGAACTTTACCTATTCTCGCCCGGAAATCTCTGGAACTCGCCGGAAAACGAAGCAAGAAAAAGGAGATGAAGGAAGACATGACGAGAATGAAAGGGAGGTGGGCTCGGTTGGGGACCGTCGTTCGTCGCCGCTGGAAGCCCGCCGGAGGTCGCAGGGGAGGAAGAAAAGGAGACGATGAAGGAGATGAAGAAAACAGAGGAAGAAGGGAAGTGACGGAAGAAGAAGAAGAAGACGATGGTGAAGAAGAAATAGGGGGATCCAAGGGTTAGCTTCCGGCGGTGGACGCTGTTGTGTGGCGGCCGGAAGCTCGCCGTCGCCGGAGGGGAAAAGATCGGAGCTTGAGAGAGGGAGGGAGGAGGAGGACGAAGGGTTTTGAGAGTGAGGAGAGGTGGAGGCCGTGTTTTGGTGTTATAAGGGAGGAGAAGGCTTTGTTTGGTTTGGTGAAATAAGGGTGGTATATGATAATTTGTAGCCCAAACTTGCCATAGTGTACTCTTTTAATTTTAAAATCACTTAAACCAGCCTCCAATCTCCTTAACCTTCAAAATATTTTGGGTTTTACCACTCCCTCATATTTCAAACTCTTCAATTTCTTAATTAATTATATGCACATTTATTACTCAAAATTTTTCAAATGTCCTAAAAATCACCAAAAATTCCTAAAAATTCCAAAATTCCGAATTTCTCCATTTATTATTTCCCAAAACACTCCTTGATCCCTTATTAAATTTTCAGGATGTTACAGTTTTGTAGAGAATGTTGAAAAAGTTGAAGAACAGACTATAATAAGCTAATTTGGAGTTGCATTCCAAGGATAGTTTAGTGATACTTAAGTGGGAGTTTTCATTCTATTATTTTACCAATTTCAACTTGAAAATGTGGTAAAAAAACAGACTTTCAAGAAGCAGAAAAATTGAAAAAGGCTTTATGAAAGCGACACCATGATTAGTTAGAGTCTCCAGACTTGCAACCTTCCTAATTTTGTAAGGTCAATGAAATTTATTTATGACTTTTCTTCATTTTGTAGTGTGCCATTGAAGAATAGCAATAATAGGAGGCTTCAAAAATTATCTAAGGAATGTGGAAGTAGACTGGATATCTTTCTCAGTTGCTTCTTCTATCATCCTCATTCTGCATCATTATTGAAAGTTGTAATTTTCTTTCTTGGAAAACAATTACTCAGCTTATTGGCAATGACTTTTGAATGATAATATTATGGATGATTACCTTTTCATCAAATAAAAACACACTATTTCCCGTGAAATTTAGACAGGATTGAAGTGGATCACAATAATTTGGAAATATTACATGGTGGATTGAAATGGATTGCAATAATTTGGAAATGTTACATGGTAGGGGGAAGTTCATTCTTTACCACTAATAGTCCGATTATAGAATATTTCATTAGGAATTAATATGAATTGTGTGTATTGAAAATTTGTAGGCATCAATTAGCCTATTAATTTTTAATTTGTTGATTGATATTTGATGCCTAATGAAATTAGTAATTAAAGAGATTTAAAATGCAAATCAAATGAGATTGTTAAATTTAAATTTCATAATGATTTTAAGTCGAAATTAATAGTCCGATTATATAATATCTTATAGGAATTAATGTCAATGTGTGTATTGAAATTTACAAAGGAATTCAAATTCAATTGATTATATTAATTGACAATATCAAATTAAAGAGATTTAAAATCAAATTAATACATTTTGACTATGAAGTTTCATTATGTATTAATAGGATTTTATTAATTGATAATATTCCTTAATTACTAACATTACATTACGATTTACCTTATGCGTACATTTTAATTGAAAAAAATGAGTTATTTGAAATATCATAATAATTTTTTCTTATGTTGTTTTCTCATGAATAATCACTTAATGAGTGTCACGATTAATTCTCTAATAAAACGAAATATATTGTTATTGTATTAAGGTTTTATTTACCAAAACAATCTACAAAGGAATTTAAATTCAATTGATGATATCAAAATCTCAATAAATCTGATCCTTTCTTTTTTGATTTATGGGCTTAAATATGATCCTTCTTAACTTTAAGCTATTATAAATTATAAATCATTGACAAAACATTCAGCAATCATACCATTTAGCAATTGATATTTGATGCATAATTAGTGGATTGAAATTAGGAAATAAATATATTGAAAATCAAATTTATTTGTGAAATAAATAGATTTAAAATCAAATCAATAGGGTGATGATAGGAGATTTTATATGATATCATTACAAGTTTATAAATTTACAATATTTATTAATTTCTGAAATTAATCTTCACCATAAGCGTAAATTTTAATTGAAATAAATGAGTAACGTGAGTGATTATAACAAGTTTTTTTTTTCTCTCTTTAATAATTCTTCAATGAGTGCTTAGAATAATTCCTTAACAAAATGACATGTGTCGTTACTCTGATTAAAGAATATCGGGATGATTTCAACTTGAATAAAGAATATGAGAATGATTTCAACTTGAATAATTCCCTAATAACCCTAGGTTTTGTTTGACAAAACAATATTGGGATGATTTCAACTTGAATAAAGAATATCGGGATAAATAACTGCGTTAATTTCTTAACCTTATGATTTTTAACTAAATTAATTATCTTTGACAAAACATTCATCAATAGACTATTATGCATTAATAAGTTGATTGATATTTACTATTTTTTTATACAAAGATATTTACTATTTAGTGTATAATTTTGAATTGAAATTAGACATTAAAAAATTTTAATTGAAATTTATGGGGTGATTTTCAACAATTATATATGATTTTCACCTTTTAATTGAAAATTGAAAAAAAAAGTCAATTAATGCATTATTCGCTCATTCACGAACCTAAAAATTAAAAATTGAAATCAATAATGGGAGATTTCAATATAGGCATTAAAAAGAGTTTATAAATTACTGAAATTAAACTTGACCATCTGTTTACATTTTCAAAAAATAAATTAGTAATATGATTTATGAATGCATATCTTTCTTTATTTGTTGTTTATTGTTGAAAAATTCCTTAATAACTGATTGAAAATTGAACAACTAAACATACACAAAAAATTAAAAACAAAATAGTAAAATATCTATTAATTTGAAAATGTAACATATTTAGGACAAGTTTCATTAAATTTGGGAATTAGATTGAAATTTAAATTAATAGAGTTATATGGGATTTAATTAGGAATTCATTCAAATTGTCACAATAGTCAATTATTCCGCTGGTCATTTTTCTTATATCATTGTCAAACACCTCTATCTTTTCATAAAATTTATCATCAAATGCCTTTATTTTTTACTAAAATTTATTTCATATGCATTTTCATGGGTAAAATGTTTGACAATGTCTTCAAGAAAAATTGGTTCCGCGCAATGCATGGGTAAAATGTTTTGAAATTAAATTGTTGGAATTAATAATTCTATTACTGTGCTAATATCTATTGAAGTAGTAAAATTTGTTTACTCAACATAATAGTTTAGTTATGTCTTATGCAAAATTGGTTTTGTGCAACGCGCGGGTAAAAAAAAGTCTTGTGCTTAATCTGAATATATAATTATGAGTTAAGAAAACTTAGTCTTTGAATTAATTGAGAATAATCAAATGTGGCTAAGTTAATTCTGTGTAAAGCTTGAGCTTAATATGCTAACAGAATGTGCTTGTGTGCGAGTATCTATATATGTGCTGAGTTATTTATATTAATGCTTCAAGTATGTTATGCGCTTCAAGTAGATGAAATTATATAACTAACATTAATGTCTATGTATTCGATGAGACTAACCGTTGTTCGAAGTATTGGATATTGTTTCTAAGTATTTGAAGGTTAGTGCTTGGAGCATTAGGTATAGTGCTTGGAGCATGCGACGAGAACTATCAAGGAAAAAATTCATTTTGAACGAAATCAAGTCTTTAGCCGATTGATTTTGGACAGATAACTTCGCATCAGTTTAGGCAACTCAGAAAGAGGATCAAGCTGTTGATTTTGTCTTCGTCAATCTTTGTCTCACAACAGTCAAATATTAAATCAAAATTGATTTGGGAAGATTATGTGCAACGGTCATCTAAACAAGAATCTGATTTGATCAAGCATTACTGTTCATTGATTCTCAGCAGATTTGAAACGGCTAGTTTCTCAAGGTTATAAATACGAGCTGAGTATACAGAAAGAAGCATGGAAGTCCACTAATCGTTTTCATTCTACTTCCAACACTCAAGAGCTTAAATTTGTAATTATCATTTATATGTGAGTGAGAGTTTCCATATGAGCTTAAGTGATTATCATAATCTATTCATTAGAGTGAACTTGTGAGTTGCTTCTAAGTCTTGAGACATAGAACCAGGGAGTTATAAATCTTACATTTGTAAGGGGGAGTGATCCGACTGATACTCTATAAGGTTTCTGGTTAGCCCGTAAAAAATGGTGGGAGGAGAGCCAGCAAATCCTGTAGGTTGAAATTGAACCTGAAAAAGCTTAAATATAAAATATTCAATGAGGTGTTGGGGACTGGACGTAGGTATTGTTTGACCGAACCAGTATAAGTTACTTGTGCAATTTAGTTTCTGTAATTTTTATAGCACAATTCACTCCCCTCTTGTGTGTTTCTGTCATTCACAATACACACACCCTCTCCTTGATGTAAAATCCAATATAATTGACTAATTTGAGGAAATTGAAGAAGTATAATATGTTACTTTAATTATAGAATATGTGTGTGTGTGTCGCATGATTACTAAGAATGTCCTAAAATATTTTAGGATGATTTTATGTGAAAGAATTACTGAAAACATTCTCCGTTCTCATTTTTCAATATATCTTCAATATGTAGATCTTGTATATACTGTCTAGACTTGAATTTTTGAAAACAATATTTTTGTGGATTTGATGTAATATCATAAGAATTGGATTAGATATAATAAAAAGTTATTAAAGGTCTTGGGTGTCATTCGGAAATTAAAGTTTGTGGACCCTACGAAAGTGTAAATTGAGATAGAAATCTCTTAGGCCAGAGATATATGTAAATTATCCATAAAAAAAACTAATACTTTCCTTACTTTCACTTTCTTTCCCTCATTTCCTTGACAACTAAATGGAACTTGAAGGTTCGTTTGCTATAAAAGGCCAAGTTATGATTGAGTTGCGGATTAAGACGTGAAAATCAATAAATATGTTACTAATTTGGTTTTGTGAAATTGTATTATATTGAAATGATATGTTTTATATTGTTTAAATTTATTCCTATAGAAAAACAAATTTGGGGTTATTCATATTTTTCTTGTTTCCAATTTAGTGTAACCAACACCTGGTGAGAAACTCCAAGAACCAAAAGACACACACATGCATGAAGAGTTCTTGCAATAAAAAAAGATTTGCATGAAGAGTAAGAAATGCATTTTTTTCATTAATAAGTTAGAAACACTCAAACGCTACATTATAGTTACTCTAAAATAATATAGTGCATCGATTTTACCTTAACTACTTTTGATAAAAAAAAAAAGATTAATATAATACTTTTAATAAAGTGATTTATTTTTTGATCAAAAAAAAATAAAGTGATTTATTTATCTAATTTTATATCTAATTTTATAACCCAAAATTAATCATTTGCGTTTCATTTTTCAAGAACAGTAGGTTACTTTTATTAAATACACACACATATTTATATCAATAAATTTGTTACTAATTTTATTTTGTGATATGGTATTCTGTTTAGCTAGTAGGTTGTAATATTCTTTAAATTTCTTCCTATGAAAAGAAACATTTGGGGCTTAGTCACACTTTTCTTGTTTTCAATTGGGCGATGACTCAATTTTGCCCTTCAAGTAACCACCCTGGACCACTGAGCACCCTAAACTAATAACGGGTCTTCAAGGGCAAAATTGTAATATATATAAGTATGTGATTCTGCATAATCATCAACATGAGATGGGTTCAACAATGTGCTCTAAAAAATTACTTTTTCTCTCTATTGGGGTGGTGTTTCTCATCACCTCAAATTTTGCATATTTTTCTCTTGCTGATGAAATGACTAATAAGTTGCGTTCATTTGGGGAATTAAGTGCAGTGAAAACATCATCACATGATCACCATTCTCTCTTAGGTTCAAGACATGCTGAAAATCTGCCTATACCTCCATATATAGCACCTGCTCCTGACCCTGAGTCATCCGCTCCTGACCCTCAGCCACCCGCTTCGGACCCTCAGCCACCCGCTTCTGACCCTCAGCCACCTGCTCCTTCTGGAATACGTCCACTAATGTATGACTCATTGACTAAGAGTATCCCAATACTGCCACAATCATATGTCAAAACTCCGATGATTGAAAGGAAATCTAGTTTCAATCTAAAAGCTCAAGAGGAAACCACCAATTGATGATAAGTCAAAACGAAACTTTGTTTACAAACCACACTTTTAAAATCCACCTCTAACAACAATAAACTATCATAAGAAGTTCTATAGCATTTCTTTTGATAGTTTATTGTTCTTAGAGGTCGATTTTATTACTCTCTATCTATATTATGCAAATGAGAGAATATAATCTCTCTACTACTTTAAACTCAAGTGTTTTATTATTTATATTTTACGTATTTGTCTTCTTGTTGAGTATGTACGGGTTTATGACCGCAATCCATTCTCCAAATTGTCGCATTAATGATACATAATAAAATTTGTATTTCAGCTTAATTCCACTGGTATTTTACCTAATTTTACTTGTATTTCTCATTGCGTTTTTTTCGCCATAACATATCATTCAAGTAAGTTAATATTTACGTAATTCGTAAATCAAACGCTGAATCATTCTAATTTGTATAACTCATGGAAGAATGTCCTATAATATTTTTTGGTGATTTTATCAAATATGTTATGCGAAAGAATTGCTGAAAACATTCTCGGTTCCCATTTTTCAATATATCTAGAATATATCTTGTATATACGGTATAGACTTGAATTTTAAAAAACAATATTTATGTGGATATGATGTAACACCTTAAGAATTGGATTAAGGATAATAAAAAATTATTAACGGTCTTGGGTGTCATTTGGAAATTAAAAATAGTAATAAATAAATTTATATGTATTTCTAAGGATTTTAATTATTATTTTCTACATAAATTTAAGTAAAAAATAATTACAAAATGAATTTTAATTTAGAAACGTTCAAGAAATTATTTTGAGACTAAAATAAATTTATGTTTGAGAAAATCCACCATTTGATATCAAAACAAATTTTAGAAACTTATTATTCTAAATAAGGACAAAACCGAAAATAATGGAAAGCATAGAAATAGGAACTAAACTGAAACAATTAAAGCATTGGTGGGCCAAAGCGTAATTTCCTAAACATTTTTATAAAACTAAATCTTATACCCTCCGCCCTTCCCTTCCTCACTTTACACCCTTTATAAAAGTGCAGTGGTTAGAGTAAGATAGAGAATGGGAAATAGCTTTTTGAGGCAGAAGAGATTAATAATGGAAACAATGAACAAAAGAAGAAAACAAGGAAGATAAGGGATTCGCTGGAAGTTGGTCGTTAGAAACGCACAACGAAGCAAATCTAAGAATGCACCCTTTCTATCAGTTCCTTCGTTGGACGTTAGCCCTCAGCAACCGCACAGTGAAACAAATATGAGAATGCATCATTTATGTCAATTGCTTCGTTGGACGTTAGCCCTCAATGAATTCACAACGAAACAAATATAAGAATGCACCTTTTCTACCAAGTCCTTCGCTAGAGGTTGGCTGTCAGCGAACACACAGCAAAGAAACTATGAGAATGCACCATTTCTGCCAATTAATTAGTTGTAGGTTGGCTGCCAGCAACACACAACGAACCTGCAAAAAATGAAACTATGTGTTTTAACTAAAAAACTTATGTATAAAAGGGAAGTCTTCAATTAGAAACATTTCAGACTCGACTTGGACATCATCTAGGGTTACAAAATCAATCTCTTCTTGGTCTCTTAGCTTGCGGTTAGCTTGAGTTTGAGGATTGAAAGTTGGGAAGTTTGTGAAAGCATTCAAAGGCACTTGAACCTCCCTACTTTTGGTTTCTTCTTCATCTCTCCTTCTTTGTAAGCATTTATGACCATGTATTCCTTTTGGGATTGCAGTTTATATTTAAATATTAGTAGCTAAATCCATTTTTCTAGAATTATTTTGAACCCTTATATGGAGTAACTCTTCAAAACTCATCTCCTTTTGTGAATGTATATATGTGTTTATTTTATTCTAACCTCAATGCTTCTAAATTCTTGATCACCATTTAATTGTTTTGTTCATTTGACTAATGCTTGAGAGAGTTAGGTTAAGTGTAGAACTTGAATAAATAGTGTAAGAACATGAAGTTTGCATGACAAATGAATGATTTTGCATAAGATAGAGATATATACTTGTTAACCTTACATAGTCACAATAAGGTTGAAACTTAAAAACTGGGTTTTACTAATTGTGACAAGAGATTGCATGATCAATGGAATTAAACACTTGTTTATGATTTGAGAAAGCCTTTACAAGTACTTTAGAACCTTAGGTTAAAAAATATATAAACTTGAAAGCGATTTGGAGAAGGAGTTGATTAAAGGTTACAAGATACAATTGGGATAAATAATCGTAGGTGCTAATTAATCATTGAAGTAGAGGAACTCATTAATATAATTTCTCATTTTCTTTTACAAAAATAGTTTTTAACTCATTTAATCATAAATCACTTTTATGGATAGTTCAACTTAATTCAATTGCTAAACCTCTTGTTTGATCGAATTTGAATCACAATACTCGTGTGAACGATACATTACTTTCACTATTATTACTCGGCGCGACCCATGCATTTGCGGTACGAACATCAAGTATTGGATCGAACCAGTATTTGTTGTACATTACCACAATATTTCTTTACACAATTCAGTCCGTCTTATGCATTCATGTTTTTCACAGTTGGGGCCACTTACATGGAGGATGGATGTGATATATATGGTTATTGCATGGGTTATAAGATGCATGAATAAAAGTGTGGAGCTTTAGGTGACAATTGACAGGGTGCCCCTTGTGTATCAAAAAGTTAAGTTACAATTTTTTAAAAGTGTGGAGCTTTAGGTGACAATTGACAGGGTGCCCCTTTATGTATCAAAAACTTAAGTTACAATTTTTTTGGTATAAAAAGCCAATTATGCACCCTTTGTGTATCAAAAAGCTAAGTTACAATTTTTTTGGTATAAAAAGCCAATTATGATAGAGACAATAAGTTAATTTAAATATTTTTGAAGTTGTTATACTAGAAAATATGGGATAAGATGTTATTGTTGATTTGTGGATTATATAATAGTGCCACTTTTTGAGGCTAAAGAAGTACTCTGGATAATGGAAGGTTTGTAGAATGAATTTCCACTCTTTGTGATCAAAGTGACAAGTGTTAGATATGGTTTAAGCTAGTGATTATAGAATTTCAAAGTTCAAATCTTAGGGATGTGAACATGATATAGATAGAATTTATGTAGTAGATTGTAAATATTGAGGTAAATTATTATTCTAAGCTATAGTTAAGGTTCAAGATTTCAAGAGGTGAAGCAAGTGACCTAGGGTTTCAAGGATAAGAAGTAGGCAAAATGGTAATATCAAATTTAGGAGTTTCATATTTGGTGGTGTGATTTTAGGAATACAAGAAAAAGTGCAAAGGTGTGTTCTTGAATATTAGAAGAAGGGTTAAAAGAGAGAGAGAGAGAATCCTTACTGGTTCTGGAACAGAAGATCTAAGAAGTTTTGTGGTGTTTCTTATGAAACTTAAATTGTGAAGAATAGATTGCATATTCAATGGATTGTTAAATGAATTGTTAAAGTTATGGATAACTTCCTAAAAGAATCAAGGTATGGTTATTTGAAGAAAGTGAATTTCAAATTTCTCCATTTAGGATCATTAAAGAAGTTTAGATGTCATAGTATAAGATGTCCAAGATATGGTTTGTTAATGATGGGAATGTATTAATGTTAAGTGAATGTGGGCTATCTATTTAATGATTATGATGTGAAGCTGGTTAGAGGTTGCATTGATAATTTATGATGTAAAGATTTCTTTGAAGACCACTACAAGGGACTTGGATAGATAGCTTGCACAAAGTACATGTTCATAGGATTGTAGCTCTAAGGTGAAAGTGATATACATCATTTTGAGAAGCATTCTTAAAGCCTTTAGAATTATATGATCAAAAGTTCAAGGTGCATTTTAGATGGGAACTATAGAATGGTGATAACTTGGTATGTAGGCAAAGTTTAATTTGATATGATAGATACTCTTCTTAGATTCATTTAGAGCCTCAACATTACTATATAACAGGTACCCTTATGGAGAAGATACCATATAAAATCAATTTAAGGGAAGAAAATCCCCTAGATTTTTCCAACATAAATATATGAACCTTGAGATATTCAACAATTTTCGGTCCTATGATTTAAGTAAAGGAATATGTATCTTATTTTGATATGTAATTTGGAATATTTTAATTTCATTGAATATGATAAAGCCTAGTTTATTATGGGAGCCAAAGATTGGTGATGCTGGAATTTGATTGGAAGAATTTGTGGAAGGGATTAGAGCATAATATAAGGTTTAAAGTTTGTCATGTGGTTAGTTTTTAAGTATTGTGGTCCCAAAGCTTAGTAAACTATGGAACATAGGATGAGTTTTTATGAGAACAAATTATGGATGTGTTCATATCTCGAATCTTAGGTTTTAACTATATTGGAAAATAATTCTCAAGGATGAAGTATGCAATAAGAAGATGAGATTTCTAAATAAGTTAAGAGTTGTTTTATGATTTGAAGATAATGTTGTTGAAGCTTGTATTTTGAGATATTAACACTTCCTCTGTCTAGTCTAGTTTTAGTGATGAAAATGATTTAAGGATGATGAATTTGTGTTTGGTATGAATAAGAAGATTTCATGTTCTTGTATGCATATGAAGTAAGCTTGATTTGTTAAGTACTTATGATTGCTTAATTGCTACATGATGATAATAGAGAATGATGCTTGTGAAGGCTTATTGTTTGGAATACTATTTAATGAGTTGATGGAGGTCTTTTTAGGAGAATTAGAGGGAGTGGCATTTTGATGATGGACATTGGGAATTTTAAAAGGTGCAAGAAGTTGAGGATTTAGTTAGTTGTAAATGAAAAATGATTAATTGGAGTGGATGATACTTATGATGGAAACAATTTCTGAGTTTATATGAATATAAATTTTATTATAGTGGTTGTTTGGGAATAATTTGAGACAAGCATAAGGTTATGTATAGGGAATTTCAAGGTTGAATATTTGTTAGTACTGTTGGTATTAAATAGATTGTTTTGTTTAAATTGTCAATTCAATTAGGAATCAATGAGAATGAAGACTTATTGTAACATTGTGTTACTAATTCCCTAATTAAACTAAGATGTCTATTTATTTCAACAATCTCTTCACTAACTATGATAGAAAAAGAAATATTCATATCCACAATATCTCTATCATAGTTAGAAAAAGAATTTTCTAATAATTTATACTTTATCCATAATAGAAAAGAATTGCCTAATAAAATATGAATCCTATCATGGATAATTAAAAGCTAACCATGTTAGAAAGGATTTGCCTAACATGGTTAATAAACAAAACTAATAGATAACATACAATAAATAATTATATATATACATGCGGAAGCGAATGCAGCCCTAAAAATTGGCAATATACATTTCTAAACAAATTAAATAACCTCTACAGCCTAATTCCCTTTCCTGATGCTTGCGCCTGTGCATGAATACCTGCAAAAATGTCAGTAATCGTGGAATGAGACAATTTGTCCCAGTAATCACCGCTTAACTCACTATAACAGTGAGATGTGCGGTAGTGAGGGCGTCTAAAGGGTACCACAGTTTAAAACAATAATAATATATATAACCAGATCCTCTTTCATTCCTTACTCAAGTCCCTCCGTCACATCCAAATCAAGTCAAATTCACCATCTCTACTTTTCCAATTCAACAATCCTACTGCCCCAACTCTCACACTCACCTATAAATGCATTGTGCCATCACGGGGCATTCAAGCATCTAATCTTCACTATATGATTTGACACTGTATCCCTCTCCATAATGAGGGGACAATTTCCCTCTCTGGCAATCTCCAGAGAGGGAACCCCAGTTCTGCTTCCATTACAGAACGGGAATGGTTGGGCTCTCCAGTGCCAAACAACCGTAGGTCACTTTCTCTCAATAAGTTGACCTATGATCCCCGGTCTAATCAATCCGAAAAGGATCATCAGTACAAATAACTGTCGATTGGCCAATCGACAGTTATCATCGTGCGATGGTACATCAATTTCAGTGTCATGCAATCCTCACTGAATCCTTGTCAATATCTCATTCACCATATTCATATCTCAATCACAAATTTCATTCAATTCCTTTCTTCCACCTAACTATCAATATCTCTCAACATAACTCTCTGCAACTCATCTCATAATCAATTCCTATCCTCGTAACCTCTCCATACCACTATCAAATCACTACACTGCATACATGTTACATCATTCCATGATAATCACCACCAGACAGGATAATATATATAGTGTTTCAAATTTCTTTATATGAAAGTATTGTGTTTGAAAGGCACCCGATAGCCTATTTTGTATAAAAATAAGTTTTCAAAGATAATATATACATATAGAGGGTGAGAAAGGATTTTGAAAACCCCAACTAACATCACCCTCAATGTTATAGCGAGGTTAAGTGTGATTACCTGTCGCCCTTTAACTCTCTGTTGCTCTTCCTTACCGTTTCCTCGTATATTTTCCTTCAAGTATCATCACCATTATATGCTCCTATAATGATATGACACAATGATAAATTAATATCATTTCCACTTTATAATACTTTGACGTCTCTCTCGTATTCATATGTTACTACCCATTTTCCCATTCTCAATTCAAGTTCTTTAACCATTTTTTATTTTTGAGTTTGCTACATACACATTCACAAGTTATTGACAGCCTCATACCACTTCAAAATTCACACACAATAATCCAACATTTACAACAATAAAGTCAAATCATAACTACATGCCCATTCATAACACAACATGATCAATAACGAAGGACTCGGAATTCCCACCAAGGCAGATATATTAAGTATTGGTGACATATATACATCAATTATCTTCATGTAAAAGTGTATACTTTATAGACCCCAAGTAGGCAAGCCCAGTTTAGTTTCAAATCACATATTGCACTCACATTCCATTGTTCGACCCAACTAAGGAGAATGAAAAATGGTTCATTTCCTATATTCCAAATCACCATTTAACACACTTCGTTTTCATTTCCTCCAGCATCTCCTACAACCCCATTTCAACCAAACAGAACCTTCACAATTTAAAGGAAATCATTATCATAGAACTTCCAACTTTACTTACAAACAAAAAGTCCAAACACAAGGCAATTAAGCAACACTTAAATACTGATTTCTCAAACCTTAATTAAACAAAAACATATTTCACAAGTTCATCTCTTTAAATCTGTTCATTCGGGGAATAGATTCAGCTCAATTTATTTTTATTAACTACCAACTAAAAATCCCAACACTTCCAATTTCTTGTAATGCCCAAAATACATGCAATTACTAAAAAGTAAAGCAACTCACAAAATCAATTATAAGGCAACCAAAAGCATCCTCACAATTTCACACTACACATATAAAGCTATAATCACATTCCTTTCAATCAAAACATAGATTCATCCAGCATTCATATATCCAACTACAATCCATGTTAAAAAGCAACAATTTCCTTAATCATAATAGGAAATCACAATGCACATTCACAATTATCTTGCATTCAAAACAACCATCAAATCTTTAAAGCATAACCTATCTATACTATGTTTGTTTCCTCCAACATATACCAGATTATAATAATTAAACCACTCAAAATCAAATGCAGCAGCAATGCTAATTTGTCATTATAATTTAATTCGCAGCATAATATCATATCCACACAAACCAATAGTGCCACATGTATTGAGAGGAAGAGAAACTAGAAAAATCACCCAAGTCAATACATCACGCATATACAGCCAAACTATAACACATATGAGTTTACCTAATCACTAATTTGAAGATTAAAGCCCCCCAAAACTTACGAAAACTCGTCAGCCTCAAATACCCAAAGAAAGCATACATCCAAACACAATTTATCCTCCCTCAACTTGCAAAACCAAACACTCCAACATGCTTATATCTTATAAATAACAATACACACACATATACAACAGATTGCTACAAATCAACAGCGAAAGGAATTGCAAAAGAGTTTCTTTTCTTATAGTATTTTCGGCCATAACAAAGAAGAGGCTTAAGAAACCTTCAATCAAAACAGAGAAACCACATACAAGCCATATTACAACTTAAACAAGCTTCTATAACAACTAATTAAAAATTTTGAACCTTAATTTCTTCAAAACTCGTTGGCCATTGAAACCCTAAAATCTGCCCCTTCTCAATCTCGCCCAAAAATGAAGTAAAAGGAGTAAGAATAGGTAGGAGGTTCTCACCGGAGTACATAGCCGTCACGTGATGCCGGCTTCTCGCCGGAATCCGCCATGAATCGCCGAATTTTGAAAAGAAAATGAAGGAAGTGAGGAATGGTGAAAACGAATGAAAAAAGAAGGAAGAAGGAATGATGTTTACCCAATCCACTGCTCGACGCCGTATATCTCCGCCGTCATCGAACGCCGCCGTCGCTTGTGGCCGGAGGAAATGAAAGAAACAAAGAAAGATTGAGTTTTGGGGGAGGGAGGTCGGGTTTGGTTGAGAAGAAGAGAGGCAAAAGTAAAAACCATGACAAGGGAGGGGGTGTCGGCGCCGCCGCGCCGAAGGCCGCCGGAATCGCGAGGTAGAGGAGAGGAGGGAGGGTCTGATGAGAGGGGGTCGGAGGCGGAGGGAGCTCGAGAAAGAGAGAGAAAGAGAAATGAAAATGGAAGGAAGGAGGAGATGAATTTATATATATACTTTAGGGAAAATTACACTCAACTACCCTAATGTTTATTCTTAATTATATTTTTAGCCCAAAAGTTTATATATATTAGGGTTAAGGTGCATTTCTAATACTCCACAATATGGCAAAGTGCACTTACAGTAATACACAATTTCGGGGTGCATTTGTGGTAAGCAAGAATAAATATCGTTGCCCCTATAATAACTCCGTTAAATCAGTCATCTTTGACCGTTAGGAGTAACATTTGACTGTTAAAAGGTGACATGGGGAGGAATTATTAATGACGTGGCAATGACTGGACGGACATGTGGCAATGCATGCTGACTGGATTAAGCTGTCACCCACCCCTCACCCCTCCCCCTCCCCCACCGCCACCTGCCCCCCCTCTCCTCCTTCTCTCCCCCTCCACTGCTACCAACCCTCCCCCTCCCCCCACCCCATCCCCCACGCTGGCCCCCCTCCCCCTCCCCCTCGTTATCCCTCCCCCCTCCACACCCACCCTCCTCCCCCCACCTCCCTCCAGCTCGCCCCCCACCCCACCCTCCTCCCTCCAGCTCGCCCCCTCGCCGGTGACCACCTCTTCGACGGCATGGTCCACGCCCTCCACCTCCACGGCGGCTCCGCCAGCTACGCCTGTCGCTTCACCCGCACCCACCGCCTCCTCCAGGAGCACTCCCTCGGCCACCCCCTCTTCCCCAAGGCCATCGGCGAGCTCCACGGCCACTCCGGCATCGCCCGCCTCCTCCTCTTCCACGCCCGCTCCCTCTTCCGCCTCATCGACGGCACCCGCGGCATGGGCGTCGCCAACGCTGGACTCGTCTTCTTCAACAACCGCCAACGCCGGACTCGCGAGTGAGGAAGGAGGGTAGGGTGGGGGGCGAGCTGGAGGGAGGTGGGGGGAGGAGGGTGGGGGTGGGGGGGAGGAGGACGGGGGTGGGGGCGCTGGTGGAGGAGGTGGGGGTGTGGGGCCGCTAAGGGAGGAGGAAGAAGGGGGTGGGGGTGGGGTGGGGTGAAGGAGGAGGAAGAAGGGGGTAGGGTGGAGTATTTTTTATTAAGGCTAGGGGCAAATATTTTCCACTTTTGGGACTTTTCCAGTATTAACTCTCTTGTGGGGGACCTCAAATTAATTTTCCTTTTTTTTTCAATTTAATTTGGCCTGACAGCTTAATCCAGTCAGCATGCATTGCCACATGTCCGTCCAGTCATTGCCACGTCATTAATAATTCCTCCCCATGTCACCTTTTAACAGTCAAATGTTACTCCTAACGGTCAAAGATGACTTATTTAACGGAGTTATTATAGGGGCAACGATATTTATTCTTACTTACCACAAATGCACCCCGAAATTGTGTATTACTGTAAGTGCACTTTGCCATATTGTGGAGTACTAGAAATGCACCTTAACCCTATATATTATTGTTTCCATTTCTTTCCTTCATAACATTATCTACTATCCCAAACACTTGTTCATGAAAGTTTCTAACTCCAAATAATTATTTTAACTATATTTCCTTAAATTCCAAAAATTAAGATTTAATAACAATAAATCTCCATAAATTTCTCCCTAAAACTCAAATTTCTTAAATAACACCTCAATAATTTCCAATTAACCTTAATCAAAATTTGGGATGTTACACTTATAAAGTTATAATAGTGCAATGGAAAATTATTTTGTTGTTTTTAGGATCCTAAGTGAAGAGCTAATAGATTGAGGTTTAAAGTAAGCACAAGAATATTTATTAAAGATGATATGAAGTGTGATATCTAAATTCATAGTTTTAGGGTATTCTATTCTTTTATGTGGTTGATAGTGATTTTCTTTTCCATCTTCTTATTTTCCCTATTAGTCTTTCTATCAATCAAAATAATCAATAAGAGTATTTCTCTCAAATATTCTTAGTTTTTATTGAATGAATCGATATAGTTCATGCAAAGTTAATCAAATATCAATAGAGAAGTCAAGTTGTATTAATTTAGTAGGATACATAGTTGAAACCATGTTAGAAATGGGATTCAAGGTAGTCCTCTCTCTCTCTTAATTTCGAGGACGAAATTATTTTAGAGGGAGAGGTTTGTAACACCCCAAATTTCTATGGAAATAAATAAGGCAATATTTGGAATCTTGGAGTATTATTTAGTATTTAGGAAATCTTAAAAATAAATTTGGGAACTAAAACATATCTAGATAAATCATATTAGGACTCAAAATATCTTCCCAAATTCATTTTTATCCAAACCCATCCGTCCTTATCCTTCTTCAATTTCATCCATCCCATTTAACAAAATATCTTCAAATTTTTTACTGAATTTTACTCTCCAAAAATTCCCCACCACTCTTTTAACTGTAATATATACTATATATATATATATCCCTCATCCTCATGCTCATCCTCATCACTCACTAATTCACTCTCACTCTCTCTCTTTCCCGTTTGCTCCCTCCCTCACCAACATCTTCATCACTTAATCCCTCCATCATTCTCCCTTTCACTCTCAAACCTTTCACTGCCCATCATCTTCAACGCTTTCTCCTTACTTCACTTTCACTTTCTCTCGTCTTCTTCCGTCTGCTTCCTTTTGTTCTCTGCTCCGCCGACCATCACCCGCCACGGTGAAGCCGAGAAATTAAAGGCAACTTATAGTAGCTAGGGACGACAAGAAACCACAAGGAGTTTGGGTTAGTCTTAGGTGAGTTTCTTTTTCTCTGTTCTTTTCACTTTAGCCAATTCAAGTGAGATTTTGGGGAAGGTTTTGTGTAATTCGAAAATCATGGGGTTTCTTATTTTGGGGTTTCTGGGAATGCTATGTTTGATTTTCTGATCTATTTGTAATTTGTTAATCATTAAATGATTGGAGGTATGATAAAACTTATATATGGTTCTGTGGGTTTAACTTATGATTGGAATGTGAAGTTTTCTTTTTGATTCTTAATGGCCTTGTGTTCTGGTTGTTGTGTTGAGAAAGAGTTGAAGTGGTATGATTAAAGCATGATGTTTCATTTCTCTGATTATGGGTTACACGACAGGGGAAAAAAATGTTTTGTGACTTTAGCCTTGGAATTTTCAGTTTTATAAATATGGTATTCAAATGACTTTTTATATAGTGAGCATAAAAGAAGTCTGTTGGGAATCAGAACAAGGGAGAACCAATTTCAAAGTTTTAGAAACTGATACATTTTGCTAATTATATGGTGAATGAATTTTGTGTAAGAATATGAAATGATTTGTAGTTAATGAGGAAGCAAATAGGTTCAGATGTTCCTTTGAGGGCTAAAGGTTGAATACTATTTAATTATAAGACTTTTAGGTGTTAATAATGATAAATAAATATGTGTACTGTAAAGAGGTAATTAATTATTAGCTGTCAATTGGGATACTAATGTTAAGTAAGAAGTTGCAAATGGTTTGTAATTGACTTATGATAAGACAATAGCTTACATTGGATATGTTAATTAAATTGTGTCTAGAAGTGTATGATTCTTGCTAGTATGGTTTTAATTCAAAAGATACTATAAGAATATGGAGACTTTATATTGTAAAAGGATTGGTGCTTGATGTTTTAAAGTTTGTTTTGCATATATAATATTAGGTTTGAGAATATAAGATGAGTAGTATGATTATTAGAAGTATTATGATGCTTAAGAACTAAATGGGCTTAACAAAGTGGGAGATGTACTGTTTGAAGACTTTAGAAATAATAAAGGTGTTGTTTGGATATATTATTGGGTTTAAAGAGCTGTTTTGTTCAATCTTTCAGATTGGATGTTTTTGATGGTAGTGTAATGTGAATAACAGTTGTTTAGTTTTATGTTGGGAATTTGTATGATGAATTTTCTAATTGAAATTGACAATATGGATGTAAGGGAGTTTAGTTGAGAGGTTAGAAATGAAATTGTTAATGGAAAGAAGATATTGTTAAGATTAAGATTAAATTGAGACATAAGGTAACTTTGAGAAAGGGAGTTGAAAGTATCTATTGCAGAAGAAAGTGATTATAGTTTTGGTCAGTCAATTGAGTGTAGAAGCTGGAGACTTAATATTATATTGACGTTTGATTGTCTAAGTAAAAGAAAAACTTATTTGAGTTCTTGAGAATGATGATGCAGATTTTTATATGTGAGAAGAGTGGTCTAAAGGTGTGACTATATATATTATATTACAAGAATCAAAGTTTCACATCTACTTTAGTGATGATATTGGATTCTGTTATGAACTAACAGTGATTATAGTGACAAGTCAAGATTTTAATAGAGCTAGATAGTTACATTATGGTTCATGTAAGTTCAAATCTTTGCATATCTTGAAAATAAGCTTGGAACATAGAAAATGAGGTTTCTTCTCTTTTCCCTATTTCGGCAGAATGAATAATAAGATAATTGGGATTATTTTAGTTTACTTCTTGATTAATGTATGTGATGTTTGATATCAATTTAGAATGATAATTTAAATTGTTGTAAATAAAGTATGGGTATTGAAGGACTTGTGTATTGGAAGTTCTATAAACGTACATGCATGAGTGTGTTTTGTGAAGTTAACAAGTGTTAAAAAGTTATTGAGAGTATAGTAGAATATACTTTCTTTTATTCATTCCCTGTTCTGGTTTCTGTTTTAGTGATGAAGCGAAATTATATTCCCTAAAGACATGTATGCGTGCATGGAGGTTTAATTGGATGAAACTTTGATGTTATGAATGTTACATAAGTATTTGCTATTTACTTAAGGTTGTTTGTGAATGGTGAACTTTCAAATTGAAAATTTCTTTTAGTTGGTTTATTATGGGTGATTATGTACTAAATGTCTTAAAAAACTTAAGAGGTCTTAGGTCTTATGGTAGTCAAGCTTTGAGAATTGGAAAAGATTAAGTAAAAAGAGCTAAATTAGAGAATGAAGAAGGTACAGTCTAGAAAGAAAATTGGGTAGTAATATAGGTTCGAGAGAGACGTTGGTTATTATATAGAATAGTCGTTTATTTCTAATACATTATGCAATAATAGGAGAAAATGTTGGAGCAGCAGACAGACAAGGAGAAGGAGTAACAGTAATATGCAAAGTTGAGGTAGCTGTTAGAATCTTAAGTTTTGATGAAGACTAAAATATGAAAGAACTAGGCAAACACTTAGAGAATATTAGGTTAATATAGAACCCCAAGTAAGAGTACAAGCGGATGTGGATTTACTTCCGGATAGGCTAAGACTAGCGCTCACGGATGAACGTCTCATCCCCCAGCGACAGCAAGTATTCCACTAAGTAATAACTCAGTCTAGGAGCATTAGATGTGCAAAACCTTGAGACTAAGTTAAGATGCAACCGGATGTGGATTTGCTTCCGATTGTATTAAGACTAGCGTTGGGTGTTGGTATAGACAACACTGAGCGCCAGTGAACATAACCCAACGTCCAGTAGATTTGCTTCCGATTGCTTAGTGACTAGCGCTGGCTGTTGGAATGGATAACACTGAGCGGCAGTGAGTAAAATATGAACATAACCCATCGTCCAGTGGAAGTGCTTCCGGATGTGGAATTGCTTCCGGATGAAAGAAAGCTTCCTTAGACTAAGTGAACCCCCACTGCATGTGATTATGTATTTATATTGCTAGACTAACGTTCAAAGTGCAGCACACTAAGTAAAGTTGCTTCCGGATGTGAATCCGCTTCCGCAAGCAATCAGAATGTCAGAACGTTCAGAGCAGTGCAGTGTCAGAATGCTTTTGGCAGAGTAGAGTTGTCAGAACAACTTTTCAGAGATAAAGCAAAGTCAACCCTGCTAAGCATTAATGAAGCATTAAATGGGCAAACGGTAACATGGGAAAAACGGCCATATTCAAACGGCTAACCCACCTACCAAGAGTGAGAATACTTGAAGACTATATAAAGGAGCTCACCTTCATTTATGAAGACACCTAATATCTTTGACATCTTGAAGAAAAACTAGAGAGAGAAACCGAGAAATCCTTCAAGCATTCAAAGCTGCCCAGAAAAGAGAAAGAGCATTTAACTCATTGAGTGATCTTTACATCTACTTATCTTGTACTCTTTGTAGTTAAGTCTCTTCTTGTTTTAAGAGCATTCATTGTACTTAAGTGTGTAACATTATCTGTTCTTGAAGAGAACTTAGTTAGAAAATCCTTTATTTGTAAAGGTTGAACCCTTGCTGGTTGTAAGGGGGAGCTAGTTAGAAAGGTTGCAAGTGAGCCTTGAGTAAAACTTGTGGTTGTAAGGTTGCAAGTGATCCCGTTCAAAACTTGCGGTTGTAAAGGTTCCAGGTGAACCCGTTGTAAAACCTGGGGATAGTGAAACTCGACCTGGGTGGTTGAGAACTGGACGTAGGTCAGGAAGACCGAACCAGTATAAACTCTTGTGTTGTTTTTATTTGAGTTTTTATTTGGTAGCACAATTCACCCCCCCTCTTGTGCATCCATTACTTTCATTTGGTATCAGAGCGGGTCTTTCTGACTTGATTCCCACGAATCTAGAAAGTAAAGATCCAGTAATGGATACAGATTATTCCTTGCCAGATGTCTCTATTCAACCCAACAAGCCTCCAGGCTTTGATGGGTATAACTATCCATTCTGGAAATTCCGAATGGAGACATACATCAAGTCCAGCGACATCCGACTCTAGGATGTAATTGAACATGGAGACCACACCCCTCTAGATGATGATGGCTTTGCAAAGCAGCGATCCAGATACACCAATGAGGACTATGCTCTAGTCCAGATCAACTTCAGGGCCATGCACTACATTCAGTGTGCTTTCAGTCCTAAGGAGTTTCGTAGGATCAGCCACCACAAAACTGCTAAGGATATGTGGGAGGCTCTTGAGGCTGCTCACTCTGGAACCAGGGGAGTGAAGGCAAGACGAGTTGAGATGTTGGTAGAAGAGTTTCACAAATTTGCCATGATTAGCCCAACTGAGCCAATCAGAGAGCTGGAGCTCAGGTTCACTCACCTTTTCAATAACTTGGCCTCCCTGGGCAAAGACATTCCTGAAAGAGAGCAAGTCAGCAAGATCTTAAAGGTCTTGAAAGGTGATTGGATCACCAAAGTTACCATCTTGCAGGAAGTACAAGGAGAGTCAACCAGCTCCATCACTGCACTCTTTGGCTCTCTGGCTGAATACGAACCAATCCTGCTGGCTCAGAGAGCTCCTCAAGCCTCATCAAAAAACAAGAATCTTGCCCTTGTTGCTCCCAGCAAGGAGATTGATAATAATGATGATGATGAGGATGATGAGGAGGAATTGGACGATGAGGAGATGGCCATGATGGTGAGGAAGTTCAGAAAGTTCTTCAAGAAGAAAGGAGGCTTTCAGAAAGGAGATTCCAGTCAGAGGAAGGGATACAAGAAGGAAAAGGCCCCGGTGTGCTTTGAGTGCAAAAAGCCTGGCCACTTCAAGGCTGAGTGTCCAAGCTTGCAGAGATCAAGGGGGAAAGACAAACGAAAAGTCTTCGTATCCTCTATCTGGGTAAATAGCTCAGACGATGAAGCAAGTGATGAGGAAGAAGTTGCCAACCTCTGCCTGGTGGCCAGAGAAGATGATGAGGAAGCATCCTCAGATTTTGATCTCACCCAGGAGGACCATGAGGTAACTTTTTCTGAACTACAAGAGGCTTACAATGAGGTTCATGAAGAATTCTCTCGATTATGTAAAGCCTATAAAGTGTTGAAAATTAAAAAGGAATCACTCGAGTCTAAGGTGGACTCACTGAGTGAAGAGCTAGCGGAAGCCAGAAAGCTTCCGGTAGCGGATGGCAAGGGTTCACCCCAAGCAGAACCCAAGGCCCCAACACTTGAGAGCTGCCCTAGCTGCAGCAAAATCTCAGCTAAAAGAGATAAACTGCAAAATGCCCTGCAGAAGTTCACAAATGGATCTGAAATGTTGAATATTATTTTGATGAACCAAAGGGCATACAGGGATAGAACTGGATTAGGGTATAAGCATAAGGGTAAAAAGTGGGTGGAGCCCAAAGTGAAACCATACTTAAAATTCTTCCATAAAGCTACAAATCACAGCTCCACACCCTTTAGCTTCTGCAACTACTGCAACAAAAAGGGACACTTCACGTCCACTTGCAATGCAAAGAAGCATGGAGTAAATAGCTCCTATAAGTGGGTTCCAAAAGGAACCAGGATAAATGAAGATCCTCCAAAGAAAGAAACTAAGGGAGGATAAGGGACTAGAACTTGGAAACATATTCCAAGGGAAGTCCGTCAGCCTAGAGCCTCCACAAGGCCAGAGGCACAACACAATCACAAACCCAAGGTCAACACTGGACCAAGGGGAAAGAAGACTAATGATAAAGGACCCAATAAAGGTTGGGTACCTAAGCTTGTCTAATTTATGCAGGTCTGTCTCAAGGCATCGAAGAACAAAAAGTGGTACATTGACAGTGGATGCTCGAGACATATGACTGGTGACAGAGACAAATTCAAGTCCCTAGTGATCAAAGATGGAGCCACAGTAACCTTTGGAGGTAATCAAAGTGGAAAGATCACCGGAGTTGGAGAAGTAGGACCAGTCAAGGATGTCTATCTGGTGGATGGTCTCTGTCACAACCTGCTGAGCGTGAGCCAGAGCACTGACAAAGGAAATTGGGTAATCTTCGATTCACAAGAGTGCATAATAGTAGATAAGCAGGATCTGAATCTGGATAAGGCCAACTTAAAATTCAAACTTAAGGCAAATAGAAATGGAAACCTATACACTCTAGACTTATGTCAACAACTGGAAGAAAAATGCTTAATATCTAGTGATGAGAACAGTTGGCTTTGGCATAAAAGGCTAGCACATGTTAATTTTACTCAACTTGACATGCTAATTAAAAAGGAGCTAGCTATAGGTATTCCATCTTTTAAGGTGAAGCATGATTTTATTTGTGAATCCTGCCAACGAGGGAAGCAAACAAAGTCCTCGTTTAAAACCAAGAAGAGAGTCTCCACCAGCAGGCCCTTGGAACTAATCCATATGGATTTGGTTGGGCCAGCAAGAGTGAAGAGCTTGGGTGGAAACCTGTATGCTCTAGTGGTGGTGGATGACTATTCTAGGTTCACCTGGACTATGTTTCTTGCCTCTAAGCAAGATGCTTTTGATGCTTTTGTTGTCCTGGCTAAGAAAGTGCAGAATGAGAGAGACCTCAAAATCACAGCCATAAGGACAGATCATGGAGGAGAATTTGAGAACCATAGCTTCTCTGAACTGTGTGAGCAGAACGGTATTGATCATAACTTCTCAGCTCCTAGAACTCCTCAGCAAAACGGTGTAGTCGAGAGGAAAAACAGGGTTCTGACTGAGATGGCTAGGAGCATGCTCAATGAGAAAGAGGTTTCTCAAGTGTTCTGGGCGGACGCTATGAGCACTGCTTGCTACATCTCTAACAGAGCCTATGTTCGCAAGGGTTTAGACAAGACTCCCTATGAGCTGTACAAAGGCAGAAAGCCCAACATCAGCCACCTCAGAATCTTTGGATCAAAATGCTATGTGCATAACAATGGAAAGGTAAATCTGGGTAAGTTTGATCCAAAAGCTGATGTAGGTGTATTCATAGGGTATTCCCTTAGGAGTAAGGCTTACAGAATATACAACATGAGAACTAGAATCGTAGAAGAATCAATGCATGTTGTATTTGATGAAACTCCTACATGGGGACAATCCACAGAAGATGATGAAATACTTAACTTTCCAAAACCACCATCATCTTCTTCACCACCAAAAGAAACACCAGCAAGCAATCCCAAAGAAGAAGATGAACCCAGTGATGAACCTAGAGTGCAGACCATGCCTGATGAGGCACAGCTGCCAACAAATAGGAGACATCACAGGGATCATCCTCTTGATCAAGTGCTTGGTGATGTTTCTTCTGGGGTCAGAACCAGAAGGCAGGTTCAAAATGAAGTTGAGTTTGGAGCATTTTTATCTCAAATCGAACCAACTTCAGTTGAACAAGCTCTTGAGGACTGCGACTGGATTATTGCCATGCAGGAAGAGCTAAATCAATTTGGAAGAAGCCAAGTTTGGGAACTAGTCCCAAGGCCGTCTCATCAATCCATAGTTGGGACCAAATGAGTCTTCAAAAACAAACTGGATGAGACAGGTCAAATAACAAGGAACAAAGCCAGATTAGTAGCCAAAGGGTATAACCAAGAAGAAGGCATAGACTATGAAGAAACTTTTGCTCCAGTCGCTAGACTCGAAGCAATAAGGATTCTTCTAGCCTTTGCATCCATGAAAGGCTTTAGATTATATCAAATGGATGTAAAGAGTGCATTTCTTAATGGTTACATCAAAGAAGAGGTTTATGTAGAACAACCTCCTGGCTTTGAGGACCACAAGCGTCCTAAACATGTGTACAGGCTAAAGAAAGCTTTGTATGGCCTGAAACAAGCTCCTCGAGCTGGGTATGAGAGACTCAGCAGCTTTTTGCTGGGCAAGGGTTTCTCAAGAGGCAAATTAGATAGTACACTGTTTATTCTTCATAAAGATAGAAACATGTTAATTGTCCAGATTTATGTTGATGATATTATTTTTGGGGCAACTAACGAAAAACTTTGTGAAGAATTCTCTAAGACAATGTAGGGTGAGTTTGAAATGTCAATGATGGGAGAACTAACGTTCTTCTTAGGCCTGCAAATTAAGCAAAAGAAGAATGAAATCTTCATCTCCCAATTAGCTAAGTACTGCAGAGAGCTACTCAAGAAGTTTGGGATGGATGAGTGCAAGGAGTATGACACTCCCATGAGTACCACTGCCGCACTCGATGCTGACGCAAAGGGTAAATCTGTCAGCCTGCCCATGTACAGGGGAATGATAGGTTCCCTACTATACTTAACGGCAAGCAGGCCTGACATTCAATTTAGTGTAGGCATGTGTGCTAGGTTTCAAGCCAACCCCAAGGAGTCACATTTAACATGTGTTAAACGCATTCTAAGATACCTTGAGGGAACACAAGAGCTTGGTCTTTGGTATCCCAGAGGTAACCAAGACTTCTTGTGGGCTTACTCTGACTCTGACCATGCAGGTTATAAAACTGATAGGAAGAGCACCAGTGGACAATGCGCCTTCCTTGGTGGTTGTCTAGTCTCTTGGGCTAGCAAGAAGCAAACCTGCGTGTCCTTATCATCCACAGAGGCAGAATACATTGCTGCTGCAAGCTGCTGTGCCCAAGTGTTATGGCTGAAGAACCAACTGAGAGATCTTGGCTTGGAATTCCCTGAGGCTCCCATCCTCTGTGATAACACAAGCACTATCAGCCTCGCCAAGAATCCGGTTCAACACACAAGAACAAAGCACATTGATGTCAGACATCACTTCATCAGAGATCATGTTCAGAAGAAGGATGTCAAAGTGAAGTTTGTTCCCACTCAGCATCAGCTTGCTGATATCTTCACCAAGCCTCTGGGTGTTGATCAATTTACATTCATAAGAGGTGATTTGGGAATGGTAAACTCAAATGAAGCTTAATTCCTCAAATAACCCTGTGATTAATTGATTAAAACCTGCAACTATACTAACTTAGGCATCGGAGTGCCAATCCTTGTTTTTTGCAGGTCCACAATGTTAAATCTTAACCAAGTGCAACCGGAAGCAAAACCACTTCCAAATAATCATTTGCTGACGCTGAGTGTTGAACTAAAGCAAGCAAGAGCGCCAGTGCCTGAACCAGGGGACACGTCACTTCAGAAAACGTTTCATCTTCCTCCATGAGAAGTTGTGCCTTCTCTGAAAAGGTGAAGCGACACATGTCAAAAGGTGCGTTGTTCCAATTAAATGTTTACGTTACCCAATGAATAAACTCATGCTTTCATCTGAAGAGTCATTACCCATTTTACCCTCTGTAACTTTGCATATAAATAGGGAGTCACTTTCACTTTCACTTTTTACTTACACAAATTTCTTACCAACAAAACTCTCTGAAAGTATTCATCGAGTTTATCTTACAACTCTTCATCTTCTTCATCCTGTTCTTCATCTTCTTCATCTTATTCTTCGCATTTCATCTCACATAAACCTTAAACCCACACAAAAATGGCCGGCTCACATGAAACTAACCCCATCACAAAGAAAGCCACCACATCCAAGAAATCAAAGTCCAAAACGAGCAAATCTGGGCATTCACACTCTGGAAAATCTGGAAAATCACATGAACACCAAGAACAATCTGGGCAGAGCCAAGGGCAGAACGAGCAAGTCCAAGAACAGCCTGGACATTCTGAGCGAGTCCAAGAACAGCCTGGGCATGCTGAACGTCAACAAGAACAGGCCAAGAGAAAAGGGAAAAGAAGGTTCAGTTCAGGGAAGAGCCCTCTTCAAAAAGACAAAGAGTAGAGGAGGATGATCCTCTGGTATATCGAGATGGGCCTTTGGAGGCTGTTTCTTCCAAGTTTGAAACCATCAAGCCCTACTTCAACAACGGAATGTTCATAGATCTGGCCAAAATTGATGAACTAGGGTTTCCACACTTACGGCCATTTCTGGAAAGGTACATGCCCTGGCTGGGGATCAACCAGGACTACAATATCAACGTCCTGCGAGTGTTCTGTGAGTCTCTCACTGGGAAAGTCAAGCATAAGAAGGTGGATGGGAAGGAACAAATTCGTAGACTCACCTTCACCGCCACAGTAAGGGGGAGAACCTTCAGTTTCACTTGGAGGGACATCAACGCCCTAATGGGGATTACTGAAGAGGGAATGAATGAGTGGCTATACCCTGAGTCACTCAAACTCAGCAAGGAGGAACTCGAGAAGATTTATGACACCCAAGGGAAGAAGGTGTCCGGGATGTCTGACTCCAACAGACTCTTATACTACGTCTACTCCCGCATGATGACACACAAGGGGGGTAACTTCAACGAGTTCACACTCCTAGACAACCCATGGTTCCCCAGACTTCTCTCCAAGCAGCCAATCAACCCCGGGCAGTTGATCAGCCTTGAACTGCATCGATGGATGGTAAATCATAAGGCTGGATGTCTTCCCTACCCCACCATCATCGCCTTCCTCCTTGAGAAGAATCTGATCAAGGCTACATCTGATGTGGAGGAAGAAAATGTTAAGTGCCTTCCTGTGAGTGCAATTAACATCAGCAAGATGGGCATTAAGTATCTTAAGAAGGCCAAGCCCACTCGCTCAGGGTCTCAGGCAGGCAGTGCCTCTCATACCTCAGTCCCTTCTGTATCTGGTGCTGGAGATCAAGAAGTTGACTCTCAGCCTGGTCCCAGCCGGTTCGCGAAGGTGCCAGCTACAGTCAAGGCCTTTGCTGCAGATGTAAAGGAGGAGATCCTTTTTAGGCTGACTGACTCATTGGTGACTCCTCTCCGTGATGTGTGTGACACTGGATTCCTGCAGCAGGGAGAGAGAATCCAGAGGCTTGAGGACAGAGTAGGGCGAGTCGAAGCTCAACTAGCGCGGGTAGACGCCAAGCTAGACCTTATCCTCAATCATCTCCAGATCCCTCAACCACAAGGTAACTTACCACCACCTCCTCCTCCTAACCCACCTCCACCTCCTCCACCTAATCAACCACTACTACCTCCTCCTCCACCACCCAACACCCAACAGCCACAGCCACCTCCTCCTCAGAATGACCAACAACCCCACACATCCCCAAACAACAACCAACAACCCCAGACATCACCCAACCACAACCAACAAACCCAAGATTCACCCAACCATGACCATCAAACATCACCTCAACACTCCACTCAAAACTCACCCCAACAATCTCCTCGTCAATCACCCCTTAACTCCAATAACTCATCTCCACATAACTTCCCTAACCGATCACCATCCCCCACTTCCGCTGGGCCTTCCAACCCTAACCCTACCACCTCTCAACCCACCATCGCCCAAACCTTAGGTTTTACCTCTCCTGATCACCCACTTCACACCTACTACCTCCGAGACCAATCCCCGATTCGGTGGAAAGTTAGACAACCCGATATCTACTACTCTACCTACCCATTTGATGGCCTATTCACCCACCCCTCCTTCTGGGAAAGAAACACAGCCCTCCTCCCAAACCCTCCTAATTCACCAGAACAAACCTCACCCACATTCTCCTCATCTACATCCTCACCCGACCAATCACCCCCTACACAATTTAGCCCTGAACCCCCACCCTCCTCTTCACCCAATCCATCCTCCTTGGCCCTCGCCCTCATTGATGATGACAAAAGGGGGAGAGATGCTGCTATCGCCCTCCGCCGCACCCTGGATACTAGGGATGTCCTGACTCAACCATCCCTCTGGCTCGATGAAGATATCACTGCTGCCCTCCGTCGAGCTATGGAGACTTAAAGATTGGGTGGTGCTGAAAGATTGATCAGAGGAGAAGCCATCCGATTTATGCAACAGCAGAGATCAGATGAGCAAAGGTCCAAGTGGGAAATGGTTGTGCATGAGCAAACTGAAGGTATCCCACAGCCTGAGCCTGAGCCAGAGTCTTCGTCTTCTGAGCCTCCTCCCTCTGTGCCTAGCCGAAACATAATAGAGGAGATCATGATGAAGTATGGGCTGGAAAGGCAAAACCATCCACCCATAGTATTAGCCAAGCCTATTCCTCCTCCTAAGCCAACCTCTGCTCCTCCTCCTCCTCCAGTAATTCCCCAACCTGAACCAACCTCTGCTCCTCCTCCTTCAGCAGTTAAGTACAGTGAATCAAGAAAGAAGACAGTCGCTAGAAAGCGTGCTAACAGAAGTACTACTTCTACTGAGTCTGCTGAGAATGAGCAAGAGATTCCATCAGACCAAGCTGAGATCATACCTGAGACTCAGCCATCTTCTCAAGAGGAGCATGTCATCCCAATTCTAAAAGAAGTTAAGCTGGAGATAGAAGACATGACTCCTGAAGAATTCGAGAAGTATGGGTTCACGGACAGGATCACCTTTGGTCAGATGGCCTGCCTAGACGCTGAAAGAGCAGCAGCCAAGCCTGCTCAACCCATAAGAAAGGGCAAAGGCAAAGGGAAGAGGAAAGCCCAGGAAGTTGAGGAGGACCCCAACTTCCCAGTATGGAATGTGAAGATCAGGGCTGTCCACTACCCAAATGGCGAGGTCACTCCCTTCGATGATGCAACTGGATTCCCTGGGTTTGAGGAAGTTGAAAATCTGAAAAGAGCATTCGAGGAATCAGTTGAGTCTGAGAGACTCAGAAGGGAAAGGGAAGAGGAAGAGCTGCAAAGGATAATTGCCCAGATCGACCAGAATGAGAAGGATGCCCACTTAGCTCAGCTCCAAAAAGAGAATGAGGAAAGGCAAAGAGAGAGGGAGAGGAAAAAGAGACACCACCTTTAGACCACACTCACCCTATACATTTACCTTAGAAAGTTTTCTGTTCTCATATTTTTCATGCATAATTCATTTTTGCATAGTGTAGATTACTTGTAAATTTTATCTGCTGTTGTAACACTAACTTGTAATCTTTTGTTTATCAATGATAATTATCTAAGTTATTTGTGCTTGATCTAATTGTTATTTTTAATTCTTTCATATGAACTTAATCGATAAGACTTAGTTTGTCATCATCAAAAAGGGGGAGAATGTTAGAATCTTAAGTTTTGATGAAGACTAAAATATGAAAGAACTAGGCAAACACTTAGAGAATATTAGGTTAATATAGAACCCCAAGTAAGAGTACAAGCGGATGTGGATTTACTTCCGGATAGGCTAAGACTAGCGCTCACGGATGAACGTCTCATCCCCCAGCGACAGCAAGTATTCCACTAAGTAATAACTCAGTCTAGGAGCATTAGATGTGCAAAACCTTGAGACTAAGTTAAGATGCAACCGGATGTGGATTTGCTTCCGATTGTATTAAGACTAGCGCTGGGTGTTGGTATAGACAACACTGAGCGCCAGTGAACATAACCCAACGTTCAGTAGATTTGCTTCCGATTGCTTAGTGACTAGCGCTGGCTGTTGGAATGGATAACACTGAGCGGCAGTGAGTAAAATATGAACATAACCCATCGTCCAGTGGAAGTGCTTCCGGATGTGGAATTGCTTCCGGATGAAAGAAAGCTTCCTTAGACTAAGTGAACCCCCACTGCATGTGATTATGTATTTATATTGCTAGACTAACGTTCAAAGTGCAGCACACTAAGTAAAGTTGCTTCCGGATGTGAATCCGCTTCCGCAAGCAATCAGAATGTCAGAACGTTCAGAGCAGTGCAGTGTCAGAATGCTTTTGGCAGAGCAGAGTTGTCAGAACAACTTTTCAGAGATAAAGCAAAGTCAACCCTGCTAAGCATTAATGAAGCATTAAATGGGCAAACGGTAACATGGGAAAAACGGCCATATTCAAACGGCTAACCCACCTACCAAGAGTGAGAATACTTGAAGACTATATAAAGGAGCTCACCTTCATTTATGAAGACACCTAATATCTTTGACATCTTGAAGAAAAACTAGAGTTAGTACTTGTAGTTTTAAAAGGACCAAAATACAGTTTTTACAGTGTTAAATATGATTACGTGGCATTAACTCCGTTAGTTTTGCCTACGTGACTAATGACTGGATTAGATTATTACATGGAAAAATAACTTGAGCTGCATAAATTGTTTTTTTATCTTTGAAAGAATATAATTTAAAAATTAAATAAAAATCACCTCCTCCCTCACAAAAATAATCTTGCTCTAGCCGTTCAAAACATTAAATTTAAAGGCAGGCTCCTTCTTCCTCATACTCAATGGACGCCATCAGAAACTCCACTGAAAGGGAAAGGATTTTGTATAATGAACGCCTTCAAATACTCCTTCATTTGTTTAGTTGATGTCCACTTTCAACGCCTTCGTTTCTTCAGCTCAAAAGTCCTCTGAACTAGCAATATAATTTTTAAGTGCCCTGCCATAAACGAAAAAAACAATCCTACATGATAATACTTGGCCAATGCATCCTCCATTGCTAGTTTCTTAAATTCATCATACATAGATGGAACAAATCAAAGTTGCTCCTGAGGAAGTATGACTAGAAAAAAAATATGATATTGACTTGTTTGGAATCTGAAACTATGTTACTGTTCATGAAAATTAAAATCTTCATGAGGCCATTTAATTATGAACACCAAACTCCTGAAAATATTAAAATCCTGAAAAAATTGAGGGGAAATGGCAAGTCATTTATTTTGTAAAAGAAGCACGGCTGAAGAGGAATAGATTACAATACCAGAAAGGAAGGAAGATTTGGGAAGGCAAGGGGATGAGGAATAACTAGGGTTTGAAGTACGAGTGGTAGATTACAATACCAGATAATGCCTTTCTTCAAATCACCGGCGATGACAGAGGAGATTGAGAGAAGGGGAGGATGCGATTGGATTGTTCTTTAAGTGTAATTGGATTGAGAGGAGGGTGAGGAAGGTGCGATTTGTGAGAGAGGAGATGATTTATTTTTAAATTATATTTTTTCATAGATAAAAATAATTTATCCAGCTCAAGTTATTTTTCCATGTAATCTAATAGCAAAACTAACGGAATTAACGCCACGTAATCATAGTTGACACTGTTAATGCCCTATTTTAGTCCTTTTGAAACTAGAGGGACTAATTCTATTAACTGGAAGAAACTATAGGGACCAAAACCCCAACTTTGAAACTACATGGACTAAAACATAAATTGGAGGAAACTATAGGAACCAAAAGTTTATTTAACCCGTTTTTTATATAACTTCATATTTTCCTTTGGTTATATTGACCGTAACCGCGACAAATAATTATTGAGCCCTTCTTATGGCCTTGAGATATCCATTTTCCAAGAAAATAAAAATTCTCACTCCATGAAAGGGTTGAAAATGATCCTACACAAAATAAACTAATTACTCATAACTATACACAAAACCAATAAAATGATCCCAAAACCAGCCACAAATTTTCTGATTTTTAAGCAAGAGAAAAGAGACAAACTATAGGGAAAGAGAGCAAACCAGCAAGCAATATTAAAATCTCTAAGCATTTATATCTTCTTTAAGACCTAAATCTCGGTCTCAAGCTTTTTTTATCCATGATCAAGGTATCCCCCCACTCGACAAGTGAGAGACTAATCCTCCCCTGATTTGTAAACACCTCAAAAGGTGAGACAGCTGGCCTGGGAGATTTAATGCGTCTCCATACCCAACGCCAAAGATTGAACCCCAGACAATTGGTTAAGGGTGAATGAGTCCTTGTCACTCAACCACACACCCCATGTTTCTCTGTCTCAAGCTTTTTGCTCTGCTATTCTGTCACTCTCTTTTTACAATCTGATTCACCGATCTGATTTGTTAGGAGACATAGCTGAAGGAGATGAGGATCGTGTCTCTCTTCAACCATCAGCCCCTCTCGCTACTCGCTAGAGTTGTTCAACGTCACCGATTGTGTTTGTTTCTTCAATAATTTAGATAGTGAGGTGTACTGTAAATTTTCAACTGGTTAGGTGAGTAAACAGAGTCATCTTATCATGATATTCTCTCGTACCATTTCTGCACTTTGCTTCTTATCATGTTCCCTGAGATGGTTTTCATTAGGTTTAGACTTTTAGTTGATTTTCTTCATCTACCTGCATTTTTTCATAATAGTTTGCATTCTTCTTCATCAGCTCTTTCTAACATTATTCACCCATGCCTCCAACTCTATTGATCTCATTATTCTTTGTGTGCTCCTTCCATACCTCCAACCTAATAGATTATATCTTGGAATTAACCAACTCATTATAAAGGGTACCACATTTTAAAAACCAGTAATATGTATATAACCAACTCTTCTTTCATTCATCACTCAAGCCCATCATTCACATCCGAATCAAAGTCAACATCATCATCTCTATTACCATATTCCACTCAAAATCCCTCAATCAATCCCATTCCAACAAAACCTCATGTCTTCATCTCCAATCTGAGTACTTTCACTATAACTCTCACACTCACCTATAGATGCATTGTGCCATCAAGGGGCATCCCAGCATCTAATCTTCACTATATGAATTTGACACTGTGTCCCTCTCCATAATGAGGGGACAATTTCCCTCTCTCGCAATCCCCACAGAGGGAACCCCAATTCTGTTTCCATTGCAGAACGGGAACGGTTGGGCTCTCCAGTGCCAAACAACCGTAGGTCACTTCCTCTCAATAAGTTGACCTATGATCCCCGGTCTAATCAATCCGAAAAGGATCATCAGTACAAATAACTGTCGATTGGCCTATCGACAGCTATCATCGCGCGATGGTACATAAGTAACAGTGTCATACAATGCTCACCATATCTATCAACCTCAACCTTATTCAAGACCTCAATGTCCATATCAGTACAATGCACTCTTACAATTCCCTGTCAATATATCATCCACAACATTCAATGTTTTCCCTAATAATTCTTTCCACAATCTCCAATTCAACATCTCATTCCTATTCTCATAATCTATGATACATCCAATCCATGATAACTCTCAATATCCCTGTCAAAGTACCAAATCCCAATGTATATACACTCACACATACATAGTCCAGCAATACCACCAGCCAGGATACTACATATAGTAAGGCAAATTCTTTATATGAAAGTAATTGTGTTTAAAAGGCACCCGATAGCCTATTTTGTAGAAAAATAACTTTTCAAAGATAATATATATATAATGAGGGTGAGAAAGGATTTTCAAAATCCCCAACTAACGTCACCCTCAATGTTATAGTAAGGTAAGTGTGATTACCTGTCGCCCAGCAATTTACGCGATTTCTCATCCTTTCTTTCTTGCTGCCAAACAAGCCATATCACAGCCAATCCTATAATGATATAGTATAGGATGATAAATTAGTATCATTTCTACTTCGTAATGTTTAACGTCTCTCTCGGTCCTGTGAATTTACTACCCAACCCTTTCTTCTTTATACTATCTGATAAAACCATTTAGATTCTCTGGGTTTATTTAACATACACACATATACTTAACATAACAAAAATCAGCAACCTAAGAACACTACTACAGATTGATCATATACCAGCGCACCTTTACATGCGCTCATAAAAATACGCTGGTATTGATATGCTTTACATGCGCTTTACGCTTAAAACGCATGTAAAGAGAAGACTTATACATGCGCTTTATATAAAGCGCATGTAAAGGGAAAGTCTATACATGTGCTCTTTGCGGAAGCGCATGTAAAGAGGATTCCTATACATGCACGTTTTAAGCACATGTAAAGAGAATCATTTACATGCGCGCAAAACGCATCTATAGGTTTCTTTTTTAATTAAGAGAGAACTGTCAGCCCCCCTCCTTCGACACCCCCTCCTTTTTCTTCAACCACATTCGGCCCTTCTCTTCTTTCCTCCACCATTTCTCTCCATCCATTCACTTCCTTTTCCTCCCCAAGACTTCAAAGTCGCGTGGGTTTCTTTTCCTCCTCTTTATCTTCGTCATATTACATCTCCTCTCCGTCGTTCTCTTCGGTTTTCAGGCGAGATTGGCGTCAGACAACGACGGGGAAGAGGTAAAGCTTCGGCCTTTCTAGTATTTCTCGAGTTATGCTTCTATTTGTAAGTTACTTTTCATGGTTCTCTTTCTTTTTCGAGTTCTTTTTCGCCCTACCCTCGGTGGTGGCTGTTTCCCGGCGAACCGACGGCGGCTGGTTCTATTCTCTTGTTCTCGAACTCCGGTGAGGCTCTTTTCTCTATTTCCTATCTTAGGTCCTTCGTTTTCCACTGATTTGTGAGAGGTTCTAAGTTAGGGTTTGTATTATGGGTTTGAGGTTGAATATTAGGAGTGTCCGGTTGGTTTTTGGGGGTTCTGAATTGATAAATGGTATAATGAAACTATTTGCTTGTTGATTTCTTGAATTGTTATTTGATTGGACATTTTGATATGTATGTTATTGGTTGTGCATATGGGATTAGTGATGTTTTAGGGCTGTTGTGAAGTGGAATAGAAAATTTAGCAAGTATAGCAATGCATGTGTATACTTGTACAATATTTATGCTTGGTGAAGTGATGTTGGGGAGAATGTACATGTTACAATTGAGTTTGGTTTGCTGATTTTGTGCTTATTAAAATTGTAAATGATAATGGGTATTAGAAATTGGTGAATAAGGTGTTAGTTGAAAGATCATTGATGTGGTATGCTTGCATGTGTATTTAAGAATCATAAATATTATAGTTGATGTTTTAGTTGATTAAATGGTGTTTGGAAACATTTAGGCAAGAATGTGATGATTGTGAAGTTTACAACTATTGTTTGAATATGATTGCACTCAAGGTGTTTGTTGAAATGCTTAGGAGAGTAGAGAAATTTATTTGAACTTGAGATTTGCATTTTGGACAAGTTTTAGGTTATGCTTGTGAACATTGTTAATCTCATTTGCTTCTTTGTATATTTTTCCTCTATTGTTTTATGCTAGCTGCATATATTTAATTTTTTGGTCAACACTTTTAGGTAAGTGAGTAGTGCTTAATGTCAGCACTTCTCACAATTTTTAGAAATTATATAAAAATTACTTGTTCTTTGCATCTCTTTTTATGATTTGCTATTCTCAGAAGTGATGTTAACAGAATATAGGAGATGTTACAAGTGTGTCATCAACATAGAGCTGAATTACATCATCAAAAAGAGGAAGAACTTGTAACCAGGATATGCATTTACTTTTCTTTCTTACAAGTAGGATCTAGAATTGCTTTTTTTTCTTTGCTACTTTGAAGTTGCTGATTTAATTTTTATTAGAAGATGCTTAAGTTCTTATATGGAACAATTTGTTTGACTCTTCCCCCTTCAGGCTCTTCTTTATGCAGATCCTTTTGATGTTCAAGCACAAAAGAAGATTGAAGCTACTATATGTCAGGTGGGTTTATTTTATATCTTATTTGTTACATTAGCTGCAAAATTGTAATCCCATCAGAGCTGAATACATAATCTAGTAGGCCTTGGAGCTTCTCAGGTTATGGTTGAAAAGAAGCTTTTGTTGTTATTTATCACTTTGCAATTACAATTACTTTTATAATTTGTTTCTATATGATTTGTTGTATGTGATTTTGTGGACAAATCTGAGTGTATATGATAGAGATTTATTCTATAATAAACTATTTCCCCTTCTTAAGCACACTATCATTTTACTTTGTATAACTAAATTTTGGCATTCTTTACAGAAAGGTATTGATGAAAACTGGGCAGCTGCACTATAATACAACCATGAAGCTTTTGCAAGAGTGGTATGTGTTATTAACATTTGTTGGACTGGAGTTCTCTTCCTTGTCGTTTATAAATTCTTTAATTCTTTTGGGATTTGAATGATATACATTTGAACTAGAAAGTTTTGTGGTGGTTTATGCACATTGGTGCTGATATGGTTGGTTTAAAATTTGCTGAATTGTCTTCGATTCAAAGATGGACATTGTAAACATCTTGAAGGATTTACTTTTTTGTGTATATGCAAAGACTTAATATGTGAGCATGTCACCATATCTTTCTGTTAGAATTGCAGGAAGTTGCCTAACTTTGGAGGTTATCAGTGGTCCTTCTTGTGGAGCTAGCTCGTTGTTATGTACAATCAGAAAGTCCTTCTCATCTACCTCTGACAATTGGAAGAGTTTCTCCAAGTATTTATTAATAAATACTTTGTAGGTAGACAATGTTACTGATCTATAGATGACATTATTATTATTATTACCATAATCATAATTATAACTTGTATGTTAGAAAAGAAAATAAAATTGCCTCCACATGGAGGAAAATGCTTCCATGATGATATTGCCAAAACGCTTCCATGGTCCTTCTAGGAATTATGGTAGGATGGATTCAGTTATCTTTTTGCCACACTAGTGTATTGGTTAGGACGAATTCAAGAACAAGAGTAGGTTCCTAATCTCTCTTATGGAACACAATCAGTTAAAAAATCATGATCAGAATCACTTGTCTCTGTTAGACTTGCAATTTTGCTGGCATGTTTATTCTCCTTAATATGTTTTTACTTTGACCTAAGGCATTGATGATAATGTAATACTTGAAGAGTAGAAAGGAGTCCAAACAAATACCACTAGAAGTGAATATTAATTACATGTTTATATTAGAAGTTGGAATGTCATTGTGTCTGCATGAAGTTATGGTTTATCATTAAGCATTTGCTTCAACATTTAATTGTTCTTACTCACTTGAAGAGTCTTTCAAATTAATGACACTGGTTCTGTACTGAAATTTGGTCCATTGTGATACAGGGGGGAGCAACCCACGTGGATCTGCATGTGACCCACAAAGTTGGTGAAGCTAGCTATCAGTCTTTCAAATTCATGTTGTTCATTAATAGGTAAGTTAATATTCTGTAATTTGTTAGTTTCAAACATACATGTTTAGGAAATTTCCTTTATGAATTAAACAATATCATGAATATTTGATGTATATAGGACATATGACTTTTGATGTATATTCTGGCTGATTGGGTATTACTGCTAAACGTTATCTTTTGGATGTATATATAGGACATATGTATTGCATGTATATTAGATGTATATTCAGGCTGGTTGAGTATTACTAATAAATACTGCTGAGAGCAACTATTTACTGCTAAAAGTAGGGAGTAACGAAAAATAGAAAAATGTACAAAAAACATAATTACCTAAGTGCATGTATATGTGTGCATTTATTATATAAATATATTAACTGTACATGCGCTTGTATATAATAAGCGCGTGTAAAGAGGTATCTGTACATGCGCATGTACAGATACCCCTTTACACGCGCTTATTATAAACAAGCGCATGTATAGGTACACATTTACATGCGCTTTTCAAGCGCATGTAAAGCATTTCCCAGCAAGGGCATTACATGCGCTTTTAAAGCGCATGTAAAGGCCAAAATGAGCGCATGTAAAAGGTATTTCTGTAGTAGTGGAATAATAAGTAAACTCACATGGTTCAAACCACTATCATTTCCAGTAATCAAATATACCACATTCCGAATCAACAATGACAAAGTCAAACTACCACTTTAGTCATTTTGTCCCCTTTATAGTACTAAAATCTATAGCATTGTCAAAACTGAATTAAAACATATTTCCAAAAGCCAAAACATGATTGGTATCCTTGCACATATCCTTATAATGCACCTTTATCACAATTTGTTCATCTCTATTTCAATTGTCATTCATTAAATTAGATCAAATCACATTCAAGTAAGACAAGCACCTCCATTTCAAATAATAAGTTACAACAATTATAATATAAAACTCTTTAAAACAGTCAACTTTTAATTTCTTTTGTTTAAAATCCGTTTTGCAAAAGTGATGACATGGTTTAATAACTACTTCAAAAACATTAACTTTATCACTAATCATATACCACGAAAATCCCAGCTTTTCAACTCTTAATGCCAAACTCATCATATTATCACTCAAAACAAGCAATCTTATTTAATCATAACCAGCCTACATGCAACAAAAGTATCCATTTATTATCCTGCACATCCTCGAAAAATCATGTCAACAAAGTAACCAATGACAACTAGAATTCAAAGCTTTCATTTGTTTAAGTTAAATCACCATCCAAACATTCCAATTTCTATTGCAAAGCCTAATGCGATTCTTACTGAAAACTACAAACTTTACATGTATATTCATAATACCATAAGCACAAAGTTTCAGCCGAAATCAAACAAAATTCCAACACCAAACATAACTCAATTTTATACCAAACATAACTCAATTTTATTTGATTATAACATTAAAATAGCACAGAATATTGGTGAACACACCTACACATCCAAAACAGCACCCCAACTAGCCCAATAAGCCAGTTAAATTTCAATTCTTATTGATTCAACCCATTATAATTTCAACCAGCAGCAACTATGTTTATATACTTCATCCCTATGAGATTCACATATGCACAACAATTTCAAAATCAAACATCTAAGCAAGGAAAACACATCTTAAACTTCAAGGATCACAATACTTAACAAAATTCAACCAACAAACATAGGCACCTCATTAATATTTTGTTTATCAAGCCACTCACCAATTGCATACAAGCACAAAACATGCATTTCACACCATTCTTTATGCCCACAATCAACTATGACAGAAAAGGGACCTAGGAAAACTTGAATCCACACACACAAATCAAGCATACATAGTCATTTTCATCTCTAATGCACAAACACAATATCAAATCAGCTTCCATTCAGCCAAGAACAACCAAAATTCGCTGCAAATGTTAATCCATTAAGAACTCCACACTCAAGTCAGAAATGCAAAGTCATTTTACAACTCATATATACTCCTACAACGCACCATTTAAAGATTTCAACTAAGAATTCCCAACAAATTCATACGCTCAAAATGTCCAAATCTGGGATTTCTATTTAATCTCCTAAAACTTCAAGAACTACTCAGATTAGAAATCAAAACACTAAGAAACAAGTTTTAGCTTTGTGTTAGTTCCTTATAATGCTTAGAAATCAAAACCCAAATCAAATTTTGAAAATCCCAAAGGTTAGGGTTTTACACAAGCTTCACAAAACCTTAATCAAACTTCAAATAATCGTTTAGGATACCCTAACTCAAAACTTAAGATATTACTTAGATGATTTATAATCCCAAAAATCAAACCTAATTTGATATCCTAACTCAAAACTTAAGATATCACTCAAATCTCGCCCAAAAGTCGAATGAAAGAGTGTAAAATGAAAGAGAGGGCTTACCCAAAGCTTGGGTAGGTGTTTGTATGACCAATAAGCGCCGGAGCCGCCGTGGGTCGCCGGAAAAAGAAGGAAATCGAAGGGATTGGGAAAGAAAACACAAAAAGAATGAGAGACCCGCACAGAAAAAGCAACAAAGATCAAGAAATACAAGGCATGGCTGAAGTTTTACCTATTTCCCACTGTTGTGCGACGGCGAACTAGCCGCTTCTTCGCCGGAAAAGCAGAGACGGTGGAGGCAGAGAGTGACGAGGATGAAGAACACAGGAAAGAGAAACGAGAGATGGGTTTCTATGAGGATGAGAGGAGAAGTAAGACGGACGGCTTCATTGTCGTCGTCACCGGTGGTCGTCACCGGGGAAGGGAGAGGAACGAAGAAGAAGAAGGATGAAGGGGGTGGTTGATCAGCGGCTAGGGCAGGGAAAATGAAGAGGAAGAAGGAAGGAGGTGAATTTATATATATACTTTAGGGAAAATTACAATTGACTACCCTAAGGTTTATTCGTAATTATATGTTTAGCCCAAAAGTTTGTATATACTACTATATCTCTTTCTTTTCATATCATTTTCTAGGTTTCAAACATACTTTTCATGGAAGTTTGTAGCTCCTAATGACTCATTTAACTATATATTCTTTAAATTCTAAGGTAGATAAGATAAAGTATTCCAAAATTGCCCAAAATATCCTAAAATTCTCCCTAAAACTTTTAAATTTCCTAAATGACAACTCAATAATTTCCAATTATCCTTAATAAAAATTTGGAATGTTACAATTTACCCCACCTTTTTGGAATTTTGCCCTCAAAATTCGCTTATACTACAACGTAACTAAAAGAATCAAGTTAGCCAAATAGTAATATGGCTCACCTAAGAATAACAAATGATACTTTTCACGCATCCGCTCCTTGGGTTTCCAAGAAACCTGTTTAGCGATCAAAGAGAAGGAACAGAATATTTATTACACATTGAGTAGTTCACTCGTAACAACAACCTAAACAGGTCTCATTTCACATATCTCATCTTACCAGTTCTACTCCATGGCTTCAACTTTGTAGTTCAATTGCTGGAACTAAGAAAGGAATTCGAAAATTGTCATTATAGATATTCTATGTATGGTGATAATCACTATAAGATTATGCAATTAGCACATCAAAGAAACTTCAAGTTTAAGAATCTCCTAAAGGTCCACTGCCAAACCATACAGCAAGTATGATGCTATTTTAATACTAATCCAATGATTCAAGTCTGTACACAATACAATTTCAAAATTCTTGAACTCCCAACACATTTAATACAAAGACAAGGAAAAATCAGTCCAAAACATAGCACTTGTTTGCCTTTTGCTTTACCAGAAAAGCCTCTACCAACAGAAGTAGAAGTTGCTCCCACCGATGGAGCTGTACCAGTGGGATGTGGAGGAGGTTGAACTGACCCATAACTTGACACTGGCTGAATATGGGGACAATTTCTCTTCAGATGACCAGTCTCCCCACATCCATAACAAGCACCAGAAGATTTACGACATTCCCCAGAATGAAAGTATCCACATGTTGCACAAGCAGGTCTAGAATAGTTCGATTGATTAATAACATGTTGAGGTTGGACACCCCTAAATTTAGGCCTTGGAGCTGAAACACTCATTGAATTTCCATATTGTCTAGGTATAAATTGTGGAGCATGGGATTGAGTTTGACCCTGGAAGCGATTAATTTTTGAAGAGGGTCCTTGAAATTTCCCAGTTTCTTCCCTTTTACGCTTCTGAGCATCTTTCTCTTCCTTACACCTTCGCTCAAGTCTCAATGCACAGTCTACCACATCAGCATAAGTAGCAAAATGTTTCCGCATGGGAACAACTGAGTTATGTATGTATGTAGGCAATCCATCAATGAATCTATTAATTCTGTCATTCTCTGTTGGTACTAAGTGGGTTGCAAATAAAGAAAGTTCAATGAATCTCTTGTCATACTCAGCCACAGTCATTTCATCTTTGCACCTTAAGATCAAAAATTCCTGAACCTTTGCATCTTTAGTGCTCTGGGGAAGATACCGTTTGAGGAAGACATCTTTAAACTCCTCCCAAGACAATAATGGAACTCTTTCATTTAATCCCGGAACTGTCTTGCTCCAGCTATTTGCCACTCCTGTCAATTGAAATATAGCAAGTTCTACATACTGAACATCCGGACACCTCAAAGCTCGGCATCTCTTTTCAATACCTTCTAAGAATTCTATCGGATCTTCCTGTGTACTTGATCCAGAGAAAGTTGGTGGATTAAGCTTGGTAAGTTCTGTCAATTTAACTGCTATGGTCTCCTCTACAGGATCATCATAGGTTTCTTCCTGAATGTTATATCTAGATGATGCAGAGATTGCAGGAGAAGATTGATTAGATGACTCAACCAGAACATCATGAAGAGGTCGTTGACGTTGACCTCCCCTAATCCTAGCCCCTCTATGACCCTGTCCTCGGCCCCTAATGGGCGTTTCACTTTGCTGAGCAGAGCCTCTATCTGAAACTCTTCCTCCACTAGGACGTCTACCAGCCGCTCGACGTCTTGGCGGCATTCTCACTATAAAATAGAATACAATTATTTAATTTTATATAAAAATAACATAAATAGCAAAACAATAAGCATGTAATCGACCGTAGACCAGAACCTCCTAATAAGGTCTTCAATGATACCTCAATTATAATTATGCCCGGGTTCATAATGATAATTGAGATCCCATCGAAGAATCCTTGCTCCTCGTAACTAAAGGAAAAGTCTAAGCTCTGATACCAAAATGTCACGTCTCAAAATTTAAGGTTGATTTATACATAAAACAAGAGAAAATACACAACTTAAAGTCAAACTATAAAACACACCTAACTACTTTTGATTCATATATTTTTCATCTAACTAGAATATTTAATCTTTTGTAGAAATTTCGGCATAGTCTCCCCTATTAGATGGACTTTCCGAACGTTCTACAAAGACCTGTCATCACAAAATAATCATCGGAGTTCTACTCCCAGAATACATATTTGGACTACTTACATCAAAAGTAAGGATCTTATCCCTAAGCTACGTGGAGCTTCTAAATACTAAAGATTAATAATCAGAATATATATTTACATATGAAAGTCTTCACAAGCAGTTAGTAAGCTTGAATCAAAGGAGAGGCTCTTCACTGCTCAGCTGGAGGTACAGGGTCAACTCTACTATCTGAAACCGCAACATTTACCGGTGAATAACGTCCCACTTATCAACAATAAATAGAATGTTAATGGTAAACATAAAATAAATAAGTAATACATAAATAAATCTGTTCAAGTCAAATAAATGTCATCATATTATCAATTGAAAGTGAGTTCTAAAAACTTATACTTTTATAGGACGACTTTCCACAGAACAACCACAGGCGTGGACACACAGTCCACGAGGGAAAATAACCAGGCGTGGCGAAGCCACGAAACAGGCGTTGACACAAAGTCCACGAGGGTAACTAACCAGGCGTGGCAAAGCCACGAAACAGGCGTAGGTACTAGACCCACGAATAACAGGCGAGCTCGAGATTAACCATGACGCGTCAAGGGCCAACAGTACCGCTGTTAGCAACCGATGTTCTGTATTCAGTCCCCTCAAAACAATTCTCAAGCATGCAGGGGTCAGTTTTTTTACATTAATCAATAAACCACTTTCCTTGTGCCAAGATACAATCGTAAAGAATATTTTAGGAAACAAAGCCCCTGCATGACAACTTTAAAATAATAATTCTAGAATAAAATCATCATTTTAAGTTAGCCAACATACCTTGAAATGTTCACATCAAAGATATACTCAAAATTTCCATGTACAAGCAAATTATGAGATAACAACACATTTAAAAGAAGGTAAACTATTAAGGAAAAAACTTACCTCCAGTGCAGTACATCAAGTACAACCAGTGCACCACTGATTAAATGACACATGGACAATATTTCATACACCCACCACACTATATCACTCTCCATATCTTCTCTCTCTTTCTTCCCCACTCTCTACCAAGCATGTTTCTCTCTCCTCCTCTCTCATCTTGCCCCTTCGGCCCGTACGCAGATCCTCTCCCTCACCGTTTTCCACTGCAACCAAACAACACATCCCCCACACAACTAACCTCCGTCGAGCTCTTACACGACCGCCATCGTCGGGCTTGATGAATCCGACAGTTAATCCATCTTTGTTTTCTTCCCCATCAACTCACAAAAATTCCTTTCGAATAATCTCAATGACACTAAGTTTAATTTCTAAAGATCATTTTATTCAGCGCTTGAAAAGATATTGCAATCTTTTAAATTGATTTTTTTTGTGAATCTGGAAATATATCCTTAAATTAGTGGTGTCATTTAATTGTTTGTGTATTTATTATATAATTATATGAGCATCAACCGAAATAAGTAGAGCCATGGGGAAGAAGCAATGACGCAGATGAAGATGAAGAAGAGGAATCCATAAAAAGGAGAAGAGAGAGGAATCCATAAAAAGGAGAAGAGAGGAGAATGTAGGAGAGACGAGAGAGAAATAGAAGAGACGGAGGAGATGCGTGAATGGAGGAGAAGATGGAAGAGAGAGAAAGAGAAGAGAGGAGTAGGCGCATGTAATGGATGAGAAGTTGGAACTTAGAAGAGAGAGAAAAAATAAAGTAGCAGGCGCGTGCGTGAATGTAGGAGGAGAGTGGGGAAGAAAGAGGGGAGAGAAGGTAGAGAGAGTGATATGGTGTGATGGGTGTATGAAAGATTGTCCATGTGTCATTTAATTAGTGGTGCACTGGTTGTACTTGATGTACTGCACTGGAGGTAAGTATGACCCAACTATTAATTCATCCAATTATCCAATACCAAGTACTTAAATAATAATATAAAATTTATAATCTAATGAAAATGATTTGAGTGATAGATTACAAATGGGACGTTATTCACTCACCTGAGAAAAAATCTCTATTTCTGCCCTAAATTATCAACCTCTAGATCATTCGCATTCCCCGCTCCTAAAATCCAAAACAATCACACACATATAATTATTCACGCAAAACACCTCTTCTTTAATCCTACTTGATAACATATGACAATAAACAATCCACTTCATCATTCTTATAGCATAAACTTTAGTCACCAAGCAAAATTCCAAGTTTTCAAACAAATCCTCCTTTTAGACATTCTATCAAATACCTTAGGTGCACTCCAAAAAGTCAATAACATTACTAATTCTTTCCACTGCCCATTTCTTGCCAATATGGACCAGCCTTAATTCAAGTCTTTCAAGTATCCTACTACAAATTTCCAATTTCTCTCAAACCTTTTACCAAACATTTTGAGTGCACTCACAACCTAATGATATCATTAACCCTTTTACCTTACAAATTTCAAGTCAAAATCCCCAAGTTTTAATCATATACACACACGCATATATATTTCCAGCTTGATGGGTTCACTTTTTAAATGCTTGCAGTCAATGAAAGAAAGAGTCATAACTTGTATACCAACCTTCCCACACAACCAGAAATTTATACAACACTTCACAACCCAGAATTTGAAGCAAATCCTTATATCTTTCATTACTAAAAATAGAGAAGAAGATAAACTAATCTTACCTGAAATTCCAGAATCGAAGTCGCTGAAAACATAAGGGAGAAGAGATTGATAGTAGCTAGAAAATTTACATCCTTTAAGTTCCAAATCGCAGCACAAGAAGGATGGAGAGGTTAGGGATTTTGAGTGTAGAATGTTCCTTTTCTTTCTTTCGGCTATGAAGAACAGAAGTGAGGAAACAAAAACATTGATCTCCACCAATGGGTAGTTGGTTGAGCTGGTAAGAGGGCTACAACCCCCGTAAGGATGAGAACGCGTGTTCGAATCCCGGGAAGCGCTCTTATTGGGAGAGGGGACAACCTTGTCTATGTGGGCAACACTCCTACCCCTCGAGTCCGGATTAAAACGGGCGGTGATTAACCAAAAAAAAACATTGATCTCCTTATGCCTTTATTTGCTTCTTGCGTTTGTTTGTTTTGTTTTTTTTTTTCCAAGGACATTTTTGAAATTTCCTTTTTCTTTGGCTGAATAATAAAAATTCATTAGCCCTATGTAGTGTCGAACCATGCACCTCTAATTGAAGCATATGAAATAATCACTCCCATTTCCCACTTAACTGGAGGCTCAAGCTTGATGAGATCTACATTAAATAAATAAAATATTTATTGACTTATATTATTAAACTTGGGGTATTACACATAGTTGCTCTTTCCCATTAACAATCTCCCATTGACGGTTAAATAGTTTATGTTTAACACTAATATTTTAATGGTAAAGGGTAAATATGATACATTTTGCACACTTATGAGGCAAATTCATGACAAGAAATATGTTTAGGGTAGATACAATCATCATGACGGATGAATGATCAAATAAATGTTTGTGTGAAGGAAGAGAAAATTGTGTTGTGAAAATTTATTTGAAAAAAAGGTAAATAAAGAAACGAATGTAAATTAACTAACAGTATAAGAGGACAAAGTTAATATTTTTTTTGGGAAAATATTTACCAAAATAATTACAATTTTGGTATTTAGACGAGGTTCTTGGGATGTACCTGATGAACTCCACAATTTCACACGTATTTTATCTTAATTTCCTTATCTTTCTCATACTTTTTTGTAAATAAATAGATAGAAACATAGCAATACTCATAGTGGAAAGAAAACAATGAAAATACTTATATGTGTGCAATTGTGAGGTTAATTGCTTGTTTATATGTGATTAAGGAAATCATCAACTCTCTTTCTCTTGTAAATAGGAATAAAAGTTTATGAGAAAGAGAGAGCAAACTAATGTTGAATGATTAATGATAAATGTTCTAAAATTTTATGAGATAGAGAGAGCAAACTAATTTTGAAAGATACAGTTTGTTGTGAGAAATAATTTCCACACACACAAGGAAATGATTTTTTATTTTATCAAGGGCTTTCAAAATATTAAAATTTGCAAATCCTACTTATTTTTCATTAAGTAAAGGCAGCAAATATGCACTCATAACTAAAAGTTTCTCCGTCACTATATTATGATTTCACAAGAATTCATTAGTTTTTTACCGTAACAAGAGATCATTAGTTGGAATATTTAAATAAAGAAGTTAATTTTCTTTTTGCAATGGAATTTTCTTTGTGCATCGAAAAGCCATTTCTATTTTCAATGCAATTCCTTTCTTTTGTGTATCAAAAGCCAAGTTACGATTTGTTAGAATCTTAAGTTTTGATGAAGACTAAAATATAAAGGATTAGACCAAGTGCCTAGGAAGCAATAGTATACTTAGGATCCCAAGTAAGAGTGCTTCCGGATGAAGATTTACTTCCGGTTAGATTAGGACTTGCGCATGCGGATGAATGCTTTCATCCCCCAGCGTCAGCAAGTAAATAACTAGGGATTTAACTTAGTCCATGAACTTTAGGTGCACAAACCCTAAGACTAAGCTATGGTTCAATCGGAAGCGAAGTTGCTTCCTGTTAGACTTAGACTGGCGCAGAGCGATAGAATAGATATTACTCCAAGCGACAGTGAGTCTACTTCCCCAAGTGAAAGCGCTTCCTGTTAGAATTAGACTGGCGCAGAGCGACAGAATAGATATTACCCCAAGCGTCAGTAAGTCTACTTCCCCAAGTGAAAGCGCTTCCTGTTAGACTCAGACTGGCGCAGAGCAATAGAATAGTTATTACCCCAAGCGTCAGTAAGTCTACTTCGCCAAGTGAAAGCACTTCCTATTAGATTTAGACTGGCGCAGACTGATAGAATAGATTTAACCTCGAGCGTCAGTGGAAATGCAACATCAAGTGAAGTTGCTTCCTGTTAGATCTTGACTGGCGCAGACTGATAGAATAGATTTCACCCTAAGCGTCAGTGAGTTCACTACGTCAAGTAAAAGTGCTTCCGATAGCTTAGTGACTAGCGCTGAGTGTTGGGATGAAATACACTAAGTGAGAGTGAGTTATAGTGAACCAAGATCCTTCATCTAGTAGTTTTACTTCCGGATGTAAAAATGCTTCCAGATACATCATAGACCAAATCAGAACACAGTCTAAGTAAACTACTCCCCATAGCAAACAAACTTCCCACAGCATGTATAATTCTTATATATATATTGCTATGTTGGACTAACCAGTATGTGCAGAACATGGTCACGCTTCCGGATGCAAATGAGCTTCCGGATGGAAAGACTCTTGACATTGGGACTCAGAGCTTAACACTTGCAGAGCAAGATTACCACTTGCGGATGAAAGATGATCATCCGTCAGCAAGAGTGCAAGAGTAAAAATCACATACTCAGAAGTCAGAATGCTTATATCAGAGCAGAGGTGTCAGGACTACTTTTCAGAGATAAAGCAAGTCAACCCTGCTATGCATTAATGGAGCATTTATTGGGCAAACGGTAACTTGGGATAAACGGCCAAATTCAAACGGGACTCCCACCTACCAAGAGTTCAAATGCTTGAAGACTATATAAAGGGAGCTCAACTTCATTTATTACAAGAACAATTATCCTTGAATACTCTAGAGAGAAGTTAGAGCGAGGAACACAAGAAATCTTCAAAGCATTCAAGGCTGCCCAGAAATAGAAAAGAGCATTTAACACTTTGAGTGATTCTTCACGTACTTATTCTGTACTCATTGTAGTTAAGTCTCTTCTTGTTAAAAGAGCATTTATTGAACTTAAGTGTGTAACATCATTTGTTCTGTAAGAGAACTTAGTCAGAAAAGCCTTCAAGTGTAAACTTCAAACCCTTGCTTGGTGTGAGGGGGAGACAGTTAGATAGGTTACAAGTGAGCCAGTGTAAAACTTGTTGTAAGGTTGCAAGTGAGCCCGTAAAACTTGCGGTTGTAAGGTTTCAGGTGAACCCGATTTAAAACCTGAGTTATAGTGGAACTCTCAGCCTGGGTGGTTGAGGACTGGACGTAGGTCAGGTAGACCGAACCAGTATAAATCCTGTGTTGTTTATTTCGAGTATTTATTTTGAAGCACAATTCACCCCCCCCCTCTTGTGCATCCATTACGTTCATTTGGTATCAGAGCAGGTCTTTCTCACCCGATTCCAACGAATCAGAAAGCAAAGATCAAGTAATGGATCCAGATTATGGCCTACCAGATGTCGCCGTTCAACCCAATAAGCCCCCAGGCTTCGATGGGTACAACTATACGTTCTGGAAGTACAGAATGGAGACATATATCAAGTCAAGCGACTTGAGACTCTGGGATGTCATAGAACGAGGGGATAATGTTCCACTGGACGAAGATGGATTTGCAAAAGTGCGAGCCAGATACACTGCTGAGGACTATGCTCTAGTCCAACTAAACCATCGGGCCATGCACTACATCCAGTGTGCTCTCACCCACAAAGAATTTCACAGAATCAGCCACCACAAAACTGCTAAGGATATGTGGGAGGCTCTTGAGGCTGCACACTCTGGAACCAGGGGAGTAAAGGCGAGACGTATTGAAATGCTGGTTGAAGAATTCCATAAATTCGCCATGCTGAGCCCTACCGAGCCTATCAGAGAGCTGGAACTCAGGTTCACTCATCTCATCAATAATTTGGCCTCGCTGGGTAAGGATATCCCTGAAAGAGAGCAAGTGAGCAAGATCCTAAAGATCTTGAAGGGTGACTGGATCACCAAAGTAACTATTTTGCAAGAAGTGCAAGGTGAATCAACCAGCTCCATCACCGCACTATTCGGCTCTCTTGCTGAATATGAACCTACCTTGCTGGCTATGAGAGCTCCTCAACCTTCACCCAAGAACAAAAATCTTGCTCTCGTTGCTCCCAGCAAAGGGATCAATGACAATGATGAAGATGATGATGATGAGATGGACGATGAGGAGATGGCTATGATGGTGAGGAAATTTAGAAGATTCCTCAGAAAGAAGGGAGGCTATCAGAGAGGTGATACCAGTGAGAAGAAGGGATACAAGAAAGAGAAGGTCCCTGTGTGCTTTGAATGCAATAAGCCTGGTCACTTCAAGGCTGAGTGCCCCAGCCTGCAGAGGTCAAAAGGCAAGGACAAAAGAAAAGCTCTTGTTTCCTCTATTTGGGTTAACAGCTCAGATGAGGAAGCAAGTGACGAAGAAGAAGTTGCCAACCTCTGCCTGGTAGCTAGAGAGGAGGATGAAGAAGCACCTTCAGATGCTGACCTCACCAACGAAGATCATGAGGTAACTTTTTCTGAACTTCAAGAGGCTTACAATGAGATTCATGAAGAATTCTCTAGACTATGTAAAGCCTATAAGGTGTTGAAAACCAAAAAGGAATCACTTGAGTCCAAGGTGGACTCACTAAGTGAGGAACTAGCGGAAGCTAGAAGACTTCCGATAGTGGATGGCCAGGGTTCTCCACAGGTAGAACCCAACGCCCCAACACCTGAGAGTTGCTCTAGTTGCAGCAAAGTCTCAGAGGAAAATAATAAGCTGCAAAATGCCCTGGAGAAGTTCACCAATGGTTCAGAAATGCTAAAAGTAATTTTAATGAGCCAAAGGGCATATAGGGATAGAACTGGCTTGGGATATACCCCTAAGGTAAAAAGGTGGGTAGAACCAAAAGTAAAGCCTTACCTGAAGTTCTTCCATAAAGCCACCAATCATGGCTCCTCACCCTTTAGCTTCTGTAATTACTGCAACAGGAAAGGACACTCCACGTCCACCTGTAATGCTAAGAAGCATGGAGTTAACAGCTCCTACAAATGGGTCCCTAAAAGAACCAAGGCAACAAAAGATCCTCCTCCTGCAAAGGAAACTAGGAGAGGACAAGGATCCCAAGCCTGGAATTATTCCAAAGGGAAAACCCAAGAGTCCAGAGCCAGCACTCGGCCAGAGGCTCAGAAAAGTCACAAGCCCAAGATCAAGGATGACTCTAAACCAAGGGCATTAAAAACTAATGATCGAGGACCCAAGAAGAGTTGGGTACCTAAGTTTGCTTAAATTTTACAGGTGTGTCTCAAGGCATCCAAGAACAAGAAATGGTATATTGATAGTGGATGCTCGAGACATATGACTGGAGACAGAGACAAGTTCAAGTCTCTGGTGATCAAAGATGGAGCCACAGTGACCTTTGGAGGAAATCAAAGTGGCAAGATCACTGGAGTTGGAGAAGTCGGACCAGTCAAAGATGTATATCTAGTGGACGGTCTCTGTCACAACCTGCTAAGTGTAAGTCAAAGCACGGACAAAGGTAACTGGGTAATATTTGATTCAAATGAGTGCTTAATAGTTGATAAGCAGGATCTGAATATAGATAAGGCCAACCTAAAATGCAAAATTAAGGCAATTAGAAATGGGAATCTATATACCTTAGATTTATGTCAACAGCTAGAAGAAAAATGTCTAATATCTAGTGACGAGAATAGCTGGCTTTGGCATAAGAGACTAGCTCATGTTAACTTTACTCAATTGGACATGCTAATTAAAAAGGAGCTAGCTGTAGGTATTCCCCCTTTTAAGGTTAAGCATGATTTTATCTGTGAATCCTGCCAACGAGGAAAGCAAACAAAATCCTCGTTTAAAACCAAGAAGAGAGTCTCCACCAGCAGGCCCTTGGAACTAATCCACATGGATTTGGTTGGGCCAGCAAGAGTAAAAAGCTTAGGTGGAAACCTATATGCTTTAGTGGTGGTGGATGACTATTCAAGGTTTACGTGGACTTTGTTTCTTGCCTCTAAGCAAGATGCTTTTGATGCTTTCGTTGTCCTGGCTAAGAAAGTGCAGAATGAGAAGGATCTCAAAATCACAGCCATAAGGACAGACCATGGAGGAGAGTTTGAGAACCATAGCTTCTCTGAGCTATGTGAGCAAAATGGAATTGAACATAACTTCTCAGCTCCGAGGACTCCTCAACAAAATGGAGTAGTTGAAAGAAAGAACAGGGTTCTGACGGAGATGGCTAGAAGCATGCTCAACGAGAAAGAGGTTTCTCAAGTGTTCTGGGCGGACGCTATGAGCACTGCTTGCTATATCTCCAACAGAGCTTATGTTCGTAAAGGCTTGGATAAGACTCCATATGAGCTATACAGAGGAAGGAAGCCAAACATCAGCCACCTCAGAATATTTGGATCAAAATGCTACGTGCATAATAATGGAAAGGTAAACTTGGGTAAGTTTGATCCAAAGGCTGATATAGGTATATTCATAGGATATTCCCTTAGGAGTAAAGCTTATAGGATATACAACATGAGAACTAAAACTGTAGAGGAATCCATGCATGTTGTATTTGATGAAATTCCTACATGGGGACAATCCAGAGAAGATGATGAATTACTTAACCTCCCAAAATTACCATCATCTTCTTCACCACCAAAAGAAACACCAGCAAACAATCCTAAGGAAGAAGATGAACTCTGCGATGAACCTAGAGTGCAGACTGTGCATGATGAGGCACAGTTGCCAACAGCTAGGAGGCATCACAGAGATCATCCTCTTGATCAAGTGCTTGGTGATGTTTCTTCTGGTGTGAGAACCAGAAGGCAGGTTCAAAATGAAGTTGAGTTTGGTGCATTTCTATCTCAAATAGAACCAACTTCAGTTGAACAAGCTCTTGAGGACTGCGACTGGATTATTGCCATGCAGGAAGAGCTAAACCAATTTGAAAGAAGTCAAGTCTGGGAACTTGTCCCTAGGCCATCTCATCAATCTATAGTAGGGACCAAATGGGTCTTTAAAAACAAACTGGATGAGACAGGTCAAATTACAAGAAACAAAGCCAGACTAGTTGCCAAAGGATATAACCAAGAAGAAGGCATTGACTATGAAGAAACATTTGCTCCAGTCGCGAGACTTGAAGCAATAAGGATTCTTCTAGCCTTTGCATCCATGAAGGGCTTCAGGCTATATCAAATGGATGTAAAGAGTGCATTTCTTAATGGTTATATTAAAGAAGAGGTATATGTAGAACAACCTCCTGGCTTTGAGGATCATAAGCACCCCAAACATGTGTATAGATTAAAGAAAGCTTTATATGGCCTAAAACAAGCTCCTAGAGCTTGGTATGAGAGACTTAGCAGCTTTCTGCTAGGCAAAGGTTTCTCAAGAGGCAAACTTGATAATACACTGTTTATCCTTCACAAAGATAGAGACATGCTAATTGTTCAAATTTATGTTGATGATATTATCTTTGGAGCAACTAACGAAAAGCTTTGTGAGGATTTTTCTAAGACCATGCAGGGTGAGTTTGAAATGTCAATGATGGGAGAACTAATGTTCTTCCTAGGCCTGCAAATTAAGCAGAAGAAGAATGGAATATTCATCTCCCAAGCCAAATACTGCAGAGAGCTACTCAAAAAGTTTGGGATGGATGAATGCAAGGAGTATGACACTCCCATGAGCACCACTGCCGCACTTGATGCTGACGCAAAGGGTAAATCTGTTAGCCTGCCCATGTATAGAGGAATGATAGGTTCTCTCCTATACTTAACAGCCAGCAGACCTGACATTCAATTTAGTGTAGGCATGTGTGCTAGATTTCAAGCCAACCCCAAGGAGTCACATCTAACATGTGTTAAACGTATCTTAAGATACCTTGAGGGGACACAAGAACTTGGTCTTTGGTATCCCAGAGGTAACCAAGAGTTCTTGTGGGCTTATTCTGACTCTGATCATGCAGGTTATAAAACTGATAGGAAAAGCACCAGTGGACAATGCGCCTTCCTTGGTGGTTGTCTGGTGTCTTGGGCGAGCAAAAAGCAGACCTGCGTGTCCTTGTCATCCACTGAGGCAGAATACATTGCAGCAGCCAGTTGTTGTGCCCAAGTGTTGTGGCTGAAAAACCAGTTGAGAGATCTTGGCTTGGAATTTCCTGAGGCACCCATCCTCTGTGACAACACAAGCACAATCAGCCTAGCCAAGAATCCGGTTCAGCACACTAGGACAAAGCACATTGATGTCAGACATCATTTCATCAGAGACCATGTTCAAAAGAAAGATGTCAAAGTACAGTTTGTCCCCACACAACAACAGCTTGCAGATATCTTCACCAAGCCTCTGGGGGTTGACCAATTTACTTTTATTAGAGGTGATTTGGGAATGGTAAACCCAAATGAAGTGTAAATTCCATGTACTTAATTGTTTTTCAAAATACTTCAAATAATACTAACTTAGGCATCGGAGTGCCAATATATGTCCTTGCAGGTATTCAATGTTGAATCTTAAGTAAGTACAACCGGAAGCAAAACCACTTCCGAATGATTACACACTGACGCTGGATGATCAAACCAAGAGAGCGCCAGCACAAGTCCAAGAAGACACGTCACTTCAGAAAACGCTTCAACTTCCAAATGAGACGTTTCGACTTCTCTGACAATATGAAGCGACACGTGTCATCAGGTATATCGATCCAACTTAAGGCGTTTACGCTACCCAATGTGTGATAATGTGAAGGAGCATGACCTTTTTGCCCTTAGTGACTTTACCTATAAAAGGGACATCTCATTTCACACATTCTTCATTTTCATCTATGTTCTTCATATAAACATTTCATCAACCCCACAAAAAATGGCCGAACCCTCTGAAGCAAACCCAGTTTCGAGGAAACCCTCCTCATCTAAGAAAAACAAGTCCAAATCTGGGAAATCAAGCCATCAACATTCTGGAAAATCTGGGCATCGTGAAAGACATCAAGAACATCATGAAGTTTCTCGGCAAATTGCCCTAGGGCAGGATGAAAATATTCAAGGTCAGCCTGAAACTTCTGGTAGAATGGCAGAACTGTTAGTGGGTTCTAAGAAGAGGAAGTCCATCCCTAAGGAGGAGGCTGCGGCGATCAAATATGGAAAACACTCTTTGATGATGCCAAAAGGGGGAGAAATGCATTGACCACTAGCCTTGCTACCCTGGGAGTTCCTTGATGAAGAAGAGCTTCAGCGAGAGGGAGAGAAAGAAGAAACAAAGAAACAACCCCCAGCCCAAATTTTTTTTTACTTAGAAATGTTCATCTTTTCATGCATGTTCTCATATCTGCCTACTATATGCTCGCTGCTTGTAAATGTTATCTAATTATATGCTCTGACCTGTAACCTATGCTTATCAATAATATTTGTCTAAGTTACTTATTCTGAACTATTGCTTTTATTCTTCAGCTAATCCTTTCATATGAACTTAATCGATAAAGCTAAGTTTGTCATCATCAAAAAGGGGGAGAATGTTAGAATCTTAAGTTTTGATGAAGACTAAAATATAAAGGATTAGACCAAGTGCCTAGGAAGCAATAGTATACTTAGGATCCCAAGTAAGAGTGCTTCCGGATGAAGATTTACTTCCGGTTAGATTAGGACTTGCGCATGCGGATGAATGCTTTCATCCCCCAGCGTCAGCAAGTAAATAACTAGGGATTTAACTTAGTCCATGAACTTTAGGTGCACAAACCCTAAGACTAAGCTATGGTTCAATCGGAAGCGAAGTTGCTTCCTGTTAGACTTAGACTGGCGCAGAGCGATAGAATAGATATTACTCCAAGCGACAGTGAGTCTACTTCCCCAAGTGAAAGCGCTTCCTGTTAGAATTAGACTGGCGCAGAGCGACAGAATAGATATTACCCCAAGCGTCAGTAAGTCTACTTCCCCAAGTGAAAGCGCTTCCTGTTAGACTCAGACTGGCGCAGAGCAATAGAATAGTTATTACCCCAAGCGTCAGTAAGTCTACTTCGCCAAGTGAAAGCACTTCCTATTAGATTTAGACTGGCGCAGACTGATAGAATAGATTTAACCTCGAGCGTCAGTGGAAATGCAACATCAAGTGAAGTTGCTTCCTGTTAGATCTTGACTGGCGCAGACTGATAGAATAGATTTCACCCTAAGCGTCAGTGAGTTCACTACGTCAAGTAAAAGTGCTTCCGATAGCTTAGTGACTAGCGCTGAGTGTTGGGATGAAATACACTAAGTGAGAGTGAGTTATAGTGAACCAAGATCCTTCATCTAGTAGTTTTACTTCCGGATGTAAAAATGCTTCCAGATACATCATAGACCAAATCAGAACACAGTCTAAGTAAACTACTCCCCATAGCAAACAAACTTCCCACAGCATGTATAATTCTTATATATATATTGCTATGTTGGACTAACCAGTATGTGCAGAACATGGTCACGCTTCCGGATGCAAATGAGCTTCCGGATGGAAAGACTCTTGACATTGGGACTCAGAGCTTAACACTTGCAGAGCAAGATTACCACTTGCGGATGAAAGATGATCATCCGTCAGCAAGAGTGCAAGAGTAAAAATCACATACTCAGAAGTCAGAATGCTTATATCAGAGCAGAGGTGTCAGGACTACTTTTCAGAGATAAAGCAAGTCAACCCTGCTATGCATTAATGGAGCATTTATTGGGCAAACGGTAACTTGGGATAAACGGCCAAATTCAAACGGGACTCCCACCTACCAAGAGTTCAAATGCTTGAAGACTATATAAAGGGAGCTCAACTTCATTTATTACAAGAACAATTATCCTTGAATACTCTAGAGAGAAGTTAGAGCGAGGAACACAAGAAATCTTCAAAGCATTCAAGGCTGCCCAGAAATAGAAAAGAGCATTTAACACTTTGAGTGATTCTTCACGTACTTATTCTGTACTCATTGTAGTTAAGTCTCTTCTTGTTAAAAGAGCATTTATTGAACTTAAGTGTGTAACATCATTTGTTCTGTAAGAGAACTTAGTCAGAAAAGCCTTCAAGTGTAAACTTCAAACCCTTGCTTGGTGTGAGGGGGAGACAGTTAGATAGGTTACAAGTGAGCCAGTGTAAAACTTGTTGTAAGGTTGCAAGTGAGCCCGTAAAACTTGCGGTTGTAAGGTTTCAGGTGAACCCGATTTAAAACCTGAGTTATAGTGGAACTCTCAGCCTGGGTGGTTGAGGACTGGACGTAGGTCAGGTAGACCGAACCAGTATAAATCCTGTGTTGTTTATTTCGAGTATTTATTTTGAAGCACAATTCACCCCCCCCTCTTGTGCATCCATTACGTTCACGATTGAGTTGCAGATAGAGAGATGAAAAATCAATAAATATGTTACTAAGAAGAAATTCCTAAATGTATGTTTTCCGCTGATGATATAGTTTTAAAGTTATTTATTTTCTTTTTTGGTGTCTCAGAATTATTTATATATATATATATATATATATATATATATATATATATATATATATATAGATAGACACATATGTATATCAGTGATTAGACTCCTATTACAACAAACAATTGCCCACATTAGTTGTACTATATAGGTATATGATTTTGCATAATCATCAACATAAGATGGGTTCAAAAATGTGCTCTAAAAAATTACTTTTTCTTCCTCTTGGGGTGGTGTTTCTCATCACATCAAACTTTGCATATTATTCTATGACTGATCAAAAGACTAATAAGTTGCGTCCATTTGAGAATTCAAAAGAATTCAAAGGAAGTTAAAACGTCATCACATGATCACCGTTTTCTTCCCATTGAGAATAACCCAATTCTAGACTCGTACGCTAAAAATTTACTTGTCCAAAAAAATGAGCCATTACAAGATCCATCTCCACCTCCAATTCCATCTCCTCCGCCTCTACCTCTACCTTCGCCTGAGGTAAATCCTCTATTAATAATTCCACCTCCTCCTCTAATGTATGGCTCATCAACTGCAACTCCAATGTCAAGCTTATTTTTTGATAATTCAAAGGCAGAGAAGGAGTCACCACATATTTACCACTCTCTACCCATTGATAATCACCTAATACTAAACTGAACTAGCCACATGCTGAAAATAGGCCTAAGCCTCCACCTCCACCAGCTTCTGACCCTGAGCCACCTGCTATTGAAAGGAAGTGTAGTTACAATCTAAAAGGTCACGAGAAAACCACCAATTGTTGATAAGTTAAAACGAAACTTTGTTTACAAGCCACACTTTTGAAATCCACCTCTAACAACAATAAACTATACTAAGAAGTTCTATACTTAGGATAGTTTAATAATGTTGTTAGAGGTGGATTTTATTACTCTGCCTATATTATGAAAATGAGTCATTTGTCTGCTACTTTAGACTCAAGTGTTTTATTAATTCTATTTTACGTATTTGTCTTGTTAAGTATGTACAAGTTTATGGCTGCAATTCATTCTCCACAATATAGCATTAATGATTTATAATAAATTTTGTATTTTAGTCTAGTTCCACTTGTATTTCTTAGGGTTATTTTTTCACCATAACATACTATTCAAGGTAATATTTAGGTATTTCTAAAATTACACGCTGAGTCAGTCTAATTTATATAACTCATGAAAAAATGTCCTAAAATATTTTATGGTGATTTTATCAAATATTTTGTGTATGAGAAAGATTTGCTGAAAACGTTATTGGTTCCCATTTTTTTTATCTATGATCAAGGTATCCCCTCACTCGACAAGTGAGAGGCTAATCCCCCGCTGATTTGTAGGCACCTCAAAGGGTGGGACAGCTAACTTGGGAGATTTAATGTTTCTCCATACCTAACGCTAAGGATCGAACCCAGACAATTGGTTAAGGGTGAATGAGTCCTTGCCACTCAACCACACACCCAGGTTATCAGTTCCCATTTTTAATGGATTTCTCAATTCGTCAAAAATTAATATTGTAGAGCTTAATATATATATATATATATATATATATATATATAGACACACACACACAGAGAGCATGTAGATCTTGTATATACGGTCTAGATTTGAATTTTAGAAAACAATATTTATGTGGATATGATGTAACACCTCAAAAATTGGATTAGAGATAATAAAAAGTTATTTAAGGTCTCGGGTGTCATTCAGAAATTAAAAATAGTTATAAATAAATTTATAAATTCATATGTATTTTAAAAATTATTTTCTTCATAAATTCAAGAAACAAATAATTAAAAAAACGGATTTTAATTTGGAAAATGTCAATAAATTATTTTGAGACTCAAATAAATTCATGTTTAAGAAAATCCCAAATTTGATATAAGGACTAATTTTAGAAACTTATTATTCAGAATAAGGGTGAAACCGAAAATAATGGAAAGCTGAGAGATAGGGACTAAACTAAAACAATTAAAAAGATGGTGGGCAAATACGTAATTGCCTTAACATTTTTATAAAACTACCCTCCGCCCTTCCCTTCCTCAATCCACACCCTATCATCATCATCATCTTTTTTTAATTAGATAAAATATCAAATATTATTTAAAAAAGAAAGGGAAAATCCCAAATAAATCCCTCACAATGCCAAAAAAGACAAGTGAGGAACCTAAACTTCCAAAAGGACTATGAAGGAACCAACACCTACCTACCTGCCATTTTAAAATTTTGTGAAAAGACTAAATTGCCTCCATCCTAAAACACAAATTGCGAGAAAATGGTGGGTGTTAGGGTGAGTTTAGAGTGATGAAGTAATTTATATTTTAGGATGGGGGCAATTTTGTCTTTTCGCAAAATTTTAAAATGACTGGTAGGTGCTGGTTCCTTCATAGTCCTTTTGGAAGTTTAGGTTCCTCACTTGTCTTTTTGGGTATTAGGAGGGATTTATTTGGGATTTTCCCAACTGAAAAGTAATACAGCGTTAAAACGAATCACAACAAAAAACAATACTACCTCCGGTCCTAAATATAGGACCTAATTGACTTTTTTTTAGAGATTAAGGTTGTGAAATAGGTTATTAAATGATGACATATTTGATATATTTTTAGATTATCCATTAATTTATAGGTAAAATAAACTAGTTTAAGAGAAAAAATTAGGTAAATCAATTTATAATTAACTTATTTTGCTTTTTAAGGATTTTCCAGAAAAAGTCAATTAGGTCTTATATTTAGGACCAAAGGGAGTATTATAAAAAGAAGGAAAAAAAGACAAATTAAAATTTAGATACTGTTGCAGTTCTCTCTTGTTGATAGGTCCCAAACACTTTTCCTTGAAACAAGCCATTTTTTTTTTTGGTGAATTGATGAAACAAGCCATTAATACTTGAAGGTCGTGAGCAACATCTCCATTTGCTGCTTGAATCACTAGTCCTCTTGGTTTATAAGCGAGAATAGTAATCATGTATGAAGATTGGTGCAGTGGATTTGATCCTATTTAGTTGATGGCAGCTCGTAAACATTGGCGGAGAAAATTGCATGAAGATGTTCGAGTAGTGCTACAATGCAAAAAGACTGCACTATTTGCCTTTCCAAGAAAATAATTGTTGAGCTAGCTTTTCTTATGGCCTTGAGATTTCCTTTAATTTTTTCCGAGTAAACAATCCAGTTTTGATGGGATAGAACATTGATCTGAATTCTAGGAACCAGTTATCCAACATGACTGGCTTTGTGATGGAGGTTTGAGATGTTGACCGAGAGGTACAGACATCAATGTGATAAGAGAGATCATATTTGGGTAACTGCATCACTTAAATAGGGGAATTGAGTGGAGGCTCCTTCATGAACCGATTTGTCGTTCCTGCTCAAACACAAATTATTAAGAAGGAATGGTATGATTAACCATGTGTTTGAAAGATTGAAAGTTTTTCCAATCTACTTGATGGATATAGATTTCCACCAAGCTGCTCGAGTGATGACACCATGCTTTTATACATATTTCATGACCCAATTCATTGAATTGATGCATTTTTTTTAGGTCAATTGGACATTATTAGGATGAATTCTAACACTTGTACATTGTTAGAATTTGTTCCAATAAAGGGAAATTTGGGAAGAATAAGCATAATTTATTTTATTAACAAAATTTGAAGAATATTTTGAATACTACCTTTAGTCTCTATATTTTGTAGGCTTTAAGAGAAGCAACCAAGTTGAGAAATCATGCATTAGGGAAGACAAAAAAGTAAGGAACACGAGAACTTTCCCCTACGCCAAGGCAAAGGACGTTTAGCCCTACAGACACCCATGAACCTTAAACAAACGCCCTTCAGTTCACCCTCACCCTTTGCCGTAATATAGGTACGAAAAGAGCCAGCAATATCAAAAAATTTCAGACGTGAATACACTACAAATTAAAACAAGCTCAAAGTTTAAGTTTCGAAAAACTCTTATAAATAGCCCTTGCCCCCTCTCAAACTCGCCCCTCTGATCCCTTCTCCCTCTCTCCCTTCTCTCTCATTTCCCTTCACTCTCTATCTGCTTCCAATATTTGATTTTTTGCTAATGGTGTAATTGTAATTTTAATCTTTACTAAATTGTACATTTATTCTCTAATTATATGTTTGTTGTTGTATTTGTTTTGTTTGCTTATTTATGTTTTTTAATTATTGTTTTAATTTCTATACTGTTATTATTTTTATTCTCTAATTAAATTTTTATTTTAGTTACATATTATTAATTACATTTTAGTCTAATTAGTCTATTTTTTATCTAATTTAACTAATAAAATATTTCTCCTATATATTTACATAAATATTTTAATAAAATATTTCTCCTCTATTTCTCGGCTTAATTTACGAAAATTAAAGCGGGAAATATAATTTGTTTTTATAATTCAGCCTACTTACCGGCGTTTTAAGTAAACACATGTACGTAATATTTTTTGGAAGAAATCATAAAACTTACCGGCATTTGTGCAAATACCGATAGGTAATAAAATATTAATTCCGGCGTTTGTGCAAACGCCGGTACGCTCCTTCACCAATTTCAACGAAGCACTATCCATGCAAACTTTCAAAGTATATAAAGTTTTCTAGTTGTGTTTTTCCTTACACCAACAAATTACATCCATACTAGATTGTGTATTGAACTCTCCAACAATTTTTGTGAGGAATTGGAGGCGTTGATTGAATGTATGTTTTGGATTTCTTAGAACTTTCAAAACTAAAATTGACATTTTTTTGTTTTAAAACAGCTTAAAACTTAGATCCCACTCTTCACAGAATATTTATTAATCTACATAACAAAAGGAGAAAACTTAGGTCCATTTGCTTGTGTCCATTTTATCAAGTTACCAATTAAAATTAGACATGTGTCCAACCTTTCCTACACCCACCACATCCTATCTCTCCCCCTACCTTCTCTCCTATTCTCCCTCCTCAAAAATCGCACGTCTTTCTCTGTATCTCTCTCCAACCATCACTCATGACTCAACCCCATCACCTCCACAAGACCATGACCCCTGACCAGACCTCTCCGACGAAGACGGCGGCGGTGCCGTCGACAGTAGCCACAACGGAAGTCGAGATGACAGTTTATAGTCTTAGACGGCGACCACCACATCTTAGACAACGACCACCACGGTGGCTGCGGTGGCATATCACAGATTTCAAAATCACTTCCATAATCTCTTCACCAAAAAGAAAACCACTAAAAGTCAAAAGATTCAACTCCACTTACTGTAGAGTCGTACAAGATTGAGATTTGGATTTTGGGAAATTGAAGGTTAAGTGTTGTTGAAAATGAAGAATTTTGGGTATGAGAATATGGTGGTGAGTGGTGACACACTAAGTCAGCCGTCGGCGTTGTGGTTGTCGTCGGCGGTGGCGTCACCGTCGACGGCGGCGCTGCCGTCTTCATCGGCGAGATTTGGGTGGGGGTTGTGGAGGTGATGGGGTTGAGCAATTGTGGGAGGGAGGAGCAGAGAAAGCGGTGCTAGTTTGAGGAGGGAGAATAGGAGAGAAGATAGGGGGAGAGATAGGGTGTGGTGGGTGTAGGAGAGGTTGGACACATGTCTAATTTTGATTGGTAACTTGATAAAATGGACACAAGCAAATGGACCTAAGTTTTCTCCATAACAAAATTAGAGCCATAATTTTCAAGGTTATGTAACTATAAGAAATCTAGGGTTTTAAAACAGCTTAAAACCTTAAATTTTTGGGTTAAGGTGCGTTTTTAGTGTTCTAGATGTAATGACCCCAAATATTTTTTTTTAAAAAAAATAAATAGTTATTACTTATTTATTTTATAATTTGTAGTAAACCTAAGATAGTTGCTTAATGGCATTGGGGTTGCAATGTATCAATATATTTGTGGGTTCTAATCTTGGATATGTCATAAATGATTTTAACAATAAGTTAAAAGAAAATGAAAAAAAAAGGGTTAAAATAGTTCTAATTCCTAGTAAATTATAATATTATTGCTATTGTTATTGTAAACTAATAAAAGGAAAGAAAAGTTAAAATGCAAATATACCCCATTAAAAATTTTCTGTGTTTGGCCGAATAGGATAAAAAAATAGAGAAAGATAGAAGCTTCGAGAAAAATAGGAAGATGAGAGCATATATATGTCACCGACCTATCATGAGTGTGCAAATTTACTTTTGGGCTTCAAGTTTGCCATATATCTATTCTTCTTCCATTGTGTAGATTGACGAGTGGAGTTTGAGAGGTTGCTACAATTATGCCATTTCCGTTTTGTTATTCATCTCACAAACAACAATTTGGTGGGCTTCGTCCATAAGGTGTGCTTGTGATTACTCAAGCTTGGGTATGTTGCTTTCAGTGAGTATTACAATCTGAGGTGTATCTTTGTTCCCTTTGTTTTTAAATTACTATAGTATAAATGTGTAAATGTTGTTTCTTCTTATCTGATACGATTTGTTGGTGTTGTTTGGGGAGTTTTGTGTCTTTGGTCATTCGAGTGAACGTGAGAATTGGTTCTTAAGTTGTAATACCCCAAGTTTAATAATATAAGTCAATAAATATTTTATTTATTTAATGTAAATCTCATCAACCTTGAGCCTCCAGCTAAGTGGAAAATGAGAGTGATTATTTCATATGCCTCAATAAGAGGTGCTGGGTTCAACTCTGCATAGGGCTAATGAATTTTTATTATTCAGCCAAAGAAAAAGGAAATTACAAAAATGTCCTCGGAAAAGAAAAAAAAAACGCAAGAAGCAAATAAAGGCATAAAGGAGATCAATGTTTTTTTTCCTCACTTCTATTCTGGATAGCCGAAAGAAAGAAAAGGAATATTCTAGACTCAAAATCCCTAACCTCTCCATCCTTCTTGTGCTGCGATTTGGAACTTAAAGGATGTAGATTTTCTAGCAACTATAAATCTCTTCTCCCTTATGTTTTCAGCGACTTGGATTCTGGAATTTCAGGTAAGATTAGTTTATCTTCTTCTCTATTTTTAGTAATGAAAGATATAAGGATTTGCTTCAAATTCTGGGCTGTGAAAGTGTTATATAAATTTCTGGTTGTGCGGGAAGGTTGGTATACAAGTTATGACTCTTTCTTTCATTGACTGCAATCATTTAAAAAGTGAACCCATCAAGTTGGAAATATATATATGCGTGTGTGTATATGATTTAAACTTGGGGATTTTGACTTGAAATTTGTAAGGTAAAAGAGTTAATGATATCATTAGGTTGTGAGTGCACTCAAAATGTTTGATAAAAGGTCAGAGAGAAATTGGAAATTTGTAGTAGGATACTTGAAAGACTTGAATTAAGGCTGGACCATATTGGCAAGAAATGGGCAGTGGAAAGAATTAGTAATGTTATTGACTTTTTGGAGTGCACCTAAGGTATTTGATAGAATGTCTAAAAGGAGGATTTGTTTGAAAACTTGGAATTTTACTTGGTGACTAAAGTTTATGCTATAAGAATGATGAAGTGGATTGTTTATTGTCATATGTTATCAAGTAGGATTAAAGAAGAGGTATTTTGCGTGAATAATTATATGTGTGTGATTGTTTTGGATTTTAGGAGCGGGGAATGCGAATGATCTAGAGGTTGATAATTTAGGGCAGAAATAGAGATTTTCTCTCAGGTGAGTGAATAGCGTCCCATTTGTAATCTACCACTCAAATCATTTTCATTAGATTATAAATTTTATATTATTATTGAAGTACTTGGTATTGGATAATTGGATGAATTAATAGTTTACCTTCTTATGAATGTGTTGTTATCTCATAATTTGCTTGTACATGGAATTTTGAGTATATCTTTGATGTGAACATTTCAAGGTATGTTGGCTAACTTAAAATGATGATTTTATTCTAGAATTATTATTCTAAAGTTTTCATGCAGGGGTTTTTGTTTCCTAAAATATTCTTTATGATTGTATCTTGGCACAAGGAAAGTGGTTTATTGATTAATGTAAAAACTGACCCCTGCATGCTTGAGAATTGTTTTGAGGGGACTGAATACAGAACACCGGTTGCTAACAGCGGTACTGTTGGCCCTTGACGCGTCATGGTTAATCTCGAGCTCGCCTGTTATTCGTGGGTCTAGTACCTACGCCTGTTTCGTGGCTTCGCCACGCCTGGTTAGATACCCTCGTGGACTTTGTGTCCACGCCTGTTTCGTGGCTTCGCCACGCCTGGTTAGTTACCCTCGTGGACTGTGTGTCCACGCCTGTGATTGTTCTGTGGAAAGTCCTATAAAAAAAATACGTTTTTAGATCTCATTTTTAGTGGATCATGTGATTTTGTTCTGAGGAAAGTCCTATAAAAGTATAAGTTTTTAGAACTCATTTTCAATGGATGATATGATGACATTTATTTGACTTGAACAGAATTATTTATGTATTACTTATTTATTTTATGTTTATCATTAGCATTTTATTTATTGTTGATAAGTGGGACGTTATTCACCGGTAAATGTTGCGGTTTCAGATAGTAGAGCTGACCCTGTACCTCCAGCTGAGCAGTGAAGAGTCTTTCTTTTGATTCAAGCTTACTAACTACTTGGGAAGACTTTCATATGTAAATATATATTTTGATTAAGTCTTTAGTATTTAGAAGCTCCACGTAGCTTAGGGACAAGATCCTTACTTTTGATGTAAGTAGTCCAAATATGTATTCTGGGAGTAGAACTCCGATGATTATTTTGTGATGGCAGGTCTTTGTAGAACGTTCGGAAAGTCTATCTAATAGGGGAGACTATGCCGAAATTTCTACAAAAGATTAAATATTCTAGTTAGATGAAAAATATATGAATCCAAAGTGGTTAGGTGTGTTTTATAGTTTGACTTTAAGTTGTGTATTTCTTTTGTATTACGTATCAATCATCCTTAAATTTTAGGGCGTGACATTAAGTCTTGGGACTTAAGAGCTAGGATTGTAAATCTTATCATAGTAAGGGAGAGTGATCTGAGGGATACTATGTATATGGTTGTGACAAATCCTATGATTTGTATGTTTTTAGTGTGTTAAATTGAGGTTATTAACATTTTAAAGATGCAATATAGATTCATTTATAATCAATTGAATATCTAAAGTTTTAAGTAGAAATTAGATTAGGAAGTGAATTGATGGCAAAATTTATGAACTTAATGTTGTTAATTAATTTTGAGAGCCAATTGATCTATTTCCTTCCCTTCTTTCACTTTTAAGGTTGTTTTAGGACCAAACATGGAGGAGTCTAGAAGGGAAAAAACAAGAAAAAATGGTGAAAAAAGCTGGAAAATAAAGCTCTTGGACAGATTTGAAAAATATCAGAAAAGGACCTCAAATTGCAGAATTGCAGTTTAGTCCCAGTATCATAATTAGGATTCTGCCATCGAATTTCAGAAATTACACCCAGGTCCTCCTGCGAACTGCTACAGTGCAGACCCGATTTTCACTGTTTTTTTACTATGTTGACCCCAATTTGGACCCAAATTTAAACCCAAACATTAAGCCCAAGTACCCTTTGATATTAGATGAAAATAGGTTAGAAACTCAAGTTTTGGGGGTTGGGTGCTCCCCCAAAACCCTAGTTTTCTCATCTTCTCCATCTCTTCCACCATCCCATTCTAACTTTCCTCACATTTCCCTTTCACCTTCCACCTTCCTTCCTCCTTCCATGCCTCAATAAAGTTTCTCCTTGCTTTTGGACTTGATGGGAAGTGGCTTGAGCTTTGGTTCTACAAAGGGAAATCCCAAATCCTTATCTTTCTCTTTGTATTTTTGATGTCCTAGTTTAGATTTATCATTTATACTTTGAGATGGACTGAATTTGGTTGTTATTGTGGGTATTTGTGATTTTGGTTTGTAATGAGAGATTTGTACTCATCAATATACATGGTCATGTATATGTTCTTTATGGTTTATTTGATGTCTTTCTATTTATTCATGGTATTGATAGATTCTAGTTTGATTCAATTGAATTATAATTGAACCTATACATTACAAATCACTAATCACACTCTAGGGTAATTAATAATACATATTTGAATGGGTTCATGAGATTAGGTGTTAGACTTGCCGGTTGGTGACGTTTGGTATTTTAGGAAACTTAGTGAAACTCAAAGTGAACCTATTAATTGCTTGAGTAACATTGGACTTCAATCCTTAGATTTTATTTTATTATGTGGGGTTCCAATAGTGAATTAAAATCTTAGGATTAATTAAGTGGCGATTCGGGGTCCCGGTCGTAGTATTAATAGTTCCTTGCAAGTAATAGGTCCACTAGCACTAAAGAGCTTAACAATGCCTAATTGGATGAGGTTTCAACAAATAGGTATTGGACTCATGAGTCCATGGGGTTTGGTAAATTAGGAAATTAGTGCATTAAACTCCCCAAAACTCCTTAGAAAGCTATGATGGTCATTGAAATTCATTTCCAAGAGCAATTCACTTCCATTCCACCCTTTTATCCAAAAATAACAAAAATATTTATTTGTTTTGCATCCTTCATTCCCTCTTTAAAAAAATCAACAAAATATATTTTCTTTACCCAAATTCTGCATTGCATTAAATTTATTAGAGTAGTTTGATTAAACAAGGCTCCTCTGAGATCGATACTCAGGGTAACTTCCGCTTACCTTGAGGCTTTAAAATTTCTTGAAGGACTAGACCCAAGACACACTACACCGACCCGCAAGTCGGTGTCCTTCAGGTTGCAAGTGAACCCGTAAACTGACAGTTGTAATAGGTTCCAGATAAGCCCGAGCAAAACCTAGGGATATAGTGAAATACCCAACGAGGTGTTGGGGACTGGACATAGGCAAGTGGTTTGGCCAAACCAGTACAACTCACCCCCTCCCCACTTGTGCTTTCTGCCATTAACAAGTTTCTATGATAAGTTTGTGATTCGTAAAAGCTTTTTGAGAGTCCGTGTAATCTTATGGGGCTTTAGTGGAACCCAATAGCGGTAGTTAGAGAATTGGATACATGTAAAATAATAAGTTTCATATTGCACACACATTTCATCTGAATTTTCTGATATCTTGCATGCTTTTGGTAAATAAATAGATAGAAATATAGCAATACTCATAGTGGAAAGAAAATGATAAGAAATACATATGTGTGATATTATGGGTTGAAATTGCTTACTTTTGTTACATATATGTGTGAGTAATTGAGGTACTCATCATCCCATTCTAATTAATGTGAGTAGGAACAAGTGGACAAGTATAGAAGCATCAAAAGAATCGAAGCAAGGAACAAAAGAAGAAGAAAAGGGATTCGCTGGAAGTTGGCCGTCAACGAAAGCACAATGAAGAAAATCTGAGAATGCACCCTTTCTGCCAAGTCCTTCGCTAGAGGTTGGCTTCCAGCGAACGCAAAGCAAAGTAAATCTGAGAATGCACCCTTTCTGTCAATTCCATCGTTCTAGGTTGGCTGCCAGCGAACACACAACGAACCCGCGAAAAATGAAACTATGGGTTTTGACTAAAAAACTGATGTATAAAAGGGATGTCTTCAATCAAAAACAGATCAGACTCGACTTGGGCATCATATAGGGCTAAAAACTTCATCTCTTCTAGGTCTCTTGGCTTGGGGTTAGCTTGGGTTTGAAGATTGAAAGTTGGGAAGTTGGTGAAAGCAATCAAAGGCATTTAAAACTCCCTCCTTTTGGTGTCTTCTTCATCTCTCCTTCTTTGTAAGCATTTATGACCATGTATTCCTTTTGGGGTTGTAGTTTATATTTGAATATGAGTAGCTAAACTCATTTTCCTAGGATTATTTTGAACCCTTATATGGAGTAACTCTTTAAAACTCCTCTCCTTTTGTAAATGTATATATATGTATTCATTTTATTCTAACCCTAATGCTTCTAAATGCTTGATCACCATTAGTTGTTTTGTTTTGATTAGTGCTTGAGAGAGTTAGGTTAAGTGTAGTATTTGAATAAAATAGTGTAAGAACTTGAAGTTTGCATGACATATGAATGCTTTTGTTCATAAGATAGAGATATATACTTGTTAACCTTACATAGCCACATTAAGGTTGAAAGTTAGAAACTGAGTTTTGTTAATTATGACAAGAGATTGCATGATTAATGGAATCAAACTTTTGTTCATGACTTGAGAAAGCGTTTAAAGGTTAAAAGATACAAGGGGGTAAATAATCTTAGGTGCTAATTAATCATTGAAGTAGAGAAACTCATTAATATAATTTCTCATTCTCTTTTAGGAAAATAGTTTTTAACTCATTTAATCATCAAATCACTTTCATGGATAGTTCAACTTAATTTAATTGCTAAGTCTCTTGTTTGAATGGATTTGTATCTCAATACTCGTGTAAACGATACTTTACTTTCACTATTATTACTTGGCGCGACTCATGCACTTACGGTGCGAACATCAAGTATTGGACCAAACCAGTATATGTTGTACATTACCACAATATTTCTTTACACAATTCAGTCCCTCTTATAAGTTCATGTTTTTCACAGTTGGGACCACTTACATGGAGGATGTGATATATATGGTTATTGCATGGGTTATAAGATGTGTGAATAAAAGTGTGGAGCTTTATGTGACAGGGTACCCCTTTGTGTATCAAAAAGCTAAGTTATGATTTTTTGGTAAAAAAGCCAATTACGATTGAGTCGATTGAGACGTGAATATCAATAAATATGTCACTAATTTTATTTTGTGATATTGTATTATATTAGATAGTATGTTATAATATTGTTTCAATTCCTTGATATCAAAAAACTAATTTATTGTTATTCATACTTTCCTTGGGACCAATTTTAATCTAACAAGCTCCAGTTGAGAGATACTTCAACAGCCAAAAGACACACATATACATACTTAAAATATTCATGAAGAGTAAGAAATGTATTTTCACAGAAAAGTAGGTTAGATATATCAGTTTTTAATATGTGTATACCTATCAGTACAACCTCAACATGTTGTAAGATAAAAAATAATTGACTAATTTAATAACATGAAAGAAGTAGAATATATTACTTTCTCCAGTCCTTATTAATTATAAGTCACCAACTACCAATTTCTCACGTACTAAGGAATGATAGTTGAGTCTTGAAATTCATGTTAAATTTGCTTATTTTTCCAACTTCAGTCTTCATTAAATGATGTGTTTCACATATTCAATTTTGAATCTCCATTAATAATAGGGATATAGTGGGAAAAACATTTAATGCAATAGTTGGTGACTTATAATATTGAGGACAAAAAATTATAGGTAGTTGGTGACTTATAATGAGGACTGGAGAGGGTACATAACTATCTCATATATATGTTTGCACAATATATTATAGTTACTCTAAAATAATGCAACAATTTTAAATTGATTTATTTATCTTCTTTGGTCACTCAAAATTAATCTATTGCGTGCGTTTCATATTTTAAGAGCAGCAGTATGAAATACACACACACATACACACACACACACGTACATATATATATATATATATATATATATATATATATATATATATATATCAATAAATCTACAATTAATTTTATTTTGTGATATTTTATTATATTTAGATGGTATGTTATAATATTGTTTAAATTTCTTCGTATATAAACAAATTTGGGGTAATTCATACTTTTCTTGTTTCCAATTTCATCTAACAAAATAAAATTTTTTAATTCATTTGTATTTTGAGCTTCTATTACTATTTGATAATGGTTATAAAATGATTAAACTACTATTAGATAGACATAAAAAGTTAGGTGTTACATTTAACACATATATTGAATAGTCATGAGCTATCATTTGTACCAACAACAACAACTTTATGTAATATTCATTTTACTTGAGCTGATGTGTGCATAAAAGTTTGTTCATGGAGTGAACGGGCATTGATAGTAAAACTACCTTTGAAAGGAAAAGGGGTTTCTCAAGTGAGTCAAAGAAAAATTCAAGGTTTTAAGGTTGTTTCACAAGTTCCCATGATAAACTTGAAATTTGAAAAGGTTTCTCAAGAGTCCGTGTAATCTTGAGGGATTTTAGTGGAACCTAAAGATAGTTGAGAAACTCGATATGTAGGTCAAGTGTTGGACCAAACCAGTTTAAGTTGTGCATTACCTTGATATTTTTTTAAAATTCACCCCTCTTATGCATTCATGTTGTCACATTTGGGAATGCTTATAGGCATGGAAGATGGTATATATGGTTATTACATGGGTTATAAGATGCATGAATACAACTTATACAAGTGTGGAACTTTATGTGACTCGTGATAGGTACCCGTTTGTATATCAAAAAGCCAAGTTATGATTATTATTTTTATGTTTGAGTTGCTTGAGACGTTAATATCAATGAATAAGTCACTAGTTTTACTTTGTAATGTTGTATTATATTTATATAGTATGTTGGAATTTTTTTAAATTTCTTCCTATGTATGTGAAAACTAATTTTTGGTTATTCATACATTCCTTGGGACAAATTTAATCTAAATAGCTCGAGTTGAGATACTTTAACAGCCGAAAGACATATACATAAGCATACTTATATTTGCATGAAGAGTAAGAAATGCATTTCTTCGTGAAAATAGGTTAGATATATTAGTTTTTAATATGTGTGTACCTATTAGTACAACCTCATCGTGATATAAGATCCAATATAATTGACTAATTTGATGAGATTAAAGGGATAAAATATATCATCACATAACTATGTCACACAAATGTGTGTCTATATATATATATGTGTGTGTAACATCCTGAAATTTCTAATAATTAAATAATTAATATATAATATTTATGGTATAGAATATAAAATATAGAAAATTATAGTGTTTTTGAATAGTTGAGATTTTGTAGGAATATTGTTATTGTTAATATTTAAATAGATATGTAGAGTTAGATTCGGTCAACAAAAAAAGGGGGTTAGATTAACTAAATGCATGATTGTAGGATTGATTATAAAATAGGTATTTTTACAAATATTATAAGAAAAACATTTGAATAATATAAAATTGAATTAGTCAAAAGATATATTTTTTTAGGGTTGAGACTCATCTATATATAAATATATTAGAGGGCGTTCCTAACAGAAAGAAAAATTAGAATTAGAGAGGATTAGGGTTTTCTATTTTTCGTAGCTTTTTCGGAGTAGACGCGTGGACTTGAGGTAACCAATATTAATTTACTTCATATGCTGTTTTGGAACATAAGTGTTTTAAATTGTATTTTTATCGTATAAACTTGATTTATGAAATGTTATTTTGATTGTATAAAATTCCGATGAAGTGGGAAGTATGCTAACTTGTTTTCTATTATAAAAACTCGCATGTACATGTGTATTTGTTACGTTTATATATACGGCGATTTGTTATGACTATTGTATACGATGATTTGTTATGAATATTGTTGTGATGGAGATTTGGGTGGGTTGTGGAGAATTTTGTTTGGAAGCCCGCGCGGCAAGCCTCTACTACTGATCCTAGTAGTTGGCACCTTGTCAGGCCCATTCTCTATTCCTTACCCCTGATCAGGGTTTGGAAATAGGCGCTTGGGTAAGACACCTCTTGAACCTAGACCCAGGTGGGAGGTAAGAGAGGGGACCGACACCTGAAGTGAGTGGTATAATCTAAGTGGGGTTATAAAGCATGAATGGTTCGGATCCACATCTGGGAGTTATACGGAGGAGATCAGATGGGGGTTATGAAATTGTTTGGAATTGTTTTGGTTTGGAAAGAAATTGTTTTGAATTGTTTTGGTTTGAAAATTTCTCTATTAAATTTATAATGCACTGCTTCATTGGCTTATATTTCATACCTGCATATTTTGTAAAGTGATATTGGTTACAGGGGGATACTGACCCCAAGTATACTTTTTCTTTGTTGTATTACTATTTGTTTTAGGTGAGTATTACTGTAGAGGTGATCGCGAATGGAAGGAGCTAGAGCTATAGTTCTCCAAACGGTGTTATGTCGCAGGATTAATTATGTTGCCACATTAGTTGCATTTCATTTTTTTTTTTTTTTTTTTTTGTTCATTCCTAGTTTGATTACTTATTTATTATTTTGATTTTATTTTTGTTATGAGGATTTTTGAATGATGTTTTCGTCAATTTTTTGGATTGATTATTTTCCGTTTGGGAATTGATTTATTTTGATATTGTTATTGAGACTATGAAATTTATTTCATTTGTTTAAAATATTTTTTTAAATTGAATTTCGTCGTCATTTATGAAACCTGTGACGGGCCTGTGGGTTGGGATTTGTCCTATTGTGTGTTTGTGCCCTGAGCAACGTCTTATTTTTCTTGTTTTTTAGAGGAAAATATGTTTTGAAAATCAGGTTGTTACAATATATATATATATTAATCTAAAAAAATTTGGCGCAATCCACACTTTTATCGTTTCCAATTTTATCTAACAAGCACCACCACCAGTTGAAAAACTCTAACAGCCAAATGACACAAACATGCATACTTATATTTGCATGAAAAGTAAGAAAGACATTTGTTCATTAAAATAAAAGTGTGTGTGTGTGTGTGTATAGACACACATCATTCGCTTAATGTGAGGTGATTAAGATCCAATATAATTGACTAATTTGATGGGATTTAAAGAAGTATATTATGTTATTTAATTATAGCATATGCATGTCAGATGATTACTCTAAAATATGAAAGTAACTTTTTTATTCCAAAAAAAATAGTTTGAAAAAAAGCGATGCATAAAATAATTTTGAAGTGATTTATTTGTCTTCTTTGGTCTCTCAAAATTAATTATTTGTATTTCATTTTTAAGAATAGAAGGTTATTGTATGTGTATGTATCGATTAAGAATTCCTAATGCAACAAACAATTGCCCACCTTAGTTGTACTATATAAATGTCGTCTGTGATTTGCATAATCACCAAGAAAAGTCGGATCAATAATGTGCTCTAAGAAATTTTGTTTGCTCCCTCTTGGGGTGGTGTTTCTTATCACCTCAAGCTTTTCATATCATTCTAAGGCTGATCAAATGACTTATAAGATGCGTCCATTTGGGAATCCAAAGACAGTGAAAACGTCATCACATGATCATCATTCCCTACCCATCCACAGTCGCCCGATTCTAGACTCATATGCTGAAAATGTACATGTTCAAAAGAAAGAGCAATTACAAGATCTTGAACGTCTCAATCCGTCCCATCCGGACCGCTTGCGCCCACTCAAAACAATCAATCGTAACCGGCTCAGCCTTAATTTGGATCCACCTTCGCCTATAACATATGACTCATCAAATGCTATTCCAATTTCAAGCTCATTTGTTGATAATTCAAGGGCAGAGAAAGAGTCACCACAAGATCACCACACTCTACCCATTGACAATCTCCCAATACTAGACTCATATACTAAAAATTTACCTCATGCTTGTCACTATCCGCTACCAAAAGATCCTTCTAAGGTACAACCACCATATTGTAAACACTTTCCAGTAGTATCATCTGCTGAAATTCCGATGATTGAAGGGCAGCCTAGTCACAATCTAAAAGATCATGAGGAAACCGCAAATTGAAGCAAAACGAAACTTTTTTACAAGCACACTTTTAAAATCCACCTATAAAAACAATAAACTATCCTAAAAAGTGTTAAGTCTTTCGCTATTATGAAAAAGAGATAATCTTATCTCTCTACTACTATTATACTAAAGTATTTGATTATTTCATGTTTTCCTATTTGCCTTGTTGTTTTATGTATGATCACTATAAAAAAACTCATTGTAAGGTGGCGTTTATTTTAAAACACATACCGGCGTTTATAAAAGTCGGAAGGACAGTACGACGTTTTTTACAAACGGCGAGAAATTCAACGTGGCAAAGCGATTTTGCAGCATTTATACAAACATTGTATTGTTAGACAAAACACCAGACATTTTGGTGCGTTTGTTACCCACGTTTTCAACCACCATCAAACACTGCTCAAAATGATGGAGAAAAATTTCAAATTTTAAACACTTCCGTATTTTGTAACGGCTGGAAAGTAAAATATTATTAAAATGAACATAGTGGCGTTTAAAAACCTCTGTTATGTATTATATTTAATTATTCTTTTTGGCAGTTATATAAACCATCACTAAGTACAAAGTATTTAGTTAAAAAACTTCTATTTAGCGTTTTTATTTAACAATTTTCGTTAAATAAAAGAGCTAAATAGAAGATTATATCATTAATGTATCATTAATAGTGTTTAAAATAAACAATTAAGGAAGAATCTTCTAGACCTCTGCAACAAAAAAATTAATTAATAATTAAAGATTATTAGAGATTAAACAACAAGAACAAAATAAACGAAAAAGCTTATTAAGACATGAGAAAACGCCCCTATGTTTTTCCATATTTTTTATATAACTTAATATTTTTCATGGGTTATATTGACCGTAACCGCGACAAATAATTATTGAGCCTTTCATATGGACCTTGAGATATCCATTTTCCAAGAAGGGCGAAGACTAAAAAATGATACATAACTATTGTCTAAGGAACAAAAATAATCCTACTTCCGGTCCTAAATATAAGATATAATTGACTGTTTTTTGGAGAGGTTAAAGTTGTGAAATAGGCTATTAAATCATGACATATTTTATTTATTTTTAGATTATTCATTAGTTTATAGGTAAAATAAACTAGTCTAAGGGGAAAAATTAGGTAAATCAATTTATAATTAACTTATTTTGCTTTTTTACAGGATTTTCTAAAAAAGTCAACTAGGTCTTATATTTAGGACCGGAGGGAGTACATAATTATTCCAAGGTACAAAAATGATACCCGACTTTTACCATGTGATCAAAAATGATATTTTCACTAATATGAAAATAATATTAGACATGAAAAGTCCAAAATGCCCTTATAAAAGTTTATTTAATTATAAGGGCATTTTGGACGTTTCATGTCTAATATTATTGTCATATTAGTGAAAATACCATTTTTGATCACATGGTAAAAGTTAGGTAACATTTTTGTACCTTGGAATAGTTATTTACTATTTGTGTTACTTGACTAATAGTTATGTATCATTTTTGGGTCTTCATCCTTCCAAAAAAATAATAATTCTCACTCCATGAAAGGGTTGAAAAATCCTACACAAAATAAACTAATTACTCATAACCATAAAAAAAACCATTAAAATGATCCCAGAACCAGCCACAAATTTTCTGAGTTTTAAGCAAGAGAAAAAAGACAAACCATATGGAAAGAGAGAAAACCACTAAACAATCTTAAAATCTGTAAGCATTTCTATCTTCTCTAAGACCTAAATCTCTGTCTCAAGCTTTATTGCTCAGCTATTCAGTCACTCTCTTTTTACAATCTGATTCACCGATCTGATTTGTTAGAAGACATAGCTGAAGGGGATGAGGATCGTGTCTCTCTTCAACCATCAGCCCCCTCTCGCTACTCACTAGAGTTCTTCAACTTCACCGATTGTATTTGTTTCTTCAATAATTTAGATAGTGAGGTGTAGTGTAAATTTTCAACTGGTTAGGTGAGTAAACAGAGTCATCTTATCATGATATTCTTCCGTACCATTTCTGCACGTTGCTTCTCCTTTCATTTCTGACCTTCGCGAGTTGAGTGTGGAGGACGAAAAGGGTTTCCTATTTGGGGTTGAATAATCCAATAAAAATCATGTTTAGGTTTTGGTTTTGAAGTTTTAGGAAAGTTTTGAGTGTTCATTTGAGTTTTGATTGTATTTCTTTAAAAACCTAAATTTTGGTGCTTCTAATTAACTTCATGGGTGACGATTTCTTGATGGTATTAGCAGGTGGTGTTGCATTTTATGGCTGTCTTGATATTGTTCTGCATTTTATGGTTGTTTTGAAGGTGTTTGTGAAAAAGTCTAAGAGCTAGATTTGAAGTTTTTGTGAAGTTGGGTAAAACCCTAAGTCTTGGGAATTTGTTAAGGATTTCTCATTTTTATTGTGTTTTACATATGGTGCAGTGGTAGTGTTTAAACTTGTGTTGTTTGAGATTGTTAAGTTGTTAGTAAAGTTGTATGTTGATTATATAGGAGTAATAATTGAAGCATGATTTGAGGTTTGTTGTGGTACATAAATTCTATGGTTTCACTGATTTTATTCTGCTGCTGTCATGAGTAAAGAAATAGAGTTAAGTTGTGATGCTTGTGTATTTTAATTATGGGTGTTGCTGAAATGGTGCATGGATGCCTGTTGACATATTTTCCTCATGCCTAATTGTTATGGCCGATTGGTCTTAGGGAAGAAAGAAATAAATTGCAATTTGTAAGTGAGATTTATGATTTTTCTGCACTGCTGAACTGATATTAGAAATTGGATTTATTTAGCCAAAAATGCTATATGGTTTGGAGCATTAAATTGATTTGCATGATGGATTGTTGTTCTTGCATAAAAATATTTATTTGAGCTGAATCTAACTTATGCATGTTTGATTTGTGAGCTGGATACTTTATGCTTTAAAGTGTTCTCTTTGTTTTGTCAGATTAAGTTTGATTTTGGTGTTTTGGTTGGAATAAAATATGTGTGAAAGATCACTTTTGGTTTCCTTACTGTTGTACAACCCATTTCTGTTTTGGAGTGTATTTCCAATGATGATTAAATTCATATGCATGAACTAATATTGATGCTTACAAATGTGTTAGAATCTTAAGTTTTGATGAAGACTAAAATATGAGAGAATGAATCAAGTACTTAGAAAGCAATAGGTTAACATAGAATCCCAAGTAAGAGTGCAACCGGATGTGGATTTACTTCCGGATAGACTAGGACTAGCTCTCGCGGATGAATGACTCATCCCCCAGCGACAGCAAGTAATTCACTAGGGAAATAACTTAGTCCAGAAGCACTAGATATACAAAACCTTAAGACTAAGCCAGGATTCAACCGGAAGTGAAATTGCTTCCTGTTATATTTAGACTAGCGCTGGCTGTTGGAATAGGTAACACTGAGTGTCAGTGAACATAAGCCACGTCTAGTAGAATTGCTTCCGATTGCTTAGTGACTAGCGCTGGCTGTTGGATTGAAGGACACTGAGCGAGAGTGAGTAAAAGTGAATATAACCCTTCATCCAGTAGTAGTGCTTCCGGATGTGGAAGTGCTTCCAGATGCAAGAAAGGCTCCTTAGACTAAATGAACTCCCACTGCATGTGATTAAGTGTTGTTATACTACACATCCCATAGCTTAAGAAAATGACACACTAAGTCACTTGGGAAGACTTAAGAGTTAGAGTAACATAACGAGACTCACGCTGACTATTGGATTAGACATCCCCTAGCGTCAGTAGACAATACACTAAGTCAGAACATAGTCTTAGTAAGATTGCTTCCCATAGCAGACAAGCCTCCCACAGCATGTATAGTTCTTACTACTACACTTGATTATATATATTACTCTGGTGGGACTAACAAGTGTGTGCAGAACTTAGTTGTACTTCCGGATGGAAATGAGCTTCCGGATGAAAATACTCTTGGCACTGAGATTCATAGACTAACACTTGCAGAGCAAGATTGCCACTTCTGGATGAACGATGAAGCAAGAGTACAAGAGCCAACGTCACACACTCAGAAGTCAGAATGCTTTTATCAGAGCAGAGTTGTCAGAGTTGCTTTTCAGAGATAAAGCAAGTCAACCCTGCTAAGCATTAATGAAGATGTACCTCTCAACGGTAACATGGGATTAACGGCTATATTCAAACGGACATATCCTATCTGCCGCCCAAGCCTGAATGTTGAGGCCGAGTATAAAAGGAACATCTACATTCAGAAGAGAGGTTGGACGAACAGAGCATATTATCTGAGAAACTATATTCTACATTCCTCTCATCTTCAACTCTCAGATCTAGATTTGTAACATTATTAGAGAGTAATTCATTTGTACTTAAGTGAGTAACATCATCTATTCTTAGAGAGAATCATTTGTACTTAAGTGCTTATCACAATCAGTTCATAGAGTGAACATATTATCAAATCCTCTAATTGATAGAGGCTGCTCTAAAGCTTGTGCTTGAAGAACAGAATTATTATCTTACAAAAGTGAGGGGGAGCATTTAGAGGTTTTCTAAATCTCCATAGGTTGCAAGTTAGCCCGCAAAACTTGTGGTTGTAAGGTTGCAGGTGATCCCATTGTAAAACCTGTGGTTGTAAGGTTTGCAGGTGAGCCCGTTGCAAAACCTGTGGGTTGTTAGGTGAACCCGTGTTCGTAAAACCTATAGTGTAAAGGCTTTCTTGTGCCTGGTTCAAACAAGAGGTTTAGTGGATTGAAAATCTCAGGTGGAGCCTGGGGACTGGATGTAGGTCTGGAAGTGACCGAACCAGGATAAACTCGTGTGTGCTCATTCTGGTTGTTTTAATCTACACATCAAGCACCACACCACTAGATACTCACTTGTGCTTGGGGTAATACATCGTCACACTCATCAAGCACAAGGAGTAAAGTTTTAAAAGGGAGAATTTTTATAAGTTTTATTCTGCCACCCAATTCACCCCCCCCCCTCTTGGGTGACAGCCACGCATTTCAAAATGCACATGTCAAATTTTTGATGCTTTGAGATTATTATTGATTTTGCCTTGTTTGGCATTTGATGTGTTCATAAATCTGTTTTCTCTCTCAATTATCTAATTTTCTGTTTTGGAATAAGTTTTATATGAGAATTGGTAGGAGCTATTGTATAAATGAATATGTTACTGTTATGTTTCCATTGGTGCAGTGAAATGATGATCTTGGAAATTTACATTATGACTCATGTAATAACCAAACCGGTTCAAACATGGGAAAAATCGCTGCTTCTCCATTTTATTATGAATCGTGATCTATTGCTTCAATTTCTTTACATTGATTGAATTGAGCATAAACAAGAATGTGTCACATGTATGTGATTTATGGCAGAGTCTTTGTATTGTATGCTTGCACATAAGATTAAATTAAGGAAAGGAAATATGTTTTAATTCCTTCCTAAGATATGACTGAAATGGTTTTAATGAAGCTTTTTGTTCTTATTGAACGATTGTTTATGTTGGAGGTTTGGTTTTAGCGTGTGAAGCAAAATTTGAATTGGCTTAATTGTCTCCTTGTTATGTATGATAAACATTGTTGCTGTTTGGTTAGAGTTTTTTTTTAAGTGAAATAATATGGTGTGACTAACTAGATGATTGTAAGGAGTACACTTGAATGATGTGGTTTTCTTGAATTGAAGTTGATGATTTTGAAATTCATGAGACTTATGATTTGAATTGGTTAAAGGATTTACAGTAAGAAAAATGGGATAATGGGTAGTGATATAGGATACGAGAGAGACGTCAAAGCATTATAAATTGGAAATGATATTAATTTATCATTATGTGTCATATCATTATAGGAGTATATAGTGGTGATGACACTTGAAGAAAAATCTACAAGAAATGGTAAGGAAGAGCAACAGAATGCTAAGGGCGACAGGTAATCACACTTAACCTTGCTATAACAATGAGGGTGACGTTAGCTGGGATTTTCTTAAAATACTTTCTCACCCTCTATATATATATTATCTTTGAAAAGTTATTTTCATACAAAACAGGCTATCGGGTGCCTTTCAAACACGATTATTTTGGTATAAAGAAAATTGTTACTTGCTTTATATGTGCTTTATATTTAAAAGGTATTCTGGTTGGTGGTGGATTGTTGCAGGATAAGTGTAAGAGAGTTATATAGTATATGTTAGGGATAGTGATAGTTAGAAAAGGGAAGGACTTGAATAGTGAGATGGAGATATGAAAGAGAATGATAAAGTGTATGATATTGATATTGAATTTGAGATACTGTATGAGATTGAAATGGATGGATGAGGATGAATATTGTGAGCGTTGCATGACACTGAGATATTGATGTACCATCGCGCGATAATAATTGTCGATTGGCCGATCGACAGTTATTTGTACGGATCCTTTTCGGATTGATTGGATCGGGGATCATAGGTCAACTTATTGAGAGAAGTGACCTACGGTTGTTAAGGCATTTTAGAGCCCAACCGCCCTTACGGTTGTTAAGGCATTTGAGAGCCCAACCGTTCCCATTCAGCAATGGAAAACAGAATTGGGGTTCCCTCTCTGGGGATTGTCAGCGAGGGAAATTTGCCCCCTCATCATAGAGAGGGGCACAGTGTCAAATCATATAGAGAAGATTAGATGCTTGAATGCCCCGTGATGGCACAATGCATCTATAGGTGAGTGCGAGAGTTATGGTAGCATCATTAGATTGGAGACTGGGAGAGGATATTTAGTTAATGTGGAGTTGATGGAGGGATTTGAGTGATGAATGGAGCAGATTTGACATGGATATATATATATATATATATATATATATATATATATATATATATATATATATATATATATATATATATATATATATATATATATATATATATATATATTACTGGTTTTAAAATGAGGTACCCTTTAGACGCCCTCGCTACCGCACATCTCACTGTTATAGTGAGTTAAGCGGTGACTACTGGGACAAATTGTCACATCCCACGATTACTGACATTTTTGCAGGTATTCATGCACAGGCGCAAGCATCAGGAAAGGGAATTAGGTTGTAGAGGTTATTTAATTTGTGTAGAAATGTATATTGCCAATTTATAGGGCTACATTCGCTTCCGCATGTTTTCTGATGAAAATGAAAAATAGATTCAGTGATGTTTATTATGGATTGTAATATAAGCATAGTGCTTTTCTAACTATGATAGGTTTGTAATAATATGGAAAGTCTTTTCTATCATAGTTAGATAATTAATAATGATTGATATTAGTTGCTTCTTTTCTAACCATGTTAGGTGGACCTTTTCTAACATGGTTAGCTATTAATTATCCATGATAGTGTTCAGGTGGTATTAGGAAATTCTTTTCTATCATGGATAGTATTTAACTTTTAGTAAATTCTTTTTCTAACTATGATAGACATTGTTATTATGGAAATCCTTTTTCTATCATAGTTAGGAAAGAGATTATTGAATTAAAAGAGATTATTGAATTAAAAGAGATTATAGAATTAAAATTGGATATCATTAGTTAATTAGGGATTAAGTAACAGTATGTTACAATTACTACAATTACAATTAATACAAATTGGTTATTTCAGGTGATAGCTTCCTACTTATGTATATCACAAGCTTTTCGCTTAATACATATTAATAAAACAAAATTAAATTACAACAACCTATTTATTTCTAGCATTCATAAGGCCTAGAAAGCTTCCTACTACTCAACCTAGGCTTCTTCCTGCATCTCTGAAAACATTTTGAAAAACGGGTGAGATTCAAAGAATCCCAATAGCAATTTATTTCATTCACATATCTTTTTAAAACATTTTGAAAACAGGTTATAGCATTTATTTTATTCATATATCTTTTAAACCTGCTCAGATAATGATAGTGACGCTACCTGTTAGTGTCATACTACCTGTTAGTATAACACTCATACAGAGCCTCTACCTTAACAATATATTTGTTACAGGTAGAATATTTTATTGCATGTGCCTATTGCACCACCAACTACTACTAGCAATATTTTTGCCGTTCATAGTAAGCAACACTTGCAGGGATTTTCTAGGAAAAATAAATTCAACAATATGGCATGGGGGGAGCGACCCTCCTCATGCCTGGAGTACTCCACCAAAATATAAATGCAGAAATAAACTCTATCAAAATCTGAAGCAGTAATTGATTTATAATCATTTATAGCATGCTATTTGTTTATGACTGAAATAACCCGCTACCTGGGCTCCAGCCAATTCTTCTTCAGCAATACATCATGAACTTTCCTCTTTCCTTCACAATGTCTTGAGAAATATATAATACATTCCTTTCCTATTATTATAGTCATGTAATAATAGTAAGTTAATAATAATATAGGTTAAATAGCGTCTCTCTTGTTCTATAAGCCTACCATTTTCCCCTTTTTCTTAATTCAAATACCCTATACAACCATTTCAAACTTAAAATTCGCCACATAAACATTCATAAGTTATTGACAGCTTAATACAACTTCACAATTCCAAAAACAATGATCCAATAAATACCAACTTCACTGTACAACCAACAACGACTTTAAACACTATCACCTTACATACAATGAATTCCATAAACTTAGTTGTTTATACGATCCATATCTTCAATCATGCCATTAAATACAAGAATTTATAATCAACAATTTAATTCACTAATAATTGCCATAACAAATCGCTTACAATTGATAAATAATCAAGACACTTCCAAATTTGAACGTATACCATTCCTAACTATCTTTATATAATATACACGAAAACAACATTGATTGTGTGTGTGTATAATCAATTATCAATTTCAGCATAAGAATAATATAAACAACCAGTACAAGGCTCTCACTTTAGGTTTATATAACACACCCCAAAGATACAATGATCCAAAAATAATTCCCAATAACATTAGCTATAATTATTAATCAACAAAGAAAACTTCCTAAATTTATGACAAAAGAGGACATTTTCCAATACTCATGCAAGATACATTCATATGGTTTAATTAACCCAATCACTCATGACCATCAATTAAGGAAATTAAAGGAAGAAATAAAATTATCTAAAACAGAATACAACTACACAACCTAAAATTCAACATGCATTTAGATTCATGAACTCAGCCTGTTCATAATAAACCAAACAATAGAAAGAGGCCAACAATTGATCTAACAACACAGTGTCATCGAAAAGAGAGATATCAAGAAAAGAAAAGAAGGAAAATCAGAAACTTAAAGGCTCACAATAATTTAACATATATACTTCTAGAAGATTTCAATAACTTAACATATATACTTCTAGAAGATTTCAATCCTTCATGTATACACTTAACTCATCAATTGTACACACTCACAACCACGAATGAATCGAACAGAAGAAGAAAAAAATAGAAATTAGAAATCTATCCAAAATTATATCAAGTCTAAGCATTTCATTTAACTGTTGATTTTACCCATAATCCCAACCTCTAATCCAACACTCCCTCTCAAAATCAATTAAATGGAAGAAACTATAGATAGAAACTGAAAGAGCAAACTCACCCTAAGCCACCTTCACCAGAATCATCAATAAAAGTGGCGAAGCTGTTTGAAGAAATGAAGAGGAGGTAGAGAACGAGAGAAAAAAAAGAGTTGGAGGCTAGGGCCAGCTATGAGAATTGGGAATGAAGGAGGGGGAGTCATTTTTTTTTTAGAAAGAGAGCGTGAAACATGATATGAAGAAAAGACATGTTTAAAAATTAGGGTTTCTTTGTGAATTAATTACCTTATGTCCTCCTTTATAAGTTTTATTACTTTTCAATTTAATTCTAAAAAGAAAGATGAACTTAAAAAGAAATATATCAATTCAATTATTTTCCTCACCCCATTATGTTGTTTTTTTTTACCATATCATTATGTTATTTAAGACTCAAGTATTTTACATAAATTCCTCAATCTAAAATTTACTCTCTAACCATTTTGTTTTCCTTGACTTCCAAGGAAAATAGATACTTAATTTCTTAAAAAAACACATTTATTATCAAAATTTACTTATAATTATTTTTGATTTATTATAGACACCTATGAAGTTCTGAATTACTTATTATTATCTCTAATCCAATTTTTGGGGTGTTACACATTCCATCATGATCAATTCCGATTGTTATATTCTCAGACCTGCAATTCTTATAAGTTTGTAATTAGATTTAATCCAATCATAAAATACACACACACACAATATGATGTGTGTGTGTGTGTGTGTATAATAATAATAATAATAAGTTATGTGTGTGTGTATTATACTCCCTCCGGTCCTAAATATAAGACCTAAATGACTTTTTTGGAAAATCCTAAAAAGGCAAAAAATAAGTTAATTATAAATTGATCTACTTAATTTTTTCCCTTAAATTAGTTTATTTTACCTATAAACTAATGAATTATCTAAAAATATATTAAATATGTCATCATTTAATAACATATTTCGCAACCTTAATCTCTCCAAAAAAATTCATCTATGTCCTATATTTAGGACCGGAGGTAGTATTGTTTATTGATAACATTAATTTTTTGTACTAAATTGATTAACATTAAATACTCAATAATAAAAGGGAGATATACAATCATTTTCTTGTATAAAGTGGATTTAAGAATGATATGAAAAATCAAAACAAATAAAAAAATAAAGTATTACGTGACCAACAGAACTTCAATATTTTGCTTAATTGCTGGTGTGGCTCCGTCCCTAATACCTAAAATCAAATAAAAACATACATAGGACCCACTTCCATGCACGTAAACCCTAATCCTAACCCTATATTGATAAAGGCATGCAAGAAACGTAATGATCAATTTGTCTTCTTTCTTGGTTTCACACAACTTTAACCCAACTTTTCTTTCAGGGTTAGGAATGTTTAGGTTTAATTCCTTTTTTCCAAGCAAATACAGACACGGATGAGCCAATAGAATATATCAATGGGTGCGTGTGGTTATAAATATTGCTTCTTTAATTTGCTGCGTGAAAGTGACAAATTGATTAAAAGATAATCTATAATTAACATTTTTGCTAAATGACAAATGTTGAAAATTATGAAGACACTGTTTTGGGCGATACCTTCTTCAACACTCACCTTCCTCTCAATTATGGTAGTCAAATATGGAACTTTTTGTTCTTATATCATTAAGTACTCCCTCCATCTAATAATATAAGTCCAATTTAACTAGATAAACGATTCCCAAAAATCAGTTAAATTTAGGTAAAAAGAAAATGATTTTGTAGAAAACAAAATTTGTTTCTAAAAATTGCCTCATTTAAAAGGGAAGAAAGAGAATGTATAGGGCATAAATGATGTATTTTGTTTCTAAGAATGCCCTCATTTAAAAATGAGGTAAAAATTCATTTATTATATTGACAAGTTCAAACATATACTTATATTTTGGGACAAGGTTATTCAAAAACTTGGACTTAATTATAGGATCTAGAGGTATATAATTCTCTCTATTTGTCCGAAAATTCCATGTGTAAGCAAAGTATTCACTTTTCAACTTCCATCATCCAGCAAGTTATAGATGATTAATATAATGACTGATCAATTATTGGTTAGAAATGGTAAATGTTCACGCCCAAATCACTAGGTAGCCACATTTAAATTCTTGCTTCAGAAGAAGCTCGATCTATTTTTTTGGTCGAAAGAAACTCGATCTTGTTAATTTTAGATAATTGAGGATATCTTTACTCGTCAAGGAAAGGATTTATTTGTTCTAAAAATTATATCATGACGACATACAAAACGGTTAAAATTTCAACATAATCCATATATGACAAATCTAAATTTAAATCATCAGCAGTGTACAGATTAAAATCAAAACTAAAAATAAATTTAATGATTAAAATAAGACAAAATATGAGAAATAGAGTAAGAAACCTAAATCAAAATACAAGATAATAAAGAAAAATAAATAAAATACTGATGGATAAAAGAAAATCCTGAAATATTAATTACAAAAAACTAAATAGAATATACTCCCTCCGGTCCCTAATGTAAGAGCTAGCCGTCAAAAAAACGCTTCTTAAGAAAACATGTGAATGTTAGTTGGGTGTCTGGAGTTAATGTTTCTTTTCCAAAATTGCTCATATTTATTATGGTACTTTTAAGAGAGAGAAATACATAAGCATTAATAAATATGAAAGAGAGTTAGGGGTAAAGTAGGAAAAAATGCATTAAATGAGGAGGGAATGTGGGGTGAGCTCTTACATTAGGGACTAAAACCATTCAAATTTTGGGCTCTTACATTAGGGACCGGAGGGAGTAGCTAACAAAAAAGTTAAAATAAGTTTAAAATACATGTGATCGAATACACTTTAGCATTGGAAATATATATATAGTGAAAACTTCATGAAATGAAAATTTAAAAAAAAAAAAAGACTGCCCGTTTGTTTTAAAATAATTCATAGAGGAAAATAGAATTGGAAAGGGCATATGGTAATTTTCACATATTTTTTAGCCCACAAACTTTACTTTAATCATTTCCTCTACTTTCCATCTTTTACCTCTTACACTCATTTCCAATTTCATTTCCATCATCTCAATTATTCCATCCATCTCAGTTTGAGATGGATGAAATAATTGAGATGATGAACATGGAATCGGAAATGAGTATAAGAGGTAAAAAAATGAGAAATAGATGTAATGATGTGATGTAATGTTTATGGGAGGAAAAATTTGAGATAAAGAGAAAAAGTTTGTGGGCCTTAGAATTCCATTTTTCCAATTCTTGCAAAAAAAAAGCCAATTCAAATTTTCTTGGCAAATAACAGTAACTAAGATCATAAGAATCTTCTAACAATGAATGTGATTTATAAAAAATTTGGTAGTGAAATAAAAACCAATTTGCTTCTGATGACTCATTAATAGTCATGGCCGCATTTGTAATAGCACCACTAAACTAGATAACCCATTTCTGCGGATATATATACATGGAGAAAAATAAAAGTAATAATTCAAATTTTTATAAAAAAGTTGTGTTAATAGTATTTTGAATATTTTGTCCTACTTGAATAATTCAAATGCATAAAAAATATTGCTACTTGTTCAATATAAACTGTCGTATGAATTAGCCTCCCGTGTACTCTAACTAATTTATAATTATTTTGATGATATTATTGGTAATTCAGGTTCCTCTTTTTCATTTCACATCCTGTGCTTCTTTTGGTTTGGATGATAGATGCACAACTAATTATAATCACAACAATCTTCGTGTTCATTGTGGTCACCGTATAATTTGAAAAGCCTACTTTGATTTTTTTCTTCTTCCGTACATGCTGAAGATAGGATGATAATGATAAGATCAAGCCAGATTGTATAAGGGATAAATACCAATAACATTTATTATATAATTATATATTTAGTTGTTTCAAATTTGAGTGCGTAATATATACCGATGAGATCATCTTCTCAATGACATTACACTTTAATTTATGCATTTATCTCGCACGTAAATGGAAGGCCGGGATATCAATGGCATGGTTTCTTATATATATTGCAATCTTATTACCTTTGATTATTCATATATGATATCAGATTTAAATAATTAGTTTATGATGATTAAAAAGATAGTCAAGCTAATTACTCCGGTGTTTATTGTTGTTTTTTTTTGGCCAATTATTGTTGTTGAATATATGCACGCATTAGAACAATATACTGATAAAAAACGTATAACTGATGGATACAATTCTTTTATATATGTGAGTGTAATTAAAAGCAATACTTTTAAAAAGTATCAAAACAGCATAGGAGATAGGAGATAAAGTCAATAAGTTTGTGTGTGTGTATTACCAAAAGAAACTCTTGGTACGGCTTCTATATTTATCATTAATTGATAGTATTTTTTATCAAATGGTAAAAAAATTAGCAAAATCAAAGAATATGAAAATGTCAAACGTTCAAATTCCACGAATAAAATATCTAGCTGTATTTTACTTTTCTTTCTTGATAGATGTGTCTGTGCGAGTTGCGAGTGGAGCGAGGTCAAAAAAACAAAGTCTGCGTGTATTGATTTTAGCTGAATAGCTGTCCATTTAAGGATCTTCTCTGTTGTTTCCTCTGCGATCTTATTGGCTCCTTTCTAAATTTGTCTCTTATATATTTGCGTCAAAAGTTGAAAACTTGCATGTCGTGCATGATATGTAAGTAGACATACATGCATACTACACATACATACATAATTTCAGCCACATTCTGGCGAAATAAAAATAATTTCACCCACATTTAGGAGTTTGTCTTAATAAAAGGGAATTCACTGTCTATATATCCGTTAAAATATGTGAGAATATCTCATATTCAAAGCACACAATCAATAAAGGAGTTTACGTGAAACATGAGTGTTTTTGGATAAGGAGCTTGGCACCCAAACTTAAACTTGATTACAGTTTCTATGAAATAAATAAGAACAAACAAAGGCGTGATAAACAACTCAAATTTGGAGTTAAAAATTTTGAAACATTCAGCTTACCCAAAACTGGGTTACTATAACCTCAATTCGATCCGCAAAGTGGATTATTCTCTCACAAAAACTGTGAGAAGGAAAGTTAGATATTACAATGATTACAGTGAGTGACAACGGTACATTCATATTTATCGTGTGACAAGAGCATCATTATGAAAGGTAGAATGTCACTTTTATAATTGTTTCTCAGTAATTCACTAATCAACAATAATGACTTATTTAATTTCCAATCAAATCACTCAACAGTAATCAGATAATGATGCTGGTTTGTCAACTCTATCTTTTCCTGTAGGCCATCAAATTACACAATCGAACGATTTGATCCAACGAGAGAGAGCGGTTCCAATTAAATATTTTCAACACTCAAATAACAGGATATTGAGAAAAAATATAACTAATTCATTCATTCATCTTCAAATAGATGGATTCCAATGTTTTTACACCCTCCCTTCTTAAATATAAAAGCTCATTTAAAAATTGAGTTTGTTCCTAAATATAAGACTTAATCTAAAATTTGTCATTTATTCCTAAATTACCCCTGTATAAAAACCAGCCTTGACTCCTTTGCGTCAACTTGAAGCAATTATGCATAAATGAAGCTTGCAAACAACTCTACCATGACATATTTTATCTCCGCTAGAAAATTAAGAAGTCATCAATCATAAATACTCCCTCGGTCCTGAATATAAGACTTGTTTACATTTTAATTATATTAAGAATGTTAGTTGGGTTAGTTAAAATAATATAATATAACCTATATGCCCTAAACATTTACCTCTAGCCCTATTTTCTCTCTTATATATCTAATATTGAGGAGCATTAATATGACTAATTTGGAGAAATTAGAAACAAGTTTTATATTTATTACTAAATCCATGACAAATAAATAACAAATTTCGCTCCTGAACTCAGACAACTCAACTGATATTTCCATATTTCCATATTGGCCGCGACAAGTAGCTCCATCGTGATCTCCGGCGACCAAGAACATGGATTGACTATCTAGCACCGTAAAATTTAGCTTCATCGATCTCTGACGTGGTAGTTTCCTCAGATTTATTAACATCTACCACATGGATGTCACAAAAATCAAAATCGATTTAGATATGAAATTAAAGCTTCTCCAAACAACTCCAAATCAACCATCATCAAAGATCTAGATCGATCGGTTCATAACACAGAAATCAAACATATATATTGGGAATTCTGAACTTCATTGACGAAATCCTCACCTCAATCTCTACGATGAAGATGATAATGGTTTCAAGATGAATAGTAAACAATAATGTGGATTCGGATTTGATTCGACCGGGTTGTGTCCATTTTCATATGAATTCTAAAATAGGGGTAGCAACAAATAAAAATAACTAATTTAAAAAGGAAATCATCAATATTTTAGGTGGATAGTAGTAAAAAGGAAAGTGAGATGGATATCAAGTTATCAACACACTCCTGCTCATGTTCAAAGTTCAATAACAATTATTTCAACTACTTTAATTTATTAGAATAATATAATAATCGAATAATTAAAATTGTCTAAAGATCAGAGATTCTTTTATTTCTATCTTTAATTACCCCCTATAAGCGCCATAAAATTTTAAGGAATAAAGTAACTATCATTTCATTGAAAAAAAAAAGACAATTTAGAATAAAGTGGCTAATGTTATATAAATTTTTATAAAGTGACTTCTATTTATGTCCGCAAATTTATTATAAAAAGTCTTATTTTATAAATAATATCAAGTGCTTTGTGACATAAAATACTCCTTTCATTTCAGAATCTTAAGAAAATTGGTACATTCACTTCAAAATTTATGTGCATCTTAAAAATAATTAGTACGTTATTTGGCATCAGATGTTGTCTTGTCAAGCACTAAAATAATAAAAATCATTTTTATACAATCGGACTAAAATAATAAATTGATTTGGTCAAGCACTAAAATAAAAAAAATTATTGTTTTCATCTCTAGCTTATTTATTTTGGGTGGATTTATAGTTATTTTGATGTAAATATGATATGAAATTTGACAAAAAAAAGATATATGAGGGAAGTAGAGAGCAATTGACCGTAACAAAAAATATAGAAAGAATTCTTAGATGCATTTAACTCAGTTACAGAAGTTAATTTGCGGAAATTACCTCAAAAAATCATATAGAAATATCCTAAAAGCACTAAAATACAGCTTCTTGACTTAGGTTTTTTAGGAACACTTTTGGGAAACTCTTAGTTAGGGTTTGATAGTTTTAATAGAGATATAAGTGAAAATTGAAGATTTTGAAGAGATTTAACTTCAATTTCCCTTTGTTTCTCTTCTTATTCTTCTCTCTTCGTATTGAACTTGATGTTATGACTTCCTCCATTTTTAGAATTTGTAATTTTCTTTTTTCCATGAGTGGCTAAACTTTCATTCTAGAAATATTTTGAACATTTTTATGGATTAAGACTTGATACTTCCTCTCTTTTAATATTAAATCATGTATATGTGTATATTTTATCATTCACTTAATGTTTCTTTGTGATTGACCACCATTTATATTGATCTGTTCATATGGGTTTGACTTGAGAGGGCAAAGCCATATGTAAAACTTGGTTTAAATCACATTTGGCTTGAAGTATACATGATAAATGGATTGTTCGCTGGTAAAATAGAGATATTTTTACTAACCTTACATTGTCACATTAGAGTTGGTGTGTAAAGTGGATTTTCAATGTTTGTAACATGAGATTGTGCATTTTAGTGGAAAGTCAAAGTTGATTTTGACTTGGGAGAACTTAATCAAGTGCATATGAACCCTAGACAAACATATATATTCATGAAAAAGATCACTTGAGACAGGGAGTTTTTCATGTCTTATGAAAATACAAAGGGGATAAATAATCTTAAACCCTATTTTTTTGTATAATTCAAAAGAGCAATGGTCTTTAACACTACTATTTAGTTTTAAGGATAGATTTTTACCCCTCAATAAAACACTCAAATATATATATTTTCTCAATTCAACTTAATTAAATTCGCTTAGCCTTTTATTTATTGGAATTTTTGTACAAATCTCTGGGAGAACAATATTTTTTTATACTTCTTACAACCTATGTACTTGTGGATGACGCTATATGGCGAACACCTCCGTGCCTTTCAAATCATCATACTAAATGACCCTTTCACAAACAGTTTCATCAACGGAAGAAATTAACAACATTACATTGCCCAAGATTGATGAATGTTAGAATTTTTTAAAATAATATTTAAACTGAATATTTTTATGGATATTAGGTGCAGAGAACCGCAAAATTCTTAAGTATTTGAAAATAAATTTTGTATGATATTAATTATATAATCTATCTTGTCATAAATTTTATAAGATCACTTTGACTATTACAGATAAATTAAGGATGCAAAATTAATAACTTTGAATTCCTTATAGTTATTGTTTTCCCTCAAAACTAATGTATATTCTAATCGTAAATTAACATACAATTTAACTACATGTGGCATAGTCAAAGTGATTTAAGATTTAGAACTCCCAAGGGATTATTTATGTTTCATGCAGTATATATAGTTAACTACATCTAAAAGAATAAAAGTCTTTACTATTGTCGTTAGTATAATTGTTTTTATGGTTAAACAGCGCTCGATAATCTTGCGTCTATTAACAACAGACTAATTTGAATTCGAGGGGCAAGAGTAGTGTTTTCCACATAAACAGGATTGTGTCATCTCCCAATGAGAGTGTTTCCCGAAATTCGAACACATGTTCTCATTTTCATCGGGGTTGAAACTCACTTACTATCTGAATCAACTACTCACTACTAACATTATGTTGTTATTATATGTATGGTGTGAATGACAAAAAAAGGCTGTTTAAATGTAGAATATATAATTGCAGTTAAAAAATGTATATATATATATATATATATATAGACACACACACTTTGAGCACCTAATATAATTAGCTTAGCCAGCAATAGCTGAATACACACTATGTGTATATAAATTCTTTTTTTACTGATGACTTGTCAGCAGATTATGCGGCTGAGTGAAGAATTTTCTATTTTTTAGTTACATGTACATTTCAAGAATATTATGTCTCAGCATCATTTCTTTCAAAGATTCCTCCTCATGATTTTCCTAGAAAACGTTTTTTTTCTTGACAAACACACTCAATAACATCTTTGCATTTATATTTTAATATCAGGGTTTGACTGAAAAATATTTGTATTTTATAATTGGCAAAGATAACATAATACTTTTTCTATTAATAGAAATTTAAAATCACATCCCAACACAAAGAAATCCAATTAGTACAAGTATGACTTGTATATCTCACACAAGTAAATAAATACTTTCTTTTGAAACTTCAAAAAGAGGGTGTGTCTCGATTTTTCTTGAGATTTCTCTAAGAAAATCATGTGAGCGAAAACATAACCAAAAATAGAGAGAAAAGTGAGCGCCAACATAAAAAATATTGTCAAGTGCAAATATTGATACTGATGCTAAGAAATCATCCCATATTGTAATGAAAACAAAAGAGAGCAATCCTCCTATGCAATATTGTGTTGCGTATTCAAATTAGACATTAAAAGATGATCGAAGGAGAAAAATCTCTCTTAAATCCGTCTCCGTCAATGTAAGGATCAACATCATTATCCATTTGTTTTTTTTAAAAAAATATCTTAAGAAAGAGAATATGTGTTATAAGAGCAAGAATTAACTTTTTCTAGAGATAAAATGCGTTTAATGAATCACTCTAAAGTATTTATATTTATCATTTTCAAAAATATGTATGTGTAATCTAATTACATACATATAAAATATGTTACAATTATATGATTTATTTTTCCCTTTCAGTCCTAACAAAAATAATCAATTTAATTTTATATTTAGTAACTAAAAATGTTAGTATACTAATGAGGTGCGAGTTATTCACTATGAATGAAAAAATAATGATATCTACGAGCCACAATACTTGAAAAGGGGCATGTAAAAATTAGGGCACTGCTGACTGCATACAAGAATTTAAAGCACCTATTGGAAGAAGTAGCAGTAGGTAGGATGTGGTTTATGATCTGACACTCGGGTCTATCTTCAATTAATGTTTTTGACAATATAGCTTTGCCCACGTGTTAGTTTATATATTTACACACACACACTCTATATATATATATATATATATATATATAATTAATGTTTCTACCATTTTATTATTATTATATTATTTACCATCGCTTTCACACCAGCTGGGAATTCTTTTTTCTATGCTATATAAATTCCAAGCCTTTGATCACAATTCACAAAATTCCAATCCAGAGTGTTTGCAATTATGAGTGTGAACAAAGCAGGTGATCACAAAGTCAAAAGTATTCAAGGCTAACATGAGTTTTATTTTCCACCTAGAAAATAGATCTTTCCTTTTTCAAATCTATAATTCATGTAGCATTCATATGGGGATAAATTAAATATAAATATTTAAAGTCACCTTATTGATAGTTTAAATGGTAAAAGTAAGATCAGGCCAAACAAAAATGAGATAGATGGTAAAAGTGGGATTAAATGTGAGTAGACGTTGAAGATTTACACCCTCTTGATATTAAAGAAAATATAAATATTTAATAAATAATATGTGTCTTTATATATGTTACGTATATTAAGTGGACTAACTCATACAAAAAAATGTTTTCATATATATTCAAAAATCTGTGGCCTAAATACTACTACCTCCGGTCCTAAATATAGGACCTAATTGACTTGTTTGGAGAGATTAAAGTTGCTAAATAGTTTATTAAATGATGACATATTTGATATATTTTTAGATTATCCATTAGTTTATAGGTAAAATAAACTATTTTAAGGGAAAAATTAGGTAAATCAATTTATAATTAACTTATTTTGCTTTTTTAAGGATTTTCAAGAAAAAGTCAATTATGTCTTATATTTAGGACCGGACTCCGGAAGGAGTAAAAGAAAATTGCATGCCTAAATAAAATTCCCGCAACACCTTGCAATTTTTTTTCTTTTTGTAAAGGCAAAAAACAAAAATAATTGGACCATAATAATAAGCACATGTAAAAGAATATCGGATGGATATATTACAATAAACTGCATCCAGTTTTCTCTCCTTTTTTTTAATTATTTTATAATTTGCTCCTAAATCTTACATTGAAAACTGGATGATGTGTATTTGACTTGGTGATATTGTAGCTAATTCGAGATAAGATTCAAGCTTCGAGGTATCATCTTTGAAGTTCTTACTGGCGTCTAATTATATATACAACCTATGCCATATAATATCGGATGAATATTTAAAAATCACACTCTCACTTACTTTTGTTCTATAATTTTTTGGCCTGGCAAATTGTTATGCGATCCGAAATACATTATTGAATAGAGAGCCTCAAGTTATAGGACAAAAATTAAGATCTAGCTATACGAGTCTGAAGCAATATAGATATGTGTATACATAGTTTACATACAGATACACTGTGCATGTCTCATGGATTTGATACGGAACAGGTTTACCTGCTCAAAGCTTCAATATCAAATCATAGCCATTAAGGAAGAGTTTAATCACATCCCTTCACTTATGCTTTCAATTCTTCTTTCATTATCATTAATCTTTCACACGACCACAGTTTCCTCCAAATCTCTTGGGTCAGCGGCTCCGCATCGGCCATGCATTTTTTTTGCCTCGGTTCTGATTTAGAACAAATTATTATACAAATATGATGAGTTACATAGTCTAGTGAGCAAAAATGGCGACACCCAGAAGAGAAAATGGAGTGTATGTATATATATATATATATATATAAACAAAAGAAATAATGTTGATATAAACAAAAGGGAATACTGAAAATGATTTGAATTAAGTGGCAATAATGCATTTAAGAAAGAATAACTAAAAGCATAAGCCGAGGGCTGAGATTAACAGCCATGATCTAATACTGATCGAAGCATATATATCGATCGCTCTCTACTATGCATTTTGCTTAGCAGGAAGCCCATTCCATTTGATACAGACACATCTACTATTGGTTGACCTTTTATTTACAGATATTACTATAATTGATGTGCCATTTGAATTATATTATGATTAAATGAGTTATACTTCAATAAGACCCCAACTTGAATTAAACTTCGTATAAATGTAAAAATACTTATGCAATTATGTGATCCAGTAATAATGAGTCTTAAATTTATGCACACACACATGTATAAAAATTAGTATACCAAACACATCAAAGCCATATATGTTCTTTTGGTAAGTCGACAAAATGATGATGTTATTTAGGTTGTCTTTCACTTCAGACTGGTACGTAAACTCATCAATTATTGTCAATGATTATTTTCTGTTGGGAGGTTTTAAATGCTATAAATTACTATCAACAAACATAATCATGATTAATCAAATTTCCAGTAGCGAAAATTCTCAAGAATCTATAAAAGAGAGTGGGATTTTTAGGCATTTTCATCTCATAATGAAGTTGCACTAATCAATACGTAATCTCTATATCTTAGTTATCATTAATTAATTAATAAACATATATATCTTAGTTTCATTCCCTGATTGTGAGTGAATCTCAAAAGAGTAATAAAAACAATAAATATACTTCGTCCATTCCTAAATTCTTAAATATATGACAAGCCTGTTACTAAATAAATATATGAATTATTTCCATTTTTCTTATGTTTTCCTAAAGTTCTCTATTAATACTTATCAATAAAAAAATATATAGGGAGGTTAGAAATAAAGGAATGTGGTTAAGGTGTGTTTATAATGTTAATTGATTTTAAATTTTAAGAAACTTTCAATCTACTAAGTGATTTTAACTAATTTAACTAAAAAACTTAATTTATCAAGTGATTTTAACTATATGGATGGTGCACAACAATTAGTGCCCTCTAGTTTAAAATTTTAACTAATTTAACAATTATTTCTTAAAAACACTTAAATTTAAAATTATTAAATCTAGATAATTCAGATTCAATATGGATGGTGCACAACAATTAGTGCCCTCTAGTTATATATCTTTGTGATAGGTACCAATGCACCATTATAACTAAAACATGTTAGCGGAAGTATCATGTATTATAATTAATAAAATCAAGGAGTTTTTTTTTAAGAAAATCACGAATTAAAGCTCTTAAATTCCCAAAAGTTTTATTAGTATCTAAAAGTTTTTTATCTTATTAAATTCTTTGAAATGCATGACTTGAGAAAGCGTTTAAAGGTTAAAAGATATAAGGGGGTAAATAATCTTAGGTGCTAATTAATCATTGAAGTAGAGAAACTCATTAATATAATTTCTCATTCTCTTTTAGGAAAATAGTTTTTAACTCATTTAATCATCAAATCACTTTCATGGATAGTTCAACTTAATTTAATTGCTAAGTCTCTTGTTTGAATGGATTTGTATCTCAATACTCGTGTAAACGATACTTTACTTTCACTATTATTACTTGGCGCGACTCATGCACTTACGGTGCAAACATCAAGTATTGGACCAAACCAGTATATGTTGTACATTACCACAATATTTCTTTACACAATTCAGTCCCTCTTATAAGTTCATGTTTTTCACAGTTGGGACCACTTACATGGAGGATGTGATATATATGGTTATTGCATGGGTTATAAGATGTGTGAATAAAAGTGTGGAGCTTTATGTGACAGGGTACCCCTTTGTGTATCAAAAAGCTAAGTTATGATTTTTTGGTAAAAAAGCCAATTACGATTGAGTCGATTGAGACGTGAATATCAATAAATATATCACTAATTTTATTTTGTGATATTGTATTATATTAGATAGTATGTTATAATATTGTTTCAATTCCTTGATATCAAAAAACTAATTTATTGTTATTCATACTTTCCTTGGGACCAATTTTAATCTAACAAGCTCCAGTTGAGAGATACTTCAACAGCCAAAAGACACACATATACATACTTAAAATATTCATGAAGAGTAAGAAATGTATTTTCACAGAAAAGTAGGTTAGATATATCAGTTTTTAATATGTGTATACCTATCAGTACAACCTCAACATGTTGTAAGATAAAAAATAATTGACTAATTTAATAACATGAAAGAAGTAGAATATATTACTTTCTCCAGTCCTTATTAATTATAAGTCACCAACTACCAATTTCTCACGTACTAAGGAATGATAGTTGAGTCTTGAAATTCATGTTAAATTTGCTTATTTTTCCAACTTCAGTCTTCATTAAATGATGTGTTTCACATATTCAATTTTGAATCTCCATTAATAATAGGGATATAGTGGGAAAAACATTTAATGCAATAGTTGGTGACTTATAATATTGAGGACAAAAAATTATAGGTAGTTGGTGACTTATAATGAGGACTGGAGAGGGTACATAACTATCTCATATATATGTTTGCACAATATATTATAGTTACTCTAAAATAATGCAACAATTTTAAATTGATTTATTTATCTTCTTTGGTCACTCAAAATTAATCTATTGCGTGCGTTTCATATTTTAAGAGCAGCAGTATGAAATACACACACACACGTACATATATATATATATATATATATATATATATATATATATATATATATATATCAATAAATCTACAATTAATTTTATTTTGTGATATTTTATTATATTTAGATGGTATGTTATAATATTGTTTAAATTTCTTCGTATATAAACAAATTTGGGGTAATTCATACTTTTCTTGTTTCCAATTTCATCTAACAAAATAAAATTTTTTAATTCATTTGTATTTTGAGCTTCTATTACTATTTGATAATGGTTATAAAATGATTAAACTACTATTAGATAGACATAAAAAGTTAGGTGTTACATTTAACACATATATTGAATAGTCATGAGCTATCATTTGTACCAACAACAACAACTTTATGTAATATTCATTTTACTTGAGCTAATGTGTGCATAAAAGTTTGTTCATGGAGTGAACGGGCATTGATAGTAAAACTACCTTTGAAAGGAAAAGGGGTTTCTCAAGTGAGTCAAAGAAAAATTCAAGGTTTTAAGGTTGTTTCACAAGTTCCCATGATAAACTTGAAATTTGAAAAGGTTTCTCAAGAGTCCGTGTAATCTTGAGGGATTTTAGTGGAACCTAAAGATAGTTGAGAAACTCGATATGTAGGTCAAGTGTTGGACCAAACCAGTTTAAGTTGTGCATTACCTTGATATTTTTTTAAAATTCACCCCTCTTATGCATTCATGTTGTCACATTTGGGAATGCTTATAGGCATGGAAGATGGTATATATGGTTATTACATGGGTTATAAGATGCATGAATACAACTTATACAAGTGTGGAACTTTATGTGACTCGTGATAGGTACCCGTTTGTATATCAAAAAGCCAAGTTATGATTATTATTTTTATGTTTGAGTTGCTTGAGACGTTAATATCAATGAATAAGTCACTAGTTTTACTTTGTAATGTTGTATTATATTTATATAGTATGTTGGAATTTTTTTAAATTTCTTCCTATGTATGTGAAAACTAATTTTTGGTTATTCATACATTCCTTGGGACAAATTTAATCTAACTAGCTCGAGTTGAGATACTTTAACAGCCAAAAGACATATACATAAGCATACTTATATTTGCATGAAGAGTAAGAAATGCATTTCTTCGTGAAAATAGGTTAGATATATTAGTTTTTAATATGTGTGTACCTATTAGTACAACCTCATCGTGATATAAGATCCAATATAATTGACTAATTTGATGAGATTAAAGGGATAAAATATATCATCACATAACTATGTCACACAAATGTGTGTGTATATATATATATATATATATATATATGTAACATCCTGAAATTTCTAATAATTAAATAATTAATATATAATATTTATGGTATAGAATATAAAATATAGAAAATTATAGTGTTTTTGAATAGTTGAGATTTTGTAGGAATATTGTTATTGTTAATATTTAAATAGATATGTAGAGTTAGATTCAGTCAACAAAAAAAGGGGGTTAGATTAACTAAATGCATGATTGTAGGATTGATTATAAAATAGGTATTTTTACAAATATTATAAGAAAAACATTTGAATAATATAAAATTGAATTAGTCAAAAGATATATTTTTTTTAGGGTTGAGACTCATCTATATATAAATATATTAGAGGGCGTTCCTAACAGAAAGAAAAATTAGAATTAGAGAGGATTAGGGTTTTCTATTTTTCGTAGCTTTTTCGGAGTAGACGCGTGGACTTGAGGTAACCAATATTAATTTACTTCATATGCTGTTTTGGAACATAAGTGTTTTAAATTGTATTTTTATCGTATAAACTTGATTTATGAAATGTTATTTTGATTGTATAAAATTCCGATGAAGTGGGAAGTATGCTAACTTGTTTTCTATTATAAAAACTCGCATGTACATGTGTATTTGTTACGTTTATATATACGGCGATTTGTTATGACTATTGTATACGATGATTTGTTATGAATATTGTTGTGATGGAGATTTGGGTGGGTTGTGGAGAATTTTGTTTGGAAGCCCGCGCGGCAAGCCTCTACTACTGATCCTAGTAGTTGGCACCTTGTCAGGCCCATTCTCTATTCCTTACCCCTGATCAGGGTTTGGAAATAGGCGCTTGGGTAAGACACCTCTTGAACCTAGACCCAGGTGGGAGGTAAGAGAGGGGACCGACACCTGAAGTGAGTGGTATAATTTAAGTGGGGTTATACAACATGAATGGTTCGGATCCACGTCTGGGAGTTATACGAAGGAGATCAGGTGGGGGTTATGAAATTGTTTGGAATTGTTTTGGTTTGGAAAGAAATTGTTTTGAATTGTTTTGGTTTGAAAATGGAAAGAAATTGTTTTGAATTGTTTTGGTTTGAAAATTTCTCTATTAAATTTATAATGCACTGCTTCATTGGCTTATATTTCATACCTGCATATTTTGTAAAGTGATATTGGTTACAGGGGGTTACTGACCCCAAGTATACTTTTTCTTTGTTGTATTACTATTTGTTTTAGGTGAGTATTAGAGTAGAGGTGATCGCGAATGGAAGGAGCTAGAGCTATAGTTCTCCAAACGGTGTTATGTCGCAGGATTAATTATGTTGCCACATTAGTTGCATTTCATTTTTTTTTTGTTTTTTTTGTTCATTCCTAGTTTGATTACTTATTTATTATTTTGATTTTATTTTTGTTATGAGGATTTTTAAATGATGTTTTCGTCAAGTTTTTGGATTGATTATTTTCCGTTTGGGAATTGATTTATTTTGATATTGTTATTGAGACTATGAAATTTATTTCATTTGTTTAAAATATTTTTTTAAATTGAATTTCGTCGTCATTTATGAAACCTGTGACGGGCCTGTGGGTTGGGATTTGTCCTATTGTGTGTTTGTGCCCTGAGCAACGTCTTATTTTTCTTGTTTTTAGAGGAAAATATGTTTTGAAAATCAGGTTGTTACAATATATATATATATATATATATATATATATATATATATATATATATATATATATATATATATATATATATTAATCTAAAAAAATTTGGCGCAATCCACACTTTTATCGTTTCCAATTGGGTTAACATAACTTTTGATCCCTCAAGTTTCACCCAATTTTTGTTTTAGTCCCTCAAGTTTCAAACATGTGCTTTTAGTCCCTGAAGTTTGAACCGTTAATACAGTTAGTCCTCCAACTTTGAAAAGGACTTGAAAATGGATTTAACACCGTTAAAGTCTGTGACGTGGCACTAACTCTGTTAAGTATGATGACATGGCACCCTATTTTTAATCTGATTGGGTATTTAATTATTAAAATAAATTTGATTAAAATTTAATAAAATAAAAAATAAAAAAATTTCTTCCTCCTCCTTCTTCCTTCTTCAAAGCACTCCAGAACCAGTTCCATTTTCTTGCGAGAAAGAGAGAGTTCTAACTTCTACGTTTGCAGCTACCTTTTTGCCGTCACCACCATTACCAAACTCCACCCACCGCCGGCCACGTATCCTCGAGGTTTAAACAACCACCGAGACCCTTCATCGTTTTTCACTTCCTTCCTCGCCGTCGAACTCCAGCCACCGCACAGCCACTGGTCCTCCGCCTAGCTCAACCGAAGTTCATCTCCGTAGCTACCAACACCGTCTCCACCGCCGTAACATCATCCGCCGATGCTCCATAATCACCACCTTCAACCACCGTCTTCATCCTTCACCGTCTCCACGCCGTAGTTTCCGGCCACCGTCCTCCTCCTCCAGCCGATCTTCCACCACCGAAATCCTCTGTCTCCGCCGTAGTACTCCAGCCGAAGAAGGGGATGTGGTGGAAGAAGAAGGGATGGTGATTTTCGATGATTCTACAGATCTGGTGTTTTTTATTTTATTATTTAAATATACAATCAGATTAAAAATAGGGTGCCATATCATCATACTTAACAGAGTTAGTGCCACGTCACAGACTTTAACGATGTTAAATCCATTTTCAAGTCCTTTTTAAAGTTGGAGGACTAACTGTATTAAGGGTTCAAACTTCAGGGACTAAAAGCACATGTTTGAAACTTGAGGGACTAAAACCAAAATTGGGTGAAACTTGAGGGACCAAAAATTATGTTAACCCTTTCCAATTTTATCTAACAAGCACCACCACCAGTTGAAAAACTCTAACAGCCAAATGACACAAACATGCATACTTATATTTGCATGAAAAGTAAGAAAGACATTTGTTCATTAAAATAAAAGTGTGTGTGTGTGTATAGACACACATCATTCGCTTAATGTAAGGTGATTAAGATCCAATATAATTGACTAATTTGATGGGATTTAAAGAAGTATATTATGTTATTTAATTATAGCATATGCATGTCAGATGATTACTCTAAAATATGAAAGTAACTTTTTATTCCAAAAAAAATAGTTTGAAAAAAAGCGATGCATAAAATAATTTTGAAGTGATTTATTTGTCTTCTTTGGTCTCTCAAAATTAATTATTTGTATTTCATTTTTAAGAATAGAAGGTTATTGTATGTGTATGTATCGATTAAGAATTCCTAATGCAACAAACAATTGCCCACCTTAGTTGTACTATATAAATGTCGTCTGTGATTTGCATAATCACCAAGAAAAGTCGGATCAATAATGTGCTCTAAGAAATTTTGTTTGCTCCCTCTTGGGGTGGCGTTTCTTATCACCTCAAGCTTTTCATATCATTCTAAGGCTGATCAAATGACTTATAAGATGCGTCCATTTGGGAATCCAAAGACAGTGAAAACGTCGTCACATGATCATCATTCCCTACCCATCCACAGTCGCCCGATTCTAGACTCATATGCTGAAAATGTACATGTTCAAAAGAAAGAGCAATTACAAGATCTTGAACGTCTCAATCCGTCCCATCCGGACCGCTTGCGCCCACTCAAAACAATCAATCGTAACCGGCTCAGCCTTAATTTGGATCCACCTTCGCCTATAACTGTCAAGCCCTAAAATTCTATAGCGTGACCGGCACGAAGTTTAAGGTATCTAAACTTCGTAAGCCATTTCCACTAACCAATATTCTGAACATTTATCATTTTCGTCTTAATGCATACAAAGATAAATACACAAGTAATTGAATGTATAGATAAGTATTATTATTTACAATAATAATAAGAAACAGTTTTCTTTATAAAGCTAATTATACCTTCCTTTGTCTTAAAGCACGAAGAGTTGTTCCACATTCTTCAATCTGAAATACAAAATATTATATAAATATTTGCAATTTCGTTACACTGACTTCGTATTAAAAATTCCCAAAAATAGATTAATAAATAAAGATTTGAAATATAGAAGCCTCAGTAGTTTATAACCATACTTGTATTTGAGAATAAAACCCAAAAGGGCAAAATCAGCATCATAAAAGTAATCTCTCTCAAGGTTTACAAAGTAAATATGGAAGCTCATATTTATCAAAAACTTGTTTTCTATAGAGGAACTGACACGCAGCGAATAACAAGCGCAGCACAGAGGCCACGAAACAAGCGCAGCTCGAAATCTACAAGTCAAACGCAGCCCGAAGGCCACGAAAAACCAGCGTAGCTCGAGACTACGAAACAAGCGTGGACACACAGTCACACGAGGGTAAATAACCAAGCGTGACACGAAGTCACGAAAACAAGCGTGGCAAGCCACGAAACAAGCGTGACACGAAGTCACGAAACAAGCGTGACATGAAGTCACGAAACAAGCGTAGCTCGAGGTTACGAAAACAAGTCGAGCGTAGCTCAAGACTACGAAAACAGTTCAACCGTAGCTTGAGACTACGAAAACATTTCAAGCGTAGCTCGAGTATACGAAAACAGTTCAAGCGTACCTCGAGACTACGAAAACAGTTCAAGCGTACCTCGAGTCTACGAAAACAGTTCAAGCGTGGTAAAACCACGAAGCAAGCGTGACACGAAGTCACGAAACAAGCGTAGCAAAGCTACGAAACAAGCGCTTTGTGTCTAGTTCCTCCAATAAAAATATATATCGTAATAAATAAATCAATTTGAAATCACATATCAAATCTCATCAACCGTAGAACTTCAAAACATTTGGAAGCATACTTGGGCCAATATACCCCAAAACAATAACCAATATTCTGGGAATACGATAACTCCTTTATCAAATAGTTTATAATAAAATATCCCAGCATGAAATTCCACAAAAGTGTCTTTATAATTTTCAAATCACTTCTATACATAAGTATAAAATATACTTTAAACAAATATAAGTGATAATAAAAGAACAAAATATATTCTTTATTCATACGACAAAGAAAATATAAATTAGTTGGCAACCCATCTCCCACCACCCATGCCAGGAGGAAACAAAGCTAAGGAGTACAAAATTCTTAAAAACATTATGCAGCATATCAGACCACAATTTGACTTTATCCTAATCTCAAACCATCGTCTAACTACTTGTTCGAACCTCTTTAGGTCCATAATCCATTTAGCCAAATGCAACCCAATAATGGCAACAGAACAAAGAATAAAGCCTTTAATCAATTCATTTGATATGACATAAAACAAAATATATTCATTGTATAGGTTCCCTAGAATCAGCATCATAAATTCAATGTCCAATATGAAATATTCAGCCAAAGCAAGTACTCTCCTCACTACCCCCAAAACTGATTCGGTTATAACAATTTATGTTAATAAAAATTACAATTACACATGTAACAATTTCATTCCAGCCACCACCCAATTTAAATATCCATCCATTACATTTTTTTTTTCCATCATGCATCATCATACATGAATTAAATTACTAAGAGTACCTTTGCTCTAAGATTACTTTCAAGACACATCTACAATGAGTATTTCATGAAAAATATGATAAACAATTATTGCAAAGCTCCCAACCTATTGTCTGACAACTTGATCTTACTTCAGATTCTTAAAACTCCTTTCTACATATCGATATGACTGGCCAACAAAATAAACTTTCATCACTCTTCATTTAGTTGTAGCTTCTAATTAATATATGATATATTCAAAATTTTTGAACCTTAGTCTTTAGTAAGCCTAATCTTCTATCACAAATCTATTTTCAGATCCTCATTTATCCTCAAGCAATAATATACAATTTGTACTTAAAGCATACTCCAAACCTAATCTTAATAATTTTTTTTTCTCACTGAACTCTCTCAAGCAAGTTTCGAGTAAAGCCTTTGCACATTTCAATTCTCCATGAGACCTAAATTTTAATAACTAAACAAATATCTAAGGTCCACCATCCAAATCTGCTACAAGTAAATACTATGTACAACAATCTTGTAATCCTTAAGCAACGACACCTAAAAACAAATGAATTTTCTAGTTTCCATTTGACCCATAACCATGCTTTACATTCCAAGGCATAGGCCAACAAGACTTCTATCACTTTTAATCTTCTCATCCAATTGATTACTTTTGCACAAATCCTTAAGCACTAACTTCCTATAATCCTATTTAAGCCAAACATGAACACCCAAATTCAATCATCGTTAACTTAATCATCTTCTCTCTCTCTTTTTTTTTACTACTCTATTTCATATAAGCCTCAAAAGTCCTCTATTTCAAAGTTAACCAAACCAAATAAATCCATCCCTATGATTATAAATTATATCTCCCCCTTCAGTCAATCTCAATACCTATAATTAACATTATCCAAGCAAACAGAACAGAGTATCCAATCATCCAGCAAAAACAATCAATAATATGTATGTGTATGTTTGTGTGTCTAGATTCTAACATGTGAACTTTCAAAATTATGGCCCTCAACAATCATAACTCCACCAAGTTCTTTCTCCACATTTTTACAAACACCTTATGTGCATCAAAATTCCAATCATGAAATAAAAATAACCATAGACACAAAACTCCCCAAACAACACCAACAAATCATATCAGACAAGAAGAAACAACATTTACACATTTATACTATAGTAATCTAAAACCAAAGGGAACAAAGAAATACCTTAGATTGTAGTACTCACTAATAGCAACATACCCAAGCTTGAATAATCACAAGCACACCTTATGGAAGCCCACCAAATTGTTGTTTATGAGATGAATAACAAAACGGAAATGGCATAACGTAGCAACCTCTCAAATTCCTCTCGTCAGTCTACACAATGGAAGAATATGTACATGGCAAATTTGAAGCCCAAAAGAAAATTTTGGAAACTCATGCTAGAGAGGGAAAACGAAAAAAACTCCCTCCAAACGAACGGTGACATGTATATATATATATGCTCTCCTCTTCCTAAATCCTTGAAGCTTCTAGCTATCTCTATAATTTTTTTTTTTCGAAGAAGAAGAGTCCAGATGCATCCCGGAGAGAAGAGAAGAAAAGTGAAGCATTTTAATTGGTTTGCCAAATGCATCTTTACCCTTTTTGCCCCTCCTTTTACTTTTTATTCACTTTCTTATTTTCCACTTAATCAAAGATGAATAATATTGACTCCTTACATGATTCCATATATTTTCTTTCACCAAAATAATTTTTAGACCACAAAGTGGTTTTATTATTTTTTTTTATAAAAAGTTCAATCAATAATATAATCTCTAACCATTTTCTTTAATTTCTAAACAGAATAGGCATATTGATTCCTTAAAAATATAATTATTCTCATTCATTTATTAACAATGAATTTTAGTGTACTCATGACATCCTAAAACTGTAAATAAATTCCTTTTTATCCATTATTTGGAAAATGGGGTGTTACAATTCTCTCCCCCTTAAATAATTTCGTCCTCGAAATTGAAAGAAATTTGAATCTACAAAAGTCAAGTTATTACTCACTCATTCAGACAATTATTACCAATCACCCTATAACTTTTCAAATAATTAACCCAATCACAAATTATAGCTTAACAAAAGCAATCCTCAATAATCATTTATGAACACCCAAATAGAATCACATCACATAGAGTCTGCAATCAAGTTTTATATAATACAATATAGTTTATCAATCACAAGATCTCATGACTTGGCAAATGCAATCATTTAACAATCAACAATTTCATTTCATTGCTTAACACATGCTCTAAAGCAAACACACATTGTCAACTCACTAAATTCATCCTTACTCTTATCACCACTCCTTAAATGAAAATAAATATTTTGTTCAAGTTCAGTAAGTGGATACAAACAACTCCCAGTGCATATTTAAACCTAAGCTCTGATACCAAAATGTCACGCCCTAAAATTCTATAGCGTGACCGGCACGAAGTTTAAGGTATCTAAACTTCGTAAGCCATTTCCACTAACCAATATTCTGAACATTTATCATTTTCGTCTTAATGCATACAAAGATAAATACACAAGTAATTGAATGTATAGATAAGTATTATTATTTACAATAATAATAAGAAACATTTTTCTTTATAAAGCTAATTATACCTTCCTTTGTCTTAAAGCACGAAGAGTTGTTCCACATTCTTCAATCTGAAATACAAAATATTATATAAATATTTGCAATTTCGTTACACTGACTTCGTATTAAAAATTCCCAAAAATAGATTAATAAATAAAGATTTGAAATATAGAAGCCTCAGTAGTTTATAACCATACTTGTATTTGAGAATAAAACCCAAAAGGGCAAAATCAGCATCATAAAAGTAATCTCTCTCAAGGTTTACAAAGTAAATATGGAAGCTCATATTTATCAAAAACTTGTTTTCTATAGAGGAACTGACACGCAGCGAATAACAAGCGCAGCACAGAGGCCACGAAACAAGCGCAGCTCGAAATCTACAAGTCAAACGCAGCCCGAAGGCCACGAAAAACCAGCGTAGCTCGAGACTACGAAACAAGCGTGGACACACAGTCACACGAGGGTAAATAACCAAGCGTGACACGAAGTCACGAAAACAAGCGTGGCAAGCCACGAAACAAGCGTGACACGAAGTCACGAAACAAGCGTGACATGAAGTCACGAAACAAGCGTAGCTCGAGGTTACGAAAACAAGTCGAGCGTAGCTCAAGACTACGAAAACAGTTCAACCGTAGCTTGAGACTACGAAAACATTTCAAGCGTAGCTCGAGTATACGAAAACAGTTCAAGCGTACCTCGAGACTACGAAAACAGTTCAAGCGTACCTCGAGTCTACGAAAACAGTTCAAGCGTGGTAAAACCACGAAGCAAGCGTGACACGAAGTCACGAAACAAGCGTAGCAAAGCTACGAAACAAGCGCTTTGTGTCTAGTTCCTCCAATAAAAATATATATCGTAATAAATAAATCAATTTGAAATCACATATCAAATCTCATCAACCGTAGAACTTCAAAACATTTGGAAGCATACTTGGGCCAATATACCCCAAAACAATAACCAATATTCTGGGAATACGATAACTCCTTTATCAAATAGTTTATAATAAAATATCCCAGCATGAAATTCCACAAAAGTGTCTTTATAATTTTCAAATCACTTCTATACATAAGTATAAAATATACTTTAAACAAATATAAGTGATAATAAAAGAACAAAATATATTCTTTATTCATACGACAAAGAAAATATAAATTAGTTGGCAACCCATCTCCCACCACCCATGCCAGGAGGAAACAAAGCTAAGGAGTACAAAATTCTTAAAAACATTATGCAGCATATCAGACCACAATTTGACTTTATCCTAATCTCAAACCATCGTCTAACTACTTGTTCGAACCTCTTTAGGTCCATAATCCATTTAGCCAAATGCAACCCAATAATGGCAACAGAACAAAGAATAAAGCCTTTAATCAATTCATTTGATATGACATAAAACAAAATATATTCATTGTATAGGTTCCCTAGAATCAGCATCATAAATTCAATGTCCAATATGAAATATTCAGCCAAAGCAAGTACTCTCCTCACTACCCCCAAAACTGATTCGGTTATAACAATTTATGTTAATAAAAATTACAATTACACATGTAACAATTTCATTCCAGCCACCACCCAATTTAAATATCCATCCATTACATTTTTTTTTCCATCATGCATCATCATACATGAATTAAATTACTAAGAGTACCTTTGCTCTAAGATTACTTTCAAGACACATCTACAATGAGTATTTCATGAAAAATATGATAAACAATTATTGCAAAGCTCCCAACCTATTGTCTGACAACTTGATCTTACTTCAGATTCTTAAAACTCCTTTCTACATATCGATATGACTGGCCAACAAAATAAACTTTCATCACTCTTCATTTAGTTGTAGCTTCTAATTAATATATGATATATTCAAAATTTTTGAACCTTAGTCTTTAGTAAGCCTAATCTTCTATCACAAATCTATTTTCAGATCCTCATTTATCCTCAAGCAATAATATACAATTTGTACTTAAAGCATACTCCAAACCTAATCTTAATAATTTTTTTTTTCTCACTGAACTCTCTCAAGCAAGTTTCGAGTAAAGCCTTTGCACATTTCAATTCTCCATGAGACCTAAATTTTAATAACTAAACAAATATCTAAGGTCCACCATCCAAATCTGCTACAAGTAAATACTATGTACAACAATCTTGTAATCCTTAAGCAACGACACCTAAAAACAAATGAATTTTCTAGTTTCCATTTGACCCATAACCATGCTTTACATTCCAAGGCATAGGCCAACAAGACTTCTATCACTTTTAATCTTCTCATCCAATTGATTACTTTTGCACAAATCCTTAAGCACTAACTTCCTATAATCCTATTTAAGCCAAACATGAACACCTACATTCAATCATCGTTAACTTAATCATCTTCTCTCTCTCTTTTTTTTTACTACTCTATTTCATATAAGCCTCAAAAGTCCTCTATTTCAAAGTTAACCAAACCAAATAAATCCATCCCTATGATTATAAATTATATCTCCCCCTTCAGTCAATCTCAATACCTATAATTAACATTATCCAAGCAAACAGAACAGAGTATCCAATCATCCAGCAAAAACAATCAATAATATGTATGTGTATGTTTGTGTGTCTAGATTCTAACATGTGAACTTTCAAAATTATGGCCCTCAACAATCATAACTCCACCAAGTTCTTTCTCCACATTTTTACAAACACCTTATGTGCATCAAAATTCCAATCATGAAATAAAAATAACCATAGACACAAAACTCCCCAAACAACACCAACAAATCATATCAGACAAGAAGAAACAACATTTACACATTTATACTATAGTAATCTAAAACCAAAGGGAACAAAGAAATACCTCAGATTGTAGTACTCACTAATAGCAACATACCCAAGCTTGAATAATCACAAGCACACCTTATGGAAGCCCACCAAATTGTTGTTTATGAGATGAATAACAAAACGGAAATGGCATAACGTAGCAACCTCTCAAATTCCTCTCGTCAGTCTACACAATGGAAGAATATGTACATGGCAAATTTGAAGCCCAAAAGAAAATTTTGGAAACTCATGCTAGAGAGGGAAAACGAAAAAAAACTCCCTCCAAACGAACGGTGACATGTATATATATATATATGCTCTCCTCTTCCTAAATCCTTGAAGCTTCTAGCTATCTCTATATTTTTTTTTTCGAAGAAGAAGAGTCCAGATGCATCCCGGAGAGAAGAGAAGAAAAGTGAAGCATTTTAATTGGTTTGCCAAATGCATCTTTACCCTTTTTGCCCCTCCTTTTACTTTTTATTCACTTTCTTATTTTCCACTTAATCAAAGATGAATAATATTGACTCCTTACATGATTCCATATATTTTCTTTCACCAAAATAATGTTTAGACCACAAAGTGGTTTTATTATTTTTTTTATAAAAAGTTCAATCAATAATATAATCTCTAACCATTTTCTTTAATTTCTAAACAGAATAGGCATATTGATTCCTTAAAAATATAATTATTCTCATTCATTTATTAACAATGAATTTTAGTGTACTCATGACATCCTAAAACTGTAAATAAATTCCTTTTTATCCATTATTTGGAAAATGGGGTGTTACAATAACATATGACTCATCAAATGCTATTCCAATTTCAAGCTCATTTGTTGATAATTCAAAGGCAGAGAAAGAGTCACCACAAGATCACCACACTCTACCCATTGACAATCTCCCAATACTAGACTCATATACTAAAAATTTACCTCATCCTTGTCACTATCCGCTACCAAAAGATCCTTCTAAGGTACAACCACCATATTGTAAACACTTTCCAGTAGTATCATCTGCTGAAATTCCGATGATTGAAGGGCAGCCTAGTCACAATCTAAAAGATCATGAGGAAACCGCAAATTGAAGCAAAACGAAACTTTTTTACAAGCACACTTTTAAAATCCACCTATAAAAACAATAAACTATCCTAAAAAGTGTTGAGTCTTTCGCTATTATGAAAAAGAGATAATCTTATCTCTCTACTACTATTATACTAAAGTATTTGATTATTTCATGTTTTCCTATTTGCCTTGTTGTTTTATGTATGATCACTATAAAAAAACTCATTGTAAGGTGGCGTTTATTTTAAAACACATACCGGCGTTTATAAAAGCCGGAAGGACAGTACGACGTTTTTTACAAACGGCGAGAAATTCAACGTGGCAAAGCGATTTTGCAGCATTTATACAAACATTGTATTGTTAGACAAAACACCAGACATTTTGGTGCGTTTGTTACCCACGTTTTCAACCACCATCAAACACTGCTCAAAATGATGGAGAAAAATTTCAAATTTTAAACACTTCCGTATTTTGTAACGGCTGGAAAGTAAAATATTATTAAAATGAACATAGTGGCGTTTAAAAACCTCTGTTATGTATTATATTTAATTATTCTTTTTGGCAGTTATATAAACCATCACTAAGTACAAAGTATTTAGTTAAAAAACTTCTATTTAGCGTTTTTATTTAACAATTTTCGTTAAATAAAAGAGCTAAATAGAAGATTATATCATTAATGTATCATTAATAGTGTTTAAAATAAACAATTAAGGAAGAATCTTCTAGACCTATGCAACAAAAAAATTAATTAATAATTAAAGATTATTAGAGATTAAACAACAAGAACAAAATAAACGAAAAAGCTTATTAAGACATGAGAAAACGCCCCTATGTTTTTCCATATTTTTTATATAACTTAATATTTTTCATGGGTTATATTGACCGTAACCGCGACAAATAATTATTGAGCCTTTCATATGGACCTTGAGATATCCATTTTCCAAGAAGGGCGAAGACTAAAAAATGATACATAACTATTGTCTAAGGAACAAAAATAATCCTACTTCCGGTCCTAAATATAAGATATAATTGACTGTTTTTTGGAGAGGTTAAAGTTGTGAAATAGGCTATTAAATCATGACATATTTTATTTATTTTTAGATTATTCATTAGTTTATAGGTAAAATAAACTAGTCTAAGGGGAAAAATTAGGTAAATCAATTTATAATTAACTTATTTTGCTTTTTTACAGGATTTTCTAAAAAAGTCAACTAGGTCTTATATTTAGGACCGGAGGGAGTACATAATTATTCCAAGGTACAAAAATGATACCCGACTTTTACCATGTGATCAAAAATGATATTTTCACTAATATGAAAATAATATTAGACATGAAAAGTCCAAAATGCCCTTATAAAAGTTTATTTAATTATAAGGGCATTTTGGACGTTTCATGTCTAATATTATTGTCATATTAGTGAAAATACCATTTTTGATCACATGGTAAAAATTAGGTAACATTTTTGTACCTTGAAATAGTTATTTACTATTTGTGTTACTTGACTAATAGTTATGTATCATTTTTGGGCCTTCATCCTTCCAAAAAAATAATAATTCTCACTCCATGAAAGGGTTGAAAAATCCTACACAAAATAAACTAATTACTCATAACTATAAAAAAAACCATTAAAATGATCCCAGAACCAGCCACAAATTTTCTGAGTTTTAAGCAAGAGAAAAAAGACAAACCATATGGAAAGAGAGAAAACCACTAAACAATCTTAAAATCTGTAAGCATTTCTATCTTCTCTAAGACCTAAATCTCTGTCTCAAGCTTTATTGCTCAGCTATTCAGTCACTCTCTTTTTACAATCTGATTCACCGATCTGATTTGTTAGAAGACATAGCTGAAGGGGATGAGGATCGTGTCTCTCTTCAACCATCAGCCCCCTCTCGCTACTCACTAGAGTTCTTCAACTTCACCGATTGTATTTGTTTCTTCAATAATTTAGATAGTGAGGTGTAGTGTAAATTTTCAACTGGTTAGGTGAGTAAACAGAGTCATCTTATCATGATATTCTTCCGTACCATTTCTGCACGTTGCTTCTTATCATGTTCGCTGAGATGGTTTTCATTAGGTTTCGACTTTTAGTTGATTTTCTTCATCAACCTGCATTTTTTCATAACAGTTTGCATTCTTCTTCATCAGCTCTTTCTAAAATTATTCACCCATGCCTCCAACTCTATTGATCTCATTATTCTTCGTGTGCTCCTTCCATACCTCCAACCTAATAGATTATATCTTTCTTTTTTTAGTAGATTATATCTTGGAATTATATGTTTCATTTGTAATTTGTAAAATCATGCAATATTGTAATTATCATGACAATGATTTTGCTGATTTTTATGCTGACTGCTTTATCTATATATTGTATGTATTATTAAATAGTGATTTTGCTAATTTAATTTTATTTTTGAACGAGAATAGGATATATCAAATCCAGGAGATGACATGACAGCAACTCTCTTGATTCCAGCACCCAACAACCCACTCCCAATTCCACTAACAATTCCAACACTAAATGCTAGTAGCACTCTTTCAGCACTGATGTCACTTTCAATCCCACATCCTTATTGTGCACCAAAGATGAGTGGACACAGAATTTATAAATGTGTCTTTTTTTGTGGTAATTAATAGCTACAGAGGAGGTAGAATAAATAGAATAAAATAGGGAAAATTAATTTGAGGTCCCCACAAGGGACTTAATACTAGAAAAGTCCCAAAAGTTGAAATAATTAATGCAGGGTGCCAAAGGAACTCACTTTAATATATTTGAAAATTGAAAAGACACTTTTGCCCCTGACAACTCAATGGGCAGCCGTGACAACTAGATGAGCATAACTTGACAACTGAATGGGCAAATGTGACAACTTGTTGGGCATGTGTCTTAAGTTAATGGCCCAAACTCTCTGAAGTTAATGGGAAAAACCTGACAACTTAATAGGCAGCCATAACAACTCGATGGGCATAATTTGACAACTGAATGACCAAATGTGACAACTTGTTGGGCATGTGCTTTAAGTTAATTGCCCAAACTCTTAAGTTAATGGGAAAAACCTGACAACTTAATGGGCAGCCGTGACAACTCGATGGTCATAACTTGACAACGAAATGGGCATATTTGACAATTTGTTGGGCATGTGCTTTAAGTTAATTGCCCAAACTGTCTTAAGTTAATTGGAAAAACCTGACAACTTAATGGGCAGCCGTGACAACTCAATGGTCATAACTTGACAACGGAATGGACATATTTGACAATTTGTTGGGCATGTGCTTTAAGTTAATTGCCCAAACTGTCTTAAGTTAATTGGAAAAACCTGACAACTTAATGGGCAGCCGTGACAACTCAAAGGGTATAACTTGACAACTGGATGGGCAAATGTGACAACTTGTTGGACATGTGGTTTAAGTTAATTGTCCAAACTCTCTTAAGTTAATGGGGAAAACCTGACAACTTAATGGGCTGTCGTGACAACTCGATGGGCATAACGTGACAACTGAATGGGCAAATGTGACGTGTTGTGCATGTGCTTTAAGTTAATTGCCCAAACTCTTAAGTTAATGCGAAAAACCTGACAACTTAATGGGAAGCCGTGACAACACGATGGGCATAATTTGACAACTGAATAGGCAAATGTGACAACTTGTTGGGCAAAAGTGTCTTTTCAATTTTCAAGTATATTAAAGTGAGTTCCCTTGGGACCCTACATTAATTATTTCAACTTTTGGGACTTTTCTAGTATTAAGTCCCTTGTGGGGGACCTCAAATTAATTTTCCCAATAAAATATTTGTCTCGAATGAAATTCTTGGTCCAAATTTGCGCCAAAATTTCTAAAATGTATCGTATTTTGCTCTTTCCCATTAATAATCTCCCATTGACTGTTAAACAGTTGATGTTTAACGCCAATATTTTGATGGTAAAGGGTAAATATGATACATTTTGCACACTTATAAAGCAAATTCAAGCCAATAAATACTTTCAGGGTAGATACAATAATCTATGCATGCTTCTGGGACAAATACAACCCTTTAACCCATTTCAAAATTTTTTTTTGTTGGTTGTAGGTGGAGATATCAAATTTTATGTGCAAACGAGAGCCCGATCATCATGACGGATGAATGATAAAATAAATGTTTAAATAAATGTTTTTGTGTGAAGGAAGAGAAAATTGTGTTGTGAAAATTTAATTGAAAAAAGGTATATAAAGAAACAAATATAAATTAACTAACGATTTAAGAGGACAAATTAATATTTGTTTTGGGAAAACATTGACCAAAATAATTACAATTTTGGTATTTAGACGAGATTCTTGGGTGTACCTGATGAACTCCACAATTTCACACGCATTGCATCTCAATTTCCTAATCTTTCACATGTTTTTGGTGAATAAATAGATAGAAACATAGTAATACTTATAGTGGAAATAAAACAATGAAAATACTTATATGTGTGCAATTGTGAGATTAATTGTTGGTTTATATATGATTAAGGGAATCATCAACTGTTTTTCTCTTTTAAATAGGAAGGGGTGGATAGGTATAAAAATTGAAAGAACAAGAAGGACAAAAAAATATGAAGCAAAGGATTCAAATAGTTGGCATGGTGCCGTATTTGTTTTTGAGGCTCTCTCTTCTCTTATTAATGGATACTCTTAGGAGATATTCAAACTATTTAAATAATTTAGCTTTATTACTCAGTATAAATACATAAATGGCAAAAACAATATACATATGCATAAGTAGTTTACTAATTTATCTTTTAAATAATAAGAAATTGCAAATAAAATATGGAAAATTAGAGTAAAGGATTTATTTATGAATATTTATAGGGCGAAGGCCCAACAATGATACATAACTATTGGCTAAGGAACAAAAATGGTACATAATTATTCCAAGGTATACAAATGATACCCAACTATTGGGCATGAAAAGTCCAAAATGTCCATATAAATTAGTGAAAGTATTTAAAAGGAATAAAAATTTATAAGGGCATTTTGGCTATTCATGTCTAATCTTTATCCCATGCCCAATAGTAGTTGGTGTTAGAATCTTAAGTTTTGATGAAGACTAAAATATGAAAGAACGAGCCAAACACTTGGAGAATATTAGGTTAATATAGGACCCCAAGTGAGAGTACAACCGGATGTGGATTTACTTCCGGATGGACTAGGACTAGCGCTCGCGGATGAACGTCTCATCCCCCAGCGACAGCAAGTACTTCACTAAGTCATAACTCAGTCTAAGAACATTAAATGTATAAAACCCTTGAGACTAAGTTAGGATGCAACCGGTTGTGTATTTGCTTCCGATTGCTTAGTGACTAGCGCTGGCTGTTGGTTTGGACAACACTGAGCGTCAGTGAGTATAATATGATCATATCCCAACGTCCAGTCGAAGTGCTTCCGGATGTGAAAGTGCTTCCGGATGTAAGAGAACTTCATTAGACCATTTGAACTCCCACTGCATGTGATTATGTGTTGTTATACTACACATCCCATAGCATGAGTAAATGACACACTAAGTCACTTAGAAAGAGTTAGACAAAAATAACGAGACTTACACTGACTATTGGAATAGACATCCCCTAGCGTCAGTAGACAATACACTAAGTCAGAACATAGTCTAAGTAAGAATGCTTCCCATAGCAAACAAGCTTCCCACAGCATGTATAGCTCTTACTATACTTGATTATATATACTACTCTGTTGGACTAACAAGTATGTGCAGAACTTAGTTTTGCTTCCGGATGCAAATGAGCTTCCGAATGCAAATACTCTTGGAACTGGGATTCAGAGACTAACACTTGCAGAGCAAGATTGCCGCTTCCGGATGAACGATGATCATCCGTCAGCAAGAGTACGAGAGTCAACGTCACATACTCAGAAGTCAGAATGTTTTTGTCAGAGCAGAGTTGTCAGAGTTGCTTTTCAGAGATAAAGCAAGTCAACCCTGCTAAGCATTAATGAAGATGTACTTCTCAACGGTAACATGGGATTAACGACTATATTCAAACGGAAATATTCAACCAGCCGCCCAAGCCTGAATGTTTTGAGGTCGAGTATAAAAGGAACATCTACATTCAGAAGAGAGGTTGAACGAATAGAGCATATTGTCTGAGATATTATATTCTACATTCCTCTCATCTTCTACTCTCTGATCTTAGAGTTGTAACATTCTTAGAGAGTAATTCATTTGTACTTAAGTGAGTAACATTATCTATTCTTAGAGAGAATCATTTTGTACTTAAGTGTTTATCACAATCAGTTCATTGAGTGAACATATTATCAAATCCTCTAATTGATAGAGGCTGTTCTAAAGCTTGTGCTTGACGAACATAATTATTATCTTACAAAAGTGAGGGGGAGCATTTAGAGGTTTTCTAAATCTCCATAGGTTGCAAGTTAGCCCGCAAAACTTGTGGTTGTAAGGTTGCAGGTGATCCCGTTGTAAAACCTGTGGTTGTAAGGTTTGCAGGTGAGCCCGTTGCAAAACCTGTGGGTTGTTAGGTGAACCCGTACTCGTAAAACCTAAAGTGTAAAGGCTTTCTTGTGCCTGGTTCAAACAAGAAGTTTAGTGGATTGAAAATCTCAGGTGGAACCTGGGGACTGGATGTAGGTCTGGAAGTGACCGAACCAGGATAAATTTGTGTGTGCTTATTCTGTTTGTTTTAATCTACACATCAAGCACCACATCACTAGATACTCACTTGTGCTTGGGGTAATACATCTTCACTCTCATCAAGCACAAGGAGTAATGTTTTAAAGAAGGAAAATTTTTATAAGTTTCATTCTGCCACCCAATTCACCCCCCCCTCTTGGGTGACAGTCACGCATTTCATTTGGTATCAGAGCTTGGTCACTTGTTTAAAGGATCCAACGATCTCAAGTGCAAAGACCTAGGCTGACTTGGGATATAAAATGTGTTTTGAAGGTTTTGATCATACTACCCTACCCTTGTTAGAAAATACTGATGTTTACTTATGGAAGGCAAGGATGAAAAGTTTTGTGTTATACTCGAGTTTCAAAATGTGGGATGTCTATGAAAATGATTCTGATTTCAAACCAAAAGTAAACTGGACTGAAGAGGAGAAAAATTTATTTTACTTGAACATTAGAGCAATGCAAATTTTGTATAAAAGCTTAACTGACAGTGATTTCCAGAAAATTAAACATTGCTCTAATGCTAGAGATATTTGGAACACTCTTGATGCTATGTATGCTTCTGATCACTCCCTTAGCAGTAAAGCTGTCCAAAGCTCCTTTTGTGCACCTTGTGGATCAACTGGTGGTGAGCTACAGGAAGCTGATATTGAGCAAGCCAGCGGTAGTGAAGAGAGTGTTGATCTCTGCCTAGATTCAGAAGCTGAGGAGAATGAGGTATCTGAACTTGAACCTTCTGAATTGCAAGACGCATATAATGAGTTACATATTGAATTCTGTAAGCTTGCAAAAGAAGTTCTAGGCTTAAGGAAAAAGAACAAGAAACTAGAGGAATTCATTGCTTCTTCTACATCCAAGGTTTCCAATGTTCCATCCATAGAAGAACAGCTATCGCTATCAATAGCTAGTTCCCAACCGAGAGCGGAAGCTCCAACATGCTCCGAACATTGTTCCAATTGTGAACCCCTATCGAAGGGACAAGAAAGGTTTTCAAAAGGCTCTGAGACTTCAAAAGTTGGTTTAAAAGAAAAGAGAGTCTTTGAAAACAAAATTGACCAACAAGATAATGATAGGAAATCCCATTCTGAATATCACTCCATTATCTGTCATTACTGTGGTAGATCAGGTCATATTTCTCACACATGCAGTCTTAGAAAAAATTTACATGTGAGAAATAAATTTGTATGGATCTCTAAAGGACAAGTAAGGTCCTGCACTAACCATGTAGGACCCAAGTACAAATGGGTACCAAAACTTCCTTCCAGTGCCTTACTTGTGCAGGAAAGATCAAGAGTTCCTCTTGCCCCAAAGAAGAGAACTCGTGGTGATGTCACTGCTGCAACCACCTGGTCCAATCATAAGAAGCAGTGCACTACCACAAGGAACAAAGGTTCTGTCTCAAGGATGAGCTATCACAGAGTCCCACTCAACAATCCTGAGAAGAACAAGAGAGAGAGGACTTCTCGATCAACATGGAGAAAACCTATGAACTCTGTCTCTCATAAGACAGTGATTCAAACCAAGGATAAGTATAGAAGATCTCCTTGGGTAAGCAGGGAATCACTTAGAGTCAAAGCATGCGAAAGTAAAATCTCTTATGCAAGTGTTAGATGAGATTATTGAGATTTTACATCAAGCATCATAAATATGAACATTATTTTCTTAAGAGAAGAAAGCTCAAAGAAATTCACAATGTTCATAACCTACATGCTGTCTGGCTGTCATGACCAAAACCATGTGCATATAGTCATAGTTGATTCTAAATGGCATAAGCATAATTAATGACTCAAGTGCATGTGGACTATACACTTCCTACAAACTGACCTGTCAGATCCAAGTTTGGAGACTGAGAAATGGAAAAGGGGATTACTTGGTATTTTGTAGGAAAGGAGATTCAAAAAAACAACAATATTCAAGACCGTACCTGGTCTGGGCAATGAGTCAAATCTGAATAAGATGTTCTTCATGATAGGCACCTGGTGCTACTGCTCTTGAAATAGAAAAGATAAAGCACCGCCTATCAAAATCAAGCAAGCTACTACTTGACGCAAATGTAGCCTTGGTGATGTCATTCTTACCCTTTCTCTTATTTAAATGATTAATTGGGTAATGAATGCATGTTTACTCATTTATCGGCAATTGACATTTATGTATCTTAAGACAAACTTCAAATTGCTCTATGGAATGAATGAGAAAAATATAGTAATACTGGTATGATTTTCAACCTGTGGTGATTTTTTTTTGAAAATGATCAAATCATATCAAATCCTTTTTTTTGTGGGGTTTATAATATTCGTTCATATCAAATCATTTCTCCTTGAAAAGGCTCATTCACAAAAGAAAATAGCTTATGCATTCATTGTGATTTTTGAAAGTTTTTTTTTACAAACTGATCTTAAATATTCTTAGCTATAAACTGACTGGCTGTGAACTCGAGCAATAATTTTTAATCACACCTTACGGTTCCATCTACTAATGATCTCAGTTCAAATCTGTGGTTAAGTATGTTGACAGATTATAAAATCTTGAACAATGTGGAGGTACAAGAGAGAGCGTCAACGAGAATTCTCTTTATCAAGATGAGAAGAAATGGCTGTTCTGAATTAAATCTTGAGGAAATCCCGCCAATCTTATATGAGCATTTCTTTCCATTACTTCTTCTGTTGTGCATTTCAATGGATAGTCTCCCTTGTCGGACATACGTTAGGAATCTTAGGAAATGCCTTGAATTAATTACTGCAAAATTTGATAAATCTAAGAGCAAGTGCCAATAGGATAGAAGTCTAAGTGAGTGTAGATAACTAGGCTGGAAAGAACTCTTAAGAATCTCTACCCACTGAAAGCCTTATATCCTGACACATTATCACAAGTCTAGTACAATCTGGATTAAGTTAAAGCTTGTTGATATCCTAAGAATAATGAGATCATATTAAGCATATTTGAAAGAACTTGAGCTAAGATTTGAAAATTATCCTTGTGATCATATGCTGAGAATTTGGCTGTTTTTGTAAACTTGATTCATTCTTAAAGCCAAACTATTGTGTGGACATTGAAGGTTTTAGAATTTCATTGTGCTTACATTTCACATGTCTTCATAATATAACATGAACATCCTTAAGGCATATTTGTTGAACTATAACTGTGTATGAAACTCTGAAAATATGCAATCTGTTCGATACTCTCTGTGCTATCACATTGATATTTATCCAAGAGAGTATGAATAAAGTTCATGACTTGATAAGTGAAACTGAGAAATTGTGAACTAAATTTCAAAGTCTGCTTTCACATTATTGATACTCCTGTTTTACCAAACCAACAAGCAAGCACGTTTCCTTGAGATTATTATATTGAGCTGATTAACATAAGTTTGTGACTTGGAATGTCCTCAGCATGTATACTAATGTTAAATCTTAAGTTTTTCCACTGACCATCCGCAAGCGCATATGCTTCCGCTAGCACCTGCAGGTCCCCTAGTGAAAAGGCCCCCTAGTATGGAAGATAAGGGCTGTCAATGTTAAATTTAAAGACCCTCACATCCGGAAGCGGACACACTTCCGGAAGCATGTGCAAGAAAGTTTTGCAGGTCCCTCACAATGTTAAATCTTAAGCAAGTGCAACCGGAAGCAAAACCACTTCCGGATGATCATTAGCTGGCGCTGAGTGTTGAATCAAAGTGAGCGGGAGCGCCAGTGCCTAAACAAAGGGACACGTCACTTCAGAAAACGTTTCATCTTCTCACACCAAAAGTTGTGCCTCCTCTGACAAAGTGAAGAGACACCTGTCAAAAGGTGCACCGTTCCAATTAAATATTTACGTTACCCAATGAAAAAACACATACTTTCAATGTAGAACCATAATGTGCATTTCATCCGTTGCAACTTTATATAAATAGGAACCAACAATCACTTTTCTTTTCACTTTTCACTTACACAAATTTCTCACCCAAACTCTCTGCATACATTTATCGTGTTGATCTTCATCTTCATCGCATTCTCTTCGTCCTCTTCCATATTTCCTCTGCATTTGATCACATACCATACATTTCATTTGAAATGGCCGGCTCACACGAATTCAACCAAAACATTGAGATCCCAACCACTTCCAAGAAATCCAAGTCAAAATCTGGGCATTCACACTCTGGAAAATCTGGGAAATCACATGAACATCATGAACAGCAAGAACACTCTGGAGAATCTGGGCAACAGCGAAGAAGGTTGCAGAAGAAGGGTAAGAAGAGGGTTCAATTCAGAGAGGAATCCCCATCAAAAAGACAGCGAGTAGAGGAGGATGATCCTCTTGTGTACAGAGATGGGCCTTTGGAGACAGTGTCTGGGAAAATGGAGACTGCAAAACCCTACTTCAACACTGGGATGTTCATCGACTTGAACAAAATAGATGATCTAGGGTTTCCACATTTGAGGGAATATCTGGAGAAGTACATGTGCTGGCTGGGGATCAACCAGGAATACAACATCAACGTCCTGCGTGTGTTCTGCCAGTCCCTCACCTCCAAGGCCAAGCATAAGAAGGTGGATGGGAAGGATCAGATTCGCAGAGTCACCTTCAATGGCACAGTAAGAGGGAGAACCTTTAGCTTCACTTGGAGAGACATCAACCGGTTGATGGGGATCACTGAGGGAGCAATGAATGAATGGCTATTCCATGAGAAACTCAGCCAGGAGGAGCTTGAAAAGGTTTATGACACCAAGGGGAAGAAGGTGTCTGGGATGTCTGACACCAACCGGCTCCTATATTATGTCTACTCCCGCATGATGACACATAAAGGGGGGAACTTCAACGAGTTCACTCTCCTGGAGAACCCTTGGTTCCCCAGACTCCTCTCCCAGCAGCCAATCAACCCTGGGCAGTTGATCAGTCTAGAGTTGCACAGGTGGATTGAAAATCAGAAGTCTGGAAACCTACCCTACCCCACTATCATCGCCTTCCTCCTAGAGAAATATTTGATCAAGTCAACATCCACTGAGAAGGAAGAGAATGTTAAGTGCGTACCTGTCAGCGCAGTTAACATCGGCAAGATGGGGATAAAGTACATCAAGTAGACCAAGGCCACTCGCTCAGGCTCTCAGGCAGGTAGTGCCTCTCAAACCACAGCCCCCTCTGTATCTGGTGCAGGGGATCAAGAGGTCGACTCTCATCCTGGCCCAAGCCGTGTTCCTAAGGTGACAGCCGGAGTACGGGCCTTTGCTGAGGAAGTCAAGGAGGAGATTCTCTTTAGGCTGACTGATTCCTTGGTAGCTCCCCTCCGTAATGAGTGTGACACTGGCTTCCAGCAGCAGGGGGGAGAGAATCCAGAGGCTCGAGGACCGAGTAGGTCGAGTCGAAGCTCAACTAGCGAGGGTAGATGCTAAGTTAGATCTCATCCTCAATCACCTTCAAATCCCTTCACCACAAGGTAACCTACCACCACCTCCTCCTCCTAACCCACCTCCACCTCCTCCACCTAATCAACTATCACTCCCTCCTCCTAATGCTCAACAGCTACAACAACCTCCTCCTCAGAATACCCAACAAACCCAAACTTCACCCAGCAATGACCATCAACCATCCCCTCACAACACCCCTCAGAACACACCCCAACACTCCCCTCGCCAATCACCCCTTAACTCTACTTCCCCAGATAACTCTCTATCTCCACATAACTCCCCAAACCACTCACCACCCCCAAATTCCACAGGACCCTCCAATCCTCCTCCTAACACTCAACCCACCATAGTCCAATCTCTTGGATTTACCTCTCCAGATCATCCCCTTCACACTTTCTACCTCAGAGACTTTCCCCCTATTCGGTGGAGAGTTAAACAACCCGCCGCCTACTCCTCTACCTACCCCTACGATGGCTTATTCACCCACCCCTCCTTCTTCGAAAGATACACAGCCCTCTTCCCCAACCCTCCTGATTCACCAGAACCCACCTCACCCGCATCCTCACCCGAAACTTCACCACCTAGAACTTCTGGCCCTGAACCTTCACCCTCCTCTTCACCCACTCCCTCCTCCATGGCCCTCGCCCTCCTTGATGATGACAAAAGGGGGAGAGATGCTGCTATCGCCCTCCGCCGTACCATGGATACAAGGGATGTCCTGACTCAACCATCCCTCTGGCTAGATGAAGACATCACTGCTGCCCTTCGCCGAGCCATGGATATGCGAAGATTGGGTGGTGCTGAAAGTCTGATCCAAGGGGAAGCCATCCGATTTATGCAACAGCAGCGATCAGATGAGCAAAGGTCGAAGTGGGCAATGGTTCTGTATGAGCAACCTGAAGAGATCCCACAGCCAGAGTCTTCATCTTCTGAGCCTCCTCCCTCTGAGCCTGGCAGAAATATAATTGAGGAAATCATGATGAAGTATGGCCTGGAGAAGATTAACCATCCACCTATGGTAATTGCCAAACCAATCCCTTCTCCTTCTGCGCCAACCTCTGCTCCTCCTCCTTCTGAGCCAACCTCTGCTCCTCCTCCTTCAGTAGTCAAGTACAGCGAATCAAGGAGGAAGGCAGTTGCTAGAAAGCATGCCAACAAGAGTACTACTTCTACTGCGTCTGCTGTGAGTGAGCAAGAGGTTCCATCTGTTCAAGCTGAGATTATGCCTGAGACTCGGTTATCCTCTCAAGAGATGCATGCCCCTCCGCTACTAAAGGAAGTTAAGCTGGAAATAGAGGACATGACTCCTGAAGAGTTCGAGAGATATGGGTTCACGGACGAGATCTCATTTGGTCAGAGCTGTCTATTATCCCAATGGAGAGGTCACCCCCTTCTCTGATGCAACTGGGTTCCCTGGGTTTGAGGAAGTTGAAAATCTGAAGAGAGCCTTTGAGGAATCTATTGAATCTGAGAGACTCATAAGGGAGAGGGAAGAGGCAGAGCTTCAAAGCATAATTGCTCAGATTGACCAGAACGTGAAGGATGCCCACATAGCCCAGCTCCAAAAAGAAAATGAGGAAAGGCAGAAAGAGAGGGAGAGGAAAAAGAAACACCAACTTTAAACCCCACTCTACCCTATGCATTTACCTTAGAAATTTTTCTTCTTCTTATTTTTCATGCATAGTTCATTTTGCAAAGTTTTGATTACTTGTGAATTTTATCTGTTATTGTAGTTCTAACTTGTAATCTTTTGCTCATCAATGATAATTATCTTAATTCTTTGTGCTTTATCTAATTGTTACTATTAATTCTTTCATATGAACTTAATTGGAAAACTTAGTTTGTCATCATCAAAAAGGGGGAGAATGTTAGAATCTTAAGTTTTGATGAAGACTAAAATATGAAAGAACGAGCCAAACACTTGGAGAATATTAGGTTAATATAGGACCCCAAGTGAGAGTACAACCGAATGTGGATTTACTTCCGGATGGACTAGGACTAGCGCTCGCGGATGAACGTCTCATCCCTCAGCGACAGCAAGTACTTCACTAAGTCATAACTCAGTCTAAGAACATTAAATGTATAAAACCCTTGAGACTAAGTTAGGATGCAACCGGTTGTGTATTTGCTTCCGATTGCTTAGTGACTAGCGCTGGCTGTTGGTTTGGACAACACTGAGTGTCAGTGAGTATAATATGATCATAACCCAACGTCCAGTGGAAGTGCTTCCGGATGTGAAAGTGCTTCCGGATGTAAGAGAACTTCCTTAGACCATTTGAACTCCCACTGCATGTGATTATGTGTTGTTATACTACACATCCCATAGCATGAGTAAATGACACACTAAGTTACTTAGAAAGAGTTAGACTAAAATAACGAGACTTACGCTGACTATTGGAATAGACATCCCCTAGCGTCAGTAGACAATACACTAAGTCAGAACATAGTCTAAGTAAGAATGCTTCCCATAGCAAACAAGTTTCCCACAGCATGTATAGCTCTTACTATACTTGATTATATATACTACTCTGTTGGACTAACAAGTATGTGCAGAACTTAGTTTTGCTTCCGGATGCAAATGAGCTTCCGAATGCAAATACTCTTGGCACTGAGATTCAGAAACTAACACTTGCAGAGCAAGATTGCCGCTTCTGGATGAACGATGATCATCCGTCAGCAAGAGTACGAGAGTCAACGTCACATACTCAGAAGTCAGAATGCTTTTGTCAGAGCAGAGTTGTCAGAGTTGCTTTTCAGAGATAAAGCAAGTCAACCCTGCTAAGCATTAATGAAGATGTACTTCTCAACGGTAACATGGGATTAACGACTATATTCAAACGGACATATTCAACCAGCCGCCCAAGCCTGAATGTTTTGAGGTCGAGTATAAAAGGAACATCTACATTCAGAAGAGAGGTTGAATGAATAGAGCATATTGTCTGAGATATTATATTCTACATTCCTCTCATCTTCTACTCTCTGATCTTAGAGTTGTAACATTCTTAGAGAGTAATTCATTTGTACTTAAGTGAGTAACATTATCTATTCTTAGAGAGAATCATTTTGTACTTAAGTGTTTATCACAATCAATTCATTGAGTGAACATATTATCAAATCCTCTAATTGATAGAGGCTGTTCTAAAGCTTGTGCTTGACGAACAGAATTATTATCTTACAAAAGTGAGGGGGAGCATTTAGAGGTTTTCTAAATCTCCATAGGTTGCAAGTTAGCCCGCAAAACTTGTGGTTGTAAGGTTGCAGGTGATCCCGTTGTAAAACCTGTGGTTGTAAGGTTTGCAGGTGAGCCCGTTGCAAAACCTGTGGGTTGTTAGGTGAACCCGTACTCGTAAAACCTAAAGTGTAAAGGCTTTCTTGTGCCTGGTTCAAACAAGAAGTTTAGTGGATTGAAAATCTCAGGTGGAGCCTGGGGACTGGATGTAGGTCTGGAAGTGACCGAACCAGGATAAATTTGTGTGTGCTTATTCTGTTTGTTTTAATCTACACATCAAGCACCACATCACTAGATACTCACTTGTGCTTGGGGTAATACATCTTCACTCTCATCAAGCACAAGGAGTAATGTTTTAAAGAAGGAAAATTTTTATAAGTTTCATACGGCCACCCAATTCACCCCCGCCCCCCTCTTGGGTGACAGCCACGCATTTCAGTTGGGTATGATTTGTGTACATTGGAATAATTATTTATTATTTTTGTTCCTTATCCAATAGTTATGTATCATATTTGGGTTTTCGCTCATATTTATATTGCATGAGGATCTTAAAATTGAAATTGTTTGAAAAGATTAACTACTAAATTGAAATTTGCTTTATGTTTTTTTGGTTGGGAGGTAGATGGGGAGGTTGGGGATGTAGTTTGACTCTCCTTTTATTTTTATGCACGGGATAAGTTTGATTCCTGATCAAGTTATAGATATTACATGTAATCTAAATTAAAATTATTTAGAAAAATCAACTAACAAGCAATTTGGTCTGGATGAACTTACGAATGGGGAAAGTACCTGGTTTTTTTTTTGTGGGGGTCGAATGGGGGAGGTTGGACATGGAGTTTCACTCTTCTCTTGTTATTATACACGAGCGAGTTTGATTCTCAGATAAGTTAAAAATATTACATGTAATAGAAATTTATATTTTTGAAAACAATTCATTGGTAGTAGTTAAAAATATTACATGTATTTTTCCCTTCTTTGAAAATAAATTTTGCATGTTCATCCCTAATTTACTATGATTTGAGTTTATTCTTTACTATGATTTGAGTTTATTCTCAGTAGTCCCAGTGCATTGCACGACTTCTTCTCCCTCTTGCGATCAATAAGCACCATTTTCAAATGTAGCCACAAATGTAGTCTATGTTAAATCGTTGCAAAATGTAAATTAATACTAAAATTAAAACATTCAACGAGATTTTCCTTTATACATTTTTTCCTTCAATCGACTATATTATATAAATTAAACAATTTCGACTTTATTCTCTACAACTCCGTGCAACATATAGTAAGTCCCTAGTTAAAATTAAAGGGCATAGAATATCATGCTAAAATTATACCATGCATAAATGATGAATGATACATGTTCTAAACTTTTGTGAGATAGAGAGAGCAAACTATTGTTGAATTGGATGATACAATTTGTCATGAGAAATAACTTCCACACATCCAAGGAAATGATTTTTTTGTTTTATCTAGGGCTTTTTTTTTTTGATAAAATTTATCTAGGGCTTTTAAAATATTAAAATTTGCAAATCCTACTTATTTTTCCAGAAGCAAAGGCCGTAAATATGCACTCATAACTAAAAGTTTCTCCGCCACTATATTATGATTCCACAAGGAATCATAAATTGGAATCATTTAAATAATGGAGTTAATTTTCTATTTGCAATGGAATTTTCTTTGTGCATCGAAAAGCCAATTCTATTTTCAATGTGATTCCCTTTGCGTATTAAAAGCCAAGTTATGATTGATTTGCGGATTGAGACGTGAAAATCAATAAATATGTTACTAATTTTATTTTATTAAATAGTATTATATTTAGATAATTGGGGTTATTCATACATTTCTCGTTGTCAATTTAATATAACAAGCAGATGAGAACTTCCAACAGCCAAAAGACATACACATGCATACTTATATTTGCATGAAGAATTCTTGCGAAAAAACAAATTTGCATGAAGAGTAAGAAATGCATTTTTCTTCATTAAAATAAGTTAGAAACACACACACACATTAATACATCCTCTCCTTGATGTAAAATCCAATATAATTATCCAATGTGATGAGATTAAAGAAGCAAAATATGTTACATAACTGTGTGTATGCTACATTATAGTTACTCTAAAATATAAACTGCATCTACTTTACCTTCTAATTTAGAAAATGGGCTAAAGTGCAAAAATGCCCATGTAATTGTCACGAAAGTGCAAATATACCCATGTAAAATTTTTTGGAGGAAAACTGTCCATCAAATTTTAAAATTGGGGCAAAAATGCCTGTCATAGTTATTTTTTTACTTTTTGACGCATCATTTTCTGTCGATTCATCTCTCACTAAAACATGTGGCAAGTTTATGTATTTATTTGTCTATGTGTGATGATGACGGGACAGAAGATGATGAGTGAAGAATTAAAAAAAATTAACTGTGATGAGCATTTTTGCCCTAGTTTTGGAATTTGATGGACAGTTTTGCTCAAAAAAAATTTTACATAGGCATTTTTGCACCTTCGTGACAATTACATGAACATTTTTGCACTTTAATCCATAGAAAAAATACTTTTGAGAAGAAAGATTAATACAATATTTATGAAGTGATTTATTTATCAACTTTGGTCTCCCAAAAGTAATCATTTGCAATTCATTTTTCAAGAACAATAGGTTATTATTATTATATACACATATTTTTATATCAATAAATATGTTACTAACTTTATTTTGTCATATTGTATTCTGTCTAGATAGTACGTTATAATATTTTAAATTTATTTTCTTCCTATGACAAAAAAAAAATTGGGGTTATTCATACATTTCTTGTTTCCAATTTAATGTAAAAAGCACAAGTTGAACAACTCCAACAGCCAAAAGACACACACATGATCACTTATATTTGCATGAAAGAGTAAGAAATGTAGCTCTTTATACATACATACATACATACATACATACATACATACATACACATACACATACACATACACATACACATACACATACATATACATATACACACATACATATACATACACACACATACATACATACATACACACACACACACACATATATACATACATAAATATATACACATACATACATACACATATATATATACACATACATACATACATATATGTATGTATGTATGTATGTATGTATGTATGTATGTCTATATATATATACATACACACACACACACTTACATCCTCTCCTTGATATAAAATCCATCGACTAATTTGTTAGAGATTAAAGAAGTATAATATGTTATTTAATTATACGATATATATTTATAATGATTTTTTTTTGGTGTCTCAGAATTAATCAATTGTATTTAATTTTTAAAAACAATAGGTTGTTTTTTTATTACAAAAAACAATAGGTTGTTGTTGTTGTTATTGTTATGCACACACACAAACGCACGCACAGAAACAGGTATGTATACCAATGATTAAGACTTACTATTACAATAAACAATTGCCCACATTAGTTACGCTGTACTATATAAAGGTATGTGATTTTGCATAATCATCAACATAAGATGGGTTCAACAATGTACTCTAAAAAATTACTTTTTCTTCCTCTTGGGGTGGTGTTCCTCATTACCTCAAATTTTGCATATTATTCTCTGGCTGTTCAAATGACTTATAAGCTGCGTGCTTTTGAGAAATCAAAGGCAGTGAAAGCATCATTACAGTATCACCGATCTCTTCCCATTGACAATAACCCAATTTTAGACTCGTTTGACGAAAATGTACATGTTCAAAAAATTGAGCCATTACAAGATGTACCTTCAGAGCCCGATCCAAACCAGATGCCTCTGTTTCCGCCTACAATTCTAACTCCTCCTCTAACGTATGACTCATCAACTGCAATTCCAATATCAAGCACATTTTATGATAATTCAAAGGCAAAGAAAGAGTTACCACATGATGACCACTCTCTACATTCTAAAAATATTCCTAAGCCTCCACCTCTACCAGCTTTTGACCCTGCACCACCTGCTCCTTCTGGGATACATGCTGAAAATATGCCTAAGCCTCCACCTCCACCAGCTTCTGACCCTGCGCCACCTGCTCCTTCTGGGATACATCCTCTAATGTATGACTCATTGACTGAGAATTCCCCAATACTACCACAATCATATGGTAAAACTCCGATAATCAAAAGGAAGTGTAGTCACAATCTAAAAGGTCATGAGCAAATCACCAATTGTTGATAAGTCAAAATGAAACTTTGTTTACAAGTCACACTTTTAAAATCCACCTCTAAAAGCAATAAACTATCCTATGAATTGCTAATTAGCCTTTTTTAGGATACTTTATTGTTCTTAGAGGTGGATTTAATTAGTCTGTATACATTATGGAAAATGATAGAATATAATTTCTCTACTACTTTAGACTCAAGTGTTTTATTATTTCCCTGAGCAAAAAAGTGTTTTATTATTTCTATTTTACGTATTTGTCTTGTTAAGTATGTATGAGTTTATGACTCTAGTTCATTATCCAAAAAATGCATTAATGACGTATAATTTGGTTTGTTAACCTAATTCCACTTGTATTTCTCAGTGTGTTTTATTCGTCAAAGCATATCATTCAAGCTATATTTAGGTAATTCCTAAATCACATGCTGAGTCACTCTAATTTATATAACTCACGGAAGAATGTCGTAAAAAGTTCTCGGCTCCCATTTTTTTAATGGTTTTCTCAATTTGTAAAAATTAATATTGTAGAGCTTATAATATATCTAGAATATGTAGATCATGTTTGTGTATATACGGTCCAGAATTGAATTTTAGAAAACAATATTTATGTGGATATGATGTTACACCTGAAAATTTTATTAGAGAGGATACAAAGTTATTTAAGGTGTTGTTGTCATTCGGAACTTAAAAATAGTTATAAATAAATTGATAAATTCATATGTATTTTTAAGGATTTTAAAGATTATTCTCATCATAAATTGAAGAAAAAATAGTTACAGAACGAATATTAATTTGGAAACTGTGAAGAAATTATTTTGAAACTCAAATAAATTTATCTTTAAGAAAATCCCTAATTTGAAATAAGGACAACTTTTAGAAACTTATTATTCAGAATAAGGACCAAACAGAAAATAACGGAAAGTTTAAGGGCAAAGGTGCAAAACTAACCACCGTAAATTTAAAAATGGACAATTATAACTCTGATAAATTTAATGGGGCAAAACCGTATACTGTAAACAAAAATGTGGCAAAACCATACATTATAAACCAAAATGGGACCAAAGTAACCTCACTGTTAGGCCGAGTTAAACATGCATTTTCCAGACGTGAGCTCCACCATCAGTAAATGACATGTCAACTCCAAAATCTAACGTGAAAGCTAAAATGCATTCAGTTGAACCCTAAATCACTTGAATCGAACTCTAAACTCACAAATCATTTTGATAAGAAACCAAATAGAACCCCAAATCATGTGAAATTTACCTTACTTCTTCATAATCATCTGAAAAAATAAAGTCCATCAACATATTGCACCCTTAAATGTATGACACATCATTTACTGATGGTGGGGCCAAGTCTGGAAAACGTATGTTTAGCTCTGCCTAACAGAGAGGTTACTTTTGCCTCATTTTAGTTTACAGTGTACAGTTTCACCCCCTTAAATTTACCAGAGTTAAAGTTGCCCATTTTTAAATTTACGATGGCTATTTTTGCACATTTGTCCAAACTTAAAAATAGGGATTAAGCTGAAACAATTAAACATTGATGGGAAACAATGTAATTTCATTAACATTTTGTATAAAACCTCTATGCCATCCGGCATCCGCCCTTCCCTTCCTCACTTCACAGCCTTTCATCTTCTTTTATGTTATACTATTTGATTATTTGATCTTTTATTATTGATAAAAAATCAAATATTATTTAAAGAAAAGTAATACGGCGTTAAAACGAATCACAACAAAAAAATACTCCTATTATAACAAGAAGGAAATAAGGACAAATTAAAATTTAGATAATGTTGCAGTTATTTGTTGTTGATAGGTCCCAAACACCTTGCTTTGAAACAAGCCATTAATACTTGTAGGTCGTGAGCAACCACATCTCCATTTGCTGGTTGAATCACTACTCCTCTTGGTTTATGAGCGAGAATGGTAATCATGTGTGAAGATTGGTTCAGTGGATTAGATACAATTCGAAGACTGCACTATTTGCCTTTCCAAGAAAATAATTATTGAGCCTTTCTATTGGTTCAGTGAACAATCCAGTGTTGATGGAATAGGAATCTTGATATGAATTCTAGGAACCAGTTGTTCAACATAACTGGTTTTATGAAGGAAGGTTTGAGGTGTTGACCTGGAGGTAGTGACATCAATGTGATAAGAGAGATCATGATTGGTTAACTGCACCACTTTAATAGGGAAGTGGAGGCTCCTTCATGAACCGATTTGTTCCGGCACAAATTATTACTAAGGAATGGTACTGATTAAACATGTTTTGAAAGATTGAAAGTTTTTCCAATCTAGTTGATGGATAGAATTCCCACCAAGCTGCTTGAGTACACCATACTATTATACATATTTCAAGGTTTAATGCATTGGATTAATGCATATTTTTAGGTCATATTTGTTTTTGAGGCCACAATTGAATTAGTGGGCATGGTGCCATATTTGTTTTTGAGGCTCTCTCGTCTCTTATTAATGGATACTCTTAGGAGATATTCACATTATTTAAACATTTTAGCTTATTACAAAATATACATACATAAATGGCAAAAACAATATACATATGCATAAGTATTTTACTAATTTATTTTTTAATAATAAGAAATTGTGATGACTCCCCAGTGGATTTTTGGAAATATTTTATTGTATTTGGGGAGTCATTAATTAAATAATTCAGAGATTTTTCATGTGAATTGAAAAATTGAGCATTATATAAGTAATTCTTTTGGAATATATGAAATTTAATTGAAATAGGATACTTGAAATAATAAAAAAAATATTTTAAAGGGAAGTTTCATATTGATGTATTATAATTATTTCCTATTTTCTTACTTTCTTTGATGATATGAGAACTTTTAGTTCAAAAAAGATGATATGAGAATGGAAAATAAAAGAGGAAGCATGGGCTTGCGCTGCATCATTGGTGAGATTAAGGAGATCAATCATTAAAAAAAAAAGGAAAGGAGGAGCTGTGAAAGGGAGGCTGCTTAATTACAATTCTTCCAAATTCCTAGAGCTAAACACACATTCACGACCGAAAAAGAAAAGAAGGGTGGTCTCGAAGGAGAAAGCAAACTGGCAGCAGCTTGGACGCACAGTGGAAAGAGAAGTCTTCAATCGAATATATACACATATCAACTCATAAAAGAATAAAAGGGGAGAAGCTAGAGGTGGCAGCGTTTTGTCTTCTTGTGGCTGAATCCTCTTCTTTCCTTGGATATATACATTCACGCAGAGGAGATCACGCAAGTTTCAACAGTTCCAACTTATATATCTTCTTCAGTTTCATTGTGTAACTAGTTGAATTAATTCATAATTAATTTAGTAGAAATAAATTTTAAGAAGCAAATAAGGAATTAATTGTTCTATGTTGTTCTTTTGACTCGTGAATTCCATTGCAAATAAAATATCGAAAATTAGAGTAAAGGACTTAATAAAAATTGAATTTGTTTAAAAAGATTAACTACTAAATTGAAATTGGCTTTTTTTTTGTTGGGAGGTAGATGGGAAGGTTGGGAATTTGACTCTCCTTTTATTATTATACATGAGGTAAGTTTAATTCCTGGTCGAGTTATAGGTATTACATGAAATATTTGGAAAAATCAACTAACAATTTGGTCTGGGTGAACTTACGAATGGGGAAAGTACCCGGGGTTTAGTTTTTTTTTGGGTGGGGGTTGAATGGGGGGTGAGGGGGGTTGGACATGGAGTTTAACTCTTCTCATGTTATTATACACGAGCGAGTTTGATTTTCGGCTAAGTTAAAAACATTACATGTAATATAACTTTATATTTTTGAAAACAATTCATTGGTAGTAGTTAAAAATATTACATGTATTTTGCCCTTCTTTGAAAATAAATTTTGCATGTTTTCATCCCCTAATTTACTATGATTTGAGTTTATTCTCAGTAGTACCAGTGCATCGCATGGCTCCTTCTCCCTCTTGCGATCAATAAGCACCATTTTCAAATGTAACCACAAATTTAGTCTATGTTGAATCGTTGCAAAATGTAAATGGGCAATGACCTTATTTTGCCCATTTTGGTTACATTCGCCGGAGGGTAAAATTGGACCACTTTGGTTACTTCAAGGGTAAAATTGTACCCATTGTTAGTTTAGGGTACCCAGTAGTCCAGGGTGGTTACTTGAACGGCAAAATAGGGTCATTGTCCAATGTAAATTAATACTAAAATTAAATCATTCAACAAGCTTTTTTCCTTTATACATTTTTAATTTTTCCTTCAATCGATCATTATATAAATTAAAAATTTTCGAATTTATTCTCTACAACCCCCATGAAACGCACGGGGTAAGTCCCTATTTTAAATTAAAAGCCATAGAATATTACGCTAAAATTATACCAAGCATAAATGATCAATGATACATGTTCTAAACTTTTGCGAGATAGAGAGAGCAAACTATTGTTGAATGATACAGTTTGTTATGAGAAATAGCTTCTACACACCCAAGGAAAAGATTTTTTTGTTTTATCTAGGGCTTTTAAAATATTAAAATTCGCAAATCCTACTTATTTTTCCTAAAGCAAAGGCCGTATATATGCACTCATAACTACAAGTTTCTCCGAAACTATATTATGATTCCACAAGAAATGATAAATTGGAATCATTTAAATAATATAATGGAGTTAATTTTCTATTTGCAATGGAATTTTCTTTGTGCATCGAAAAGCCAATTCTATTTTCAATGTGATTCCCTTTGCGTATCAAAAGCCAAGTTATGATTGATTTGCCGATTCAGACGTCAAAATCAATAAATATATTACTAGTTTTATTTTATTAAATTGTATTATATTTAGATAATATGTTTTAATATGGTTTACAATTTCTCCCTATGAAAGAAAAAAATGGGGTTATTCATACTTTTCTCGTTTCCAATTTAACATAACAAGCACCAGATGAGAACTTCCAACAGCCAAAAGACATACACATGCATACTTATATTTGCATGAAGAATTCTTGCAAAAAAAAAACAAATTTTCATGAAGAGTAAGAAATGTATTTCTTCATTAAAATAAGTTAGAAACACACACACACACATTAGTACATCCTCTTCTTGATGTAAAATCCTATATAATTGACCAATGTGATGAGATCAAAGAAGCAAAATATGTTACATAATTGTGTGTGTGTGTGCGCGCACTACATTATAATAACTCTAAAATTTAAAGTGCATCTATTTTAGCTTCTAATTTAGAAAGAATACTTTTGAGAAAAAAGATCAATACAATATTTATAAAGTGATTTATTTATCAACTTTGGTCTCCCAAAAGTAATCATTTGCAATTCATTTTTCAAGAACAGTAAGTTATTATTATTAAATACGCACATTTTCATATCAATCAATATGTTACTAACTTTATTTTCTGATATTATATTCTGTTTAGATAGTAAGTTATAAAATTTTTAAAATTTAATTTCTTCGTATGAAAAATCAAATTTGGGGTTATTCATACATTTCTTGTTTCCAATTTAATGTAGAAAGCACAAGTTGAAAAATTCCAACAGCCAAAGGACACACACGTGAACACTTATATTTGCATGAAAGAGTAAGAAATGTAGCTCTTCATGTATACACACACACATCCTCTCCTTGATATAAAATCCAATATAATTGACTAATTTGTTGAGATTAAAGAAGTATAATTTGTTATTTGATTATAGGATATATATTTTGTTTTGATTAAAAATTATTGGATATATATGTCACTTGATTACTCTAAAAAAACCAATGTAACTTCTATTTTTTTAAAAAAAATTGTTTGGAGAAAACAATCAAAATAATAATTTTAAAGTGATTTATTTTTCTTTTTTGGTGTCTCAGAATTAATCAAGGGTGAAGGCCCAAAAATGATACTTAACTATTGTCCATGGAACAAATATAGTACATAACTATTCCAAGGTACATAAATGATACTAAACTTTTACCATGTGATAAAAAATGATATTTTCACTAATATGACAATAATATTAGACATGAAATGTCCAAAATGCCCTTATAATTAAATAAACTTTTACTGGGCAGCGATTAATTTATAAGGGCATTTTGGACTTTTCATGTCTAATATTATTGTCATATTAGTGAAAATATCATTTTTGATCACATGGTAAAAGTTGGGTATCATTTTTGTACCTTGGAATAGTTATGTACTATTTTTGTTCTTTGGCTAATAGTTATGTATCATTTTTGGGCTTTCACCCATTAATCAATTGTATTTAATTTTTAAAAACAATAGGTTGTTGTTGTTTTACTTATAAATTAAATAAATTTTCTTTCTCCTTCTTCTTCACCCTCTCCATCCTTCTTCCTTCTCCAGCAATTCGTCGTCGGCCGTCGAGGAGATTTTCGCCGCCCCTCCTCCGCCGTCTGAAGAAGCTCACCTTGGGACCTCATCCGCTGCACACGCCTCACCCTCGACTTCTGGGACACACGCCTCATCCATTTTTGTTATTGTCATTTAATGTATAATGACATTTTGGACTTTTCATGTCTAATCTTATTGTCATATTAGCGAAAATATCATTTTTGATCTTATGCACAGTAGTTGGGTATCATTTTTTTACGTTGGAATAATTATGTATTATCTTTGTTCATTGACCAATAGTCATGTATCATTTTTGGGTCTTCGCCCTTATTATCATTATCATTATTTTTGTATACACACAACACACTCACAAACGCACGCACACAAACAGGTATGTATACCAATGATTAACACTTACTATTACGATAAACAATTGCTCACATTAGTTGTACTATATATAGGTATGCGATTTTGCATAATCATCAACATAACATGGGTTTAACAATGTGCTCTAAAAAATTACTTTTTCTTCCTCTTGGGGTGGTGTTCCTAATCACCTCAAATTTTGCATATTATTCTCTGGCTGATCAAATGACTTATAAGTTGCGTGCTTTTGAGAAATGAAAGGCAGTGAAAATGTCATCACATGATCACCGTTCTCTTCCCATTGACAATAACCCAATGCTAGACTCGTACATTGAAAATGTACATCTCCAAAAAAAAGAGCCATTACAGTATTCTGTTACAGGATTCTGATCCTTCCAATCCTGATCCTTACACTCCTAATCCGATTGTGTCTACTCCGTATAACCAACCTGAACCAGCTCAACCTCCGCCAGGTGAACCTTTGCTGCAACCTCCGCCTATAATTGATGACGCATCAGCTGCTATTCCAATTTCAAGCTCATTTGTTTATAATTCAATGGCAGAGAAAGAGTCACCACAAGATCACCACTCTCTACCCTTCGACCATCTCCCAATACTAGACTCGTATACTAAAAATTTACCTCAGTCTTCATATACAGACCTTTCTGACATTCCGCCACCACATGCTCCTTCTAGGGTACAGCCACAGTTTTGTTACCTACCAGTAGTATCATCTGGTGAAACTCCGATGATTGAAGGGCATCCTAGTCACAATTAAAAGATCATGAGGAAACCGCAAATTGAAGCAAAATGAAACTTTTTTACAAGCCACACTTTTAAAATCCACCTAATAAAACAATCAACTATCCTAAAATGTGTTAATTAAGTATTTCAATATTATGAAAATGAGAGAATCTTATCTCTCTACTACTATTATAATAAAGTGTTTGGTTATTTCTTGTTTTCCTATTTGCCTTGTTGTTTACTATGTATGATCACTATAAAGAAACTCGTAAGGCGGCGTTTATTTATTTTAAAACACATATCGGCGTTTATAACTACCAGACAGACACTACGACGTTTTTTACAAACGGCGATAAATTCAACGTGGCAAAGCAATTTTGCAGCATTTATACAAACATTGTAGTGTTAGACAAAACACTAGAAATTTTGGTGCGTTTATTACCCGTGTTTTCAACCACCGTCAAGCACAGCTCAGAATGATAGAGAAAAATTTCAAATTTTAAACACTTTCGTATTTTATAATGGCTGGAAAATAAAATATTATTAAAATGAACATAGTGACGTTTAATTAAAAATCTCCATTTTGTATTATATTTAATTATTTTTTGGCGGTTATAAACCATCTCGAAGTGCAAAATATTTAGTAAAAAACTTCTATTTAGCATTTTTATTTAATGATTTTCATTAAATAAAAGGGCTAAATAGAAAGATTATATCATTAATGTATCATTAATAAAGTTTAAAATAAACAATTAGGGAAGAAGCTTTTAGAACTCTGCAGCAAAGAGATTAATTAATAATTAAAGATTATTAGAGATCAAACAACAAGAACAAAATAAACGAAATAACTTATTAAGACATGGGGAAAACGACCCTATGTTTTCCCTTTTTTTTATGACTGTTGGAAAGTAAAATATCATTAATGTATATTCTCTCCCATACCATTTTTATGCTTACTATACTTTATCTATATATTGTATGTATTATATATTGTATGTATTATTTAATAGTGATTTTGCTAGTGTAATTTTATGTTTGAACCAAAATAGGATATATCAACACAAGCACCGCCTCAGATGTGGTCACCGGCCACAGTACGAGATATCCGCCGCAAACTCCACCTCTCGAAGCTTCAGCACCACCTCACTGTCATCTACTGCAGCCACCACGCCGACGTCGACAAAACTCATCGAGAGGCGCATCTCCGGCGACAACATCTTCCTTGATCAATCCCATCATCATCCAAACTATGTGTTGAGAGAAGTGGCGGCTATGATGTGGTGGTGGAGAACGGGGGAGGGAAGCGGCGGCGTCTGGTCATGGTGTTGCAGGGAGGGAGAGTTTTGGGGGGAGGGGACTGATGACATGGTGGTGCATGGTGAAGATGGAAGGAAGTGGGGAGAGGAGGGAGGAAAGAGATGTGGGGGTGGTGGAACCGGATTTTCTTAGCGGCTAACATTCTCAGCGGCTCTACACATCCAAAATCTTGTTCGTCCATTTATTGTCTATTTAATCCAAAGCCTTGAAAGACGCCACGTATACTAACAATTTAAGAGGACAAATTAATATTTTTTGTGGGAAACTATTTACCAAAATAATTACAATTTTGGTATGGGGAAAACTTACATCAAGTTTGCTATATCAAGTTGCTCCAGTTGATCAATTAGAACATTACACCTGTATAAGTGGCCACGGCATCACTAAAGCGAGAAAATTTTCCGTCTCTGTTTAGTCTACTGTTTGTCTCTTTTGTTCTTCTCACTCCACCTGATAGAATAGCGTGACCGGATCGGCTAGAAGACAAGAGAATAGGAACCGGATGACCGATGGGAAGAAGAGTATCTATCTCTTACAACCCTAAGACGCCACAAGGATGATAAATCCTTGATAAGTCTAGCCACAAGACGCCATAAGGATAATTAATCCTTGATAAGTCTAGTATCAATGTATCCAAGAAAGCTCATCCACTGTCTACTGTTTGCATTTTCTTAGGTAACAGTTAAATACCGATTTTGCCCATCCTTGTACACATGCGATTTCTTATATCGATTTTGCCCTTCCTTAAACACATGCGCTTTTTCACTTTTTCTGAGACTTTTCACTTCAATATAACACAGTTATAAAATGTAATATAATATTATTTGTGTCACCTCTTTCTTGCGCTCCACCGCTATAAATACATGCTCATCTGTTGTCTCAAGTGTGCCTTTAAACACAATCTTGCTTTTGTCTTTTCTCTCTATTGCTGTTCAGTTAACTTCCTTTTTGTCACACGTGTTGATGGGTTCCCCAGTCCGTGCGCCCTTTCGTCCGATGCTGCTTGGTGATGTTACTGAGGGGGTATGTGTGGAGTTTGTCCAAGTGAAAGTTGAAAGGATTTTTGTGAAGGAGGTGCTGCGCTTTTCTCCGGGGTCATTGGGTCCAGTGAGGCAGGCAACGTGAACAAGTTCAACTTGTCCTGTTCGATAAGACGGTTAGTTTTGTTTTATTTTTGGTGCTTATGTTCCACTGGTTTTACGTGTATGCACCCTGAATTTTTTTCTTTCATTTCAGTACAAGCGCAGGTTGCTTATTGTTTACGATGAACGGGTGCTGGTACGTTTTGCACCAGCTTTTGCTGAGGAACGTGCTTTCCGTATGAGTCACTTCCTTGTGTGCAAGATAGGGGAAGGGAAACAGGAAAATTTTTACTTCAAACTTCAGATGAACAGCGTCATACAGAGGGATGTTGTTTATTTGCCAAGGCATTGCTTTTATGTTCTCACCTTGCCACAGATTCTTGCTGGCTATGCGGATGGGCTAGGCCTTTATTGTATTTGGTTTTCTCTTTTCCACTTATAGTTATTTATGCTTCTGGTTGAGGTTCATGCTGACTTTTATTATTTTTTCTTGAAGATGTTTGTGGGTTTCTTTTAGCACTTTATGAGCCAGGCATGTTCTATTGTCCAAGCTTGCTTTGCCGGGAGGTTGTTGCTGTTTTGGAGGATAGATCAAGCACAGGGTAGTTCACTGGTGCATCCACCTTTTTTGTGGTTTGGTTTATTTGTTCCTATGTTTTGGCTGATATATATATGGTATGTTATTAATTGTAGGCAACATGTTCGTATGCCTTGCATTCTTCAAGGTCCTTGCGTTGATGTTGCACTTCAGGGGTACCAAGCTGTTGCAAACGGTCCTCCTGCATTTATGGTTATTCAATATGTGAGGAGTGTTTCCAGGGAAGACGGTGAGGTTTACAAGTCATACATTCAGCTTAAAAGTTTTGATGTTGTTTAGTCATTTTTTCTCATCATGTTAATGTAGGCATTCCTTCGTTGGCTTCGTACATGGATGCGACAAAGGTTCATTTTAATCCAACTTCTCATGAAGTTTTTCATAAGCGCTACTCTTCCATTAGTCAGCTTGTGCGTCCATCGGTTGCTGAGTTCCTTCCAGTCATCTAGTGGCAAGGGTTGTAGTTGGTTTATCAGTGTTTTTTGGTTTAGCCTGGGTGTGTGTTCTGCGGTTGTGTTATTATGTTAGTGTATATCTTTTGTGGTTTTCCTCTTGATATGGCCCTAGGTGATTATCTGATGTATTGTTTTGGTGGAGAGAGTCCATTATGTCATATGTAATGTGGCCCTCTATTTGTACTGGTGTTCCCTTATTGTAAGTCGTAACCCTCTGGGTGTAGTTGGTGTTTTTGGTAGGTGTTTAGTATCTTATGTTGGAGTATGTAATCTTGGGCCTTCTATTAATGATCCTATGTATGTTTCAGGTTTAATGAAATCCTATTTTTTGCATGTGATTGGTGCCTTTAGCTGTTTTGTTTTTTTTTTTGTAATAAATGTAGGTTGTATAAGTGTCACAAACGCTGTTGCTCAATATTAGGTTTAAAAAAATGATATACTATTCATTTAATGTTCTTGCGGTTGTGGACAAAAATTAGGGTTCTTTCACATAGAATTGATGAATCCAGTGCGAATAGAATAAAAATAAAAATACCACAATGATTTACCACAATCATTGGTATGAATGAGTAAAAGAGGAACTAACAATAAAAAAATTTTCCCCTTTAATTTGACACACATATCAATTCCATCTTGGGTGCAATCTATAGTTATTATGAGATTTGATTTGACCAATAAAAATTTCTTATTTTACTCAAATTTCATTCAAAAAATTTCCTAATTTATCCAAATCAAATTTTCATTGATTGTATCACATGATGGGGAGTAATTCTTTTATTACCATAATCAAATCACCATGATTATTTTTAATTTGTGGCAAAATGTGATATTGGAAAGGGATGTTCCTCAATTATAAATTATAAATATTAGATTTTTAATATCTCACAAATATCCCATTTCTTTCCGCATTTATAATTTTCACAAGGGATGTTCCTCAATTATAAATATCTCACAAATATCCCATTTCTCACAAATATGACAAAACAATATGCCTATCACGTAAAATGCTCTTTTGGGAGTAAATATTTTTCATTTGATTTACTTGGGGATAGTACTTTCTATTTTTTTACATTGTCTTTGGTATTATTTTGGTGAAGAGAGGCCATTATGTCATGTAATTTTTTTATTATGTCATATCTATGGTTATTATGAGACTTGATTTGGCCAATACAAATTTCTCCTTTTACTCAATTTTCCTTCAAAAAATTTCCTAACTTACACAAATCAAATTTTCATTGATTGTCCCACATGATGGGGATTAATTCTTTTATTTCCATAACCAAACCACCATAATTATTTCCAATTTCCTCAATTAGGAGCCAATCTTTGTTTGAATATTATACAATTTGACTTGTGTTTGCCTCATAAGAAAGAATCAACAGAGTATATCTTATTTTATTTTACGTTATTTCATTTTTTTTCATATTTTTCCATTTGTTATTCTTCCATTTTTTATTTATTTTATTTAGTGGAGGCAGGGTAAAATAGAGTGTTTACAATAGATAAATCATATATACTTTGTTAGCTATCCATAGGGCTATAAGTAAAAATGACAAAAACATAACAATCTTGTAAGATTACCTTAAAAAAGAAGATTGTTGCTTGGGTTTAATGTTAGTCATTGACTAAAATAAGGACGATTATACTTTTTTTTGTCTCATTATTCAATCATGTGTGTTAATAGTCTGTCATATGATTAGACTTAGTGTGAGTTACTTTTTTTGTGCGTTTACACACACACACACTTGAAATTAGTGTGGATAACTTCAATTCATTGGATATGGCCAAAAAAAATTCATTGGTATATTATTTTGTCATATTATCCTGCCATCTTGCCTACTAATTAAACATCCACATGAATTTCAAGAAGCATTGTATAGTGACAGATCTTAATATTTATTTAATTGTATAGGTTAATTTGGGGTTTATAAAATATTTAGATGGAATATTAGTTTATAAATGTTTTTTAATAAATTTAACAATTTGATATTTAATATCTCGCATCATCCCTATACTTTAGTCTTTATTTGAATTAATTAGATTATATTATTAGTTAGGACAAAATGTGATATTGAAAAGGGATGTTCCTCAATTATAAATTTTAAATATTAGATTTTTAATATCTTACAAATATCCCATTTCTTCCCTCAATTATAATTTTCACAAGGGATGTTCCTCAATTATAAATTATAAATATTAGATTTTTAGTATGTCACAAATATCCCATTTCTCACAAATATGCCAAAATAATATGCTTATCACAGAAAATGCTTTTTTGGGAGTAAATATTTTTCATTTGATTTACTTGGAGACAGTGCCTTCTATTTTGTTTACATGGTCGTAACTGTGGTGTTATAAATGGACTAGAATCTTGATTTAGTTGATTCCAACACTGATGATTTCGTTGAATCTCCTCTTTCGTTTTTCTATCAAAGATTTTGTTCAGAGCACTGATTGGCCGTCTGTTATGCTGACATTTTAAGGAGAGACATCCGTTGATTACTTTATTTCTTGAGACTTGACTGGTCATTGGATATTGTTACTTGTGGGATTTGTTATGTTGTATTGGTGATCGTCACCACCGTTTACTGTACATTGAGCAGATATTGTCATGATTTTGTAAATCTATGGGGTTGATTGTTCCGATGCTTAGAACCCGGTAAAAGATTTTGATGCATGTATGGGATGATACGACTATTGTGTGTGTGCTAGTAGATGATAGTGAGTTGTGTTGGGGTTCATGATGTACTGTTTCTCTGCATAATCCTCTGCTAGCGGCGCCGTTCCAAGCCCATGCCTAATAAATTTTTACTGCCTTGTGGATAATATGTCATTATGAATTTCTGCACTCAGTGTCAGCGTCAGCGGGTTATCCTGGAAGCTTGGAGTGGGGACATGTTGGGTCTGTGGGCAAGTGTGCAGAACTAGCATTAATTATTGACTGCGCTTATGTTCTCTTTTTTATTTTCACTTATATTTTAAATTCTTTTATTTAATTTAAAAATGTCAGAGCTCAAATTTGTGGGACATATACATTACAAACCATTTTTTGAGTGTTGGATTGAGTGCTTGAGTTCCATTTGCTGGTCGGTGCGACAGTGTGTGTAATTTAATGCAACAATTGTCGGTGCCGTCGCATTTAATGCAATCTTTTTTGTATGCATGAGTTCTAACTTTTTCCTTTCGAAGCTAACCGATGCATGCTTTATAAATAGCCTTTCTCTGGTCACCATTCCTACCCATGAACTTCTCTTATGCTTGCAAGTGCTTTGTTTGTTAATGCTTTTGCTCAATATGCTTCGCACTACCACTCTGAAAAACATAGATGACACAAGTGATAGGTGGTCCGTCGTTGTGCGAGTTTGGAGGAAGTGGGATGTTTTTCAGAGAACATCTTCTACTGTAGTATGATTTTAATCGATGAGGAGGTGTGTTGTGTTTTGCTTTTTCAGGTGGAAGAGAATGTTTGTTATGGGCCATGGTTTGAATCTTATTTTATTGTGTTTGGTTGTGCAGGGCAGCAAGATTCAGGCCACTATCCTTGGGAGAAGCTTGTGTGACAGGTTAGGGGGAGTTTTCCGTGAAGGAGATACTTATTTTATTGCAAACTTTGAAGTGACAAAGAACACAAATAGTTACAAGGGAACCACCCATCCCTTCAAATTGTGTTTCACTGGAGAAACCTTTGTTAGGCCTGAAGCTGCCAACATTCCTAACAGTGCTTATAGCTTCATGTCTCTCTGATGTTCTTAATTGTGAAACCGACAAGTACCCTGATCATCTAATTGGTTAGAGTTCTGCCATGTGTTTATATCTTACTGTATGGTTTCTTTTAGCTAAAACTTTCGCCACTAATATGTAGACATTATTTTATTTAGATGTCCTTGCTGTTGTCAAGAGCTTTGGACCTCTTGATGAATATCGCCGTGAAAATGAGACAAAGACCAAACTCAAGTTGATCATAACAGACCTTCAGTAATGCCCGATATATGAATTTGCTTATTCTTTTTCCTTTTAAATTTATTTCTTGGTATTGCTCATACTGTTGTGCTGTTTTTTTGTAGTGAGAATGAGGTGGAATGTGTGTTGTATGATGAGTGTGGCACTAATGCATTTAGGGACAAACCTAAGGACACAGAAGAACCTATAATTGTGCTGTTAAACCTTGCTAGAGTTGGATTTGCGGAGGATGGTAAAACTATAAATTCACTAAAATTGTTATTACCTTGAGTTATTGTATTTTGCCGTTGTTTTGTCTTGGCCACCTGTATAGTAATGTTTATTGTTTGAGTTGTCTTATCAGGTGCCCCTCAAGTATGCAGCTCATTTAGTGCTACTAGGGTTGTTTTCAATCCGGATCATCCTGAGGCAATTGAAATGCAGATGATCTGTGTGTCATTCCTATTTTTTTTAAGTTACAAAATTCGTGCTACTTGTGTTTTCTTCTTTCTTAGTGTTTGTTATCAAGTGTCATTATTCATTGATATTTTGTACTTTGTTTTAGTGCCAAGTCATTGGGTTTGCCAGTGTTGTTGAACATGTCTCAATGTTCCCCTCAGTCTTCTTGGCGCAGTGCTTCTCCTGCCATGGTCCGAAATCCTGTGATTACTCCCTTATGTGAAGTTCCAATGAAGAAAATTGTGAGGCCTTTTCTTGCGTACTTGTAATGAATTGTTGGTATTATTAAAGTTTAATTTATATATATACTTATATTATGAAGTTGTTGGAGCAGGGTGAGAGCTTTCAAGTTAATGTTCTGGTTTATAAGCTAGAGACCAAACATGGCTGGATCTATGAAGGTTGTGCCAGGTGTGGTACCAAGGTTAGGGCTGATGGGACTGGTGTGTTTTGCACTTCATGCAAGAAAATTCCTGACCTCACTGAACCAAAGTAATTGCAAACTTTGTTTTTCTGCGAAGATATGCCTGGGACACTTGAATGCTTCTCTTGACCATATTTATTTGGTGTACTTGTAGACTTAAAGTTCATTATACTGTAGTGGATGGAACTGGCAGCACTTCTGTTGTTTTCTGGGATCGACAAGCCAATGATTTGCTTCACCGCTCAGCAGCTGAGTTAAAGCATTCGCTTATTAATGTGAGTGTTCAATTTGATTCTAACATTATATGCTAATTTCTAAGATTCTCCTTAGCAAGAAAGGTGGTTGTGTAGGTGGGTCGTGAATTTGATTTCCCGGATGAGTGTGATGCTGTCGTTGGGAGGCGTATGGTCATTAAGCTGAAAAAGAATGAATATAATGAAAAGTACCCTGCCTCCAGCCTAAGTGTTATACATTTCAGCTTGTGTAGGGATCTTACAGACAATTTCAATGCAGCATCACCTGGAATAGTATGAGATTTATATAGTTTTGGTGTCTTTATTATGTCCTTTCTCTTTCAAAATGGCCACATGTTTTCTGACATTTTTTTGTTTGTTCTTTCAAAAGGCAAGTCAAGGCGCTCCAGCACCTAACATAATTGAGGTCAAACTGCTAAGTCTTTTTCTTTATTAAATCTTAACTTTTATTTAATATTTTGCTGGTTGTACTATCAACTTTTTAATTGTGGGCTGGTATTGAGCAGGGTGACAAGGTCTCTGATGTTGTTTCTGATGATCCCCTTTATGCGAGTCCTGAGATTCATTGCACAGTTGATTTGGGTGAGGATTGCACTGTGAATGAAACTATGCCGGAAAAATGTCCACCACCACCAGTGAAGGGAAAGAAAAAGTCTTCTTTGAAGAGGATCATCCTTGATAGTGATGATGAGGATGAGACCCGCCGTGCTGTGTCTAGCTATGGGAGGGTTCTGAAATCTGTGAAGAAGGAGAAGTAATTTCCAGTTTGGGGTGGCACCTAATGTTTATGCTATTTTACAAGTATTTTGTATTTACTAGATGCATGGTTACTGAAGCCATGTATTTGTTAAGATATTTGTCAGTCTAATGTAGTATATTTGGGACTATTTTATATATAATAGTACCCTACTAATGCTGATATTTTGGGCCAATTATGGCTATATGTAGTAGGAGTCTGGCTTTGAGTGTCTTTGACACTTCAATCTATGTGTGTTTGTTGTTATTGTTGCTTAATGCATCTGGTGCCACTCATATTATGAAGTTTATTTTATATAGTTAAGACTGTTATTATACTTTTCTTCTTTTAATTTGTGCAGCTTGAATATTAGTCAATTGGAAATAATGCTTCTACTTTTTTCTTTACATTTCATTCTTGGAGATGAGCTAAGAATTGCATCCATGGTGTTGTTATATTGATGATTCGGATTTGACCAAAATGGAAGTATTGGTTTTGAAACGATTTCTGTTTTCATCCACCCTTACAATAATTGCATGGACACTGAAAACGTAGCAGCAAACCTTTAATGATGAAGCAATAATACTGGTTTGATAGGCTATTAAAAAAAATAATACTGTTTTGATAGGTGCATTGCACTATTCCCCCATGACACACATATCAATTCCATCTTGTGTGCACTCTATGATTATTATGAGACTTACCCAAATCAAATTTTCATTGATTGTCACACATGATGAGAAGTCATTCTTTTATTTCCATAACCAAATCACCACAATTATTTCCAATTTCCTCAATTATGAGCCAATCTTTGTTATTTTATTTTTTCCACAATTTATTTTATTTAGCTATCCATAGGGCTATAAGTAAAAATGACAAAAACATAACAAGCTTGTGAGACTACCTTAAAAAAGAAGATTGTTGCTTGGGTTTAATGTTAGTCATTGTCTAAAATAAGGACAATTATACTTTTTCTTTTGTCTCATTATTCAATCATGTGTTAATAGGCTGTCATATGATTAAATTTAGTGTGACTTACTTTTTTTTGTGTTATGCCTTGTCCCTTTTTTTACTGAAGGTGTGATAAGTTGTTGTTTGACTTTTCCTTTTTTTTCAACTTAGCCTTTTTAAAAGCAAGTAGTTATAATATATGTTTATTTCTTTTTTTTTTTTTGCTTCTCCTCCCTTTTCTTTCACTCACGTAATATTCTCACTTTTTTTAATTTCTAATATTTATTCTTTTCATAAAATCCCTTTTCAATATCTTATCTTTTTCTAATCATTAATATAATCTAATTAATTCAAATAATACCTAAATTGTAGGGATGATGTGAGATATTAAATATCAAATTATTAATTTATAAGGAGCATTTATAAACTAATATGCCATCTAAATATATATTTTGTAGTCTCATTTATAAACTTTAATATTACTCATTAACTAAAATAAGGACAATTTTACTTTTTCTTTAGCCTCATTATTCAGTCAGGTGTGTTAATATTATATGATTAAAATTAGTGTGGCTTTTTTTTTGTGCGTTTGGAGTTGAAAAATGATCAAACCTATTATTTCACAACAGTTATAAAATACTCCCTCCGTTTCTAAATATAAGATCACTTTGGGAAAGTAGATAAATTCCTAATAATAAAATCACTTCTTATTTTATCTCAAGTTTTGCCCAAACTAATCTTATACTCCCTCTTTTCATTGAAAACCCCTCCTCCTTTTAAAGTTAAGTAATTAAGGGGATTTTGGGAAGATCATGTAATTTTATTGTCTTCCTTAATCTCCCCAAATTAACCAAAGTGATCTTATATTTAAGAACGGAGGGAGTAGTAATTTTCATCCTTATTGCTTTTTGTATATGCATTAGTGGAGTGGCACATTAGTGAAGTGTTATTACACAGCAAAAATAGGATAGTTGACCTTCATTTCATTCATTATGCTCCACATCATTTTATCCTTTGGTCTGTGTAACATCCCAAATTTTGATTTAGGTTGATTGGAAATTATTGAGGTGTTATTTAGGAAATTTGAGTTTTAGGGAGGAATTTATGGAGATTTATTGTTATTAAATCTTAATTTTTGGAATTTAAGGAAATGTAGTTAAAATAATTAATTGGAGTTAGAAACTTTCATGAACAAGTATTTGGGATAGTAGATAATATTATGATGGAAAGAAGGGGATATAGTAATATATACAAACTTCTGGGCTAAAAATATAATTAAGAATAAATAATAGGGTACTTAACTGTAATTTTCCCCAAAGCATATATATATTCTCACCCTTCACCCTCACAACCCTACCGCCCCTTTCTCCTCCCTTCTCACCGATTTCTCTCTTCCTCTTCCCTGTCCATGTTCGTCGGCCGCCCTGGAGGCCGCCGTTAACGGCGACGGCGGAGAAGGAAGCCGCCGTGAGTTCCTTCTCCCTTCCCCGCGAATCTCCTTCCCTAAACATCACTCCCATTTTTCGTTCTCTTCCAAACCCACACACACACCTCCTCCGTTTTCTCCTCCTCTCTCCCCGGCGACGAGCGGCGGTAGTGGCAGAGCTGCCCTCCCAAGCTTCTTCTCCTCTTTATCCTTGCTCCTAGCTTGAGCCCTTCATTTCCCTCCTTCCTTTTTCTTTATTTCCGGCGAAGCAAGGGTAAGAAATAGGTAAAGTTTTGGCCTTTCTAGTATTTTTCGGGTTATACTTCCATTTTAAAGTTATTTCTCATGGTTTCCTTTCTTTTTCCGATTTCTTTTAGCCCTACCTTCGGTGGTGGCTGTTTTCCGGAGACGTGAACGATTTCCGGCGACGGCGACCTCGAATTAGACCAGCAGAAACGTATATCAAACCTTGGTGAGCTCTGTCATGCAATTCATACGCTGTTCTTTAATTTTATGCGAGATCAGAGAGGTTTCAATTTAGGGTTTGGGGTTTTAATTTAGGAATTCGTTTGAAATGATGATTAAGCTTAAATTTCTGGTATTTTGGAAAGGATTTTGGTGTTTCATTGATGATTAGAAGGTTTTGGGAATTTATTTGAGTTTTTGACATTTTATTTGCTTCCTCTGTTGAAACATCTTCATTTATATGAGATGTTTAAGTTGTGGTCTAGGATATGTTTGATCGATTTTTATTGTTAGATGTTCTGTTCTGCCTTGAATAGAAAAAAAAGAGGATTGTTAAAGTGTAATGAAGTCAAATATTGTGCTACATGTTTGATTTTCTTGAAGTTTGATGTATGTTTTAACATTTGTGTGTTAATTTGAAGATTTATGTTTCTATTTCTTTGTGGCTGAACTGTTAGATTGTGTGATGTTTATAATGTTAATTGCAAATGCTAATGGAAATTGTATTAGTGCTTCTTGTGTAAGTACATGTGTGTGCTAACTTGAAATAGATGGATATGGAACGAATTGAATTATTAAGAACAAATTATTAGTGTTGCTTTGAATGGTAATAAATGTTTGGTTGATGATAAAATTCTGATTGTAGAGGAAATTAATTATGAGTAGTTGAAGCTTGAGGAATTTCTAAATCTTAAAATGTAGCATAGGCTTTGTTTGAAAGGTTTTGGAGTTGATTAATTTGTTTAGTTGCATTTCTGATCTTAAAGGGAATCAAACTCTGTTTTGCCTCTTATTTGATTTTCCTGGATTTGGATGTTTGTAATATAGATGAATGAATGAAATAATAATTGAATATAAGTAAAAGATGGTGTGTGTTCGATTTTGAGGGAGAGAAAGAAGAATATGCTATATGATGTCATTTAGAGTGGTATGAAGGGTTTAGCTTGTGGTGTTTGTTTTACAAGGAAATGGTTGCTTTATGTTGACTTTAATGAGGAATGGTTGAAGTAAAACTGTGATTTCTAGGGTTATACTTAAAAGGCTAGTGCTGCACATTTGTGTCTTGGCATTTTCTTGTGGATTATAGTATTGAAAACTGAACATGAGAAATTCTCTAATTAAGTTACAAAACACTGTAGTGAAATTGTGGTGTTACACATTTGGTTTGAACTTATTCTCCCTGTTTCTTTCTAGTATGACCATTTGAGTGTTTGATGTGGTACTATGATTTATGTGTTTTAAAAGTGATTTAGGTTGCCAAAAATTATCATGTGCTATGCTTATTTGGATTTTCATGTGCAGAATGGGATTTACTTGGTTTATGGTTGAAGAAAGTGAAATAAGATGTGTTTTTGATTGGTGCTAGCTGAAGTTAAGAAATTCAGTTATTATTGGCTTTATTTTGTTTTCTTGTTGATTGTGACGGCTTTTATAAGTTCAAATATGATTTTCACATTTCGTCTTTTGTGTCGGATTCGAAAGGATGTTTGGAAGTATTAATTGTTGTTTGAACTTGCTGAAATTGCTTGATTGCTTGCATATGTGAGATTATATATGTTTGTAGGTTTGGATGTTGGTTTGAGAAGTTTTTGTTTGGACTGGACGCATGAATAAAAGATTTAGAAACATTCTTATGGTGATAAAAAAATATAAAGCTGATTTATTTGTTGAATGCTTGTATGCTTATATGAGAATCTAATGGAGCATGATGACTATTGAAGTTTCAGATTTTGTTATTGGCTTTGTTTGGATGTTCTTTGATGAAGGAAGATTTAATTATCGATTAATGACTGAATGTATATGCTTTATTGTGATGTTACAAGATTTCTATACATCATCAGAAAATATTAGACTCTTACCTAGTTAATCAATGAGGATTTGAATAAATAAGAGAATTGGAATTAAGAAGGGGAAACTGGGTAGTAATGTGGATACGAGAGAGACGTTAAACATGAAGTAGAATGATACTAATTTATCATTCTGTACTACATTATAGGATTGATTGCGATATGGCTTTTGTGGCATAAAGAAAGGATGAGAAATCGTGTAAATTGCTGGGCGACAGGTAATCACACTTAACCTTGCTATAACATTGAGGGTGACGTTAGTTGGGGATTGTTAAAATCCTTTCTCACCCTCTCTCTCTCTCTCTCTCTCTCTCTCTATATATATATATATATATATATTATCTTTGAAAGGTTATTTTTATACAAAACAGGCTATCGGGTGCCTTTCAAACACGATTATTTTCGTATAAAAGAAATTTGAAACATTATATGTATTATCCTGCCTGGTGTGGATGGTTGTTCTGGATTGGTTTTATTCTGGGTACGATGTGAGGGGTTCATATATTATTTTGTTAGGGGTATTGATAGTTAGTTAGATGGAAGGAGTTAAATAGTTGAGATTGAGGTATTGAAAGGAAAAGATACAAGTGCATGATATTGATGATGAGATTGAAATTGTTGGATATGGATATTGTGAGCATTGCATGACACTGATTTATATTTGTACCATCGCGCGATGATAACTGTCGATTGGCCCATCGACAGTTATTTGTACTGATGATCCTTTTCGGATTGATTAGACCGGGGATCATAGGTCAACTTATTGAGAGAAAGTGACCTACGGTTGTTTGGCATTGAAGAGTCCAACCGTTCCCGTTCTGCAATGGAAACAGAATTGGGGTTCCCTCTCTGGAGATTGCCAGAGAGGGAAATTGTCCCCTCATTATAGAGAGGGACACAGTGTCAAATCATATAGTGAAGATTAGATGCTTGATTGCACCGTGATGACACAATGCATCTGTAGGTGAGTGTGAGGGTTGTTGTGGTAGTATTAGTTGATTGGAGTATGGAGATGATGAATTGATTTGTTTTGGATGTGGTTGTTGGACTTGAGTGAGCATGGAAGAAACCTTTATATTACTGGTTTTAAAATAAGGTACCCTTTAGACGCCCTCGCTACCGCACATCTCACTGTTATAGTGAGTTAAGCGTGATTACTGGGACAAATTGTCTCATCCCACGATTACTGACATTTTTGCAGGTGTTCATGCCCAGGCGCAAGCATCAGGGGAAAAGGGAATCAGGTAGTGGATGTTGTGTAGTTTAGTTAGAATTGTATATTGCCAATTTATAGGTCTGCATTCGCTTCCGCATGTATATATATTTATTTATTTTTAATATCAATTAGTTTTGTTTATTAACCATGTTGGACAAATCCTTTCTAACATGGTTATCAATAAATTATCCATGATAGCGGCTGTGTTGTAATAGTTTATTCTTTTCTATCATGGATAATATTTAACCATTAGGAAATTCCTTTTCTAACTATGATAGGACATTGATATTATGGAAATCCTTTTACTATCATAGTTAGTAAAGAGGTTATTAGATCTAAAATGGATATTATTGATTAATTAAGTAATTAGTAACAGAATGTAACAGTCTGCAGTTTTTCAGGGCATTTATTGTGCAATTAATGCAGTGGTAGAATGGCTGGTCGGTGAGGGGTAAATGACAGCAAAAATGAGTGGGAAAAAATTTTGACTTTTCCTTTATTTATGGTTGCAATGTAGCACGTGTTCCTTGGAGCACATATGTTTCTTATTAAAGGCTGAAATACATATTGAGTGTATGCTTGATTTTGTTTTTCTATCTGCATATATTGTAGCAGATTTGTTCTTCCTTTTAATAGAACACACATACATTGGTTTCAAAACACATTATGGATGATCATTTACCAGGAATAGAAAACATATTCAAAAGGAAAAGTGGTAGATTAAAGAGAATACTGAGCATGAGCAAAAACACTAACCAAAGTAAATCCAATGTAGATTTGCCGTCGACAATCAGTGGTGGAACATCCTTGAATGATGGTACATGTGAGTTACTATGCTTGTGAACTAAAATATACATGCAATCCTAGCTCATTTGCATTTACGTACTATACTTATTTGTGTCAATCAGGTAATAGAGGCCAAGAAAAGAGACAGAAAATGGTTCTACAAGATGTAACTAACGTGTGGGTTCATGGTCAATCATCTGAGTTTTGTTCTTCAGAAGGCAAGATCAATATCACAATATTTAATACTTTCAAGACTATTTTTATTTCACTCATTGCTCTAAGACGTTGGACTTGTGGCTGTACTTACGTCTGATTTATATCAGCAGAAGCTATAGATAAAGTCATTGAACAAGAAAATGTGTACAAGAGAAGAAGTAGGAGATTAAATAGCATTTTGAGGACAGGGAGAGATGATGCGTCGTATGTTGCAGCAGATCATCAGACAAATTTGACTGGTGTGCCTGGAAGTAGGGATGATGCAGGGAAAATTATAAATGAATCAGTTGTTAAATTCAAAGTTATGTCATCAGTCTTACTTTCCTTTATATGCTTCTGTTGTTGATTCTGGGTTTTTCCAATTATTTCCATCTGTAGGCGAGCTGTCACACCTACACAAAACTGTTGCCATGAATTGTGATGCTGAACAAGTTAAAGACATGGGTGAATCATGTGCTTCTGTTAAATTAGTCATTTGATTTAGTTCCTCTTGTGCTATATTTTCAAGTGATATCTTCATTTTGTTTCCATATATAGATAATGGAACCAACATGTTCCCTTCATTTTGTGACCAACATAGTGATCAGACTACTGAACACATAGGTAAATGTTTTAAATAGTTTTCCTTCTTAAATGCCAGTCCAAATATCATTTTATCTTTTGCTTGGAATATTTTGATACGTGAAATAAAAGAAGGGACACTAAGCTGGATCCTTTTTCTCACAGTGCAAGAAATTAATTATAACAATGTCACATTTAACTTGGATTATAATCAAAGCATGGTTGAATCTGACCTTTCTTCAAGTTCTGATGAAGATATAGGTTTGTTTCTTTCCATTCCTTTTTTTTCTGATCTTCCCCGTTATGTACGTAGTCATAACTCATGACACTGCTATGCCATCATAGATGAGAAATGTCCCATTAATTTGGAAGCATCACACGATACAGAGTCTTTCATTAATAACTCTCAGCAGCATGGTTCAAAGAGTCGGCGTAATCAAGGTATTGCTTAATTGCTATATTATTATATACGACAATAAAATGGACTTAAAAATTAGAGTTCACTTTTTTTAAGGCTCTTATTGAATTGTGTCTAATTATATAGTTCAAGTTTTATTTAATATATTGTATATCTTATATTGTGTCAGGATTACGTTCGATTACTCCTTTATGTTTTGTGCCAAGCGAAAGTACAGATGAGGTGCCCAAGCAAATAGGTTAGAAATTTTTCTAGAATCTAATTAGTTAATGTTTGTGCATTTGCATTTTACCATTGTTAAAAAAAAATTGTTTTTTCCAGAATATCTTAATGAGGGTGACCCAAAATATACTTGCAAGTTTTGCGGTGGTTTATTTTGGTGTAATGAGAGAATTAAGAAAGATTCTAAGAAAAGAGTTACAACTATCTTCTCAATGTGTTGTTTACAAGGAAAAGTTCAACTTCCATATCTCAGGCCACCACCTTCTGCTTTGTGTAATCTTTTTTTTTAGAAGAGTGAAAGTAGAAGCAAAAACTTTCTTGCAAATATATGCCAGTACAACAATATGTTCTCATTCACATCCATCGGAGGAAAAATACAACATTCAATAAATAGAGGAACATGACCTTATAGTTTTGTCTTAAATGGAATGAATTACCATTGTATTGGTAGTCTTTTACCCCCAGAAGGTGGGAGACCTGTTTACTCTCAGCTATATGTCTATGATACCGAGAATGAAGTCCATAACCGTCTACAGGCTGTCAGGTATTCTTTAAATATGAAGTTACATTTTGATTTTTCCAATTTATATTTGTTGTTTTGATTATATGTTAATATATTGCAGTAATCATGGAAAAGATGTTGAGCTCGATGTGGAAATTATAGATGAGATAAGGAGAACTTTACATTTAGTTAATCCTTTTGTTAAACAATATAGGTGTGCTGCAAACCACATCAGCAATAATCCATCTACTGATTTTAAGCTTTGTTTGGTTAGTTCTCGAAAGCATGATGGTAGGCTTTATAATATACCTTCTGTCTCAGAAGTTGCAGCATTAATTGTTGGAGATATAGACATGAGTTTCAATGTGCGTGATATTATTGTGGAAGCCAAATACAAGGCTCCAAAGAGAATCAATGAACTTCATGCCTCTTATTTACCTCTTCAATATCCCATATTGTTTCCTTATGGTGAAGATGGATATAGGGATGACATTAAACATAGAGAGGAAACTCTACTTGGCACGAAAAAACGTAAAAGAGTAAGTATACGTGAATGCTTCGCATTTCGGCTCATGGTGAGAGAGCATGAAATATCAATGTTACTACATGCTAAAAGGTTGTTGCAGCAAGTTATTGTTGATGCATACACAATGGTTGAATCACAGAGGTTACGATGGTACAAAACTCATCAAAAAGAACTTCGGGCAGATTTGTACCAAGGCCTTGCCGATGCCCTTGTGAGTGGCGAAGAAAGTGCAGCTGCCACTGGTAAAAGAATTATTTTGCCTTCTTCGTTCACCGGTGGTGCTAGGTACATGCTTCAAAATTTCCAAGATGCAATGGCAATTTGTCGTTGGGCAGGGTACCCAGATATCTTTATGACATTTACTTGTAACCCAGCCTGGCCAGAAATCACCAGATTTTGTAATATTCATTCTGTTATGCCATCAGATAGGCCTGAGATTTTGACTAGGGTTTTTAAAATGAAGTTACAAGCATTGGTTAAGTTTGTGAAGGAGGAAAAATTATTTGGATCAATACGTGCAGGTGCGTTTTTCTTTTGCTAAAGTATACTTTTAATCTCTTATGTTTGCATCAAGTTTCAGTTTAGTCCTTTATGTTTGGAAAGTACACTTTTAGTCCTTTTTTGTTAACACCGTTAATTTAACTTAACGGATAATGCTAGCTTAACAATTTTAAATGATTATTAAATACTAAAAAATGTTTAGATTAAAATATTTGAGTGAAAATATTCTTAGATTTTAAAAATTTACCATTTTTGGTCCAATTTCGTTATAAAATAATGATTTAAAATTGTTAAGTTAACATTTACCGTTAAGTTAAACTAATGGTGTTAACAAAAAAGGACAAAAAAGTACTTTCCAAACATAAAGGACTAAACTAAAACTTGATGCAAACATAAGGGACCAAAAGTATACTTTAACTTTTTTTTAAATAGTTCTTAATGTGTGTGGTTTTTAATTAAATATGTTTTTTTCCAGAGGTTTGTACCATTGAGTTTCAAAAGAGAGGTCTTCCTCATGCACACATACTTTTCTTTTTAAGTCCACCAGAAAAAATTACATCTTCACTTGTCATTGACAAACTCATCAGTGCTGAAATTCCTGATCAAAGCCTTTACCCTGAATTGTACGACTTGGTCAAGAGGTTTATGATACATGGGCCATGTGGACCTATTCATACCGATTCTCCATGCATGAAAGATGGGAAGTGCAGTAAATATTTCCCCAAGAGGTTTGCATCAGAGACAACAATTGATGGAGATGGCTATCCTACATACAAAAGGAGAAATGATGGGAGAAGTATTGAGATTAAAGGCATTGAATTGGATAATCGCTTTGTTGTCCCTTATAATGCAACTCTATTAGCAATGTTTCAAGCGCATATCAATATTGAAAAATGCAATCATTCACGTGCAATCAAATACTTATTCAAGTATATTAGCAAGGGGAGTGATAGAGTTATTGCAGGTATTTACAATACCAAGGATCATAATGGAGGTGTTTTATTTGATGAGATACAACAATATTATAATTGCAGGTACATTTCAGCTTGTGAAAGTGCATGGAGACTTTTTGGATTTGAGATTCACCATCGATTTCCTCCTGTGGTGCGTTTAAGTTTTCATTTGCCTAATCAACAATGTGTTATTTACAATGAAGGTGAAAGTGTTTCTGATTTGTTAGATAAGCCTCGTGTCTGTGAGTCACAATTTTTGTCATGGATGAAATTGAACTCTATTGACACTTCTGCGAGTTCACTTACTTATGGTGAATTCCCACAACATTATGTCTACATAAAAGAAATGAGGAAATGGAGAAAGAGAAAAACGAAAAAATTTGCAATTGGTCGCATAGCTAATGTTTCTCCCAGATCTGGAGAATTATATTACTTGCGAATTTTATTAACAAAGGTAAAGGGGCCAAAATCATTTGAGGACATTATGACTGTGAATGGTGTTGTCCATGGATCTTTTAGAGCTGCATGTGATGCTTATGGTTTGTTAGATGATGATGGTGAATTTGTTAGTGCTATTGAAGAGGCATCTAATTGGGCGACAGGGAAGGCTTTGCGTAAATTATTTGTTAACATGTTGATGTCTGGTTCTGTTCAGCGTCCCGGCTATATTTGGTCTACATGTAGCACAATCTTGTCTGAAGATTTGTTTTATATTCCTCATGCAAATCCAAATCGACGTGGTATTCCCATACATTAGTTTACTTGCTTCCTTTAAGTTATTTTATAAATGTTAAATTCAACTAATGAGCTTATATTTTTATATTCCCAGATTTTGTCGTTGACACCACTATCAAGGAGAATGAAGCTTTGTGTGAAATTGATCGTTTGCTTATTTTACAAGGGAAAAAAATATCTGATTTTTCAGGGATGCCAACCCCTTCACTTGCTACTCCAATGAATGTTGGTAACTCACTAATACAACAAGAGTTAGCATATGACAGAGAAGCTTTGTCTAGAGCATCTATTACACTTTGTGGTGATTTAAATTTAGAACAAAGAATGGCTTTTGACCAAATCATCAATTCATTAGAGATCTCTGGACCTTCCTTCTTTTTTGTCAGTGGTTATGGTGGCACTGGAAAGACATTTTCATGGAATGCTTTGGCTGTTACACTCCGTGCGAAAGGTGAGATAGTCTTAACTGTTGATTCAAGTGGCATTGCTGCGACACTACTACCATCAGGTAGAACAGCGCATTCCCGATTTGCAATCCCGGTTCAAATTCATGACACCTCGATGTGTTCAATTAGTCAAAGATCTGAGCTTGCTGAGCTGATTCATGTTGCTAAGTTGATAATTTGGGATGAGGCCCCAATGATTCAGCGTTTTTGCATTGAAGCCTTGGATCGCACTTTCAAAGATATAATGCGATCAAATGAAATTTTTGGTGGTAAGTGCATAGTCATGGGAGGTGATTTTCGTCAAATCCTTCCTATTTTGCCAAAGGGCTCAAGAGCTTCTATCGTAGATGCATGCATAAATTCATCAACCTTGTGGGAACATTGTAAGGTGCTTGAACTTAAGCAAAACATGCGTTTGCATTCTGGCACTTCATTGGAAGAAAGACAAAAACTGCAGTGGTTTAGTAATTGGCTGCTTGATGTCGGAGAAGGACGTTTGGGTTCATCCACTGATGGTATTAGTGAAATAACTATTCCTCAACATCTGCTTATAGGTGAATCTACAAACCCAATCAAAGCAATTGTTGACGCAGTTTATTCTGACCTGCATAACAATTTGAACAACTTTGGCTACTTCAATGACCGAGCAATCCTTTCTGCAACAATAGATATGGTCAAAAATATAAATGACTATATGTGCTCTTCTCTTCCTGGTGATGCATGTGAATATCATAGTTGTGATTCGATTTGTAGTTCTTCTGGTGATGTCGCTGTCTCTGAGAATTTATATACTACTGAGTTTCTTAACAGTATTAATAGCTCTGGCTTGCCACCACATATTCTTTCTTTAAAAGTTGGAGTTCCTGTCATGCTGTTAAGGAACCTTGACCAAACTTCTGGCCTTTGCAATGGTACTAGACTGATTGTATCTCGACTTGGAAAAAATGTTGTTGAGGCAATTACATTAAATGGATCTCATCCCAATCAGAAGGTCTTAATTCATAGGATGGATATGAATCCATCAGAAAGTAAGTGGCCTTTTCATATGCGTAGAAGACAATTTCCACTTGATTTAAGCTTTGCAATGACAATTAACAAAAGTCAAGGGCAGTCACTAAGAAAAGTTGGGGTCTATCTGACAAAGCCAGTATTTTCACATGGTCAGTTATATATGTTGCTTTGTCTCGGGTCAAAAGTATTGATGGATTGCAAATATATGTTTCGCGCACTGATGCAGGGATTCATGATCAGATTAAAAATGTTGTTTATAAGGAAGTTTTCCGTAATATAAAAGGTAAGTTGTATCTTTTCAGGTGTGTGTTTAATCATGCATTTATTAAAGGCCTATGTATACATTGATTGCCCTTATTCCAAAATTCATTGTTTTTTTTGTTCTTATTTCATCTTCATTTAAGTTGATGCTTTTTGCATATTCATGCTTGCAGGAACAATATAGAAGGGTGAAGTTGAAAGAAAATACCAATATTTCATTGTTATGGCCAACTCTATCTTCTTTGAGTTTGGGCAATTTAGTTATAGTTTTTTAGTTATTGCAGGACATTTCTATTTAGTGGATTCATATGTCAAATAATTGAAATTATAATTTTTTGTTAATGTATTGTCATGACAATATGTACTGATCTCATGACTATATACTATATTATATTATTTATTTTTTGTAATTCAAGAATGCACAATTAAGTTATTACACACGCGCATCGCGCGGGATCCCTTGCTGTTAGAATCTTAAGTTTTGATGAAGACTAAAATATAAAGGATTAGACCAAGTGCCTAGGAAGCAATAGTATACTTAGGATCCCAAGTAAGAGTGCTTCCGGATGAAGATTTACTTCCGGTTAGATTAGGACTTGCGCATGCGGATGAATGCTTTCATCCCCCAGCGTCAGCAAGTAAATAACTAGGGATTTAACTTAGTCCATGAACTTTAGGTGCACAAACCCTAAGACTAAGCTATGGTTCAATCGGAAGCGAAGTTGCTTCCTGTTAGACTTAGACTGGCGCAGAGCGATAGAATAGATATTACTCCAAGCGACAGTGAGTCTACTTCCCCAAGTGAAAGCGCTTCCTGTTAGAATTAGACTGGCGCAGAGCGACAGAATAGATATTACCCCAAGCGTCAGTAAGTCTACTTCCCCAAGTGAAAGCGCTTCCTGTTAGACTCAGACTGGCGCAGAGCAATAGAATAGTTATTACCCCAAGCGTCAGTAAGTCTACTTCGCCAAGTGAAAGCACTTCCTATTAGATTTAGACTGGCGCAGGTTGATAGACTAGATATAACCCCGAGCGTCAGCAGAAATGCAACATCAAGTGAAGTTGCTTCCTATTAGATCTTGACTGGCGCAGACTGATAGAATAGATTTCACCCTAAGCGTCAGTGAATTCACCACGTCAAGTAAAAGTGCTTCCGATAGCTCAGTGACTAGCGCTGAGTGGTGGAATGAAATAGACTAAGCGAGAGCAAGTCATGGTGAACTAAATCCCTCATCAAGTGAATTTACTTCCGGATGTAGAAGTGCTTCCGGATACACCTTAGATTTAGGGATCACCCACTGCATGAGACTATATGATTATATTGCTAAACTAACGTTCAAGTGCAGCACACTCAGTAAGGTTGCTTCCGGATGAGAAGTTGCTTCCGCAAGCAATCAGAATGTCTGAACGTTCAAAGAGATGCAGTGTCAGAATGCTTTTGTCAGAGCAGAGGCGTCAGGACTACTTTTCAGAGTTAAAGCAAGTCAACCCTGCTATGCATTAATGAAGCATTAAATGGGCGAACGGTAACAAGGGAAAAACGGACATATTCAAACGGCTAGCCCACCTACCAAGAGTTCAAAATGCTTGAAGACTATATAAGGAAGCTCAACTTCATTTATGTAGTAGTTAATGATCTTCAAATATTCTTGAGCGAGAAAATCCTTATTCAAGCTGCCCAGAAAAATGAAGAGCATTTAACACTTGGAGTGATTTTTCACCTACCTATTCTGTACTCACAGTAGTTAAGTCTCTTTCTGTTAAAAGAGCATTTATTGAACTTAAGTGTGTAACATCATTCGTTCTGTAAGAAAACTTAGTCAGAAAAGCCTTCAAGTGTAAACTTCAAACCCTTGCTTGGTGTGAGGGGGAGACAGTTAGATAGGTTACAAGTGAGCCAGTATAAAACTTGTTGTAAGGTTGCAAGTGAGCCCGTAAAACTTGCGGTTGTAAGGTTTCAGGTGAACCCGATTTAAAACCTGAGTTATAGTGAAACTCTCGGCCTGGGTGGTTGAGGACTGGACGTAGGTCAGGTAGACCGAACCAGTATAAATCTTGTGTCATTTACTTTGAGTATTTATTTTTGAAGCACAATTCACCCCCCCCCCTCTTGTGCATCCATTACGTTCATTTGGTATCAGAGCGGGTCTTTCTCACTCGATTCCAACGAATCCGGAAAGCAAAGATCTAAGTAATGGATACGGAGTATGGTCTGCCAGATGTTGCTGTACAACCCAACAAGCCCCCAGGCTTCGATGGGCACAACTATACATTCTGGAAGTTCAGAATGGAAACCTATATCAAGTCAAGCGATATCAGACTATGGGACGTGATCGAACATGGGGATCAAACTCCCTTAGATGAGGAAGGATTTGCTAAGGCAAAAGCCAGATATACTGCTGAGGACTATGCTCTAGTCCAACTCAACCATAGGGCTATGCACTACATCCAGTGTGCTCTCAGCTACAAAGAGTTTCACAGGATCAGCCACCACAAAAATGCAAAGGATATGTGGGAGGCTCTTGAGGCTGCACACTCCGGAACCAGGGGAGTTAAAGCAAGACGTGTTGAGATGCTGGTGGAAGAATTCCACAAATTCGCCATGGTAAGCCCCACCGAGCCTATCAGAGATCTAGAGCTCAGATTCACCCATCTCATCAATAATCTAGCCTCGCTTGGTAAGGATATCCCTGAAAGAGAGCAGGTGAGCAAGATTCTGAAAATCTTGAAGGGTGACTGGATCACCAAAGTCACTATTCTGCAAGAAGTGCAAGGAGAATCAACCAGCTCCGTCACCGCTCTTTTTGGCTCACTTGCTGAATATGAGCCAACCTTGCTGGCTATGAGAGCTCCTCAAACCTCATCCAAGAGTAAGAACCTTGCTCTCGTTGCTCCCAGCAAAGAGATCAAGGACAATGATGAGGATGACGACGATGAGATGGACGATGAGGAGATGGCCCTGATGGTGAGGAAGTTCAGGAAATTCCTCAGGAAGAAGGAAGGCTATCAGAAAGGTGACACCAGCCAGAAGAGGGGATACAAGAAAGAGAAGGTCCCTGTGTGCTTTGAATGCAATAAGCCTGGTCACTTCAAGGCTGAGTGTCCCAGCCTGCAGAGGTCCAAAGGCAAGGATAAAAGAAAGGCACTCGTTTCCTCCATTTGGGTAAACAGCTCAGATGAGGAAGCAAGTGATGATGAAGAAGTTGCCAACCTTTGCCTGGTAGCTAGAGAAGAGGATGAGGAAGCATCTTCAGATCTTGACCTCACCAATGAAGAACATGAGGTAACTCTTCCTGAACTACAAGAGGCTTACAATGAGATTCATGAAGAATTCTCTAAACTATGTAAAGCCTATAAACTCTTGAAAACCAAAAAGGAGTCACTTGAGTCCAAGGTGGACTCACTCAGTGAGGAACTAGCGGAAGCTAGAAGATCTCCAATGGTGGATGGACAGGGTTCTCCTCAAGCAGAACCCAACATCCCAACACCTGAGAGCTGTCCAAATTGCAGCAAAATCTCAGAAGAAAATAATAAGCTGCAAAATGCCCTGCAGAAATTCACCAATGGTTCAGAAATGCTGAATATACTTTTAATGAACCAAAGGGCATATAGGGATAGGACTGGCTTGGGATATACCCCCAGGAAGAAAACGTGGGAAGAACCAAAAGTAAAGCCTTACTTAAAGTTCTTCCATAAAGCCACCAGTCATAGCTCCTCACCTTTCAGCTTCTGTAATTACTGCAACAGAAAAGGACACTCGATGTCCACCTGTAATGCTAAAAAGCATGGAGCTAACAGCTCATACAAGTGGGTCCCTAAAGGAACCAGGGCTACAAAGGATCCTCCACCTGCAAAGGAAATCAAGAGAGGACAAGGATCCCAAGCCTGGAATCATCCCACTGGGAGAACCCAAGAGTCTAGAGCCAACACTAGGCCAAAGGCTCCAAATGTGTATAGGCACAAGGATAAGCCCAAAGCTAGGCCAAGGGTCCTAGACACTAATGACAAAGGACCCAAGAGAGGTTGGGTACCTAAAATTGCTTGATTGTTTCAGGTGTATCTCAAGGCATCCAAGAACAAAAATTGGTACATCGATAGCGGATGCTCGAGACATATGACTGGAGACAGAGACAAGTTCAAGTCTCTAGTGATCAAAGATGGAGCCACAGTGACCTTTGGAGGAAATCAAAGTGGCAAGATCACTGGAGTTGGAGAAGTCGGACCAGTCAAAGATGTATATCTAGTGGACGGTCTCTGTCACAACCTGCTAAGTGTAAGTCAAAGCACGGACAAGGTAACTGGGTAATATTTGATTCAAATGAGTGCTTAATAGTTGATAAGCAGGATCTGAATATAGATAAGGCCAACCTAAAATGCAAAATTAAGGCAATTAGAAATGGGAATCTATATACCTTAGATTTATGTCAACAGCTAGAAGAAAAATGTCTAATATCTAGTGACGAGAATAGCTGGCTTTGGCATAAGAGACTAGCTCATGTTAACTTTACTCAATTGGACATGCTAATTAAAAAAGAGCTAGCTGTAGGTATTCCCCCTTTTAAGGTTAAGCATGATTTTATCTGTGAATCCTGCCAACGAGGAAAGCAAACAAAATCCTCGTTTAAAACCAAGAAGAGAGTCTCCACCAGCAGGCCCTTGGAACTAATCCACATGGATTTGGTTGGGCCAGCAAGAGTAAAAAGCTTGGGTGGAAACCTATATGCTTTAGTGGTGGTGGATGACTATTCAAGGTTTACGTGGACTTTGTTTCTTGCCTCTAAGCAAGATGCTTTTGATGCTTTCGTTGTCCTGGCTAAGAAAGTGCAGAATGAGAAGGATCTCAAAATCACAGCCATAAGGACAGACCATGGAGGAGAGTTTGAGAACCATAGCTTCACTGAGCTATGTGAGCAAAACGGCATCGAACATAACTTCTCAGCTCCGAGAACTCCTCAACAAAATGGAGTAGTCGAAAGAAAGAACAGGGTTCTGACGGAGATGGCTAGAAGCATGCTGAACGAGAAAGAAGTTCCTCAAATGTTCTGGGCGGACGCTATGAGCACTGCTTGCTATATCTCCAACAGAGCTTATGTTCGCAAGGGCTTGGATAAGACTCCATACGAGCTATATAAAGGAAGGAAGCCCAACATCAGCCATCTCAGAATATTCGGATCAAAATGCTACGTGCATAACAATGGGAAGGTAAACTTGGGTAAGTTTGATCCAAAGGCTGATGTAGGTACATTCATAGGATATTCCCTTAGGAGCAAAGCATATAGGATATACAACATAAGAACTAAAACTGTAGAAGAGTCCATGCATGTTGTATTTGATGAAACTCCTACATGGGGACAATCCACAGAAGATGATGAAGCACTTAACTTTCCAAATCTTCCATCATCTTCCTCACCACCAAAAGAAACAACAACAAGCTATCCCAAAGAAGAAGGTGAACCCAGTGATGTACCTAGTGGGCAACCCATGCCTGAGGAGGCACAGCTGCCAATAGCTAGGAGACATCACAGGGATCATCCTCTTGATCAAGTGCTTGGTGATGTTTCTTCTGGTGTCAGAACTAGAAGACAAGTTCAAAATGAAGTTGAGTTTGGAGCATTCCTATCTCAAATCGAACCAACTTCAGTTGAACAAGCTCTTGAGGACTGCGACTGGATTATTGCCATGCAGGAAGAGCTGAATCAATTTGAAAGAAGTCAAGTGTGGGAACTAGTCCCAAGGCCGTCTCATCAATCCATAGTAGGAACCAAGTGGGTCTTTAAAAACAAACTGGATGAGACAGGTCAAATCACTAGAAACAAAGCCAGACTGGTAGCTAAAGGATACAACCAAGAAGAAGGCATTGACTATGAAGAAACTTTTGCTCCAGTCGCTAGACTTGAGGCAATAAGGATTCTTCTAGCCTTTGCATCCATGAAAGGTTTCAGATTATATCAAATGGATGTAAAGAGTGCATTTCTTAATGGTTATATTAAGGAAGAGGTATATGTAGAACAACCTCCTGGCTTTGAAAACCATAAGAACCCCAAACATGTGTATAGATTAAAGAAAGCTTTGTATGGCCTGAAACAAGCCCCTCGAGCTTGGTATGAGAGACTCAGCAGCTTTTTGCTGGGCAAGGGTTTCTCAAGAGGCAAATTAGATAATACACTGTTTATTCTTCACAAAGATAGAGATATGTTAATTGTCCAAATTTATGTTGATGATATTATCTTTGGGGCAACTAACGAGAAGCTTTGTGAAGATTTCTCTAAGATTATGCAGGGTGAATTTGAGATGTCAATGATGGGAGAACTAACATTCTTCCTAGGCCTGCAAATCAAACAAAAGAAGAACGGAATCTTCATCTCCCAAACCAAGTACTGCAGAGAACTACTCAAAAAGTTTGGGATGGATGAATGCAAGGAGTATGATACTCCTATGAGCACCTCAGCTGCACTCGACGCTGACGCCAAGGGTAAAAGTGTCAGCCTGCCCATGTACAGGGGAATGATAGGTTCCCTCCTATACTTAACGGCGAGCAGGCCTGATATTCAATTTAGCGTAGGCATGTGTGCTAGGTTTCAAGCCAACCCCAAGGAATCACACTTGACATGTGTTAAACGTATTCTGAGATACCTTGAGGGAACACAAGAACTTGGTCTTTGGTATCCCAGAGGTAACCAAGAGTTCTTGTGGGCTTATTCTGACTCTGACCACGCAGGTTATAAAACAGATAGAAAGAGCACCAGTGGACAATGCGCCTTCCTTGGTGGTTGTCTGGTGTCTTGGGCCAGCAAGAAGCAAACCTGCGTGTCCTTGTCATCCACTGAGGCAGAATACATTGCTGCTGCAAGTTGCTGTGCACAAGTGCTATGGCTGAAAAACCAGTTGAGAGATCTTGGCTTGGAGTTCCCTGAGGCGCCCATCCTCTGTGATAACACAAGCACAATTAGCCTCGCCAAGAATCCAGTTCAGCACACCAGGACAAAGCACATTGACGTCCGACATCACTTCATCAGAGACCATGTTCAAAAGAAGGATGTCAAGGTGCAGTTTGTTCCCACACAACAACAGCTTGCGGATATCTTCACCAAGCCTCTGGGGACTGACCAGTTTATTTTCATTAGAGGTGAATTGGGAATGGTAAACCCAAATGAAGTGTAATTATTATTTTTTTTATATATATATCACTTACAACAATACTGACTTAGGCATCGGAGTGCCAATATATGTCCTTGCAGGTATTCAATGTTGAATCTTAAGTAAGTGCAACCGGAAGCAAAACCACTTCCGAATGATTACACACTGACGCTGGATGATCAAACCAAGAGAGCGCCAGCACAAGTCCAAGAAGACACGTCACTTCAGAAAACGCTTCAACTTCCAAATGAGACGTTTCGACTTCTCTGACAATATGAAGCGACACGTGTCATCAGGTATATCGATCCAACTTAAGGCGTTTACGCTACCCAATGTGTGATAATGTGAAGGAGCATGACCTTTTTGCCCTTAGTGACTTTACCTATAAAAGGGACATCTCATTTCACACATTCTTCATTATCATCTATGTTCTTCATATAAACATTTCATCAACCCCACAAAAATGGCCGAACCCTCTGAAGCAAACCCAGTTTCGAGGAAACCCTCCTCATCTAAGAAACACAAGTCCAAATCTGGGAAATCAAGCCATCAACATTCTGGAAAATCTGGGCATCGTGAAAGACATCAAGAACATCATGAAGTTTCTCGGCAAATTGCCCTAGGGCAGGATGAAAATATTCAAGGTCAGCCTGAAACTTCTGGTAGAATGGCAGAACTGTTAGTGGGTTCTAAGAAGAGGAAGTCCATCCCTAAGGAGGAGGCTGCGGCGATCAAATATGGAAAACACTCTTTGATGATGCCAAAAGGGGGAGAAATGCATTGACCACTAGCCTTGCTACCCTGGGAGTTCCTTGATGAAGAAGAGCTTCAGCGAGAGGGAGAGAAAGAAGAAACAAAGAAACAACCCCCAGTCCAAATTTTTTTGTTTACTTAGAAATGTTCATCTTTTCATGCATGTTCTCATATCTGCCTACTATATGCTCGCTGCTTGTAAATGTTATCTAATTATATGCTCTGACCTGTAACCTATGCTTATCAATAATATTTGTCTAAGTTACTTATTCTGAACTATTGCTTTTATTCTTCAGCTAATCCTTTCATATGAACTTAATCGATAAAGCTAAGTTTGTCATCATCAAAAAGGGGGAGAATGTTAGAATCTTAAGTTTTGATGAAGACTAAAATATAAAGGATTAGACCAAGTGCCTAGGAAGCAATAGTATACTTAGGATCCCAAGTAAGAGTGCTTCCGGATGAAGATTTACTTCCGGTTAGATTAGGACTTGCGCATGCGGATGAATGCTTTCATCCCCCAGCGTCAGCAAGTAAATAACTAGGGATTTAACTTAGTCCATGAACTTTAGGTGCACAAACCCTAAGACTAAGCTATGGTTCAATCGGAAGCGAAGTTGCTTCCTGTTAGACTTAGACTGGCGCAGAGCGATAGAATAGATATTACTCCAAGCGACAGTGAGTCTACTTCCCCAAGTGAAAGCGCTTCCTGTTAGAATTAGACTGGCGCAGAGCGACAGAATAGATATTACCCCAAGCGTCAGTAAGTCTACTTCCCCAAGTGAAAGCGCTTCCTGTTAGACTCAGACTGGCGCAGAGCAATAGAATAGTTATTACCCCAAGCGTCAGTAAGTCTACTTCGCCAAGTGAAAGCACTTCCTATTAGATTTAGACTGGCGCAGGTTGATAGACTAGATATAACCCCGAGCGTCAGCAGAAATGCAACATCAAGTGAAGTTGCTTCCTATTAGATCTTGACTGGCGCAGACTGATAGAATAGATTTCACCCTAAGCGTCAGTGAATTCACCACGTCAAGTAAAAGTGCTTCCGATAGCTCAGTGACTAGCGCTGAGTGGTGGAATGAAATAGACTAAGCGAGAGCAAGTCATGGTGAACTAAATCCCTCATCAAGTGAATTTACTTCCGGATGTAGAAGTGCTTCCGGATACACCTTAGATTTAGGGATCACCCACTGCATGAGACTATATGATTATATTGCTAAACTAACGTTCAAGTGCAGCACACTCAGTAAGGTTGCTTCCGGATGAGAAGTTGCTTCCGCAAGCAATCAGAATGTCTGAACGTTCAAAGAGATGCAGTGTCAGAATGCTTTTGTCAGAGCAGAGGCGTCAGGACTACTTTTCAGAGTTAAAGCAAGTCAACCCTGCTATGCATTAATGAAGCATTAAATGGGCGAACGGTAACAAGGGAAAAACGGACATATTCAAACGGCTAGCCCACCTACCAAGAGTTCAAAATGCTTGAAGACTATATAAGGAAGCTCAACTTCATTTATGTAGTAGTTAATGATCTTCAAATATTCTTGAGCGAGAAAATCCTTATTCAAGCTGCCCAGAAAAATGAAGAGCATTTAACACTTGGAGTGATTTTTCACCTACCTATTCTGTACTCACAGTAGTTAAGTCTCTTTCTGTTAAAAGAGCATTTATTGAACTTAAGTGTGTAACATCATTCGTTCTGTAAGAGAACTTAGTCAGAAAAGCCTTCAAGTGTAAACTTCAAACCCTTGCTTGGTGTGAGGGGGAGACAGTTAGATAGGTTACAAGTGAGCCAGTATAAAACTTGTTGTAAGGTTGCAAGTGAGCCCGTAAAACTTGCGGTTGTAAGGTTTCAGGTGAACCCGATTTAAAACCTGAGTTATAGTGAAACTCTCGGCCTGGGTGGTTGAGGACTGGACGTAGGTCAGGTAGACCGAACCAGTATAAATCTTGTGTCATTTACTTTGAGTATTTATTTTTGAAGCACAATTCACCCCCCCCCTCTTGTGCATCCATTACGTTCACTTGCTAGTTCTCAAAAGAATACAAAGATGCAAGCAAAGTTCACACAAGAGAAACAAAAGTCTCAATTCATTAAACTCTGAAAATTATAGTACAAAGTAAAGTCTATTTATAGGCAACAATAGAATACTCTAGAATTAAGAAATAACCTAATAATTGGTGCATTAATAATAATTGACATTTTGAATTGCACCTTCCTAAAAGTAGATGACTTTTTCTTGAAGGAAAAGTAAGCTTTTCAAAATAGGAAAAACATGAAAAAGGAAACTAATAATTTCAATGACCTAATGCCTTATTTTATGAAAATAAAATAAAAGACTCAAATAAAATTAAAATGCATTCATATTTGATACTTATTGACTTGGCCATCAAGTCACTCTTGCATATCCTCCAAATGAGTGATTTCTTCAATATGGACACCACATGGACCTTGAACATCATCTTGTTGGGCTTCTAACATTGTGGTCTCCTTTCTTGGATCTTTCAGAATGTTGGCCTTCCATCCTTTAACATTGTCCACGCCATGCTCTTAATCATTCCCTCCATACTCAAAAGGATTTGTCCTCAAATCTACAATATCAAAAGGTGATAGATCCGCCACATTGAAAGTAACGCTAACATTATCAAAAGAGCTGAGAGTATGTATCTTGCAAGCATTGTCATTGTATCGCTCTAAGACTTGGAAAGAATCATCCCCTCTTGGTTGCAACATAGTTTTTTGTTGATTTGGGATTCTCTCCTTCCTCAAGTGTACCCAAACCAAATCTCCGGGCTCAAAGACAACTTTTCGGCGACTTTTGATTGTTTGTCTTGCATATGGTCCATTCTTCTTGTAGGCCCTTACTTTTTTATGAATTTTCTGCGATAAAGACACAACACTAGAGGGCAAAGAGGGGTTAAGTTCATTAGTAGAAATATAAGCATCCTTACATACAAGTCCCAAAACTTGTACACTCAATAATACTCACTTAACCTCACTTTTTATAGAAAATAAACTCTCTTTCTTTTCTCTCTTTTTTCCTTTTTCTTTCATTTTCTTTTCTCTCTCTTTATTTTCTTTTTTATCTACAACTTTTTTTTCACTCTGTTCATCTCTTTTTTTACTATCTCGCTCAATCCTCACTTGGTCTTCATAAGCTTCTTTTGGCCCAAGAGGTTTCAATACAATGAATTTCCCATTAAAGGGTATAGAATAACAATTTTTATAACAATCATAATGAGCTCTACCATCAAATTGTCATGGTCTTCCAAGCAAAATATGTCCAGCAAGCATAGGAACTACATCACATAGCACTTCAGCATGATTGTCTCCAATAGAAAAAGAAATCAACACCTGCTTAGTAACCTTAGCTTCAGCACTATCATTTAACCATTGCAACTTATAAGGCCTTTGATGCTTCATAGTAGGCAAATCCAACTTATCAACAAGTAAGGTACTAGCAACATTGGTGACACTACCACTATCAATAACCATGCTACATACCTTGTTCTTGATAAAGCATCTAGTATGTAAGATAAGTTCTCGATGCTCTTGGTCATGATCTTCCTTTTGTTGCATGTTGAGGGCCCTCCTAGCCACCAACATTTCTCCCTTAACGGGTTTAGCCTCATCAATCTCCAATTCAGAATCAGTCACCAAAGAGGGCATGTCATCATCACTCTTACTGGAGTGAATACTTTCACAATCGTCATTATCTTTGAGAATCATGGCTTTCTTATTGGGACATTGAGAAGCAATATGCCCCTTACCAAGACACCTAAAACATGTAATAGAAGAGGTTCTATCATTAGATGAAATTTCAGAGACATGTGTCTTACCACCATCAGTGTTAGGCTTGGATTCCTCCTTGACTTTATGTGGGAGTTTTGTGTCGTCCTTAGCCATAGAATCCTTCCATCTTGAGGTTGATTTAGAGTCCCTCCAACTAGAAAACTTGGAACGTTTTTCTTTTAATCGTTTCTCCACTTTGATGGCTTTGTGAACCAACTCTTCCTTATCAACAAAATTGTACATATCCACTTTGTCTCTAATTTCACTCCGTAATCCATCAAGAATTCTGGTCATGCTTGCTTCTTCTCCTTCTTCAACTCCAGCACACATCTTAAGAAGGTCAAGCTCATGCACATATTCATCCACAGCCATAGATCCTTGGCTAAACATTCGCAGCTTTCGATTGAGCTCTCGGTAATAGTAGCTGGGAACATACTTCTTTCGCATCAATCTCTTGAGTTTTTCCCAAGTACGAGGTGGTCCTTTGCCTTTAAGCCGCCCTTAAGCTGTAAATCTTCCCACAAACTATAGCAAAGTCAGAAAATTGATGAAAAGAAGCTAATTTTACCTTCTTTTCTTCAGACCAATCGCTCATTCTGAAGATTTGTTCGAATTTCATCTCCCAATCAAGGTACAAATCTGGACTGCTATTACCCTTAAAGGTAGGATACTTTATCTTTGGATCAGATTCATCATTATATTTGGCATCGTTTCTTTTGTCCTTTGAGGACGAAGAACGTGATCTACGTGTCTCCTCATCACTACTGAATGCTTTAGATTCCTTCTACTCCTCCATTTCCATCTTGAGTTTGAGAAACTCATCTCGCATGGCTTTCATAAACAACTTGAGATCAGTATTGAAGTCGTCTTTGTTAGATGCTTCTCCACTCATCTTCAACCTTGAAATCTAGCAGCCTGTTGCTCTGATACCAAATGATAGAATAGCGTGACCGGATCGGCTAAAAGACAAGAGAATAGGAACCGGATGATCGATGGGAAGAAGAGTACCTGTCTCTTACAAGCCTAAGACGCCACAAGGATGATCAATCCTTAATAAGTCTAGCCACAAGACGCCACAAGGATAATTAATCCTTGATAAGTCTAGTATTCTCAAAAGAATACAAAGATGCAAGTAAAGCTCACACAAGAGAAACAAAAGTCTCAATTCATTAAACTCTGAAAATTGTAGTACAAAGTAAAGCCTATTTATAGGCAACAATAGAATACTCTAGAATTAAGAAATAACCTAATAATTGGTGCATTAATAATAATTGACATTTTGAATTGCACCTTCCTAAAAGTATATGACTTTTTCTTGAAGGAAAAGTAAGCTTTTCAAAATAGGCAAAACATGAAAAAGGAAACTAATAATTTCAATGACCTAATGCCTTATTTTATGGAAATAAAATAAAAGACTCAAATAAAATTAAATGCATTCATATTTGATGCTTATTGACTTGGCCATCAAGTCACTATTGCATATCCTCCAAATGAGTGATTTCTTCAATATGGACACCACATGGGCCTTGAACATCATCTTGTTGGGCTTCTAACATTGTGGCCTCCTTTCTTGGATCTTTCAGAATGTTGGCCTTCCATCCTTTAACAGTGTCCACGCCATACTCTTCATCAGCACCTCTGTAACAAATATGAAATCTCAGATCTCAAACCCCATTACCTATTCATGAAATTTTTGCAGAAGAACCAGCGAAGAATTTCAACAACTGTATAACCTTCAACTTGGGTTCGCATCCGTGGGTGACGTCCACCGGCGAGGCATGGGAGATTTTGAATGCAAGGGGTAGGGTCTTCAATGCTGAGTCATAAACCAGTAAATGCCACTTGAGGAATTTGTTTTTGTGCCTAGGAATTTGTTTTTATTTGTATCCCTGTGTTTCTTTGATTGGAGGCATTATCCATATGTTGGCTTTTGTTCTTTTCTGTTTTTTGTATAATTTATTGAATATACAACTTCCATGTTCAGTTGTTCATTGCTACAAAGTTTTAATATCAAGTTTTAAAGTCATTTGAGGCTGACAATAAGGGGAAAGGCGTGTAGGGAATATACAACTTCCATGTTCAGTTGTTCACTGCTACAAAGTGGGCTTTGCAACTTCCATTTTCTTGTAAAAAATGATGAGGGTCATGATCTTATTAAAAATGAATTGTCAAGAAGAAATTTCTTTCCAAACATCTTAAGATATAGAATTATTCAGAAGTCACTCAGCAAGAGCAGCTTTGATCAAGAACCTTAATCTATTGAGAACTAGGAGTCCTTTGCTTCTTCTGCCATTTCCAGCTGAATAATAAGGGTAGAGATATAAAATCATGTCCAAAGAGCAATAATTAACTTTCATATGTACACAGCCGCCGATTTGAATGGAGAATAGGGTTTGAGATTTGATATTTGTTACAGGGGTGGAGTGAGAGAACCGAAAGAGACAAACGTAGACTAACAGAGACGGAAAGTTTTCTCACTTTAGTGATGACGTGGCCACTTATACAGGTGTAATGTTCTAATTGGTCAGCTGGAGCAACTTGATATAGCAAACTGGATGTAAGTTTTCCCCTTTTGGTATTTAGACGAGGTTCTTGAGATGTAACTGATGAACTCCACAATTACACACACATTTCATCTCAATTTCCTTATCTTTCACATGTTTTTGGTGAATAAATAGATAGAAACATAGTAATAATCATAGTGGAAAGAAAACAATGAAAATACTAATATGCGTGCAATTGTGAGGTTAATTGCTTGTTTATATGTGATTAAGGGAATCATCAACTCTCTTTCTCTTTTAAATAGGAAGGGGTGGATAGGTATAAAAATTTAAAAGAACAAGAAGGACAAAGAATATGAAGCAAATGATTCAAATAGTGGGCATGGTGTCGTATTTGTTGTTGAGACTCTCTCTCTTCTCTTATTAATGGATACTCTTATGAAATATTGAAACTATTTAAATATTTTAGCTTTATTACTCAAAATAAATACATAAATGGCAAAAACAATATGCATAAGTATTTTACTAATTAATTTTTTTAATAATAAGAAATTGCAAATAAAATATGCAAAATTAGAGGAAAGGACTTAATTATGAATATTTATAGGGCCAAGGCCCAAAAATGATATATAACTATTGGCCAAGGAACAAAAATAGTACATAATTATTCCAAGGTACACAAATAATACCCAACTATTGGGCATGAGATCAAAAATGATATACACATTAAGATGACAATAAGATTAGACATGAAAATTCCAAAAAGCCCATATAAATTAGTGAAAATATTTAAAAGGAATAGAAATTTATAAGGGCATTTTGGCTATACATGTCTAATCTTATTGTCATATTAGTGAAAATATCATTTTTATTCCAATTTCAACAGTAGTTGGGTATCATTTGTGTACCTTGGAATAATTATGTATTATTTTAGTTCCTTGTCCAATAGTTATGTATCATTTTTTAGTCTTTGCCCATATTTATATAGCATGAGGATCTTAAAATTAAATTTTTTTGAAAAGTTTAACTACTAAATTCAAATTTTCTTTATTTTTTTTTGTTGGGAGGTAGATGAGGAGGTTGGGGATGTAGTTTGCCTCTCCTTTTATTTTTATACAAGGGATAAGTTTAATTCCTGGTCAAGTTATAGATATAACATGTAATCTAAATTAAAATTATTCAGAAAAATCAACTAACAAGCAATTTGGTCTGGATGAACTTATGAATGGGGAAAGTACCTGGGTTTTTTTTTGTGGGGGTCGAATGGGGGAGGTTGGACATGGAGTTTAACTCTTCTCTTGTTACTATATAGGAGTGAATTTGATTCTCGTTAAAAATATTACATGTAATATAAATTATATTTTTGAAAACAATTCATTGGTAGTAGTTAAAAATAGGGTAATGGACCTAATCTGCCCCTTAAGTAACCGCCAAGAAGCGCTGAGCACCCTGAACTAACAACAGGCCCGTATCTGCACTCCAAGTAACCAAACGGTCAAATAAATACCCCCATTGGACAGTCAATCACGATTGACCGTTAAACCGCTTATGTGGCTGCCACGCGTGTTGAATTTTTGCCACCCAGCACCTTAGAAATTCCACGTAGGATATGCTTATGTGGGGCCCACATATAATTAATAAAAAAACTCTAATTCTCTTCAACTACCCCACCACTTGCCCGCCACCCCCACCAGGCCACCCTGTAACATCCCATATTTTTGATATTAGAAATGAATTATTTTGCTACATCTAAAAATTTTATATTTAAGAATATGATATATTATGGGTCAGAAAGAAATATTAAATTTGTTTCAAAATGAAATATGTAGATTAATTTTATTTTAGGAGAACAAAAAAATTAATTAAACTAACATTAAATATCTGGGACTAAAATATTTGAATTTCAAAGAAAAGGCCCAAGTTTAAAAGAAAGCCCAATTAAGAAAACCCTAGTGCTCTCTCTATGTAACTCTTACTTATCTCTCATTCTCACTTTTTCCCTTAACCCTAGCCGTGCCTCCTCTTCTTTTTCAGACTCTCGTTTAGAGTTTTGGAGTGATCTTATTTGTGTGATTACGTGCGAGCTGAGGAGCAATAGGTAACTACGGAAAATTCTTCCGTATACTGTGATTTGTGTATAATTGTATTATAAATAATTATGACTTGATTGAAATATGTAAGGTAAATTATAGTGTTATGTATTGAGGAATTTGTTAAATTAGTTGTATGAATATTACGTAAGTCTATTTAAGCATGCTTACCTTCTATCTATGTGGATTGTGTTTTAGTTTGTTCCTTTTCAAGCATGCTTATGTGTATTGTTATAACTGAATATTACTTTAGTCTTTTTAAGCATGCTTGTCTTCTATCTATGTGAAATGTGTTATAGTTTGTTCTTTCTCAAGCATGCTTATGTGTTAATACCGTTTACTTGGTAGTTGGACCTTTTGGAGGCATGACTATATATGTTATGGGAATGTTTTGATATTATGAACTAGAATTGTATATGTTGTTTCTCTGAGATGGATAAAATTGTCATAGCATTTGCATTCATGGTGATGGGTAGGACTAGAGAAGATTTGTATGGAGAATTGTGTTATCACGTGGTAAGCCATCACTCGGTGCACAGTGAGTGGCACTTTGTCAGGGCCCTCTCTTCTATGATTTCCTTTGCCAGGGATTTCAAGAAGTTATGGGACATGTGACACCTCCTTACATTCGTTCTTTAAGGAGGGGAGCCATAGTCCATGCTTGAGCTCTGTACCTTTGGCAGGGTACATCTCAAGTAATGGTGAGCTTGAAACAATCCAGTCATTTGGATGTGTTTCTGTTTGGACTATGTGTATGGGTTAGCCTATGACTCCTGTCAGCGGAATAAGGGTGGAGGCGGTATAAGGGAGGCATGCATGATACATTCTTTGACTTCATGAGTTAATTATTATTATTATTTTGTTTATGTGTTTGTGCAATGTAATATGTGAGTAATTAGAGACTGTAAATTATTTCGTTGAGTATAATTATTTGTAATATATTTGTATATGAGTTGCCGGTGTATGTGAGGATTTGTTGGTAGTTACTGAGATGTCGATCTCACCCCATTATTAACATTTTTAGGTGAACGATTTAATAATAAGCAAGGAAAGACACGTGAGGAGTAAACACTTTTATTTTATATTTATTTTGTCATTGACCTCAGCCTTTAATGTTTTACTTTGTCTTTGTTTTAAAAATAGAGTGTAAATATAATTTTTATTATAAATTGGATATTATTTTGTTGGGGCGTTACAATTTGGTATTAGAGCAATACGATTCTACTACCGTTTGGCTTATGATTTTGAAATGTATTTTTGAAAAAAAAATGTTTTTAACTTTATAGGTCATGACAATTTGAATATATCTTGTGCTCTTCCATTATTAGTTATACTTGTTAATTGATAGAAAATACATTGTTGCTTAACATATAAATTAAAGTTAGATTTAGCCGGTGGTTTCATATTTAGGAAGGGAGAAAGGAAATTAAAGAAAAATACTTCACAACGAGATTTATATAAACACGGGATATCATATTAATTTTCAATGTTGGTGCAATGTTTGAGAAAATAATGATTAGAAACACTAGAATATTTTATTAAAAATTCGAGTTCTATATGATAATAATAATTAAAGAATGAGAATTAATGTGTACAACCTATCACTTTATGACACGCACAAAAAAAATGTATCTTTATGTTATACTTCAAGGAACAATAAGTTTACAACGAGAGAAGCGATATTGATTTTTCATTAGAATTATTGTTATTGATAAAGAAAAATTTAGTGAAATGTAGAAATAAACTATAGTGGTGACAATGATACGGATAAACATAAAAAAATGATAGATGTGATATTAGAATAGAGCATAGTTAGGTACAATGGTAAAAAATTGGAATTCGGGTTTATTTGAGTTACATGTGAGAAAAACTTATGGGCTGAGTTAAATTATTTGTGTAATTGTCGTCTTCTATTTTGTTCTTATTGTGATTGTGAGAAGTTGGATTTGCTTGCTTTTCTTTGGGATGTTCAGGTTTGAACTTCATATTATAGTTTGTTTAGCTTTAGATTTTGGTGAAATTAAAGTTAGAAAATTAAGGATGTTGTTGATTAATGAAATGAAAAAAAAAGATTATGAAGGATGGATGTGTGAGGAATTACAGGTATGATTTTTCAAATAAGACAGGATGTTTAGCATGTTAGGGGTTCAAATTTGATATTTTGGAGGTTAAGTTAGATTATTATGACTCATTTGGTTCATTAGGATGTTGATTGATATATGGTAAGTCCATCAAAGTAAGTCTTGTGTGTTGGTTATAAAATTGAGTTTAGATGTTGGAAATTTGAAGGGAATTAAGTTTATTAGTACACTTTGTAGACTATTTTGTGATATTTTGATTGAGTTTGATATCTTACCTTGAAGTGATGGAATATAATTGAGGATGTTTAGAACAAATTGGAGATACATGTTGAATTCTAACATTAGGTTCAGATTTGATTATGAGTTCTTGTAAAGCTTAAATGTTGAGGTAGTAAGTTTTGAGAAGCGATGAAGATTGGTGTGAAATTGAAGGACAATTTTTAGAGGTGAAATAAGTCTATTATAGGTATTTAAAGGATTTTATTAAGGTTAAATTACTTTGTAAGTTTTTTTTTGTGTGAGAGTAAATATAATGTTGGATATGATTTTTAAATTGAGTGAAATATAGAAATGGAATTGTAAAGCTTAAGTTTTATGTACAATTTTGTCTTGTTATAAGGATGTGAAAGTGGGAATTTAAATAGACTTGGATGATTTAAGAGGGAAGAGTTATGAAGTAAAGACCGATATTGTAAATAGTTTAAATATCTACACGTTTCTTTTTATATGGAGATTAGGATGTGATTTTATAAATTTTGAAGTAGAATTGCATAGGAATTCAAATATAGTATTAATTGATGAAGTGCGGTCATTGATTTAATGTTTTATAAGACCAAAGACTATATTCAGAGGGACTACCAAATTTGATTTATAAAGATTTTTTTTTTAAAATTCTTGGTAAATGTTGATGTGATAGTCAAGTGGGACGATATGATTTCAGTATGTGGCAATATGTCTAAATTGAGGACGTTGAGAATATCAGAACTTAGAAGTTTTATGGACATTAAGTAATTTGATTATCTTCTTGTTCATGGTGCTTAAGAAGGATTTTAGTTAAATTGATTTATTGATTTTAGTTAATTGTGAGAGCTTCAGAGTTGAGAATTTCATGATTTCATATGGATTTTGAGAATTGAAAGGAATTTAGGGGTTTCGTAAATTCTGTAGGCTCATTGGTGCTAATGAATTGTTTAGGTTTGGTTGAATTGGAGCTTTTATGTTTTCGTGCCAATTAGACAAGATTGCCTTATATTGCCTTATTTAAAAGTTCATATTAGTCTAAATTATTAAGGGTTAAATTAGATAAAGTTACCCTATTAAGATGAGATCATTTAGACTAAAGTTATGGAGCTTGATTGATTGGAGACATGGATGTGACTTTGGGAAAGAATATATTATAACGATTGAGTTGCAGAATTATATTAGGATAATTTGTTCAGAATATGATAAAAAAAATTGTTTAGAATTGATATTTTAATGAGGATTTATTAATGAGTGGATGTATCATGTGGATTAGGAAATTAAGGATAATTGATTGATTAGACTTATAGTGGGATCAATATAGTTAGGTAAAATATTACTACGCTGAATAAAGTTGCTTAAATTGATTAGCTATGCATATAGAAAGTTTTTGGTGATGTTGAGACTGGATGCTAAGGAAGGATTGAAATATGAAATAAAGTTTGAGATTAATAGTATTAATCTAATATAAAATTCTCGGTATTATGGTCTATACACTAGACCTTAAGGGGTATAGGGTTCAAACTTTTGTGAATATCTATAGGAATAGTTTTAAGATGATCAAAGAAAAATTGAGGTTCCTAGGAGATATGTGTTATATATAGGCCTTGAGTAGCTTTGAAAATTTATTATAGTATGTCTTTTCTCTATTGAAATCAAGGAATTAAGAAATTAATGAGATAGTAAATTATGCTTTAGAAAATTGAAATAGTAATCATGCTCTTATGAATTATAGTAATTAAATGTTTTTGAGTTAGTGTAGAGTTAAGTGGCTGTAGAATTGTAAATAGTGGCTGAAAAGTGAAGAGAGTTAAATAAAAAAGTGTGATGATTATTCAAAATAATGATAGGTATCTATCTAATTTTATGGGAGTAAATCAATTTAGGGTTATTGTGTTACGAATTATTTGTTAGATTTCTATGATGTAGGAAATTTTGAGGACAAAATTCTTTTTAGGAGGGGAGAATTGTAACATCCCATATTTTTGATATTAGAAATGAATTATTTTGCTACATCTAAAAATTTTATATTTAAGAATATGATATATTATTGGTCAGAAAGAAATATTAAATTTGTTTCAAAATGAAATATGTAGATTAATTTTATTTTAGGAGAACAAAAAAATTAATTAAACTAACATTAAATATCTGGGACTAAAATATTTGAATTTCAAAGAAAAGGCCCAAGTTTAAAAGAAAGCCCAATTAAGAAAACCCTAGTGCTCTCTCTATGTAACTCTTACTTATCTCTCATTCTCACTTTTTCCCTTAACCCTAGCCGTGCCTCCTCTTCTTTTTCAGACTCTCGTTTAGAGTTTTGGAGTGATCTTATTTGTGTGATTACGTGCGAGCTGAGGAGCAATTGGTAACTCCGGAAAATTCTTCCGTATACTGTGACTTGTGTATAACTGTATTGTAAATAATTATGACTTGATTGAAATATGTAAGGTAAATTATAGTGTTATGTATTGAGGAATTTGTTAAATTATAGTGTCAGGGCCCTCTCTTCTATGATTTCCTTTGCCAGGGATTTCAAGAAGTTATGGGACATGTGACACCTCCTTACATTCGTTCTTTAAGGAGGGGAGCCATAGTCCATGCTTGAGCTCTGTACCTTTGGCAGGGTACATCTCAAGTAATGGTGAGCTTGAAACAATCCAGTCATTTGGATGTGTTTCTGTTTGGACTATGTGTATGGGTTAGCCTATGACTCCTGTCAGCGGAATAAGGGTGGAGGCGGTATAAGGGAGGCATGCATGATACATTCTTTGACTTCATGAGTTAATTATTATTATTATTTTGTTTATGTGTTTGTGCAATGTAATATGTGAGTAATTAGAGACTGTAAATTATTTCGTTGAGTATAATTATTTGTAATATATTTGTATATGAGTTGTCGGTGTATGTGAGGATTTTTCGGTAGTTACTGAGATGTCGATCTCACCCCATTATTAACATTTTTAGGTGAACAATTTAATAATAAGCAAGGAAAGACACGTGAGGAGTAAGCACTTTTATTTTATATTTATTTTGTCATTGACCTCAGCCTTTAATGTTTTACTTTGTCTTTGTTTTAAAAATAGAGTGTAAATATAATTTTTATTATAAATTGGATATTATTTTGTTGGGGCGTTACACACCCCACTCTTCACAGCCGCCACCCCCACCCCCACCCCCATCCCCCACCACCACTCTTCACAGCCGCCGCCACCCAATCCTAACACCCTCCTCGCGCCCCCGCCCACTCTTTCACAGCCCCCTGCCTACTCTTCACCAAACTTCCCCAACCTCGGCATCACATTCTTCCTCAAACTTCTACCTCCGGCGCCGGCGCAGCCGAAACCGCCGCCGCCAAACACAGCGCAGCTGTGATCTGCTTGTTCACGTCCTGCTCCTTTGTAAGAATCTCCATCAGCAGCGTTAAGAAGGAGGACGTGAACAGAGGTTTTGTTATGTGTGACGTCACTGCCGTGACGGCCTCCACGCAGGCGGATCTGAAGGCGGAGTCGTGGTCGCAGAGGCGTTTGGTGACGGTGGAGAGCATTTTAGGGAGGTGAGGAGAGAGAGTGGGGGGCTATTGGTGTTGGTGTTGGCGACGGTGACAGATTTGGTTGGTGTTGGGGGCGGGGGGCTGTGGAGGTTGCGAGGGGGTGGGGGGGCTGTGGAGGTGGGGGGCGGTGATAGGGGGTTTCCGGCCTGGGGGTGTGGAGGCGCGAGGTGGTGGTGTTGGGGATGGGGGGCTATGGTGGAGGTGTAAGGGAGGCGGTGGGGGGCTGGGGAGGGAGGTGAAGGGGGTGGGGGTGGCGGGAGAGAGGTGAAGGGGGTGGGGGGTGGCGTGGGTGGCTTTGGTGATGAAGAGGGAGGGAGATATTTTTTTTATTAAATGTGGGACCACATAATCTTATCCTATGTGGCGATGACAAGACGCCAAGTGGCAAAACAGGTCTTCAGGTCTTCACGTGGCGGCCACATAGGCATACTAACGGTCAAACGTTGTTGACCGTCTAACCGGGGTAGGTTTTAAACACCTTAGTTACTTAGAGTGCAGATACGGGTCTGTTGTTAGTTCAGGGTGCTCAGCGCTCCTTGGTGGTTAATTGAGGGGCAGATTAGGTCCATTACCCTTAAAAATATTACATGTATTTTTGCCCTTTTTTGAAAATAAATTTTACATGTTCATCCCTAATTTACTATGATTTGAGTTTATTCTTAGTGGACCCAGTGCATCGCACGACTCCTTCTCCCCCTTGCGATCAATAAGCACCATTTTCAAATGTAACCACAAATGTAGTCTATGTTAAATCGTTTGCAAAATGTAAATTAATACTAAATTTATAACATTCAACGAGTTTTTCCTTTGTACATTTTTCCTTCAATCGATTATTATATAAATTAAACAATTTCGACTTTATTCTATACAACCCCGTGAAACACAAGGTAAGTCCCTAGTTTAAATTAAAGGGCATAGAATATTACGCTAAAATTATACCATGCATAAATGATGAATGATACATGTTCTAAACTTTTGTGAGATAGAGAAAGCAAACTATTGTTGAATTGAATGATACAATTTGTTATGAGAAATAACTTTCACACATCCAAGGAAATGATTTTATTGTTTTATGTAGGGCTTTTAAAATATTAAAATTTGCAAATGCTACTTATTTTCCCACAAGCAAAGGCCGTAAATATGCACTCATAACTAAAAGTTTCTCTGCCACTATATTATGATTCCCCAATCATAAATTTGAATCATTTAAATAATGCAGTTAATTTTCTATTTGCAATGGAATTTTCTTTGTGCATCGAAAAGCCAATTCTATTTTCAATGTGATTCCCTTTGCGTATTAAAAGCCTAGTTATGATTGATTTTCGGATTGAGACGTGAAAATTAATAAATATGTTACTAATTTTATTTTATTAAATTGTAGAGTATTATATTTAGATAATATGTTTTAATATGGTTTAAATTTCTTCCTAAGATAGAAAAAAATTGGGGTTATTCATACTTCTCTCGTTTCCAATTTAATATAACAAGCAGATGAGAACTTCCAACAGCCTAAAGACATACACATGCATACTTATATTTGCATGAAGAATTCTTGCAAAAAAACATATTTGCTTGAAGAGTAAGAAATGCATTTTTCTTCATTAAAATAAGTTAGAAACACACACACACACACTAATACATCCTCTCCTTGATGTAAAATCCAATATAATTGACCAATATGATGAGATTAAAGAAGCAAAATATGTTACTCCCTCCGTTCCTAAATATAAGATCACTTTAGCAAATTTAGAGAGATTAAGGAAGACATTCCAATGAGTTAGGATTACATGAAATTTCCAAAATACCCCTTGTTAGAATCTTAAGTTTTGATGAAGACTAAAATATGAAAGAACAAGGTAAACACTTAGACAAAATTAGGTTAAAATGGAACCACAAGTAAGAGTACAACCGGATGTGGATTTACTTCCGGATGGACTAGGACTAGCGCTCGCGGATGAACGACTCATCCCCCAGCGGAAGCAAGTAATACACTAAGTCATAACTCAGTCTAGGAACATTAGTTGTATAAAATCCTTGAGACTAAGTTAGGATGCAACCGGATGTGGATTTGCTTCCGGATGGTTAATGACTAGCGCTGCCTGTTGAGTTAGGTAACACCGAGCGTCAGTGAGTATAACACTAAGCCATAACTCAACGTCCAGTAGGAGTGCTTCCGGATGTGGAATTGCTTCCGGAAGTAAGAGAACTTCCTAAGACTAAATGAACTCCCACTGCAAGTGACTATGTGTTAATATATTGCTAAACTAACGTTCAAGTGCAGCACTGAGTGATGTTGCTTCCGGATGTGGAATTGCTTCCGCAAGCAATCAGAATGTCAGAACGTTCAGCAAGAGCAGAGCAGTGCAGTGTCAGAGTGCTTTTTGGCAGAGCAAAGTTGTCAGAACTGCTTTTCAGAGATAAAGCAAAGTCAACCCTGCTGAGCATTAATGGAGCATTAAATGAGCCAACGGTAACTTGGGATAAACAGCTATATTCAAACGGCTATGCCACCTACCAAGAGTGAGAATGCTTAAGGACTATATAAGGAAGCTCATCTTCATTTATGAAGACAACTTTGACATCTTGGAGAAAACTAGAGTGAGAAACTGAGAATATCCTTCAAGCATTCAAAACTGCCCAGAAAAGCGAAAGAGCATTTAACACATTGAGAGTTCTTTTCATCTACTTATCTTGTACTCTTTGTAGTTAAGTCTCTTCATTTATTAAGGGCATTAAGTGTACTTAAGTGTGTAACATTATCCGTTCTTAAAGAGAACTAAGTTTAGAAAATCCTTTATTTGTAAAGGTTGAACCCTTGCAGGTTGTAAGGGGGAGTGAATCAGTAAGGTTGCAAGTGAACCTGTGCAAAACTTGTGGTTTTAAGGTTGCAAGTGATCCCGGTCTAAAACTTGCGGTTGTAAAGGTTCCAGGTGAACCCGTTTGTAAAACCTGGGGATAGTGGAACTCAACCTGGGTGGTTGAGAACTGGACGTAGGTCAGGTAGACCGAACCAGTATAAAATCTTGTGTTTCATTGTTTTAAGTTTTATTTGGTAGCACAATTCACCCCCCCTCTTGTGCATCCACCCCTTTCATTTGGTATCAGAGCGGGTCTTTCTAACTTGATTCCAACGAATCTAGAAAGAAAAGATCTAGTAATGGATGCAGATTATTCTTTGCCCGATGTTGCTATTCAGCCAAACAAGCCTCCTGGCTTTGATGGCCACAACTATCCATTCTGGAAGTTCAAAATGGAGACCTACATCAAATCCTGCGACATCCGCCTCTGGGATGTAATTGAACGTGGAAATAACGTCCCTCTAGATGATGAAGGTCTTGCAAAGCAGCGATCCAGATACACCAATGAGGACTATGCTCTAGTACAGCTAAACTACAGGGCCATGCACTACATTCAATGCGCCCTTAGTCCTAAGGAGTTCCACAGGATCAGCCACCACAAAACAGCGAAGGATATGTGGGAGGCTCTTGAGGCTGCTCATTCTGGAACCAAGGGAGTAAAGGCAAGACGGGTCGAGATGCTGGTTGAGGAGTTCCACAAATTTGTCATGCTTAGTCCAACTGAGCCAATCAGAGAGCTAGAGCTCAGGTTCACTCATCTTATCAATAACCTGGCCTCCCTGGGTAAAGACATTCCTGAAGAAGAACAAGTCAGCAAGATCTTAAAAGTCTTGAAAGGTGATTGGATCACCAAAGTTACCATCTTGCAGGAAGTCCAAGGAGAGTCAATCAGCTCTATCACTGCCCTGTTTGGTTCTCTAACTGAATATGAACCAACCCTGCTGGCTCAGAGAGCTCCTCAAGCCACATCTAAAACCAAGAACCTAGCTCTTGTTGCTCCCAGCAAGGAGAAGATTGATGATAATGATGATGATGAGGATGATGAGGAGGACATCGATGATGAGGAGATGGCTATGATGGTAAGAAAGTTCAGAAAGTTCTTCAAAAAGAAAGGAGGCTTTCAGAAAGGTGAATCCAGCCAGAAGAAAGGTTATAAGAAGGAAAGGGCCCCAGTGTGCTTTGAGTGTAAAAATCCTGGCCACTTCAAGGCTGAGTGCCCAAGCTTGTAAAGATCAAAAGGGAAGGACAAAAGAAAAGTCTTTGTGTCCTCTATTTGGGTGAATAGTTCTGATGAGGAAGCAAGTGATGAGGAAGAGGTTGTCAACCTCTGTCTCGTTGCCAGAGAAGATGATGAGGAAGCATCCTCAGAATTTGATCCCATCCAGGAGGACAGTGAGGTAACTTTCCCTGAACTACAAGAAGCATATAATGAGGTTCATGAAGAATTTTTTCGCTTATGTAAAGCATATAAAGTATTGAAAATTAAAAAGGAATCACTTGAGTCTAAGGTGGACTCACTTAGTAAGGAGCTAGCGGAAGCCAAAAAGCTTCCGGTAGCGGATGACAAGGGTTCTCCCCAAGCAGAACCCAGAGCCTCAACAATAGAGAGCTGCTCTAACCGCAGCAGGATCTCAGGAGAGAGAGATAGACTGCAAAATGCCCTGCAGAAGTTTACCAATGGATCTGAAATGTTAAACATTATTTTAATGAATCAGAGGGCATATAGGGACAAGACTGAATTAGGCTACAAACCTAAAGGGAAGAAGTGGGTGGAACCAAAAGTGAAGTCTTACTTGAAATTCTTTCATAAAGCCACTAATCACAGCTCCACACCTTTTAGCTTCTGTAATTATTGTAACAGGAAGGGACATTCTACGTCCACCTGTAATGCTAAGAAGCATGGAGCCAACAGCTCTTATAAGTGGGTCCCAAAAGGAACCAAGGCGACAAAGGATCCTCCTCCAAGTAAAGAAACTAAGGGAGGACAGGGATCCAGAGCCTGGAAACAATCCTCAAGGAAAGCCCAAGAGCCTAGAGCCAACACTAGGCCAGAGGCACAGATTAATCATAAGCCCAAGGTCAAGACTGACACTGGACCAAGGGCTCTGGGAACTAATGACAGAGGACCCAATAAAGGTTGGGTACCTAAGTTTGTCTAATTTATGCATGTCTGTCTCAAGGCATCCAAGAACAAAAAGTGGTACATTGACAGTGGATGCTCGAGACATATGACTGGTGACAGAGACAAATTCAAGTCCTTGGTGATCAAAGATGGAGCCACAGTAACCTTTGGAGGAAATCAAAGTGGAAAGATCACAGGAGTTGGAGAAGTAGGATCAGTCAAGGATGTCTATCTGGTGGACGGTCTCTGTCACAACCTGCTGAGCGTGAGCCAGAGCACTGACAAAGGAAATTGGGTAATCTTTGATTCACATGAGTGCATGATAATAGACAAGCATGATCTGAATCTAGATAAGGTCAACCTAAAATGCAAACTTAAGGCCAATAGAAATGGAAACCTATACACTCTAGATTTATGTCAACAACTAGATGAAAAATGTTTAATATCTAGTGATGAGAATAGTTGGCTTTGGCATAAAAGGCTAGCACATGTTAATTTTACCCAACTTGACATGCTGATTAAGAAAGAGCTAGCTATAGGGATTCCATCTTTTAAGGTTAAGCATGATTATATTTGTGAATCCTGCCAACGAGGGAAGCAAACAAAGTCCTCGTTTAAAACCAAGAAGAGAGTCTCCACCAGCAGGCCCTCGGAACTAATCCACATGGATTTGGTTGGGCCAGCAAGAGTGAAGAGCTTGGGTGGAAACCTGTATGCTCTAGTTGTGGTGGATGACTATTCTAGGTTCACTTGGACTATGTTTCTTGCCTCTAAGCAAGATGCTTTTGATGCCTTTGTTGTCCTGGCTAAGAAAGTGCAGAATGAGAGAGATCTCAAGATCGCAGCCATAAGGACAGACCATGGAGGAGAATTTGAGAACCATAGCTTCTCTGAGCTGTGTGAGCAGAATGGCATTGATCACAACTTCTCAGCTCCCAGAACTCCTCAGCAAAACGGTGTGGTCGAGAGGAAGAACATGGTTCTGACTGAGATGGCCAGGAGCATGCTCAATGAGAAAGAGGTTTCTCAAGTGTTCTGGGCGGACGCTATGAGCACTGCTTGCTACATCTCTAACAGAGCCTATGTTCGCAAGGGCTTGGACAAGACTTCCTATGAGCTGTACAAAGGCAGAAAGCCCAACATCAGCCACCTCAGAATCTTTGGATCAAAATGTTATGTGCATAACTATGGAAAGGTAAATCTGGGTAAGTTTGATCCAAAAGCTGATATAGGTGTATTCATAGGGTATTCCCTTAGGAGTAAGGCTTATAGAGTATACAACATGAGGACTAGAACTGTAGAAGAATCTATGCATGTTGTATTTGATGAAACTCCTACATGGGAACAATCCACAGAAGATGATGGGATACTGAACTTTCCAAAATCACCATCATCTTCACCACCAAAAGAAACACCAGCAAGCAATCCTAAAGAAGAAGATGAACCCAGTGATGAGCCTAGAGTGCAGACGGTGCCTGATGAGGTACAGTTGCCAACGGCTAGGAGACATCACAGGGATCATCCTCTTGATCAAGTGCTTGGTGATGTTTCTTCTGGTGTCAGAACCAGAAGGCAGGTTCAAAATGAAGTTGAGTTTAGAGCCTTCTTATCTCAGATCGAACCAACTTCAGTTGAACAAGCTCTTGAGGACTGCGACTGGATTATTGCCATACAGAAAGAGCTAAACCAGTTCGAAAGAAGTCAAGTTTGGGAACTAGTCCCAAGGCCGTCTCATCAATCCATAGTTGGGACCAAATGGGTCTTCAAAAACAAACTGGATGAGACAGGTCAAATAACAAGGAACAAAGCCAGATTGGTAGCCAAAGGGTATAACCAAGAAGAAGGCATAGACTATGAAGAAACTTTTGCTCCAGTCGCGAGACTTGAAGCAATAAGGATTCTTCTAGCCTTTGCATCCATGAAAAGTTTTAAATTATATCAGATGGATGTAAAGAGTGCATTTCTTAATGGTTACATTAAAGAAGAGGTTTATGTAGAACAACCTCCTGGCTTTGAGGATCACAAGCATCCTAAACATGTGTATAGGCTAAAGAAAGCTTTGTATGGCCTGAAACAAGCTCATCGAGCTTGGTATGAGAGACTCAGCAGCTTTTTGCTGGGGAAGGGTTTCTCAAGAGGCAAACTAGATAATACACTGTTTATTCTGCACAAAGATAGAAACATGCTAATTGTCCAGATTTATGTCGATGATATTATTTTTGGGGCAACTAATGAAAAACTTTGTGAAGAATTTTCCAAGACTATGCAGGGAGAATTTGAGATGTCAATGATGGGAGAACTAACGTTCTTCCTAGGCCTGCAAATTAAGCAAAAGAAGGATGGCATTTTCATCTCCCAAACTAAGTATTGTAGAGAGCTGCTCAAAAAGTTTGGGATGGATGAATGCAAGGAGTATGATACTCCCATGAGCACCACTGCCGCACTCGACGCTGATGTAAAGGGAAAATCAGTCAGCCTGCCCATGTACAGGGGAATGATAGGTTCCCTGCTGTATTTAACAGCAAGCAGGCCTGACATTCAATTTAGTGTAGGCATGTGTGCTAGATTTCAAGCCAACCCCAAGGAGTCACATCTAACCTGTGTTAAACGTATTTTAAGATACCTTGAGGGAACACAAGAACTTGGTCTTTGGTATCCCAGAGGTAACCAAGAGTTCTTGTGGGCTTATTCTGATGCTGACCATGCAGGTTATAAAACTGATAGGAAGAGCACCAGTGGACAATGCGCCTTCCTTGGTGGTTGTCTTGTCTCTTGGGCTAGCAAGAAGCAAACCTGCGTGTCTTTATCATCCACAGAGGCAGAGTACATTGCTGCTGCAAGTTGTTGTGCACAAGTGCTGTGGCTGAAGAATCAACTGAGGGATCTTGGCCTGGAATTTCCAGAGGCTCCCATTCTCTGTGATAACACAAGCACAATCAGCCTTGCCAAGAACCCTGTTCAGCACACAAGAACAAAGCACATTGACGTCAGACATCACTTCATCAGAGATCATGTTCAAAAGAAGGATGTCAAGGTGCAGTTTGTTCCCACTCACCATCAGCTTGCAGATATCTTCACCAAGCCTCTGGGGGTAAATCAATTTACATTCATAAGGGGAAATTTGGGAATGGTAAACCCAAATAAAGTTTAATCTTCAAAATAAACCTGTGCTTAATTGATTAAAACCTGCAACTATACTAACTTAGGCATCAGAGTGCCAATCTTTAGTTTTGCAGGTCCCCCACAATGTTAAATCTTAAGTTAAGCCCAACCGGAAGCAAAACCACTTCCGGATGCTCTTTTGCTGGCGCTGGGGGAATGACTCAAAGCAACCGGGAGCGCCAGTGTCTGGGTAAAAGACACGTCACTTCAACTCAGGAAACGTTTCATCTTCTCCCACCAAAAATTGTGCCTCTTCTGACATTGTGCAGGGACACGTGTCACAAAGGTGCGACGTTTTAATTTAAATGTTTACGTTTTCCCACAAAAGGTGCATATTTTCAATGAAGAGTCATTATGGAACATCACATCGATTATCACTTCGCATATATATAGGGCATTGTCATTCATTTCTCACTTCTCACACAAATCAAACACCCAAAACTCTCTGAAATCTTTCTTCATCTTCATCGCATCTTCTTCGTCATCTTCTGCATTTCTGTGCATTTCATCTCATTTAAACCCTAAACCACTCACAAAATGGCTGGCTCTCATGAAACAAACCCCAACATTGAGATAACAACTACTTCCAAGAAATCGAAGTCAAAATCTGGGCATTTTAAGCATTCGCGTTCTGGGAAAACTGGGAAATCTCAAGAACATTCTGAACAACAACATGAACACTCAAAGCAAAAGGGCAAGAAGAAGCGAGTTCAGTTTAGCGAAGAGCCTTCATCCAAGCGACAGAGAGTGGAGGATGATCCACTTGTATACAAGGATGGGCCGTTGGAGGTTGTCTCTAGCAAGTTTGAAACTGCAAAGCCTTACTTCTCTCATGGAATGTACATCGACCTGAATAAAATTGAAGAACTAGGGTTTGGCCATTTGAGGGAACATCTCCAGAAATATATGTGCTGGCTGGGAATCAACAAAGAGTACAACATCAACGTACTCAGGGTGTTCGGCCAGTCTCTCACAGCCAATGCCAAGTACAAGATGGTGAATGGGAAAGAGACCATCCGCAAAGTCAATTTCAAGGCCACAGTGAGAGGGAGGGACATAAGTTTCAATTGGCGAGATATCAACGCCATGCTCGGGGTCACTGAGGAAGATATGAACGAGTGGATTTACCCTGAAAAACTCAGCCAGGCAGAGCTTGAGGAAGTCTATGACACCAAGGGAAAGAAGGTGTCTGGCATGTTTGACTCCAACCTGGTACTCCAATACATCTATTCCCGAATGATGACTCACAAAGGGGGAAACTTCAACGAGTTCACTCAACTTGACAACCCCTGGCTCCCAAGATTCCTCACCCAGCAGCCAATTAACCCTGGGCAGTTGATAAGTTTGGAGCTACACAGGTGGATTGACAACAAGAAGTCTGTGAATCTCCCATACCCGACTGTCGTCGCCTTCCTCCTGGGAAAATTCCTGATCAAATCCACTGAGGAGGATGAAAATGTTAAGTGCTTGCCCGTCAGCGCAGTGAACATCAGCAAGATGGGGATTAAGTACAATAAGCCGGCAAGGGCCACTAGATCTGGATCTTAGGCAGAGAGTGCCTCACACACAACTGCTCCCTCTGCGTCTGGAGCAGGGGACCAAGAAGTGGACTCTCATGCTGGTCCAAGCCGTGTTCCGAGGGTGTCAGCTGCAGTCAAGGCATTTGCTGAGGAAGTGAAATAGGATATCATCTTTCGGCTGGCTGACTCTTTGGTGGCTCCCCTTCGTGATGAGTGTGACACTGGATTCCAGCAGCAGGAGCAGAGGATCCAGAACCTCGAGAATCGCCTAGGAAGGGTCGAGGCCAAATTAGACCTGTTACTTAACCACTTCCAAATTCCCCGACCTCAGGGCAATCTACCTCCACCTCCTCCTCCACAAAATGACCCACCTCTGCCTCCTCCACCTAACCAACCATCACTCCCTCCTCCTAATACACAACAACCACCCCCTCAGAATGACTCACATCCAAATTCACCACAAAATGAGTCTGACACTCACAACACCTCTCACCAAACTCCTCAAAGTTCCCCTCGCCAATCACCTCATAACTCACCCTCGCCTCACAACTCACCTTCACCTCATAACTCCCCAAACCATTCACCACCCCAAACTCCATAAGGCCCTCCAATCCACTCCCTCACACTCGCCCCACCATAGCCCAATCTCTTGGATTTTCCTCTCCTGATCACCCACTTCATACCTTCTACCTCAGAGACCTTCCCCCTCTTCGAAGGATAGGTGAACAATCCACCACTTACTCCTCTACCTACCCCTTTGAAGGCCTATTCAACGACCCCTCTTTCTTCCAAAGAAACAAAGCCCTCTTCCCTAGCCCCACTCCTTCACCAGAAACCTCACCTTCTTCCTCACCCCCTTCCTCACCTGAAACATCACCACCCAGAACATTTGGTCCTGAACCTCCACCATCCTCTTCACCCAACCCTTCCTCCTTGGCCCTCGTCCCTTTTGATGATGCCAAAAGGGGGAGAGAGACTCTACCAGCTGTTGCCCTCCGTCGGGCATATGATTTGGAGCAGATAAGGTCTCAACCCTCCTTGTGGCTGGAAGAGGACATAGCTGCTGCTCTCCGCCGTGCAAATGATCTGAGGCAGATGGGTAATGCTGAGTATTTGCTCAGAGAGAAAGCAATGAGATATATGGAACAACAGCGCCTGGATGAGCAAAGATCTAAATGGGTAATGGTGTTGTTCAGCCAACCTGATGAGCCCTCTTCTTCTGTGCCTGAGTCTGAACCAGAGCAGCCTGAACCAGCGCCAGAAGCCTCTTCTGCTGAGCCTCCTCCCTCTGAACCTGCCCGAAACTTTATTGAAGAAATTATGATGAAGTATGGGTTGAAGAGGCAGGCCAATCCACCCATTGTAATTGCCACTCCAATTCCCCCTGAGCCAACCTCTGCTCCTCCTCAATCTCCAATGATCAAGTTCAAAAAATCTAAAAAGAAGCATGTTGTCAGAAAGGGTACTGGTACATCTGAGCCTACTGAGAGTGAGCAAGAGGTTCCAATTGTTCAAACTGAAGTTGCGTCTGAGACTCAGTCTCTCTCTCAAGAGTCATATGTTCCTCCGCTACTAAAGGAAGTAAAGCTGGAAATAGAGGATATGACTGCTGATGAGTTCGAGAGGTATGGATGGACTGACAAGATCACATTTGGTCAGATGGCTTGCCTCGATGCTGAAAGAGCAAATGCCACGGCTTCTCAAGAAAGAAGAAAAGGCAAAGGAAAAGGCAAAGGGAAAAGGAAAGCCAAGGAAGTTGAGGAGGATCCCAACTTTCCTGTGTGAAATGTCAAAATTAAGGCTGTCCATTATCCCAATGGCGAGGTCATCCCCTTCTCTGATGCAACTGGGTTCCCTGGGTATGCTGAGGTTCAAGATCTGAAGAGAGCCTTTGAGGAATCAGTGGAATCAGAAAGGCTCAGAAGGGAGAAAGAAGAGGCAGAGCTTCAAAGTATAATTGCTGAGATTGACCAGAGAGAGAAGGATGCCCACATAGCCAGACTTCAAGAAGAGAATGAGCGAAGGCAAGCAGAGAGGGAGAGGAAAAAGAGACACCGCCTATAAACCCCACTCTACCCTAGGCATTTAACTTAGGAATTTTGGTTCTCTCTCATATTTTTCATGCATAGTTTACTTTGCACAGTTTTGATTACTTGTGTATTTTATCTGTTATTACATATCTGACTTGTAATCTTTTACTCATCAATGATATCTGTCTTTAGCTCTTTGTGTCTTAACTGATTATTACTTTTAATTCTTTCATATGAACTTAATTGTATAACTTAGTTTGTCATCATCAAAAAGGGGGAGAATGTTAGAATCTTAAGTTTTGATGAAAACTAAAATATGAAAGAACAAAGTAAACACTTAGCCAAAATTAGGTTAAAATGGAACCACAAGTAAGAGTACAACCGGATGTGGATTTACCAGAGAGAGGGGATAATGATGGGCAAAGTGAGAAAAAAACTCATTAAATGCTTTAAAAAATTTGATTAGGCTCTTATAAAAGGGACAAAACCATTCAAAAATTTGACTCTTATTTAGGCACAAAGATAATATAATACCCCTCCCATCCCATATTATAAAGTGTATTTTTTATTGACTTTGACCCAAATTAAAATATGAGGTTATATTTGAATTGGTAGAGTAATAAATGCATTTTTTTCAATATTTCCCTTGATAAATGATTTTGTCTCGCATATTCGCTTTCCTTGTTTTTATCATTACTCTCTTTCTAACTCTTCCATTAATAAGGGTATTTTGGAAATAAATTTGGGTATACTACTTTTTTATTGCTTTTAATTAATTTTAACTTATTTTGTAAAACAAATTGTGGAAACATATGATCCAATTAAACACCTTATAAAATAGGACGAGCAACATCTATTTGCCTTTTTATGAATAAATTTGAAAAAATATTTTGACACACCTACAATTTTAAGGGTAGAACTCATACCTCATAATTCACTAGATCTATTCTCTACTTTATTTGTTGGATACGAAGCTATTTCACCTTTTTTATATCCCAGAAAATAATAAGACAGACAATAATGTTGATAATAAAGAAACGACTGAGTACGATGCTGGATTGATGATTGTCAGTGGACGGGAACGAACTTCTGTGATCATTAACCCATTCCAACAACTAAATAATGGCATCTTTTAATTCCAAACGTACAATAATTTAATCATCCATGCTTCCATTTTTTAAAAAGCACACGGATCATTAAACCATTGTACTAAATTGGGAGTACATGAACATGATGGTTCCAACTGAGTTCGTAAAAAAGGACAAGAAAATGGTACAACTTGTCTTAAGAGGCATTGATGAGATTGACCCCTCTTAGTTGGCGACAAAAAGATGGCATCGTTTCATGATTTTTCTAATCAGAGAAGCAAATGTTATTAGTTTAATGTTATAAATTAAACGTGATGTAACTTGAAACTTGAGATTTTTTGGTTTCCACCAGAATCACAATTTTTTAATATTTCATCCTCATTCGAAGCTGAGACCGTGGATGTTGATGTGTTCAGAATTCCGGCTTGACTACTTGTTCATTATAGTTTTTTTTTTTTTGTCAAAACCTAGATTTCAGTTAAGTCAGACATACAAAGACAGCTTTTTCGGAATAGTTTTTTTTATTGAAAACCTAGTTTCGAAGCAGAAAACCTAGGTTTTGCCTAAAACTATTTTTTTTTTATCTTTTCCAGAAGTTATTCTCCAGAATCTATTCTTTAAAAGAGTTTTTTAACTTTTTCTCATAAACTATTCTCCAAAAGATATATCCAAGCACACATGAGTATTTACAAAAGTTTCACATTTATTTCTTTAAAACACTCCACCCTTTCAGTTTTCTATGTGTTTATTTCTTTTATTTGATCAATATCATTTTGTAGGACCTTTTACTTTGGGTGAAGGTGCAAAAATGATACTCCGTCCGGTCCTAAATATAAGACCTAATTGACGTTTTTAGAAAATCCTATAAAAAAGCAAAATAAGTTAATTATAAATTGATTTACCTAATTTTTTCCCCTTAAACTAGTTTATTTTACCTATAAACTAATGTATAATATAAAAATATATCAAATATGTCATGACTTAATAGCCTATTTCGCAACCTTAACCTCTCCAAAAAAAAAGTCAATTAGGTCTTATATTTAGGAACGGAGGTAGTACTAAACTTTACCTAAAATTGCTTTCTAATACTAAAGTTTCGCGAGGTGTAAAAAGAGTACCCAACTTATAGTTCAGGTGCAAATATAGTATTTTCACTTGAGAGAAATAAAATTTAGTTATGAAAATACTCATATGTCCCCATTCCTCCATAATTAAATAAAATTTTAATGAGGGTGCGTAAGAGTCTTTTCATATCAAAATTATTTCCCTCAAGTGAAAATACTATATTTGCACTTGGACCCCAAGTTGAGTACTATTTTTGCACCTCGCGAAACTTTAGTATTAGAAATGTAATTTTGGGTAAAATTTAGTATCATTTTTGCACCATCGCCCTTTTACTTTTAATAGAATTTGTCATTTATATAAATAGAACTCATACAATCCTATTTATAAATCACTAGTAAATATCTCAGTCCAAAAAAAATCTTAAATTTTATTAATTTTTCTCGAAAATTTAACAAATTAATTATATTATTACTCAAATTTAAGATCCATTATATCACATGAAAACAAAGTCATATAATAAATAATGTTTAAATTTTTATATTCACATAAAATAATTTTAATATTGAAGTGATTTACATATAGGACCAAATAAAATATTTTGTACAATATGTAGTTGTTCTCCAGCTCAAACTTATATAGTCGATGATGGTGCTTATAGGTCTGGATCTCATTTTAACATCTAAATCCCAAAGTCGGTCCTCCTAGGGCTTGAGTAAAAACGGGTCAGCCCTATGAGCTCGACTCGAATTACCTGCTCTACTCATGCATGTCGCGTCTTAGTGATCATATGTTGCTACACTAATTAGCATGACACCGCTTCTTACACTATTAAAAATGTGGTCTTATTGGCGCGACATGTTGGATTTTTTTAATAAAAATGTGCTTTTTACTTTTTTCTAATATCTATTTCTTCTGAACAACATAGCATCCGATCCGACGTCGAAATATTACTTCATTGTAGAATATATAGTATCTTGATTTTGTCTATAGTCTATCCAACATTTTGATGCTATTTTTCTGCCCCTTGATATTATTTTTAGTCATGTTTTTTTACCAATATATATAGTCATGTTTAATACCCCTAAAACATATATAATAAAGGGTTTTGTGGTCTTGGACGCATTACAAATAAGACTATGATATCAGATGCAATAGAAAATTAATAGTAGTAAATTTAATTTACTTTACCCTTTCTTTCATATGGCCTCCTTTTATACATATCATATCATTTCCACACAAAAGAGAAGATTACAATTAATCAAATAAAATAATAATTATACAACATCATCAAATATCAAACCCACACCTGCATAATTACCGCTGAATAATTGTTATACATAAAAAGTGGATAATGGGTGTAATGATAACTGAATCTTGAAGGCTCACCCCATACTTGATAGCAAGCCCATCCACTGCCTCTTCTCCCATATAGAACTTGAGACCTAAGAAAAGGGAGTCGATTTCAAAGAACATAATAAACCTTTAAATAAAGGCTAAATTATATGAAAATCGCTTAACTTTTAAGCTAATTACAAATAACCTTCATAATCTTTTAAGATTTAGATTAAATTCCCATTGTTTCATGTTTTTATTCTCAATTCCTTCCCTCTTAACATTTTCGTTAAAATAACTGAATTTTCTGCTTATCATGTAATTTAGCTTAAATATATAGTCAATATATAATTGCTCTACGTACTAATCCAACTGGAGAAGAAAAATAAAATTCAATATTAATTCATATAATACAAAATTTGAACAAAAAAAATTAATACAATGTCCAGAGAACCGGATCGGACCGGGAGGTTCGACCGGTTAAACCGCCAACCGGCTTCCAAACAGGTCCGATCCAGCCATTAGACCGGGGGCATGGGTAACCCGGCAGTGGACCGGTTTGACTAGCTAAAACCGGCTCAACCCGCTAAACCGGTAACAAACCGGTTTGACCCGTTGAATATGCCTGAATTGTCTCATTTGATTATGAACAATGTTCCTGATGACCGTGATACTTTTGTCATTAGTTAAGAGGCTAACGCCGATGTCAATGATCGAAGATATTAATATGGATGATGATTTTGATGAAAGATGAATGTGTGTTGATGGAACTTAATTACTTTTTAGGTATTAATGTATTATTATTGATAGAATTGAAAGTATTGCAAGTCCATATGAAGCAGATGTTATATTAACTCTCGATGTATTTTACATTTTTATTATTTTTAGTTTTGACTGTTATAATATTTGATTAAATATTATTATTTTATTATGTCCGGTTGACCCGGTTCAACCGGGGTTGAACCAATACCCCTTGAACCAGTAGCTTAGCTTGTCCGGTTGGATGTCCGGTCCGGTTTTTCGAACCTTGCATACAAGACATACATGATAAGATGCATTGACTCAGGTTGGACTTCTCACAATACCATATTTTTTTTCAATATTTCTAAAAAGCATTCATCTTCAAGGGGATGTATATCAACGTTGAATAATGTTATAATGGTAATACAATTGAGGATTAGAGCCAGGAAAAACAAAACATTTCATGGCAATCATCAATGGGATTTGCTTCTAACAGAACTGATCCCATCAGTCCACTCGTTTAGTCCCACGAAAAGCTAAGGTTAAGCCTACTGTATGTTTTAGCCTTAAAATTGAGAGTGTGTATATATAAAAGGGTAGGCCTTGGAAGGCCGAGGGCCTAAAAGAGACAACTTTGTGGGGCCTAGGGCTAGCATGGTTAGACTTTTTTTTATAATTATTTATCTTTTGGAAAAAATATTTTTATCAGATTTTATTAAATTGTTTACATAATGTTATTTTTTCAGATTTTAAAAAATTGATGGTTAATGATATTGTAAATTTTTTTGGTTTTTTAGCTTTTTCAAAACTTTAAGAGTGAAGGTGTAAAAATAATACTAAATTTTATCGCTATGATTATTTTTATGTCAAAATTTTACGAGGTGCAAAAATAATACTCAATCATAGGGCATTTTCTATACTTCCATTAATTTTAGATGATTTCTATTAACTTAAACTTAGGAAAATAAAGTTTAACTGAGAATAGACTGTTATGTCTCTCTTTAATCTTTTATCTTTTTTTAAGCACCCTCCTTTTTTAACATCAATAATAATCACATCATATCATATCATTATCCCCACAAATAAAAACAACCGAATAAATGATTAATTTAATGCATCATGCATCAAGCATCATGCATCATCATCCATAGTTGTTCTCTGCAGGTGGAGGAGGGAGAGGTTGATGTCCGCGTCGCACTCGGCTTTGTTGAAGAAGGTGGAGGAGACGAGGACCGAGGTGTCGCAGCCGGCGGTGGTGGGAGTAGTGATATGTTGAAGTATGTGTGAAAGGGAAGTGTGGAGGGATTAAAGATGGTGCTTCATCGTTTTGGCTCCATTGCCTATTGGATTTGCTGCTTTCATAGTTCACTTGGCTATCATTCCCATCACTGGAACTAGGATTAATAATGACCATTGGAATAATGACCATTGAATCTTCTGGGTGGGACCATTTGTAGGGGCATTGGCAGCAGAGGCGTATCACCAATATATTCTGAGGGCAGCAGGAATCAAGGCTGGGATTCTTAGCTTTCGAAGCAACCCCACCAACTAAACTAAAATATGGATTGTGAATTAATTATGATGCAGCCTGCAGAGGACAACTATGGATGATGATGCATGATGCATGATGCATTAAATTAATCATTCATTCGGTTGTTTTTATGTGTGGGGGTTCATGATATGATATGATATGATACGACACGAGCGATATGATCAGATGTGTTTATTATTGATGTTAAAAAAAAAGACGGTGCTTCAAAAAAAAAAGAGATTACATAAAAGGGCATAAGTGAAAATAACGGAAGTATAAAAAATGCCCCATGACTAATAGATGAGTACTACTTCCGGTCTTAAATATAAGACCTAGATAACTTTTTTTTTGGAAAGATTAAGGTTGCGAAATAGGTTATTAAATCATGACATATTTGATATATTTTTAGATTATCCATTAGCTTATAGGTAAAATAAACTAGTCTAAGAGAAAAAATTAGATAAATCAATTTATAATTAACTTATTTTTTGCTTTTTTTAGGATTTTTCAAAAAAGTCATCTAGGTCCTATATTTAGGACCGGAGGGAGTATTATTTTTGCACATTGCAAAACTCTGGTATTAGAAACGCTCCTAAGGATAAAGTTTAGTATCATTTTGTACTTTCACTTGCCCTCAAGCTCTATATATTTTAAAATATATTGAGTCAAATTATTATTAATTTCATGAGAAACACATTTTATTACTAAACATAGACTCTTATTAGTTTACAATTCGAGTCTACTATATATTATTTTACCATCTTTCCATGAGTTTACTTAAACTCAAAAGTTTAACAACCTTGCTTGTGTCGGTTGTTTGTAACTTAATTTTGATACTACTCTATTTATTTTTAAAATATAAATTTTAATTCTTAACTATATTTTTAAAAAAAAAACAGAAAAGTAATTTTTTTGTTAAAAGGGTAGGCCTTTTTAGATCTAAGCCTGAGCTCAAAAGATAGGCTTTAAAAATGAGCATTTGTGCATATATAACAATTAAAGGAAAATGACAAACAAATACTTCCGAATGTTTAAAAGGACAAGTAAGGAACTCAAACTTCCACAAGGACAAGTAAGGAATTTCAGTAAAAATTAACAATTGGAACATAGCTATTAACATTTGGAACATAACAATTAACAATATAATTGTCTGGTTCCTTAATTGTCCTTTTGGAATGCGGAGTTCCTTACTTATCATTTTGAAAGTTTGAGTTCCTTATTTGTCCTTTTGATTATTCAAATGTATTTATTTATCATTTTCCCAACAATTAATGCAAAAATATTCTGAAATTTCTAAGAATTAAATGTAAATTGTAATTATATAAAAATTTTAAGTGTTCAAGCCAAGTTCCAATATGAATCTAAGAAATCATTCTAACAAAACAAAAATCATAATCATAAAATTCATGAAATATATTTTCCATCAAACGGACATATGTGTAACCATCAAGAAATAGTGTGTGCACACAAATCCCATTCACTCAAAATTCTCAAAGTCATCAACAGGAGAATTACCTGAAATATTCAACAATTAAATTTGAATCCATAGGGTCTTCCCACATTCTAAATTTCTAAAAGTCAATAATGACATGCGATTGCTAAAATTTTCAAAATGCAATATCATGCACGACATCCATTTTATGTTTTTATTAGGTGATAGCCCTTATTTGCCCTTTAACTAACCATCTTGATCATTGGACATCTAGAACTAACAACTGATTCATTTTCACCCTTGAAGTAACCAATGTGAGCCAATTTTATCCTACACGATGGTCAAATACGTTTGACTGCCAAAAAACTTTTTCAAATTGCACATGACCCTCATGTATTCTTCTTATTTATATTTCCTTCTCTTTTTCCTCACATTCTTCACTTTCTTACCTTTCACTCTCACCCTTATCACCACCACCACCAAAACAACTACCGCCACCTCCACTTCTGCCGCACCACTGTCACCTCTACATGTGCATTATCAACTTCAATTCTTATAAGCTGTTAGTTTAGAGTACCCAATAATTCATGATGTTTATTTCAGAAGCAAATAAGGGTCGTTTCCCTTTTTTATTCAATTGTGTTGTAAAGATAATCTAGGTTTAAGTAGGTCAAAATTTAATATTTTGAAAGTTTATTATTTTGGCCTCATACGCATACACACACATATTTGTCTGTTCTGGGGGGTATGGTGTTAGTGTTCGGGGAATTTATGATCATGGTCATTGACTTTAAGAAAGTAAATTAAATTGCAGGAAATATAAATTTGCACAAATGTGATTCACGCCCACTTGAGGAGCTGATCGACAACTTTGAATATAAAATTGCACAAAAGGGATACACCACCATTCTGTCAAATTTTAAAGAAAATTATAGTCGCAACGTTTTTCATTTTTCCATATAGTATTTGAATGGAATAAAATAAAGATTATCTGATTATCTCAATGTCTCCATCACATTTTTCCGCATATGACTAACATTTTAAAAAGAAGGTAAAAGCGTTTCCATTGATACTCTCTCTAGTTCCTATTATAAAGGCCAATTACTAAAAGAATTTTGTCCTTTTTATAAAGCATTAATCATCACATTAATTGTATTTTTCTTACTTTACAATACAATATAGCTATGACATTTAATGAAGGGTAAAGTTAGAAAAATAGTACATTAATACTAAAACTTAATAACCCAACTTCAAAAATTTGATTTGTAAGATTTGATAGTTGATGTCTTGTAATAAGGATAAGATGAGATTTTTTTTTTTATCGAAAAGGATAAGAGGGATTTCATCACATACAAATTGTATCATTATATAAGAACAAGAGGGAGTATAGAATGAAATGTAGTCTTAAAGTGAAGATCCAGTATACTATTGCAAAAACATGATATTAATCAAGCAAAAAATGTGCAAATATAAGAAGTATGTTAACTGGCAGTTAGAATCATTAAAAAATCATGAAGTCGGCCCACAAATATTAAATATGCTCCTTTACCAGACTTAATATAGACAACTGTAGGATTCACTTTGCATTTTTTTCACGTAATGGCTAATTTAAGGATTTCCAATAGTTGCACCATTTTATTTTATTAAAACCATATTTGGCCGAAAAAAATATACAAGCTACTCAAAACAATAATAGTAATATATTCGAAGTTATTGCCTGCAAGCTAGAGGCCTTCCTTTTATAAGGGTAAGATGTTTCACATCATCATCAACTTGTTTGTCACAAGCTTCACATATAAACACACATCGTTCACAGAGAGTTATATCATTACTTCAATAATTCTCGGAAACAATCATGTCTAGAAGTGAACACTTGTCCAAACTTCTAGCCATATTCTTATGCATTGTTGTTTCCCTTACGTTTTCTACTTCTTCTATTGATGATGGGGAAGTAAAAGCTCTGTTTACATGGAAAACCAGCCTTACTGAACAAAGCCAAGCTATTTTGTCTTCTTGGAGCAATGGAACTAATATCTGCACAAACTGGAAGGGAATTTCATGTGATGATAAATCCATGTCTGTGAATAATATAAGCCTCTCAAATCTTAGTCTCAAAGGTACACTTCAAAATCTCAGCTTCTCTTCCTTTCCTAATCTTCAATACATTGACCTGAGTTGCAACCAATTTTCTGGAAACATTCCTGAAGAGATTGGTAACTTGTCCAGTATTCTGATGTTGAATATGTCAAATAATCCTTCAATTAGTGGTCCCATTCCTAGGGAAATAGGAGCATTGACCTCTCTTGGTGTACTTGATCTTAGTGCATGTAACCTCACAGGGAGAGTTCCAAGTGAAATTGGAAACTTGAGGAACTTGACAACTCTTGTGCTTTCTATGAATTCTCTTTCTGGGCCCATTCCAGAAGAGATTACTATGTTGACCAATCTTTTGTCACTTGATTTGTCTAGAAACTCAATGTTATCTGGCATGATTCCATCATCAATTGGAAACATGAACATGTTACAAGAACTTTATCTTGATCATTGCAATCTCTCTGGTCCCATACCGAATGAAATTGGAAAACTATCTTCACTCACCATTCTTATTTTAGAAGTCAATAAACTCTATGGGTCAATCCCTCCCTCTATGGGAAACTTGACACTTCTCCAGTGGTTGGTTTTGTCAAATAACAGTCTTTCAGGCCCAATTCCTCAATCCATTGGCAACATGATCAATTTACAAGAAGTCTATCTAGATTATAACAATCTTTCAGGACCTATTCCTTCCACTATAGGCAACTTGACAAAGCTTGACACTCTAGTGTTGATAGAGAATAATCTTAGTGGTCAACTTCCACGAGAAATGAATGACATAAGTTGGTACAACTTACAGCTGGGTGATAATCATTTCCATGGCCAACTGCCAGAACATGTTTGCCAAAGTGGGATGTTATACAGGTTTGTTGCTCAAGGCAACAAATTCACTGGTCCTATTCCAACTAGCTTGAAAAATTGTTCTAGTTTAGAAAGACTCATACTTAAGGATAACCAATTAGTTGACAATATAGCAGATGCTTTTGGAGTGTATCCTCTTTTGAATTTCATTGATCTAAGTGGAAATCAATTGTATGGTCACCTTTCATCCAAGTGGGGAAAGTGTCAAAGTCTCACCAATTTGATTATTCACACTAACAAGCTTTCTGGTGATATACCACCAGAGCTTGGAAAGGCCACTAATCTTGGTTTTCTTGACTTGTCATCAAATCATTTGTCGGGACAAATTCCGAAAGAACTAGGGAAGTTGGTAATGTTACAAGTACTCTCTTTGAGCAACAATAACTTCTCAGGTAGTGTACCTTCAAATATAAGATCACTTGGTCAACTTCACACTTTGCAGTTGGCAGCAAATAATTTGAATGGCCCAATCACAAGAGAGCTAGGGGAACTGAAAAGCCTAAAGTTCTTAAACTTGAGCAATAACAAATTTGATGAAAGCATTCCCTTTGAGTTTGGTGACCTTCGAGTACTTGAACAACTTGATCTCAGTGACAATTTTCTAAGTGGAACAGTACCATCAAGACTTGGAATGTTACCTAATTTGCAAGTATTGTACCTCTCACACAATAATCTCATTGGCACCATTCCTTCTAGTTTTAGTAGACCAATGTCAGCTTTGACTACTGTTGACATATCATACAATCAACTAGAAGGTCCAATTCCAAATCAACGAGTCTTTAAAACATTTGAAGGATTGAAGGGTAACAAAGGCTTGTGTGGTAATGTCACCGGTTTAAATCCTTGTGGTGATTCACAAGAAAATGGACATGGCCACAAGAGCAAGAAATTCTTAATAATTTTCCTCCCATTGGTCATACTACTACTAGTAGTGGTTGGAGCATCTTTTATTCTTTTCCTATGCAAAAGAAATACAAAAAACAAAGATGAAGAAGCACAAGTAGAAGATATCTATTTTGCAGGGAATTCCAATGGAAAAGTATTACATGACAATATCATCAAAGCCACAAGGGAGTTTGATGACACATATCTCATCGGGAAAGGAGGCCAAGGAAGTGTTTATAAGGCAGAGTTGCCAACAGGGGATATTTTTGCTGTAAAAAAACTTCATTCAACACCCAATGAGGATAGCTTCAACCAAAAAGCTTTCACAAGTGAGATTCTAGCTTTGACAGAACTCAAACATCGAAACATTGTGAAGTTGCATGGGTTTTGTTCAAATTCACGACTCTCCTTTTTGGTTTATGAGTACCTAGAAGGTGGTAGTTTGGATAACATACTAAAGGATGTGAATCAAGCCACTAAGCTTGATTGGAAAAAGAGGGTCAACATTGTTAAAGGTGTGGCTAATGCTTTATTCCACATGCACCATGGTTGTTCAGTTCCGATTGTTCATCGAGACATATCAAGCAAGAATATTCTTCTAACTTCAGAATATGAGAAAGCTCACATAATTGACTTTGGAACATCAAAGTTTTTGGATCCTAACTCCAACAATATGACCACATTTGCTGGCACATTTGGGTATGCTGCTCCAGGTAAGACCATTTTTTTTTTTTTTGGCTATAAAGTACTATACTCTTGGACATTATTTTAAGATTTTAGTTTGTAACAATGAACCTATATTGCAGAGATTGCTTACATTATGGAAGCAAACGAGAAATGTGATGTGTACAGCTTTGGAGTGCTGACTTTGGAGATCATGATGGGAATGCATCCAGGAGAGCTACTTTCAACTTTAATAGATAAATCTACCACATCTGATTTGTTTTTAAAGGAGGTGTTGGACCCACGAATTTTGCCACCTAAAAAACTAATCCTTGATGAAGTTGTTATAATAGTAAAAATAGCATTTTCCTGTTTGGATGAGAATCCTCGATCTCGTCCAACTATGGAACAAGTGACCACGGAGTTGGAAAGGTTACCAAAATCTCATGTGGAAGATGCATTTGACACCATCACCATTGGACAACTGATGGATGATCAAACTCCTTAGTTTTCTCTATTGACATGTTATGTGTGTGTATATTGATTCACCACATGTTAACATGTTATGTATGTATATATTAAGGGGGAATTAATTAAAGGTCTCATGAAAAAAAACATATTTAGGATGAAGTTCTATTAGTTGTAAATTATTATTTCTAAGCCTTACAGACATTTGACTTGATGATTAAATCGCGTAAGACCTCATTTTAATTATGTTTCTTCCTATATTAATTGTAATCTCTCAATGATGATGGCCTAGTCTTACAAAATGACAATTATCATCTTTGTTGTATGTGAAGAAGATTTGACAATACCGAATATGTTTCACCCTAAAATATGTGAGACATTTGAATTTTAAGATTTCATGCTCTATTTTTTTTTTATCAGAATATTCATGCTCTAATTGAAGTAACAAGATATATTAATTACTAACATGAGCCAGCTGCCACTAACGTTCAGTGCTGCAAATTCAGTAATGGGTTAGGTAAAAAGAATCAAACACCTTTGTTGATTACTACCTCCGTCCTAAATATAAGAAGATCTTAAGCAAATTTGGAGAGATTAATGAAGTCATTCCAATAAGTTAGGATTACATGAAATTTCCAAAATACCACTCACCTAAGTTTTAAAAATATTCTCTCACCTTCTTCAAACCACTATTTTTTTGTGAAAGGAGTATAGGGGTAATTTGAAGAAAACTTGAGTCAAATTAGAAAGTGGTCTTATATTTAGGAATAACAAGCTCTCCTCCCTAAAGTGATCTTATACTACCTCCGGTCCTAAATATAAGATCTAATTGACTTTTTTTTGGAGAGATTAAGGTTACGAAATAGGTTATTAAATTATGACATAATTGATATATTTTTAGATTATCCATTAGTTTATAGGTAAAATAAACTAGTTTAAGGGAAAAAAATAGGTAAACCAATTTATAACTAGATTTCAATCCCTGGACATCGTCCGGGGAGCATAAACTGAGCTTGGTTGACATTTTTTCGAGGAATAATTGTCCATAATGAATCACCAACAACTGATTAATTTATTAAGGGAAAAACTTACATCAAGTTCATTCCTCCAGGTTCTTAAGTTCTTTTAATATAGGAGTGACATGTGTCCTTTTATAACAACCATCTATTCAATCTAACGGCCAGTAATTGGAGAAATGGAGAACCTGGATGGATGAACTTAACCTTAGTAAGGTCCATTTATTAAACAACAATTTATGGTTAAAGTAACATAATGTGTAGTAAAATATAAAGTCAAAGGGTTATAAAATACAATGGAGTTAAAACCATGGAATATAGAAAAACAACCACACAATGAGGGTATAGTTTTTTTTTTCTCTCCTAAAAGTATCATAATAAATATGGGTAATATTGGAAAATAAGCATTAACTCTAGAGTTTTACCCCGTGCGATGTACGGGTTCATGACATATCGGATTTCATAAGGTATTCTTTTAAAAAACTACATTATTATTGAAAAAAAGACATGTTATTGATTTATGAGTTACTTCCATATTAAAAATGAGAATCAAGCATAGAATTTGAACTACGGGATGATTTCCCATCCTTTTCTTTTTAAATTTTTAAAATAATCATTTTTCCATCTTAAATTATTTTTCCATTTAATCTAATCAAGTCATTAGCCATGTAGGCAAAACTGACAATGTTAGTGTCACATAATCATATTTAACACTATTAATATCATATTTTATTCCTTTTAAAATTATAGAGACTAACTTTATTATTAACCAGGGGAAACTATAGAGACAAAAACTCCAGCTTTGAAATTATAGTGACCAAAACCCAAATTGAGGGAAACGATAGAGATCAAAAGTTAGTTTAACCCTAAAATTTTTATAAGCCAGTAAATGACAACAACACATATTCCCGGCAAAACACCAAATAAAATGTACGCACTAAAAATTATATTCTTAGAGAAAAATACAATTACATTACATGTCACTCTTTATATAAAACCCAACACATTACATAGGACAGCGAAAAAAAGAGCCACCGAAATTCCCCAAAACACAATAACATTACATTACATTTTAATATAAAATAAATAACATATACTGATATACCCCATTCAATTCAATGCATGGAATGACGTAAGAAGCTAAAAGAAAGCCGCTACTGTTCACCAAATAAAACCAGGCTCAATGAACAGTAATAATAAGAGAGAAGCCAAGTCCAAATAAGCTCAATGAACAGTAAAAAAGAAATGGTTTTTAAGATATATAGATTAACTTAATTATGTTTTTTTAGGATTTTCCAAAAAAGTCAAATAGGTCTTATATTTAGGACTGGAGGGAGAATTTAGGAACGGATAGAGTATTATTTTGCGGACATAAACAATAAATTGCTACATCCACTTTTGACAATTAATCATGTGACGCATGATTGTGCATTCATATGATTCACCCTAACTATAATCATATGAACGGAAAGTATTACAAATTAAAATTCATCCATCATTTGTTTATTATTGTGGTTAACTTTATTTTGTAAATTAAGGCACGTAATTTATTTTTTTATTTTATTTCTTAACGTTTTGTATCCTAAAGAAGAACATTAAAACAAAAACCAAATGATTGTGGAAACCTGCGGGTTATGGGCAGTGGGGACCAGGAGCCGAAGCACTACAATTAATCTGGAATTTTGATCAATTTAAATCAAGTCCCAAATAAAATGAATTATTACTGCAGTGCAAAGTTTTCGAAATCCCACAATTATTAACATATCTCAAATAATTTGTGTACTATAGTGCAATTGTAAAATCATGAAATGATCCTTTTCGATTTTTTGTTAATATATTATTTGTTAATTATATTTTTTTATTCATCGGTATCTGGTGCTATTAGTAATGACTCATCTAGTTTGTTAGAATGTAGGTCTATAATTAAGAAATCTCGGTATGTCCAAGTAATTGTCATAGTTGTATAATCTTGACTTGTTAAAATAGAACAATTCACATACAATGGACCTCTCAAGGGCTGGGCTTTGCATAATACTCCGTTGTTTGGAAGCGGGCAGCCCGAATTCCTGCCTTTAGTTAAAACTACGGGTCCTTCCAATTTCATGTACGTGGGTTTCAGGATCAAATAAATTTAACTCTATAAACACATTGGTATGGACTAAGCATCACGTGGCCCAGCATATGGGAAAACGTATTAAGCCCATTAGTCCCAAATTATAATTTTGTGACTACGTTGTACTGATGTGTTCTCTTTTATGCTTTACGAAATAAAACTACGTACTTTCATATTTACACAACATAATACAAAATGACTAAGTTGTATAAACCCCGATAAGAATTGATTCAATTTTGTATCAAAATGATTTGAAAGCGTATTTTATTTTATGTTTTCAACACATGTTTAATTTAACATTTTCCTAACAACTATATAGCTCACTTGAAATCAATAATAGTTTTTTTTGTTTAACTTAAAGAAACAGACCTTAATTAACCTAATATAACCTATAAGATTGATCATCCCAATTGAAGATCTATGGACTTAGAAATCCATTCAAGGTGAACACGGCAAATAATCCATAGATTATATTAAAATGGGCCGGAATTACCACTACAAAAAACGGGGCCCATATCGGCGTTTTGTAGGGCCTTGAATCGGCGGAATTTTCCGGCGAAATCGCGCTACGGCGTTTTGGTAAAACGCCTAAAAATGTGTCGTGGGAATGCTACATTTCGGCATTTTGCAAAACGCCTAGGCGGTGGGAGAAACGCCGGTATGAGGGTTAAAACAAATAATATAATATTACCTCATACCGGCGTTTGGCAACACGCCTATGCGCGTATTATTTTATTATTACCTCATACCGGCGTTTTGCAAAACGCCTATACGCGGAGAAAATAATTTTTTTTGTCACGCACACCGGCGTTTGGCAAAACGCCTATGTGCGACATAAAAAACCTTTTTTGAATTCATGCACATTGGCGTTCTGTCGAAACGCCGGTAACAAAATAATATTGTTTATTATACCGCACTCCGGCGTTTTCTAACACGCCTATGTGCGGAATTATAAAATAATATCTCATACCGGCGCTTTCCAAAACGCCGGTATGAGTATTCCAAAAAAAAATAAAAAAACATTTTTCTTCCTGATTGTTTAGAACCAGGAAGAAAAATGTTCATATATAAGGAATAATATGATAATCCCAAACTTACATACACATATAGAATATTATATATGAAATAACAAGAGTAATTCATAAAACAAGATACCCAAATATATAAAATCAAAATAACAAGCAATATGTGAAAGAAAAGCAATAAAATCATGTTAACATGATAAAATGAAATATCACCATAAAACACGAAATAAAAAACAATATCAGCAACAGTAGGCAAAAAAACAAAGCAACAAGGCAAATAAACAAAGCAACAGCAACATGAAAGAGAGACGAAGAGAAGAAAAATAGAAGAAAACGAGAAAATGAGCAATTTCGCTGAAGGAGGGAGGTGCTATTTATAGGGAACGGAGGTGCATATAGGCGTTTTAGCAAACGCCTATATGCAATAATTATATTAAAATAACGCATATAGGCGTTTTCTAAAACGCCTATATGCGTTCTAATGCATATAGGCGTTTAATGGAAACACCTATATGCATTATTTTTTATATAATATTGCATATAGGCGTTTTCAAAAACGCCTATAGGCGTGTTGCATATAGGCATTGTTTTATGAATTAAAATAATTCATATAGGCGTTTCATGGAAACGCCTATATGCATTGTTTTAATTAAAATAATGCATATAGGCGTTTCATGGAAACGCCTATATGCATTATTTTAATGTAAACATGCATATGGGCGTGTTGCAAAATATATCTTTATTGTTCTTCAAAATATATATATATATATATATAATATATACGTATACATTGTACCTTTCAGGGATTATCGGAGATATGTCAAGTGGGAGAATCGAGGACGACGGGGGATCACTGCAGCTATGATTGATACTATGGTCCACCGGGGGTTCGCCGATTGGTTCACAAAAATAATACGCAACGAACCAAATCCGCCACCATCACTGGTGAATCTAGCTGCTGGACCTTTTGAATATGCGCAGAGATACTCTGCCTACAATGTCAACGGCTTTCACTTCCGCACTGTTGCGCGCGATGGCTCTCGTCTAACGCAAAACCTGACGACGAGCCATACATCGTTGCCATACATCGTTCCACACAGGGGCATTACCTGACGACGAGCCATACATCGTTGCTGACGAAGCGCAACAGGTTTATTATGTTCCTGATCCTAAAAACAAGGACTGGCACATGGTGATTCAGGTGAAACCTCGCGATGTGTACGATATGGGCGACGAGGATTATGACGCTACAACTGAGACAGCTCAACTGGTTGCTCCTAATAATTTGGAATATCTGATCCCGGAAGGGGATGAACCAGTACCAACTGTTAGAGAGCGTGAAGATGGTGACGAATAAAAGATTATTGTATATATAAATATGTAATCCTATGTTCTTAGATTTTACTGTTTTCATTTATAAGTAGTAACGATTTTACTTAGTTTAGTTTAATTTTCTTTTATAATTTAATTAGTACGTAAACAAAGTGAACAATAAAACTAGAACAATAATTTTTTTTTTCAGAAATTTACATAAGTACAAAAAATCATAAAAGTACAAAGAAAATAAAAGAAAAAAAAATACAATAAAGATAAAAAGTAAAAATTCTAAACAACTAAAAACCTAATACTCCTCATCCTCATCATCATCATCATCATCATCATCCTCCTCACTGGCGGGTCCTGGAGAGCGTCGGCGGCGGCGTGATGCGGAGGCTTGAGCACTGAAGAACTCCTCTTGGCGGCGCCTAAACTCTGCGGCCAACCGCTCCTCATGATCGCGCGCCATCTGCGCCAGCCGCTCCTCTTCTGCCCTCACCCGGGCCTGAAAATCGCCCATCAACCGCTCCTCGTCTGCCTTGAGGCGGGCCTCTCGATCTGCAATCTCTTGCTCGCGTTCCCGTAACCTCTCATCTAGCTGCCGGGCCTCGTATGATTGGCTCGCCCCAGAGGATGAAGCCTGATACCCACGGCTTCCGGAAGGAGGGAAGAGCTGAGTAGGTCTGGCTCCAAAGCCAAGGCCTGGAACGCGTCCCGCACGTTCCTGCGTCCCCAACTGCGTGTGGAGAGCAACGACCTCCTCATACGGGCTCCCGCTCTCCCCCTGCTGAGACTCGGGGGTCTCCCTGGCCAGCGCCTGTGCCTCGATATCAGCCTGCGCCTGAGCAATACTCCTAATCTCCTCGGCAGCCTTCCGGGATAGAGGTGTCCCATCCGAGCGGGTGCGCGCTTGAATGAGGAAATCTTTGAAGACGCCCTTCTTGATGCCCTTCGCCCTAGCCTCCTGCCGCTGAAATATGTGAATCGTTAAACTATGATCAGTATTATTATAACATAAGATATTAGATATAGAAAGAGTACTAGTGGATAGTTATATACCATCTCGTCGTAGCGGACGATCATCGGTACGCTCCCAGTCGAGTGGCCAACCTCCTGCTGTGCCCGAGCCTGTTGACCGCGCCTTTCCCTGGCCCGCCTCAGGTCGCCCATCCTCCAGGCGATGTAATTCCTCCACTGCTCAGGGTCAACTCCATCGGGCACGTCTGCCTCCACCGCCTCCCTAGGCCTAGTCCCCTTCTTGGACTTCAGCAGGTACAACTTGTTTCTCTCATCCTTCCAATTATCCCCGATGATAAACTCCATAATTTCACAGATTTTCATCTCTATTTCCTTCTAGTTCACACTCTTTTTGATGATACATAGACAACAAAACACACAAATACCAATAGAAAGTGATGCAAATAGGAAATCATTCATATGTGTGAAATTTGGAGTTTAATGATTGTATATGTGAGACATAGAAACTCTTCAACCCTCTTTCTAGCTTGTGTAGGAAGAGGTGGACAGGTGTTAGAAGCTCTATGAAACCCAAGTGCTACAACAAAGGAGGAAAAAGGAGCAAGGAAAAGCCAATTTTCAATCTTAGAGAAGCCACACGCCAGTGGCGCGCCAACTGGCGAGCCGCTGGCGAGCCACAAAGCCAACTGGCAAGCCAGCGGCATGTAGTCTCTGGAATCTCGCCAGTGGCACGCCAGCTGGCGAGCAACTGGCGAGAGCACGTCACTGCTGCGCGTTTCAGCCAAAATTCTCAGCATATAAAAGGGAAAAATTAGGGCATTTGGAGGGGAATTGGAAAACTCGATTTGGCACACCTCTAGGGCACTTTTGAGAGGCTTGAAGAGCTTGAAGAACATTGGGATCTCTTGGGAATCAAGTGGGGAAGCTTGGAGAGATTTGGGTATTCCTCATTTGTGGTTGTAATTTCTTCTCCCTATTCTTCATCACTCTTCAATGCACTCTTTCATAGTTTTAGGGTTTGTTTTATTTGCATTTATGTGTAAATAAAACCCTAATCGAGGGTTGTTATGAACCTATTTATGGATTGAACCATCTACTCTCTCTTTCTTTAAGTAATTAATGAAGTATATGTGTAGTTTTTATCTTGCTCTCTATTTATTTTAAGTGCTTGATCACCACTTAATTAGTTAAATGAAATATGACTTGGGAAAGTGTATTTTGTTTTAGAACTTGGATAAGAACATGTTAGACTTGAAGTTTATGGTTTTAAATGGAAGGTTTGTTGATAACATAGGGATATAGTTATTAACCTAACATAGTCATAATTAGGGTGGTTAAGGAAAAGAGCTAGCATTTATTGTGACAAGAGATTGTGCAATAAATGCTAGCATAAATTTGATCTTGACTTGGGAAAGCTTTTTCAAATGATTTTGAACCCTAGACTTGCACATATTTTCATATAATCACTTAAAGAAAAGAGAGAAACCTTGGTTCATGAAGTAAATAGGGGATTAGCAACCCTAGGCCTTAATTATCATTGTTAAATCGTGTTTGAACTCCAACTCTTTTTACACTTATTTTCCAAACTCTTTTCTTAATTGAACAACAACTCTCAATATGTTTTTGCTTAAGGTAATTGGGCATGCAATTAGTGCTAATCACTTTGTTTAAACTATAATCTCTGCGGAACGACACTTTTTTCTATACTACACTTGACGACCCGTATGCTTACGGAAGCGCACCAAATCCGCGTTAAGTCAATGGCGCCGCCGCCGGGGATTGTAGTTTAAGCAAAAGTTTATTCTCTTGTGTTGATTAGCTTGATTGTGTGATTAATTGCTTTTAAGTAACCTCTTTTCTTATCTTGTGGTAACTTGGTGTTTGGGTGTTTCTAGCTACCTTCGGTGTTAGAAATATCTTTACCTTGGTTGCCTTGCTATTTTCACTTTTGTTTATTGTGATACGTGTGATCTAGTGGTGCTTGTAGGTACTCTTTTCTTAGTGTATGCAAAACATTGAGTTTGGAGACTTGGAAGTAGTACTTGAAGGGTTAGTGGATCTTGAGCAAGAGGTTGAGGTTGAAACTACAGTTATGGCGGAGGATGAGTATGATCGTGCTACAGTTAATGATTTTGCTACTCGGAACATGGGAGGAACTCAATCTTGCATCCGAATTCCGGATGTGCAAGCAAGGAACTTTGAGATCAAGCCGGTGATGATCACAATGCTTCAAATGCATGAGATGTTTCATGGTCTTTACAATGAGGATGCCAACAAACACTTGATGTATTTCTTGGAAGTATGTGAGAATTAAGTAGCATGTGATTGAATCTATGTCTGTGGTGTTTGGACTTTGTGTTGATGTGTTGAAAGCAAGTTTCCTTGGTGTACTAAAAGCACCTTGCATTGTCTAGTAATTGAAAAGTCTGTTATGTGATGAAATTCCTGTGATTATGTGCTGCTTGTTTGATTTTTGGGATATGGCATGGAGTGTTAGTGATTATTGGTTATGTCATGCGATTGAGGGTTGATGTCAAAATGTGATCTTTTTAGATCCAAAGTCAATTGGGAGTTTGATATGATGTTTTTGATTGATCATAGGGATGATTTAAGGGCTTATAAGCTAGTTGAAATAGGCATAGGGCATGTTGACAAAATTCTGCAGACAAAATGATATTGCTGTCAAATTCTTGCCAGTCTGCTCGCCAGCTGGCGAGCAAAGGCATGGAGCCTCTGGAAACTCGCCGGTCGCTCGCCAATTGGCAAGCGACTGGTGAGCCTCTTAAAAAAAAAAAGAAATTTGAAAGCACCAACAAAAAAACCTAACCTAGGCTCCCCTTCCCATTCCTCGCCGTCAGCCCCCTCCCCATCCTGCACCATCAACAAGTGAGAATCAGACATCTGGTAAGCCTGAAAAGAAGAGAGGGTTGTGGCAAGAGAAGGCTTACCCCGAAACAAATAGATGTGGCTTTCATGCCTTGGCTATTGGGGTGCATGGGCTGCACCGGCTGTTAGTGCCTAGACAGGTGGGGAATCTTGAGTGGGTGGAGCACTTCTATGGAGAGAATTTGTTGTGGAGATCCCGGAGTAAGGTTTACCACCCAAACACAGGAGTAGTCATCAACTCCTTCCTCACATGTGAGAGCATCCGACATTTCTATGACTTACCGGAGTTGGATGATTGTGCTTATGCAGCAAACTATTTTCCCTTTAATGACCAGCTCCTGGAAGACATACAGAACACCATAGTAGCACCAGGGGCAGGTGGTTGGTTCCACAAAAGAGGACCTCAGTATTATTTGCTTAAGGCTAGCCTGAATCCTGATGCTCTTACATGGCTCCATTTCATATCAACTAATGTCCAACCAACAACACATACGAGCGACATAACAAAGGAGCAGGCTTTGCTCATCCATCTATTCATGACCGCTCAAAGAGTTAAGGTTGAGGACATTATTTACTCTAGCCTCACTGCAGCATGTGTATCAGGTCGTCAGGATGCAGCACTCATATTCCTCCATTTGATATCAGATAGTTTTCTCCAAGGAGGCATGCCTGACCCCGCGTGGCGCAGACCATTCTTACCCCTGAACCCATGTGACTACCACTTTCTCAGGCGCTTCCCCATGCCCCATATGCTTCCACCTGCACCTCCAGTGGTGGTCCCTGCGGACCCTGTGCAGGGAGTTGACCCCATCCATCAGCTAGCCGCAGACCTTGCAGCCTTCCGTACACGTTTTGATCATTTTGAGGTTAGGCATGATTTACAAATGGAGTTTATAGTTGCTGGCTTGAGAGAGCTGGGAGTGCAGGCTCCATTTAATGAAGTGGATACAGATAATGCTGCAACTGAAGGGGAAACAGAGCAGGACGATGGGGATGATGAGGGGACTGGCGATAGTTCCGATGATGATGACAGTGGAGATGATTCGGATAGCATGGTGGAATGACTGTGCTTGATCTGTGTGATTAACTGTTGTGCCTGTTGTTGTTGCTTGTTGTTTTACTTATTAGCTAGGTCGTGTGTTTGTCGTGTAGGTGATTAGTTGTAACCTCACTCTGACTTTTGCTACTGGTTGTTCATGTTACTTGACCTTGTGAATGCATGCTAAATCTTCTCCTACATATGTTGGTTGTGTGCCTTGTGCTTGCACTTTTCTTTGTCTGCATCACAGTGAGGACACTGTTTGATTTGAGTTTGGGGGAGGGTTGCTAAGCACTTGTGAAACTTTTTGGACATTGAATAAATTCTTTTTGGTAAATAATAAGTGCACAGGGTATAGTTTTTGTTTTGGATGATGAAATTGTGAGATTTGCATACCATGCTTAAGTTGTTGCTTGTAGTTTTTGATGAGTGGGCTATAAGTTCTCTTGAAATCTGTTAGAAAGTTCAATGATTACAACTAGTTGAATAACTATGGGGTTTATGGAAAAATAGATATGTATGCATTGCATAACATGAGTTGTTGCATTAAGGCAAGTCTTTACCTGATTCTAATGAGTAATTTGCGCACATTAGAGGTTAGGGTGTATTTGGAAGGGTTTGAGGAAGGAAGATTTGCAATAACCCAAATATATGCATCTGTTTTCATTTGAAAATTTCAAAATTCCTTTTGGAAAACTTTAACATTTTTCACAAATTGCGTTTAACTTTGAAAAGTGATTGAGGCAGTTCTTAAATGCGATTGAGCCTTTCAAGCCATCCTTGATGATATCTATCCCATTTGCACCCTTTTTGAGCCTTATAAAGAAAAACCATGTGAAATTTCATTTTGAAACCCACATCGGACTTAACCCTTATAGCCCGAAAAACCATGAACTACCTGAATCTTGAGATAATGTACATTTCATTAGTAGTGAGGATTAGTACGGTTGTAAAGGTGTGTAAATGTAAGTGCATTGTGAGAAGGGAAATATTAGTTGTGAAAGAAAAGTTTGTACTCCTAAGTCAAGAAATGAAAAAAAAAAAAAAAAAGTTGAAAAAGAAGAAAATGAGTATGAAAAGGAAATGAATGAATGAATGATGCAATAAGACTAGGAGTACAAAGAATCAACTTGAGATAAGTTTGGGGGAATTTTGAGCTTTTTGAAAGAAAATTTTGTGTATGAGTGAATGGAATGGAATGTTAGTTATCTCAAGACATTTGAACTCCTTTTCCATTCTTTCAAATAGCTAGACACTTAACCCCTTAGCCCCATTACAAGCCTTGAAAAGTCCTCTTGATTTTGAAGTTATATGCTAAAAGTTTAAAATTGAGAAGAGTGAAGAAAGAAATGAGAAATTTGAAAAATGACAGCATATTCATGATTTGAGGTTATTGCAAAAGGACTAGAGAACTTGGAAGAATTCTCCTAATCTCATCACACACACACCTACTCATTGAATCTTGAAAAACTTGTTTTAATGTAGCAAAACATTTATCCTTGCATACATCCTATGTTTTCCATACATCACATAATGATGGCAACATATGAGAACAAGTATTTCAATCAAAGTAAAGTGAGCTTATAGTCAACTCCATAATCTTTTTGAAAATTTGCTTGAGGACAAGCAAGAACTTAAGTTTGGGGGAGTGATAAACTCCATAATTTCACAGATTTTCATCTCTATTTCCTTCTAGTTCACACTCTTTTTGATGATACATAGACAACAAAACACACAAATACCAATAGAAAGTGATGCAAATAGGAAATCATTCATATGTGTGAAATTTGGAGTTTAATGATTGTATATGTGAGACATAGAAACTCTTCAACCCTCTTTCTAGCTTGTGTAGGAAGAGGTGGACAGGTGTTAGAAGCTCTATGAAACCCAAGTGCTACAACAAAGGAGGAAAAAGGAGCAAGGAAAAGCCAATTTTCAATCTTAGAGAAGCCACACGCCAGTGGCGCGCCAACTGGCGAGCCGCTGGCGAGCCACAAAGCCAACTGGCAAGCCAGCGGCATGTAGTCTCTGGAATCTCGCCAGTGGCACGCCAGCTGGCGAGCAACTGGCGAGAGCACGTCACTGCTGCGCGTTTCAGCCAAAATTCTCAGCATATAAAAGGGAAAAATTAGGGCATTTGGAGGGGAATTGGAAAACTCGATTTGGCACACCTCTAGGGCACTTTTGAGAGGCTTGAAGAGCTTGAAGAACATTGGGATCTCTTGGGAATCAAGTGGGGAAGCTTGGAGAGATTTGGGTATTCCTCATTTGTGGTTGTAATTTCTTCTCCCTATTCTTCACCACTCTTCAATGCACTCTTTCATAGTTTTAGGGTTTGTTTTATTTGCATTTATGTGTAAATAAAACCCTAATCGAGGGTTGTTATGAACCTATTTATGGATTGAACCATCTACTCTCTCTTTCTTTAAGTAATTAATGAAGTATATGTGTAGTTTTTATCTTGCTCTCTATTTATTTTAAGTGCTTGATCACCACTTAATTAGTTAAATGAAATATGACTTGGGAAAGTGTATTTTGTTTTAGAACTTGGATAAGAACATGTTAGACTTGAAGTTTATGGTTTTAAATGGAAGGTTTGTTGATAACATAGGGATATAGTTATTAACCTAACATAGTCATAATTAGGGTGGTTAAGGAAAAGAGCTAGCATTTATTGTGACAAGAGATTGTGCAATAAATGCTAGCATAAATTTGATCTTGACTTGGGAAAACTTTTTCAAATGATTTTGAACCCTAGACTTGCACATATTTTCATTTAATCACTTAAAGAAAAGAGAGAAACCTTGGTTCATGAAGTAAATAGGGGATTAGCAACCCTAGGCCTTAATTATCATTGTTAAATCGTGTTTGAACTCCAACTCTTTTTACACTTATTTTCCAAACTCTTTTCTTAATTGAACAACAACTCTCAATATGTTTTTGCTTAAGGTAATTGGGCATGCAATTAGTGCTAATCACTTTGTTTAAACTATAATCTCTGCGGAACGACACTTTTTTCTATACTACACTTGACGACCCGTATGCTTACGGAAGCGCACCAAATCCGCGTTAAGTCACCCGACCACCCCTTTCGCGAATTTCTTGAGGTTCAAGCTGTCAGGGACCCACCACTTGCTCTGCAAAAAGAAATTTTTTCATATTATTTAATAATAAGTATAATAACAATTATATACGTATTATAATATTTTGAAATAAGTATTACCTTAATAATCTCCCAAGCCTCCTCTTTCCGGCTATCCGCAACTTTCCTCCAGCTGGTCGGGTCGATCGGGAAGCGCCGGAAGTCCTTGCCGAGGAGTCGGCAATGGCGGCGGAATAGAATGGCAGCATCCGTTGTTGGCTGCCCGGTGGTGCTGTAATATGGCCGCTCAATCTTCTCATTCGGCGGAAGCGCATGCGCCTGCTTCGCCGTCAGCCTCCTCCTGGTGACAGTGCCAGTGGTATCTGTAGGTAAGAAAAATATATTAGATAATATATATTGTAGAAATTAAATTTGTAACTATTAATTAATATCAAATTCAATTACCTCTGACATCCACCAGTTGACCAGTACTAGAAGACTTCCTCCCGCGCTGCATTTTGATCATAATTTCCGGCACCGGGATGTCCCCCTCCTCCCTCTCCGCCCTCTCCCTCTCCGCCCTCTCCCTCTCCGCCCTCTCCCTATCCTCATTCAAAATCTGCTGCATCTCTTCGTAGCTGATGTCGACGTTCAAGTCTCTCCAGACCTCGTCCTGCGTGACTTCCGGGTTACCATCAAACCCGAAAGGAGTCCAAGGTGGCGCCTGAAGAGGGCTCACAACAGGGGGCCTGGCGTACTGCAACACCTCTGGCGGATTAGGCTCCTGCTCAATCTGTAACCGGCGCTCTTCTATACGCCTGGCTTCTGCTTCGTCCAACAATCGCTGCTGCTCTTCGGGGTCTATTGGAGCTTTACCGGTACGACGAGACATGATCTATCGAAGAGGAATATTTATAGGAAAAGATAAAGAAAAAAGATAATTTTTGTGGGACCCTTACGCTTTTTCACGTTTCGAAAACGCCAAAATGAACATCGGCGGTTCTTTTATAGGCGTTCACATATCGGCGTTTTGGGACACCATACCGGCGTTTCCAAAAACGCCCGTACGCGATTAAATGATATTTTAATCGCACATAGGCGTTTGCCAAAACGCCTATATGCATTAAGGGCATTAAAAATGCACTTAATGCGCAGATAGGCGTTTTGCCAAAACGCCGATCTGCGCATTAAGGGCATTTTTAATGCACGTTACGCACATAGGCGTTTTGGCAAACGCCTATGTGCGATTAAAATATTTTTTTTAATCGCACATAGGCGTTTTCCAAACTGCCGATGTGCGGTTTTTTTGAAAAAAAAATAAAAGACCAGCCAGCCCCGTTTTTTAATATTTAAAAACCATACCGGCGTTTCCTGTACCCCAAAACGCTGATATGGAAACGCGGGAAATATGGCGGGAAGCTCGCGCCAAATTTATCGGCGTTTGTATATAGGCGTTTTGGTCCAAAACGCCGGTATGCGTCTCATATAGGCGTTTCGGACCATAACGCCGGTAAGCGTGCGCCGGAATGACCCGTTTTTTTTGTAGTGTACCATCAATTCTGAAAAAGAGAACCGGATTCTTGAGGAAAGTGTTCTTACTTTGGATTTAGTGGATCAAATATATTAAGTGAAGAAAGATAAGTACATGAGAATAATAATACAATTTACCATATACACTAGCAAGTAGCAATCAAGGTTCAAAAACCCAGACCAGACATCGACACGGCTAAGACATTGGGTCAAAGGTTAGGGTACACTAATGTTCGACTAGGGATCCAATCAGACACATTAAAATAGTATAATTTGATTCAAAATAATTAAATTCAACTATGAATATTTTTAATTAAACTTGAGATGACGTGCTTGCATCTAAGTTGAAATTAAAGTATCTTGAGAGGCTAAAGATCTTATATAATCATATAAATATATACATCCTCCATTCCTAAATATAAGATATATTCATCTAATTTTATGAGAATAAGAATGTTTATTAAGTTAGTTAAAATCACATGATATTACAAAAGTACTCTTACGTTTTGTCTTTATTTCAGCCTCCTTAGTCAATTGTTTTTATTGAATAGCAGTATCAATAGGCACAATGTGAGGAAAATTTGAGACAAATTAGAAAGTGATATGACATTTAGAAACAGACACACATTTCCAAAGTAGTCTTATATTGAGAAATGGAGGGAGCATATTATAATTATTTAATTTTTGATTGACATCATATGAATATAATATTTTTAATTTTTTGAAACAGTTTTAGTTTGTACATTTTTAACACAAAAAATTTGAAAACTCAACAATGAATTGACAAACTGAAAATAAGTCATAAAATATTATGTTTGCAAAATTTTAATTTGTCCTTCTAGTTTTATATTTTAACTAATCTCTTAAATAATGTTTTGTCTATATTTTTAGCAAAAAATTATTTCTGTCTATTTGATAATGTGTGCTTTTAAATTTTAACGGCCTTGTTTTATTTATGATTAAGGACCCAAGTCCAAGAACTTTAAAATCCTAATTCTTAAAAGAACATAGCATCACCATCCGTTCATGAAGCAATACTGTAGAAATGTAGTGCCCACTCCAAAAACCACCACCGTATTTTGCAATTAAAATTTAAAAAACGAATAATAAAATTTTACCATGGTAAGTAGTTTAAAAGACAATTATAAAACTTATCAAATCAATAGACCATAGACCATACCGTGCATGTTAGTAAAATAATGGATCTAGTTGAAAACTCTACCATAGATGAAATGAATTAAATTTATATTCTCAGGATATAACCATGGTAGGAAAAAAATACATGTGGAAGCCTACAAGGTCTACCATGATTACTAAAAAAACAATTTAATTAATTTTTTTTAAAAAATCATTTATTGACTTAAATAATTTAATAATGTCAAGATATTCCTAGAGTCATGTCAAATTATATATAAAGGCATATAAATTAGTGAAGTTTAGAAAGGTCCTGTCCTCAATGCCTCGGTCCTCCTGAATGCCTCGGTCCTCTCCCGTTCTGTTGGGACCAGAATTCCCGCAACCAAGGGGGATTTTGTAGCGGTATCAATTGTACTAGAACTAAATTGGCATAGGGAAAATACCAAGATATGGTCATCTCTGGAGTTTTTTTTCCAGTCCCAGTACTATAAGTATAAGGGAAAATCCCAAATAAGTCCCTCTGAATACCCAAAAGGACAAGTGAGGAACCTAAACTTCCAAAAGGACCGTGAAGGAACCAGCACCTATCTGTCATTTTCAAATTTTGCGAAAAGACAAAATTGCCACCATCCTAAAACACAAATTGCGAGAAGAGGGTGAGTATTAAGGTGGGTTTAGGGTGAGGTAGAAATTTGTGTTTCAGGATGAGGGCAATTTTATCTTTTTGCAAAATTTTAAAATGACAGATAGATGCTGATTCCTTCATGGTCATTTTGGAAGTTTAAGTTCCTCACTTGTCCTTTTGGTATTCGGAGGGATTTATTTGGGATTTTCCCTAAGTATAAGTACATATTTATTTCCTAATTCAAATATGCATTCATTCCTTTATTTCTTTTCAATTAATTCAAATATGCATTCTACCCAAATATTATTTTTTATCTTTCTTCAAAAAATATTTTAATTATATTGATTGATTCAATCATTTTTTTAAGTTAAAATTGATCCAATCATTTAATGTTTAGGTTTAACAACTTACGAGGTACACATTTCTTTTCTACCACCATTCAACAAATTAGGTTTATTTAACAAGTTTTTATTATAGTAGCTCTCTTTTTCACTTACTACATTTTTGATATTTTATAAGTATTTTAAAAGTGTCATTTTGGACTGAATAGCTGTTGCGTATTTATTTTTTGATTACAGTTAAATATGCACATAAATATATGGACTAAAACTACGTTGACCCTTTATAAATATGCACATGTGCTTTGATTTTTCTTGGTAAGTAAGATTTTTTATTTCCGTCATACAAAATGAGACTTCTCGGTGTTGGCCCATGTCTAGGTCATGTACCGATGGGCTCAGTACCCCCTTAGTACTAGTACTAGGACTAGGACACAAATGTTGTCTCACCCTTCCTCTAGTACTGGGACTCGGGAAAGAGGTTTCATGGTTTTCGTCCCGGTAATTGAGTAGCCCTAGTATAAATGTGTTCAATTTGTATAAATGTGTTCAATTTGCATAGCATAGTGTTTCACTACAAAAGAAACACTATTTAGCCACTCAAGCGTTTCGGCATTTGTAAATAAATAAGTGTAAAAACCAACATACCGGCATTTTTAGGCTAAATAGTGAAATGTTGGCACCATGAACTCAGGTAGAAACCAAGAAGACTAAAATGATGTCTGTCAATTTAATATAAATATAATAATATAAATAGGACACATCAACTTGACCTAATGTATATAACTGATCTAATATTTTTTCTAATCAATTTAACAATGGTAAGAAATTTCACATTTTAAATCATCACACCAAGAACAATCACTTCAATTTTATTCAAACCCCTGATAGATCATACAGACATTACTAATAGAAAAATAGCAATTTTACAATTCGTAAAATGCCAAGAACAACAATGTTTTTTTAACAATTTAAACAAGACGTCACTCGCAACTGAAATTCAACAACTCATGAGCTGTCCGATTGTGATAGTGTGCAATTGATCCGGCAAATGAAATCTTGGAGTCCCTACAAGCTCCCTAGATACTTCTTCCATAGTTGGACGAGATTGGGCATTCCCATTCAAACAAGAAAACGCTATTTTCACCACTGAGAAAACTTCATCCGGAATTGGTTTCCTCAAGGTAGAAATTCTTGGATCCAACACCTCCCTCAAACATAAATCATTCATGCTTGAATTCTCCGCCAAAAATAAAATAAGCTCAGCCGGATGTTTTCCCATAATGATTTCTAGTGTCAATATTCCAAAGCTATAAACATCACATTTCTCGTTTGCTTTCATGATAAAAGCAACCTCTGCAATAAATTTTATGCGTTAAATATATCTATATAACATATAATATTGTAAAATGTAATATTTTAAAAAAAAAATAGACCAAAAAGTATTACCTGGTGCGGCATACCCGAATGTGCCAACAAATCTTGTCATGTTGCTTGAGTTAGGATCCAAAAACTTTGCAGTTCCAAAGTCAATGATATGAGCTTCATCGTATTTTGGACTTACAAGAACATTCTTGCTTGATATGTCACGATGAACAATAGGAATTGAACACCCATGATGCATATGGAACAAAGCATTAGCCACACTTTTAACTACATTAACCCTCTTATTCCAATCAAACTCAATGGCTTGTTCGTCATTCATTAGTATGTTGTTCAAGCTGCCACCTTCCAAGAACTCATAAACAAACATAGAGAATTGTGAGTTTGAACAAAACCCATACAACCTCACAATGTTACGATGTTTGATTACCGTTAAAGCATGAATCTCACTTGTGAAAGCTTTATGATTATAAATTTCACCACTTGGCATAGAATGAAGCTTCTTTACAGCAACAACATCACCTGTAGGCAACTCGGCCCTATAAACACTTCCTTGGCCTCCTTTCCCAATAAGATATTTCTCATCAAACATTTCTGTGGCTTGGATGATATCTTTGTATAATATTTCTCTTTCAAGACTCCAAATTGAATAAAAGTCTTTTGATGAATTACCTTCTCCATCTTTGTTCTTCTCTTTTTTAGCTCTCTTGTATAAAACGAAAGATGCTCCGGAAAGTGCAAATATAAGCAAAGCCAATGGAAAGAATATTACCAATAATACCTTTCTCTTTTGGCCATGTTTATTATGTGTTTCCAAATCATCACAAAGACTTAAACCAGTGACATTACCACACAAACCTTTATTATTCCTCAATGCATCAAACTTGTGAAAGGCGGCTGGTTTGATTGGAACGAGGCCTTCTAATTGGTTGTATGATATGTCAACAATTAACAAAGATGACATTGATTCACTGAAGGTAGAGGGAATGGCACCAATAAGATTATTATGTGAGAGGTTCAATATTTGCAATTTGGACAACGTTCCCAGGCCTGTTGGTATTGCTCCAGTGAGAGAGTTGTCACTAAGATCAAGTTGTTCAAGTTGCTGAAGTTTACCAAATTCAACGGAAATGGCTTCAGAAAATTTGTTGTTGCTAAAATTTAAGACTCTTAAGCTTTTTAGTTGCCCAAGCTCTCTTGTGATCTCGCCATTGAAATTATTTGCTGCTAGCTCCAAAGTGTCAAGCTGACTAAGTGATCTTATATCTGAGGGGACCTTACCAGAGAAGTTATTGTTGCTCAAAGATAGTTTTTGCAACATTATCAACTTCCCTAGTTCTTTTGGAATTTTTCCAGACAAATGATTTGAGGACAAGTTGAGTTCAACAAGCTTACTTGCCTCTCCGAGTTCCGGTGGTATATCCCCAGAAAGCTTATTATTGTTGAGAATCAATGTCGTGAGATTTTGGCACTTCCCCCAGTTGGATGAAAGGTGGCCATGCAATTGATTGCCACTTAGATTAATGTAATCCAAATAAGGGTACACTCCAAAAGCATCAGTTATATTGTCAGCTATTTGGTTATTGTCAAGCCTGAGTCTTGTTAGACTAGAACAATTCTTCAAACTTGTTGGAATAGGACCAGTAAAGTGGTTATCATCAGCACCAAGCAAAACAAACATCCTACTTTGACAAATGTTTTGTGGCAAAGGACCAGTGAAATGATTAGAACTCAGTTGTATATTGACCCAACTTGTCAAGTTATTGAATTCAAGTGGAAGTTGACCACTGAAATTGTTGTCATCCAGGAACAAGGCAGTGAGCTTTGACATATTTCCTATAGTAGAAGGAACAAATCCTGAAAGGCTATTGTTTGACACGTGGAATTCATCTAATTTAATCAAGTTACCAATGGATGAGGGAATTTGACCAGAGAATCTATTACTGGAAAAGGAAAAAAATTCAAGATTTGTGAGGTTTCCTATAGAGGGAGAGATTGGCCCAGAAAAGTTATTAAGATGTAAATCAATAAGAACAAGAGAATGGAGTTTCCATAATTCAGTAGGAATAGGACCTGAGAGATTGTTTTGATAAAGATAAAGATTTTTTAACTTGGCCAAGTTTCCAATTGAGGATGGGATTCTCCCTGAGAGAGAATTGCTTCCCAAAAAAAGATCTTCAAGATTGCTCAACATTCCAATCTCTTCAGGAATGGAGCCAGAAAGCTGGGAATTTTGTCCAAGCCATAGGAGACTCAGATTCCTCAAATTTCCAACTTCACGGGAAATTTGTCCTGTAAGAGAACAATTACTAAGATCAAGAGTATTTAGACTGGTTAGATTCCAAATTTCTGGAGGAATGGGACCCCTAATAGGATTATTATCAGACAAATCCAACATCAAAACATTGGATAACTCACCAATTTCATGGGGAATAATTCCATAAAATTTGTTCAAACTTATGTCAAGTTGTATTAGATTAGGAAAGGCAGCAAAGTTGAGACTGGAAAGTGTACCTTGAAGGCCAAGATTTGAAAGACTTATATTGGTCACATACATGGATTCATCACAAGAAATTCCCATCCATGACTGTTTGCAAGGATTGGTATTATTGTTCCAAGAAGACAATGTGGCTTTGCTCTGGTCATTAAAGCTATCTCTCCACTTCAATAGAGCTTTTGCTTGGTTATCTCCAGTAGCAACATAAGAGAATATGAATAGAACTATCATACACCATAATGCTGGCAGCTTTGTGGAGTATTCACCTTGAAACATGGTATTTGGTGTATTTTTAACTCAGCGAGAATGAATATTAGTTGGACCGTTTGAGATAATGGGGATTGTAATTGTGAATTGTGGGTTGAGAGTGAGTTTCTTGATGCATTAAATTGATGATTTAGGCCTTCTTATAGTACTCGGGAGATTGACTTTGCATGGAATGATTTTTCTTTTTAAGGCGTGTGTTCTGTAGACTTAGTCAACTCGGTGCATTCAAAAGCAAAAAGAAATTATTTTTCTTGTTTTCGGATCACTTTATTCACTTTTTGAAAGAAATAATTGGTTACGCGGGCGTTATATACAATTCATTGGCTGTTCTCACCTCTTTTAGATTTAGTCAGCATTACTTTAGTGTATAGGTTACTGCTCTAATAGAACTAATTGAGCAAAATTAATTATTTAATTAGGAGATTAAAAAGTACCAAAATCAAAATTGAATAAAAATGTAAGCACCAATAGATGGGATTTCCCTACTTAAAAAGATAAGGGTAATTTTATTATTTATAACAAATTATTAGCTTCAATTAATTCTTTGTTAAATTAATATTAGTAAATTATTTATTTAACTCTTATAGGGAAGGATGTGCTCAAAGTATGAATTTATGTCTGACATGGTTTCATAAAATTTCAGCATAGTTGAGCAAAATGAACGGTTTAATTAGGAGATCAAAAAATACAGGTATCAAATTCAAAATTAAATAGAAGTATAGGAAACGATAGATACACAAAAAATAGATGACCTCATAGTGGTGATTGAGCAAAGTTAATGATTTAATTAGGAAAATAAAAAGGAAGAGGTACCAAAATCAAAATTGAATAAAAAATATTGGTACCAATAGATGAGTTTTCCATAGTTAAAAAATAAGGGTAGTATTTTATTATTTATAACAATTCATTAGTTTCAATTAATTCATTATTTAATTAATCTTGGTAAATTATTTATTTAACTCTTATATATAAGAAAAGATGCGCTCAAAGTATGAATGTATATCTGACTTATGGTTTCATAAAATTTTAGCGAGGGTTGTTGAACACTCAGATATCACGTTATATACATGTCTTTATGTGTATATTCTGACAAAATAAGTACGTATATGTGTGTGTGTGTGTGTGTGTGTATTTATATAGTTTTCTTATATTAGTTGGTACAATTTTCTTTTTAAAACTTTTTTGTTCTATCATTGTTTTTTATTTTATTGGACGTTTTATTCAACAAAATGATATTATTATATGATTCTAACGAATAAAGCTAAAGATCAGGAAAAAAAGGAGGTTACAATTATAATTAAGATCGTAACTACATTCAAATTACTAAAGAAAGGATTAGTATCATTCTTCTAAGAGGGCAATGTGTCTCTGCTTAATTCATCAAAGCTATCTCTCCACTTCTTCGATAGAGCTTTTGCTTTGGCTATCTCCAGGAGCAACAGAAGAAAATATGAATAGAACTATCAAACACCATAATGCTAGGAGGTTTGTGAAGTATTCACCTTCAAACATTGTTTTTGGTGAATTTTTTACTCAGGATGAATATTAGTTGGACCGTTTGAGATAATGGGGATTGTTATTGTAAATTGTGGGACGGCGTGTGAATTGTTCGAAGCTTAATTTGATGATTTACGCCTTCTATAGTATACTATGGAGATTGACTTTATATTAGAAGGAATAATTTCTCAGTTTAAGGCGTGCTTTTTTTTCTCTTGTTGCATTCGAAAGCAAAAAAGAATTCATTTTATTGTTTTCCCAACACTTTATCACCTTTTCGAAACAAATATTTGGTGATCACATTATACAAAGTTCAATGGTTGTTATCATCACTTTAAGACTTAGTCAGCATCATTTTTTGAGTATAGAGTTTAGGTCTTGATCCATGTTACATAGTCAGTTATTTGATTAACCTTGCCAACGATGACCGTAATTGTTAGATACAACAACTTTACCCAAGGCATAAATATAGATTTTGATTATAATAGCAATATATTTCTTAATGATATTAAATAACATTGAACCTGCTTAATTACTTATTGGCTGTTCGCATCACAAGTGTATGAGTCATGTCAAATAATAAAATGAAAGTAAAGTATTGTTCTCATGAGAATTTGGTTTCAAGCCCGGTCAAGTAGAGATTATAACACTATTGCTCAATTTGAGTGATTCAAGTGTCAAGAGTGAAGTGTAACTATTTTTTAAAAAAATAAGAAAAACTATAAACAAATTATTCTTCAACTTCAAGGATAAATTGGGACTCAAGATTATTTTTCCCCTTATATTTCATAACCTTAAAGAGCTTCCTCTCACAATTGTTTTCATTTACTATATATGTACTAATTAACCTAGGGTTCAAATGCATTTGTAAATGCTCTCTAGAGTTAAGAACAAGTGTTTAATTCTATTAATTGTTCAATCTTTTGTTACAATTAACAAAACTCAACTTTTAAACTCCAACCCTAATGTGTCTATGTAAGGTCAATAAGTATATTTTTGTCTTATCAACAAAAACATTCATGCAACAAGTAAACTTCAAGTTTTTACACTATTTCACCCAAGTTCTACACTCAACCTAGCCTTCAAGAATCAATCAAGTGGATTCAACATCTAAATGGTGATCAAACACTTAGAAGCATTAGGAGCAGGGTAAAATAAACACATATATAACATTAATCACAAAAGAAGAGGAAGAATCAAGAGTTAATCTATAGAAGGGTTCAAGATAATTCTAAAACAAAGTGTTTACCTACTCATGTTCAACAAACCCAAAGGAAAATATACAAGAATAATCATAAATATTGAACAAGAGTAAGGGATGGAGAATGGAGAAGAAGAATTAAAATGTGAAGTTAAAATCTCTTCCAAACTTCTGAAGGACACCGATTTTACGGTCGATGTAGTGTGCCTTTGGCCTAGTCCTTCAAGAAATTTTAGGACCTCAAGGTAAGCGAAAGTTACCCCGGGTATTGTTCTCAAGGAGCCTTGTTTAATCTAAATATCCTAATAAACTAAATGCAATGTAAGATGGATTTGGGTAAAATGAAATATATTTTTGTTGATTTTTAAATATGAGAATGAAGGGTGCAAAACAAATAAATATTTTTTTGTATCTTTAGTAAAATGGATGAAGTGGAAGTGATGAAGTGCTCTTGAAAATGAATTTCAATGGCTATCATAGCTTTTTAAGAATTTTTGGGGAGTTTAATTCACTAATTTCTTAATTTACCAAACCTCATGAACCCATGAGTCCAATTACCTAATTAGTGGAACCCAACTAACTAGAAATTGTTAAGCCCTTTAGCACCTTTGAGTTTTCTCTAGGTTTCCTAAAGTACCAAACCTCACCAACCGGTAAGTCTAATGTCTAGTCTCATGAATCCATTCAAATAGGCATTATTAATTACCCTAGAGTGTGATTAATGCTTTGTAATGCATTAGGTTCAATTATAATTTAATTCAATCAATCTATCTATTAATATCATGAATAAATAGAATGATATCAAATAAACTATAAAGAACATATACATGTATATTGATGAGTTTGAATCCCTCATTACAAACCAAAATCATAAATACCCACAATAACAACCAAATCCAGTCCAATCTTAAAATATGAATGGTAACCTAAACCTAGGTAATTAAAAATATAAAGAGAAAGGAAAGGAATTAGGACTCCCCTTTGAAGAACCAAAGCTCAAGCCACTTCCCATTAACTCCAAAAGCAAGGAGGAACTTTATTGAGTCATGGGAGGAGGAAGAAAGATGGAAGGTGGAAGGTGAAAGAAATGGGATGAGAAGTGAAGAGAAGAGGATGAAGAGAATGGAGGGAATTAGGGTTTTGGGGAGCATCCAACCCCCAAAACTTGGGTTTCTAAACCTAATTTCTCACTAAATATGAATGGGAACATGGGCTTAATGATTGGGTTTGAGTTTGGGTCCAAATTGGAGGTGAAATGAGTCAAAACAGCAGCAAAAACGCGTCAGGAATTCTGCAGTTCGCAGGAGGGACCTCGGTGTAATATCTGAAATTCGAGGACTGAACTGTAATTATGTTACTTGGACTAAACTAAAATTTCTGAAATTCTAGGTCCTTTTCTGTAATATTCCAAATTCATCCAGCAGCTACATTTTCCAGCTTTTTCCCCATTTTTTCTTGCTTTTTCCCATCCAGACTCCTCCATATTTGGTCCTTGAACGACCCTAAAAGTGAAAGAATGAAAGGAAATAGATCAATTGACCCTCTAAAATATTAACAACAATAAATCCATAAGTTATGCCAATTAATTCACTTCTTAAACTAATTTCTACTTTAAGGTTTAGGTATTCAATTGAACATAAATGAATCAATATTGAATCTTTGAAATGTTAATAACCTCATTTTAGCACAATAAAAACATAAAAAATCTTAGGATTTGTCAACTTCAAACCCCAAGTTAATCTCACCCAAAATCCATGCTCTAGAAAATCCACAAAGCCCCCAAGGAAGCCCAAAAAGTAGTGAAGAATGAATTTCGGTTCAAACGCTAACTTTTCATCCCTCCATTTTTCAGTGCAGAATAATGCAAAACGCAGAGTTTCAGTTTTTCGAGTGTTCATCGTACGTTCGCTGGTGACGAACCTTCAAAGCTTATAAGTGAAATGAGTCTTCAGTGGAAGTTTGCGAACTGCCAATATTTGGTGAAGAATTTGGTAGAAATTATGCATTCTCATGTTTGCTTTGCTGGGCGTTAACGAATTGCCAATGTGTAGCAAGAATTGGGCAGAAAGCTTGCATCCCTGAGATTGGCTTCGCTGGAGATTTGTTGAGGGACAACTTCCAACGAATCTCTATTCTTCCCTTTATATACTTTATATAAAGTTACGTAAATACATTCAAAAATATCAATATACTCCTACTATCTTAGGATCATGTTTATAACAATATGCTCTCTCCAGTCCGTAATGTAAGAACCCAACCACCAAAAAACATGTCTTAAGAAAACATGCATGTGAAAGTTAGTTGAATGTTTAGAGTTAATGCGTTTTTTTCCAATATTACCCACATTAATTATGATACTTTTAAGAGAGAGAAATAAAAAAACATTAATAAATATGAAGGAAAGTTAGAGGTAAAGTTAGAAAAAATGTATTAAATGAGGAGAGAATTTGAGATGAACTCTTATATGTTAAACCAAAATCATTCAAATTTTGGGCTCTTATTACGAACGGAGGGAGTATTTACATGATCACTAATGGGACCATGAGTTATATTTAATGTTTGATGATTCTTACGAGATCAAGAACTATGTGCATTTTACAAATTGAAATTTGAGCACAAATTAGTAGTAAGATTGAAACGTGCTTGATTTATTTATGGTTATTTATTTACATGATTTATAAAACTTATATATAATTATAGATGTAATTTGCTATTATTCAGATTTTTTGATTCTCATTCTTTTTTACATGTTTTTCACGGAGAAGAGAAGCGAGCAGAGAGATGGGAGTGTTAGTGGTATGAAATATTGAGATGAAAAATAGGGATGTCTGCATTATTTTGTAATGATTTATATATACATTTTTAAATCGTTATTTGTTTTTATTACGAACTTATGATAGGAAATTCAAGCATGGTTCTTGTATAGTCATTCTATATATGATTTTGTGTGTGTGTATGCTTAAGTAGAAGTACTACAACATATAGAAGTTAATATATTATCGACAGAGATAACCCAATATTTAGTGATTATGATATATAGTAAATATATAAGTATGTGATGCATGTTAAGTATAATAAAAGTATTATAAGTTTTAAATTCCCAAATATGATAAGATAAAGTTAGATATTAAAAGTATGAAATACTTGATTTTTCATAAGAGTTTGAAATAGATTCAAATTTATCAATGGCCCATTTCTTTGAAGTATCATTTTTATTCAAACATTTAAAAAAAATCATTTTTACAGAGGCTTGTGATAATGAAAAGTAGTTACGAGGCAGGTTGAATTGCCTTAGTATAGTAATGTAAAATCAGGGGTTACATGTATTTTTGAGACTAAAGCATGATGGAAAAACATATTCATATGTTTCAAATTTATAAATATGTCACTATCAAAGTATTGTGTATCATGCATATCATTTCCACTTAAATATGTTTCTTCGTTTCTCTACAACATAGCCTTGGCAAATAAAGCTGAATAAAACAAGAAGGTGGTCGTGCGAACAATACAATTGGCCAGCATCAGAGTCACATAACAAAAAACTGGAAGAAAGAAAACTTAAACATGTCCAATAGAGCAAAAAGGGTTGTGTATATTTCTACATGTAATTAGGATAAATTAGGTAAAGATCATTCTTCAGAATTGAACTACAAACGTGTTGGATTTTCAGCACTTGGTCAATGTGGAGAAAGGCCCAAAGTTTAAGGCCCATTTGTCCCTCACACATTTATAAGGAAAGGGGTAGATTAAGATTAAGAGAGTAAAGGTCTAATTATGAGAAAATTGCAACTCTCTCTCTCTGTGTGTGGGTGTGGGTGTGATTTTAAAGGTTTAGAGTGCAGTCTCAATAAAAAGTCATTTACGCCTTTGTAGACCGTTACTCAGGTTGAGATTCGGTCAGCAAGTTCGCCAAATGCCCAAATTGGCTGTGTTATTCCGAATGGTATTGTCCATTTGCTGTGAGGTGTGAGGGTAATTGAGTTTCTATTGAACTTTGTTTCTTCTTAGTATTTTCAGTCTTTTCATTCTCAGTTGTAAACTTGCAGTTTTGATTGTTTTGCTGAGTGTTTGCACATCATTGTGTATGTGTTTGAGACTCTCATATTACGTGATTTGATAGTAATGGATTTCATTTTCTTTGGTCTAAACAAGTCGTGTTTTTTCCTTTGAATTTGGGGTTTTCCCACATTAATAATTTTGGTTTTAACTATGTTGTTCAATAATCTATCATATATATGTTTTTTTGTTTTTTCATATACTCTTGTAAGTATATTAGAGATCATTCGTCTTAGAAATAATTTTACCTAGCTTGTTTTCATCTTCACGTGGGATGTTATACATACTTTTGGGCCGGGTCTCCCACTAAACAAATAATTATATATCCAATAATGAGGGTCTTTTTCCTGTACCCTTCACTTTTTAAAGCGTGACATGTAATTGAAAGACAGGAATGAACGAAGAAGACAAAAGATGCTATTCATACTTTTTTCTTGATAATTGAAGCAATTATGATCATTTACTTTAGTTAAAGAGAAAATGTGACGCAATCAATTGATCTTACCTTTTGACTATGATCGATTAAATGGAGTAATAAAACAACTCTTATATTAAAATTTCCAATAATTTTATAATTCAAAATATCTTATTTTCCCATTACTTTTCAGCTTCATTGTGAAATTATTTTCTTTTAAAATTGAGTATGCCCAAACTTTGTTACCTTCAATCTTTTAAAGCAATATATCACTTTATAAAAGCAAGGGAAGGATTTTGAGTGACTTAATATAATAATCCCTGTCATTAAAATATTTTGCAAGCTAATGATTAGTTCAGGCTGTGAGCAACCTCATTCTTATAAGGAGACAATACAAATTTAAATTCATAACGTTACATTGATTAGTTAATTAGGAGAAGCAAATTAACCTTTCATTGCAGCCTAGAGAGAAATTATACTCCTGATTATACCCTTGATTACATGGAAAGAAGAATAATATATCTCTTTTCTTATGATTGATGAGATTAATTAGTTCAAAAGGACAATGAAAAAGATAAAGTACCAGTTATGCCTCTCCCATAAGAAATGGAAGCAGCATATATGCGTTTTAGTATGCTCTTTTAAGAAATTTCTTTTCTTTCGATAAAGTGCAAAATATAATTCATTCCATTCGATTCCGATCCTATCACTGCTGATGCCTGGCCTTTTCAATATTTATAAGTTATAACTTTCACTTTTTTTATCAGAATAACTTTCTTTTTTTTACCAAACAGCTTTATGATTTTTCCACAAACCAGCCCGGTTTTAAAGTATAACTATAGATTATTGTGACAACGTTTTTACTCTTTAATGCAGTACTACACAAGAAATGGAGCTGCGGCATAATTTCCATAGATACCAATACTTCGGATTGTAATCCAAGTATATTTACATCACATTTTTTAACCAAAGTATTTACATTACACCGAACTGTTCCCTTTTCATGAAACATACACAGTTTCTATTATTACTATTACTAATACATTAATGAAAACGCGATTTAGCTCTGTTTAAAAATTAAATTAACGATACAAAGTTATAATGTCAGCGAGGGAAAAAAATCCGCCTCTAGCATGAGACAATGACAAATAAGAGGGTTAAGGGTCAAAAATGAGAAAAAGGATTAAGGGTAAAAAATATACATTAGTTTTACTCAAAGAGGCACCGACACCATGCATTTTTTGTTAGGATAAAAAATATACATATATTTTACTCAAAAGGTCAGCCAGCACCATTTATTTCTTTTTGGGTAAATATATGTGTGTGTGCGCGCACGCGCGCGTTTAAGGGTCGATCACCCAGTAGATAAGATGCTATAGGATATTTGGTGTTAAGTGATCCTTTCAGTAAAACACTGTGTATTTTTTACCCCAAAAAAATATTTAGTGTTGGGAAACCTTTGGAGTAAAACATGTGTATTTTTTATCCAAAAAAATACGTGGTGCTGGGTGACCCTTTGAGTAAAACACTTGTATATTTTCAACCCTTAACCCTCTAAAAAATATTGAAATTTTTTTCATACATTATCATTTATCATTTTCAGTTTATTGTAAAATGTTAAAAATAAAGGAAAATGTCACCCAATATATAAGCTTGTATAAAGTTTGGGAAAAGTAATGTACATATAATATAATGCTATTTGAATTCCAAGTCCCATGCAGATCACTAAAATTGCAAAATCCCTCCTTAATTTTAATTTTAGATAAAAGATTATATTAATACTCACATTTTGAAGAAATTCCTTTATACCTCGTTGGCCTGCTGGGATTTTTTGTGTCCAGGCAAAATGTGGCATAGGGACTCCACTTATGATGTTGCGCGTGGAGCCATTGTCTCTTATATTACATATTCTTCTATATATGGTGGCTTTATTTTTCTTAAAGTAAAACATCTATTGATTTGTATAACTCTTAATTAATATTGTTATTTCAAAATTTTTTTCTTCCAATGCAAATAAAATGCTTCACTCATATTTTAACATCGCTTCAATCATCTTTGACTTCTCATATGGTTTGACTTTAATTTCCTTACCAAAACTTACCTTGCAAAACAATTATAATTAATGATTAAATTTTCAAAATATGTGCAATTAAACAACAAATGTGCTACTAAAGTCCATGCATCATTATCTATATATAAGCATTTAAAATTTGTACAAATGCTCCAAACGTGCATATAAAACCAAGTAAATCATGCATAAAAAAGCATGAATTCTATGACATTAACAATTAGTTATTCAAGGTGTTAATTGGATCTTTACCAAATTTTATTACGAAGAAGAATTCTCAGCTACAAATTTTAAGATGATCCTTGAGCGTCTAAATAGTATAATAATCTGAAGAATTAATCTCAGACATTTGAGATTCAGAGAGGCATCATGAAGTTGATTCAAGATTGTTGGGAATGTTGAGATTGAATCGATTTCCGTCCGTTTTGAGTTCTGTAATCTCTCTGATTATCCCTATATATATATACTATATGCACCCTCCTCCCTCTTTTTCTTCCCTTTACCTCTCAATGATTTATGATGATACACAGTATCTGTCTTGAAAAATCATTTTGAGGAAAATTCCCGTTTATTTTAAGAAAAAACAACAAAATACCATAAAAATGGAAAATGAAAAATCAATCCTTAAATTTGTGAAATTTCAAGTTAGATCCAAAAAGAAATATAATACTTCCTCTGGTCTTAAATATAAGATCAATTTGATTCATATTTTATTTATTATAATAGGGTTTGACGCTTTATTTATGATCTATATGTTGTTCTGTTTGTCTTACTAAATATTCCCTCCATTCCTAAATAGAAGATCACTTTTAAAATTAGATTTTTGTTCCTAATTATAAGATCGCTTTCTAACTTTTCCCAACTTTTTCCCAAATCAAGCATACAATACTTATCTATAATAACAAGAAAAGGAGGGAGAGTGAAGATAAAAGTATATAGTTGGGATAAATTGGTAATGTCACGTGTAAATAATTAACTTAACTAACTTCCTTAATCTACTCAAATTAGAGAAAATGATCTTATATTTAGGAATGGAAGGAGTACTTGACAATTCCTCTATTTTATCTTTAAGATTAATATAATTAATGGGTGCATAAATTCATTCTTCTTTTGGGGAATATTTGGTGCTAGCTCTTTGTAAAATTTATGGATTGATATATTGAGTTGGTGCATTGGACATTCACTATTCTTAGCTTCAGTTCATTACTTAGTTGTCTATTAATGAATTAAAGCTTCAAGAGAAACTTAGAGAAATTGTGGGCTAGTCCAATTGTGGATTAAAAATTAAATTCAATCCATTATTCCCTTGTATTTTGAGTTAAATCAACTTAAGTTAATTTAAGTTATGTCCTTGATTAATTTAACATACATCTAGCCAAGAGCTATTCCTCTAGGGTCCAATTTGAAAACCCAACAATAAAATCCCTTAAACATATGTTGTAGCAATGATTCCTCAAACTCCCATAAATAATGATTCATCCCATTTGAGTCCAAGTCTCCCATTTTTTTCCAATTGAACTCACTCTTCAACATATCATACTCACATTTTATACAAAAAAAATAAAACCAATTAATTCCATGACTTTTCCCACTCTAGATAAGTTTTGCATCTAGTTTTAGGGCATTGATTGCGTTTAGGCTCCTCAAGTGATTGATATATTGGGTGTTAGCATCTACTATCCCCTTAGTTCTAAATTATTTTGAAGGAGAGACCCGAGGCGGAACTAAATCGACTATTGACTTATGAACTTGATAATTGGTATGATTAGCTTGAATATTCCTTTATTCAACATATAAAGGATTTCCCAACAAATGCATAATCAATTCCTAATGAATAATATTGGAGTTAATATGAACTTGAAAGTTGTTATCATTAAAAAGTGAGTTACAATAGTATCAGGACTAAGTTTACTAAGATAAAGTATTAGGACTGAATTACAATTGTAGCAGAAATACAAGGACCCAAAGAATAATTCTCCGACAATTAATACTCCTCTGAGATCTCTTAAATGTCGATTGCAAATTCTTAAATCTTAAATTAATTTCAAGAATTGGTCATTCTTCCTAAACATTTCCCTCATTTATAGTACTTTTACACCATTTCCTCAACTTTATCGCTGTGATCAAAAAAACTTTATCGCTGTGATCATTTTGGAATTTTTAAATGTAAAGTTGTACTATGAGTATATGGAAAATTGCATATGGGGTTCTTTTAGTTCTTATCTCTCTCGGACCACCACCGACAATAACATTGAAGCAATGGAATCACATCATTGCAGGCCAACTTTTTATTTTACCACAATTCAAAAAGTGACAAAACAATGAAAAGAAGAGTTTCTATAATCCCCAAACCCATGAGAAGGGATTTATATAAAGAAATAAACTAGAGTCACAATTATTGCACATTCAGGTGAAGCAGCGAAATTGAGATGCTCTCAACTATGTTTCACCTACTTCTTTGGTCATTTATGCTCTCCAGCTTCCTACAGCTGCAACAACCTGCTTATGCCATTAAAAAGGTAAGCAATCTAAGCATCATATGGTTCGTATTATTGCTCTTGTCCTTGTCTTCTTTGTGGTCAACCACCTTAACTAATCTCATATTACAGTCCTATGTTGTATATTTGGGATCACATTCTCATGGTCCAAAACCTTCCTCTGCTGATATGGACTCCGCCACAAGTTCCCATTATGATTTGCTTGCGTCCATCTTGGGAAGGTACATGCACATTTCATTCTTACAAATGATGGATGACTTTCGGTCACAAAAAATATCCCGCGTGTTGTAACCAAAAAAAACAAAATATATCCCGTGTGAAACTAATGAAGAAAAATTCCACCGCATAAAAATATAGTCTATCTTTCCTGCGAGCAAATGGATTAACTAGCTGTGGATTACTTAGTGGTCTCAGTTTGAGTAATCAATATGCATTTATGATAAGTATATGGAGATATTCAAATTCCCACAATAGTGGACTAGTGGTTTTTTTTTATTTAAAGGGGTAAACACTAACGGCTTGAGGTTACAAGCGGGATAGAACCCGCAACCTCCCACCTAAAGGGGAGATATCATACCACTGAGCTACAAGGCCCTTGGTGGTAGTGGACTAGTGGTTTTACATTCACGTAAACTAGAATATCTAGTTATTAATAGCAACTAATCAGTGGATAAATAAAAAAAATAGTCCTATACTCTGTAATTGAAAAATTCTATTAGAAAAAAAATTCTTGTGAGATTAGCAACCTTTTAGTAACAAAACGTACAAATTTATCACTAATTAGTAATTCCATTGAAAAAACTACTCCAAGTAAAATTAACAACGGAATAATTCTCTCTAATGTTTTTTTTACATTTTCTTAGTAATATTCCATTAAAGAATATATGGACAATTTCAGTTTTAAAAAAGAAATTTAATACTAAATAGGTCTCAGTGAGCTGTCAATCATAACTACTTAAATAGTCAATATTAACAAATAAAAAAGTGTCATTGATGTTATCAAAAAAAAAAGTGTCATTGAGAATCTCTCTGGGACTTGCCGGATATTAACTATTTTAATTTGGACCTCAATATAATTGTCCTAGAAAAGTACATCATTTAAAATTAACGAAAAATTAGCCACAATTTCTGACAAATAAAAATAATGTTTGATTTTTTTTGGACAAAGAAAAATTATGTTTTATTTACTGGTTTTTAGTACACATGCTTTTTTATTAATTAGCTTGTCTGATTCAATTATACTGGTTCAAATAACATTTATTTGTAGTTCTATGTTTAAAGTTTTGAATAGTTACATGTTTGATTTGACAGCAATGATAGGGCCAAAGAAGCCATCTTTTACTCATATAACCGACACATCAATGGCTTTGCTGCATTACTTGAAGAGCATGAAGCAGCCGAGATCAAGAGTGAGAAGATTCACCCTTCTTTATATTCATGTAAATTCTATATTAAACTAATTTGTGATTACTGATATAAAAATGGTTGGGAAATGACGCAGAGAATCCAAAAGTAGTGTCGGTGTTCTTTAGTCAATCGCATAAACTGCACACAACAAGGTCATGGGAATTTCTAGGACAAGAAAAAAATGGAAGAGTGAGAGCTGACTCGGCTTGGGTCAAAGGAAGATTTGGTCAAAATGTTATTATTGGTAGTCTTGATACCGGTAATTGAGTAATAACTAATTCCAAATGAAATGAAGTCGATCTACATGTATTTTTCTCTAAATGTCTTCACATCACTTACTCTATTAAATTTTTGTTTCTATAAATCTATAAACATTTGGAACACAATATTGGTAATTTTTATAATTATCTTTTATTGGATAGGGGTTTGGCCAGAATCCAAAAGTTTTAGAGATGACGGGTACGGTCCCGTTCCCAATAAGTGGCGTGGAGGATCTAAATGCGAGCTTTATCCTCAGTCTGGCCCCCGCAACACAACTCTTTGCAACAGGTTTCATCCAAACTCAAGTAGAATTGAACAAATAAAATAAGATAAAAATAATTTTACATTGCCATGCTTGGGTGCATATTCTAACATATAGTGTAACGGAGGACAAGTTTAATCGTGAAGAAGGTGGGTAAATGCTACTGTTCAAATCTCGTATTGTAAAATGAAACTATGGGAAGATGCTTTGTAATTGAAAAGTTTGATACATTTCAGTTGACACTCGAATATCTTGTGATGCTAAGAAAGCGTCAGCTAAATGTTGGGTAGCTGAAAGGGCTAATACATACTCCCTCCTTTTCTAAATAGAAGATCACTTTAGGGAGGAGAGTTTGTTCCTAAATATAAGATCACTTTCTAATTTGACTCAAGTTTTCCCCAAATTACCTCTATATACTCCCTTCACCCAAAAAATAGTGGTTTGAAGTTTTTAAAACATAGGTGAAGGGTATTTTGGAAATTTCATGTAATCTTAACTCATTGGAATGTCTTTCTTAATCTCTCCAAATTTACTAAAGTGATCTTATATTTAGGAACGGAGGTAGAACATATATATGATGAAGATGCAATGTTATTAATAAAGTGTTGAAACTGTATCATATATCGCAGATATGTTTTAACGGATCTTAATATACTAATGGACATTTGATCGAAACGGAGAAAAACAAGTGTGACACTAATTATTTGTCCTAAACGTCCCTTAATATTTTGAATCCATGGGTGTGTTTACTCTCTTAAATGTTTGGGAAGATAGATATCACTAGCTGTTTTAATCTATTTCAAAGGCTCAATGGTATTTTAGCATAAAAAAGTTTGTTGTTATTTTATCACCATCGAAAACCTATTTCAGTCAGATGCTTCTACCATACTATATCATTTGTAAAGCAGCCCTTTACCCTTATATATATATATATATAGACACACACACATCACTTCAATTAAAAATAAAATAATTATGAAAACAATTTAGCATGCTATTATATTATCATTTTATTTTTTGAAATATTATATTCCTAGTAGAGAACGAATGTACCCATTTTTGTGACCTGTAGTAGAGAACGTAGTTTTTTGTTTTTGGACAAATGAGAACGTACAAGTTGTATAGTTGTCCATTTTTCATTCATATGATTTGGTCTTGAAATATATAGGAAGCTAATTGGAGCAAAAACATTCTATAAAGCCTACCAGATAAGACATGGCAGCCTTGGTCCCACAAGCAGTATAAGTGCTCGTGACATGGACGGGCATGGGACCCACACACTATCAATAGCTGGTGGTAACTTTGTGCGAAACGTCAGCGTTTTAAACAATGGAAATGGAACAGCAAAAGGAGGATCACCAAGAGCTCGTCTTGCAGTGTACAAAGTTTGTTGGGGTCATCATAGTTCTGAAGATTGCATTGATGAAGATATTCTTTCAGCTTTCGATCAAGCCATCGAAGATGGCGTGGATATTCTCTCCGTTTCGATCGGCAAAACTTTCGTGCCGAAACCTTATGAGATGTTGACAAATGCAATGTCTATAGGATCCTTTCATGCAATTCTAAAGGGGATCATAGTAGTTGCTTCGGCTGGTAATGAAGGGCCAAAACTTCAGACTGTGTGCAATGTAGCTCCTTGGATCTTCACAGTTGCTTCTGGCTCTATAGATAGGGACTTCAGCAATAATATCACTCTTGGCAATGGTCAAATCATTAAGGTTGGTGTTATATCATTTATTTCTCTCTTTCACATTTATTATTATATAATGACTTTTGCCATTAACTATATACTTCTTCAAATGTTTCCAAAAAGTCTATTAGATTAATTAAGGAATGTAGTTTGATAATTGGTTATATTTAATATGACATTTTTCTTATAACCTTCGCTGGTTTACAATTAAAATATAAATTATGTAATGAATTCATTATTTTTCAGATCTAATATTATTAATTAGAGGGTAACCATCAACACTTGTTTAATTAGTATGGGTTGTATTAGCTAGTTCTACCAGATGTCTTGCTCGAAGTTGAGCTTCGAATATACAGAAATGTTAAATGATATACTCGGTAGATAATTATAGCCGGCTCAACCTAGCTAGATAATTATTATCCTAGGTCCCTGATATTTTTAAAATTAAAATAAATTAGATAAAAAATAATGGAGGAGCCACACAAAAGTAAGAAGATATGAGAGATAGAAAAACAATGAGATAAAAATATAATGAGCAAGAATAATGTTAATTACGGGTAAGATTATTAAAATTGCATTTACTGATTAAAAGCAATTTAAAACTGAAGCTTATAATAAGTGCGTGCCTACACAATTCAAAATTTTGAATCTTTTTTTTTGTTACAAAAAAAAAAAATGAATCTTTTAAAAAGGACATGAGAGTGTTTCGGACTAAGACCAACCCCTAGTGAAGTATTTTTTTTTTTGAACAGAATTCCAGTATTAGATACACGAGGATTATACAACATATGATGATAATTGACATTTGATTATATATTTGATTAGGGTACAAGTCTTGCCACAAACTCCACATCTGAGAAGTTAACTCCTGTGGTCATTGCTGGCAATGCCAAGCTTGATAATGCAACATTTGAAGATGCGTAAGAACGAATTTCACCATCATCATCCATGACTCCCTCTCTCTCTCACATACACACACTCACACTCACACTAAAAAAAAGTTAATCTCTTAAGTATGAATATTATAATTGCAGTAAGCTCTGCAAACCTGGCACACTTGATCCTCTCAAAGTAAGGGGTCGCATATTATATTGTGAAAGAGGAAAAACCCTAAGGCCTGTGGAAAAAGGCCAAGAAGCAAAGCGAGCAGGCGCAGTGAGCATGATTTTACAAGATGATCCTGAATTGAACACAGCTACAGCTGATGTTCAACCTATTGATACTTCTAATGCCCCTCAAGCACCCGAGAAAGAAAGTAAATTTCACAAGCACGAATACTTAACCCACAACAAGTAATTATTATACATCTATCCTTCTCATTCTCCAATGATCCATTTGGAATTTCTGAAAACAATATTTTCATTAACAACCCTCTATTTTTTATATACTATTTCAGGAACCCAGTTGCATTCATGAGTAATGCAAAAACATTTATACCAGTGAGACCGGCTCCAAAAGTTTCTGCATTCTCATCAAGAGGACCCAATATGATTCTTCCCTCAATTCTCAAGGTTGTAACTCCATTCTCTTCGCAGTTAAAATATGAATTTATTGTGTGTATATATGTGTTAGTTTTGTCTGTACATCATGAAAGCTTATTAATTAAGACATTGTGAGATGATTCATTCCAACATTAGGTATTATTAATTCATATTCCAAAATATAAGAAACAGGACAAGAGATTCATTTTGACATAAATATAAAATAGGGCGAAGGGGCAAAACTAGCCGCCGTAATTTTCCAAATGGACAACTTTGACACTCGTAAATTGGATGGTGTAAAACCGGACATTATAAAGCAAAATGAGACAAATTTAGCCACGCCGTTAAGTTGAAGCTAACAGACGTGAGTGTTTGCGTGGGGCTCACCTTCATTAACCTCTAGCTTCAACTTAACGGCGTGGCTAAATTTGTCCCATTTTGCTTTATAGTGTCCGGTTTTGCACCATCCAATTTACGGGTGCTAAAGTTGTCCATTTGGAAAATTACGGTGGCTAGTTTTGCCCCTTCGCCCTATAAAATATCAATACACTGAACCAATTCTTTCAATATCTACATCTTAGTTCTCTACCTCTTATATCAAGTATTGAACAGAGTATTTATTAACATTTTGTGTTTACATAAGGATTGAAGAGAGTAGTTATTAACATTTTGTTTTTACATTTTACAGCCCGATATTACTGCACCAGGTCAAAATATAATTGCTGCATTTTCATCTGGTGCAAGTCCCACCAACCTAGATTCAGATAATCGCCGCTTTGACTACAATATTCTAGTTGGAACCTCTATAGCAAGTCCTCATGTTGCCGGTATTGCTGGTCTTCTCAAAACTCGACATCCTGATTGGAGTCCTGCAATGATCAAGTCAGCAATCATGACCACCGGTAAATGTTCATTATTGACCATTAGTGGCTAAATTTAAGTTTTATTTACCAATTTGATTAAATTAATGATATAATTAAGTTATTTAAAGTTAATTACATGATATTGTTAACACACTCTAACCACCTAAATTTATTCCTACACTCCATCTCTTATTGATTATAAATGAGGAGCACAAATAAGATAATTAAAGGGAAATGTGAGAAAAATATAAAAAATTCTAATATTTAGGAACAAACTTGCATCGATCTCTAAATTAAATGGAGGAAGTATTGTAATATAAATATCTCACATTGAATGATTATAGAAAATAATATAATATCAAAGGAAGTCCTAACAAATCAGCTTATACATTGTTATGATAGAAAGACAAATGTATCATATATACTTAGAGATGACCTGTATTAGTTTCTTTTCATGTTTACCATTTTCTTTCCTTCTTTTCTCTAACAATTATCATTATTTTGTAATGTTATAGCAAGCATAGTGGATAACACCAATAGACCAATCCAGGATGAACAAGATGGTCGAGTGGCAACTCCATATCACTATGGTTCAGGCCATGTCAATCCCAACCTTGCAATAGACCCTGGACTTGTTTATGATCTGAAGCCTTCTGATTACCTCAACTTGCTATGTGCTTCAGCTTACAAGGAAGAAATACTTCAAGCCCTTAATGACAAAAAGCCATACAAATGCCCAAGTTCTAACAGATTAGAAGATTTTAACTACCCTTCTATTACAGTGCCTTTTCTAGGTGTGAAGCCTACAAATGTTACTCGTACATTAACAAATGTGGGGCCCCCAGGCACATATACTGTGAATTTTAAAGCCCCAAAAGGTGTGAAGGTTGTTGTTGTTCCAACAACTTTGACGTTTCAGAGGAAAAAACAAAAGAACAGCTATATGGTTATTTTCAAGGCAACACGTTTAGCCAAAGCTTCAGAGGCTTCATTTGGAGAGTTGACTTGGACAGATGGCAAGCATAGAGTGAGAAGTCCTATAGTAATCAACTTTGAGAAAATGTCTATGTAGATTTCATTGTGGCCAATCCGCTTTAATTTGTTTTTGTGATCTTGGAGGCATTTTTAATTACTTTGTGCTCGGATGTAGCTTCTTTTGCAACTTTAATTTATAGACTTCTAAGTAACTATATTACGTTTTGTAGTTTTCATATTTTATGTTATGTTTTGAGAAATCTGTTGAGAAAATCAAACAAGCAGAGCAATAATCAGGAATTCTAAAAACTTTCAAAACTCAACATGCAACATGCATACTAATTACACCACCAAGCAGCAAATATAACTATATATTTCAGCATGCCCAATCAAACAAAATACCCAAAATATAGAGCACAATTTTCGGCTAAAACAGAGTACTCAAGCACATCACAAAGCTAGAGAAAAATGAAATGCAGGAGAAATTATAGCTTTAACCCAAAATCTAACATGCATGTTCCGAAATAAGCACAATAATCTGATCTTGTGTTTTGTCATGCTTTCATAATGATTTAAAATATGACCAACTGTTAATGTCTTGGAATTCATACTTTTTAGCACGATTCATGTTCTTTTGTATACACTATTGAAGTATTTATACACAATTTAAATGCTTAAAGATAGAAATTGATTTATGATTTTTGGTGGCATATTTGTTAAGTAACTTTGAATATTTTGGAAATTTAATCATTAAGTTTAAGTGTTTTGCAAAGCAAGTGTCTTCAAGAAATTAAAGGCAAGTCAAGTGAGAAGCCAAGATGAATGGAATGATGTTAAAGCACATTGGAACAATCTATTTGTGTGGGAAGAAATCATTTCCTTTCTCATGTCATTTATGGCTATACATTCACCTTGTATTTGTGCTTTTATATTGACTATAAGTAACTAAACTCTTTATCTAGGATTATTTTGAAACCCTTGTATGAAGTAACTCTTTAAAACTCCTATCCTTTTGTGATTAATGTATATATGTGTGTTTATTTCACTCTAACCCTAATGATTCTAAATGTTTGATCACCATTTAGTTGACTTGTTCATTTGACTTATGACTTGAGAGAGTTAGGTTAACTGTAGAACTTAAGTGAAATAATGTAAGAACTTGAAGCTTACATGACAAATAAATTGTTTTGTTAATAAGATAGAGATATACTTATTAACCTTACATAGCCATATTAGGATTGGAATTTAAGGATAAAGTTTTATGAATTATAGCGAGAGATTGCATAATTAATAGAATGAAACACTTGTTTATGACTTGAGAGAGCTTTACAAGTATTATAGAACCCTAGGTTAACACATATATACACATGAAAGCAATTTGGAAAAGGAGTTGATTAAAAGTTATTATGATATACAAGGGGGAGAAATTAAATAATCCTAGGCTTCATTTCATCTTTAAAGTCAAGAACCACTTTTAGCATTTATTTTCTATTTTCAATCAATAGCTTTGGTTGTTAATTTCTCAAGCAATATTTGATTAGTTCAACTTAATTACATGAAAAAGTCTCTTGTTTGACCGGATTTGTATCTCAATCCTCGTGGGAACGATCTTTACTCACTACTTTATTAGTTGACTCGACCCGTGCACATGCGGTGCGAACACCAACCCATGTCCCAATCAGCCACTGAAGGAAGAAAAACAGAAAATACTTTGAACAACACACATGCACTCAAAACAACTCAATCAACCTCTAACGAAACTCAAACATGGAAGGCCAGATTTCAACTCTAATGAACTTCTACATTAATTAATTTGAATATTTAGCCCAAGGTCCCAATGAACCTGTCCGATTGTCAAGCACCCAAAATATGGGCTTTTGCACCAACTCCTCAAATTATTACTCTTAACCTCTTCATTGAAGCTTGTACCTTGTTTTGTTTAGTTAGTAGACTCAAAATCCAAAACCCATTCGTATCCTCTTTAAACATGCAGAAATAAAGGCAACATTGGAGGCTTTATTTTCAGCCCCTCCACAAAATGGGAACTCAAAGAAGAAAGAACAGAGAGAAACGACATCTATGTGTGTGTGAGTTTAATTGAAATTACGTTTCAGCCATATTCTTTAGCTTTTCGTTATTTAATTTTGGTCCCTATGTTAAAAATAAGTTTCTAAAATTAATCCGGGTATTCAATTATGAATTTACTTCCACCATACATCTATGTGATCCCCAAAGTAATTTCCCTGAATTATTAAATTAAAATTTCGTTCTAACTATTTTCCTTCAATTTCTAATAAGAATAAGCTTTACAATTTTTAAAAATATATTTAACCTCATACATTTATTTATATAGATTTTAGTTTATCATTAACGCCTAAAGACTTAAACTTTTCTATTATCTCTAAACAAAAATTTTGGGGTGTTACGTAAAAATGAAATGAGTGTTCCCATTCACTCCCAAAACTTAAGCCGATATAAAAATGACCTTTATAAATGGATAACTTGTTGTAAACTCATACAAATTCAATGAGTTTTGATTTGGGACATAATAATTAATATGGATCGAAGTTTGTGGGATAACCGAACCTATTACAAGGGAAAATAATGAATGACAAGTGAAAATTAAAGAAGCCAGGTTTCCCCTAAATAAGGGTGGAAATTGATCGGTAAAAATAAGGGTATGCTTGTTTGGGAGGAAAAAGGGAGAGGAAGGAAAATGGGGAGGGAAAAGGGGGCAAGGGAAAACATTTTCCCCTGCTTGGTAGGAGAGAAAATGGGGGAGGAAAGAAAATGGGGAAGGAAAATAGTGTGGATCTCATGCCCCATTTTCCCCTCAACTTTTCCTCCCAAAATGGGGGATTTAGGGACAACTTTTTCTTTCCCTCTCTCTGCCCTTGCGTGTCCAGTTCTCACTGCTATACACTCACAAATAGCTTTCTTCTTCGTCTCCTGCCCTTGCGTGCTCTTTTTCTTTTCTTTTTCGTTTCCTGCTATACACTCACACAAATAAGTTTCTTCTTTTCTTCTCACTGCTATACACTCACACAAATATTCTCTGTTTTTTCTCTTTTGCGGATATCTTCTTCTTTTTTTTTCCTTATTATGCTAAAACTCCACCAAGCAATAATCAAAATCCCGACAATGGAAGCTAAAACCCAACATTGGAAGCCTTAGTCTGAGCAAAAAAAGATGTTCCACTTCTTTTTTTCCTTTGTCCTCATAATAAAATATATTTATATTAAATAATAGATTATTATATTTTTATCCCTTTATTTAATTTAATTTCAAGAGATGTTCCACTTATTGATTTATCTAAAACATAACTTTTTTTGATAAAATATATAGTTCTCTTTTAAAAGTGTTAACAATAAGGTTATTTTAGTCATTTTAATATTTACCCATTTTCTTTCCTCCCTGTTTTCCCTCCTCTATCCAAGCAGGAGAAGGGATTTTATTTTCTTCTCAGTTTTCCTTCCTCCCTGTTTTCTTTCCTCCCACTTTCTTTCCTCTCCCATTTTCCTCTCATCCAAGCAGGCCCTAAGTCATTAGTTAGCCTATTAGGAGCTTTAGATTTTTTCTGGCATAAAAAAAGGAGCTTTAGATTTAACCCACTTTTAACTTATTCAAGTCAGACCTTATAGAAAACATGTTGATGGTCAAACATTTAAAAAAAATCATTTTTTTAAATAGGTAAGGCACATGCCTATTAATTAAATATCTTATTTAGGTACTTGGCCAAATATATAGGCTCACATATCTATGTTTGTTTTAGAAATTTTTTATTTCTTAATTACATACGTTTTCTCATATAAAATATATTTTGATTCACATGATACAAAGAACCCTAGGAATCGATTTAATGCTTAGGCTTGTTTTGAATTGTTTTTTTAGGCATAGGCTTATTCTCGATTGTTTGACGACATTGGTTAATTTGGTGACTTGTTGGATTATTTCAATAAACATAGCCTCTTAACAAGCTTCAAGCCAAGCTCTTAAGAAATAATACATATTCTCGTATTTCCACCCCTACTTTCATATCTAATTCCATAATTCTGTAGTGTTTTTTTAATAATCAAGTCAGTAGTATTTTTTTAAATAATCAAGCATTGAGACTAGCTAGCCCCTTCTAAATTGAAGTCTGTCAACGGCATATTCCATATATCTCAACTCGCTTGGCCCACTTTCCTTACAAATGACTAATCCATGAGTGCCCCAAAACCGAGTCTAAAAAGTTTATTATCACGTGAAATTGTACCATTGAGCATATTCCACAATGAGTCGGTGGAGCATTTTCAAGGGTAACAAATTATTCCACCTCAGAAAATTCCAACACCACTCAATGATTTTCGGTATTAGATAAGATGTTAGTGCTTTCACTCATGGAAAGCTTCTCTTCTCAGTACAACCATCACTTTTTTCGACGTGGTTGTGGTCATTGTGTTTTAATAAAGGATACTCTTACGGTAGTCACTTTATAATGGAATAATATAAATTCCTCTATCATTTGAATAAAAACCTTTTTCCAATATTCGATTTCATGTTCTTGTAAGAAAAAAGTCATTCATCATCACCTTAACCAATAGTTCATTAGTTTTCTTTGTTGTGGTTCTTCTTATACTAAAGTATCTGTTAGAGTATTTTATTGAACTATTATAAATAAGTATCGATGGTATTTAATTAGTTATTGATGTTATGAATGGAATAAAATAACAAATAGAAATAGAAATCATGTCTAATTCAATAGAATAGCAAATCCTTGAAGAAAACTAGAAAAGTCTACTACTGTAGGACATGAGACTCCTCTAATTTTGATCAACAAACTCCAATTTTGCAAAACCCTAGCTTCGTGCGTGCTCTGATGATGCTAATGGCTCATGGATTTTAGGATTAAGAGGGGGCTGAATATGATTTTTTATTTTCATATTAGTAATTCCGTGGCTCCAATTATTGACAAGCTCTTTGAATATGATTTTTTATTTTCATATTAGTTCCAAGATTCACCTCCAACCGATATCAGTAAATATTGTCCATTTTTTCCAAGTCCTTTTGAAAAATTTCCAAAGTGACATGACATTAGTGAACATAATGAGCTGTAAAGTCTATTTCTTTCTCATTGCCTACTTTCGAAATCTATTATTCTAAAGTGTAATACGCACGCTAAACATGTCTAAAAGAAAATATACCATTGTTCCCAGGATATCATGATGTTATAATGTTGTCATATAACATCTACTACTTTTTGTTACCTAAGGTATCCCCACCCACCCGAGTGTTAAGTGAAACTAATCCCTGTGAATTTGCTCCATTCACAAGCTAGGGATCGAACCCCCAACCACTTTCTTAAGGGACGAGAGTACTTACCACTCACGCCAACCCGGCAGATTATATAACATCCACTTTTATTGGGATGAATTCAGCACTGCTTGTTCTTTTAATATCTTATATATGATCCCGCTTCTTAATTATTTTAATATAGCGATACTTTTGGAAAAGAGGACCTAAATTCCTAGCTAGAGGATGAAGAAATATCTTGGAGTTACAAGTATCTCCCAACCTTATCTCAAAAGATGGGTCTCTTCTTCTTTTCTTCTTCTTTTTTTTTCTATGGGGTTAAATTTCCTTTTATAATAACGCGGATCATTTTCTATAAAGAAGCCATTCATTACACACACACACATCATATCTATTAGTTTAATTTATGCATTTGTTACATTTAACGTATTCTAATGTATAATTCGTGCTTAGTACTGACATTTATATATCGATACTCTTTTACTCTATCATTATGGCTTACCCAGAAACTGATGAAAAAGCAAGACAGACACTACTACACTATTATTACAGTTACAAGAAAACAAAAATTGAAATAATTAATGAAAATTTGAACTTAATCATCAAGTAATTGAAACAAATGGTACAACAAAAATTACTATATATTCCATGTTAATAAAGATAAGAGTTAAGTGTAAAAAATATATATATATGTTTTCCCCAAAAGATCATTTAGCACTAAATATTTTTTTGGACAAAAAATACAAATAAGTTTTTATATTGGGTTCAACAGTCACATAATACATCAGAAGAACACAATGCAGTTAAATTCTCTCTTTCAATTTTCGTATGGTATTATGTACTTCTAAATGATATGTTTTGAACCCAATATGAAAAATTATGTCTATTTATACCCAATATGAAAACTTATGTGTATTTTTAGTTCTAAAATCATTTGTTGTTGGGTAATCTTTTGGGAAAAACACTGATCTTTTGGAAAAAACACATGTGTATTTTTAATAATTAACCCTAAAAATAAAATCAACAGAAGGGTTGTTAGGGTTGTTACCGTTCTTTATTTCGTACTGAGGGTTGTTTTTCGTCAAATGTTGTTACCTTACCTTTCATGACCCTAGGGTCTTGCACAATATATATATAATAATAATCATTTCTAGACAACTCGACACCAATGCTATAATGACGAGTGACAGCTTTTTGTAATATAGCCCTTACACTCTTGGAATAATCACACTTCATGTCCTTTTTTCCAACATAAATAAAGGATGTATAACTTTAGTTAAAGATAAGAATTGACTCGATCGATCAATTATTCTTATCTCTTGCGTGTGATTAAATGTATAACTGTAGGAGCTCTTTGTTTGGATAAAGGTCACAACAATAATATATGACAAATCCTTATCTTATATTTGTATGTGTTTTATGTGCTAATTTATTTGAGGATATTGACATTCTAAAGATGCAATATTGATCCATTTATACTTAATGAAATGTATAGACCTTTTACTTGAATTTAACTTAGATTTTGGATTAATTAACCACAATTATTTGTTAATTGTTACTAATTGATTTTTATGGGCTTTTTGATACATTTCCTTTTCTCTTTTCACTACCAGGGTGCGCAAGGACCGATTGAGAGATGTCTCCTTGAAGAGGATCGCAAACGTAGAAGCTCAAGATGTGCCGAAAGCAAGAGAAAACACCCTAATACCCTCTTATAGCTCCTAATACCCTCTAAAACAATAAAAAATAAAAAATAAAATAAAATTTGGCTCTCCCTTAGCTCACCTCGGTGAGATGGGCGGCGCGCTCGAGAGGGACTCCCAGGTTTGGGTTTAGATTTTTATTTATATTTTGACAATTGAATTTAATTGTTAATTTGAGTTGTGGTTGATTTGGTTTGTAGCGAGGAATTTGCCCTCTACAATATATATGATTATATATGTTTCTTTGCAATTCCATTGATTTCTCTCTATTTTTGTTTGACTAATTATGATAGCTAAGTTGATTGAGATAGATAATAATTGAACCAAAACCACTATTAGCTATGCATTAATCACGTTGTAAGGTATTTAATATATAACACTTAATTAAATGAATTCATGAGATTATGAGAAACAAAAAGTGAACCTCTTGATGATGCTTGAGTAACATTGGACTTCAACCCATTTAATTCAATTAATTGGTTGGGGTTCCACCAAGGAATCAGACTTAATAGTTACTTTGGTTGCAATTCTAGGTCCAGTTGCAGGATTTATAGTTCCTTCCAAGCAATAGGTCAATTAACACTAGGGTTTAACGATGCCTAATTAAATGAGCTCTAAAAGTTGGATCTATAGGTTCATGAGATTTTGTAAATTAGAAAATTGGTGCATATAACTCCCTAGCATCTTTAGAAAGATATGATAGTCAATGAAAGTCATTCCAAAAGCATTTCACATCATTTTCAATTTGATTATCTAAAAATACAAAAAAACACGTACTTGCTTCACATCATTCATTTCTACATTTGAAAAACAATTAAAAAATCCCTTTACCTACATCATTATTGCATTTAGACATTTAGTTAGCTAGGTTAGTTAGAAAAAAATAAGAATCCTTGCGAATAACTCGAATTATTGCACCACTATCTACACCCTTTGATGACTCCCCAATTTAAGTAGATTTTATATATATTTTTGGTATGATTGGGGTGTCATTGTGACAAAATTAAAGGGAAATAGTTGAGGTTTTCATAAAATATCATTTTGATACATTATTATTGGTGATTTTATGATTAGAAATAAATAGATAAAAGAAGACAAAAAAGAATGACAAAAGTTTGGGCAGTGGAGTAGCTAGGCAATGAGATAGTTAGCTATTGGGAAAATGACAAAAAAATGACACTTGAATTTGAGTTGGATAAAATGGGGTCTCCAATTCCAACTTGGATAAATAAGGGAAAGTCCCCAATTTTTCCTAAATGAAATTTGTGACTTTTGTCAAAAAAGTAGTTAATAATGATACAATGGGTAGTTAATTGTGATACATGAGTAGTTAATCGTTAACTAGTCAAGTATCGCAATTAACTACCCAAGTATCGCTATTAACTACCCTTTTCATTAACTAGTCAAGTATCGCAATTAATAGCCCATTGTATCGTTATTAACTACTTTTTTGACACAAAGTCACAAATTTCATTTAGGACAAATTGGGGACTGTCCCTTATTTGTCCAAGTTGGAATTGGAGACCCCATTTTGTCCAACTCAAATTCAAGTGTCATTTTTTTGTCATTTCCCCTTAGCTATTATTATTATTATTATTAATATTAATAATAGTATTAATTGTAATATTATAATCAGTTTTCTTTATTTTAGTTTTATTGTAATTCTCTTTAATTCCTCAAAGTGAAACGCAGTGCATTGGAGAGAAGGGAATTGGGAGACCTAAGGGCAATATATTGAAACAGAGACGCAGCAAGCAGGGGGGCGGCCATTTTGGCTACTGTTCACCATCTTGGCATCTTCCTCAAAGACCAAAACTTCATCTTCTTGGTGGAGAGTGTAGGAAGAGAGGAGAGGAAAGAGGGGGCTGAGGTTTGGGTTATCTTCTCCATGGGAGGACGAGAGGACTGTGGAGGTGACAAATCTTGGACCGAAGCCGCCGCCCAACGCCGCCGAAAGCCGCCGCCTGCCGCCGCCGCTGCCACGGCCGATCCAGCTTCTTGGTAGGACTGTTCGTTCAAGGAAGAAAGGAGAGGAGGAAGACATTTATTTGGGGAGTTATCTAAACAAGTTCTTATCTTTTCTTCTCTTCCTTATTATTTATTGTGTGGATCTGGATTTGGTGGCTGTTAATGGTGATTTTAGTGGTAGTTATGATAGTTAGCTAGTATTTGGTTTAGGATTATTTTGACTCATTCCATTGATTGAGATTTGTTAAGACCTCTTTTAGTTGTTAATGAATTTCATGTGTGGTTTTTATCTTGCTTTTTACTTGCTTAAGTGTTTGATCACTACTTATTTGTTCAATGGAATATGACTTCAGAAAGTATATTTTGTTTTAGAACTTGGATAAAAACATGTTGGACTTGAAGTTTATGATTTTAAATGGATGGTTTGTTGGTAACATAGAAATATAGTTATCCACCTAACATTGTCACAAGAAGGTTGATTTTGAAATAGAGCTTGTATTAATTGTAGCAAGAGATTGCACAATTAATACAAGTAGAAATTTGAACTTGACTTGAGAAAGCTTTTTCAAATGCCTATGAATCTTAGGCAAACACATGTTTTCGTTAACAAACTAATTGAGAGGGTTTTAATTATGTCTCAGGAAATAGAATGATGATAAATAATCCTTAACTTTTTTTTTCTTGATTTTAAGTGTTAATTTAGTTTAGTTAAATTACTTTTAATTTAGTTCCTTTAGAAACTCAAAACCCAGATATTTTCGCTCAACCTAATTGATAACATAATTGTAATAATTAATCCCTTTTGCCTTATTCTCCGTGGGACGATAACTTTTATACTACTAATTTTGACGACTTATATGCTTATGGTAAGACCGGAAACGGCCGATAAGTCACCCTTGTATCCGATTTATAAATTTCTTTTGCAATTGACTCAAGGAGATATATGATGACAATAAAATCATTGTCATTATCATAATAAATATAAAAAAGCTTCCCAGTGCTTCTGTTTGGTTTAGTTATACACCTTTCCCTTATATTCTAAAATCATACACAATATTGTGTAAACATTAATAATGTTAAAGAATATTTTAAAAGATTCTAAGAATATAACTTTTAATTCAAAATTATGATTAAAATTAATATGATTTACCCTTGGAGTACTAAATATGATATTTATCATTAAATAATTTATCAATAATTAATAATTATGAATTTAATATGTGTACCTACTTTAAACATAATTTAAAAATATTTTACATTAAAAATATTAAAACTAAGTTCATCAAAACATTATTATATTCTTTTTTGATCATTAGTTTATTGTGGTATTTAAAATATATGGAGATTTCTACAATTTTGACTCAATCGAGGGGAGATGAATGTATTTTACTTAATATGATAATACAAGTATACAACTAAGTTCATCTACATTAATCATCCAAAATTAAGATGTTATTGTATTAAAAAAAATGAAGTCACAACATAGCAGTGTGTGCGTGTGTGTATTCTAATCTCTTTTTGCCACTTATAAAGAACAGGAAGAGTTGTGCAAATACTTATTTGCTAGCTAGAGTTACAAATCGTATGAATTATTATAATATGGGTAAAGGAGCAAATCTGGCCCCCAAGTAACCACCAAGGAGCGCTGAGGACCCTAAACTAACCACATGCCCGGATCTGTACCCCAAGTAACCAAGATGTTAAAAAAATACCCCGGTTGGACGGTCAACTACGTTTGACCGTTACCTTGCTTATTTGGATGCCACGCGAGCTCCTGTCGTGCCACCTCTGCATGCCACGTGGCATGTTAGTTTAGGGTACTCAGCGCTCCTTGGTGGTTACTTGGGGGCCATATTTGCTCCTTTACCCAAATTTTAAATTTGTATCCATCAAATTCTTTTGATAAGATTCAATTAAATACTTAAATATTTAGGAAAGGTAATTAGAATTAGTTAACTTATGATTAAGTTTGGCATTAGATAAAAGATGTTAATTAACACTATAAATGTTATATTATGTTACAACTTACAACATTCAAATTTCATTTGTACATGCTTTCAGTAGGGAAAAAAATTTGAGCGAGAAATGACAAAAGAAAACTTGTTAAATTATTCTTAAAAATAGTTTTATTGCTATAAAACAAGAATTCCCACTTAGTATATCCAATCTATAGCCACTTAATATCAAACCTCATTCGAGTAATTTGAGTAATTACCTACGTTTCTCAACTAGTTATTTGAGATATATGAGTAGTTAATGAGGTTTTGAAATGTCTCAAAGTAATGGAAAATTCTAGCAATTAAAAGCGATACTCGAGTAATTTCAATTTGTCTAAAATGAAATTTAGGAAAAATGAAAAAAATTCATTCACTACTCATGTATCGCATATAACTAGTTTAGTAACATAGGTAACTACTCGAGTATCGCTTTTAATTGCTAGAATTTTCCATTACTTTGAGACATTTCAAAACCCCATTAACTACTCATATATCTCAAATAACTAGTTGAGAAACGTAGGTAATTACTCAAATTACTCGAATGAGGTTTGATATTAAGTGGCTATAGATTGGATATACTAAGTGGGAATTCTTGTTTTATAGCAATAAAACTATTTTTAAGAATAATTTAACAAGTTTTCTTTTGTCATTTCTCGCTCAAATTTTTTTCCTTACTGAAAGCATGTACAAATGAAATTTGAATGTTGTAACATAATATAACATTTATAGTGTTAATTAACATCTTTTATCTAATGCCAAACTTAATCATAAGTTAACTAATTCTAATTACCTTTCCTAAATATTTAAGTATTTAATTGAATCTTATCAAAAGAATTTGATGGATACAAATTTAAAATTTGGGTAAAGGAGCAAATCTGGCCCCCAAGTAACCACCAAGGAGCGCTGAGTACCCTAAACTAACATGCCACGTGGCATGCAGAGGTGGCACGACAGGAGCTCGCGTGGCATCCAAATAAGCAAGGTAACGGTCAAACGTAGTTGACCGTCCAACCGGGGTATTTTTTTAACATCTTGGTTACTTGGGGTACAGATCCGGGCCTGTGGTTAGTTTAGGGTCCTCAGCGCTCCTTGGTGGTTACTTGGGAGTCAGATTTGCTCCTTTACCCTTATAATATTATGATTTCATAAATTTTACATTCATTGTCTGTGATTTAATTTTATATTAAAATTTTCAAAGTGTTGATCAATTATTTTGTTTCTGCAATGATTTTATTTTGAAAAGAAAGTACCTCAATTAATCTTGTGGACAAAAGCATTCCAAAAGGGAAATTTGCACTGTGGTCCCTAATAAGGGAAATTACTACTGGAAGGTCCCAAAAGATTCCAAAATCATCACTAAGTCCCAAGGGACTTTGCTGCCAAATTTTCCACTTGTACATTGACCTTTTTGCCCCTTACTTCAATCCTCAGAAAAAAGCTGCACCACATCTTCACTCTCGCACGTTCACCTTCACCCTTCACCCTTCACCAGTATCATCATCAGTCTCCATCTTCACTCATCAACACCATTGCCTCCTCTACAGCACCATTGTCTCTCCTCTATCACCAGTACTATTCCTCTTTCTTCAACCTCCACCACCATTAGGCTTTTCTTCTCCAAATCCTGGATCCTATCATCTTCTCTAAACCCAGCTCCCCCATTCCTTCTGTCACCACCGTGCGAATCTCAGGGCAGTGTCAGACCTTCTTCGAGTAAGATGCTATCTCTATCAATGATTTGATTGTTCTATATTGGGAATTTGGAGGAGTGGGGTGAGAGGAAATTGGGTTTTCTTCTAAATTGTTACTATTCATGTAATTGTCCTATGATTTTTTGTAATTCTAAATGTTGATGATGTTTAGAAGTGATTAGGACAATTATTATACCCATTTTTCCTTCCTATCTTTTGTTCTAACGTTATCCACTTTCTTCATTTTTTCTTGTTTATCATCTTTTCTTCGTCATTTTTATCTGTCCAGTTTCGCTATTTCTTGCCATGTGTGGTTTTCGTTTTGGTGGCCTCTCCAAATGAATGGATAGGATATACTCCTACATGATAGAGCGCTGAAACTTTAGTGAGATTTTAGGTTACTTGCTTCATTATGTGGTTTGTTTGAGCTTTCTTAAACCTGTTGTATTATATTGAGTTCCACTATAATTGGTATTTTAGTTCACTTTTATTGACAAACACTGAAGAAACTGAGGCTAGAACTTTCTGGTTGTTTGATAAAAAGAGAACTTTCTGGTCAAACTTTCATATGTCAATATAAATGGTATGATCTGGAAAATTTGCATGTTTCATCTTCCTAAATTCATGGTTTGATTTTTCTACATCGTTGTTCATCAAATTTGTATACAAACAGACGAGAATGTTATGTTTTTAGTAAATCTATATATATGATTGGTTTTTGAGGGAATGTGTGTAATTGGAGAATTGAAGGAGAATGAGAAATATGAATGGTTCCTTTACCTAAAAAAAGGAAATATGAATGGTTCACTAGTCAAGCCAACTGATATTATTTGTGTGCAACAGAGAGTAATGTTTGCTAGCTAAATTGAATTTTGGAAAATCAGTATATTTAATAATCATGCATATAAGTTGGTGCCTCAATGAAGGTAAACAAAAGAATTCAATGGCTAATTAAGTGGACAGTGTTTTTCTGTTTGTTTTTATATTTATTAAGACATGACTTATTTCAAAATCAGCAGGCTACTAAAGACTTATTCATATGTTTATTAGTGTACACAACTATTTGGATACACTTACTCCTTTGTTTCTATGAGGCAGTGTGAAAATTTAATGCACTTATTTAGGAGAATTACTACCTTGGATGTCTGTTATATAGGAAAAAAGCATATGTTTGTAGTTTATATTTGTGTAAATTTTGTGTACAATTGATCTATTGAACTTTGTTTATAGGGCTCATATGGAGGGCATGCATTGTTGGCTATAGATATAGGATGGAAAGGAGCAATATGTTACAAAGCCACCCTTAACACAAGAGGGTCAGGATCACACCATGCCAAAGTACCCTAGGGATGAACTTCAAGAATTGAAGAATGGCTATTTGTGGTGGCTTGTTACTTGAACTATCAATATAGTAGTTGATCGGATCCTATCATTACCACAAGAGTGGGCAGCTATGAAAATTATATCATGTATTTTGAATTGATATAGTGAGTTACTTAAAGACATCATTGTATTTTAATAATATTTCAGTAGTTAGTGAAGCTTTTGTTGACATCTCTAATTAGTTAATGAATTGAGTATATTATTTCTATATTCAAGCATGTCACCTAGTTTTGATCAGGTCTAATTAACCTAGATGGAAGCCTGAAATATACAAAATTAAGGTAATAGTGTCAAGTGAGTTTTAAACTAGTGATATATTGCTCACTTAGTTTTTCGCCAATGACAAGTGGGCATGCAGGTAGGAACAAGTCAACAGATCTACAGTAACAAGTGCACCACTTGTTAATGGCAATTGCACTTCAAAATGATGAAGTTGCTTTTTGAGCAATAACAACTACAAAATATATGCATTAACAGGTTCCCAAATGTTAATCAAAACTAGGTATGATGTATTGTTCACTTAATTTTTGGCCAGTGACAAGTGGTCATAAAGGCAGTAACAAGTCACCCAATCTATAATAACAAGTACCACACTTGTTACTGGCAATTTCTCTTGGAGTTGATTTTTGGGTAGTTACAAGTAGTCATGAAACTAATAACAAAATTAAAATAGATGCATTAACAGGTCCAAAATTCAAATCTAACAAGTGAAGCATTAACATGTATTTTTTAGCTAGTGACAAGTGGACATGTAAGCATTAGCAAGTCACTAGACCTAAAGTAACAAGTTCCCTACTTGTTAGTGACAATTACTTTCGCAAATCATGGAATTGATTTTTGAGCAATGACAAGTGGCTATTAAGGAAATTAAAGGGTCCCAAATGTTAATCTAAACTTGTCATGGTATATTGGTCACTAAATTTTTTGCCAGTGACAAGTGGTTATATCTGCATTAACAAGTGACCACACCTGCAGTAACAAGTTCCCTACTTGTTACAACAAATTTCTTGGCTATTTTGTGTGACTACTTGCATTCCATCATTTGTGAAGGGAAATTGCCAATATGGTCAAAGAATTGTTATTTACAAGTTGTTAATCATGATCTGAAAATTGTTACACTGTCAAAAGGTGACACAAGGTCTTAAAGTTTTACAAATTCAAAATATTGCTACTACTGTACATGCCTAAAATAGAATATAACTGTAAAATAGAACTATAGTATCATTCTTGGAGTATTTTGGCATCTACATCTTCATCACCAAGGATGTATCCAATATGCATCACCAAGGTTGTAACAAATCTTGTCAGGCATGAATATTTTTGCATGTACTTCACATGACCAACACAAGGGATTGAACATGATTTGTCCATGAAAGATTTTGGTTGAAGGCAGCAGTGGCCTCTTCATCATACTCTACACGTATAAATTCCTGATGTAGCTGAAACCAAGGGACAATGATACCTGATTATTATAAGTTCAAGATAAAAGTCAAATAAGAGTGAAAGTTTATGACAATACAAATGAGAACTTAGATTTACCTGATGCTATCTCAGATTACATTTGCCTGATGCTACCTCAACTTTGTATGCATCTTAGAAACTTCGATTTGGACTTCCACTCTCTAAATCTTTACTTGTAAGCAATTTCTAAGAACCTATCAAACTTTTCATCTTTTCCTGCAACCATGGGTTCAAATTTGTCCTATAAAATAGAAATGAGGAGTGAAGCCTTGTCAATATTGATTTCCTCTTCCATTTAAATACATTCAGCAATAACAATCAAGATAATTGACTAAATTACACAAAACAAAATCTATGCAGAGCAGATTCAATGGATAAAAATAAAGGAAAAGAACACAGATAAGAAAACGCTAATTCATCCTTCAAGGCACAGCAAATGGTAGTCCAATATCTTGTATATCGCAGCAAATATCCATCAGCTCAGTAATATGCAAAGCAAAGTCAAAACTAATGTATTGTCGCATCAGAGAAAATAAATAAGATCTTGAGAAACTAATTCAGAGAAAATAAGAATGAATTTAAACCAAGTAAACGTTCAATTAGAAAAAAGCTATTTCAATCACTTGTGTTTTTGGGCAGGGTTGATGTATAATTCTTAGGAAGGTTTCCTGAAAATTAAGGTAGAGGAAGCAAGTAAAGCAAATAAGAATTTAAGATATATTCTAAACCAGATCACTGAAGATTGCACTTCTCTTCAAAATCACCTTCTTTTGGCTATGCACAAAGGCTAATTGGTGATTGGTTCATCTAATAATATAGCATATAGGTGTCCTGCATCATCCTCCTTTAATTGGAAAAATAACTGCCTTTAAAGCAAACATTGAAAAATCAGAAGCAAACAAGCTGCAAGAAAGTTCACATGATAAGTCTTATATCTATACAAGGTAACTCAAACGTGAAGGTGCAATAAATAAGCCTTGGAAAAAGAAGTTCAGAAACTAATTTCAATGGTTCAGTTCATGCAAGTTCTTCACACCAAGCTTATAGTACCACCAAATATACAGCTATGTCTTATGTACTGAATCACTACAAAATATCACAACTCCTTCCTATTAATGTCCTCCTAAAAAATCCAACAGTCTCTTACACTGTATGTTCAGGTTAAATGTGAGGAAGATAAAATGCCAGCTTAAAACATGTTGAAGTTATCCATTTTTTTCTATGCATGTGAAGAAGATAAATCCAGCAATCAGCATGCTAATCTATGACACACCATTAAGGCCATCTATCAAAAATCATTTTAAAGTAATAACTGTTGTTTCTAACTACCCAAACTAAATCCTACACTAAATTCAAAATAGACCAGGGGGTGTAAATGCTCAGACTTGTCCTTTCAAAATCACCTATTCTCGAATGCTCCAATGATCTTAAATCTACCATAAAACCAAAATTGAGTCGAGAGAGAAGGAAGGAGGTTCTCACCGAGAATATGAAGGGAGTTGAAGCAAGAATTAAAAAGAAATTGAACTTGACAGCCGTTAAAGAAGTTGAAGGTCTAAATAAACAAATCACAATTCAACTTCTTGAAGTAGTAGGGACAAAAATCGAAATGGGTCTAGATGGGAGGAGGTGAATCAAGGCTAGTTGTTGTGGCGGCATCAAACATAAAGCTTAGTCGGAGGAAGAGACCGTTGGACACGGCGGCTGGGAAGCATAAGGTGGCTGCTGTGTTGTTTCGAAGTGGCCGGCGTTGGAAGTGTTTGGGTGGGAATGACGGAGATGTGGTGACCGGTGAGGATCAATGGTGAGTAATGTTTAGGGTGAGGGGCACATTGAAGAAGAAAGAATGGGGGAATTAATAAGCCTTTTTTTTTAATCAGAACTCAGAAGTGAAGCTAGGGGCAAAGATGCCAATGAACAAGTGGAAAATTTTGCAATAAAGTCCCTTGGGACTTGGTGATGATTTTGGAATCTTTTGGGACCTTCCAGTAGTAATTTCCCTTATCAGGGACCACAGTGCAAATTTCCCATTCCAAAATGCTACTCATATCATTTTGGCTTTCAATGATCTTGTAGTTGATCTTCTAATTATGATTAATTAGACTGTAAGAACGTGCGTGGAACACTCATCGAGCTAGTGCTATATGTGCCTTTTCAATCGTATGTAATAGTTAAAAAACTTTATAATCGTTGTAAAAACTAATATATTAATCCATGCAAGTGATTTAGCTTTTTAACTTTAATGATTAAACATTTAAACTAATTTAAAAGGCATAAATCTGACTTAATTATGTACAATTATCATAGCCTTCCAATATATGTTACAAGAATTAAAAGGATAATAATGCTGAAAACAAACATCCACTATCCAGTCTTGCACAACCACCAAACTTATCACACATGATACAACAATCACAAGATCATTAAAAATCTACTTTCAAATGTCATGTGCAACAATATATACAAGCAGATGCACATACAAGGAAGTTCAATCCCTCATAAGTTGTCCAATTGTGATGGTGTGAAATTGGTCTTCAGAATAAGATTGTGGTGTCCTTTCAAACTCCGTGGTTACTTGTTCCATGGTTGGACGAGACTGAGGAGTTTCATTCAAGCAAGAAAAAGCTATTTTTGCAACTAAGATCACATCATCTAGGATGGGCTTTGTAAGTGGAGAAAGTCGTGGGTCCAACACGTCCTTTAACAACAAATTGTTAGTGGTTGAATACTCTCTCAAAGAAGAAATAAGCTCTATTGGATGCTCTCCCATAATGATTTCTAAAGTCAACACTCCAAAGCTATACACGTCACATTTCTCGTTTGCTTTCATAGTAAAAGCAATCTCTACAATAGAGTAATTAATGTTATGTGTTTTTATATCCATATATAATAAAACTGCATGTAAGAAGTAGGGCGAATGTGTAAAAATGATATTAAAATTTACCCAAAATTGCATTTCTAATACTTAAGTTTTCGCGAGGTGCCAAAAGAGTACTCAACTTGGGGTTCAGGTGCAAATATAGTATTTTCTCTTGAGGGAAATAAAATTTAGATATGAAAAGACTTTTATGTCACATTCCTCCCTCATTAAATTAAATTTTTATTTAATGAGGGGCATAAAAGTCTTTTCATATCTAAATTTTATTTCCCTCAAGTGAAAATACTATATTTACACCTGGACCTTAAGATTGGTACTATTTTTGCATCTCGCGAAACTTTAGTAATAGAAACACAATTTTAGATAAAGGTTAGGAGTATTATTTTTGCACCTTCGCCCTAAGAAGTACTCCCTCTGTTCCTAAATATAAGAGCACTTTGACTTTTTTGGAGAATCCTAAGAAAGTAAAATGAACAATTTAATCATAACATATTTTAAATATTAGTAGATCATATGTAAGTTCATAAGTCAAATAAACTAGTTTAGTGAAAAAAATTGGGAAAATCAATTTTTAATTACCATATTTTGCTTTCTTAGGATTCTCCAAAAAAGTCAAAGTGCTCTTATATTTAGGAACTGAGAGAGTAATATGTTTGAAAGAATAGACGAAAAAGGCCTAACCTGGTGCAGTATAACTAATTGTTCCCGCAAATGTGGTCATGTTATTTGAGTCAGGATTCAAAAACTTTGCTGTTCCAAAGTCAGTGATTCGAACTTCTTCATATTCAGAACAGAGGAGAATATTCTTGCTTGATATATCACGATGAATAATTGGAATTGGACAACCATGATGCATATAGAACAAAGCATTAGCCACACATTTTACAGCATGCACCCTTTTATTCCAATCAAACTCAATAGCTTGTTTCTGATTCTTCAGTATGTTATCCAAACTGCCACCATCCAAGAACTCATAAACCAAAATAGAATATTGTGAATTGGAATGAAACCCGTACAACTTCACAATATTCCGGTGTTTGATTTCTGTCAAAGCTTCAATCTCACTTTTAAAAGCTTTCAAGTTGGAAATTTCCCCACTTGGAATTGAATGAAGCTTCTTTACAGCTACAACATGACCTGTAGGCAACTCAGCTCGATAAACACTTCCTTGGCCTCCTTTCCCAATGAGATATCTTTCATCAAATTCCTTTGTGGCATCAATGATATCTTCATACACTATTTCTCTTTCAAGACTGCTCCATAAAAAGTACTCACTTTCTGGTGGAACCTCTTCATCTTTGTTTCTTGCTTTTGTTGCCATTTTAGAGAAAAGAAAAGCTGATCCAACAACTATTAATAGTAGTATGGTCAATGGAAGAAATATAATCAAGAATAATATTTTCCTTTTATGGCCATGTCCTTTAGTTTGGGAATCACCACAAGGATTTAAGCCAGAAACATTATTACCACACAAAGCTTTATTATTCCTCAATGAGTTGAAGTTGTGAAAGGCTTGTTGGCGAGGAATTGGTCCTTCCAGTTGATTGTATGATACGTCAACAGTAGTCAAAGATAACATGGATCCACTGAAACTGGAAGGAATGGTGCCAGTGAGATTATTATGTGAGAGATTTAATACTTCCAATTTGAGTAGCATTCCAAGATTTTTTGGTATGTTTCCAATTATAAAATTGTCACTGAGATCAAGCTGTTGAAGCTCTCGGAGTTCACCAAACTCTGGGGGAATGCTTCCATCAAATTTGTTTTTGCTCAAGTTTAAGAACTGAAGTCTTTCCAATTCTCCAATCTCTCTTGTGATTGAGCCATTGAAACTATTTGCCGCCAACTCCAAAGTTTCAAGCTGATGAAATGATTTAATATATGAGGGGATATTACCAGAGAAGTCATTGTTGCTCAAAGAGAGTTTAAGCAACATGGTCAACTTCCCTAGTTCTTTTGGAATTTGTCCAGACAAATGATTTGAAGACAAATTAAGTACAGCAAGCTTTGTTGCATTTCCTAATTCTGGTGGTATACCACCAGAAAGCTTGTTATTGTGAATAATCAATTGGGTTAGATTTTGACACTCACCCCACTTGGATGAAAGGTGGCCATACAATTGATTTCCACTTAAATCAATGTAAACCAAAGAAGGATATACTCCAAAAGAATCTGTTATATTATCAACTAATTGGTTATTTTCTAGCCTGAGTCTTTCTAGACTAGAACAATCCTTCAAGCTTGTTGGAATAGGACCAGTGAAATGGTTACCAAAAGCTGAAAAGAAAATTAACCCCCCACTTTGACAAATGTTCTGTGGCAAAGGACCACTGAAATTATTATAATACAATTGCATACTGAAGCAACTAGTCAAATTACTGATTTCCCGTGGAAGTTGACCACTTAAACTGTTGGAGTATAGGAACAGCTGGGTGAGCTTTGTCATATTTCCTATAGTTGAAGGAATAAATCCTGAAAGACTATTGTTTTGAAGGATTAATTCATCTAAATTGATTAAGTTTCCAATGGATTGTGGAATTGAACCAAACAATCTGTTCTCATGAAGGTACAATATTTGAAGATTTGTTAGGTTTCCTATGGAGGAAGAGATTGAGCCAGAAAATCTGTTAAATGACAAATCAACATGAACCAGAGAATGGATATTCCATAATTCAGAAGGAAAAAGACCCTCCAGATTGTTCAGGTAAAGATTAAGATTTTGTAACATGGTCAGGTTTCCAATTGTTGATGGGATGCTCCCTGATAGAGAGTTTCTTCCCAAATAAAGATTTTGGAGATGGCTCAACATTCCAATCTCTTGAGGGATGGGGCCAAAAAGGTGATTTTCTCCAAGTATTAAGACATTCAAATTCCTCAAGTTCCCTATTTCTTTGGAAATTTGTCCAGTGAGATTACATGTGGTAAGATCAAGTCTATTTAAAGTGGTTAGATTCCATATTTCACGAGGGATGGAGCCCCTAAAACGATTATCTGCCAAACTCAACACCAAAATACTGGACAACTTCCCAATTTCTTGGGGAATGTATCCATAGAAGTTGTTGACGTTTATTGCAAAGTAGAGGAGATTAGGAAAGGCAGAGAAGCTTAGGCTTGAAAGTGTACCTTGAAGTGTAAGATTTGAGAGACTTATATTGATCACAGACATGGATTTGTCACATGTAATCCCTTTCCAGCTTCTGCAAATATCACTGTGATTGTTCCAAGATGACAAGATGGCCTTGCTTTCATCGTTAAAGGTATCTCTCCACTTCAAAAGAGCTTTTGCTTCGATATCTCCAGCAACAACTGATGCAACTAAGGAAGCAACACATAGCAAAAGTCCAAGCAGAAGCTTATTAGTTGAACTTTCAGACATGTTTTATCGGTAAACTTTTGAATGCTCAATAGTATATTCAAAGAAGTTATATGAGGCTTGAGATGTTCAAGTTAATGATACGTATCTTCTTATAGGAGTAGTATGGATTCGCCTTGTAAGCAATGATTGATTGTGCGAAAAATTGAATAGCCCATATTGTTGCACTAGCTACAGCTCTATTTTGTCCTTCAAGTAACCACCCTAGAATACTGGGCACCCTAAACTAACACCGGGTACAACCACATGTCAACATTACACTCGTCAGAGGGTGAAATTAGACCACTTTGGTTACTTCAAGGGTAAAATTGTACCCGGTGTTAGTTTAGGATGCCTGTTGAGTCCAGCATTGTCGGCTACTGAACCCACCATGTCGGACACCCAAGGGTCAGCTCTCGCATTTTCCCCGGTGTTGGCAAGCCCGACTCAGGTATTGTAGGGAGGCCTAAGACTCTCTCGAGTCCACGATCTAATGCTGCAGCATTCCTGGGATAAAGCCTTGTCATTGGCCCTCCCAAGGATCGAAGTCGAGACCTCCCACTTTATAGGCATTCTAGATGCCTGCCGAAGTGGTGACAAGCGAGAAAGGCGTCATATCAATGATCAAATAGGCGTCATATTAATTTTCAGACCCTCCCCTCACACACCTTTTGAAGTTTTCCGAAAGGCGTCATATCAATGATCAAATAGAGAAAAAGGTTTTCAAGGCTTTTGATTAATCTCCACTTTTACATCTCCTTTGTTTTTTTCAAGACTTTCTTTTTCCCCTTAACTTCAAAAGGCTTTCTTATTATTTGTTTTGATCTTATTATATTTATTTATGATTATGATTATGGTGTTTTTACGTTTGATTTTCTTTAAATATTTAAACGTTTGAGCTTTTATTCCACTTGATGGCATATTGCAGAGCACAGAGGCAGAGAAGCAGCTAGGAAATTGATGGAGGAATTAGTTTTGCAGGTGCGAGTTCCAATCAGTTTTTGTACCTATGGTGTATTTATTTGAGTCGTCTTTCTGTTATGTTTTCTGAGGATTTGCCAAATTTTCCCTCATTGTTTGATGAGTTTTTTGTGGGAGTAGTTGTTTGCTTTAATTTTCTGTGATTGGACCATGGTTGGAGCTGTGGTTCATGTGTGTGTTTACTATTCAGACCCTCCCCTCACTTTCGCTGCCTCTTATTCTTTCTTTCTTCAAAGAAATTCGGTTGGTTAATGATTTTTTATTTCAGACCCTTATTTATATCCTCTTCACTTCTAATTTGCATTTTTTTATCAAAGTCCTCTTCAGATCCCCCATTTTATCAGAGATTTTATGCCAATTGATGAACACCTGATTTATTTGTTATTGTTGATCCACTAATGATATATCACGTATGACATTCATTTTTCCGATGAATCCGTAATGCACTAGCTGCTTCATAATGGGCACTACAATTAAGGAAGGGTTCAACAAAAGAACTACTCCTATTTGATTATAGCTTATTATAGTAGCTGCTATTTCTTTTAGTGTTGCTGTTAATGACATCTACTAAAAAACTTCTGAATAATTTGGGTTACTTCACATGCTGATATGCCATATTGCCATATGATACGAATGGGACCCAATTTAGATTATTTTTGTAACTTCATTTTCTGTGATTATTTTTAACATTTATTTTTGTATGGTTATTATCCTTATTCTTTAAATTAAATGCATAAATCTCTTACTTTCCCCCCTCTTAGATCATCATAATCCTTAGCCTTCATTTAATTCCTTTTCTCTTCTTTCAGCTGGCGAATAAGTGAGTGCACCTTGCAGATTTGTTTAGCTCACCAGATGAAGTGCAAGCAATTTGGACTATGGTACTACACCATTCATGTTCTAATGGAAAAACTACTACCCATTGGTATTTTGGTAAGGTTTCAGATTACAAACAATGTGTATGGAATGGTTTCTTTGATGCTATTGGCTGTCTTGATTTGGAGAATTGAGTTGCATTTAGTGTTAAACCAAAGACTGACTTAATATTTGTCACAAAATTCCATTGTTGGTCCAATGGGCACTTAAATTTTCTGCAGCATTTGAATAATGTGGGTCAGCTCTGGACATTTTTAAACCTGAATTCTTCTAATAATTGTTTTTGTCAGAGCATATAATACATATTTAACTAATTTTCATGAGTCAGAGAGATCTTAGATTGCATTAATTTTTAGAAATGGAAATTTGATCCATGAGGCTCATATCTATGTTCATTGAAGTTGACCTACAAATCTTGGTATTTGATATATTCTTGGGTTTGGAACTGACATGGTTCAAAAATAATTGAAATCACTACATGGTGAAAGCTTTGCACTGAAGAGCACATGTCTTTTATGTTATTTTGAAAGGATGTTGTGGGTAATTCACTAAAATCGTCACCTGCTCATCAAGTGATAAATCAAATTTAGTCACCAGTTGCTGTTGCTCAAAGGGTTAACTATTGCAAAAGTCTTCTGTATATATGCTTTCCAACACACATATAGTCAATTATTGATTGAGTTCATGACTAACACGAGTCTTTGCTTTGAACATGCAGAGTCATTGATTGAATTTGCTTCTTTGGAAGCAACATTGTCTTTTGTTCTATTGTTGCCAAGTGTACATTGAGATGGACAACAACTTAATTCATATTGTTGGTGCCAACATTGTTTGAGGTTTCATTTATATTTAGATTAAGAGCTTCTATTATATTTTTTTAAATGTATGATGGCCTTTTTTGTAAGGAATATATTGGATAACATGTTGCAAAAGTTATTCAGCATTTTGGATGTTAATTGTTGTCCATATCTTTGGTATTTGACAGTGATGATGTTTAGGAAAAATTCTCCGTGCAACGCACGGGAGATATATCTCGTTAAAAAAATAACATCTCCCACATATTGTAATCACCACATATTGTAATCACCGAGCCGGGAAGTATACTGTGATTTTAACAAAGTACAATATTTGTATTATTTTATTGTGATAAATGAGTTTTTTAATAATTTGAGATGCAATATTAGTGTTTTATTTGATAAAGGAAAAAAATGTTTAACTTAGGTACTAAATAAATAAAGAAGGGAAAATTAATTTGAGGTCCCCCACAAGGAACTTTATACTAGGAAAGTCTCAAAAGTTGAAAAAATTAATGTAGGGTCCCAAGGGACCTCACTTTAATATATTTGAAAAGTGAAAAGACAATTCTGCCTCTAGCCTATCAACACTTGTCACTTGTGCCCAGTAACTTGTCAAGGTTTGCCCAAATAGTTGTCAAACGTGACCAATAACTTGTCATTTTGCCCTGCCCATTAACTTAAAGAGTATTGGCCATTAACTTGTTACACATGCCCAACTAGTTGTCACATGTGCCCAGTAACTTATCAAAGTTTGGCCAAAGAGTTGTCAAGCGTGCCCAGTGACTTGTCATTTTTGCCTGCCCATTAACTTAAAGAGTATTGGCTATTAAGTTGTTATACATGTCAAACTAGTTGTCACATGTGCCCAGTAACTTATCAAGGTTTGCCCAAAGAGTTGTCAAGTGTGCCCAGTAAGTTGTTACACTTTGACAAGTTATTGGGCACATGTGACAAGTGTTAATAGGTTAGGGGCAAAAAAACTGTCTTTCCATTATCAAATATATTAAAGTGAGGTCCCTTAGGACCCTACATTAATTTTTTCAATTTTTTGGACTTTTCTAGTATTAAGTCCCTTGTGGGGGACCTCAAATTAATTTTCCCAATAAAGAATAGTGTAAAATGTAAAAGGAAAACAAGAAAGAAAAGAAAAGAAGCAAAAGAGATGATATTATTATTATATTATTATTATTATTATTATCATTATTATTATAACAATTATAGCTATAGCTTGCCACGGTTCAAATTAGGGCTGTACAAAGACCGGGGGAGACTGGGTTCCCCCTCAGCCCGAGGTCTGGTCCAGTCATGTCTTCGAGCTAAGTATCCCAACCCGAAACCCGGCCCAACCCGACAGAAACCCGACTTCCACCGGGCCGGGGCAGACTAGACCGGACTAGGCCGGGTAATGGTCCATCTAACAAAAAGGCAAAGTAGGATCAACAAGGAAAAAACATCAGAGTTAGCATTTCTTTTTGCAAGGGAACGACTTTGAACATGTAGCGTTTTCATATCCCTGCCACTAGTTGTCACTCAAAAAGAAGAAAAGATCTTTGAAGCACCATTCAAGAACTCATCAACAATCAACAAAATAAAAATACCAACCAGATCTAGTTTCTAGTCAACTTTTATCAAGTCAATCAAACACTCAAATATAAAATAGCTTGCCCGGTGTTGTAATTATAAGGTTGCAATGACATTGATAGTTTTGAAAGATGGATCTGAAGAAGAGAGATGCAGAAGTAAGGATGAGTGTTGAGAGCCTCATGTTCAAATGACCCGATAAGGAAAAGATCTAAGGATATATCGATTTTGTTGTGAGCTTCAATGAAGGAAGGAGAAGTCCTGTGGGTGTTCACATGAGAAAAGGGATGAAGAGAGTTAGAACTGAAGAAGGCGAGGCTGAACAATGAAGAGAGCAAGTGGTGAACTTTTTTTTTTTTTGAAGAAAGTGACTTTGGACAAGGTGAGCTTCAGTCAGAAGAAAGGACAAGGTGATGTGATTATGTGAGCATTGGACATCGTATAAATTGGGAAAATATCTAAGTATATGAGTGGCTCTCATTGAACCACGCATGTGCTTATTATTTTAATATATTTACTATGTATATCACTTGTTTAGCATATATTAGTGAGCAAAGAACAAATACATGTACACATGTATCTCCCGGGCAGGACCGGGCTTACTGGTCCAATAAGCCAGCCCGAGACCCGGACTCACCCGACCATCGGGTCAGACCACTGGTCTTGCCCGAAAGTGATCGGGTCTATGTTTGCACGCTTTGGACTGGACCGGGCAAGACCGGACCGGGTCGGGCTGACCGGGTTCCGGGTTTCTTGAACAGCCCTAGTTCAAATCACTAAAGTTTGAAGTTTTGGCAGTGAAGACGTGAAGCAGTTGACATGATAGGCAATTTGGAATTTTAAAACAATTTCAAGGAGTGCTGGTTGTAGTGGTGTTCAGAACGGGATAGGATTGAGACACCTTTATCTTGTGCCCTATCCCGAAAAAAACTCGGGATAAGGTTCCGTCCCAATTAGGAACGGGAACAAGACTAAAAAATCCTGAATTTTTCTTTGAAATATTTTATTAAAAATATAGCACTTTTATTTGTATCATACAAAAAAGTTAGTTCAATTCTTTTACAATACATTTTATACAATATAATATGCTAAAAAACTTATTAGGATTTTCATAAAAATGTCACATGTACTCATAAATAATACAAATGACACATGCATTTTTTTAAAAAAAAAGTATATAAAAGCACTAATATATATTCAGGATGAGACTGGATCGAAACAAACCCGTCCCATCTCGAAAAAATTTGGGACAGGAATTTCCAATCCCAAAAGGCCACAAGACGGGACAGGACTTGCAGGACGGGACATGAAATATTTGCACAACCCTAGCTGTTTGTAAAGGTAAAGGAAAACAGTAATGTGCCAAGTGGAAAGCTGTGGACTTCATGGCACAATTAAATTCTTCATATACAGACTCATCTTGAAAGAGGAAGGGGGGAGAATGCTGAATGGAATTGATTTGAACACACACAAGCCTTCATTTTTCTGATTCCTCATCTTTATTTTCTAACTTTCTCCACCAAATTTCATTATGATTCTCACTTACTCAATCATTGTTGGTGTTCTTTCCTAATTCTTGATGTGGGAGCAAAGGAATGAGCTTGAATCTTTACCAAGGGGTTAGTATTAGTGCTAACTCCTCTTCGTTTCTTACATTTATGCTATTCTAGGGTTTTAGGAAGATACTTGTGATGTTTGGTGAGTGTTCCATATATTTTATGTTGTATTAGGGATTGAAACTACTTTAATGTTGTTCTTGTTGAATACTTGACTTGGTGCAATTTAACTTTGAGATTTTAAGAAATTTATGGGTTCATGATTTTGTATTTTTTCTCTTGGTGAAAAATTTTCAAAAATAAAAGTGGCTTGGCTAGTGGAATTGTGTGCTAAGTTATTCACATTAATGGAATAATAACAATAGGATTGATTGATTATGTTGTGGCATTGGACATAAACCTTGCTTAGTTACAATTTATTATTTGAGTGACCATTAATAAATTGAAGCTACAAGGTTACTTTAGAGCAAATGTAGGGTGACCTAAATTGTGGATTATAAGTCCTTCACAATCAATCAGTCATTTGGTTTAGAGCATAATCAACTTATATTAATTTAAGTAAGTTTTGTGGTTCTGACATTAATTAAATAATTAATAATTAATCTAAGCTTAGCATAGAGGGGTTCCACTAGAGTCCAATTTGAAAGCCAACAACATGAAATGAAAACTCCCCAAAAAAATCTTTTTAAGTGAGAATTTCTTAAAATTCCATCCATGAAGAATACTACTATCCATTTAATCCAAAACTCTATTTTTATTCCAATTTTGATCATAAAAAATATTTCCCAGTTTTAATAAAAAAAACTAATTAAAAATGACTTTCCTTGCTTTCAACGTTTTTCATTTAGTTTCAAGAGTAATTAGTTATATAATTAGACTCCTCCAAGAGGATGATACCCGGGAAAGCTATCACTAACACGAAGTCCCATATTTCTTGAAGGGCGGGCCCAAGGCACACTACACCGACCACAAATCCAGTATCCTTCAATATTAAAAAAACTCGATTTACCGCCTTATTAACAATGTGCTAACATTAAATTACTACAAAAGTGGTTACTTTATTTGGTAGGCTAAAGTAATTCTCTTACACACAATCATATGCTTTTTCCATACCAATAAAAATCATATGTAGATCCTTTCTTTTACTTCGATATCTTTCCATTAAACTCTAAGTAAATAGATTTTTTCTATTGTTGACCTGACATAAAAACAAATTGATTTTTGGATATTCTAGTCTCATTCCGTAACCTTCGCTCAATCACTTTTTCCCACAACTTCATTGTATGACTCATAAGTTTTATTCCTCTATAATTTGCACAATTTTGAATATCTCCTTTGTCAATAATTATAAACATGAGTTATCAATAATTATAAAGGTTTAGGGTTACTAATCCCTATTTACTTCATTAACCAAAAATTCGCTCTTCTTTTGAGAAATTAAATGAAAACATTTGTAACTGTAGGGTTCTAAAGCATTTGAAGAAGCTTTCTCATGTCAAAATCAAATTTATTCTAGCATTTATTACACAATTTCTTGTCACAATAAATGAAAGTTTTCTTCCTCAACCACTTATTTATGACTATGTTAGGTCAATAGCTATATGTGTGCACCACAAGTGCATAGGTCGCGCAAAGTAATAGAGTAAAAGTAAATATTGTTCTCACGAGGATTGTGATACAAATCCGGTCAAGTAAGATGTATGACAATTAAACTAAGTTGAGATATCCATAAAAGTGATTTGAGGGTTAAATGAGTAAAAACTATTTTCTAAACTTAAAATGGAAAAATGATGTCAAATATTTTTCTCTTTTTCCAGGATTAATTGAAACCTAGGATTATCTATCCCTCTTCTATCTTGTAACCTTTAATCAACTCCTCTCCAAATTGCTTATATATTTATATATGTGTTAACCTAGAGTTATAGAGTACTTGTAAACGCTCTATTAAGTCAAGAACAAATGTTTAATTCCCTTAATCGTCAATTTTTTTATCATAATTAATAAAACTCAATTTCTAAGTTTCAACTCTAATGTGATTATGTAAGCTTAATAAGTATGTGTCTATCTTATTAACAAAACCATTTATTTGTCATGCAAAATTCAAGTTCCCACACTATTTTACTCAAATTCTACACTTAACCTAATTCTTTTCAAGTCATAAGTCAAATGAACAAACTAGCTAACTAAATGGGGATCAAGTATTTAGAAGAACTGCGGTTAGAGTAAAATAAACACATATATGCTTTAATCACAAAAGGAGAGGAGTTTTAAGAGTTACTCCATACAAGGGTTCTAAATAATCCTAAATAAATGGATTTAGCTACTAATAATCATATATAAACTACAATACCAAAATGAGTAAAGAGTCATGAATTCTCACAATAGAGGAAGAAGAAATGAAGTGGAAACTAAAAGGGAGAAGTTTTAAATGTCTTTAATGCTCCCCACCAAACTCCCAATAAGTTCCAAACCTTCAAACCCTAAGCAATCCAAAGCCAAAGAACCCAAGAGAGAGGTGGTTTTGGAGCCCTATAACACTTATATAATCAGATGCCCTTCTTTTCTTTGAGTTCTCTATTTATTGGCTTCAGAATTTCCGTTTCAGTACACCCGAAACGCAGAGTTTTACTTTTGTTTCGTCGCGTGTTAGTTGGACGACAAATGCTCAACGAACAGATATGACAAAGAGAAGAAACACATTCATCATGCCTTAGTTGCGCAAGGAAAGCTCAACGAACGTTAGGGAGAAATTTTATTTCTTTGTCCTCTTTTGTCCCACAAGCTTCACTCTTTAGCTTGTCTTATGCTTTTCTTGGTAACTCCATGTTTTCCTTAGCCTTTTTGCACTTGTCCACCTCTTTGTACACTACCCTAATTAACTAAAATGCAATCAAAAGAAATAAAAGGGGATGTGAGTTTTTAAATATTTTCATTTCAACTAATTGGATGCAACAAGATTAAATTCTAAGCTACTATTTTTTTTTGTGTGTTTTATATCAAGATAAATGAAATAAAATGTGAGTGTAAGCTTCCTTGATGAATGAACCCACTAGTTATCCTTGTTCCAAATTAATTGAGTTCACTTCCTTTATCAAGTACTTAGGCTTGTGAGAAGAAATCTTCTCCAAACAATCCTTCTAGTAACCTAGACTTACCTAAACACCTAGACTAGTCTAGTTCACTATGTACATTTAATTGGAACTCAATATGTATTACATTTCACATAAGTCAATTTACTATAATTAATAGGTTAAAAATGTAAAATAATCATGTGAAATCATTGTGTGAACCAAACAAAATATGTGGCTGTGATTACTCCACTTCATATGTCTTACGTCATTCTCCTTAAAAAAATGACGTAAAGAAAATGTGAACCAAACCAAACAATACATAAATTATATGCAGAGATGAGAGATGAATGACATGATATTAAGAACAAACTTTACATAATCTTTGAATTAGTGTGTGCGCTCTAGAGTTAAAGAAAATGTTCAAGATTTTTCTCCGATCGTTTTTTAATACTCTTATGTATGTTTAGGCTCTCACTTTTCACATTTATTTTCTCTTTTCTTCCCTCCCTACTCTCAGCTTTTAGCACATGAGTTTAAAATCAAGAAGACTTTCGAAACTTGTAATGAGGCCAAGGGTTTAAGTGTTTAGTTAATTGAAAGAATGGGACAAAGCAGTTTAAATATATTGAGAAAAATGAAAACATTTCATCATATTCACTCTTTCACAAAATTCTCTTCGAAGAAACTTAAAATTCTCCCAAAATCATCTCAAATTGATTCTTTGTACTTCTAGTCTTATTGCAACAATTTTTTATACCTCTTTAATTTCTTTTCTTCTTTTTCATTTTTCTTTTTTTTTTTCTTATCAATTCAATTTCTTTTCCTTTTTTTCGACTTAGGAGTACAAACTTTTCCTTTTCACAACCACTATTTCCCTTCCCACACATGTTTTTACATTTGCACACACCTTAACAACATACCAATCTTCACTATAATGAAATGTGAATTATCTCAAGATATAGGTAGTTCATGGCATTTCAAGTTGTAAGGGTTAAGCCACTACAAAAAAATCGCTACTTTCAGGCGCAAGTGATGACTCCTTAGTTTTACTCTATTTTCACATATATTTTAATCATATTTAGGAGTCATCAATTCAAAATAAAGAGATTTTTGTTTGGAAATTAAAAAAAGATTCTTGATGTGAAATTTAGGAATTTATGAAGTGAAATAGGAAAGTAAAGTAAATAATATATTTGGGACAAGTATTTTTTTTAGTTGTCTTTTATGTGTGCAGATTCCAAATAAAGAAAGAAGGCAAAGGAAGACAAATTAAGGAAAGAAATAAGAATGCACAATTTGGGCTTTAGCAAATGGGAAACAAAAAAATGACACAAACACATGGGGCCCAAGAGCAAATTGGAGAAAAGAAAGAAAGACCTAGATATATAAGGAAGACACACAAAAGAAGGGAGAGTAAGCTGAATTTAGGAAAGTGAATAGAAGAAAAGGAAAGTAAAGGAAGGAGCTGATTGGATTCTAAATGAAGGAGACAAAATGAAAAATTAGGAAACAAGGAGAGAAAAAGGGGAAGGAAGGGAAGTGGCAGATTGGAATCTTTATTAATGACTCAAGGTGAATTTAGGAAGGTGACAGCGCAGCAAATTAAAATAGGAAAGGAAGAGAGGAGAAAGGCAGCTGCTTGAAAAAGTTATATATACACACACTTACACATTCACGAAGGGGAGATATACACGAGCTGAACAAGGAATACACGAGCTGAACAAGGACGAGCTAGAGAATTCTGGGCACGCAAGCTGAGGCGCACACTGAGAGGAACAAAGTTTCATTCATTAATTTCTTCTGGAGCTGATTCAAATTAGATTTGGGAGTAATTTGTGCTACTTGGTATTACTTCATTAGAATTTCTTTTGGCACTATGATTTCAGATCTAGTTTCAATGTATTTTGGGATTAACTTGGAACCCATGTCTGGCTAATTTTCTCTTACAACTTAGTGCACTATGAACTTATTTGTGACTTAGATATTTATTTCCCACTGTTTAGTTATGGTTAATTTTAATTAGTTTATTTAATCTTGTTATTATTATTAACTTGTTTAGTGATTGGCCACCATTAGACATGTTTAGGGAATTTAGAATTGGACTCGAAAGAGGTAATTTTAAATAGACCATGAGATTAAATAGTGTAGGATTGGATTTTTAATCTGATTTGCGACTAGGATAGACATATACCTAGAAGCCATGCATAGTCACATTAGAGCGGTACCGGTATAAATTAGCCTAGTAAATTAGTGCAAGACATTGTGTAATTAAGCTAGGCAAGGATATAGATGGAAACCGAAAGGCATTTATAGACACTAGTACTCTAGATTAGCTAGTCAAATTAACTCATAATTAAATTAGTGGGAATAAAATCTAAGAAGCAGATAAGGGATTAGTGACCCTAGGTTGTTCCTTTTACTCGTGAATTTCACCCTTATTATCGTAGTTTCTTTTAGATCTAAATTAATCTTTTTCATTTGTTATTAAATCAACTTCATTGTCTTTACTCAACTTAAATGAAAGTAGGAATTCTAATGCCTAAGTACTAATTGTCTGAGTCTCTGTGGGATCGACCTTGATTTTACTATTTTACGAGCCGTACACTTGCGGATATTTTAATCAAAATTTTTGGTAGCATCAAGTTTTTGGCGCCGTTGCCGGGGACTCAAGGCAATTGGTAATTAGAATTAGAAATCCTTTATTAGTTTTTGATTGAGTTTTCATAAAAATTAAAAAAAACTACAAAATCATTTTCTGGTCTGGTTTGTTTTTGTGGTTGGAGCTTTGTTTTGCAGGTAATAGTTTTATGTCCTCCCGCAAATCCAAATTTACTAAGACACCTCGTAAGACTAAAAGCATCCGAGAGCTTTTGAACGCTACTTCATCTCCGGTTCAGGAAGAAGCGACCCTTGAAACTGAAAGGGTAGTTATGGCTGAGGATGAGAATGATCATTTGGGTGTCAATGACTTTTTGGGAAGGCAATCTATGGGCTATCAGTCGGGAATTAAAGTTCCTCAAATTCAAGCAAACAACTTTGAGATTAAGCCCACGATGCTGAAGATGCTTGAGATGAATGGTCAGTATTCTGGGAATAATAATGAAGATCCTAATCGACATTTGAGGCAATTTCTGGATGTTTGTGACAGTTTTAAGCAGAATGGTGTTCCGAGTGATGCAGTTCGGTTAATTCTTTTCCCTTATCCTCTTCAAGGGAAAGCAAAAGAGTGGGTAAACAATTTAGAAGGAGATGATGTGACTTCCTGGGATGTCTTGGAAAAGAAGTTCATATCACGGTTCTTTCCACACAATAAGATGGTAGATGTTAGAGCTGCTCTCACTAATTTTTCTCAACAATATGGTGAGCATTTGTATGAAGCTTGGGAGAGGTTCAAATCGTTGGTGAGGCAAAGCCCAGGTCACAATATGGAGAAATGGGTACTAATTCAAATTTTTAGTACACGGTTGACTCCTGAGTCTAAGTCTGAATTGAATGCTGTTACTAATGGGGGAATCACAAAACAACCAGTGAACCATGTGTGGACTTGTTTGGATGAGTTATCGGCTGACTTCATACAGAATAACAATGAAAGGAGGCTAATGAAACCAGTTGAGAAAATTTCTGAGGATTCATCTTCACAGTTGGTAGCGATACTAACTGCTTTGAATAAGCGGTTTGATCACCTCGAATCTAAAGTGGAGAGATCGTCCAGTAGTCATATGGGAGTTAATGCTATGTACACTTCATGTGAGTATTGTGGAGGTGGACACACTAATGGTCAATGCCTTATTTCTGAACCACTTGAGCAGGTTAATTATGCAGGAAATTACCGTGGAAACTCTCAGAACAATCCATACTCGAACACATATAATCCAGGATGGAGGAATCACCCGAATTTCTCTTGGAGTCAAGGCCAAACTTTGAATCAAGCTTCAAGTTCAGGATCTAAACCAATAAATCCGCCGGGTTTTGCAACACAAGTCAAACAACTTGCACTTCAACAGGATTCCTCTGATAAGAGGATAGATAAACTTGAAGACATGATGAATAAAATGATACAAATGCAACAAGGTGTTGTACAGAGTTTGCAAGGTATGGAGGCACGCCATGATTCTTCTATCAAGAATTTAGAACTTCAGATGGGGCAATTAGCTGCTAATCTCAATAATCTGAATGCTAATGGCTTACCAAGTAATACGGTGCCTAATCCTCGTAGAGATGGAAACGGGGAATGCAAGGCTGTGACTCTGAGAAGTGGTAAAGAGATAGGTGAGCTACAGAAATCTTCTAATGCTGATGAAATTACTCCAGTTAACATGGAACGAGATGATGTGAATACACACAAGTCTAAGGGAGTAGTTGAAGAGAAACTGGAAAGTGAGCAAAACGGGAAGAGTGAGATGTTGAAAAAGCCCACTAATACTGAGATTCCTAGATGGGTACCACCTTTACCATTCCCTCAAAGGTTTCAGAAGAAAGTCTTAGATGAGCAGTACAAGAAGTTTTTAGGGATTTTCAAGCAGTTGCATATTAATATCCCTTTCATTGAAGCCTTAGAACAAATGCCTCAATATGCTAAGTTCCTTAAGGAGATGTTGAGTAAGAAGAGGAGATTCGGTGATTATGAAACTGTTGCTCTTACTGAAGAGTGTAGTGCTATTCTTCTTAACAAGTTACCTCCTAAGAAGAGAGATCCAGGGAGTTTTTCTATACCATGCATGATTGGAGAGAAGTTTCAAGGTGGAGCATTATGTGATTTAGGATCAAGTGTTAACTTGATGCCATTATCTGTTTTCAGAAAATTACAGTTGGGTGAGGCTCAACCTACTTCTGTGACACTTCAATTAGCTGATCGAAGTTTAGCTTACCCAAAGGGTATCATTGAAGATGTGTTGATCAAGGTAGATAAGTTTATTCTTCCTGCTGATTTTATTGTCTTAGATTGTGAAGAAGACGCAGAATTACCACTCATTGTGGGTAGACCTTTCCTTGCCACTGCTCGAACACTTATTGATGTTGAGAAAGGAGAGATCAAGCTAAGGGTGAATGGGGACGAAGTCGTTTTCAATATGAAGAAGGCTTTGAAATATCCAAGAGATACTACTGATTGCTTCAGGGTAGATATGCTAGATGAGGTGATACAAGAGACTACTGATTCTTGTGTTATAAAAGAACCATTTGAAGCTGCTTTACTTGGAGTTTCTGAATTTGAGAATGAGAAGGTTTGTGAATGCAAGAAATTACTTGAAGCTTCTCCTCCCTACACTAATTTATCAAGGCAGTTTGAGTTATTAGAGATGAATTCACGGCCAAATTCTTCTCTCAAACCTTCTGTTGAACAAGCACCAATTCTAGAGCTTAAACCTTTGCCATCACATCTTGAGTATGCGTATTTGGGTGAGTTTGAGACACTTCCTATCATTATTTCTTCTTCTCTTACAGTTGATCAGAGAGAAAGGTTGTTAAAGGTTTTTCGTGATCACAAGAGAGCTTTGGGATGGACTATTGCAGATATCAAAGGTGTAAGTCCCTCAATTGTAATGGATGATCATAAGAAATTTGTTCAGAACCAGAGGAGATTGAATCCTATGATGAAAGAAGTGGTTAAGAAGGAGGTAATTAAGTGGTTAGATGCTGGGATTATCTATCCGATTTCTGATAGTTCTTGGGTTAGTCCGGTGCAATGTGTTCCTAAGAAAGGAGGTATGACAGTGATTACTAATGAGCAAGATGAGCTCATCCCCACTCGTACTGTTACTGAATGGCGAGTTTGCATGGATTACCGTAAACTGAATGAAGCTACAAGGAAGGATCATTTTCCCCTTCCTTTCATTGATCAAATGTTAGACAGATTAGCTGGTAAGGAATTCTTTTGCTTCTTAGATGGATATTCAGGTTATAATCAAATTGTTGTTGCTCCAGAAGATCAAGAGAAAACAACTTTCACATGTCCTTATGGCACTTTTGCCTTTAGAAGGATGCCCTTTGGTTTGTGTAACGCTCCTGCTACTTTCCAGCGATGTATGATGAGTATATTCGCAGATATGATCGAAGAGATAATGGAAGTGTTTATGGATGATTTCTCAGTTTTTGGTGAATCTTTTGAGGAATGCTTAATGAATCTTGACAAAGTGTTGAGAAGATGTGAGGAGACAGATTTGGTGCTTAACTGGGAGAAATGTCATTTTATGGTAACTGAGGGCATAGTTCTGGGTCATAAAGTTTCAAAGCAGTGCTTAGAGGTTGACAGAGCTAAAACATCAGTGATTGAGCAACTTCCACCTCCTTCTAATGTCAAAGCTGTGAGAAGTTTCTTAGGCCATGCTGGATTCTATAGGCGGTTTATCAAAGACTTTTCCAAGATTTCAAAGCCTCTTTCACAGTTGCTTGAGAAAGACACTTCCTTTAACTTCAATGAAGAGTGTCTAAGGTCTTTTGAAGAGCTCAAGAGGAGATTAACTTCAGCGCCTATTATTGTGGCTCCTGATTGGTCACTTCCATTTGAGGTGATGTGTGATGCAAGTGATTATGCTGTTGGAGCTGTCTTAGCTCAGAGGCGTGACAAGATTCTTCATCCTATTTACTATGCAAGCAAAACTCTTGTTGCGGCTCAGGTAAATTACTCTACTACAGAAAAGGAAATGCTAGCTATAGTGTTTGCTTTTGAAAAGTTTAGAGTGTATTTGATGGGTACTAAAGTTATAGTTCATACTGATCATGCTGCTATTAAGTATCTGTTAGGGAAGAAAGAGTCTAAGCCTAGGTTGATTAGATGGGTTTTGTTGTTGCAAGAATTTGATGTGCATGTAGTTGATAGGAAAGGAACTGAAAATCAGGTTGCTGATCATTTATCTAGACTTATGCATGCTTCTGATTCTGTGGATGATTTGTTGATTGATGAGAAATTCCCTGATGAACAATTGTTTGCTGTATGTATTTCTGAGTTGCCATGGTATGCTGATATTGTGAATTATCTTGTGTGTGAAGTGTTACCTCCTGATTTGAATTTTTATCAAAGGAAAAATTTTTTGCATGATGTTGCCTACTATATATGGGATGAACCATTTCTATTTAAAAGATGTTATGATTCAATTATTAGAAAGTGTGTTCCTGAAATTGAACAAGAGGCCATTTTAATTGCATGTCATGCATCTGCTTATGGGGGACATTATGGGGGGCAAAGAACTGCATTTTAAGTACTTGAATCTGGTTTTTATTGGCCTTCTCTGTTTAAAGATGCTCACCATTATATTTCCAAGTGTGATCGATGTCAAAGAACAGGTAATATTTCTAGGAAGCATGAGATGCCTCAATCTGGTATTCTGGAGGTTGAGTTGTTTGATTTATGGGTCTGGATTTCATGGGCCCGTTTTCGTCTTCAAGAGGAAATAAATACATACTTGTTGCTGTTGAGTATGTGAGCAAATGGGCTGAAGCTATTGCATGTCAAGCCAATGATGGTAACACTGTGATCAGATTTTTGAAGAGGTACATTTTCTCAAGGTTTGGAACTCCTAGAGCAATCATTACTGATGAAGGAACTCACTTTAATAATAAGAGTTTCAAGGCTCTTTTGGCAAAATATGGAGTTCACCATCGAATGTCCCTTGCCTACCACCCACAAACAAATGGTCTTTGTGAACTGACTAATAGAGAGGTAAAGAGAATTCTGGAGAAAACTGTGGGTCCTACTAGGAAGGATTGGTCTGATAAGTTAGATGATGCTCTTTGGGCGTACAGGACAGCTTTCCGGACACCTATCGGCATGTCGCCGTATCGACTTGTTTTTGGAAAGGCGTGTCATTTACCACTTGAGTTGGAGTATAAAGCTTGGCGGGTGATAAACTCCATAATTTCACATATTTCACTTCACATTTACCTTGGATTGTACATGATTTTTTAGGATACATAGTAGTAAATATACACAATTTGAGGTGAAATGAACAATACATGAAAAATCATACTTTTGTGAAATTTGGAGTTGAATTGTATATATTTAGGTGTAAGAACTCATCAACCCTTTTTCTATTTCATATAGGAAGAGGTGGTCAAGTCTTGAAAGGAAGAAAGATTCAAGGAGGAAGCTCAAAAGAAGCAAGAAGAATAGGAAAGCATTTTGGGGCCAGAGGGGCGCCCAGGGGCGCCGCCGGGGCGCTCCATGTATCAGATTTCCAACTTTCTGTTCTTGAGCCCCAGGCTCGCCCCGGGGCTCCACCAGGGCCCCATCCTGAAGCCATGCGTTTTGACTAGTATAAAAGGCATTTTTAGGGTTTGAATGAAGGGAGCCTCCATACACTTGAGAGCACGAAAAAGACACACTTGTTGGGCTTTTTTTGGGAGTCTTGAAGAGCTTGAAGAACCTTGGGATCTCTTGGGAATCAAGTGGGGAAGCTTGAAGAGATTTGGGCATTCTCCATTTGTGGTTGTATCTTCTTCCCTCTTCTTCATATCTCTTCAATGAACTCCTTCATAGTTTTAGGGTTTGTTTTACTTGCATTTATGTGTAACTAAAACCCTAATCTAGGGTTGCTATGAACCTATCTATGGATTGAACCATATACTCTATTCTCTCTTTAAGTAATTAATGAAGTATATGTGTAACTTTTATCTTGCTCTCTATTTGTTCTAAGTGCTTGATCACCACTTAATTAGTTAAATGGAATATGACTTGGGAAAGTGTATTTTGTTTTAGAACTTGGATAAAAGCACGTTAGACTTGAAGTTTATGGTTTTAAATGGATGATTTGTTGATAACATAGAGATATAGTTATTGACCTAACATAGTCATAATTAGGGTGGTTGAGGAAAAGAGCTAGCATTTATTGTGACAAGAGAATGTGCAATAAATGCTAGCATAAATTTGATCTTGACTTGGGAAAGCTTTTTCAAATGACTTTGAACCCTAGACTTGCACATAATTTCATTTAATCACTTAAAAAGGAGAGGGAAACCTTGGTTCATGAAGTAAATAGGGGATTAGCAACCCTAGGCCTTAATTATCATTGTTAACTCGTGTTTGGAACTCCAACTCTCTTTGCATTCAAATTTAAAACTCTCTTCTTACTTGAACAACAAACTCTCAATATGTTTTTACTTAAGACAATTAATGATATAATTAGCGCTAATCATGTTGTTTGAACTACAATCTCTGTGGAACGACAACCCTCTACTATACTACTTTTGACGACCCGTACGCTTACGGAAGCGCACCAAATCTGCGTTAAGTCAATGGCGTACTCATTTCTTGGTGCATGCAACACATTGAGTTTGGTGACTTGGAAGTAGTACTTGAAGGGGTAATTAATCTTGAGCAAGAGGTTGAGGTTGAAACTGCAACTATGGCGGATGATGAATATGATCATGCCACGGTTAATGACTTTGCTAGTCGGAACTTGAGAGGAACTCAATCTTGCATTCGGATTCCGGATGTGCAAGCAAGGAACTTTGAGATCAAGCCGGTGATGATCACAATGCTTCAAATGCAAGGGATGTTTAATGGTCTTTAAAATGAGGATGCTAACAAACATTTGATATATTTCTTGGAAGTGTGTGATTCATTCAAGCAAAATGGGGTTCCAGCTGATGTTCTTCGACTGCGTTTGTTCCCTTTCTCTCTGCAAGGAAAAGCTAAGGAGTGGTTCAACAACTTACCGGGAGGGTCTATTTCCTCTTGAAATGAACTTGAAGCTAAGTTCCGGGCTCGATTTTTCTCTGATGACAAATCTGTTGAGGCTAGGGACGAGTTCTTGAGTTTCAGGCAACATGATGATGAGACTCTCTATGCTGCTTGGGAAAGGTATAAGATGTTGATGAAGTAATGCCCTAATCATGGAGTGGACAAGTGGGTAATTGTTCAGATTTTCTGCACCCGCCTTAATCCTCAGTCTAAGGCAATGGTGGACTCTATGACTAATGGTGGGTATCGCAATGTACCAGTGAATGAAGTGTTCCGGTTGCTAGATCAGTTATCGGCTAATAATTCTCAAGGGACAGATCGGAGGATTCCTCAATCTTCCATTGCTCCTAAGGAGGATACCGCTACCGCCCAGTTTGCATCTATCCTCTCCGCACTCAACAAGCGGTTTGATGTTTTAGAAACTCATATCAGAAAGGGTAGTGCTCAAGAGGTGCGAGCAATTCAGTCTACTCCGGTTGTCTGTGAACAGTGTTATGATGTACATATGACGGATCATTGTCCTCTCTATGCCACTCTAGAATCTGTGAATTATATGGGAAGGGGACAAAATCCTTAGAACAATCCTTATTCTCAGACTTACAATCCGGGGTGGAGAAATCATCCCAACTTCGCTTGGAACCAAGGGCAAAATATGAATGCATCATCGTCCTCTGGTGCTAAGGCCTCTTATCCACCTAGTTTTCAAGATCAACCTAGACAAGTACCTCATAAGGAGGAAGAATCTAAGGTGGAGAAAATGCTTGCTCAGATCATAGCCGGACTAGAAGCACAAAGGGTGTATAATGCTCAAAATGATACCAAGACGGCTAGTCATGAGACTTCCATCAGGAATATTGAAATACAGATAGGCCACTTGCCGCTCAAATGAATGCCTCCCAAAGAGGAACCCTACCGAGTGACACCATTCCTAATCCTAGAAGGGAAGGGAAGGAGGAGTGCAAAGCAATATTCTTTAGAAGTGAGGGGCAAGTGCCTAATATGCCTCAATCTTATGAAAAGAGTAATGAAGTTTCTGAAGTTGTTGCTATTGATGGAGATGACAAATTTGAGGAAGATCTTGTAGTTGCGGATGATGAAAGTAAGAAGAGAAGACAAGTTGAAAGAGCTATTGTTGATGGGGCAAAAGAAAAGAAGGGGGAATGTGAAAAGAGACAAGACAAAAAGCCCAAGACAAATGGTCCTCCTCCGTATGTACCTCCGGTCCCATTTCCTCAAAGGCTAAAGAAGAAAGAAGGGGATGCACAATTCAAGAAATTTTTGGAGATGTTCAAACAACTGCACATTAATGTCCCTTTTGCAGAGGCGCTTGAGAAGATGCCAAAATATGCCAAGTTTTTGAAAGAAGTGTTGTTAAAGAAGAGGAGATTCAATGAATTTGAAACTGTAGTTATGAATGAAGATTGTAGTGCTATCCTCCAAAGAAAGCTTCCACCCAAGTTGAAAGATCCGGGGAGTTTCTACATTCCATGCAATATTGGAAAGAACTTCCAAGGAAAAGCCCTTTGTGATTTAGGGGCAAGTGTGAATTTGATGCCCTCTGCTGTTTTTAATCGACTAGGTTTGGGTGAAGCAAGACCTACTACAGTATCACTACTCCTCGCTGACAGGAGTATATCTCGTCCCAAAGGGATCATTGAAAATGTTTTGGTGAAAGTAGACAAATTCATCTTTCCAGTTGATTTTATTGTCATTGACTGTGAGGTGGATCCAAACATTCCTATCATATTTGGGAGACCCTTCCTTGCTACAGCTAGAACTCTTGTTGATGTGGAAAAAGGTGATATCACTTTGAGAGTTGATGATGAACAAGTAAGCTTCAATATGAACAAGGATGTGAAATATTTTGATGATTCCCCTCAATGCTCTTTTGTGGATGTAGTTGGTTCTGGTTGTCAAGTTAAATTTGATGCCTCATTGAGCAAAAGTCATGTGAAAGCCTTATTAGTGGAAGAGGACAAACTTGAAGATGGGCTCAATGTCAGTTCAATGAATGTATGTGATATGGATGCCTATGGGCATGGAAAAATTGAGTCTTTTGAACATCTAGATGTATTTCCTCCAAATGATTTTGAACATGGTCAAAAAGTGTTGTTGTATAATTGCAAGATCAAATTATTTTCAAGAAAGGTGAAATTTCGTTGGTTTGGACCATTCACAGTTGTGCAAGCCTCTGATTTCGGTGCTGTGGAGTTAGAGAACAAGAATGGTGAAAGATTCAAAGTGCATGGACACCGGATCAAGCATTATTGGGGTGGTGAGATTGATCGTCAAACTACATCGATTCCACTCTCTCAGTCCACATGATACTGCAAACAGTCGAGCTAAGGACTATAAACTAAGCGCTTCTTGGGAGGCAACCCAAGTTCTCAACTCTTTTCTTTTATTATGTTGTTTTATCTTACTTTAGTTAGTTTGGACGTGTTTGTGTTTTTTGTGTGTCTCTTGTGTGTAGAAAGAAAGGTACCCGTTAAGGCATGGATGACTAATTGATGAGGAGGTTGGAGCTTGCGTTTTGGAAAGATGGAAGAGTCTACGAGGGGGAGTACACTTTATCCATCACCTTTTACTCATTTTCAACATGTTAATGATAATGTGTTGTTCTTGAAACATTAATGTTATTGTGTTTGAATTTGAGTAATGAAATTGAGTTTGATATGTTTGGTGTTTGTTTGTTATTGGCTATTATTTGTAACACCTTGATAAATTTGTTTGAGTATTGGGTTGTTGAATTATGCTCAAATGGGGGATTTTGATGATTTTGGAGAGGATTTGATGTTAAATTGGACAAAAATTGAATCTGATATGTGTTGAGTTGATCTGATGTTTTGGGCCCCAGGAGCGCCCCTGGGCACGACCAGGGCCCAAAACAATTTCTGTGCAGTGTTTGGCGCCTCAGTGGCGCCCAGGGGGCGCACCTGAGGCGCAGCTCTCTCGTCGCTCTCTGCTCTTGAGCCCAGGTGGCACCCATGGGCGCCCCCTAGGCGCCAAATACTTATAATTAAAAAAAAAATCCATAAAACTCCAAAACATTAAACCCTCCTTCTACTTCCATGTGCAGCCCCCCCCCTCACACTCATAATCGGCACCCCCTCCTCCTCCCATATCTCTCAAACTCACATCTTTCACCAAATCTCTCATTTTTCCACCATTATTAATCTCACTTCCACCTCCTCTCATATCTCACCCACACCTCCATCCTCATTCCTCTTCAACATCACACCCACCACCATTTTGCATCTTCTTCTTCCTCCTCACTCACCCATCCTCTTTCATACCTCACTATTCCTCTCTCACTCGCCAGAGCCGTCGTTCGCCGGAACCTCCGCTTGCTGCCGGAGCCGCCGTCGGTGCCGTAGTGCCTTCCCCCTCAAATCTTTCATTTTCCCTCTTCCTTCCATTTCTCACTCTCTTAGGTACCTTCTTGTTCCTTTGTCATTGTTGTTAGTATTTTATTGTTAGAGTTTACTCTTTTTGTTTTAGTTTAGTTTAGTAATAAAGTTTTTAGGTTAGAATTAGTTAATCATTTTGACAAACAAGGGAACTAGAATTTTTGCTTACCTTTCTTGGCTGTGATTTTGGGTTCATTGTGAGGATTTATCTAGTGAGTGAGATGTTGACAATAAATTAAGAATGTTGGAGGGAAGTTGGAGAAAAAGTGAAACTTGATGATTATCTTTTGAGTTTTGATGTCTATCTTGAGGGAGAAAGAGATGTTATTTGAGGGAGAAATGAATGTGAAATTCTTAATGTTTTGAATGACTTGAGAGGTGAAATGGCATGACTTGTTGAGGAATGTTGGAGAATTGAGCTTTTAGCTAGTGATGTGAGGGTTAGAGCTGACTGGACTTGTTACTAAATTAAAATATTTTGAGATGTTGGGAATTGTTAAGCTTTGTGGGATGCCCTAAAGGTGAATGTGGGTTGAAGCTGACTTGACTTGACTTGTTACTAGGTGAATGTAGGTTTTGGGTGCTTTCAAGTTAATGATGCCTTGTAACTTTGTAAAACAATGAACTTGATGCTTGCTACTTTTCCATATGTGACTTATGTACACTTGAGCTACATTTTTGAACTTTTTGAAACAAGTAGCTTGATCCTCTTTTGACAAATAATGCTGCTCAAATTCTTTGTTATTGAAAGTTGTTTTGGCATTACTGTGCATAACTGTTCTAGTGGAAGAAGAGAACTAGTGTTACATGTGATTGATGTGGTGAGATGTGAGAACTCAACATGAATCAAGTTTGGGGGACACTTTCTCTGCCTTCTAGGAATTTGTCTTAGGCAAGTTTCTATATAGGATTTGTCTTCTCAAATTTCTTTTAGGTAGTCACTTCTAGGACTTTCAGGACCTTATGTAGATGCTCTTAGGATAATGTGTTGTTGGTGGTTGTTTGCTGAATGTTTGTTGGGCTTTGCTTGTTTCTTTTGAGCCACTAATACCTCCTTTCATTGACATTACCTGTTGTATGGAATGCTTATATTGATATATGCAGGTTGTGCACAATCTTTTTGCCACTACCCTTTCATATTTTCTTTGTGTACATCATGTTGCCTCTTCCTGTTTTTGCATCACAGTGAGGACACTGTCTGGTTTAAGTTTGGGGGAGAGCTAATCACTTTTGAAACTTTTTGGCACTATGAATAAATTCTTTTTGTAAATAATAAGTGCTTAAGAAATAGTTTTTGTTGTGGATGATGAAATTGTCAGATTTACATACCATACTTAAGTTGTTGCTTTAGTTTTTGATAAGTAGACTATAAGTTCTCTTGAAATTTGCTAGAAAGTTCAATGATTACAAATAGTTGAATAACTGTAGGGTATATGGAAAAATAGATATGTATGCATTGCATAACATGAGTTGTTACATTAAGGCAAATCTTTTTCTGATTCTAATGAGTAATTTGCGCACATTGGAGGTTAGGGTGTATTTGGAAGGGTTTGATGAAGGAAGATTTGCAATAAACCAAATCTATACATCTGTTTTCATTTGAAAATTTTCAAAATTCCTTTTGGAAAACTTCAACATTTTTCAAAAATTACACATAACTTTGAAAAATGATTGAGGCAGTTCTTAAATGCGATTGAGCCTTTCAAGCCATCCCTGGTAATTTCTATCCCATTTGCACCCTTTTTGAGCCTTATAAAGAAAAACCATGTGAAATTTCTTTTTGAAACCAACATTGGACTTGACCCTTATAGCCCGAAAAACCATGAACTACCTGAATTTTGAGATAACTGACATTTCATTAGTAGTGAGGATTTGTTCGGTTGCTAAAGGTGTGTAAATGTAAGTACATTGTGAGAAGGGAAATGTTGGTTGTGAAAGAAAACTTTGTACTCCTAAGTCAAGAAAATGATGAATGAATGAAAAAAAAGAGAAAAAAAATAGAAAAAGAAAAAAAAAAGTATGAAAAAAAAGTGTTGCAATAAGACTAGGAGTACAAAAAAGCAACTTGAGTCAAGTTTGGGGGAATTTTGGAGCTTTTTGAAAGAAATTTGGTGTATGAGTTAATGGAATGGAATGTTATTTATCTCAAGATATTTGAACTCCTTTTTCTCATTCTTTCAAATAGCTAGCCACTTAAAAAACCCTTAGCCCCATTACAAGCCTTGAAAAGTCCTCTTGATTTTGAAGTTATGTGCTAAAAGTTGAAAATTGAGAAGAGTGAAAAAAGGAATGAGAAATTTGAAAAATGACAGCATATTCATGGTTTGAGGTTATTGCAAAAGGACTAGAGAACTTGGAAGAATTCCCTTAGCCTCATCACACACACACCTACTCATTGAATCTTGAAAATTTTGTTTTTAATGTAGCGAAACATTTATCAATGCATACATCCTATGTTTTCCATACATCAAATAGTGATGGCAACATATGAGAACAAGTATTTCAATCAAAGTAAAGTGAGCTTATAGTCAACTCCGGAATTGTTTTTGAAAATTTGCTTGAGGACAAGCAAGGACTTAAGTTTGGGGGAGTGATAAACTCCATAATTTCACATATTTCACTTCACATTTACCTTGGATTGTACATGATTTTTGAGGATACATAGTAGTAAATATACAAAATTTGAGGTGAAATGAACAATACATGAAAAATCATACTTTTGTGAAATTTGGAGTTGAATTGTATATATTTAGGTGTAAGAACTCATCAACCCTTTTTCTATTTCATATAGGAAGAGGTGGTCAAGTCTTGAAAGGAAGAAAGGTTCAAGGAGGAAGCTCAAAAGAAGCAAGAAGAATAGGAAAGCATTTTGGGGCCAGAGGGGCGCCCAGGGGCGCCGCCGGGGCGCCCCATGTATCAGATTTCCAACTTTCTGTTCTTGAGCCCCAGGCGCGCCCCGGGGCTCCACCAGGGCCCCATCCTGAAGCCATGCGTTTTGACTAGTATAAAAGGCATTTTTAGGGTTTGAATGAAGGGAGCCTCCATACACTTGAGAGCACGAAAAAGACACACTTGTTGGGCTTTTTTTGGGAGTCTTGAAGAGCTTGAAGAACCTTGGGATCTCTTGGGAATCAAGTGGGGAAGCTTGAAGAGATTTGGGCATTCTCCATTTGTGGTTGTATCTTCTTCCCTCTTCTTCATATCTCTTCAATGAACTCCTTCATAGTTTTAGGGTTTGTTTTACTTGCATTTATGTGTAACTAAAACCCTAATCTAGGGTTGCTATGAACCTATTTATGGATTGAACCATATACTCTATTCTCTCTTTAAGTAATTAATGAAGTATATGTGTAACTTTTATCTTGCTCTCTATTTGTTCTAAGTGCTTGATCACCACTTAATTAGTTAAATGGAATATGACTTGGGAAAGTGTATTTTGTTTTAGAACTTGGATAAAAGCACGTTAGACTTGAAGTTTATGGTTTTAAATGGATGATTTGTTGATAACATAGAGATATAGTTATTGACCTAACATAGTCATAATTAGGGTGGTTGAGGAAAAGAGCTAGCATTTATTGTGACAAGAGATTGTGCAATAAATGCTAGCATAAATTTGATCTTGACTTGGGAAAGCTTTTGACGACCCGTACGCTTACGGAAGCGCACCAAATCTGCGTTAAGTCAGTGGGCAGTGCAGAAACTGAATATGGACCATAAGCTTGCTGGAAGTAAAAGACTCATGCAGTTGAATGAGTTAGATGAATTAAGGCTTCAAGCGTATGACAGTTCAAAACTCTATAAAGAAAGGACAAAGAGATGGCATGATCGCTACATTGTGAAGCGTACTTTTGAGCCAGGACAGTTGGTGCTCCTTTTCAATTCTAGGCTGAAGTTATTTCCGGGAAAACTAAAGTCAAGATGGTTTGGTCCGTTTTGTGTGATTTCTGCTTCTGATAAAGGTGTGGTGGAGGTGAAAGATGAAAGGACAAGAGAGAGCTTCAAAGTGAATGGGCAAAGATTGAAGCATTATCATGGTGGTGATGTGGACCGGCAAGCAGTGGTTCACAGGCTGGTGCAACTTCCCTGAATTCTGACAAAGTCTGGCTGAAGACTTTAAACTTAGCGCTTCTTGGGAGGCAACTCAAGGTTTTTGGATCTGATCTTTTGTTCATTTTGTAGGACTTTTGGTAGCGACATAGGATGCTTCAGCTGAATTTTGGGGGACTTGGAGATGAGAGCGCAAATCAAGAAGAGGAAGGGGAGTATTCTTCTAACTTTTACTTGATTTTACTTCACTGATATCTGTTCTGGTGATGAGTTGAGTTATTTTGTGCATGTGTGTGATGATTAGTCTTGACTGTGTTGCCTTTTGATTGAATTGCATGACTGATATGAAACTTGAAAGAACTTTATCATTCCTACACTTGCTATTGATATTTTTGTAATTCCACTACTGATGTTACTTGTTCACATTGGGGACAATGTGACATTTAAGTGTGGGGGTATGAGAGTATCATTGTTCTCTAAAGATTGTCCTCAAACTTTCATTTTGTCACATTTTCTTGAAAAAAAAATCTTTTTGCCAATTTTGGGATTGATTTGGACTTGAAACAATTGGATTTGATTAGACTTTGATCTCATCTTCTTTGAATGTAAGTGAAAAGACAAGCTCTTTGCTTTAGATAAATTACACTAGTATGTCAAAAAGCCCTGTGAGGAATTTGAGCCTTAATTTTATTCTTTCATGAGTGAGTACATCTATTGTAACTTCCCCTCTAGAACTTGTCTTGAATCTTTTTTGACGCTCAAATCTCTTGCATGCACAAAAATGATTAAGGCCTTCGTTTCATAGCCAGTTTAGCCAAATAGCCATCCTTTTACATTATTTCCATTGCTTAACCCCTTTGAGCCTGCTTCTCTTTTAAAAAAAGAAAGATTGCATATTTTAGCCTTTGAATTCTTTTGATGCAATTTTTCATTTCTTATCTATTTCTTCCATTTACGCTTTGAAAAGTGTTATACTATATTCATATGGAAAGGGTTGAAGGAATTAGAAAAGAAAAAGGGGAAAATAAGTGTTGAAGAAAGGAGAAAAGAAAAAAAATGGTGGAAAAAAAATGAAGGTAAAAAAAAAAATCACACAAAGTGTGAAAAAAAAAGAAGAAGAACAAGATGGTGAAAATCAAAAGAATTGAAGAATTGTGGAGTTCAAAAGTGTCAACCCCTATGTGCTTGTTAAGTTATGTGATTCCTTTATTCCTTACTATAATGGAAATGGTTTAGCACTTTTCAAATATACCTCCATCTCATTTTCATTTCATTATCCTACCCTTTTCATTACAACCCTTAAAAGTCCTTTTGATTTGTGTGTGCATTGAGATATAAGAGTGGATATCGAGATGATAAACAAGCCTATGGTAGCTGGATTACATAGATGGAATTGAGTGAAACACAACCCCTAAATACTATGAGAGTAGTGCGTAAACACTTAACCGGTGAGGGACATGCTTTTGTAATTTATCTCTATCAAATTGATTGTCTGATTACTTGCATTTGGGGATGGTGAGAGAGATTTTTAAGAGGATTCATTTGTTGAGAGTTTGAATTGATTCCAACTTTGTGATTAGAAAATCTTGATTTCATTTTTGTGCTAACGTGTTGATAATTTGAAATCTTGAGGACAAGATTTAATGCAAGTGTGGGGTGTGATGACTCCTTAGTTTTACTATATTTTCACATATATTTTAATCATATTTAGGAGTCATCAATTCAAAATAAAGATATTTTTGTTTGGAAATTAAAAAAAGATTCTTGATGTGAAGTTTAGGAATTTATGAAGTGAAATAGGAAAGTAAAGTAAATAATATATTTGGGACAAGTATTTTTTTTAGTTGTCTTTTATGTGTGCAGATTCCAAATAAAGAAAGAAGGCAAAGGAAGACAAATTAAGGAAAGAAATAAGAATGCACAATTTGGGCTTTAGCAAATGGGAAACAAAAAAATGACACAAACACATGGGGCCCAAGAGCAAATTGGAGAAAAGAAAGAAAGACCTAGATATATAAGGAAGACACACAAAAGAAGGGAGAGTAAGCTGAATTTAGGAAAGTGAATAGAAGAAAAGGAAAGTAAAGGAAGGAGCTGATTGGATTCTAAATGAAGGAGACAAAATGAAAAATTAGGAAACAAGGAGAGAAAAAGGGGAAGGAAGGGAAGTGGCAGATTGGAATCTTTATTAATGACTCAAGGTGAATTTAGGAAGGTGACAGCGCAGCAAATTAAAATAGGAAAGGAAGAGAGGAGAAAGGCAGCTGCTTGAAAAAGTTATATATACACACACTTACACATTCACGAAGGGGAGATATACACGAGCTGAACAAGGATATACACGAGCTGAACAAGGAATACACGAGCTGAACAAGGACGAGCTAGAGAATTCTGGGCACGCAAGCTGAGGCGCACACTGAGAGGAACAAAGTTTCATTCATTAATTTCTTCTGGAGCTGATTCAAATTAGATTTGGGAGTAATTTGTGCTACTTGGTATTACTTCATTAGAATTTCTTTTGGCACTATGATTTCAGATCTAGTTTCAATGTATTTTGGGATTAACTTGGAACTCATGTCTGACTAATTTTCTCTTACAACTTAGGGCACTATGAACTTATTTGTGACTTAGATATTTATTTCCCACTGTTTAGTTATGGTTAATTTTAATTAGTTTATTTAATCTTGTTATTATTGATTAACTTGTTTAGTGATTGGCCACCATTAGACATGTTTAGGGAATTTAGAATTAGAATCGAAAGAGGGAATTTTAAATAGACCATGAGATTAAATAGTGTAGGATTGGATTTTTAATCTGATTTGCGACTAGGATAGACATATCCCTAGAAGCCCTGCATAGTCACATTAGAGCGGTACCGGTATAAATTAGCCTAGTAAATTAGTGCAAGACATTGTGTAATTAAGCTAGGCAAGGATATAGATGGAAACCGAAAGGCATTTATAGACACTAGTACTCTAGATTAGCTAGTCAAATTAACTCATAATTAAATTAGTGGGAATAAAATCTAAGAAGCAGATAAGGGATTAGTGACCCTAGGTTGTTCCTTTTACTCGTGAATTTCACCCTTATTATCGTAGTTTCTTTTAGATCTAAATTAATCTTTTTCAGCAAGCTTTCCGGTGCTTCCGTGAGAAACGCCGAAAACAACATACGTTCCGGCGTTTGACAGAAAAAGCCCATGAAAACCGCCGCAAAGTTTGGCGCGCTCTTCCCAACTTTTTTATGGCGCTTACACACCGGCGTTTCTGGAGTTAGGAACGCCGGTATGTATATTTTAATTTAAAAAAAGAGGTGGCAGTTTTCTTTTGGCAAATAAATGCATATCGGAGTTTCTGGGAAGCGCCGATATGCATTTTTGATTTTTTTTAAAAAATAATAAATGCATATCGGCGTTTACGGGAAGCGCCGATATGCATTTTTATATTTTTTAAAAAAATAATAAATGCACATCGGCGTTTCTGGGAAATGCTGATGTGCATATTCATTAAATGGCATTAATGAATATGCACATCGAGGTTTCCCAGAAACGCCGATATGCGATTAAAATAATATTAAATATGTTTCTGTGTTTCACAAAAACGCCGCTAGGCCCCCAGAAACGCCGGAAAGTCAACGTCTATATATACCTCCGACGGAATTCATTTGGTCGTTTTTAAATAGCAATAGAGGGTCCCACCGAATTTCTCTCTGCCAGTTCCAGTTTATATATTGTCTTTCTCCTATACATATTTCTCGGCGTGCCGGTGAAGATCCCATAGACGAGGTAGAGCAGCAGCGACTGCGCGACGAGGAAGAAGCCAGGCGTATAGAAGCTCGCTGGTTAGAGATAGAGCAGCAACCTAATCCCCCGTCAGTGTTGCAGTACTTCAGCCCCCCTCTTTCTCACGTACCGTGGAGTCCTTTCGGCTTGTGTGGGGACCCAGGAGTCTCGCAGGACGACCTCTGGGACGACTTGGGGAGGGGCGTCCATATCAGCTACGACGAAATGCACTGGTTTATGAATGAGGAGGATAGAGAGAAGAGGGAGGATAGGGAGGAGAGGGAGGAGAGCTCGAGCTCCAGCAACAACGACAATGCTGGAGGCGGCGGCGGCGAGGAGGACGATATCCCTGTGCCGCAGGTTCTTATTTCCCTGAAGAGAGGGAGGAGGTCCACTTCTGGGAGTGGATTTGTTGTGAACGTCAGAGGTAATTAATTTGGTATATTGATTTAATGCATGTAGTAATATATTTAGATCAATTATTTGAAATGTGTTTTCTCCTTACAGATATCAATGGTGTTGTCACCACCAAGAGGCTGGACCAGAAGCAGGTGCATTCGCTTCCGGCGAATGAGAGGGTTAAACTGCCATATTTCGAGGAGACTGGGCAGCCAACCAAGGATGTCGGTGTCCTATATCACCGCTACTGCCGCCTACTCGGCAGGGACTTCCGGCGCTTCCCAATCGACCCGGTCGACTGGAGGAAAGTTCCGAGGACGCGGAAAGATGAGGCCTGGGACATTATGAAGGTAATTTGAATTTCAAAATTTTATAATTACGTGAAATAATATATTTATTTAGTGTTACTGTTATTAATTTTCAAAATTTCCTATTGCAGAGGAAGTGGTGGATCTCCGACAGCGGGAAGCTAAAGAAATTTACGATATCGTTGATCGGGGATTCTTGGAAGGACGAGAGACTCAGGTTGTACAAAGAGAGGGCCGAGGAGGGGGCCAGGTCTAGGGAGGAGGTGGAGGCAATGGTGCCCGACAGTTTCCCATAAGTATTGAACCTCCCCTAAACGCGCTTGAGCATCGTCTCTACTAGCATAACTCCTTGTTCCAAATGAGCCAAACACACCCGAGTTTTGCGTTAGACGAGAGCCATCGCACGCAATAGTGCAGAAGTGAAAGCCGTTGACATTGTAGGCATAGTATCTCTGCGCATATTCAAAAGGCCCATGAGCTAGATTCACCAGTGATGGTGGCGGATTTGGTTTGTTGTGTATTCTTCTCGTGCACCAATCAGCGAAGCCCCGGTGGACCATGGTATCAATCACAGCTGCAGTGATCTCCGAGCGTCCTCGATTCTCCCACTTGACATATTTTCGGTAATCCCTAAAAACACAAAGTATAATTAAATATATATTTTAAAGAAAAATAATATAATATAATACAATAAATATAAACCTACTTGCGATAGGAGTCCACGGCATGCAGCGTGTAAGGACATGTCTGTGTGCTTGCAACATCTCGGCAGGACTCAGCTGGTGGAAGTGCGCTGCTCCTACTGGCTTTCCAATGGGGGAAACGTGTCAGAGATGGGATTGACATTACTCGAGTTATCGTCAACTCGGGGTATACGCTCATTACGAATGTTCTGACCATAATATCTTTCAACAAATGCAACTACCTTGTCCCCCGGGTAACACTCAACAATGTAACCATCTGACGCGACTTTGTTCCTAACGAACGACTTCATTTTCCCCAAGTACCTTTCTATGGGATACATCCAACGGTAGTGCACCAGCCCACCCATCTTTGCTTCTTCAACAAGATGGACAATGAGATGGACCTGTGAGGTGAAAAATGATGGAGGAAATATCATCTCCATGCACCATAGCATCAGAACAGCTCTGGTCTGTAGGTCGTCGAGCTCTTGCCTATCCAAAACCTTTGCGCACAACTGCCTAAGTATAAAATTGAGTTCGGCCAAGACCATAGAAACATGATAGTCATTACTTTTCAACCCGGAAATCTTTGGCTCTCTCGAAGATAGGTCGACGCACCGCGAGATATTACTTGAATATCCGTCAGGAACCCTGATACCCTTTAGCGTGGTCAGAAACACTTCCTTGTTCTTTTTTGTCAAAGCAAACCGAGCCGGGGCAAACTTATCGTTCACCTCAGGCCAGGCGTCTTGACGTATTCCCATGGCTTTTAGATCTTTCCTCGCTTCAAGATGATCCTTTGACTTTCCTGGCTCATTCAGAATGATGTATAAGACATTCTCCCCGACGTTCTTTTCAATGTGTATGACGTCCAAACAGTGACGCATTAAGTTGTGCTTCCAGTACGGCAGACAAAAAAATATACTTCTCTTTTTCCATTGAGGTGTTGGGCCAGTTCTACGGGCCACTGGCGGCGGCCTCCGCCGAGCCTGCCTGCCACCGCGGCTTGTGCTAGGGGCCTCTTCATCCGGCAGCGGCGGGTCCTTGCCAAATTCACATTGCACATCACAAATCTGGTTAAAGATCTCAAACCCAGACACCCGTAAAGGGGATCTCTGTGTTCTCGTGTACCGTCGAATTTGCTCTTCTGCCGCCTGAAATGATGATCGGGTGGAAGGAACCGTCGATAACCCATGAAACATGACTTCCTGGTGTGCGGCAGTCTACGGGGCTCTTGGTCGACGTTGCAGAACGGACATGCCATCGCTGTATAAGTATTCCAGCCGAATAACATGCCGAGTCCAGGGAAATCGCTCACAGTCCACATCACAGCGGCGCGCAGTCTGAACAACATCTTAGATTCGACGTCAAACGTCTTGACCTCATCGCTCCATAACTCGTTGAGCTCCTGTAACAGTGGCTGAAGGTACACATCGATATCGTTTCCAGGAGATGTCGGCCCTGGAACAATTGTCGATAGAATGAACGAGGTCGACTTCATGCACAACCATAGGGGGAGGTTATATGGTATCAACACGACTGGCCAAACGCTGCAATGTTGGTTGAAGGAGTCGAATGGGTTAAAACCATCAGAAGTGAGCCCTAGCCTAACATTTCTTGGGTGTGAAGCAAAATCGGTGAATTCACCATCAAAATCTTTCCACGCATCACCGTCTCGAGGATGCCTCATCTTGCCATCTGGGTTAGCTTCTGTCGCGTGCCACCGCATTTGCTCAGCCATCTTCGGGGACATGAATAGTCTCTGAAGCCTTGGACGGAGCGGAAAATATCTCATGCTCTTAACTGCCCGTCGTCTCTTCTTCTTATTATTATGCCCCTCACCTTCCACCTTGTATTGGTCAGTGCCACATCGTCTGCATTTATCTAACGCAGCGTCAGGGCCCCAAAAGAACATACAATCATACAGGCACGTATCGATTTTAATATACCCTAACCCCATATTTGTGATTGTTTTCTTCACTTCGTAGAATGATGACGGTAGCTCGGCTACAATATTGTAGAAGGCGTCTGACAGCAACTCAATCACGTCTGACATAGTCGCATCGGAGGCGCCACGTTTACACTTTATACTATATAATTTGGTCAGAAATGACAGTTTAGAGTATCTTTCATTCCCTGCCCAAACACATGCATATATATATTGTCATACCACGTACATAATATATGTATTTCATCGCATATATATTATAATTAATCAGTCGCTTAAAATAGTTTGAATGGTTAATTCATTAATACCTGGGTACAGCGGTTTGTCACCTTCCGTCATGAGCTCAAAGAAATCTCTAACCACCTCAGTGTGTAAGTAGTCTGTGACTGGTCCATCGACCACTACATCCCGCTATCTCCTGCTTCATGCTACCCAAATGCTTCCATCACAATGTTATTACCCGGATTATTTGCATGGCCGCTGCCGTCAGCGTCATTGCACTGCTTTCGACTTGCATTCCAATGTGAGAACTCGAACCGACTTCTAGATCACCGGCGTTGTCGTGTAATTCACCATCCATGTATTGATATAGGTGTTTCACAACAAAACGACAGAAATATGAAAGAAGAAATGAGAGGTTTGAGAAAGATTATGGCGTCTCACATATTCTACATACACATATTTATAGCTAATGCCCCTAACCTTTACGCGTTTACCAAAGGCAACACTGTCCAGAAAGTTTTTCGTAAGATGTTTAGACTTGCCGGCATTTTGGGAATCGCTGGTGTTCTGCCAATGCATTATTTTCGTAAATAATGCATACCAGCGTTTCTGCCAAACGCCGGTGTGCATTAAATAATATTTAATATGCATATCGGCGTTTGGCAGAAACGCCGATATGCATAAAATAATAAAATAACATACCGGCATTTGGTGGTAACGCCGGTATGCATTATTTAATTATACTTACCGGCATTGCACCGATAAACGTCGGTGTGCTCCAAATCTCCTATAAATAGTGGTGTTCCCCCTCATTTTGTCTTGCCCATTCGTTTTGTTTTCTTCCTAATTCTTCCTTCTTCCTCGTTTTTGCTTAGGTCTCTGGTTATTGTTTTGGTCTCTGTTTATATTTATTTCTGCTTCATTTCAGTTTATTTATATATTCATTGTTATTCTTCCCACTACTTTCTATTTACTTTATTCGTCATTCATTTAGATGCTCTTAATTATCATACTTGTTATTTTCTTGGGTTAAGGTGCATTTCTAGTACTCCACAATATGGCAAAGTGCACTTACAGTAATACACAATTTCGGGGTGCATTTGTGGTAAGCAAGAATAAATATCGTTGCCCCTATAATAACTCCGTTAAATAAGTCATCTTTGACCGTTAAGAGTAACATTTGACTGTTAAAAGGTGACATGGGGAGGGGGAGTTAATGACGTGGCAATGACTGGACGGACATGTGGCAATGCATGCTGACTGGATTAAGTTGTCAGGCCAAATTAAATTGAAAAAAAAGGGAAAATTAATTAGAGGTCCCCACAAGGGAGTTAATACTGGAAAAGTCCCAAAAGTTAAAAATATTAATGTAGGGTCCCTCCTCCCCCCACCCCCACCCTTCTCCCCCACCCTCCTCCCTCACCTGCCCCCCCTCCAGCGCCACCCTCCCCCTCCCCCGCCACCCTCCCCCTCCAGCGCCCTCACCCCCGCCACCCTCCCCCTCCAGCGCCCCCACCCCCGCCACCCTCCCCTCCACCCTCCCCCTCCCCCGCCACCCTCCCCCTCCAGCGCCCCCCACCCCCGCCACCCTCCCCCTCCACGCCCCCCACCCCCACTCCTCCTCGCGAGTTCATCGGATCTCTCTCTCTCTCTCTCATCAGATCGAGAGGAGGAGTGGGGGTGGGGGGCGTGGAGGGGGAGGGTGGGGGTGGGGGGCGCTGGAGGGGGAGGGTGGCGGGGGAGGGGGAGGGTGGAGGGGAGGGTGGCGGGGGTGGGGGCGCTGGAGGGGGAGGGTGGCGGGGGAGGGGGAGGGTGGAGGGGGAGGGTGGCGGGGGAGGGGGAGGGTGGCGCTGGAGGGGGGGGCAGGTGAGGGAGAAGGGTGGGGGAGAAGGGTGGGGGTGGGGGGAGGAGGGACCCTACATTAATATTTTCAACTTTTGGGACTTTTCCAGTATTAACTCCCTTGTGGGGGATCTCTAATTAATTTTCCCTTTTTTTTCAATTTAATTTGGCCTGACAACTTAATCCAGTCAGCATGCATTGCCACATGTCCGTCCAGTCATTGCCACGTCATTAACTCCCCCTCCCCATGTCACCTTTTAACAGTCAAATGTTACTCTTAGGGCCTGCTTGGATGAGAGGAAAATGAGAGAGGAAAGAAAGTGGGAGGAAAGAAAACAAGGAGGAAGGAAAACTGGGAAGAAAATATAATCCCCTATGTTGCTTGGATGGAGGGGGGAAAACATGAAGGAAAGAAAACGGGCAAAAGTAAGAGTAGCAAAAATACCCTTGAGCACTTTTATAAAAATACATAATAGTTAGAATAGTTTATAACACAACATTCTATCAAATAAGAATCTAATATGAGAGTCTCTTAATTGTTCAAGAATAGTTTAAGAAGCATTAGATCAGCAAAATGCACAAAACTAAATTCAGCATGAATGTACATATATATATACATAACAGTGGCTTGATTGTTTCTTTAATCACAAATCCCAAATCCCTCTTGATTGTTCAGCTCGTGGGTTTTATGGCATGAGTGTAAATGTGGTGAAGGCAGAGTGGTTAGGGTCATAATGAAAGAACATAATTGAAACTCCCAAAGCATATCAATGGAGAAAGAAACAAATTTAAAAAAAAAAATGGAGAAAGAAATAGAAAAGAAAAGGATGAGTTTGTTGAGAAGAAGAAAGTGGACATCAGAATCTGAAGAAGGAAGGCGTTAGGGGGGAGAGAGAGAGGTTACCAGCAAAAATGGGGAAGGGAGACTTTGGAACTGAGAACAAATAGAGTGAAAAAAAAATCTGCGAAGAACGAGCGAAGAGGGCGATAACAGTGAAGGGCATAAAGTGGGAAAAAATATTTGTCCCAAAATCCCCCCATTTTGGGAGGAAAAAGTTGGGGGGAAAATGGGGCATAGGGCCCACACCATTTTCCTTCCCCATTTTCTTTCCCCTCCCATTTTCTCTCCTACCAAGCAGGGGAAAATGTTTTCCTTGCCCCCTTTTCCCTCCCCATTTTCTTTCCTCTCCCATTTTCCTCTCATCCAAGCACACCCTTAACGGTCAAAAATGACTTATTTAACGGAGTTATTATAGGGGCAACGATATTTATTCTTGCTTACCACAAATGCACCCCGAAATTGTGTATTACTGTAAGTGCACTTTGCCATATTGTGGAGTACTAGAAATGCACCTTAACCCTATTTTCTTTTAATGTATCATAATATTAAATTTCTTTTAATGCTCTTAATTTTTTTATCTATTTATTAATATTTTTTATTTATATATCCATAATATTAAATTTTCGTCCCAATTTAATTTTAAATTGGGACGTTTTTTTAATAAATGTTATTCACTTTCCGGCGTTTCTGGAAATGCCGCTAAGCATATTAAAATATAATAAAACAAACCGGCGTTTGGAAAAAACACCATTATGTTTTATTATATTTTAATATGCTTAGCGGCGCTTTCAAAAACGCCATTAAGGTGGGAGTTAATTGGACTATTTTAATTTAGGCATACCGGTGTTTCCTAGGAACGCCGAAATGTTTTAAATTTAAATAATCGCATATTAGCGTTTGGCAGAAGCACCGGTATGCTTGAATATTTTAATATTTTCGCACACCGGCGTTGCCCAAAAACGCCGGTATGCTTGAATATTATATGCATTTCTGGAACTCCCTTTGCGGGGTTTGAGGGTTCTCTACGGCGTGTCTAAAAACGCCGAAAAAAAGCTTTTCCACATTTTTTCTTCAGCGATTGGTGAAAACACCGTAGAGCTGTTTCGCCGGTAAAAAACGCCAAAACGTGGGGAAAAAACGCCGGTGAGTGCCGAGTGTTTTGTAGTGAGCCGAGCCCAATGTGGGTTGTTGACAAATAATATTTGTATAATTTTATTGAGCTAAAATGAAGATTTTAAGCATATTTAAGATGTAATATTGACTCTTAATGACTTCACAATTTTAATTAGATTTTATATATATTTTGGTGCATTGAGAGAGTCACTCATATTAACTGAAGGGAATTGAAGAAAAAGATCAAGAGCCACCACATATATGGGCATTTATTTGAGACATCAAATGGAAGAGAAAGAAGAGTTTTGAGTTGAATTAATGCCCACATGTTGTTCGGGCTTGGCAAAGAAAGGAAAAGAGAAAGAAAAGCCCAAGAATTCAAGAAAAGAAAGAAGCTGGACTTGGGGGCCTGCAAGAACAAAAGAAAGGAAAATGAATGAGGTGTGTGCTGCAGGAGGGACTGACGTGGAGAAAAGACAAGAGAAGGGAAGTGAGAAACAGCTGCGCGAAGAAAAGGAAAATAAAGTGAGGAACAGTGGAGGGTGCCGAGCTCCATTTTCTATTCCTCTCTTTTCATCTCATTTCATTTATTTTGCTCTCTTTTTCTCCTATTTCCACCATGATTTGTCGCAACTCTCTTCTAGTTGGTGCTTCTTACATGAGAGGTAACTAAACCCTTTTTGCTCTTGGAAATGATTTGTTATGGCTTGATCTCTTATGCTCAATAGGGGAGTCTTGTTATTTTGCTTTTCTCTTGTATATATGATTTTCCTAGGTTTAGGATTTTCATTTATACTTAGATTGGACTATTATGCATATTTGAGTTTGATTGTGGTTTTGACTTGTAATAAGGGATTTGGACTCAACAATATGTATGGTGATACATATGTTTTTTATAATTCAATAGATATCTCTATTTACTCATGGTATTGGTAGATAGTTTGTTGAATTGAATTGTAATTAAACCTAATGCATTGCAATTACTAATCACACTCTATGGTACATAATAATGCCTAGTTGAATGGGTTCATGAGATTAGGTATTAGACTTACCGGTTGGTGAGGTTTGGTATTTTAGGAAACTTAGAGAAAACTCAAGGTGCTAAAGGGCTTAACAATGCCTAATTGGATGAGGTTTCAATAATTAGGTATTAAACTCATGGGTCCATGAGGTTTGGTAAATTAGTACATTAGCATCCTAATTGACTCCTTAAATATATTAATTGAGCTAGGATAGTTATTCATAATCATTTCTCAAGAGCAATTCCATTTTATTTTACCAATCCTTACTTTTTCCTAAATCTTATTTTCCTCCTTTTGTATATCACATCTTTTACTAATTTTTATTATTAATCCATAACAATTTCCCTTATTTCAAACAAGTTTAACATTTAGTTACTAGGTAATTATTTGCATTTTATAGGCTCCTTTTGAATCGATATCCAGGGTAACTTTCGCTTACCTTGAGGTCTTAAAATTTCTTGAAGGACTAGACTCAAAGCACACTACACCGACCGCTAAATCGGTGTCCTTCAGTTGTAAAATAAAATTATCATGATTTTTCATCAAAAGGCTCAAAGAGAATGAAAATGGGATAAAAAGTTGTCAATGATGGCATGAAAGGCCCATTTTTCAAATATTTTGAATTTTTCCAAAAAGTAATTTCAAATCATCAAATGAGAGAAAACACATACATCAGTTTATTACAACTTTCCTTCACAAAATCCGTCATCCAACTACTCTAATTTCATTTGTGCTTAAGTTGTTCAATAGAATTAAGGAAATATTTGCCTATACAATTCACTCAAGTAAAGCATATAAGTTCACATTCTATATATCCTTTAGTCAAATAACTTATTCCAATAATTGGATTTTCACACATCTTTTCAAGACAGTTCATGGTCAAATTAACTTGCGTGTTTGGGGTCAAACATTTTAATTAATATTTTTACTCTCCTATCTTTCATTTTTCATTTCTTAAAATATTTTAACCTCAATTCTTCAACTTTTAAAAAATTGGTTCTTAATGTATCAAACAATTTAGTACTTGAAACTTTTCCCTCCTATTCTTTCCTCTTCAAATCCTTCATACAGACCTATCTATGTGATTTAACTGGTTCCTAATTACTTTGAGGGTTAAATGCAAATTTATTATAAACCAAAGATTGCAACACAGTGGCACAACCTCGGATCGTCTTTAAGGAGTCTTTCTACACTACCCTAGTTAACTAAAATGCAATCAAAAGAAATAAAAGGGGATGTGAGTTTTTAAATATTTTCATTACAACTAATTGGATGCAACAAGATTTAATTCAAAGCTACTATTTTTTGTGTTTTATATCAAGATAAATGAAATAAAATGTGAGTGTAAGCTTCCTTGATGAATGAACCCACTAGCTATCCTTGTTCCAAATTAATTGAGTTCACTTCCTTTATCAAGTACTTAGGCTTGTGAGAAGAAATCTTCTCCAAACAATGCTTCTAGTAACGTAGACTTACCTAAACACCTAGACTAGTCTAGTTCACTAGGTACATTTAATTGGCACTCAATATGTATTACACTTCACATAAGTCAATTTACTATAATTAATAGGTTAAAAATGTAAAATAATCATGTGCAATTGTGAACCAAACAAAACATGTGGCTGTCATTACTCCACTTCATATGTCTTATGTCATTCTCCATAAAAAAAGTAAAGATTGAAACAAATGGTTTTGATGGTAAAAAAACTAAAGTTTTGGCTGCCAATAGAATTTGGCCATGTGCATTGTTTGCACCGCAAATGCACGGGTCGCGTCAAGTAATAAAGTGATAAGAAAAGTATCGTTTCTACGAGGATTTTGTTCCAAAACCCGGTCAAATAGAAATTATCACACTCTCACTCAATTTGAGTGATTCAAATATCAAGATATGAAGGGTAACTATAAAAATAAATAAGAAAACTATAAACAACTGATTCTTAACTTCGAGGATTAAATGGGTCCTAAAATTATTTTTGCCCTTGTATTTCATAAACTTAAAGAGTCTCCTCTCACAATTACTTTCAATGACTATATATTTGCTAACCTAGGGTTTAAATGCATTTGTAAACGCTCCATTGAGTCAAAAACAAGTGTTTAATTTCATTAATTGTTCGATCTCTTGTTACAAATTAACAAAATCCAACTTTTAAACTCCAATCTTAATGTGACTATGTAAGGTCAATAAATATATTTCTATCTTATCAAAAAAACCATTCATTCATCAAGCAAACTTCAAGTTCTTACACTATTTCACTCAAGTTCTACACTCAACCTAGCCCTTTCAAGCATCAATCAAGTGAACACAACATCTAAATGGTGATCAAGCACATAAAACCATTAGGTAAAGAGTAAAATAAACACATACATAACATTAATTACAAAATAAGAGGAGGAATTTTTATAGAGTTAATCCTTACAAGAGTTCCAAATAATCCTAGAATCAAAACTTTAGCTCCACATGTTCATAAAATCCAAAAGAATATATACATATGATAGCACAATCATAGAACAAGAGAGAGGGAACAAAGAATGGAGAAGAAAAACCAAAATTTGAAGCTAAAATCTCTTGTAAACTTCAATCCATTGACACTCACTCCTCTAGAAGGCAAATCCTAGCTCCCAATATGCCTAAGAAGTGAAGCATAAGGTTTTTTAGTCTAGCTCTCACTTTAATACCCAAGAAATTTCGTTTTTTCGAGTATGAAAACGCAGGTTTCATTTTCCGTTCGTCGCACATTCGTTGCGCGATGAATGCTCAATGAACAGATAGGAGTCAGGATATAACATCATTTGTCGTGCCTTAGTTGTGCAAAGAAAGCTCAACGAATATCCGTGAGAAATTTCCCTCTTCTTTTGTCTCTTTCTTCACTCCTTAGCTTGTCCTATGTTTTTCTTGATAACTTCATGCATTCCTTAACCTTTTTCACATGTCCACCTCTTCCTACAAAAGAGAAAGAGGGTTGATGAGCATCAAAAATCACTTTCACACACATATAACTTCAAATTTCATACAAATGCATATTTTTCAATTTGTACTCTTTCCTACATTCTCATCATTTGTCACCAAAAATCATGTACATTCAAAGGAAAATTGATATAGAATATGTGAATTTATGGAGTTTATCATGCATGCTTTTGCCAAGGATGGACGCAATGGATTCACACTCAGGGCCAGTTTGGTAGACAAGAAAGTGGAAAAGGAATTGAAAAAAGAAAATAAAAAGGAAATTTTCATATATCGCGAGGCCCACAAACTTTCTCTCTCCATTGCACACTTTTTCTGGGCCCCACCAATTTTTATATCTCATCATTACCTAATTTACCTCTAGTTTTCTTCTTTACCCTCTTACACTCAATTTCATTACTATTTCTGTTACACACTTTCAGTCCAACCAAACCTCATAAACCACTCACTTTTCTCCCTATTCATCCTCTCCATCTATCAACCCTAACCTCATCTATCACCTATCTTGCTTTCCATCTATAATCTATCTTGCTTTCTTCTCCATAAGTTGCAGTAATTAAGCCTCCTTATACACTATAAAAAAACAGGCTGCTCCGCAACGTTTTTGTTTTCGCAAATTTTTCGGTGTTTGTAACTGCGGGAATGACACTACAGCGTTTATAGCACAAATGCTGAAAAGTCGTTTGTGGAAACACTACATACCATGGTTTTTAAAAATGCCCTAGAGTTAGAAAAACGTTGGTAAGGTTTTTTATTTGTAAAAAAGAACACTTACCGATGTTTATTAAAATGCAGATAAGTAGTATATTTTATTTTAAAAAAAATCTCTATTCCCCGCCTTAATTCAAGGTAAATTAAGGCGGGAGATAGAGGTGAAATATTTATTAGCTATATTGAATTAAAAAATAATTAAAGATAGATATATTTAAGGGCAAAGGCCCAAAAATGATACACAACTATTGGCCAAGGAACAAAAGTAATACATAACTATTCCGAGGTACATCAATGATACCCTTTTACCATGGATCAAAAATGATATTTTCACTAATATGACAATAAGATTACATATGAAAAGTCCAAAATGCCCTTGTAAATAAAATCACATTCTTCCCCTTCTTCTTCCTCCAACTTCCTTCTTCCTTCTCCACCCTCACCAAACTCCATAGCCACCGCACCATCCTTGGCCACCAACAGCAGCGGCGAAGCCTTTCTCGACGGAGCAAAGCTCCGTTCTGACCCAATATATATCTCTCAACTCACCACCAGCTTCTTCCTTCGAACCCAGCCACCTCCAGTGACTGTTCCATGGTGAATCACGAAAGTGCAGACCTCCATTTCCTCATGAAACACAAGAATCGAACCTAGGTAACTCTTCTCTTTCAATTCATACCCACTGAAGAACATATCGTTTCTGTTAGTTCTGGATTTTTCCTGGAAAAATTTATTCAAGTTCTTGAACACGTTTGAGACATGGCTGTTTTTATTTTCGTGCATTAACCCATAAAACACAAGATTTCTGGTCAGGCGTGAAGGTTTCAATTTTTTCAATTTCTAAAAAAAATTTGAGATTGAAAAAGCTTTGATTTTGTCATATTGGTTCACTAAGAAAATCAAGGTTATATCTATATTTCTTGTGAAAATTGGACTATACCCATGTCTTTTTCCGGTCAAAAAGCCACCGGAATTGAACTCAATCGCCAATGTTGTTGGTGGCCAAGAATGGTGTGGTGGCTATGGAGTTTGTGAGGGTGGAGAAGGAAGAAGGAAGTTGGAGGAAGAAGAAGGGGAAAAATGTGATTTTATTTATTTACAAGGGCATTTTGGACTTTTCATGTGTAATCGTATTGTCATATTAGTGAAAATATCATTTTTGATCCATGGTAAAAGTTGGGTATCATTGATGTACCTCGGAATAGTTATGTATTACTTTTGTTCCTTGGCCAATAGTTGTGTATCATTTTTGGGCCTTCGCCCTATATTTAATATTATCTAACTAAATTTAAATATTTAAATATGAATGCTAACTCGAAAAATTTTATAATTAATTAAAACTTATCAAAATATTGAAATAAAAACAATAAATAGAAAATATACATAATCAAACAAACATATACAACAACATAGATTAATAACCAAATAAACATCTAACTATATTAAAATTTAATATTAAAATTATATATTCAACAAAGAAAAAATAAAATCACAAATCTAAAAACAAAATGAGAGAGAGAAGTGAGACAAGAGACAAGAGAGAGAAAGAGAATAAGGGGCCAGCTTGAGAGGAGGAGGGAAGGATTAATTTTAAGAGGAGTTCGCTATGTAGTGGCGTTTATAAACACGGCTATGTGAACAAAAAAACGCAGGTATCTCCCACATACTGACTTTTATTTAAACCCAAGTATGTGAGATTTCTGAATAAAATAATAAATTGAATCTTTGATGATGAGTTGATCAAAAGTTATTGGACCAATAAAAAAGGAAAGATTTAAACTAATCAATCTAAATAAAACTAATTGCATTGCCACTGTAGTTTTCCATTTGATTGAGTAATGATAAATACTTAGATTTGTATTTTTGTCACGCCCTAAAGTTCTATGGCGCGACCGGCACGAAGTTTAAGGCATCTAAACTTCGTAACCCCTTCGAAATTTATTATAGACATATTAAGCATAATTTCTTTATACGTAGTATTTCAAAACATTCACCATTTCAAGCATTTTGCTATAACGGTTTCATCTTAATGCCTACAAGGATAAATACACCAAGCAAATGAATGTATAGGTAACTATTATTTACATTAAAAACGTGAAGTATCCTTTTTATTTCTTAAATTTCTTTTACCTTCCATTGTCCTAAAGCACGAAGTGCAGGTTTAAAATCTTCAATTTGAAATACAAAGTACGATATGAATATGTGCAATCTAAACAATAAATCTTTGTTCCCAAAAATAGATAATAAATAAAAATATAAACTATAGAAGTTTAAGATCATTCAAACCATACTTGTATTTGAGAAGAATATAACCAAAAGGGTAAAATTAGCATATCATAAAAATAATCCTTTCAAGGATTTGAAAGTAAATATGCAACTCATTATGAAAAATCTTGTTTTCTATAGAGGAACTGACACGCAGCGAATAACAAGCGCAGCTCGAAATTTACAAGTCATGCGCAGCCCCAAGGCCACGAAAACCAGCATATTTCAAGACTACGAAAACAAGCGTGGACACACAGTCCACGAGGGTAAATAACCAAGCGTGGCAAAACCACGAAACGAGCGTGACACGAAGTCACGAAACAAGCGTGGCAAAGCCACGAAACAAGCGTGACACGAAGTCACGAAACAAGCGTAGCTCGAGATTACGAAAACAAGTCAAGCGTAGCTCCAGACTACGAAAACAGTTCAAACGTGGCTGGAAACTACGAAAACATTTCAAGCGTAGCTCGAGTATACGAAAACAGTTCAAGCGTAACTCGAGTCTACGAAAACAGTTCAAGCGTAACTCGAGTCTACGAAAACATTTCAAGCGTGGTAAAACCACGAAACAAGCGTGACACGAAGTCACGAAAACAAGCGTAGCAAAGCTACGAAACAAGCGCAGGTATATAACCCACGAGAATCAAGCGCTTTGTGTCCAGTTCCTCTAAATAAAGTATATATGTATCTAGTAATAAATAAATCGATTCGAAATCAGATATCAAATCTCATAATCCGTAAGACTTCAAAATGTTTTGAAGCATGCTTGATGCCAATATACCAATAAAAATAACAAATATTCTAGGAAAATGATATCTCTTAATCAAATAGTTTATAATAAAATACTTCACTATGAAATTTCACATCAGTAGCTTTAAAACTTTCAAATTAGTTTTTATCCATAAGCATAAAATATATTTTGAACAAATATAGTAGAGAATATAAGAACAAGATAAGTTCTTTAATCATACCACAAAGAAAATATAAATTAGTTGGCAACCCATATCCCACCACCCATGCCAAGAGGAATTATTTCAAATAGAATATCTTATACAATACCATAATCATCACCACTTTATTTTCTTCATAACTTAACAATCACAACTTCACAATCACAAAAATGAAAGGATTCCCATTTCAAATCAATAGACCACAGAAATTCCCAATTAAAACAACTTCACTCCTTAAAAAAATCAATTCACCAAGATATACACAATTCAGAAAAAGACCAAGTCACTTCTTTGACCCATAAGCTTCTCAGCTTATAATCCCAGTTTGTTAGCGTATAAATACTATTGCAATGTAGCAAAACAGTTCAACCTTCCAATTTAACACATTCAAGTTTATCATAATTTAATACTTTCACTTCACCATGAATGATCACAAATCAGATTCTAAGTTGCCAAGGTCATGTGAAAACCAATTAATTAAAAACAATCTCTTCCAAAGCATATGCTGGCCTGAACTAAGAAAAAAATGAACCCAAAACAATAGAGGTAAGATTTAGACTCCTTCCACCAATATCCATGTTAACTCACAAGATCCAAAATTTCAAAAAAAAAAGAGCAAGATTTAACATAAAGACTATTGCAGCAAGCTAAATAATTTCCCCATAAAGAACCTACAATGGCAAACCTCAAGATCTCTTAGGCTAAAACTCAAATATAACTTATTCATTTATACTCCTAATGTGCATCTCCTTAAGCTCAACATAATTCTTCAATATTCTAGCAGCCAAACGTGTCCTTCTTGTACAAGTTCTGGAACTCCTAAACAGAACAATAAACACAATCCCCTAAGCCTACCACATTATTTTCTTTTCTTCAAACACATTCAGTTCAATCCCAAATCAGTCTTTTCCTCAATCCCTTAGTTCAGCAATCATTGCAAATTTCATCATCATATAACTACTTACTAACTCCAATCAACATGTTGAAATAACCAATTCACTCATAATTAACATGATTTTTTTTTAGTAACATCCAAAACATGACTTTATCAAGCTTCTAAAATTTGTGAGTCTAAAATTTATAAATTCCACTGAACAATTCAAAACAATGCATATTAAGAGTCAAAGGAAAATCTAAAGGCACATTTTCAAAGAACCACTTCAACAACTTCCACAATCAATATCCTTACTAATCCATTCTTTATAAATTCTGCTTCAATCAGAAAAATCTGGACCCTTGATAATAATGTTCACAAGCATAACATAAAACTTGTTCGAAATACACATTTCCAACTCAGATTAGTTTCTCTACTCTTCTAAGCATTTTAACAAACACCTTGAATGCCATGATATTCAACCAATAGTTATCAACACTCTTGTTCAACAGTTTCTAAACACCACAGCCATACTCATTTGTCTACTGCAGGACATAAAGCAAATGAAGTCGTACTAATTTGAAATCGAATGGGCTGACATGCAAGACACAAAAATATCACTAATCTTCACACACTATGCAACAGCTCGGTCAAGATAGGAAAGAAAGATGAACTTTAGGAACACTCAATCCACACATGAAATGTTAGAATGTAACACCAATAAGTTCCTATGTAAATATATTAAATGTTGTGAGCCTAAAACACTTGAACACTGTCGGATTCAAATACATCCAAAATTTCAGATTTTTGAGCAACCCCAATCATCAAATCATCTTCCAAACTCTAAATCGAAGTTTAAGGTATTTAAAACAACCTAAAACTAAAACCCAACTCGGCCTCCTCTTCAACTCGCAGAAAAACAAAGGAAAATGGGTGTAGAAATGAAGAGAAACATCACCTGAAACCACTGTTGTTATTACATGTAAGATTGGAGCCGAAAAATGCCATAAATCGTCGCTGAAAGAAGACGAATCCTAGGAGAAAGGAAGAGGAGAGGAGGAGCTCGTTTTTTTCTTCAGAAGAAGGGAGAAGATGAATCTAGAAGAGAAGAGAAGTGAAGTGAAGCATTTTAAGTAGTTTGCTTAATGCATTTTACCGTTTTGCCCTTCCTCTTACTTTTTATTCATTTTCTTATTTCCCACATAACTAAAGATGAATGGTAAAATTGAATCCTTACCTAGTCCTATATATTTTCTTTCACCAAAATAATGACTAGACCTCAAAGTATTTTTCATAAAAATTTCAATCAATAATCTTATCTCTAACTATTTTCTTTAATTTCTATAGAAGAAAAGGCATAATGATTCCTTAAAAATATATTTATTTTCATTTATTTATTTACAATGATTTTTAGTTCACTAATGACATTCCTAAAACCAATAATAATTCTTTCTATCTTTTATCTAGAAATTGGGATGTTACAATTTTTTAGTGTGCTAAATTGAAGTTATTAATGTTTCAAAGATGTAATATTGAATCAAAATGCATTTATTATAATTGAATTGAATTAAAAAATAATTGTTTGTAAAAAGGGGCAAATAAGGGCATAATTGTCACATTAATTGTTAATCTTAAGTGATTACTTTTGGGATGAAGGATATTAATGTAGTTGTAAAGTTTTCCTTGCAGAAAATGAGCAAAATGGGCTGAAAATTGCTTTTCTGGACAATTTTTCAGAAATTACAGAAATTGGCCCAGATGCTGAAAAAGCTTCAACATTTGTCCTGGGAAAATTACAGAAACTGGCGCAACAAGTCCAGAAATTTAAGAACAGTCCCTCTGCGATCTGCTATGTTCCAGCCCGATTTTCACTTATATTTTTTGCTGTTCCGACTCCAATTTGAAAACAAACTTAAACTCAATCATTTGACCCAACTCCCCATCCATATTAGGTGCAAGATTAAGCTTATAAACACAAGTTTTGAGGTTGGGTACACCCCCAAAACCTTAGCTCTCTCCATCTCTATCACCATCCTCCCATTTCCTCACATTTCCCTTTCACCTTCCACCTTCCTTCCTCCATCCACGACACAATAAATTCCTCTATTGCTCTTTGGGAATGCTTTTCATTGGCTTGAGCTTTGATTCTATAAAAGGAAGTCTCAATTTTTTTCCTTTCTCTTTATGTATTTTATTTCCTAAATTTAGGTTTTCACTTATGTTTTGAGAATTGGATCTGAATGTGGATTTGCATTGTTGTGATTATGTGGATTTGTGATGTGGAATTTGTTCTCTTCAATATATAGGGTTCTATATATCTTTATTTACAATTCCATTTATTCCTCATTATTTATATATGTTTATGATAAATAGGTTAATTGAGATGTATTGTAATTAAACCTAAACCATTTCTAACCATTGATCACACTCGAATGTATTTAATGACATTTAATTGAATGAGTTCATGAGATTATATATTAGACTTATCGGTTGGTGAATTTTGGTATTTTAAAAAACTTAGAGAAATTCAAAGTAAACATATTGATTGCTTAAGTAACATTGGATTTCAATCCTTTAGTATTATTTCACTATGTGGGGTTCCAATAGTGATTTAAAATCATAAGATTAATTAAGTGGCAATTTGAGGTTCCTGTCCTAGGATTAATAGTTCTTTACAAGCAATAGATCTATTAGCACTAAAGAGTTTAATAATATCTAATTGGATGAGGTTCCAACAATTAGGTATTGGACTCATGTGTCCTTGAGGTTTGGTAAATTAGAAATTTAGTGCATTTAACTCCCCAATCTTTATAAAGCCATAATAGTCATTGAAATTCATTTTCAAGAGCAATTCACTTTCACTCCATTCCTTTTACTAAAAATACTAAAAATAGCTATTTGTTTTGCATCATTCATTTCGCTATTAAAAATCAAACAAAATATGATTTTACCAATCTCATTCTTACATTGCATTTAGTTTACTAGGATAGTTAGATTAAACAAGACTCCTTGTGAACGATTCGGATTGCACCCTATAGCTACACCTTGCATCCGATTTATAAATTTCTTTTACAATTGACCCATAGGCGATATACGACGACGGTCGATTCAAGTAACTTGACTGGTGGATGATTGTTTGGGAGAATCCAAAATTAAAAGACATCATTTACATGAATAAGGTAATAGATGAATCCATTTAATTTGCTGGTGAGAGTATGTGTATAATTGGAAAATGATAATATCCGATTAGCGAAAACGTGTAATGGAAAGTAAATAGGAACAAAAAGATGCATGATAGGCAAGAAAAACATCTGAGCATTCAAAACCTTGAGGACATTCATCAATAACAACCTATCTACATTGTTTATAGGTATATAGTTGATACATTATAGTGCAGTAGTTGTCGAAAGTAGGAAATTTAAATATCATTAAAATCATGAGAATTAAAATATTTCAATAATATTGCATGATTGTATAATTATTTGACATTTGTAACCCATTAGTTATAGTAAATTGCCTCTTATCCTAGGCTAATATATAGAAATTTAGGCACTTTTATACTTTAAGTTTTGATGCATTGAGTAATTTGCATTTAGTGCTAAATTGATCATTTTAAGGAGTAAACTCATGCCTTTAAGACGTATGGGCTTGGGATATTACAATTGTGCTTGAATTTATTCATTGCAGGAAGTTTTAAAGACATGAGGCTTGAATTTTAGAAATTGCATTTTAGTGCTCGAATTTGGAAAATTGCAACTTTTGTGCTATAACACTGCTTGTTTGGATTGGTCAAGGACAAATTCGGAAATTGGGAGTTCATTGGAGGGCAAAGATGAGATAGAAGTTTCTGGAGTTACTTTCCTATTTTTCTAAATAGAGATTATAAAAGTAAGGGTCTTGTTTGGAAGCTCACTAAGATATCTCATCTAAACCCTTAGATTTAGGGTTTTAATTGATCAACCAAACAGCCCCTAAAGCTTTCCAATTGCCTAAAAATACCAGAGAGCACAAAGAGGCAAGGTGGAGACAACTTCATCGCACACCACAACCGCCATTTTCGATCTCCACATCCACCTCCGTCGGCTGCCCATTTCTTCCATCTCCTCATCCTCCACCAACGTCGACGGATTTCCATTGGTCATTCTCCTCCACAACCATCTTCTCCACCTCATATTTCTGTTCAATGGCCGAGAGTGAGATTAATTTCGGTTGAGGTAATCTCATTGTCATGAGCAGCTAATCTTGAATTCCTTGGTGATTGTTGAAGCTAGCTGGAGTTCTTTGAGTTACTAAGGAGTTTTCTCCTTCCTCAGCTTTAGTCTTATCCTCTTTATTATTGTATATTGTGGTACCTAGGTTTCTAGGAATTGTGATTTGCAATTTTATTGAGTTAATGTTTCGGTTGTTACATTTTGAGACAAAGATTTGTATTATGCTTGCACCTTGATGGTGTACTTGCACCTTTATTATTGTATTATGTTTGTTACATTTTGAATGTTTGACATGAATCGAACTTCATTTCATGATAAATCGAAAGTAGAATTATGGCCTCATATTCATAAAAAAAGTCCAAACAGTTTACAGTGCAACAAACTAAAAGAAAAACAGTGAACATAAGCATACAGATACAGGAAATTAAATAAAACAAGACATATGATGCATTAGACTCAAAATAGACTTATGGAACATCAAAACCACAACTCATTGTTTTGACTCATCATCAAAAGCCATGTATTGATCATCTCAGCTACCCATGGTTGAATTAATTAAGCAAGGATCACCGGATCGGATTAAGTATTTTGGTTATACTTTTTGAACTATACTGATGGTATTGGTATGTCCAAATTTCTTACACCAAGAAAGAGCTGTGGAGTTATTTAATTAGCGACTTTGTTAGTTACGGCATACTTGTTAGAATGGCATACTTTAATAAAGAGTTACAGTATGGTCAAAAAAAAATAAAGGTTTAGAGTGAGGCACTTTTATTAAAAGAAAAATTTAAAGTACAGGAAAGCATGGAGAAAAAGACGTAAATAAAAGACGAATAAAGTAAGGTGTATGGTAAAAGTACTAATTAATGGAAAAAGTTGAAGAGTATGAGCTCTTTATGGAGGAAAAGAAAAAAAGTAGTCGCTCGGAATAAAAATAGTTAATAAGTGTAATGACGAATGATTCATATCGTCATAATTCAAAAAGATAGTTAGACAGTGCTGCTTTTTTTTTTGTTTACCCAAACTATCCCACCCGCGTATCAAGTGAGACTAATCCCTCACTGCTCTGAAGCTAGGGATCGAACCTCAACCTAAGGGACGAGAGTATTTACCACTCACGCCAACCCGTCAGGTTAACAGTGTAGCTTTTTTTAACATGTAAATAAAGCTTGGTTTTATTCACTTTTTCTTATAACAAAATATTGCATGTGAATCGTGATAAATGAATAAGATGAAATCCATCAGTTTGACAGTTTACGGTCAAAAAATCTCTTCAACTACTATATACTGTTTGTTTTTTTAAAAAAAATGACAAATGGTTACTCATTTCTGGAAATAAAAAAAGTTTATGCTTTATATGTTTGTTTCAAGTAATTATAAATTTTTGACCATATTTATTTAATGGTTAACATAATGATTGTCAAGTAAGCCCTTGATTATAAAACCCTGCTTCACGTCATTTGACATTTCTTATTTGTTTTGCCGAAAAAGAATGTCATTCCACATTTTTACGTTTAATCTAGTAGGAAAAAAAAACAAATAGAAAGTGATAAAAAATATCAAATAGTTACATTGGTTAATGCTACCCATTCATTATATTCAAATGAAAAATATTTTTAGAGAAACGAAAATATTTTTTAATCCGAATTTTAATTTTAAAACTAAATATGAGCTTGAATTGAAAATATTAATTGAACAAATTAAATTCTCTGTGAGACCTCATAAACGTAACTACCGTCATCAATTAAATAAATATTTGTACAATATCACAAATATATATAAAGACACAAAGTGGAGTCCCAATTCTCGCACATTCAGGTCAAGCGAAATGATGATTGGATCAACTATGTTTCACCTTCTTCTTTCATCATTTCTTCTCTGCAGCTTCGTTCAGCTGCAACAATCTGCCTATGCTATAAAACAGGTAAGCAATCATCATTTGATTATGTTATTACAAACAAACTATATATCAAGTTTATAGAGAAAATTGAACTTTGAATTAGATATGGATGTGGAAATCAATATATTGTAGTAGTGGTAGGTGGCGAAGGTCGCTTTAGTTAAGTATCTTAATCAATTTCATCTTGCAGTCTTATGTTGTATACTTGGGGTCACATTCTCATGGTCCAAAACCTTCCTCTGCTGATATGGACCTTGCCACAAGTTCTCATTATGATTTCCTTGCCTCCGCATTGGGAAGGTAAATCTATGTCGCTACAAACTACAAATATTCCGCGTGAAACTAATTAATTAAGGAAAAACTCTGCAACTAAAACAGTCCCGATGAAATTTGTGATGGAAAATTTCTGTCACTAATTATATAATGAAGAATATTCCATTTGAAAATAACAAACGTACGTACATAGGAACGGAAAACTTTTGTCACTAATTCTGTCAAAGCTAAGGAAATACTCCTTGTACTATTTACAACATATAGGCACACACAAAATTATATGGAAAAAATTCTGTCCTTAAAGAATTAGAATCCTATGTTTACTGTATTGAATAGATACATTATTGATTTGACAGCCATGAAAGGGCCAAAGAAGCCATCTTCTACTCATATAACCGACACATCAATGGCTTCGCTGCATTACTTGAAGATCATGAGGCAGCAGAGATCAAGAGTGAGAATATAATATTTTCCCTACCCTTATATATATTTATGTGGATTCTATATTATAAAGTATTGATAGCATATAAAATGGTTGTAAAATGGACGCAGAGAACCCAAAAGTAGTGTCGGTGTTTTTAAGCCAATCGCATAAGCTGCACACAACTAGGTCATGGGGTTTTCTTGGACAAGAAAAAAATGGAAGAGTGAGAGCTGACTCAGCTTGGGTCAAAGGAAAATTTGGTCAAAATGTCATTATTGGCAGTCTTGATACAGGTAAGATCACCAATTATATATATATATATATATAGATATAGTGTGTGTGTGTGTGTAATAGTAAAAGAAACAAAACAAGTAGCCAGGTATACATACAAATTCTATGAAGAAATGAATAATTCTGTGACTTATTTTGTAATGGTCTGTTTCATCAAGATAAATTTGGTAACTGATTTACTATTTTTCATCACTATCATTTATTTTTATACATTTTGTTTTATTGGGATATATATACACAGGTGTTTGGCCTGAATCCAAAAGTTTCAGGGATGATGGGTACGGTCCTGTTCCAAATAGGTGGCGTGGAGGATCAAAATGCGAGCTTTATCCTCAGTCCGGCCCACGTAACACAACTCTTTGTAACAGGTTGCATATAAAACTGACACATTATAAATAAAATATATTCTGAAAAAAATACAAATTTATTCCTTTAGTGTGTTATGTAAAATTTCATAGTTTTCTTTTTAGTCACTTGAACATAATACCATTAACAAAATAATGATGTTGAAATTTTAAAAACCGAAATAACCTTTTAAAATGGTGACATATAGTACAAATTAACCGCTTAACAACTACTGTTACAATAAATCAATGATGTTATTAGAGATATAAAGAACTACAAATATTAAGTTAAGGAATCAAACTAATTAACCCTTTTTTAAAAATTTAAAGCAGCTAATATACGTATAATTTATAGTAGGACATTATGATTTGCTAAGTTTAAATTGTAAAAACTCAAGTGTAGTTGAGTTGAAAAAAACGTACAAAAAATATGTGCACGAAACAGGAAGCTGATTGGAGCAAAAACATTCTACAAAGCGTACGTGATAAAGCATGGCAGCCTTGACCATACAAGCGCACGTGACATTCAGGGGCATGGGACCCACACTCTATCGACAGCAGGTGGAAACTTTGTGCGAAACGTCAGCGTTTTGAACAATGGAAGAGGAACTGCCAAGGGAGGATCTCCTAGGGCTCGTCTAGCAGTGTACAAGGTTTGTTGGGGACTTTATAGTTCTGAAGATTGCATGGATGAGGACATACTTTCTGCTTTTGATCAAGCCATAGACGACGGCGTTGACATTCTCTCCGTATCCCTTGGTCATGCTGCCGTGCCAAATGTCAATGACATGTTGACCAATGGCATCGCCATTGGGTCATTCCACGCAATTATTAAGGGAATCCTTGTTGTTGCCTCTGCGGGTAACGAAGGACCACAACTTGAGACTGTGGCTAATGTGGCTCCTTGGATTTTCACTATTGCTGCTGGCTCTATAGATAGAGAAATTAGCAATAACATTACTCTTAGTAATGGCCAACGCCTTAAGGTTAGCACGACTTCTCTTTTTTAATATTTTTTTTGATACACTTCTCTTTTTTAATATTAGTTTATTGTGATTATTGATATTAATTACTTTCCTTTTTACTAAATATAAAATCCAGTTGACCTTTTTTGTAGCCATTAATAAAAAAAAATATAGATCAAATTTAGAAATTACATTACTCTTAGTAATGACCAAATGCTTTGGATGAGTTTTGTTTTTACACATAAATTGATTATGATTATTGATATTAACTACTTTCTTCTTTCATAGATATAATACTCAGTTGACTTCTTGTAGACCATTAATAAATACAAAGATAAATGAACAACTTAGTCATTACATATTTTAGGCATTATTATATTATATGTTAACTTATAACTCAAATAAAATATGTTAAAGAAAAAATTATGCTAATCAATATATGAATAATTTATTTAGTTTCTTTAAGATTTTCTCAATAAGTCAACTAAGTCCATTATTTAGGAATGGAGTAAATGTATCAAAATTATGTATTAATGACATTAATTTTATATATATATTGGTCAGGGTACAAGTCTTGCAGTAAACTCCACGTCCCAGAGGCTGATTCCTGTGGTAATTTCTGGAAATGTCAAGCTCCCTAATGCGACTTTTCAAGATGCGTAAGAATGAAATTTCACTTTTGATTCTCTCTGTGTGTGTTTATAATAAAACTGACAAGTATGTCTCTCACACGCACCTTTTCCTACTATGTGACTGCAATAACTCACTCCGTTATTTTATTGTGCCGAAATTTGCGTGCTCTCTCTCACCCTATCACACTCCCAGTACTTCCAAATTCATGCTCGGACCAATCAAATGAGAGCATTAAATTGCATCATTTAATTGGTCTTTTTTTTTTCTTTTCCATTTTTGATCACCACATTCTCTTGATACAATTTATAAGTTACTATTTATAAATTACTAACCGCCCAAATTTTACATATCAAAGAATGGAGATTAATGAAAGTTGCATCATTAAATTGGTCTAATCTTTTTTGTCTTTTCCATTTTTGCCCCTCTCACCTTTAACATTATGGCACACTACATTTTCTCTTTTTTCATTAATTCTCTATCTTAATGAGTATACATGTGTCATTTTCATCTTCTCTCTCTTTTCATCTTCTAATGATAAGGGTATATTGGGAAAATTTTAATAAATGAGTTAGTTAATGGTAGTTGGTGACTTAAATTAAGGATCAAAATTTAGAGGCAGTTGGTGACTTATAATAAGAATAGGAAGAAGTAGGAATGTTGTAATGGGTTAAACCTTTTGTTGCTTTATTTCATTGTTTGACTGGTTGTTTGCACTTGTCTGTCCATATCATTGACACTCTCTTACCCTCATTTATTTTGATCATGAAAGAGCCTATTTTATCGGTGTAGAGATTGATAATGCGTTAGTGAATAACTTTGGTTTATTTATTAATCTATTAATTTCTGTTATATATTTGTTAAATTTTTCTCCTCATCATCCTTTTTGCAGTCAGCTTTGCAAAACTGGAACACTTGATCCACGCAAAGTAAGGGGTCGAATACTGGTATGCCTAAGAGGAAGGACCCTAAGGCCTGTGGAGAAGGGCCAAGAAGCAAAGCGAGCTGGCGCATTGAAAATGATTTTACAAAATGATGACCAATTGAACACTGCTACAGCTGATGTTCAGCCTGTTGACACTTCCAATCTTCCTAAAACGGATTCTCATCACGGTAATGGTGGACCTGCTTCATATGGCAGGTAATTATTGCGAAAATTCCTATATATATTTGATATATTAGACAGTTGATTGATTGTGAAGATAAAATATACTAAATAAACTGCTCAACTATAATTATCTAGCAAAATATTTATGAAAACTTTATATGTATACTTAGGTTATAATAAATCAATTTATATACTGTAAATAAGTTTAAAACAAATCAATAAATCGATTAGATGAAATGAAATATAAGTCAAACCCAGCTAGCTCTTATATTTGGAAAATCTACTATTTGTTGGTACATATGTGTTTATTTTTGAATTTGATATATGTTACTTTTAATCAAAAAAATTAAATCATTAATTTGCTCAATTACCATTATTATTTCCTCTATATTTGTTTTATTAGCATATTTTGGCTTTGTATAGAAGATAATGGTGTTTTATTACAAATTAAAATTAAACAATTAAATTATGATAACAATATATAAATACCAAAATCAAAACTAAATAATAGTAAAGGTAATAACAAATATATTTAAGGCATTTGGTGATATTATACGTCTTTCTCATCGGCCAATCCATTTAAAATTGCTTTGAAGATTTTTTTTTCAGTGACAGGATTCCATTTTCTATATATATTGCAGTAACCCACTCGCGTTCATGAATAATGCAAAAACATTCATACCATTTAAGCCAGCTCCAAGAATTGCTGCATTCTCATCAAGGGGTCCCAACGTGATTCTTCCATCAATCCTCAAGGTTATCTCTATCTTTTGTATGTCACACAGTCTACGTATGATATGATCATCGTAGAGATGAGTAATGGACTTCTCATCATGATGTATATCATCCAAAATTATCTTAATGGTCCAGATTCATTTAAATAAAATTTAATATTTTTTGATAAATTTTTATTTTGATAGATACAAAATATCAAAGATGGAATAAATCTTATGTATTAAAAAAATTTATTTTATCTATAAACAATTGGTCATTTAAAATGTTCAATGAGAAACTGTTTTTTTTTAACTAAAGAGAAAGTGTTTACTCATCATCATCAATGTAATGAGCATTGTTGAATTGGAATCCGTCTAAAGTATTGTAATTCTTATCTTAATCTTTCTTTTTACATAGCCGGATGTAGCTGCACCAGGTCAGGATATAATTGCTGCTTACTCATCTTTTGCAAGTCCCACCAACCTTGCTTCAGATGAGTCTCACTTTGACTATAATATCCTCTCCGGGACTTCCCAATCTTGTCCTCATGTTTCTGGCATTGCTGGCCTTCTTAAAACTCGTCACCCTACTTGGAGTCCTGCAATGATCAAATCTGCAATCATGACTACTGGTATAATTTTACAAAAATATATGTCCCACATTTGAATAGTTAAACATTAGATTAAAGTTTAAAATGAGGTAATATATATCCAATCAACTGGTTTTGGGTTATTTTAACAGAAAGACAACCTCAACCTTACACCTATTCTCACTCTTGTCTTTTTCATTGGAGAACGTTTCCAAGGAGTTGATTTTAAACCTAAATCTTGGACCTATTTTAATTTTTAATTTGACAACTACTTTTTTTTTCTAAATTACTCTTATTAATTGTTCGTCAACAATAATCAGTAAGAGATAAAAGGAAAAAGTTAAGAGAATTTAATTAGGTTGTTTCATAAAAACATACTATTAACAATTTTAACCAACATCTTTAATCTAACCATTAGTATATATGTCTCATATTTAAATTCCAAGTTGCTCAAAAATTTAAACATGCATGTTTTCGGTTGGGCGAAAGCCCAAAAATGATACATAACTATTAGCCAAGGAATAAAAATAGTACATAACTATTTCAAGGTACAAAAATGATACTTAACTTTTACCATGTGATCAAAAATGATATTTTCACTAATATGACAATAATATTAGACATGAAATGTTCAAAATGCCCTTATAATTAAATAAATCTTTATCAAGTGAGGATTAATTTATAAGGACATTTTGGACTTTTCATGTCTAATATTATTGTCATATTAGTGAAAATATCACTTTTGATCACATGGTAAAAGATGAGTATCATTTTGTACTTGAAATAGTTATGTACTATTTTTATCCCTTAACAAATAGTTATGTATCACTTTTGGCCCTTTTCAGTTTCCTTTATCTCTTTTTACAAGTGTATGTATAAAAAAACTTAATGTCGTTCTAGCTGGCATACTGGATAACACCAATAAACGAATTCTGGACGAACAAGACGGTCAAGTGGCAACTCCATTTCATTATGGCTCGGGATTTGTCAAACCCAACCTTGCAATAGACCCTGGACTTGTTTATGATCTCACCACTTCTGATTACCTCAACTTGTTATGCGCTTCTGCTTATGAAGACAGAATAATTGAAGCCATTAATTATAACAAGCCATACAAATGTCCAAAATCTTACAGACTAGAAGATTTCAACTACCCTGCTATTACTGTGCCTTTTCTGGGTGAAAAACCTATCAATGTTTCTCGTACAGTAACAAATGTGGGGCCTCCAGGCACATATACTGTAAAATTCAAAGCACCAATAGGAGTTAAGGTTGTTGTTGTTCCAACAACTTTGACCTTCCAGAGGATAAAACAACAGAAGAGTTACACAGTTATTTTGCAGGCAACAAAATCAGCCAAAACTTCTGATCCTTCATTTGGAGAGTTGACTTGGACTGATGGGAAGCACAGAGTGAGGAGTCCTATAGTGATCCCTCAATATGAAAAAATGGCTATGTAGATTTTTAATGTTTGCAATTCTGCGTGTTTGTATGAGTAATAGTTGTGAGGCAGTGTTGATGTTTTTTTTCTTTTTCAGAAGGCAGTGTTGATCATTATTAGTGTGTTCTAAGATCTGTGTGGATGTACTAATCTTTTGCCTTGTTTCGTGGAATAAAAAGCCGGGTCTACTTTGGCCATAAAGAAAAGTGCCGGGTCTACCAATCTGATTTTATAATTTGTATTTTATATTTTTTCAAGTTCTTTGAGGGCGCGATATCTTTGTGCATGTTAAAGGCACTTAGAGGATGCTACGATACTCATGATCAGATGGGCTCACAATCCCTCGCTTGCTTTCATAAAGAGATTTATTTTCCAAAAGATTTATTAGAAGTCTCTTAGCCGGGAATATTCTATTCACAAGAATATAAAAAATGTACTCCATCCGTTCCTAAATATAAGATCACTTTCCCTAATTTGAGTAGATTAAGGAAGTTAGTTAAATTAGTTATTTATACATGATATTACTAATTTATCCTAACTATATACCTTTATTCTCCCTCTCTCTCTTTTGCTTATTATTATAGATAAGCACTATAGGGTTAATTTGGGAAAAGTTGGAAAAAGTTAGAAAATGATCTTATAATTAGGAACAAGTTGAATTTCAAAAGTGATCTTATATTTAGAAACGGAGGGAGTATAATAAAATAACATTGGAAGTGAAATTCATACATTAATGAACATAAAATATGAAATCTTTAAAGAGCCCTAGCTATGAGGTTTTATGCATTTTTTCCAATTCTTTCATATATCTATTACTTTGTTATAACACAACAAAAAGTTGAAATTGATCAACAAAATATATTAGTTAGAATCATGTATGTGAACATATATAATAATTACAACATTTCATTTTTGTCTCCCATTTGGCCTTTGTTTGTTATTATATTTTAAGATAAGACAAAAAGATTAACAAACTTTCCACGAGTGAATACACTAGCATCCTAATTTGAAGATGATATATTAATCTATGAACTCGGTTCTATTATTATATTTGTTACTTTAATAACTTTTTCTTATTTTTATTCGATATGCTCGTACGAATTTCCATTTTTAAAGTCAATTTCGACAAGGTCTATCGATTGAGTCCACTCCTCCCTTTACCTAAAGTAAGCATTATTTATATGCTTTAATTGTCTAGGAAAAATTTGGACTAGCTTATTGTCTCCTTTTTTGTTCAAATTATTGTCTCCTTCATTTATTCCTTTCTTTCCTTGATGTTTGGCCATTCCAAAAGTGAGGTCTGTGTTATATTATAAAAATGCATCATTATTAAATCTTCAAGTTTTTTAACAATTTATATATAATCAATATGTATAGTGGGAGACCCACAAGTCAAGAACTATAACCATACCCGTTTAATGTAATACGGGCGGGTACAGGTATGGCCACGGGCCAGCCCGTATCCCGTTTGCACTCCCCTAATTGTAATGCTTGCCAATTTTGTTGTTTATAAAGTCATCTTCAAGAGAAATACTCCCTCCTCTCTTTATTATTATAATAGCTTAAAATTTGAATTACTTTTTTTTTATCAGGAAAAATTTGAATTACTTTAATTAAAATGTAAGAGTATATTTATATTTTGTCACCATTTAATCCATTTATTCCTTATTTTGTGCCAACTACACTCTCTTCATGGTAGTATTCATGGATAAAACTATGGTCAAGTTCCTTAAGTCCAGATTCTCCAGTCCTCAATCAAATTCTACAACATAATTTTTTTACACATAAGCAATTAACTCCTTCACCCAAACCGTTAGCAAATTTCTCTCCAACCTCCATAGACACCCACGCACAGCAAACACAGGCCATCACACTAACAAATTAAAGAAAACAAATGGCTCATAACATTCATATGCTGCCGCAGCTCCATCTTCGATTTTCCGCAACTCTAAACCGCAACAACAAAGATGATGTAGTTTTCAAATGAGAGAGCTCAGGTTATCCTAGGAAGGAGTACTTCATATTTCAAGACAGGAGAAACGGACTAATATTTGAATGAGAAGGAGCAAAACAAATCTCACACTGAGTTCCATTCTTTATTAATTTAATTTTAAACAAAACTTACAACTTAATTTAATTTTAAACAAAACTTACAACTTTAAGATTTGGGAAGCACGATTTATCAGCCTAATAAGTTACTGATTCCCCTGACAAAATCATGCGGAATGATGATGGAGATGGCGAGTTTCGATGTGTGTTATTGCTATTTGGGTTTCTGGAAAAGAGGGCACTTTGTTTTGATTTTTTAAAAAGATAATTTTGGATTAACAATGTGAGAGACAAAGTTAAGTTGTCGGCTGTGAAAAATAATGATGTGGCAGAATTTTAATGGGCAAGTGGTGAATTTAGACATAAAAAACTTGACCTAAGTCTGGTCTCTTGTTAATGCTTAATATCTCTATGGTTACACTGCTATATAACTATTTTTTTAAGGTCTTTCTACCCTTGTGATAGAGGAAATTAATTTCTCATTGTTCAAAAGTCTCATATATTAGGTAGACAATTGGCCTGTAAATTCACTTAAACTCCTACCTATATTTCTTTATCTAGTCTCACATAAGGATAATATTGAAAAAAGTTATATTTCAAACATATTTATATCTTTCAACTAACTCTAATTGTCGCTTGCTCGACTCCTAGGTTTAGTTAAGACATTCAAGGTTTCCGATGAGTAGTTAGTTGAGGTGGTAAGTGAGTTTTGACTCCTGTAAGGATGACAGTACTCTTGTCCCTCTAATCCATATTAATTAGTTGGTTGCCTATTGGCGCCAAATTACTGAGCGGTGTTTAGTAAAAAAAAATAAGATATTCAAGGTTATCTATTATTTCTTTGTTTCAGTAAACTATTTATTTTGCCATTTTCGCACAATTATATCAACATTTAAACATGGGAAAATTAATTTGAGATCCCTCACAAGGGACTTAATACTAGAAAAGTCCCAAAAGTTGAAAAAAATTAATGTAGGGTCCCAAGGGACCTCACTTTAATATACTTGAAAAGTGAAAAGACAGTTTTACCCCTCCTCCTTCTTCTTCCCCACTCCTCCTCCTCCCCTCCCCCGCCACTGCCGCCGCCTCCCCCGCCGCCGCCGCCGCAGCATCCCGACCACCACCTTCACCGGCCACACCCGGCGGCGGCGGGGGCATGCGGCGGTGGAGGCGGCAGGGGAGGCAGCACGGGGTGCGGCGGCAGGGCGGCGCGGGGTGCGACGGTGGGAGCCGCGGCGGGGGGAGGCGGCGACGAGGGAGGGGAGGAGGAGTGGAGAAGAAGAAGGAGGAAGGAGAAGAGAGAGAATAGAGGAGTGGGGAAGAAGAAGAAGGAGGGACAAAACTGTCTTTTCACTTTTCAAGTATATTAAAGTTAGGTCCCTTGGGACTCTACATTAATTTTTTCAACTTTTGGGACTTTTTAGTATTAAGTCCCTTGTGAGGGATCTCAAATTAATTTTCCCTTTAAACATTTATGACTTATGAGAATATATTCGTTTTCCAAATTAGGCTTTCTGAAAAATAACGGAACCATTATTAATCCATGATATATGATGGGAATACATTGTTTTAACCAAGAAGACATCTGTTGGCCCAAAAAAAAACGTAGAAGACATCTTTATATTTTGAGACCACTTTATATAAAGTGCCAACAGATATTGACAAATGGAGAATCAAAATATCACAACAATAATTAGCCTTTACAACTCATTAAAACACTTTTCATCTCACTTTCGAAAATATTCAAAAGAAGTGAAAGAAACTAAAGAAATAGTGTGTCCTACCATTGGTTAGAGTTATTGTAAGAAAAATTATATGAATATAGAAATACTTGTTAGAAGACATTTCCTTTGAGGACAATGATGATGGTGGCAAGCACAAAGAAATTGTCACTTTACACTCTTATGAGTCATCAGGATCATATTCTGACCCTAAATGTCTGATTCTAGTTTGAGATTAAAAAAGCCCTTACAAATTTTATAACATAGCAATTTCACATATTTTCATTAAAACATAAACTTTCACCCTTACAAAAAATAACTTTAATCGTTCATTTGAGCTTATAATGTGAAACACAATGTACATGACTAAATGCATTATTTTGAAGTTGGTTTTTTCAAATTTTATACTGCATCATGGCTACTTTTCGTCACCAGATGGTTTACTATCTTCAAAACCATTATATTGATATCCATTTCCTCAACTTTAGCTACCAAAGAAAATATTTATGTAGATTTTATACTAGGGGCCATGCTTTTCAGCTTAAACAACGCTTCAACCGATACTCACATCATATGAATAAAATGTTTATATCTATGAGAATTGAATTCACATAAGTAATACTTCCTCTGGTCCTAAACATAAGACCTATTTATCTATAATTTAATTATAGACTAAGGATGTTAGTTAAGTTAATTAAAATAACATGATTTTACCAATATAGTCTGACCATCTACCTTTACCCCAAACCTCCCTCTCTTCTGTGTCTATTATCAAAGAGCATTGATAAAGATAATTTAAGGAAACATTTGTAAGAAGTAGAAATATGTTTTACATTATTTACCAAATCTATGCCCTTAATTAAATAAGTCATCTATTTAGGATCCAGAGAGTATATTAAATACTATGTAGTTTTAATTTTATTGTCTTTATTATAAATAACTTTCAATTATCTCTCACCCATGCAACAAAAAGTTAAAGTTAACTCATTAAATATCAATTCAATGATTAAATTAATATTGAACCGAGTTAGATTAGTGTTTTATTTACTATATTATTTTTCTCGCCTTTACACAATGTGCTCACATAAAAGAATGGTCATAGTCCCTTTTTCCTTTGGGGACATCCGATAAAAGAATGGCCATATTGATGGACTCATTCTTTCTCAATCAACTAAAATTTTTGAATTACGCATATTTTTTTGATCAATGAATCAAGAAAAATATATTGCTATCATTTTTTTAGTGAAGAGGGGGATTCCTCACATCACATTCAAGAAACAAAACACTTCTCATATTGAAACAAAAGAAAGATGAATTACTTGTAATCATTCTTACAAAACATCATTATTGAGGGCTGTTTCGTGGAAGAAATTGTGCTCTGGGAAAAGGGAAAGGAAGAGGTAATTGCTAGATTCGCATGTCTTCTTCAAATTAAAGATGTTTCCTAAAGCTTTTGGGAAACGTCAATTTCCCATTAATATACTTTAGGACATACTACCTCACATCCTTATTACTCATTCATTTTCCTTTTATTGAATATAAAATTATTTTGGTTTTCTAATTTTACCTTTATATATCTTTTATGCTCACACACATGTTCTCTTCTTTATATATATTTAATGTAATATGCAAGTGAAAAATGGGAATCAAATTAAAGATTTGGTATAATGATTTCTGCATGTTGTCTCTTATAATTCGAACCAAGAACATTCTCATGTTGCTTGTTATATCATCAACCGAGATGACATAAGATTAAGAAATATGAAATGTCTTAGCACTCCCTCCATCCCTTATTTTAAGAGCTAATGAGGTAAAATCACACTATTAAAGAAGTGGTTGAAAGAGATAATTATGTCTGAAATAATATGTTTTCTCAATATTACCCTTATTTATGATCAAGTATATAGGAGATAAATATGATAATATATGATTGAGTATACAGGAGAGAAATATGATAATATATGATTGAGTATATAAGAGAATATGATAATATATAAATGACTACTAAATAGAATGTGAATAGAGAGAACAATGTTGGGTAAAGTGGGAAAAATCTTATTAAACCATTTGACAAAAAATAATTATGCTCTTATAAAAAAGACAAAATCATTCAAATTTTGTTGCCCTTATATTAAAGAATGTATGGTGTTTTTTAATAAAAGCTCACTCATGATTATTGCTTGAGCATTGAGTACATTTTTTACTCCTAATTAGTTTTATTATCTTTTTCCATCTTTTTTCCAATACTACATTCTCTTTTCTCCATCTTTTTTCCCAATCCATATTCATATATAAGTTTTATTTAGTTATCATCAAAACTTAAGCTTATAACGGATTCTTAATACAAAACCTATCAATGTTACTCGTAAATTAAAAATTGTGAACCCCTATATAAATATACTGTTTCAGTTTAAAAAACGATATATATACTGTGAATTTCAAAGCCCCAATAGGAGTGAAGGTTGTTATTACACTAATAACTTTGAGCTTTCAATGTAACAAACAAAAGAAGTGCTATATGGTTATTTTGCACGCAAGGCGTTGAGCTTCAGATTTAGTATTTTTATCTTTACTTTTGGTATCTACTTGTGATCACTCTTGAATAATTTTTCGCTTTTCTAGAGAAAAAAATACAGTAAATGACACTTCGCCTACAGTAAACTCAAAACAATCACTCCGCTAAATGTTTGGTCTCACAGCGAAGACTCGACTGCATAATTTTGCAGCTGCATTTCGGGCCAACCTTGATCTAATACCCAATAAACACTTGCTCTTTAACCTGACTCTAAACACATAAACATCACTTGAGGTTCATTTCAGGTTAGATATGGAACCCTGGAACCACCATTCACTCAATTCTCTCTCGACCTTGTCATTCCACTACATGAAAAAGGGCTGGGACGCTGAGCACGCCCTAAATATTGCGATAGATCGAAACATGAAAAACTAATATTTTAAAAAAAAACAATTATGCAATTTGTCGCGCCTAAAATGCAACACGTTGCGTTACTACGTTTTAAAAGAAAAACATAATATAATCATTTTTTTATTTTATGTATGTATGTATGTCGCACCGCATATATAGTAATAATATGTATGTATGCTGCGGCACTGGGGCGCGGCATACATATGCATTAAATAATATATGTATGATTTCAAAAATTATTAATGAATTATGATTTCCATGTTTTCTTTTCAAATATTATTTGTCCACTTTTATTTCAAAAATTATGATTTTGTTCACATTTGATATAAATATATGAGTATTTTCTACTTTAACCATGTGCATAAAATTATCAATGAATTTGAATTGGTAGAAGAAAATTGAGGATTTGTAGAGAAGATAGATGTATGACCCATTGAATGTAATTGATCTTATGAACCTCTCTTTCTAATGTAAAGAAACAATTGTTCCCATAATATCATGAAGTTATCATGTTATCATAAAACATCTGAAACTGTCATTTTTCATAGGGGAATATGGAATATGGAGTATACAAAATCTACTTCTAGCTTCTAGCCCAAATAACAGAAAAAAATATTCTTGGTGGGCTCCGTACAGGTTGGGCTAACTATTATTAGTTCTGTGCTACTTTAAATGTGATCTGTTTATTAATAGGACATTTCGTTTATATTTATCCTAAAGCCCATGTGATCTGTTTTTTTAACTTAAGTGGGACAAGCCCAAACTATTCAATTTCTGACAAAAAACGCAAACTATAACAAGTCTACCGGGCCGACACAGCATCCTACAATATAATACTCTCTAACTATTCCTTCAATATCAACGATGGGCTGTTCCAGATCACTCTTCTTGCCTCTTGAAATGCGATCTGAGCTGCCAAACTATGAGCAAATTGATTTCCTTCTCTAAATATATGAAGGAACCTAAGCTGCCAATCCCTGATTCTCGCGAATTTCCTGAATAAATACATGCAGAGATGTTATATTTTTTTGCTCAGGATGCAGAGATGTTATATAAGATCTCTGCATCCTGGAATTTGACCTGAAGAATTAATTGAATCCAACACGTCTTTGGAATCACTCTTTATTACTTCTATTATCTCTGGACTTTATTGAGGAACACCACAACCATATAAGTCTAGCCTCTTAAATACTTAGAAAGTTTTACCCGATGAGCTTCCAGACCAAGAAAGTATTTTGGATCCTAAATGCCCAGTAAGTTTGGGTTAAGCTCTTAAATATCCAGGAAGTTTTACACGAGAAACCACCATTCTGAGAAGTTTTTTTGAATCTTAAATTTCTTGAAAGTATTATTTTGTACCTTTAATAGCAAAATTCAATGAACAGAAAAAAGGTGTTTGTAAATCAGATTAAATTATTGTTGAAAAGGTGATGATGTGGCTCAAATTAAAAGTTCTTAAATGCCCTTGAAGTTTTTTGGAAGAAGCACACAACACCTGGCCATTTTAATTTTGGATCTTAAATGTCCTGAAAATATTACTTTGTAACTCTATTGCTCTTTGCAAGATTGTCTACTTCTTGGATAAGTATCACATTTGAACAAATTTCCTTCTAGTTACTAGGTTCCATTTGCATTTTATAAGTTCCTCTTAAAAAACGATACACAGGTGTAGCTTTTAGTAAACCCAAGGTCCATTAATTTCTTAAAGGAGTGGACCTAAGGAGCTACACCGGTCCAATTAAATTTAAACCCTACGAATTCGGTGTCCTTCACTATTTTTATTAATTACTTATTTTGAAATAAATTGTGTGATTAATTCACTATTTTCTTAATACATAATCAGGGAGTTTGATTTGACCCTTTTAAATTTTAGTTTATAAATGATTGACTTCATAGACTCAGTTTTAGTATTGGTTCTCGAACTATCAGTTTTAGCAACTGTCCCTTAACTTTGAAAAAATGGAAAAAATCACTGATCAATGGCTATAAAATGACACAAAACTTTGGAATTAAAGTCACCATTATAAAAGTTCAAGATTTAAAACTACAATTGATTGAATATTCAAGGACTAAAACCATTGATTTTAAAGTTCATGACACAAGAATTGTGTGAATGTTCAAAGATCAAAAGTTGGCCAGGATTAACCCAAATAATTCATTATCACGTGAAATATTTGCCATTTACGCATATTTCACTGAGTTGGTGGATCATTATTTTCAATGGTAACAAACCTACTCCGATTTACCTCAAGAAATTTCCAACACCCATTGAATGTTTCTTTGGCATTAGATAATACTCCCTCCGGTCCTAAATATAGGACCTAGATAGAGACTTCATTTTGGTCCTAAATATAAGACCTAGATACATTTTTCGTCACCTTTTTCCTATATTACCCTTCTTCTTCTTAACAACTCCTTAATAATACTAAAACTCCTTAAAACTAATTAAGAAGGGTATTATTGGAAAGACATCTTGAAGGACACCGATTTTGCGGTCGGTGTAGTGTGCCTTGGGTCTAGTCCTTCAAGAAATTTTAGTACCTCAAGGTAAGCGGAAGTTACCCCGGGTATCGTTCTCAAGGGAGCCTTGTTTAATTAAACTACCCTAATAAATTTGATGCAATGAAAGATGGATTTAGGTAAAGAAAATATATTTTGTTGATTTTTTAAAGAGTAAATGATGGGTGCAAAACAAATAAATATTTTTGGTATTTTTAATAAAAGGGTGTGATAGAAGTGAAGTGCTCTTGGAAATGATTTTCAATGGCCATCATAGCTTTCTAAATATTTTTGGGGAGTTTAATGCACTAATTATCTAATTTACCAAACCTCATGAACCCATGAGTCCAATTACCTAATTAGTGGAACTCCAACTAACTAGAAATTGTTAAGCCCTTTAGCACATTTGAGTTTTCTTTAGGTTTCCTAAAGTACCAAACCTCACCAACCGGTAAGTCTAATACCTAATCTCATGAACCCATTAAAATAGGCATTATTAATTACTCTAGAGTGTGATTAGTGCTTTGTAATGCATTAGGTTCAATTATAATTTAATTCAATCAAACTATCTATCAATACCATGAATAAATAGAATGATATCAAATAAACTATAAAAAACATATACATAACCATGTATATTGATGAGTTCAAATCCCTCATTACAAAACAAAATCACAAATATCCACAATAACAACCAAATCCAGTCCAATGTTAAAACATAAATGCTAACCTAAACCTAGTCAATCAAAAATATAAAGAGAAAGGAAAGGAATTGAGACTCCCCTTTGAAGAACCATAGCTCAAGCCACTTCCCATCAACTCCAAGAGCAAGGAGGAACTTTATTGAGGCATGGAAGAGGAAGGAAGGTGGAAGATTGAAGAAATGAGATGGGAAAGTGAAGAGAAGAGGATGAAGGGAATGGAGGGAACTAGGGTTTTGGGGAGCACCCAACCCCCAAAACTTGAGTTTTCTAAGCCTAATTCTTCAATTAATATCAAATGGAAGTTGGGAAATGATTGGGCTTCAATTTGGGTCCAAATTGGTGTCAAAATAGTCAAAAAATCAGCAAAAAACGAGTCTGGAATTCTGCAGTTCGCGCAGGGACTGTTCTGCAATTTCTGAAAGTTTTGGGTCAGCTTCTGTAATTTTCCCAGGACTGTTCTGCAGTGTTTTCAGGATTCATGGTCGTTTCTGTAATTTCTGCCAAATGTCCAGAATCATCATTTCAGCCCATTTTTGTCATTTTCTGCAAGGGAAAAATTACAACATAATAATACCTTTCATGTCAAAAATTAATCACTTAAGATAAACAATTAAATGTGACGATTATGCCCTTATTTGACCCTTTTACTAAAAATCATTTTTAATTCAACTAAATTATAATCAATTCATTTTAATTCAATATTGCATCTTTGAAATGTTAATAACGAATATTTAACACATTAAATACATACAAATTCAAGGATTTGTCACATCTAAAATTAAGCCTTCCTTAATCTCCCCAAAAAAGTTATCTAGGTCCTATATTTAGGATCAGAGGGAGTATGTTATAGTCTCCCACTATGTATGTACCAATAAAGAGCCATTACTAGACAACTTGACAACAATGCTATAATGACGGGTGACGACCACTTTTCCTGTAACACAACCATCCACACTTGGAATAGTCACATTTCACTTCTTTTTCCTTTATAAACAATGCGAAACTTTAGTAAAAGAGAAGAAGTCTTATCTCTTGAATATGATTGAATGTAGAGGCGCACTTTGTATGGACCATGGATAAAGTTCACAACAATAATCTCATACCAAATATAATAAAACTTTCTCATATATTTTTCTAGTTTACCTCATTTACGAAGACATTCCCTCTAGATAGAATTTAACATATTTTACATGAAAAATATTAACAATTTGATCAAACCTGTAATTGTTATGAATATTAGTTTAATGAAAATTACTCTAGATTTATCAATTATATAGTAAAATTTCACTTTAAAATTTAATCCAAAACATTTTCAAACATATATATATATATATATATATATATATATATATGTAACTAAAAAATTAAAAATTACATCATAAATTATGATTCGACTTCGTTATAACGCCCTTGGGTCAATTGCAAAAGAAATTTATAAATCAGATATAAGAGTATAGTAATATGGTGCAATTTAAGTCGTTTGGAATGATCATTGTTTAATTTTACTACCTCGTAAACTAAATGTCTAAATGCAAGAATGATATAAGTAAAACAATATTTTTGTTTGGTTTTTTAACGTGGAAATTATGGATACTCTTTTAAATGACTTTTAATAGCTACTATGGCTCACAAAGACTTTAAGAAGTCAATTGCACTAATTCACTAATTTACAAAACCATATAAAATCCATGAGTCCACTGCCTAATTGTTGGAATCCCATGAAATCAGATATTGTTAAGCCCTTTAGGGTCTGTTTGGTTTGAGGGGAGGGGAGGGGAGGGAAAATGAGTCAGTCCTCTTGCATAGTTAAAAAAATTGGAGGGGAAGGAGCCCAAAATATTCCCTCCCCTTCCCATCAAACCCCTCATTTTGGCTCCCTCCAAATTTGGGGTTTTGGGAAGGAAGCCAACAATTAAGACTACATCAAACCAAAAATCATTAAAAATTCATTGTCTTCCTTTTCCCCCTCTAGTGTAACCCCTTCCCTCCCTCCCTTCCCATCAAACCAAACAAGCCCTTAGAATCAGAATCCTAAATTGTCACTTAACTAATGAAGACCGAAAATCCAATGCCACTCATATAATTTGACAAATTCAAGATATTGAAATAATTCATTGTAAGGAACTATTAATCTTATGAATGGAACCCCAAATCGCAACTAAATTAACTTAATAATTACAATTCTTTGATGGAACCCCAACCAGTGAATTTAACACAATAAATTGAAGTCTGATGTTACTCAACCAAAGGTTCACTTTGTGTTTCTCTATGTTTTCTAAAATAATAAACCTCGCCAATCGACAAGTCTAAAACTCAATCTCATGAATCTATTAAATTAAGTGTTGTTAAGTACCTATGAGTGATTAATGGTTAGTATTGGTTTAAATTCAATTGCAATTCAATTAAATCAATCTATTTATTATAACCATACAGAGAAAGAAATCCATGGAAATATAAAGAACACATATATAATTAACTAACCGGCCGTTTCCGATCTTTATCGTAAGCGTACGGGTCATCAAAATTATTAGTATAAAAGTTATCGTCGCACGGGGACTAAGGCAAAAGTGAATTAATTATCGCAATTATATTATCAGTTAGGTTGAGTAGAAATATTTGGGTTTCGAGTTTTTAAAACAACTAATTTAATTAAAACTAATGTGACACTTAAATTCAAGAGAAAATGAGTTTAGGATTATTTATTATCAATTCATTTCATAAAACATAATTAAAACCCTCTTAATTAGTTTGATAATGAAAACATGTGTTTGCCTAAGGTTCATAGGCATTTGAAAAAGATTTCTCAAGTCAAGTTCAAATTTCTACTTGTATTAATTGTGCAATCTCTTGCTACAATTAATACAAACTCGATTTTAAAACCACCATTTTAATAACAATATTAGGTCGATAACTAGATATCTATATGTTACCAACAAATCATCCATTTAAAACCATAAAATTCAAGTCTAACATGTTTTTATTTAAGTTTTACAACAAAATATGTTTTCTCAAGTCATATTCCATTTAACTAAATAAGTGGTGATCAAGTACTTAAGCAAGTAAAGAGTAAGATAAAAACCACATATGAAATTCATTCACAACTAAAAGAGATTTTAAACAAATCTCAATCCACGGAATGAGTCAAAATAATCCTATAACTAAAATTTGCTACTCATATTAAAACTAAAAATCATCCAAATTATACAACCATAAAATCTTGACATCTTCTTCCAAATAATCCTATAAATAAAATTAGCTACTCATACTAAAACAAAAAATCAGAGTTCAAACAAGAGATTAGAGAGGAATGAGGGTGAAAGGAGGAGGAAACAACCATAAAATCTTGACATCTTAATGCATCTCTTTCATCCTGACTTATCGCGGAAATGGTGCGCTTCCGTAAGCATACGGGTCGTCAAAAGGTAGTATAGTAAAAAGTGTCGTTCTGCAGAGATTATAGTTTAAACAAAGTGATTAGCACTAATTGCATGCCCAATCACCTTAAGTAAAAACATATTGAGAGTTGTTGTTCAATTAAGAAAAGAGTTTTAAATTTTGAATGCAAAGAGAATTAGAGTTTCAAACACGAGTTAACAATGATAATTAAGGCCTAGGGTTGCTAATCCACTATTTATATTAACTTCATGAACCAAGGTTTCCATCTCCTTTTTAAGTGATTAAGTGAAGATATGTTCTATTATAGGGTTCAAAATCATTTGAAAAAACTTTCTCAAATCATGATCAAATTTATGCTAGCATTTATTGCACAATCTCTTGTCACAATAAATGCAAGCTCTTTTCCTCAACCACCCTAATTATGACTATGTTAGGTCAATAATTATATCTCTATGTTATCAACAAACCATCCATTTAAAACCATAAACTTTAAGTCCAACATGCTTTTATCCAAGTTCTAAAACAAAATACACTTTCTCAAGTCATATTCCATTTAACTAATTAAATGGTGATCAAGCACTTAAAACAAATAGAGAGCAAGATAAAAACTACACATATACTTCATTAATTACTTAAAGAAAGAGAGAGTAGATGGTTCAATCCATAAATAGGTTCATAACAAACCTAGATTAGGGTTTTAGTTACACATAAACGTAAATAAAACAAACCCTAAAACTATGAAGGAGTTCATTGAAGAGATGTGAAGAAGAGGGAAGAAGATATACAACCACAAATGAAGAAAGCTCAAATCTCTCCAAGCTTCCCACTTGAATCCCAAGCTTTCCCAATGATCTTCAAGCTCTTCAAGACTCCAAAATATGCCCTAGATGTGTGTTCTTTCGTGTTTTTCCAGCCTCCTTTTGAGTGCCCTAAGTTTCAGCTTTTATACCATGTAGAAATCAGTCAAAAAGCGTATCTGAATAAAGTCTTCTCCAGGCGCGCCCATGGGCACCGTTTGGGCGTGGGCGCCAGATGGGCACTGATCGCACTCTTTCAATTCTCATGCTTATTTTGCTCCCTTTATTCATCCTCTTGATTCTTTCTTCCTCCTATACTTGAGCACCTCTTCCTACACAAGATAGAAAGAGGGATGATGAGCTTTTACACTCAAAATTCTACAATTCAACTCTAAATTTCACAAAAATATGCTTTCCATGTATTGTTCATTTCACCTCAAATTGTGTATATTTTTATCTATGTATCCTCAAAAATCATATACAATCCAAGGTAAATGTGGAGTGAAATATGTGAAATTATGGAGTTTATCACATCCCAAGCTCCCTCCTTTCCTTTCATCTTGCTGCAAATCTCCAAGAGAATATGTGTTGAACGCATGATGTACACGCTGGGGGCGGCTAATGATTAAACTTCTCCACCTAATTGCCAATTAAAAATACATTCTCCCTTTCTTTTGTTTGTTTTTTTACATTATTTTTACATTTATATTTTATCTTATAAAGTTCTGTTTTTAATAAAACTATGATAAATACAATAAAATCCCCTAAATGATGCACCAATTTGACATCTCATCAAAATCTCAAACAAATTCCATTTTGTTTTACCACAACGACTCCCCAATCATACCAAAAATATATCAAATATATTTAAATTGGGGAGTCATCAATAATCATATATGTTGAAGAGTAGTGCTAATTCCTCATTACTAACAAAAAATAGCAACTCCTCAAAAGAACAATCAAATCCAAGTCTCAAATGTATAAATGATAAACTTAAAATTAGGAAATCAAAATACAATGAGAAAAGGAAAGGAATGAGACTCTCGTTTAAAGAATCCAAACTCAAGCTAATGTAAATCATCCCTAATGAGCGGCAGAGAAGTTTATTTGGTCATGGATGAAGTAAGGAAAGTGGAAGAAATTGAGAAGAGAAGAGAAGTGGAATATGAAGATGAGAGAGAGCTAGTGTAAGGGAAGGGTTCTGACAATTTGGTTCCTAAGTTCCAATTCATGCTTATGGTGTTTGGAATTGAGATTGGGGTCCTACAATTGCGATCCAGCAATTTGGTTCCTAAGTTCCAATTCGTGCTTATGGTGTTTGGAATTAAGATTGGGGTCCTATAATAATTATAGCATTTCTTGCGATCCAGAATTTTTTTTACTTCTTTCAACTTAATCCAGCTTACATCTGTCACGGTTATTGCGATCCTACAATTGAAAGAAGTAGGAAAGGAAGACCCATTTGCCAAAATCTTAATTTTCAAAAATTAAACACAATTAAAGCCAATTGACTCAATTCCTAAACTAATTTCACATAAAAGTCTTGTATATTAATTAAGCACAGTTTGGACTAAGATTGCATATTTATAAAGTTAATATTGTAAACGTCGGACCAGCAGTCGAGCCGGAAAAGGCTCCGGGCCATAGTTCAACAAGGTCGAACCGCTAAAACCGATGGTTGGACTGGGTAACCGGTGATCCGAAATGTGAAGCGGTCAATGGTTGGACCGGTCCAACCGCCCGGTCCGGTCCTTACAAGTTACAACACTAGTTAACAGCCTTAAGTTACCACATAAAACACATACAAATGCAAGGATATGTCAAATTAATTTTAAAAACAAAAAGATTCTATATATAACAAACTGTTGAAAAATTAAACTTATATTTGTAAAATTAATTAAGATTATATGATCAAACTTAACAAATTTAATACCATAAAAATTTGAAAATAAATTAAAATTAATTTTAAATGTTGGTAAGGATGTTCTCAATCATTATCAAAACATACATATGTATGTTCCATAGAAAAAATTCATTATATTTATTAATGAAGTTTTTTTATTAAAACAATGAGTGTCACAATGATATAATTGTCAAGTAACGGTTTAATGGGTTGAAATTGAACTTTGAAATTCAAAGGACATTTTATACAACATATATATATGTTTACCTAAAATGTATATGATTTTCGAGATATATATATATATATATATATATATATATATATATATATATATATATATATATATATATATATATATATGATCAAATAACTTTATAAAAAATAAGATCTTTATAACTTTCATTAAGTGGAGGATATATCAATATATTTCACTCAATATAATAAAACAACTGAGTTCATACAGTAATCATCTTGAAATTAAGACTTTATTGTATTGAATAAATGTCACAACAATAATATCGTAATAAACACAATAAATTCTTTCGTAACAATATATTTTGTTACTTGGTCAATCTCTACTTTCTTTTCTGGGCGATATCGCAAAATATATATAAAGAATAGGAAGACTTCTGCAAACGCTTAAGCTTATTAGCTAAGGCTTTTGATTATATATACAAATAGTATGACTAATTACGCTCACACACACCCACCCATATCATGTCAATATCATTAAATTTACTTTGATTATTTGTGTTTTAATTTTATTTTTAGCATTTCAAAGTGTAGATGGATTATTTTGTTCTGAAATGATTTTCTTTTAAAATGAGTGTGATGACTCCCTATATTTAGTGGATTTTTGGAAATATTTTGTTGTAGTTGAGGAGTCATTAATTAAATAATTAAGAGATTTGGTGTGAATTGGAAAGAAAGTGATTTGAGCAATTATATGTGTAATTATTTTGATAATATGAAATTTAATTGAAATAGGAAACTTGAAATAATAAAAGAAAATATTTTTAAAGGAAAGTTTCTTATTAATGAGATTATATGATTGAGCTATGATGATTATTTCCTATTTCCTTTATTTCTCTTATAATAGGACAATGAAGATTTGGAAACAAAAGAAAAAAGACAAGATCAGTCTTGGGCTTGAGCTGAATCTTTCGTGACCTAATTGATTAAGGAGATCAACCATTATAAAAAGGGAAGAGAAGAGCCTGTGAAGAGGAGGCTGGTTACAATTCTTTCCACCTTCTAAAGCCTAGAGAGATTCACAAAGAAAGAGAAAAGGAAACTGAATGCGAGAGTAAGCAAGCTGCAGTTTTGAGATTACACAAAGCACGTACGTAGAGCCTTTCAATCAATTACAAAAGCACGTATGTGGAGGAAGAAAAGAAGCAAGGAGGAGGAGAGTTAATATATACATACAGTGACGCACAAAAGGGACTAAGGGAGGGAGCACCATTACTCTTCAACCTTGTTCAATTCTTGATCCTCCTTTGTGAACTTTTAGTATGCTTTTGGATCTATATTTTAAATTAATTTCTGTGATGATTTTGGAACATATGTGTTGCTAGTTTTCTTTTACAACCTAGAGTACTTTGAACTTGTTTGTGACTTAGTATTTTATTTCCCACTATTTAGTTATGGTTAATTTGATTTAGTTTATTTAATCTTGTTATTATTGATTAACTTGTTTAGTGCTTATCACCATTAGACATGTTTAGGGAATTTATGATTGGACTCGGAAGATGGAATTTTAAATAGACCATGAGATTAAATAGTGTAGGATTGAATATTTAATCTGATTTGCGACTAGGATAGGAATATACCCTGCATAGTCACATTAGAGCGGTACCGAAATAAATTACGCTTAAAAATTATAGTAAGACATTAAATAATTAAGCTAGGCAAGGATCAGCGTGTTTGGCTCGACTTATTTTGAGAAATAAGCCAGCTTATTTTGGATTTTCAAGGTCAAAAACCCAAAATAAGCTGACTTATTTCTCAAAATAAGCCGAGCCAAACACACTAGATGTAAGTGGGCCGGAAGGCATTTATAGATACTAGTACTCTAGATTAGCTAGTTAGATTAGTTCATAATTAATTTAGTGGGAATAAAATCTAAGAAGCAAATAAGGGATTAGTGGCTCTAGGTTGTTCTTTTGACTCGTGAATTTCATCTGTGTGAATATTTGTTTTATTTTATTTTCTTAGATGTTAGGTAATTAAAATCAATTTCTTGTATTTACTCAACTTGAACGAAAATAGGAGATCTAATACCTAATTATTAATTGTCTGAGTCTTTGTGGGATCGACCTTGATTTACCATTTTACTAATTCACGATCCATACACTTGCGAAATTTTTTATCAAGCATCAAGTTTTTGGCGCTATTGCCGGGATCGAGGTCTCGACGGAGTTTTTTCAATTAATTATTATTAGGACTAATGGACAGCATTCTAAAATGCTGGTTTTTGTTTTAGGCTTTATAGATTTTGTAATAGGTCTTATAATTAACTATTATTAGACTGTTACAAAATACTCCCTCCGGTCCTAAATATAAGACCTAGATGACTTTTCTGGAAAATCCTGAAAAAGCAAAAAATAAGTTAATTATAAATTGATTTACGTAATTTTTTCCCTTAAACTAGTTTATTTTACCTATAAACTAATGGATTATCTAAAATTATATTAAATATGTCATCATTTAATAACATATTTCGCAACCTTAATCTCTCCAAAAAAAGCTATCTAGGTCCTATATTTAGGACCGGAGGTAGTATGAAGGTGCGCGGAACACTCAACGCGCTAGTATATTATGCATTTTGTAACATTTTGTTACTAATTACCTAATTATCCAATAATATTTATTTCAATTCATTAATCTCTTTACTAACTATGATAGAAAAAGAAATTTCCATAATATTAATATCTCTATCATAGTTAGAAAAGATCATTCTAATCCTTTTATATTTCATCCATGATAGAAAAGAATTTCCTAATATAATATGAATACTATCATGGATAATTAACTGCTAACCATGTTAGAAAAATATTCACCTAACATGGTTAGAAAGGGAAAACCTAATGTTAAAATATAGTAACCTGTCATTAGCACTGATTTATCAATAGTAGCAATCTTAATCGTTAATACCTATCTAACTATGATAGAAAAGACTTTCCATATTAATACAACCCTATCATAGTTAGAAAAGTATTTTCCTTATATCACAATCCATAATATTAATCATCATCTTAATTCTATCATTCTGTTCCATAAGAAAATATGCGGAAGCAGATGCAGGCCTATACAAATTGGCAATATACAATTCAAAATAAACTATATAACCTCTACTACCTAATTCCCTTTCCTGATGCCTGCGCCTGTGCATGAATACCTGCAAAAATGTCAGTAATCGTGGGATGAGACAATTTGTCCCAGTAATCACCGTTTAACTCACTATAACAGTGAGATGTGCGGTGGCGAGGGCGTCTAAAGGGTACCACAGTGTTTAAAATCAATAATACGTATACATATAATCCAATTCTTCTTCCCATATATCCCCGATCACTAAGTCATTATATGTAATCCAATTCTTCTTCCCATATATCCCCGATCACTCTGTCACTTCCCAATCATTGTACTTCACCATCTCTATCTCCAATACAACAATACTACCACCACAACTCTCACATTCACCTATAGATACATCGTGCCATCACGGAGGCATTTATTCCAGCATTCAACTTCACTGTACGATTTGACACTGTGCCCCTGTCTCTACTCAGAAGGCAATTTCCATTGTGCCCCTGTCTCTACTCAGAAGGCAATTTCCCTTATGCCCCTGTCTCTACTCAGAAGGCAGTTTCCATTGTGCCCCTGTCTCTACTCAGAAGGCAATTTCCCTTATGCCCCTGTCTCTACTCAGAAGGCAGTTTCCCTTATGCCCCTATCTCTACTCAGAAGGCAATTTCCCTTGTGCCCCTGTCTCTACTCAGAAGGCATCAGTACAAAATAATTGTCGATTGGCCTATCGACAGTCATCATCGCGCGATGGTACATATATAATCCAGTGTCATGCAATGCTCACAATTTATTTCAACATCTCAATTTCATTCAATATTTCAATCATTCCTGCAACACATCACTATTCCTCCATTTAACTTTCCAAAATCTCAAACCCCTCATCACCTCCTCCTATTTATATAAACTCTCAATGTCACTATCAGAACGCTATACCTATATGCCTTTCACAATCGTTCCAGATCAATAACAACCACCAGCCAAAATAATAGATATAGTGTTACAAATTTCTTTATATGAAAATAACCGTGTTTGAAAGGCACCCGATAGCCTGTTTTGTATAAAAATAAGTTTTCAAAGACAATATGTATATGGAGGGTGAAAAGGGATTTTTAAAATCCCAGCTAACATCACCCTCAATGTTATAGCAAGGTTAAGTGTGATTACCTGTTCCCGGCAACTATGCACTGACTCATCATTTCTTTCTTAATGCCACAAAACACCACATCGCATCCAATCCTATAATAACATAATGCATAATAATAAATTAATACCATTTCTACTTCATATTCATTAACATCTCTCTCATATCCTATATTCCTACCACCCAATCCCTTTTTCAATAATATATTTCCTAATCCATTCCAAGGAAAAGTACATGAACCACAAGAATCAACCACAATTAGCATATCACTTATAAGCAGAATCTAATTTCAAGAACTCAATTACCTATATTACCAACCAACATGAAAAATACCATTAGATCCAACTTTTCATAGATCCCCTGATAATTATAAATAAATCCTAAAGCAATAAAACATCCCATTTATGCAATGGTCACTAACTAATTCACACATCCTAATTAACCAACTTAAATCTTAGTTAAACTCTTACACTTTTATTTCCTGTTATATCAAGTCATTTTACTCAAAGAATCTAACAAAACAGTAGTACTAATGCTCCACCATAATCAAGAAGAATAAACAAAACTAATTCAACTTCCATTTCACACTTCATACTCAACTTTACAATATTCCCAAAACGTTATTCCTGATTGACACTAAACATCATACTTATTAACCAAGAAATAAACTAAACCACCTTTATAACTCATGTCCTCATACATTTCCTTTTCTAAATTAACACCTACAAGTCACTTTTCAAGTGATGAAAATAATCCAGTAACAATTAGTTTTTAATCTATAAATATGCGTATCAAGCTAACATCCCAGGTTAAACTAGCCAGGCAATTAATCTCAATGAGTTCTAAAATTCCCACAAAGCAACTATATAGCAAGGCCACTAATTCTTTTAACATTAAAAGAATCCAAATAACACTTGTTCTTCCACACAAACTCAAGTAACGAATTCCATTTCTTATAATCTTAACACTCAAATAAGTTAAATTGACATTAAACTTTAACCACATCAAAAGTCTCACTTGGCATTCAAAGTGGTCTTCCTAACTCACCAAACACTCCGCCACTAACCAACCGCACCTTCACATAACCAAATTCTCTTTTAATCAACACTTAAATTACCAAGCTTCCTCCCAAACACCAATCCAACTAAAACCAACGTTCCAACTTCCTCATATAACCTCAACAAGCATTTATTAACCACCAATTTATTCAAAACATCATTCATTAACAAAACCCCAACTCAAAGAGACACAAAATGTCCCAAAAATTTTCCAAAATAATTTCCAACTTTGATAAACTTAAATATTTTCCAAAAAGCATCAATTAACTACTTAAACATCCACAAATTATTGTTTAAAGCTCCAAAGATTTAATTATGACCAAACCCTAACTTCAAAGAATCATAACTATCACCGAAAATTCTCAAATGCTTAATCTTCTTCAGAAAATCCAATTGCTCCCAAGAATACTCAAATTCAATACCTTAATTCCAATATAAAAGCATTAACAGTCCAAAGAATTTCAGCATAACCCAAACCCTAACTTCAAAGAGGACTTTATCCCAAAATCCAAAATTCATGAGGTAGAAGATGCTTACACGTTTTCAAGTGAAAATAGGTCAAGGCCCACCGGAAAAATGCTTTGAATCTCGCCGGAAAGTGGCCACAACAGTGGCTGGCCGAAATGAACAAGAACAAGGGAAAGAATGATGAGAAACGAAGTTGGAATGAAAAGGTAGCTTGAAGAACAACCAAATGTACAAAACTCACCTCCTTGGCCATTGTTCACTGCTGTCCGCCGTCCAAAACGGAGCCAAACCCGCCGGAAATTGAGGGAGCACGAGGAGAAGCAAGCTGGGCAAGTCTAGCTCGAGTTTGACAGATTTAAAGAGGAGAGAATGAGCAAAAACGAAATGGGTGTGGTGGAGGGTGAGAAATCAAAGTGTATGGGTGTGGTTGGAAGAAAAATGAAAGCAATGGTGAAGGGAGGAGGGGGCTGCCGTGAAAGAGAAAGGGAAGGGAAGAGAAAAGAAAGAAAGGAAAGAAAAAGAAGAAAGAGAAGAGAAAAGAGAAAAGAGAAAAGAGAAAAGGAAAAAGAAAAAGGAAAAATGAGGAGTATGCTTTATGCTTTGGGATATTCCTTTTCATCCTTATCTCTTGACCATAAAATCTTTCAATTGGTCTCCTAAAATTGAATCTTGATCTCATCTTCAAAATCATTTCATTAATTATTCTAAGCAAATATTTCTCCAAAACCTCCAAAAATAACCAAATTTTCTGAAATATCCTAATAATTCTAAATTTTCCCAAAAATCCTAATAAATTTCACATTTTTCTAATGGTCATTTAATAAAAACATTTTCTAATCCAGTATTAAATTTACAGGATGTTACACATTTCCCATTGTATGTAATATTTCAAAAAACTTTATAAACTCTGTAAAAAATATTTGATTAATCGATGTAAGTGATGCAACTTTTCAAATTTATTAATTAAACTAAAAGACATAACTCTAAATTATCATAACCATCCATTATACTCCCTTTATTCTTAAATATAAGACCACTTTCAAATTTCAATTTGTTTCTAAATATAATATCATTTTGTATTTTTTCCCAATTTTTTCCAAATAAACCCTAATAATGCTTATCTATAACAAAAAGTAAGAGTCTCGAAAAGTAGAGGTAAAGGTATATGGTTAAGATAAATTGATAATATCATGTATTAATAACTAATTTAACTGGCATCCTTAATCTAATTAAATTAAGGAAAGTAATTTTATATTTAGGAACTCATGTAGTATGTTAGTATATGAGAACGTTAAAAGGATATTAATGCTGAAACAAAACATTCACTCCAGTCTGATACAACTACCAAACTTATCATACATATAATACAAAAACCACAAGCCTTAGAAATTTACTTTGAAATGTCAACTGCAACACTATATACAAGAAGATGCATTTAAAAGGAAGTTCACTCCTTCACTAGTTGTTCAATTGTGATGGTGTGAAACTGATCTTCCGAATAAGATTTTGGTGTCCTTGCAAACTCCATCATTACTTGTTCCATGGTTGGACGAGACTGAGGAGTCTCGTTCAAACAAGAAAAGCCTATTTTTGCAACTAAGACCACAACATCTAGGATGGGTTTTGTAAGTGGAGAAAGTCGTGGGTCCAACACATCGTTTAATAGTAAACCATTATTAGTTGAATACTCTCTCAAAGATGAAATCAGCTCTGCTGGATGATCTCCCATAATGATTTCCAAAGTCAACACTCCAAAGCTATACACGTCACATTTCTCGTTTGCTTTCATAGTAAAAGCAATCTCTACAATAGAGTAATTAATGTTATGTATATTTATACCCATATACAATAAAGGGTTAAGTTGTATTTTTAGTACTCTAAAATATAGCAAAGTGCATCCAACATAATATACAATATTGTGATACATTTGTGATAACCAAAAATTATTTTCATTGCTTATTTAGTAACGACGTTAAATAAGTCAAGTTTGACCGTTATGTGTCAAATTTTAACCGTTAAATTGTGGAGTAAAAGAGCATTTTTAGTACTCTAGAATATATAAGGAGCACCAAACATAATATACAATATTTTGGTCCATTTGTGGTAACTAAGAATTATTTTTATTGCTTATATAATGATCCATTAGCTAAAACTAACTTTTGTAAGATAAAATCTGATGTGACATAATGGTGTAACATATTATGTATGTTGAAATGACAATTTAAAGAACATTTATCTTAAGTTTATAACTATGTAATAAGATAGACGTAACTCTTCTATTACATCATAGAACCATAATTCGGGTCGAGATATGACCAACCTGTTTTAACTCAGCATGGCCAACCTGTTTAGTTTATGATTCTTTACTTACTTTTTTATACATGTAAAAAATTAAAGACTTATCTATTCATACATGCATGATACTAGGATAATCTATGGATCTTTATAACTTTGTAGTATTACGTTTAATTATATGACACTTTGAATAATATCGTGATTTAGTTGTTTATGGTGTTTAACTATTGTATATCATGTTTGGTGCTCCTTACCATATTCTAGAGTACTAAAAATGCCCTTTACAGTTTTACCCGACCATTTAAAGGTCAAAATTTGACACCTAACGGTCAAACTTGAATTTTTTAACGTCATTACTAAATAGGTAACAAAAATAATTCTTCGTTATCAAAAATGGACCACGGTATTGTATATTATGTTGGATGCACTTTGCTATATTCTAAAGTACTAAAAATGCACATTAACCCTACAATAAAACTACATACAAGAAGTAATATGCTTGAATGAATAGACGAAAAAGGTCTAACCTGGTGCAGTATAACTAATTGTTCCCGCAAATGTGGTCATGTTATTTGAGTCAGGATTCAAAAACTTTGCTGTTCCAAAGTCAGTGATTCGAACTTCTTCATATTCAGAACATAGAAGAATATTTTTGCTTGATATATCACGATGAACAATTGGGATTGGACAACCATGATGCATATAACATAAGGCATTAGCCACACCTTTAATAGCATTCACCCTTTTATTCCAATCAAACTCAATAGCTTGTTTGTAATTCTTTAGTATGTTATCCAAACTGCCACCATCCAAGAACTCATAAACCAAAATAGAATATTGTGAATTGGAATGAAACCCGCACAACTTCACAATATTCCGGTGTTTGATTTCTGTCAAAGCTTCAATCTCACTTTTAAAAGCTTTCAAGTTGGAAATTTCCCCACTTGGAATTGAATGAAGCTTCTTTACAGCTACAACATGACCTGTAGGCAACTCAGCTCGATAAACACTTCCTTGGCCTCCTTTCCCAATGAGATATCTTTCATCAAATTCCTTTGTGACTACAATGATATCTTCATACATTATTTCCCTCTCAAGGCTGCTCCACAAAAAGTGAGAATTCTCTGGTGGACTTTTTTCATCTTTGTTTCTTTTCTTATTTGCCATTTGAGAGAAAAGGAAAGATGCTCCAACAACTATTAATAGTAGTATGGTCAATGGAAGGAATAAAATCAAGAATATTTTGCTTTTATGGCCATGTCCTTTAGTTTGGGAATCACCACAAGGATTTAAGCCAGAAACATTATTACCACACAAAGCTTTATTATTCCTCAATGAGTTGAAGTTGTGAAAGGCTTGTTGGCGAGGAATTGGACCTTCCAGTTGATTGTATGATACGTCAACAGTAGTCAAAGATAACATGGATCCACTGAAACTGGAAGGAATGGTGCCAGTGAGATTATTATGTGAGAGATTTAATATTTCTAAATTGAGTAGCATTCCAAGATCTTTTGGTATGTTTCCGATTATAAAATTGTCACTGAGATCAAGCTGTTCAAGGTCTCGGAGTTCACCAATCTCTGGGGGAATGCTTCCATCAAATTTGTTTTTGCTCAAGTTTAAGAACAAAAGGCTTTTCAATTCTCCAATCTCTCTTGTGATTGAGCCATTGAAACTATTTGCTGCCAACTCCAAAGTTTCAAGCTGATGAAATGATTCAATATTTGAGGGGATATTACCAGAGAAGTTATTGTTGCTCAAGGAGAGTTTTTGCAACATGGTCAACTTCCCTAGTTCTTTTGGAATTTGTCCAGACAAATGATTCGAAGACAAATGAAGTACACCAAGCTTCGTTGCATTTCCTAATTCTGGTGGTATACCACCAGAAAGCTTGTTATTGTGAATAATCAATTGGGTTAGATTTTGACACTCACCCCACTTGGATAAAAGGTGGCCATACAATTGATTTCCACTTAAATCAATGTAAACCAAAGAAGGATATACTCCAAAAGAATCTGTTATATTATCAACTAATTGGTTATTTTCTAGCCTGAGTCTTTCTAGACTAGAACAATCCTTCAAGCTTGTTGGAATAGGACCAGTGAAATGGTTACCAAAAGCTGAAAAGAAAATTAACCCCCCACTTTGACAAATGTTCTGTGGCAAAGGACCACTGAAATTATTATAATACAATTGCATACTGAAGCAACTAGTCAAATTACTGATTTCCCGTGGAAGTTGACCACTTAAACTGTTGGAGTATAGGAACAGCTGGGTGAGCTTTGTCATATTTCCTATAGTTGAAGGAATAAATCCTGAAAGACTGTTGTTTTGAAGGATTAATTCATCTAAATTGATTAAGTTTCCAATGGATTGTGGAATTGAACCAACCAATCTGTTCTCATGAAGGTACAATATTCGAAGATTTGTTAGATTTCCTACGGAGGAAGAGATTGAGCCAGAAAATCTGTTAAATGACAAATCAACATGAACCAGAGAATGGATATTCCATAATTCAGAAGGAAAAAGACCCTCCAGATTGTTCAGGTAAAGATTAAGATTTTGTAACATGGTCAGGTTTCCAATTGTTGATGGAATGCTCCCTGATAGAGAGTTTCTTCCTAAATAAAGATCTTGGAGATGGCTCAACATTCCAATCTCTTGAGGGATGAGTCCAGAAAGGTGATTTTCTCCAAGTATTAAGACATTCAAATTCCTCAAGTTCCCTATTTCTTTGGAAATTTGTCCAGTGAGATTACATGTGGTAAGATCAAGACTATTTAAAGTGGTTAGATTCCATATTTCATGAGGGATGGAGCCCCTAAAACGATTATTTGCCAAACTCAACAGCAAAATACTGGACAACTTCCCAATTTCTCGGGGAATGTTTCCATAAAAGTTGTTGACGTTTATTGCAAAGTAGAGGAGATTAGGAAAGACAGAGAAGCTTAGGCTTGAAAGTGTACCTTGAAGTGTAAGATTTGAGAGACTTATATTGATCACAGACATGGATTTGTCACACGTAATCCCTTTCCAGCTTTTGCAAATATCACTGTGATTGTTCCAAGATGACAAGATAGCTTTGCTTTCATCGTTAAAGGTATCTCTCCACTTCAAAAGAGCTTTTGCTTCGCTATCTCCAGCAACAACTGATGCAACTAAGGAAGCAACACATAGCAATAGTCCAAGCAGAAGCTTAGTGGAATCACTTTCAGACATGTTTTATTGGTTAAATTTCGAATGATCAATAGTATATTCAAACAAGTTATATGAGGCTTGAGATGCTCAAGTTGATGATACGTATCTTCTTATAGCATGGATTCGCCTTGCAAGCAATGATTAATCGTGAGAAAAACTGAATAGCCCATGTTGTTGCACTGTAGCTTTTTCCTTCTAATGTTTTCCTAGTTTTCAAGGGATACAATTTCAAAGGGGGCAAAAGTGCAAAACTAGGCAATGTAAATTTAAATATGGGACCTATAACTCTGTAAATTTAAGGGGGCAAAACTGTACACTGTAAATTAAAATTGGGCAAAACCGTATATTGTAAACCAAAATGGGGCAAAAGTAACCTCTCTATTAGGTCGAGTTAAACAGATGTTTTCCAGACGTGGGCTCCACCATCAGTAAATGATGTGTCGATTCCAAAATCCACCGTGGAAGCTGAAATGCATCCAGTTGAAGCTTATATCACTTGAAACGAACTCTAAACCCCAAATCATTTCGATAAGAAACCAAAAAAAGAACCCCAAATCATGTAAAATCCACCTTACTTCTTCGTAATCATCTAAAAAGATAAAGCCGCATCTGAAAAAATAAAGTCTCATCAACATATTGCGCCTTTAAATGTGTAACAAGTCATTTACTTATGGTGGGACCATGTCTAGAAAACGTCTGTTTAACTATTTCTAACATAGAGTTTACTTTTGCCCCATTTTGGTTTACAGTGTATGGTTTTGCCCCCTTAAATTTACCAGTTATAAGTGCCCATTTTCAAATTTACGGTGACTATTTTTACACATTTGTCAATTTTAAAGTGGTTATGTCTGAACACAAAATAATTTTCCTTTTAAAATCGGTTAAAGTTTCATCTCTTTTTCTTTCTTTCCTTTAGCCTTTTGGAATTGATAAAATTATTCATTTAGGTCCTTAAAATTTAAATTTGAATCAAGTAGCCAGCCTTACAAAAATATAAATTATCCGTCCCTTCAATTTAGCATGTTTAATAACAATTATGTGCATTATTAGACCTAATTGATGAATGATGATAACTCTTCAAAGCTATATTTTGCTTTCGGATAAAACTTGAACTTGAAACCCTTTTGTTTACAAAGAAAACTTCTTCATTCCACTAAATTCAACACTTGTAGGTGAATCTTTTTAAATTAATAACAAAGCAACTTCGCGCGCAATCTCCAAAACGCAAAATCCTGAAGAGCCGAGAATAGAGTGTCCGGCTCCTCACCCAAAACACTATTCATGAGCAGTTTTCGTTTTGCCGGAGTTGTAAATTGAAATTTCAAATTCCAATCCTCTTTAAAAGGATCCACTTCATATCTCAATATTTCTGTCAATTTCGTCTTCACCTTGTGCTTCTTCCTCTTGATCCTGTACTTCTTCGTCTTCTCTCTTTGCTTTTGACTTTTGCACTTTGTAGTTGGATACTATTAATTAACATCATTGTTGTTTCCCTCTCCAGGTCTTGAAAGCTTCTTGTTGTGTTGGTCATATATCACTGTTATGCTAGATCGAAGTATTTGGCCAGATGGCTTTGAATGACCATATCTACAAAGGAAGGAAACCTGTCCACTGAAGCCCCTCATCAAGGACAGCACTTGCTGAGGCTGAGTTGGAGGAAAATTAACATTTTTGTACCTTTTGAATACATTTTTTTAGATCATAAAAGCCAATGATGTTTGAAGATACATCGTTGGATTTACTGATCTTTAACCATTTTTGCCTATCTATTGCAATCCCATCATTCTCTATAATGGGGCAAGCAACTTTGAGATCAATGCATTTTTAAAAATTCACAAAAGTGAAGCATATGGCAGAGAGTTATTTTGGGGATGTTCAGTTCTGTCTTTACATTTCACCTAAGTTATTATTGATTTGCATATTAGTTAGGGTTTATTTTCATTCATGAGGTGACTTTAATATGTTGTGATAATGTGGTGATTTGAGTTTGATTCACTCATGTAGGTAGTGAAGCTTACTTTCTAACTTTGATTTTCTTCAGCATTAGATTTACTGTGGTTATTTACTTCGAAGAGAATGATACGTCTGATGCTACCAAAATTTTGATAAAAATTCCGCAAGTGTACAGATCGTAAATAAGTAAAGTGGTAAATCAAGGTCGATCCCACAGAGACTCGGACAATTAATAATTAGGCATTAGATCTCCTATTTTCGTTCAAGTTGAGTAAATACAAGAAATTGATTTTAACTACCTAACATCTAAGAAAATAAAATAAAACAAATTATTCACACAGATGAAATTCACGAGTCAAAATAACAACCTAGAGTTACTAATCCTTATCTGCTTTTTAGATTTTATTCCCACTAAATTAATTATGAATTAATCCAACTAGCTAATCTAGAGTACTAGTGTCTATAAATGTCTTCCGGTCCACTTACATCCTTGCCTAGCTTAATTACACAATGTCTTGCACTAATTTACTAGGCTAATTTATCTCGGTACCGCTCTAATGTGACTATGTAGGGCTTCTAGGTATATTCCTATCCTAGTCGCAAATCAAATTAAAAATCCAATCCTACACTATTTAATCTCATGATCTATATAAAATTCCCTCTTCCGAGTCCAATTCTAAATTCCCTAAACATGTCTAATGGTGATCAAGCACTAAACAAGTTAATCAATAATAATAAATAAAGTAGATTAAATTAACCATGACTAAATAGTGGGAAATAAAATATCTAAGTTCCAAACAAGTTCACAATACTCTAGATTGTAAAAGAAACTAACCATACATAGTTTGAATCATCATAACAATTGGCTTAAAATCCAAAGGCATGCTAAATGTTCAAGAAGAAGGAGTAATAACTAATAATAGAATAATGTCGTCCCTCCTTTCTTCTCTTTGTGCGTTGGACTCCTCCCCTGCGTGTGTGTGGATGTCCAATACACCAACAGTGCTGCTGCAACCTCTTGCTTCTTTTCTTTCTCACGTGTATGTGTGTATGTATTTGATTGGAAGAATTAGCCCCAGAACTGCAACCACTTCCTTCTTTCTTTTCTTTTCTTAGCTCTCGTGAATATGTAGTAGGCTTTAGTTAATAGGAAGTGTAACATCCCAATTTTTAAATTATAAATAATACGAAATTAATGAGGAGTTATAAAGGAAATTTAAAGTTTAGGGGATGAATTTTTGATGATTTATTGATATTCAATTTTATTACTTTAGAATTTAAGAAATATAGTTTAAAGAATTATTTGGAGCTAGAAACTTTCAAAAACAAGTATTTTAGAAAATCTAGATAATATTATGAACGAAAGAAATGAGAACCATAATATAAACAAACTTTTGGGCTAAAAATATAATTAAGAATAAACAATAGGGTAGTGAATTGTAATTTTCCCTAAAGTTTATTTATAAATTCACCTTCCTCCTTCTCCTTCTTCATCTGCGTGCCCTAGCCGCCAAACAGCTCCCCCAACCCTCCTCCTTCGATTTCGTACTCCCTCTCCGAGTCTGGCGAGCCTCCGCCGGCTACAGGCGACGGCGGCGTCGATGTCGTTCGTCTCATTTCTCCCCTCAACCTCGCCCAAAACCCGATGCCTCCCCTTCTTCATATATCCCCCATTTTCTTCAAACCTTCATCATCTTGTGCGGCTCCTCCAGCAAGACCCACGACGGTTTCTGGCGTACGGCGGCGGAAATTAACGGTAAAGCTTCGACTTTCTTTTGCTTTCAACCTATGCTTCCTTTAATGTCGATTTCCTCACTTTCTCTTCTTTCTCGTCGGATTTTCACTCCTCACTGTTGGTTTCATTTTTCCGGCGAGTTCCTCGACGCGGAGGCCGCCAGTGACGCGTACAAGCTCGGCTCAAGCTCAGGTGAAACTTGTTTCTCCATTCCTACCACTTGCCTGTCTGATTTGAGCGAGATTCATGAGTGTTCATTTGGTTTTGGGGTTGTGGACTGATAGATAGTGTAATGAAACTGATTACCTATATAGTTTGGTTGATTTAATGAAGTTTCTATAGTTCTTATGTGATGCTTCATTCTGGATGCTTTTGAATTGTGAATGGGGTCTTGGAAATTTGTTTACTATCCTTGCTTATCTTGTATGATATCCAGGGATGTGGCTTTGAAATTTCTTATATGATTGGGAAGCTAAATATTATTGATGTGTTAGAAGAGTGCTAGACTTTTTCCTTTCTTGCCCTTGTTTTGCTCGGCCAAGCATTAGTAAAGAATTATTAACATCACATTTAAAGTAGTTAGGTTCAAGGGTTATAATTGTTACATTATGGATAACGTTTGAGTTGAGACAATCCTTAAATTAGGATATAGGGATTTTGATCTTTATAGGGAGAATGCTTGGCTTGTGACTCAAAGTATTTGGAAACAAGTTTAATTGATGCATTATGATTTGTTAGAGCATAAGTATGGTATATGAATTGGACGGTTGAATCAATAGATTGTTTTGGGAAATGATTGTTAAGCTGTGAAGTTTTCTTACATGAAGAATTCTTAATAAGCTTTAGAACTTAAAACTGTATGTGGGGATGAAGTGTTTGGTGATACAAGTTGAAATGAAGTATTAGCTGATGTGTCTTGTTGGGAATTTTGTTTTTAGAGTTTTGGGTTTTGGAGTTCAGATTTAGTCATTGTACTTTGTTGTTTAATTTGGACTTAAGGTTGATAAAAGTTGGAAACTTGGAACTCAATTCTTTGATGTTCTTTTACATATGACAATATGTTGATTTTTCATGAAATGTTTCAATTTATTATGAACATATTGAAGTTGGATGTAATTTCATATAGGACGTTTGTTATGTGCTGCTGGTTTGGAGAATTTTGTTCTAATTTAGTTATGACAATTATGTGACTTCTTGCATAGGATTTGGGATTCTTGCATGTGGTTGATTAATCCTTTTATATCTTTTACTGTAATGATCAAACTGATTTAAGTGAGAAATTATTGTTGCTGTTTGGTTTATGATGTTTAAGTGGGGTAGTGTGTATTTTAACATTTTCATGTTAATTGGGAGGTTTTTGCTTTTATCTTTGTTTTGCCAAACAAATTTGTTTAATAAGGTGGAAGTGTCTGCTTTGATTGAACAATGATTTGATGCTTGTACGTGCTTATGGTTTGAGTTTTATTGAGTTGTGATTTTATTGAGTTTCCCTTCCTTTCCTTTTGTACTGTCGGTGAATCTGTTGGGGTTTGTGAATGATAATGTGTCCTGCTCAATTATGATTTTGAAGTATATTAAGGTATGTTTTAGTGTTTGTATACTGATTTGAGATACTAGGTGTCCATTTTATATACTGGCTGAATAGACTTTAGAGATGGGTGTTTGAATTTGGTGGTTAGTTGATTAAAATAGCGATTCAAATGTACTTTGGAATAAGTCTGGTCGTTCTTGTGAATGCATGGATATGCTAAGTCCTTTGTTAATTATATTCTAATGGCTAGACTAATTTAGTGGAAAACTGTTATCATTTTGCTTTTGAGTGCTGCTAGTATGAATTGGAGATGGTGATAAATTTTGTACATGTGTATTTGCGAAATATAAGGAATGGTTTTGCAATTCCTTGGTATTTCTCTAATTGTGCTTAACTGGACTTTGAAGTATTACTATGTTAATTGACATGTATGTGTGTGATGTGTATGTACTTAGGAATCCACATGACTTTCTAAAATAATATAACTAAGAAGAGGGGAAAATGGGTAGTAATATGAGATACGAGAGAGACGTTAAAGTGTTATAAAGTGAAATTGATATTAATTTATCATTTGTATTCTATCATTATAGGAGGAACTAAAAAGGGAAGTGTTTGGAGAGCATCTTCAAGAAATGGTAAGGAAAAACATCGTAGTGCTTAGGGCGACAGGTAATCACACTTAACCTTACTATAACATTGAGGGTGACGTTAGCTGGGATTTTCTTAAAAATCCTTTCTCACCCTCTATATATATATACATTATTTTTGAAAAGGTATTTTTATACAAAACAGGCTATCGGGTGCCTTTCAAACACGATTATTTTTATAGAAAAGATTTCGACACATTATAGATGTAGTATCCTGTCTGGTGGTGCTGGATATTTTGAAATGGTGTGACATATTTGCAGGTGTATTGTTATAATAGTTATTTGAGAGGTTGTGAGTATAGAAAAGGAATTAGATGTGAGTTAAGCTTTTGGAGAGTAATGTTGAGGGAAGATATTGTGGGTAATAGATTGAAAGGTGATGTGAGAGTGTATGGTGTTGATGTTGAGATTGATGTTGATGTTGATGTTGATTATTGTGGATGAGATATTGATAAGGATATGGTGAGCATTGCATGACACTGAAATTGATGTACCATCGCGCGATGATAACTGTCGATTGGCCAATCGACAGTTATTTGTACTGATGATCCTTTTCGGATTGATTAGACCGGGGATCATAGGTCAACTTATTGAGAGAAAGTGACCTACGGTTGTTTGGCATTGGAGAGCCCAACCGTTCCCGTTCTGTAATGAAAACAGAATTGGGGTTCCCTCTCTGGAGATTGCCAAAGAGGGAAATTGTCCCCTCATTATGGAGAGGGACACAGTGTCAAATCATATAGTGAAGATTAGATGTTTGAATGCCCCGTGATGGCACAATGCATCTATAGGTGAGTGTGAGAGTTGCGGTGGTAGTATCATTAGATTGGAGACTGGGGAGATGATATTTAGTTATTGTGGAATTGACTGAGGGATTTGATTGATATGTGGAAAGTAGAGATGGTGAATCTGAGTTGATTTGGATGTGACAGAGGGACTTGAGTGATGAATGGAAGAAGACTTGACAGATATATGTATATATTACTGATTTTAAAATGTGGTACCCCTTAGACGCCCTCGCTACCGCACATCTCACTGTTATAGTGAGTTAAGCGGTGATTACTGGGACAAATTGTCTCATCCCATGATTACTCACATTTTTGCAGGTATTCATGCACAGGCGCAAGCTTCAGGAAAGGGAAATTAGGTAGTGGAGGTGATATAGTTTATTTAGAATTGTATATTGCCAATTTGTATAGGCCTGCATCTGCTTCCGCATGTATATATATTTATTTATTGTTTAATATCAATTAGTTTTGTTTAATAACCATGTTAGGCAAATGTTGTCTAACATGGTTAGTTATTAATTATCCATGATAGTGTTCAGGTTGTATCAGGAAATTCTTTTCTATCATGGATAGTATTTAATCATTAGGAAATTCCTTTCCTAACTATGATAGGACATTGATATTATGGAAATCCTTTTTCTATCATAGTTAGTAAAGAGGTTATTAGATCTAAAATGGATATCATTGGTTAATTAAGTAATTAGTAACAGAATGTTACAGGAAGAATTATGATCAACCTCTCTTTTCACAAGCTCCTCTCTTCCCTTAACTCCTCTCTTCTCTTTTATAATGGTTGATCTCCTTAATCAATTAGGAAAGATCAAGCCCAAGACTCATTCTTTCCTTTTTCTTTTGTTTCTAAATCTCCATTGTCCTATTATAAGAGAAAGAAAGGAAATAGGAAATAATGACCATACCTCAATCATATAATCTCATTAATAGGAAACTTCACATTAAAATATTTCTTTTAATATATTAAGTTTCCTATTTCAATTAAATTTCAGATTTTCTAAAAGAATCACTCATATAATCATCAAATTACTTTCTTTCCATTTCACAACAAAATCACTTAAGTACTTAATTAATGACTCCCCAAATACAACAAAATATTTCCTAAAAACCACTAAATATGGGGAGTCATCACACCCCCACACTTGCATTAAATCTTGTCCTCATGATTTCAAATTGTTAACACATTAACACAAAAATAATCAAATCAAGATTTTATCATCACAAAGTTGGAATCAATTCAAATTCTCAACAAATGAATTCTCTTAAAAATCTCTCTCACCATCTCCAAATGCAAGTAATAAGACAATCAATTTGATAAAGATAAATCACAAAACCATGTCCCTCACCGGTCAAGTGTTTACACTCTACTCTCAAAGTATATAGGGTTGTGTTTCACTCAATTCCATCTATGTAATCCAGCTACCATAGCCTTGTTTATCATCTCGATAACCACTCTTATAGCTCAATGCACACACAAATCAAAAGAACTTTTAAGGGTTGTAATGAAAAAGGTAGGATAATGAAATGGAAATGAGATTGAGGTATATTTGAAAAGTGCTAAACCATTTCAATTATAGTAAGGAATGAAGGAATCTCATAACTTAACAAGCACATAGGGGTTGACTCTTTTAAACTCCACAACTCTTCGATTTTTTTTATTTTCATCTTTGTTTTTTTTTTATTTCACACTTTGTGTAACTTTTTTTTTCTTTTTCACCTTTACTTTTTTTTTCACTTCTATTTCTTTTCTCCTTTCTTCAACACTTATATTTCCCCTTTTTCCTTTTCTAATTCCTTCACCCCTTTCCATATGAACGTAGCATAGCACTTTTCAAAACATAAATGGAAGAAATAGATAAGAGATGAATAATTGCATCAAAAGAATTCAAAGGCTAAAATATGCAATCTTTCTTTTTAAAAGAGAAGCAGGCTCAAAGTGGTTAAGCAATGTAAATAATGTAAAAAGGATGGCTATTTGGCTAAACTGGCTATGAAACGAAGGTCTTAATCATTTTTGTACATGCAAGAGATTTGAGCGTCAAAAGAGATTCAAGACAAGTTCTAGAGGGGAAATTACAATAGATGTACTCACTCATAAAAGAATAAAATTATGGCTCAAATTCCTCCCAGGGCTTTTTGACATACTAGAGTAATTTATCTAAATCAAATAGCTTGTCTTTTCACTTACATTCAAAGAAGATGAAATCAAAGTCTAATCAAATCCAATTGTTTCAAGTTCAAATCAATCCCAAAATTGGCAAAAAGATTTTTTTTATCAAAAATAATTTGACAATTTGAAAGCTTGGGGACAATCTTTAGAGAATAATGATACCTTTATACCCCCACACTTAAATGTCACATTGTCCCCAATGTGAACATGTGAACATGTAACACAAGTAGTGGAATTACAAAAATATCCATAACAAGTGTAAAGATGACAAATATTTCAACTTCCATATCAACCAAGCAAAGTACTCAAGAGACACACCATCAAATCTAACCATCACACACATATCAACCAGCATAAAGACTCATCACCAAAACAATTCTTAGTCAAATAAAATCAAGAAAAAGTTAGAAGAATACTCCCCTTCCTCTTCTCGATTTCCACTCATAACTGCTAGTCCATCCAGATCAAGTTGAAGCATCCTTTGGGGTCAAAAGAAGAAGAAAAAAAATCCTACAAACTCAAAAACAAAACATCAAATACAAAAACCTTGGGTTGCCTCCCAAGAAGCGCTAAGTTTAAAGTCTTCAGTCAGACTTTCCAAACAAATCCTTAGTCATAAGTATCAAAAACCATAATCAACTCAGTTTCATTCCTTTTCAAACAATATCAAAGTAATGACTTGTGTCTTTTCAATCATAGACAATTTCAAAGAACAAGCAATCACTGATTTCAAAGGAATTATAATGTGATCATACAAACAATTAGATGTATGTCTTTCTAAGAATAATGAGTATCCAATAAAATCAATTTGACTCTCATCAGTAAGAGTCACAACAATAATAGGAGAATCATCCAAAACAGTTATAGGAACACTCACATCAACATGTATATCAGAATCACAAACATTTGAATTTACATCTTGAACATCAATTAGACACCCATCAATTTCTTCTAAACAAGTTTCAGACTCTATGACAACCTCTAAATCTTCTTCAACTGCATGGTCAACTCTATCATCAATTGATTCACACCTATTGAAACTATCCTCAATTGCTTCTAACCTTTTCAAATTATCCTTAAAACTGTTTTTTTGAACGCTTGATCTAGAACTATTGTAGTATTTCTCATGCCTTTTCAAATTCTCCTCTTGCATTGTCAAACATGTATCGACTAATCTTTCTAATTTGTATAACCTTTCTAAACAAGAATTCTCATAATTAATGTTTTCTTGAACATGTGAATAAGACATGAAAGGTGGGTCTATTGCATGTGAATAAGAATCTACATGTGGGTTCCAACACTCATCTTGCTCAAAATTCCGACTAGTCCTAGAAATATTATCAAAATAAGTTTTTTGCCTAATGAAATCATCTCCTATACAATTTATGGTAGGCAAAAATGGACAATTTCCTGGTACATGATTATTTTCACAGTGATAACATCGATACCATTTATAATAATTAAGCTCCGAAAAGTCCATTTTTCTATTTTTCCAAAAGAAAAAAAAACTCAAGCTAAAACTACTAAAGAATTTCTAATTCTAATTACTAATTGCCTTGAGTTCCCGGCAACGGCGCCAAAAAATTTGATGCTACCAAAATTTTGATAAAAATTCCGCAAGTGTACGGATCGTAAATAAGTAAAGTGGTAAATCAAGGTAGATCCCACAGAGACTCAGACAATTAATAATTAGGCATTAGATCTTCTATTTTCGTTCAAGTTGAGTAAATACAAGAAATTGATTTTAACTACCTAACATCTAAGAAAATAAAATAAAACAAATTATTCACACAGATGAAATTCACGAGTCAAAATAACAATCTAGAGTTACTAATCCCTTATCTGCTTTTTAGATTTTATTCCCACTAAATCAATTATGAATTAATCCAACTAGCTAACCTAGAGTACTAGTGTCTATAAATGTCTTCCGGTCCACTTACATCCTTGCCTAGGTTAATTACACAATGTCTTGCACTAATTTACTAGGCTAATTTATCTCGGTACCGCTCTAATGTGACCATGTAGGGCTTCTAGTAGAGCTGAGAATGTCCAACCCGGCCCTCCGGGTTCAACCCTACCCGCCTTAAAAAATGTGGGTCGGGCCAAAGAAATTGCAACCTACTTATATCGAGTCTGGTCGGGTTGCTAGCCCGCTTATATCGGGTTGGTTCTGGCCAACCTGCAGGGTTGGCGGGTTAACCCGCTTACTTTTTTTAAAAAAAAACCCTATATGCCTTTTTTTTACTGAAAATTATCTGTTTTTTCTTAAACTCATCTTCCTTTTTTCATTCTTTCACGTCTTCTTTCTTTTCATTTTCAATTTCAATTTTTTTAGACTTTTTTTATGTGTGTGAGGTTTCAGATTTTTGTTTTGGAGTGTGTAACGTGGATATATGAGTTTAAGTATATATTAAACATATGAGGAAGAAAGTATCGCTGAGATCATGGATATATACTCTTACGTATGAGGTTTCCCACATGGGATTGAAAAAAGGAATGCAAAAAAGTCTTTTGACATTGTAATATGTTATAAATATTTTAGCTTTTTTGTTGGGCAACAACAAAAAAGAAAAAGTTGGAGATTAAAAAATATATAATTTGCTGATTAGAAAATAATGACATATGTTATGGATCTTTGAAAATCATAAACTATTTTGAATTTGTTCACATTATAGTTTTAAAATTTAGACAGATAAATTTCAAAACAGTTTATGACTTTCAAGACAGATAATACCTAACTTTGAATGGGTGGATGTTGATCGAGCGGCTTGAAATTTGTACATATTATATCTTGTAATATATAGTGGTATCCAGTTTTATTAAAAAAATAGACAAATAAAATTATTCATTTACTTTGTTGGTAAATGATGTTGTAACAGAATTTTTGTGCTTACTTTACTATTTTAATGTTCAATTCTCAGTTTTTAAAAAATAATATAGCGTGCAATTCGGGTCGGGTCGAGCTGGTCCGCCTATTAGTATATACGGGTCGGGTTAAGATATTTCAGCCCGCATTAGAATCGAGTCGGGTCGGGCTAGCCCGCTTCTAATGCGGGTCGTTTAAAGCGGACTAGCCCGTTTTCCCGGCTCTAGCTTCTAGGTATATTCCTATCCTAGTCGCAAATCAGATAAAAAATCCAATCCTACACTATTTAATCTCATGATCTATTTAAAATTCCCTCTTCCGAGTCCAACTCTAAATTCCCTAAACATGTCTAATGGTGATCAAGCACTAAATAAGTTAATCAATAATAGCAAGATTAAATAAACTAGATTAAATTAACTATGACTAAATAGTGGGAAATAAAATATCTAAGTTACAAACAAGTTCATAGTACTCGATTGTAAAAGAAACTAACCACAGATAGTTTGAATCATCATAACAATTGGCTTAAATTCCAAAGGCATGCTAATTGTTCAAGAAGAAGGAGTAATAACTAATAATAGAATATTGTCGTCCCTCCTTTCTTCTCTTTGTGCGTTGGACTCCTCCCCTGCGTGTGTGTGGATGTAACCAATACACCAACAGTGCTGCTGCCACATCTTGCTTCTTTTCTTCCTCACGTGTATGTGTGTGTATTTGATTGGAAGAATTAGCCCCAGAACTGCAACCACTTCCTTCTTTCTTTTCTTTTCTTAGCTCTCGTGAATATGTAGTAGGCTTTAGTTAATAGGAAGAATTATGACTAACTTCTCTTTTCACAAGCTCCTCTCTTCCCTTTTATAATGGTTGATCTCCTTAATCAATTAGGAAAGATCAAGTCCAAGAGTCATTCTTTCCTTTTTCTTTTGTTTCCAAATCTTCATTGTCCTATTATAAGAGAAAGAAAGGAAATAGAAAATAATGACCATAGCTCAATCATATAATCTCATAAATATGAAACTTCCCATTAAATATTTCTTTTAATATATTAAGTTTCCTATTTCAATTAAATTTCAAATTTTCTAAAAGAATCACTCATGTAATCATCAAATTACTTTCTTTCCATTTCACAACAAAATTACTTAAGTACTTAATTAATGACTCCCCAAATACAACAAAATATTTCCTAAAAACCACTAAATATGGGGAGTCATCAACGTCACACTATATTTTCAAAGTTATCCCTCCTCTGTGAGTTCAAGAAGAAAACATATCCCTCCTAAGTGCCAACAGTTGCTGCGGGTCCCATTGAGGCAGCTTCTACAATTAGCTTTTAGTGGAATGGAAGTCAGATAAGCTAAAAGGAGTGTAACATTTCTCTTCAATAAATAGAAGTACACCCGTGAACCTCTTGCCTTCTGCAAAACTCAAAGGGTAATGGACCTAATCTACCCTCCAAGTAACTACCCAGGAGTACTGAGCACCCTGAACTAACAACAGACTCATATTTACACTCAAAGTAACCAAAGTGTTTAAAAAATACCCCTAGTGAACGGTCAATCATGTCTGACTGTTAATCTTTCCATATGGCCGCCACGTGGGTTCAATTTTTGCCACGTAGGATATGTCATGTGGGGCCTACATATAATTAAAAAAGGGTAATAGACCTAATCTACCCTCCAAGTAACCACCTAGGAGCATTGGGCACTTTGAACTAACAACAGACTCATATTTACACTCAAAGTAATCAAAGTGTTTAAAAAATACCCCCCAGTGGATGGTCAATCACGTTTGACCGTTAATCTGCCCATGTGGCCGCCACGTGAGTTTAAATTTTGCCACGTAGGATATGTTATGTGAGGCCCACTGAAGGACACCGATTTAGCGGGTCGGTGTAGTGTACCTTGGGTCTAGTCCTTCAAGAAATTTTAAAACCTCAAGGTAAACGAAAGTTACCCCGGGTATCGTTCTCAAAAGGAGCCTATAAAATGCAAATAATTACCTAGTAACTAAATGTTAAACTTGTTTGAAATAAGAGAAATTGTTATGGATTAATAATAAAAATTAGTAAAAGATGTGATATGCAAAAAGAGGAAAATAAGATTTAGGAAAAAGTAAGGATTTGGTAAAATAAAATGGAATTGCTCTTGGGAAATGATTGAAAATAACTATCCTAGCTCAATTAATATATTCGGGGAGTTACTATGGTGCTAATTCACTAAATTGCCAAACCTCATGAACCCATGAGTCCAATTACTAATTAGCGGAACCCAACTAATTAGAAATTGTTAAACCCTTTAGCACCTTTGAGTTTCCTCTAGGTTTCCTAAATTACCAAACCTCACCAACCGGCAAGTCTAATACCTAACGTCATGAACCCATTCAATTAGGCACTATTAATTACCCTAGAGTGTGATTAGTGATTTGTAATGCATTAAGTTCAATTACAATTCAATTCAATGACTATCTACCAATACCATGAGTAAATAGATATATCTAATGAATTATAAAGAACATATGTATGACCATACATATTGTTGAGTCCAAATCCCTCATTACAAGTCAAAACCACAAATAACTCAAATAAATATAATAGTCCAAATCTATGAATGAATGACAATCCTAAACCTAGGAGAATCATAAATACAAGATAAATGGAAAAGAAAAGACTCCCCTATTAAGCATGAGAGCTCAAGTTATAACTGCAATCATTCCAAGAGCAAAGAGGTTTAGTTACCTCTCATGTGAAAAGCACCAACAAGGAGAAGATGGAGACATCATGGTATAAATGGGAGAAAAAGAGAGAAGATGAATATAGAGGAATTGGGTTTGCGCCACCAACCCCTCTGTTCTTGCGTTTCTGTTCCTCAATTCATTTCCGTTCTTCTCGCCTCCGTTCACGCAGCAGCTCCAGGACCCTCCTCTTTATTCCCTTCTCGCCTCTGCTTCCCCAATCTTCATTTTCCCCTTTTTGTCTTATCCAGCAGCTCATTCTTTTTCTTGCCCCAGCCCACGTGTTTCATCATCTTTTGCCATTCAACCCATTAAGCCTTTTGCTCCATTTTTGGACCATTTCTTAAATCAAATAAAGACCTATGTATGGCCCATGTTGCTCTTTTTTTTTTTTTTGCCATTAATTCAAAATGTGGGCCTAGTCAAAAAGGAAAGGAAAGCCTTCAAATATATGTCAAAACAAATGTAAATATATGAAGAATCAATCTAATACTTAAACTACATTAATATTACTTTCAAGATTAAATCCCTTTAATTTTCAAGCAAAAGTAGATAAAAATTGCATCTCTATTATCTTAATTGCTTCAAATTTAGCATATAAAAACCATACAAATCTAAGGATTTGTCACCCACATATAATAAAAACAAGTCCCTCTCCTCTCTCTTCAACACTTCCAAACAACCTCACCCCTTCCTCCAACATAGCCGCCGCCACCTAAAAAAACTCGACCTCACCATCGACCACACCCTCCACATCGCCCTCATCACCAACCTCCAGAAAACCCAAGACACCGCCCATTCCCTCATCCTCAAATAAAACCACACCAAAGACAATCACGAGAATGGCGAGATCAATAATGCAGATGGCTTGTTGCTAAAGTTGAAATCTTTCTGCCTCAAAATGGACTCCCCTGCCTTCTGGTGCTTTATTGTTGGCAAAAAGAAGGAACTTGAGGTTTTCAGGGTTCATATGCCATTGGCTTTGGTTGAGGGTGTAGATCTACCCAAGTTTGAGTGTAAATATGATCCTATTGTTAATTTAAGATGCCCAGTGCTTCTGTGCGGTTACTTTGAGAGTAGATTAAGTCCATTACCCAAACTCAAAAGTGATCTTCATCCCCGGTTCAGTCTACTTTCTGAGAGCTCCACAACTACATAGAAATCTGCTTTCCAAACTAGCTGAGCTACATGAAAAGTTTTTTCAATCCTAGGGAGCTGTGAGAGGTGATCAATTAAAAATATGGAAGTGTGTATGTGCATGCATTCAGGTGTATGCCAAGTTTTCAATTTTGTTGTGATGCTGCTACCTTAGTTGTGATTTGGTTTGTGTCATCTTACTTTTGGATTTATAATTTTGTTGGGATATTGCTTTGTTTTTGAGGAAATTTGTGCTGTGAATTTCAGAGATTCAAAGCTATTTAATGTGGGAAAAACAATTTACTGTTTCTGTTATACACCGTTAAGTCTTTGTTGGGCTTGGGCCTCGACAATGGCCCAATAAGAATTAGGACGCGCCTGAAGCCCTGCAGAGTGTAACATCAACGGCCACAAAGCAGATAAGAAGGAGAGAATTGGTCGCCCACATATTTCGCCATATCGCCCATCTATTTCGGAGCACATGTGACGCCCACTACCCATAACGGTCGCCTATAATTTCGGAACCACCAGGACGAAGCCTCAACTATAAGAAGGCCATGAACTCATTCACAAGAACACAAGCAATTCACTGCAATCATTTGCTCTCTCTCTCTCTTTCTCTCTGTATTCCTCCTCTCTTAATATCATTGTATTCTGGATTTAATCTTTGTGATCAAGGCATTGACGCCTAGTTTGTAACCACCGTTGCCGGTGACCCCGTTTATTGTACTCAATCTTATTATCAATAAAGAAGTTTTTATTATTCATTCATATTATATAGTTCCCCTAAATTGTGCATCAACATTTTGGCGCCGACCGTGGGGACTCCGGCAACATTATTTTCAAAAGCTTCACGTTCTCTGAGTGAGCGATTAAGATTTCAAGATGGAACAGCAACCGAAAATTGTTTCTAAGCCAACCAGCCCTTCCACTGATCTCCAAAAAGTCTTAGAAGCCTTAACCTCTCAGTCTGAACAAATGAAACGTTTAGAGCAATCTGCAGGAATTCAATCTGAGAGGATGAAACGTTTGGTGGAAGAAAACAATGAATTAAAGTTGCACCTAGCAGGCCTAGAGTCCAAGAAAAATAAAAGAAGGCAGAGCGGACCTGAAAAGGAGATTCGCCAAGTGCCAAATCCAAATGATCATGAACGCAATCCAAACGGCGATAAAGGTAATAAGGGTAAGAATACTGACAATAATGATATTCTTAATGATGAAACAGGTCGCGAGGACGAAGAGGGCTATGATGATTCTCAGTCATATGATAGCCGAGATCAGAGCGACCAACAATCCGCCCAAAGGTCGCAAGCGAAAATCCCTCACAATCATCCACAAGGGGGACAAAAGAGAGAAGATGAAATCCTCTCTTTTGCCCTTCGAATGGAGAAGGAGGTTGCTGAGATAAAGAAAAAGATGTACTCGATCCCAGGTGTTCAAAAGCCACTCGACGCAGCCCGCCTAGGGAGTTATTCAGAATCGCCCTTCATAGACGACATCGCATTTGCTGATTTACCTGAGAGATTTGTTTTTCCTGCTATGCCGAAATATGACGGCAAGTCGGATCCAGATCAGCACTTGGCCCACTATAGGCAGATTATGCTGGCAGCAGTCCTCCCAGCCGACAAAAGACACGCAGCTATTTGTCGCGGATTTGGAATAAGTTTGGTTGGCCCCGCCCTGATGTGGTGGACCAACCTCCCTCAAGGTAAAATAACTTCATTTAGTCATTTAACTGACATTTTTGTTGAACAGTTTGCAAGCAGCCGAGTCATGGTCAAGACGTCAGACGACCTATACCGAATAGTCATGAGGCCAGACGAATCATACAGAGATCTTTTGAAAAGGTTCACGGCAGAGATGGTAAGTATCCCAAATTGTGATCCTAACATCGCTGTGCAGGCATTTAGAAGAGCATTGCCGCCCACATGTGGTCTTTATCAAGAGCTAGTTTTGAAACGAGTAACGACTTGGGCAGAAGTCCAGTCTTACACGTGGTCCCACATCAATCTTCAAGAGGACGACGCTAGCAGAAATCATGCATTGAAAATGAACCAAGGAATGGCGTCAACCAATCTTGCTAACCCAGCAACTACGACAAACACAGATAAGCCCAACCAACAACAGAACAACTCGGGGTCCACAGATCGCCGTTCTAAACGGCAACGAGGTAGAAATTTTCGTTTTCACCCTTACACTAACAATAATGAACAGGGCGACAAACAGAGAAGGGATCCACCTCCTCCTAGATATGAAGAATTCAACATGTCCATCGGACTAGTTGAAATGGTCAGTGCACTTGAAAAGATGGATAGGGTGAAATGGCCTAAACCCATGACGACGCCTATCAATGAGAGAGACGCCACCAGATACTGTGACTACCACAAAGACGTAGGCCATCGAACAGAAGATTGTTGGAGGTTCAGAAAAGAAATAGCCTTCCAACTTAAACACGGTAACTTGCAACACCTTCTTAAGAATAATGCTACTAACAATGCAGGCAGAGATCAGAGGCAGAACGCCCCAGCTCAGCCCCCACAGGCCGTCAGAACGATTAATACAATCATCGGGGGGTCAGCAATAAGCGGGATGTCCTATTCCGCTGCTAAGAGGCATGCCAGATCTTTACCGAAAGAGGTAGAGTAGATTGCTAACAATGTAAGTAACGATCAGGCTGTTGAAGGTCCAATAACCTTCAATGACACTGATATTCAAAACGTCCAGCTGCACGACGACGCCCTGGTAATATCTTTACTTATTGCCAATTGTTTGACCAAAAGAATATTAGTAGATGCTGGTAGCTCCGTTAATATTATTTACCTTCAAACTGTTAAAGAGTTACAATTAGAATCCCAAATAATTAAGGCTCCAACTGTATTAGTGTTTGGGAATGGAACACCAGACAGGACGATTGGAGAAATTTCATTGATGACTTTTGCTGTCGGAATTAATGCTTTAGTCAAGTTTCAGGTAATGGACTGCCCATCCACCTATAATGCTTTGTTAGGACGTCCTTGGATCCATGAGATGAAGGCAGTCCCCTCGACGTTACACCAAGCGATCAAGTTTTCTACACCTTGGGGTGTAAGAGAGATCAAAGGCGATCAAAGAATGGCAAGAGAATGTTACCAAGCAGCGTTGTGGAGCAATCTCCTTCATCAGCATAGCAACTACAGGAGTTCATTCCTATGGACAGGGCGACAAAGGAAGATGACGATAATTTAGAAAAATTAATTTTAGATCCTGAAAATCCTGAAAAACTCTTGTCCATAGGAATGGACCTAGCTCCTGAGGTAAGAAGGGAGCTAATTTCTTTTCTAACAAATAACCTAGATTGTTTTGCTTGGTCTTATGATGATATGACAGGTATAAGCCCGGACGTCATTGAACACCAACTGAACGTCGACCCCACATTCAAGCCGGTCAGACAGAAAAGACGGAAATTTGCACCAGAGCGGAATAGAATTGTTAATGAGGAGGTTCAGAAATTATTGAAAATTGGGTCTATTAGAGAGGTGAAGTATCCAGATTGGCTTGCTAATGTTGTGGTCGTCCCAAAGAAAAACGGTAAGCACAGAGTATGTATTGACTTCACCGATTTGAACAAAGCTTGCCCAAAGGATTCTTTTCCACTGCCACACATCGACAGCCTAGTAGACGCGACGTCAGGCCATGAATTGTTAAGTTTTATGGACGCCTTCTCCTGGTACAATCAGATATTGATGCATCCAAGCGACCAGGAGAAGACTTCGTTTATCACAGATCGTGGAACTTATTGTTATAAGGTAATGCCTTTTGGGTTGAAAAACGCTGGTGTTACGTACCAAAGATTAGTCAATCGCATGTTTGCCGCCCAGCTTGGGAAGACGATGGAAGTTTACATAGATGACATGCTAGTCAAGTCGTTGAAAGCGGAAGATCATGTTAACCATTTGCAGCAGACGTTCGATCTTTTGAGAAGGTATAACATGAAACTTAACCCCGAAAAATGCACTTTCGGGGTGCAGTCTGGCAAGTTTTTAGGGTACTTCGTGTCAAAGAGAGGAATCGAAGAAAACCCATCACAAATCAAGGCTGTATTAGACATCCCGTCGCCCAGGTGTGTGAAGGACGTCCAGCGCCTGACGGGCAAGATAGCTGCTCTGACCAGATTTATATCCAAGTCTTCTGAAAAGTGCCAACCATTCTTTGATATATTGAAGAAGAACAAGGAGTTTGTATGGAATGAAGCCGCTAAAAAGGCGCTTCAGGACTTGAAGGAATATCTCACGAGCCCCCCTTTGCTTTCTAAGCCAAGTCCAGGTGAAACCTTATATTTGTACTTGTCTGTTGCCTCTAATGCTGTGAGTTTAGTGCTTGTTAGGGAAGAAGATAGGCGACAGAGTCCAGTATATTATGTTAGCAGAGCCTTGTTAGACACTGAGACACGATATTCGACGATGGAAAAGCTTGCTTTGGCTCTAGTAACGTCTTCCAAGAAGTTGAGGCCGTATTTTCAGTGTTACCCAATTGTGGTCGTCACGTCTTACCCTTTGCGGAACATCCTCCATAAGCCTGACTTGTCTGGGAGATTGGTGAAGTGGGCGATTGAGCTGAGTGAATTTGATATCTCTTATGCCCCAAGAACTGCCATCAAATTACAAATCCTAGCCGACTTTCTGGCAGAATTTAGTCCCAACCTTCAGGTAACAGCTAACAATGAATCTTTTTCTGTTAAGAAACAGATGAACTCGTCGCCCTGGACCCTCCACGTAGATGGATCTTCCAATGTGAAAGGAAGTTTGCTAGGTATCGCGCTTGAAACCCCTGACGGCGAGCAAATTGTCCAGGCGATAAGATGTGGTTTCAAGGCGACGAATAATGAAGCTGAATATGAAGCCCTCATAGCCGGACTTAAGCTAGCATCAGAATTGGGTGCCAGAGTTCTGGAAGTAAAAAGTGACTCACAGTTAGTATCAAAGCAAATCAATGGTTCTTATCAGGCAAAAGACCAAGGGATGAAGAAATATCTGGATGTAGTATCTGATTTGACCACGCGATTTGACACCTTGAAGATCACCCAAATAGTCAGAGAGGACAATCGGAAGGCCAACTCCCTTGCCAACATTGGATCTTCCATAGAAGTTACAGAGACAAAACAAATCCCATTGTTCTATCTGAAAACACCGGCGATCGAGGTAACTAACCGAATTGTGTTGAATAACAGCTTGACTTGGGACTGGCGATCCCCTTTGCTTTCATATCTGTTGCAGGGTAAATTGCCTTCTGATAAGAATGAAGCGCGACGAATAGTTGTTAGAGCTGCTAGATTTACTACTGTGGGCGACGATCTTTATAGACGTACTTTCACTGGTGGACCCTTGTTGAAATGTGTCTCTCCATCTGAGGCAAACTATGTATTAAGGGAAATTCATGAAGGTGATTGTGGAGACCATAGTGGAAGTCGATCGTTGATAAGGAAGGTGACTAGAGCAGGTTATTTCTGGCCGACTTTGCAAAAAGATGCAGTAAATATGGTGACTAAATGTGAACGATGCCAAAAATTTTGCACCGTGGCAAGACAACCCCCTGAACAGTTGCATGTAATAGTGCCGTCGTGGCCTTTCCTTAGATGGGGAATGGATATTGTAGGCAAGTTCACCCCAGCACCTGGACGACTAGTCTTCTTGTTGGTTGCCACAGACTACTTCACCAAATGGGTAGAAGCCGTCGCTCTGAGCCAGGTACAAGAACCCCAGGTAATTGATTTTGTTTGGAAGAGCATAGTATGTAGATTTGGTCTGCCCCAGGAAATTGTATGTGATAATGGATCTCAGTTTATAGGAAGAAAATTTAGAAAATTTTGTAATAAGTGGCATATTAAGCTTAAGTTTTCCACCCCTAGAAACCCACAATCAAACGGGCAGGCTGAAGCTAGCAACAAAACCATAGTTACATCTTTGAAAAAGAGGTTAGATAAAGGCAAAGGCAGGTGGGCTGAAGAGTTGCCCGCCGTCTTATGGGCGTACCGAACGACGTCTAGGACGTCAACTGGTGAAACACATTTCTCTCTAGTTTATGGATCTGAAGCTATGATACCAGTAGAGGTAGGAATTCCATCTTTAAGGAGACAATGGACTAGAGAAGAATCTAACAATGAACATTTAGCCCAAGATTTAGACTTGCTAGATGAACGTAGGGAACAAGCTCTTGTTAGAATTGCCGCCTATCAACAAAGGGCGACAAAATTTTGGAACAAAGGTGTTAAGGAGCGCCATTTCCAAGTAGGAGATTGGGTTCTTCGAAAAATCTTTCCTAATACACCTGAACATAAAGATGGAAAGTTAAATGCTTCATATGAGGGCCCTTATAAGGTGATCGAAATCACTGGTCCTGGTGCTTACAAGTTGATTGACGTCCATGGTAAAGACGTCCCAAGGAGTTGGAACGCCATCCATCTCAAGAGGTATTATATCTAAGTTATTTGATTATTTGATTTAAAGAGCGATGATACTGACACGATTATTTGAGAAAGAATGCAAATGATGAGAAACTCCTGTAGGCGACGAGCCCAGCTAGAAGACCTAGTATCTGATGATATATTTAGCTGTGGTCGTGATAATCTGATGCTACCTAACCCAATTTTTTAAGTTTTGTTTTTGAATGATGGGTTTCGACGCCCAGATGACATTATGGCATGACGCCTAGAATGATTAATGATGATGATAAGACAACTGGATAGCGCGATGACATGACGCTTAGAACGATGAACCTCTTGTTCTGGGTGATTAAATGATTTCTAGAAGGCGAGATAGCCTAGATAAGGTATGCATTACCTGAATTTTTAAGTGATGATTTTGAAAAGATCAACAATGCTGGATAAAAATTTGAAACTAATGATTGATCGTCCCTTGGCAGGATTGCTGATGTTTGATTAAGGTACGAAATACCAATGTTCACCATCCTATTTGAAATTTTGGACTTGATCGATTATGTTAATGATTAATTGAATTTTTGTTAGGATGTCGCCCACACCTGTTGAAGGTGTGGACGCTCGACAGAAAAGGACATCGAGACCATAAAGGACAAACACAACGGGAGTACATGACATGAATTGAACACAAGAATACAGGTACTTTAAAGTTATTATAAATATCTGAGTTCATATGAAAGTATTGTTAAAGAGACTTAGTTACAAAACTACATTAAATGATTTAGGCGTCGCCGCCGCCCTGATCTTCCCTTGTTTGACCGTCGCCTTGTGCTCTCATCTCATTGATAGTTTGATTGTCTTCCTGAGAAGGATTGACTACAGGTTCTTCTTCGGAATGAGCGGCCTCAGGGAAAAGCATATAGTAATCCTCTATGACATCATCAGGTTTCCACTTCACGTGATCACCACTCTTGTACTCTTTCATGAGCTCCATGCGGGCACGGGCGTCAACTTCTAAGATATGGGTTTGGTAATTTTCGTCCATCTCACCCATGTCTTTCTCCAGTTGAGAATAAGCAGCCTTCAACTCATCATTGGCCGACTGAAGAGCCTTGATTTCTTCATCTTTAGCAGATGATTCAGCTCGAGACTGATTGATATAATCCTTAAGTTTTTCGACGTCATTGTGATGCTCATTTTTTAGCTTTTTAATGGCCGCCTTTAATTCCTCTTGCTTTCTGTCAGATTGATTCATCAGTTCTTCCGCCCTCCTTCTATCTTCATTAGCTTGCTTTTTGAAATGGAGGGCGGACTTCAAATCAGCCAAGATTTTTTCTCTATCGGCTATGGCTGCGTCCGTTTGAGCGATGATTGTCGCCATGTCGTCCGCATTGTCGTTGACATGGTGGAGAAGAACTTGGAGAGACTGTTAAAGAACAGGATTCGTTAGAGATATTTAACATTGAATTGATAGAACGAGATTAATGAATGATAAAAGAAATACCTTCATTTGATGACAGATCGCCTTCTTAAAAGATTCCTTCCTCCCCAGAGATTCTAAGGCAGCTCTGTCATACTCGAATTCCAATTTGTTCAGTTCTGAGTAGACGTCGTCTCATCCTTCTTTATTTCTGACAGATGAGTTGGGAGGAAAGGTTAGGGTGATGTCGCCAGAATCTTCCTTGTCGCCTTTAATTTTGACAGACTTTGAGGACTTGGAAGCCTTGGATTTTTTGGCGATAGGTTCTTTGGCGGGGACATTCGCAGATCTTTTACCCCGTCGAGACAACAGCCTTGTTTTTACTTGGGGATGCAGGCTTATCATTCTTCTTAGGTTGAGGATAAGGGGTTATGGTTTGCTCAGGATTTGGAGGAGGTGGACCTCGAGGATCATGGCCTTCCTTCCTTGCTTCAGCGTCATAATCACCCCTCTTAGCTTTTAGCTTCTCCAGTCGCTCAGCTCTAGCTTTAATAAGAGCTTCCTTGTCAATTTTGTGCTCTGACGCCTTAGGGATGACCTTCTTTCCTGAATGACAGGGAGAATTAAGAGCGAGTTAGTTACGGTGAAAACGTTTAAATTAACTACAGAATATAGGCGATAGAGACTTACTCTCCATCATGACAGAGAATTTGCGTTGATCTGCTGGAATTTGAAGGATTTTTCTGATTTTCTTTTTGGTGTCGTTGTTGGAGCGTGGAGAAATCCTCAACTCGTAAACACCTGCAAAATAATTGAGATATTATAAATCAGATGACAAGTGCAATAAGATGAATGTTGTTAAGACGACAACTTACTCAAGCGACTCCACATAGGAGACACATAATCTTCTTGGGCGACAGCTTGGAAGGGCACTATCACAAAACGCGCATCCCATTGACGGTCATTGGGTAGTGACCCATGTGTCCAGGACGGTAACCCTTCTTTGGAATGGACGAAAGAATAGACGCCCATTCGAATTTCTTGGAGTTTATAGGAGCCGAATAGATCAAACATATCTAATTCGACCCCTATCTCATGATGCATTAACTCAGCCATGGCGATAAGACGCCAGGTATGGGGAGAAAGCTGGGAAGGAGAGATCTCATAGAAGACACATAACTCTAAGGCTATGTTTGGGAGTGGGAAAGGATTGACATAACGAAAACTCTCAAAACTCAAAGCGATGGTGTCGCTAGACCAAGAGTCGAGAGCTTCCCCGTCTTCTGGTAACCTAAAAGGTACCCTAGGATCGAAATAATATCTCGATGGCATTTTGGTTGCAATTGGCTGGTCTAGCTGACCAAACTCATTGTGGAAAGTGTAGTGATTGTTGCTGGAAAAACAGTGGAAGTGTTGTTTACTTAGGGCTCTTGTTCCTAAGTTTGTGCATTGCTCACTTGGAATCTTCCAAAACTGTTTTAGTCTCTTATTGTCCATATATTGAGCTTTCCAAAGCTGCCCTATTTGGTTCGGAACTCACTGGACATTAGCTGGAAATAATTGTTGAAATTGGACGGTTTTTCTGAATTGTTGACTGCAAGTTAGGGCTCTTGTTTTCACAATTGCGAATTTGTTTCAAGAAATTTATGGAAACTGTTTTAGTGGGATATACTACAAGATCTGAACTTTCTAAATCTATATTAAGTGTCCTGAAACTCTTTCTAATCTGCCTGGAACAAATTTTTGAAATTGCCCTGTTTTGCTGAAAATTGTAATAGGTAGACTTGATTTTTGGCTCAAAACCGTTTTGCATTAGACCACACTGTTTTGACTGATTTTAGGCTTCCTTTGCACAGTTTTAATCACTCTTTTAAGGCTCCTAATTTCTGGAAATTTTGTGCACAAATCGTTTCCAAAATTGGTGAAAGATTGCACACTTTTTGCACTTTTGGTGAAATAGGACAAGCTGTTTTGTGCAACATTCTGGGAACGTTTGAGCAGTGATTTTGGCTGGATTGTTCTTGATTCTAACTCACAAATACCAGGGCTATTTGGGAAAATTAGTTTTGGAACTTTTTAGCCATAATTCGTTGCCTTTTGGAAGCCATTTTTGAAGTGAAATTGTGAAGTTTCTGGACTGTTTTTGTGACTTTGGTTGCAATTGAAGTTGGCTACGGTTTTGAAACATTTCTGGATTATATGATACACTTTTTAGTGCCTTACATTACTCTGGAGTTGCTGGATATATTGCCTACTTGGTTGCATACAAATTGGTGTAGCTTGAACTTGCTTTAGGTGCACCATTCTTTGTGTTTTGTGGCTATTTTGTGCAGGGCAATTCTGGACTTTTGGGAAGACTTTTGCAGGACATTATTAAGTCATTGTTTGGCTACTTTTAATCCTCATAAACAGGGCCAATCTTGAGTCCAAATCTTGTGACTCTTGCTGGATTAATTGGAACAGAACTTGGTTTGAATTGGAAGCATAACTCTTTGTGCTTTCTTGCTGAAACTTTTCTGGAATGTGCTGGACTGTTTGGTATTTTTGCTGGCTGGTTTTGGTGGTTTGTTTTGCAGGGATTTTAGGTGTCTAACTTGGCTGGAAGTGTGCTCACACTTTGAGCAATTTTTGCCTACATTGTGCACTCATTCATTGCATTCATTTTCACACATCATTCATCAAGAAAATGGGTTGTTTTGGTGACAAAGTTGTACTTGTCATGTGCATATAGGAAGGAAACATGGATTGGAATGACACATATCATGATTTTGCACAACATCCTTCCATGCATCCTCAATCTTCTCCAAATGCATATCATGCGTCATATCATGATTCTTATGGATTGCTTCACAACATGCCTCCACATTCATATAGGTCCTGTCAAGAGGATGAGTTTCTAGGGTGTCCTCCACAATCACACATATCTTCCTATCCACAATCATTTCATGCATATCATTCACCTCCACCTCAACCTTACCATCATGATTATGAATATCCCCCATCCTATTCCACATATTCCCCTTCCATTTCTTATGATGAACCACATCCTCCATTTAACCCCTCATTTAACCCTCATCATAATTTTCCCAACTACCATTATGAGGAACCACTCCCTCCATGTCCACCTCATAATTATGTTGAACCATATTCTTCATTTCCACATCATGATTATGCCCCACCCCATGAACCATCATTAACATACCCACCCTATGAACCAACATCATCTCATCCACATTATCATGAACCACTTCCTCCATTTCCCCCTCATGATTATGATGGCCCATATACCTCATTTCCACCTCATAACCCATCATTTCCTACAGATCACCCACCCTATGAACCAACACGCCATTCCTCTATACTATATGAAGCTCCTAAAGCTTCTTCTTCTTCTAGTAGGAGTGAGGAGTTGATAGACAAGTTGAAGGTCATGTTAGATATGATGAATAGAATGGACGCCTCTCTTGATTCATTGACCAATTCATTTAGTGAAGAGAAGGTTGATGCACCTCCATTGATCCATGAGGTCGATCCTAGGGTACATGATACACCAATTTTGGTAGAAGTTGAGACTCCACACCCTTCACCCACATATATACCTCATTCCCCCTTAGGTGAATCTTGTTCTTTAAGTGATGATGAGGTTGATGAGGAAATAGTTGTGGAATCACCTAGCATCATTGAGTCAAGTGGTGTCTTGTCTAGTGATTCTCCTCGTTGTGATTTGGATACTCACATTGTTTGTGAGAATTACACTCCTTTGCATGCCCCTTTGCATGAGCCTAGGCATGACATTGATGATGATGTTAGTGTTGATATTTCTATTCCTATGACTTGTGAATGTGATGAGTTTAGTATGTGTGTGGTTTGCTATGCATGGCGTCGTTATACAAGTGTTGGATCTAATTCTTTGAGTGCCAAGAGTGGGAAAAAACAGAATTTGAATCCTAGTCCTAAAAAGAAAGCATGCTTTCATGAGTTTGATGTGTCCATATTTGAAGATTCTTTGATCATGTCTAATTCTTTGATTGATGATGCATTAACTCATGTCAAGCACATACCTATTGATTTCCTTGAGCTTGATACTTTGCCTTATCATGATCATATGTTTCTACATGATGTCAAGCATGTTCCTACTTCTTTTTTGCCGAACCATACATGTGCATTAACTCATGAATTTTTAGAATTTGTTGATGATGATGTTTCTAGCAATTTGGTTGTTGACATGGAATCCAAAGAAACACTTGAATTAGTTACAACCAATGATGATGATGTTGTCTTGAGTGATGCTCCAATGGATGAAGCCGAAAATAGGGTTGCATTGAATGATGAAAAGCACCTTAATTCCCAAGGTTTTTATGAAGAACTTCTACTTGGTCAAGATGGTTTAAAGGGGAGCTCTAGCCTCTCACAAGTTAGTGGAAGTTCAAAGCAAAAAGGGAAGCCAATTGAAGCAAGCATACTTCTCCACTTAAATGAGGGCTTCATGACAATGCAAGTGGATGATCAATTGTTTAAATTCAATGTTTATGAAGCCATTAAGCATCCATTTGAGAGGTATTCCTTGCTTGGTTTAAACTTTATTGATGGCTTGATGGATGAGTGGGTAAGCCAACATGTTAGAGCTTTGAGTATGCATGGGAATAATCTTGTTACTTCAAGATTGCCAATTATTGCTTCTTGCTCTTTTGTATATGATAATGTTTGCATGATTGATCATTTGGATGAAAGTGTTAAGCTTGAGAGCATGTCTCATGATTTTCCTAAGAATACATTCCTTGATTGTGTTGATGTTAACCCTAACCATTTCCCTATTCCTTGTCATGATACCACCATTTCTATGCCCTATTTGCTTGCCTACAACCCCTTGCAAAAGGGACGTTTGTTTCATGTTGTAGGCACTTTTCGGATGCACAAGGAATATTGGGAGTTCATTAATGCCGAAAGGGAACTTACTAGGAAGCTCCAAGCCACATGCGATGCTTTTGTTAAACGCATAATGAAAAAGTTTCAAATTGGCCGAATTCACCAAATTCATGGCCACAAGTTCCTATTCTTCAAGGATAATTTCAAGCCTCCATAAGAGGTTGTCTCTTTCCTTTCCTCACTTATTCTTTTATTGCAAATTCTAAAGTGTGGGGGAAGGGTGTTAGTTTTAGAAAAAATTAGGATTGTGTTTTGTTTGTTTCTTTTGGGTGTTTTGTAGTTTTTGTGTTTGTGTGGTGAATAAACATACTTGGCCGAATTGAATACTCTTGATCATTGAGATGCCCTTTTTGAACGCTTGCTGCCTTGCCTATTAAATGCACCTCTTGATTGATTTTAATGGTCCCATTGAGGACAATGTGTGGTATAAGTGTGGGGTGCATATTGGTGTTTAAAAGTGGTTTATTTCAAAGCTTACACACTTGATTTTTGGACTTCTATTGCATACTTTTGTAGGAAGACTAGTTTAATCATGACTCTTGAAAACAAATGGAATTTTCCTCTAGTGTGTAAGTAGAATTTTTGGAATGATTACTTAGGGCATTGCATGGGGCACTTTTAAGGTATAAAGAGGATGTTAGTTTCTCACTTAACTTTTCTTAGGGAGGAAGTGACTAATTTGAGTAAGCCACAAAAGTGAGAAAGCCTCAAACCGAATGAGTGGGCCAATTATCTACTTCACCTCCTAGAACTTGTCCTAGCTCTTGTTCAAGATCACAATGCATGACATGATTGAAAAGGATAGAGGCATTTAATTTCTAATCCCATATGACACAAACACTAAGCCAACCAAAAATTATCCTTTGATGTAACCCCTTTGGGCCATTCACTTTTCTTTTCTACCACCTTGACCAATGTGTGAATAAGTGACAATAGCATATACTTGCATTTACATTAGTATTGTATTGTTGTATCTTGTGAAAAGCATGCTACATGGTGAGAAACAATAAGTGGCCGAGAGCCTTAAGTGAAGAAAAGTAAAGGAGAGGTGGCCAAAGGCCAAGAAAAGAAAAGAAAAGAAGAAAAAAATAAGGTCGAAGGCCTAAAAGAGAAAAGAAAAAAAAAAGAAAGCACAAAGTGCTAATGTATGCCAAAGGCATTAGAGTGAAAAGAAAAAAATGAGAGAAGCACAAAGTGCTTGAGAAAAAAAAAAGAGTGATATGTAGCATGTTTTATTGGAATTAAGCTCATTGTATTGCATGTATATGTGGTAGCTACTTGTTTATATCATTGGTCATTGACTACTTTCCATGATTCACCATTCATCTTTAGCCTTTCCATCTAACCCCAAAGTCCCCTAGATTTGATTGTGCCATGCATAATAATGGGTGGAGAACTAAGAGCTATTACAAGCCTATGGTGAGGTGGAGAGAGTTGAGCCAAAGAGTGATCACAAGTCCCTAGTTAGGCATTTTTCCTAACTTGAGTGAATGAGTTAAACACTTAATCCGGTGAGGAAAAAAATCTCTATTAGCACTCCTCCTTAATTCTAGTTGCTTGCTAAACTTGCATTCACTTTGTATTCTTAAATGTGTCCTATGTGATGCTTTAGGGAAAGGTTCAAAAAGCTCAACTTGCATTCTATGTCAATTCCATGTGTCTTCATTATGCTATATGATTGAGTTAGTCTTTTTGCATAACTTTGCCCGGAGTTCAAAGATTAAGTGTGGGGGAATTGATTAGACCCAATTTTATATGTCTAAGCATGTGCAATTGAGCTTAATTAGTGTGATTTAATTGCTTTATATGATCATTATTGGTGATTTTATATGCACATGCTTATATGTGTTTAAGTGGAAAATATTAGCCTTATTACTTGCATTTTAAGAAACCAAGGGTATTTTGGTCATTTTTGACTATGTGTGCTATTTTATTTGTAGGGGGGGTCCCACGTGGGCCCCACATACCCTTGAGAGTGCTTTGGTGGCAAGGAATTGGCTAAGGAGGCAAGAAAAGCATAAAGTTGAATTTTACCACTTTTGGTAAAAAGAGGAAAAAGCCACTTTGAGAGCATCTTACCAAAAGTGGTAATTTTGGCTCCAAATTCAAATTTCAAGTCTTAAAGCTTCAAGAAGGGCCTTTTTGGAAAGAGGAGAAAGAGCATAAAACAAAGGATGAGGTGGAAGCTTGTGGATCACTCATTTCCCTAACCTACAACTCATATACCATTCACATTTACCATTTTGTCCTCCTCTCACATTACACTTCCATTTCACATTCCTTCACATTTCCTCTCACCATATTTTCGGCCAAACACTCCCCTAGCTCTCTAAAAACCGAATTCACATCATAAAAACACATCTCCCACTTCATTTGACATATTCCTTCACTTTCCATCTCATCTCCATCTTCTTTCTCTCCATTTTCTCTCTTCTTTCCACACACACACCTCCATGGCCGAAATTTCTCCCCACTTTTCACCTCATTCCTCCATGTCTAGGATTGGCTAAGCTTGCTCCTTCCTTCTCCAAGGAGAAATTGCACAAAGAAGATCAATTCGGCCTTATGTGTTTGTAGTTTCATCTCTTAGGTTTGCAAGCTTGTTTCATTTTGTACCTTTTGTTCTCTTTGATGTAAGGTTCATTAGGTTATGAGATTTAGATCTTGAATGTCCTACTTTAACCTAAGCTTGCAAATCTCTCTTCTAGTGTATTTACATATGAAAACCTAGACATATTCTTTGTAGCTTCTTGAGATCTATATATGTGCGATTTGTATGTGTAAGATTCTAGAAGTGAATGACTCAAATAGGTGCTAGGTTTCTAGTCCTATCTTGTTTAGGTATATGTAAAAGCATAGGAAGAGCCTTTGTTTGGTTGATCTAGTTAAATTCTCCTAGGTTACTTTGATTAAAGTGTCTTGGAGAGTTTAGCTAAGTTATATCAAAAATATACAAACATATAAGGCCAATTAAACCTAATGTGCAAGAGTATTCTTGGAGAGGGAGGTAATTCACTTGATTCTTCCTCACTTAATTTCGGCTAATTAGTGTTTTTAGGTTTAATTGTAGTTGTTAATTGTTTTCTTAGGTTTTAATTGTAGTTTGTAGTTAAAAATCATCTCTCATATCTTTTATTTGTAATTTGTGTGACATTTCTATCCTAGGATAAGCAAGATTGTGAAATCAAATTGTGAGTTAAAGCATGATAATGCACATGCTTATATGTTAAAGCATGTGCTACCTCCCAATGTACGCTGACGTAAGCATTGAGAAGTGGGGGACTTAATGTTATACACCGTTAAGTCTTTGTTGGGCTTGGGCCTCGACAATGGCCCAATAAGAATTAGGACGCGCCTGAAGCCCTGCGGAGTGTAACATCAACGACCACAAAGCAGATAAGAAGGAGAGAATTAGTCGCCCACATATTTCGCCATATCGCCCATCTATTTCGGAGCACATGTGACGCCCACTACCCATAACGGTCGCCTATAATTTCGGAACCACCAGGACGAAGCCTCAACTATAAGAAGGCCATGAACTCATTCACAAGAACACAAGCAATTCACTGCAATCATTTGCTCTCTCTCTCTCTCTCTCTTTCTCTCTGTATTCCTCCTCTCTGATTATCATTGTATTCTGGATTTAATCTTTGTGATCAAGGCATTGACGCCTAGTTTGTAACCACCGTTGCCGGTGACCCCGTTTATTGTACTCAATCTTATTATCAATAAAAAAGTTTTTATTATTCATTCATATTATATAGTTCCCCTAAATTGTGCATCAACATTTTCATTTTTGTATATTTTCAAGATTGTTCTCAAGATGCGGCGCGCACCCACATATATGGTTTCTTGGTTCCTAAGATTATTAATTAATCTTCCCAATTGGAGATAGATTACTACATGCTACTACTATCTATTTTCAAAAGGAATGGGTCAAAGATTTCTCTTTTAGCCGGATGAGATGCCAGAATAGATGAATTCATATTGTGTCGTTTGTGGAAATTTTTTTTTCTCTTTGCGTACGGAAAAAGAAAAATAAAGATAAGGTTTGAACATGGCATGGAATAATTCATTGGAGGAGATTTCATACACCACTTGATCAAGACCCACATGGCACAAGGGCAAGGCAAATGGAATCAATTAGATGTTGGATAAGAGGATAAAGGAATAATGTTAATTATATTAGTATAAAATACTTCATTTGTTTTATGTGGTTAAATTATACATGATCCATTATCAACAAGTTTCGGCGGCTGGGGCTACAATAAAAAAAAGGAAGTTATGGTATTTGTTGTTTGGATATGTGAGGGCCAAAAACCTGTTATATACACACATATATCTTTCTTAAAAACACACATTCACTTCCAACCAAAAAAAACACACATTCACTTCCGACCAAAAAAAACACACATTCACTAACCCTACTTTCCTCCTATCCCTCAGATCCTCCAAAAACTCAATCTCCATCCTCTCCATCTATCAACCCTAACCTCATCTATCATCTATCTTGCTTCCCATCTATAATCTTTCTTGCTTCCTTCTCCATGACTTGCAGTAATTAAACCTCCTTATACACTACAAAAAACGAGTTGCTCTGCGGTGTTTTTTTTTTGCAACTTTTCGGCGTTTGTAATTGCAGGAATGACACTACGGCGTTTATAGCAAATGCCGAAAAATTTTCCGTGGAAACGCTTCTTACTGTCATTTTTAAAAATTCCGTAGAGTTAGAAAAACACCGGTAAGGTTTTTTATTTTTTTAAAAAAGAACACTTATCGGGGTTTATTAAAATGCCGGTAAGTAGTATATTTTATTTTAAAAAAATCTCCATTCCCCACCTTAATTCAAGGTATTTTAAGGTGGGAAATAGAGGTGAAATATTTATTAGCTATATTGAATAAAAAAATGTTTAAAGATAAATATATTTAATTTTATGTAATTAAATTTAAATATGAATACTAACTCGAAAAAATTTATAATTAATTAAAACTTATCAAAATATAAAAATAAAAACAATAATTAGAAAATACACATAATCAAACAAGCAAATACAACAACATAAATTATAGATTAATTACCAAATAAACATCCACCTATATTAAAATTTAATACTACCTCCGGTCCTAAATATAAGACCTAATTAACTTTTTTTAGAGAGGTTAAGGTTGCAAAATAGGCTATTAAATCATGACATATTTGATATATTTTAAGATTATACATTAGTTTATAGGTAAAATAAACTAATCTAAGGGAAAAAATTAGATAAATCAATTTATAATTAACTTATTTTGCTTTTTGATAGGATTTTCTAAAAAAGTCAATTAGGTCTTATATTTAGGACCGGAGGGAGTATTTAACAAAGAAAAAAAAAGAAAATTACAAATCTGGAAACAAATGAGAGAGAGAGACGGAAGTGAGACGAGAGACAAGAGAGACGAAGAGAGTGACGGGTCGGGCCAATTTGAGAGGAGGAGGGAAGGGCTATCCAATTTGAGAGGAGGAGGGAAGGGCTATTTATAAAAGGAGTTCGCGATGTAGTGGCGTTTATCAAACGCCACTATATGAACAAAAAAACGCAGGTATGTCCCACATACCAGCTTTTATTAAAACACAAGTATGTGGGATTTCTATATAAAATAATAAATTGAATCTTTGATGATAAGTTGATCAAAATCTATTGGACCAATAAAAAATGAAACATTTAAATTAATCAATCTAAATAAAACTAATTGCATTGCCACTTCAATTTTCCATTTGATTGATTAATGACAAATCCTTGGATTTGTATGTTTTTAGTATGTTAAATTGAAGTTATTAACGTTTCAAAGATGCAATATTGAATTAAAATGCATTGATTATAATTGAATTGAACTAAAAATGATTGTTTGTGAAAATGGGCAAATAAGGTCATAGTCGTCACATTTAATTGTTTATCTTAAGTGATTAATTTTCGGGATGAAAGGTATTACTCCCCCCGTTCCTAAATATAAGATCACTTTTGAAATTTAACTTGTTCCTAATTATAAGATCACTTTCTAATTTTTCCCAACTTTTTCCCAAATTAACCCTAGAATGCATATTTGTACTAGCAAAAGAGGGAGAGTCCGATAAAGGTATATAGTTGGGATACATTGGTAATATCATGTGTAAATAACTAACTTAACTAACTCCCTTAATCTACTCAAATTAGGGATAGTGATCTTATACTCCCTCCGTTCCTAAATATAAGAACACTTTGACTTTTTTGGAGAATCCTAAGAAAGCAAAATAGGGTAATTAAAAATTGATTTTCCCAAATTTTTTCACTAAACTAGCTTATTTGACTTATGAACTTACATATGATCTAATAATATTTAAAATATGTTATAATTAAATTGTTCATTTTGCTTTCTTAGGATTCTCCAAAAAAGTCAAAGTACTCTTATATTTAGGAACGGAGGGAGTATTTAGGAACGAATGGAGTATGTTGTTGTAAATTTTTCCTTGCAGAAAATGAGAAAAATGGGCTGAAATTGCTATTCTGAACATTTTCGAAAATTACAAAAAATAGCCCTGATGTTGAAAAAGCTTGAGAACAGTCCTGGAAAAATTACAGAAATGGCGCAAAATGTCCAGAAATTTCAGAACAGTCCCTCTGAGATCTGCTATGTTCCAGCCCGATTTTCACTTACGTTCTTGCTATTTCGGCTCCAATTTGGACCCAAACTTCAACCCAAACATTTGACCCATCTTCCCATTGATATTAGATGAAAACTAAGGTGTATGGTAAAAGTATTAATTAATGGAAAAAGTTGAAGAGTATAACTGCTTTATGGAGGAAAAGAAAAAAAGTAGTCGCTCGGAATAAGTATAGTAATAATTGCAATTGTAATGACGAATGATTCATATCGTCATAAATCAAATGGATAGTGAGACAGTGCTTCTTTTTTTAACATGTAAATAAAGATTGGTTTTATTCACGTTTTCTTTTAACAAAATATTGCACGTGAATTGTGTGACTAATAAATCAAATGAAATCCATCAGTTTGACAGTTTACAGTCAAAAAATCTCTTCAACTACTATATACTGTTTGTTTTTTTTATAAAAATGACAAATGGTTACATATTTCAGGAAATTAAAAAAGATAGTATATGTTTTATATGTAATTAGAAATTTTGGACCATATTTATTTAATGGTTAGCATAATGATTGTTTTTTTTTAACTGAATTAACATAATGATTGTCAAGTAAGCTTTTTCTTATAAAACCCTTTTTCACGTCACTTGACATTTCACATTTGTTTTGCCGAAAAAGAATGTCATTAATTCCACATTTTTACGTTTAATCTGATAAGTAGTAGTAGGAAAAAAAACAAATAGAATAGTGATAAAAAAAATATCAAATAGAGTTACACATTGGTTAATGCTACCCATTCAAATGAAAATATTTTTAGAGAAAAAAAAATACTTTTTAATCCTAAGTTAATTTTAATTTTAAAACTAAATATGAGCTTGAATTGAAAATATTAATTAAACAAATTAAATTCTTTGTAAGACCTCATAAACGTAACTACCGTCGTCAATAAAATAAAAGTTTGTACAATATCACAAATATATATAAAGACACAAAGTGGAGTCCCAATTCTCGCAAATTCATGTCAAGCAAAATGATGATAGGATCAACTATGTTTCACCTTCTTCTTTCATCATTTCTTCTCTGCAGCTTCGTACAGCTGCAACAATCTGCCTATGCCATGAAAAAGGTAAGCAATCATCATTCGATTATGTTATTACACTACAAACTACTATATATCAAGTTTATAGAGAATATTGCACTTTGAATTAGATATGGATATGGAAATCAATATATTGTAGTAGCGGTGGCGAATGTCGCCTTAGTAGTTAAGTATCTTAATCAATTTCGTCTTGCAGTCTTATATTGTATACTTGGGGTCACATTCTCATGGTCCAAAACCTTCCTCTGCTGATATGGACTTTGCCACAAGTTCTCATTATGATTTGCTTGCCTCCGCCTTGGGAAGGTAAATCTATGTCGTCTACAAACTACAAATATTCCGTGTGAAAATAATTAATTAAGGAAAATCAAGGAAAAACTCTGCAACTAAAATAGTCCCGATGAAATTTGTGATGGAAAATTTCTGTCACTAATTATATATTGAAGAATATTCCATTTGAAATTAACAACACGTACGTACATGGGAACGGAAAACTTTTGTCACTAATTCTGTAAAAGGAAATACTCCTTATACTATTAACAACATATATTAGCCACACAAAAATTTATATGGAAAAAATTCTGTCCTTAAAGAATTAGAATCATATGTTTACTGTATTGAATAGTTACATTATTGATTTGACAGCCATGAAAGGGCCAAAGAAGCCATCTTCTACTCATATAACCGACACATCAATGGCTTCGCTGCATTACTTGAAGATCATGAGGCAGCAGAGATCAAGAGTGAGAATATTCCTACCCTTATATATATTTATGTGAATTCAATATTATAAAGTATTGATAGCGATATAAAATGGTTGTAAAATGGACGCAGAGAACCCAAAAGTAGTGTCGGTGTTTTTGAGCCAATCGCATAAGCTGCACACAACTAGGTCATGGGGTTTTCTTGGACAAGAAAAAAATGGAAGAGTGAGAGCTGACTCAGCTTGGGTCAAAGGAAAATTTGGTCAAAATGTCATTATTGGCAGTCTTGATACAGGTAAGATCACTAATTATATATATATATATATTGTGTGTGTGTGTGATAGTAAAAGAAACAAAAAGGTAGCCAGGAATACATACAAATTCTATGAAGAATGAATAATTCTGTGACTAATTATTTTGTAATGGTCTGTTTCATCAAGATAAATTTGGTAACTAATTTACTATTTTCATCACTATCATTTATGTTTATACATTTTGTTTCATTGGGATATATATACACAGGTGTTTGGCCTGAATCCAAAAGTTTCAGGGATGATGGGTACGGTCCTGTTCCAAATAGGTGGCGTGGAGGATCAAAATGCGAGCTTTATCCTCAGTCCGGCCCACGTAACACAACTCTTTGTAACAGGTTGCATATAAAACTGAACACATTATGTAAAATTTCATAATTTCTTTTTAGTCACTAGAACATAGTACATTTAACAAAAATAATGATGTCGAAATTTTAAAAATCGAAATAACCTTTTAAAAAGGTGACATATAGAACAAATTAACAGCTTAGCAACTACTGTTACAATAAATCAATGATGTTATTAGGGATATAAAGTACTACAAATATTAAGTTAAGGAATCAAACTAGTTATCCCTTTCTTTAAATTTAAAGCAGTAAATGCAGTTTTGCTAATATACGTAGTACTATAATTTATAGTAGGACATTATGATTTGCTAAGTCTAAATTGCAAAAACTCAAGTGTAGTTGAGATGAAAAAACGTACAAAAAATGGATCCGGATTTTCTCAGCGGCCTTTTTTCTCAGCGTCTCTCAGCGTCTTAATCATGGCCGTCCAAAATGATCTAATTAATTAGCACACATGTTCTCACCCACACTCAATCCCTCCCTTTATTTTCCCATCATGGTCGACACTCTCTCACCCCCTCAACATCTCCATCTCCACAGGCCACAACCCCCACTCCCACCTCCTCACCATCTCCAATCCCCCTCCACCCCCAACACCACCCTCCTCCACCCCCAACATCTCCATCTACCCCCTCTCCGATTGCGTCGCCGTTGTCAACTCCATCAGATCTGAACTGAGAAAAGGAGAGACTCCTCCTCGCACTCCCAAAACGTCTTCTCCAACTCGTCGGTCCCGTTCTTGTGCCGACTTCCGACCACCGTTGGCAACCTCCGACCACCACCGACGTCGCACCCCATCCAGCAACCCATACCCCATTCATTGGTTTTGGCATGTTTAGTTTTATTATTCTTCATTTGGGTGAAGTTTATTCATGTCTTTTCTGTTTTGGGACGATGGAAAACAGAGTCAGAAATCAGAGTGGGGTGAGATCTGAACGGGAGAGAGAAAGGAATGGGAGAGTGGTTAGGAATGGGGGAGAGAGATAGGGAGAGGTGGGTGTAGGAGAGTGTAAACATGTGCCTCCTTTTTTGAGCGGTTGGATAATTTTGGACGGCCATGATTGAGACGCTGAGAGACGCTGAGAAAAAAGGCCGCTGAGAAAATCCGGATCCACAAAAAATATGTGCACGAAACAGGAAGCTGATTGGAGCAAAAACCTTCTACAAAGCGTACGTGATAAAGCATGGCAGCCTTGACCATACAAGCGCACGTGACATTCAGGGGCATGGGACCCACACTCTATCGACAGCAGGTGGAAACTTTGTGCGAAACGTCAACGTTTTGGACAATGGAAGAGGAACTGCCAAGGGAGGATCTCCTAGGGCTCGTCTAGCAGTGTACAAGGTTTGTTGGGGACTTTATAGTTCTGAAGATTGCACCGATGAGGACATACTTTCTGCTTTTGATCAAGCCATCGACGACGGCGTTGACATTCTCTCCGCCTCCATCGGTCGTGCCGTCATGCCAAATGTCAACGACATGTTGACCAATGGCATCGCCATTGGGTCATTCCACGCAATTATTAAGGGAATCCTTGTTGTTGCCTCTGCAGGTAATGAAGGACCACAACTTGAGACTGTGTCTAATGTGGCTCCTTGGATTTTCACTATTGCCGCTGGCTCTATAGATAGAGAATTTAGCAATAACATTACTCTTAGTAATGGCCAACGCCTTAAGGTTAGCACCACTTCTCTTTTTACACATTAATTTATTATGATTATTGATATTAGTTACTTTCCTTTTCACTAAATATAAAATTCAGTTGACCCTTTTTGTAGACCATTAATAAAAAATTATAGATAGCAAATTTAGAAATTACATTACTCTTAGTAATGACCAATGCCTTGAGGTTAGCATGAATTTTGTTTTTACACATTAATTTATTATGATTATTGATATTAATTACTTTCTTCTTTCCTAAATATAAAACTCATTTGACTTTTTTGTAGACCATTAATAAATACAAAGGATAAATGAACAACTTATTAGTCATAATATGTTTTAGCTATTAACTTATAACTCAAATAAAATAGTTTAAAGAAAAAAATGATGCAAATCAATTTATGAATAATTTATTTAGTTTTGTTAAGATTTTCTCAATAAGTCAACTAAGTTCATTATTTAGGAATGGAGTAAATGTATTGTAATTATGTATTGACATTTATTTATATATATTGGTCAGGGTACAAGTCTTGCAGCAAACTCCACGTCCCAGAGGCTGATTCCTGTGGTAATTGCTGGAAATGTCAAGCTCCCTAATGCAACTTTTCAAGATGCGTAAGAATAGAATTTCACTTTTTGATTCTCTCTCTGTGTGTTTATAATAAAACTGACAAATATGTCCCTCACACGCACCTTTTCCTGTGTGACCGCAATAACTCACTCCGTTATATTTTGATTGTTTGTGCCGAAATTTGTGTGCTCTCTCTCACCCTGTCACACTAGAGGAATTCTACGTACTCTGGGAGTACTTCCAAATTCATGTTCTGACCAATCAAATGAGAGCATGTCAAGCACCATTTTCCCCTCCCACGGCCCCTTGATCCTATATATGAATAATATAATGTTGTAATGGGTTGTTTGCACTTGTTTGTGCATATGATTGACACTCTCTTACCCTCATTTTGATCTCATAAAAGAGCCTATTTTATCGGTCTAGAGATCGATGATGCGTTAGTGAATAATTTTGGTTTATTTATTAATATCTGTTATATATTTGTTGATCGAATTTTTCTCCTCATCCTTTTTGCAGTCAGCTTTGCAAAACTGGAACACTTGATCCACGCAAAGTAAGGGGTCGAATACTGGTATGCCTAAGAGGAAGGACTCTAAGGCCTGTGGAGAAGGGCCAAGAAGCAAAACGAGTTGGCGCATTGAAAATGATTTTACAAAATGACCAGGAATTGAACACTGCTACAGCTGATGTTCAGCCTGTTGACACTTCCAATCTTCCTAAAACTAACTCTAACCACAGTAATGGTGGACCTGCTTCATTTGGCAGGTAATTATTGCGAAAATCTATTAGATGAAATGACCTATATATATTTAATATATAAAACAGTTGGTTAATTTGTGAAGATAAACGATACTAAATAAACTGCTCAACTATAATTATCTAACATAATGTTTATGAAAACTTTACATGTATACTTAGATTATAATAAATCAATTTATAAAATGTAAATAAGTTTAAAACAAATCAATAAATCTATTAGATGAAATGAAATATAAGTTAATCATATCCCAGCTAGCTCTTATATTTTGAAAATCTACTATTTGTTGGTACATATGTTTTTATTTTTGAATTTGATATATGTTACTTTTAATCTCCAAAATTAAATCATTAATTAGCTCAATTATCATTATTATCTCCTCTATATTTGTTTTATTAGCATATTTTGGCTTTGTATAGAAGCTAATGGTGTTTATTTACAAATTAAAATTAAAAAATTAAATTATAATAAAAATATATAGATGCCAAAATCAAAACTAAATAATAGTAGGTACTAACAAATATATTTAAGGCATTTGGAGATATTATACATCTTTCTCATCCGCCAATCCATTTAAAATTGCTTTGAAGATTTTTTCCAGTGACAGGATTCCATTTTCTATATATATTGCAGTAACCCACTCGCGTTCATGAATAACGCAAAAACATTTGTACCAGTTAAGCCAGCTCCAAGAATTTCTGCATTCTCATCAAGGGGTCCCAACGTGATTCTTCCATCAATCCTCAAGGTTATCTATTTTTTGTATGTCACACAGTCTAACTTTGATTATCACATAGATGAGTAATGGATTGCTCATCATGATCTATGTTATCCAAAATTATTTCTATTTAAATAAAATTTAATATTTTTGATAAAGTTTTATTTGATAGATACAAAATGAAAAATGGAGTAAATCTTATAACTATCATTTGTTAAGAAAATTAAATTTATCTGTATAAAATTGGCCATTTAAAATTTTTTAATTTGGATCATTGATATAAAATTTTAGATGGTCCAGATTTCATCTCAACAATGAGAAAGTGTTTACTCATTATTGTAATGAGCACAGAATTGGGATCCGTCTAACTACTTTGTAAAGTATTGTAATTCTTGTCTTGATCTTTCATTTTACACAGCCGGATGTAGCTGCACCAGGTCAGGATATAATTGCTGCTTATTCATCATTTGCAAGTCCCACCAACCTTGCTTCAGATGAGTCTCACTTTGACTATAATATCCTCTCCGGGACTTCCCAATCTTGTCCTCATGTTTCTGGCATTGCTGGCCTTCTTAAAACTCGTCACCCTACTTGGAGTCCTGCAATGATCAAATCTGCAATCATGACTACTGGTATAATTTCACAAAAATATATGTCCCATGCACATTTAATCTGAATAGTTAAGCATTGGATTAAAGTTTAATAGAAGGTAAGTTATATCCATTCAACTGGTTTTGGGTCATTTTAACATAAAGACAACCTCAACCTCACACCTATGCTCACTCTTGTCTCTTTCATTTTCCAAGGAGTTGATTTTATCCCTAAATATTGGACCTATTTCAATTTTTAATTTGTCAATTACTTTTTTTCTAAATTACTCTTATTAATTGTTCGTCAACAATAATCAAGTAAGAGATAGAAGGAAAAAGTTAAGAGAATTTAATTAGGTTGTTATATAAACATTCTATAAAACAATCTTAACTAATACTCCCTCCGGTCCCTAATGTAAGAGCTAGCCGCCATAAAAACGCTTCTTAAGAAAACATGTGAATGTTAGTTGGATGTCTGAAGTTAATGATTCTTTTCCAAAATTGCCCATATTTATTATGGTACTTTTAAGAGAGAGAAATACATAAGCATTAATAAATATGAAAGAGAGTTAGGGGTAAAGTAGGAAAAAATGCATTAAATGAGGAGAGAATGTGGGGTGAGCTCTTACATTAGGGACCAAAACCATTCAAATTTTGGACTCTTACATTAGGGACCGGAGGGAGTATCATTAATCTAATCATTGATAAATATGTCTCATATTTATGATTCGAAATAGCTCAAAATTTCGACACACATGTTTTCAGTTTCCTTTATCTCTTTTTCTGACAAGTGTATGTATAAAAAAACTTAATGTCGTTCTAGCTGGCATACTGGATAACACCAATAAACGAATTCTGGACGAACAAGACGGTCAAGTGGCAACTCCATTTCATTATGGCTCGGGATTTGTCAAACCCAACCTTGCAATAGACCCTGGACTTGTTTATGATCTCACCACTTCTGATTACCTCAACTTGTTATGTGCTTCTGCTTATGAAGAGAGAATAATTGAAGTCATTAATTATAACAAGCCATACAAATGTCCAAAGTCTTACAGACTAGAAGATTTCAACTACCCTGCTATCACTGTGCCTTTTCTGGGTGAAACACCTATTAATGTTACACGTACAGTAACAAATGTGGGGCCTCCTGGCACATATACTGTAAAATTCAAGGCACCAATAGGAGTTAAGGTTGTTGTTGTTCCAACAACTTTGACCTTCCAGAGGAAAAACAACAGAAGAGTTACACGGTTATTTTGCAGGCAACAAAATCAGCCAAAACTTCAGATCCTTCATTTGGAGAGTTGACTTGGACTGATGGGAAGCACAGAGTGAGGAGTCCTATAGTGATCCCTCAATATGAAAAAATGGCTATGTAGATTTTCAATGTTTGCAATTCTGCGTGTTTGTATGTGTAATAGTTGTGAGGCAGTGTGGATTATTATTAGTGTGTTCTAAGATGTGTGTGGATGTACTGATCTTTTTCCTTGTTACCTGGAATAAAAAGCCGGGTCTACTTTGGCTATGAATAAAAGTGCCGAGTCTTCCAATCTGATTTTATATATCTTGTATTTATATTTTTTTTCAAGCTCTTTGAGGGCGCAATATAAGGTACATGTTAGATTCACTCTTAGGATGCTACGATACTCATGATCAGATGGGCTCACAAGGGCTCACAATCCCTCGCTTGCTTTCATAAAGCGATTTGTTTTCGAAAAGATTATAAGTTTCTTTGCTGGGCATATTCTATTCACAAGAATATAAAATAAATGTATAATAAAATAACATTGGAAGTGAAATTCATACATTAATGAACATAAAATATGAAATCTATAAAAAGCCCTACTCTATGTGTATTGTACTCCCTCCAGTCTTTATTATAAATCACCAACCACCTCTAAATTTTGGTCCTTAATATAAGTCACCAACTATCATTAACTAACACTCATTTATTGAAATATTCTAAATATACTCTTATCATTGGAAAAAGAGATTTCTTTAATTGAACATGGGAAAAATGATGACACCAAACTAACTTTTGACTGTTTTCTTAATAAGCATTTTTTTGCGGCTGGAATCTTATATTATGAACTGAACAGAGTACTTAATACGTCTACCGTGCGTTGTTTAACAAAAAAAAGGTCATCAGTTATTTTATGTTTCAGTAAACTATTTTATTTTGCCATTTTCACAGAATTATATCAACATTTAAACATCTATGAGAATATATTCGTTTTCCAAAGTAGGTTTTTTAAAGAATAACGGAACCATTATTAATTCATGATATATGATGGGAATAAATTGTTTTAACCTATAAGACATCTTTATATTTTGAAACCACTTTAGATAAAGTACCAACAGATACTGACAATTGGAGAATCAAAATATCACAAGATCAGAATAATTAGCCTTTACAGCTCTATAAAACACTTTTCATCTCACTTTGGATAATATTCAAAAGAAGTGACAGAAACTAAAGAAATAGTGTGTCCTACCATTGGTTAGCGTTATTGTAAGAAAACAAATATATGAATATAGAAAAAAATTGTTAGAAGACACATTTCCTATAAGGCCGATGATGGTGGTGGCAAGCACAAAGAAATTGTTGTAACACCTAACTTTTTACCACTATACTATATCATTTTAATTGATTTTCAAATATTTTTCCTAATGTAGAAAGCCCAAAAATACCAATAATTCAAAACTTTTTCCTTTTAATATATTTTTATTGTGATTCTAAGTAAAACATTGAAGTCATCTGTACAAAAATGCCAACTACTATCAACAGAACTCCTCACTTGATTTAATTATATACATATACCTATCTGGACCAAACAATAAATTTACCAATGTTGAAGTATCTATTTACAATGATTCATGTCTCACCATCACTCCTGTGCATCTAAAAATCCCACCTTATCTCCTCCTTATCACCGGCTCCCACAACCTAAAACAGCAGCAGTCAATGCAGTTTATTTCACATCTATTTTATATATATCTCATCATGTGTCAATTCATATATATAAACAAAATGATAAACTATAAACCTGCATAGCAATGATATTATCCTTCTGAATAATAAGTCTCACCCACTACTAATAACAATATTTTCGTTATATAGTAGTGGTCTCCTCAAACCTGCAGGATTTATGAATAAGTCTCTGGCATAGGGGTAGCTAGCCTCCTAACCAAGGAGTACTCCAGAATATAGTCTCAAGGATTTCTATCATTTACTAAAAACAGATATTACAGTTTATAATTATAGATATGAAATAAACTGCTACCTGGTTGTGGTTCATACTCCCGAACTGAATACCTCCCTTCACCATACCTTGAGGACTCATCTCCACTATCTTTTCCTATAAAATGTTTATATAATGAATTAATGATCCTACTCATGAATGGTTATTTAGCGTTTCTCATGTTCTTAATGACCTCTTATATTTTTGCCCTTCTCATTTCTAACAAATTCTATCAATACTAACAATAGAAGAACAACGGAAAATAATACTTCCCTAACACTTAAAGCTTCACAGGTTTCAACATATTTCTTTTCACAAGTATCATTCGATCATAACATTCCTCAACAAAACATGGCAAATACAGTTACTATAAACTCAAACAACTACTAATCAAACAACACATCTCACAGTACAGTTAAATCCTTCTTAAAAGAAACGACACACAAGACTAATGACCCAAAAACCTTATTCAAATCTGATTGCAAACACATATGACACACATACATATATCACATATTCAAGTAATACTTCTCATTTCCATAAACATTCAGCCACTTTAAAGAAAACCATCAATCCTACTCCAAAAATATTTATCTTGTCACACTTCCTACAAGCATATATTTCATAAAAAGTTCACAGACAAACAATATCAATAACCAAGCATATCAACAATTCCAATCAAAGAATTACTCCCATATGAAACACACGCATGAATATAATCAATTACCTTTGTTCCTTTCAAAATCTAATCAGCCATAATAGTCAAATAATGCATGAAATTGTATAAACATACTTGCAGCATACCATTATACCATTTTAGCTTCACCCTTTTCTTTTAAGCACCCATGCATTACAATTCCATGTCCTCATAATGAAGTTTTTATCCATATCTGAACAGAACAGAGCAGCCAAACAAAGAATAGAATAGAAATTCTTCAAAACATCACAATCTCATATTAATTGTTTCCAACCAATCTTGTTTATCTTTCTAAGTTAAACTTATAGTAACTTAATCTCATAGTTTAAAACTGAAACTTCACAAACTAAACATAAGTTAAGCATGTAGTAACATATTTAAACTCTTTTATATCCTCATGGCCAAATAAAACGGAGAAACAACCCAAGCAGAAAAAGAAGATTATGCATACTTTTTAGAAAACTTTCAACTTGTTTTTCAAACAAATTCCCAACTTGCAAAACCATAAATTAATTTCACTCTACTCATAACAAACTTCATACATGTACCAAAAATCACCCAAAGCAGAAAAACCAAGCAAAACAGAGGCAATAATAAGAAACTTCGAAAATCTTCAGTCCAAATCCAGCCAAACACATGCTAAATCAGAGAAAGGAAGAATATTCAAAAGCTTGAAACACCCAAAACTCACAAACCCAATACCTAATTTCGGATTTCCTCTCAACCTCACCCAAAAATCTAAGAAAAAAGTATGAATTAGAGAAAAGGAAGTCACCTAATGGCTGAGTATGAAAGTCTTGGCTGATTTCTTGGGCTTCACCGTCGCCGATGATGACTGGCCGAGCAAGGAGTTGAGGAGAGGGGAAGAAGGTTATGATTGTGAGGAAGTGAGAAGAGAATTAAGAATTTGGGCAGTGAGGGGAGAGAGAGTGCGATGATGATGGTGAAGATTGAGATGGAAAGAGTGGGCAGTGAAGATGGGTGAGGATGATGAAGATAATGATGGAGTTGGTGGGTGGGAAATAGAAAGTGAAGATGATGATGATTGGGTATGGTAAGAAGAGTGGCAGAGAGAGATGTATGGGGAAGATGGTGAGGTAGAAGAGTGAGTTGTAGATGATGTGTTGGGGGGTGTTGCAGTGATGGGGAAAAGAAATTGAGAGTGATGAAGATGATTATTATGAAGGTTGGAGGGAGTATTTTAAATAAAAAAAATTAAGGGATAAGGGAGAAAAATGAAAAGAGATAAGGATGAAGAGATATTTAAATGAATGGTTGATATTTAAATGGGGAAGATAGGAACAATGAGAAAAGAGAGCAAGTTTTGAGATATTTTGAGTCCCAATATAATTTATCTAGATATCTTTTGATTCTCAAATTTATTTTCAAAATTTCCTAAATACATCAAGATTCTAAATATTGTCTTATTTATTCTATTTTTAAAATTTGGGGTGTTACAATTGTCACTTTACAGTATGAGTCTTCAAGATCATATTTTGACCCTTACATGTGGATTCTAGTTTGGGATAAAAAATGCCCTTGGAAATATTATAACATAGGAATTTTATATATTTTCACTAAAACGTAAACTTTCACACCCTTACAAAAAAAGGACTCTAATCTTTGATAATTAACAGTTGAAAATTAAAATCGTGCTTTTGAGCTTATAATGTGAAACATAATGTATGTACATGACTAAATGCATTATTTTTGAAGTGGATTTTTTCAAATTTTTTACTGTACCATGGTCACTTCATATCACCAGATGGATTAGCATCTCCAAAACCATTATATTGATCTCCATTTCCTCAACTCTAGCTACCAAAGAAAATATTTATGTGGGTTTTATAATAGGGGCCATGCTTTTGAGCTTAAACAACAGTTCAACAGATACTCACATCATATGAATAAGATGTCTATATATATGAGAACTCAATTCATATAAATAATACTCACTCCAGTCCTAAAAATAAACCTATTTACCTATTATTTAATTAGACTAATAATGTTAGTTAAGTTAGTTAAATAACATGATATTACCAATATATTTTAACTATCTACCTTTACCCTGAACATCTCTCTCTTTGCCTATAATTGGGGAGTATTTATAAAGATAATTTGAGGAACAATTTGGTAAGAATTAGAAACAAGTTTTACATTAGTACTAAATCCAAATCCTTATATATTTACGATCGGAGAGAGTATATTAAATATAGCTAAGTATAGTTTTTATTGTCTTTATTTTAAATAACTTTCAATTATCTCTCACTTATGCAACAAAAAGTTATAGTTAACTCATTAAATATTAATTCAATGATTGGAATAATAATGAACCGAGTTAGATTATTGTTTTTATTACTATATTATTTTTGTCGCCTTCACACAATATGCTCACATAAAAGAAGGGTCTTAGTCCCTTTGGGGACATCCGATAAAAGAATGGCCATATTGATGGAGTCATTCCTTCTCAATCAACTAAAGTTTTTGAATTGAGGAATCAAGAAAAATATATTGCTACCATTTTTTTAGTGAAGAGGGGGATTCCTCCCATCACCTTGAAGAAACAAAACACTTCTCATATTCAAACAAAAGAAAGATGAATTTCTTGTAAACATTCTTACAAAACATTATTATTGGGGGCCGCCTTGTTGGAAGAAATTGTGCTCTGGGAAAAGGGAGAGGAAGAGGTAATTGCTAGATTCTCACGTCTTCTTCGAATTAAAGATGTTTCCTACAGCTTTTGTGAAACGTCAATTTCCCATTAATATACTTTAGGGTAAAGGAGCAAATCTGGCCCCCAAGTAACCACCAAGGAGCGCTGAGGACCCTAAACTAACCACAGGCCCGGATCTGTACCCCAAGTAACCAAGATGTTAAAAAAATACCCCGGTTGGACGGTCAACTACGTTTGATCGTTACCTTGCTTATTTGGATGCCACGCGAGCTCCTGTTGTGCCACCTCTGCATGCCACGTGGCATGTTAGTTTAGGGTACTCAGCGCTCCTTGGTGGTTACTTGGGGGCCAGATTTGCTCCTTTACCTAAATTTTAAATTTGTATCCATCAAATTCTTTTGATAAGATTCAATTAAATACTTAAATATTTAGGAAAGGTAATTAGAATTAGTTAACTTATGATTAAGTTTGGCATTAGATAAAAGATGTTAATTAACACTATAAATGTTATATTATGTTACAACATTCAAATTTCATTTGTACATGCTTTCAGTAGGGAAAAAAATTTGAGCGAGAAATGACAAAAGAAAACTTGTTAAATTATTCTTAAAAATAGTTTTATTGCTATAAAACAAGAATTCCCACTTAGTATATCCAATCTATAGCCACTTAATATCAAACCTCATTCGAGTAATTTGAGTAATTACCTACGTTTCTCAACTAGTTATTTGAGATATATGAGTAGTTATTGGGGTTTTGAAATGTCTCAAAGTAATGGAAAATTCTAGCAATTAAAAGCGATACTCGAGTAGTTACCTATGTTACTAAACTAGTTATATGCGATACATGAGTAGTGAATGGATTTTTTTCATGTATCGCATATAACTAGTTTAGTAACATAGGTAACTACTCGAGTATCGCTTTTAATTGCTAGAATTTTCCATTAATTTGAGACATTTCAAAACCTCATTAACTACTCATATATCTCAAATAACTAGTTGAGAAACGTAGGTAATTACTCAAATTACTCGAATGAGGTTTGATATTAAGTGGCTATAGATTGGATATACTAAGTGAGAATTCTTGTTTTATAGCAATAAAACTATTTTTAAGAATAATTTAACAAGTTTTCTTTTGTCATTTCTCGCTCAATTTTTTTTCCCTACTGAAAGCATGTACAAATGAAATTTGAATGTTGTAACATAACATAACATTTATAGTGTTAATTAACATCTTTTATCTAATGCCAAACTTAATCATAAGTTAACTAATTCTAATTACCTTTCCTAAATATTTAAGTATTTAATTGAATCTTATCAAAAGAATTTGATGGATACAAATTTAAAATTTGGGTAAAGGAGCAAATCTGGCCCCCAAGTAACCACCAAGGAGCGCTGAGTACCCTAAACTAACATGTCACGTGGCATGCAGAGGTGGCACAGCAGGAGCTCGCGTGGCATCCAAATAAGCAAAGTAATGGTCAAACGTAGTTGACCGTCCAACCGGGGTATTTTTTTAACATCTTGGTTACTTGGGGTACAGATCCGGGCCTGTGGTTAGTTTAGGGTCCTCAGCGCTCCTTGGTGGTTACTTGGGGGCCAGATTTGGTCCTTTACCCTATACTTTAGGACTACCTCAGATCCTTATTACTCTTTCGCTTTTCATTTCTTGAAAATAAAATTAATTTGGTTTTCTAATTTTAGCTTTATATAATTTTTAAGCTAACATACACATTTTCTCTTCTTTTTATATATATATATATATATATATATATATATATATATATATATATATATATATTTATTTAATTTAATATTTTTTGATAATATATTTAATTTAATATGAAAGTAAAAAAAACGAAATCAAATAAAAAATTTGTTATAACAATGATTTCTGCATGTTATCTCTTATAATATAAACCAAGAAATTTCTTATGTTGCCTATTATTATAGCATAAACTGAAATCGCATAATATTAAGAAATTTGAAATTTCGTAGCACTCCCTCCATCCCTTATTTTAAGAGATAATGAGGTAAAATCACACTATATGTTAAAAAGTGGTTGAAAGAGATATTTTTGTCTAAAATAAATAATTTCTCAATTTTACCCTTATTTATGAGAAATATGATAATAGAGTGTGAAAAGAGAGAAATATGATAATATAAAAATGACTACGAAATAGAGTGTGAAAAGAGAGAATATAAAAATGTTGGTAAAGTGGAAAAACCTCATTAAATATTTCAATAAAAAATAATCATGCACTTATAAAAAAGGACATAATCATTCAAATTTTTTTGCCATTATATTAAGGGACGTATGGAGTGTTTTTTTTATTAATAAAAGCTAGCTCACTCAGGATTATTGCATGATCATTTAGTACATTTTTCCTCCTAATTAATTAGTTTTATTATCTTTCTCCATCTTTTTCCAATACTACATTCTCTTTCATACTTCATCTCATTATTACTTTATTTATTTTCATGCCCCTTAGAGCAAGGACATTTTTTTACCACATAGAGCAAGGACAAAACTTTTATCTTACAGTACATATTATGAACTAAGTGAGCATAACAGTAAGAAATTTTAACCGTCTTAGTATTTGTTTATAAGAGATCACTCGAGATTTTCAGAGCATTTAAAACATTTGTCTCTTTTTTTACTTCCTAATCGACTATATTACTTTTCTCCATACATCACATTATTGCTTTATCTCTTTCTCTTGTCCCCTTATTAATAAGCATGACGTGGTTGGAAAACAGTTTTTCTTTAGTGCAAAACTACCCATGAATTTCAAAAGTTTGGCAAAAGTGTCAATCTTGTTAATTAATGTATCTTCCGTTTGTCATTTTAGCGCTAAAGCGCAAAAATGCCCATGTATTTATCACGAAGGTACAAAAATACCCATGTAAGATTTTTTGAAGTAAAATCACTCAAGAAATTTTAAAAGTGGGGAAAAAGTGCTCATCAAATTAAATAATGTAACTTCTGTTTGTCATATTGGGTCAACTCTCCTTCTTCTTCTTCCCACCCACCAAATCTCAATTCTCCAACAACTCATCAATACATCAAATCTCACCCATCATCTTTGACTTCATCCCAAGCAATGGTAATCGCCACATTACCCCCTCTGAAATCTGGCCTCACACTTCCAAAAATAACGATGACTTCCCCTCCATTCCCCTCTGAAGTCTTCAACTTTCCGCAGGTCATTTATATATTAATATTCTCTTTTCATACACTAATACTAGTTCATTATTCCATTGTCTTATTTTTTACTTTCAACATATTGTTACTTCATTTTGAGATTTTAATTTCTTGCAATAGTAGTAAAAGAGGATATGGAGAAGCCAGACAAGAGGTAGAGAAAGAACATATACAGAGGAATTCAACAATGTCCATGGGGAAAATGCGCAGTTGAGATTCGTGATCCTGAGGAAAATGAAGGTGTCTTTGTTGAATACTATTGTGGGGACCCACCAACAACAAATCTGAATTTGGAGTTGGGTTAGGATTTAAGAAAAGTGCCGAATGAGATGACGACTTATAAGAATTACATGGAGTATTATGAAAATCTATTTTGTGATGGTCAAGCGACTACACCAAGAAATGACGTTAAGAACATGCATGGGAAATTGGAGATGAAGTCGAAGATGATGGACCGAAGAATCGAGATTTGGTGGGTGGGAAGAAGAAGAAGGAGAGTGGGGCCCAAAATAATACGACAAACGAAAGTTATATTATTTAATGAGATGAACACTTTTGCCCCATTTTTGAAATTTCATCTATAGTTTTGCTCCAAAAAATTTTACATGCGTATTTTTGTACCTTCGTGACTATTACATGAGCGTTTTTTCACTTAATCCCTAAAATGACAAACGGATGTTACATTATTTAACGAGATTGACACTTTACCCCAATTTAGAAATTTCATGGGTAATTTTGCTTCAAAAAAATTTACATGAGTATTTTTGCACCTTCATGATAATTACATCGCATTTTTGCACTTTAATCCTAAAAAATGTATGTTAAGTATCTTATAAAGGATACAGTTAAAAAACTATTAATTGTTTTGAAAATTAAAAATGGATGTAATAAGTATCTGAATCTAAGCTTCCCTTTTCATGCTTAATTCATATGTAATAAATTCAAGATGCCAAAATTTCATTGAATTCTTGCGTTCACAATCAATCATATATTTGAAACTCCTTCTTACTCGCATTATGCCTTTCCCAATATTCCCCATCTTTCTCATTAATTTTCAAGTTATTTTTTCTTGTGGAAAACATATATACAATGAATATAGATTTGTCACAATAATTGGAAGCTCCACCGCATGATCATGAAATATGCTCATAAATAAGGCAAGCTTCACGTGATAAAATCATAACACATCCTCTAAATGATTCTTCTCTTTTCTTCTCTAATGGCCTCGAAGATGATAAGTCATTCTTGTTGGGGAACATATACATTGACGAGTCACTGACTCATGACTCAAGTCCCATCATAGTTCCCTTCCTTTACCTTTATAACAATCAATTCCCTTCCTTGTGGTCTTGTGGATCTGGCATCCTTTGTGTTTTTTACAAAGTGCCTTGTATCATCTTGGTTTGGCTTGGGAGATTTATTACAAATCTGAAACTTGAAATAACATGCTAAATTAAAGTTATTAATAAGATAATTGAAGGACACCGATTTAACGGTCGGTGTAGTGTGCTTTGGGCCTAATCTTTCAAGAATTATTTTAGGACTTCAAGGTAAGTGAAAGTTACCCTGGGTATTGATCTCAAAGGAGCCTATAAATGTAACTAACTAAACTAGTGTGAAACTTGTTTGAAACCGAGAAAAATCATTTTAATTAACTTCTTTCTTTTTAGTATTAAATCTAAAGAATATTTTGTGTGATAAAAATAATAGAATAAAGGAGGATTTCGGATAAATAGATAATAAGATGTTCTTAGTGATTAGAAAATTCAAGAACCATAGCTTATATAAAATATTTGGGGGTAAAGTGGTCAAATCAATAAACTCCCTAGAGGAACCCCTCTAGGCTAGGCTTAGATCAATATAATTAATGCTGGAACCCCTAACATTAATTATGTTAATCTAAGTTGATTAAGCATATGACCAAATTAAATTTATTAAATTTATTTGTCAACTCCTAAGCATGAACAACCAACACCATTATCCACTAACAATAACCCTTAATTAGCACAAAATTTTAACTAAAAGCATGTGTTAAAATCATAGACCATGAAATTAACATATGTTCAAGTCAATAAGCATCAATGTTGATAATTCACACAAAAATAAATTAACAAGACAAATTATTCCTACACATCTCCAAAAGATAAGGATAGATCAAACAACCAATCATATAGAACTAATTCCTAGAACCTAGAAATTTAGACTACATAAAGGGAAGAGAATGTGTAGGACAAATTACCCCCATATGAAACTCACTAGCTCATCCTTCCATTCCCATCACCAAGAACAAAGAGGTTTAGTTGCTCATGTGGAAGAAGAAAGCACCAAAAATGGATGGGTATGTGAGAGCCATGGAAGAAATGGAGAAATGTGGAGATGAAATCTCACTTTGCGTGCCTCCTTCTTGCTCTCACCAAACGCGCCCCTATTTCTCACCTCCAGATCTGATATTCGGCGCCCCCTCTCCTTTTCTTTCTTTGCTTGCGTGGCTCCCCTCCAATTCTCCTTCAATCTCTAGCTGGCAGCTGCCACATGTACAGCTTCTTTTCTTCTTTTCTTTATGTTGTTTGGGCTTTGTTTTTTTTCTTTCTTTTTTTCTTTTCTCTTCCCTTGCTAAGCCCATACAACATGGGCTTACTTCAATCCAATAAATCTTCAAATGACCCACATGTTGCTAACTTAAAGAGAAGAAGAACAAGCATGTAATATCTTTTCCATTTTCTTTCAAGTCTCAATCTATTATTTATTTTATCTAATGATTTATCCAAGATAAAACTCATTTGTCTTAACTCTAAAATAGGCATAAGTGGAATTGAAATTGCATCTTCAATATATTAGTAACCTCAATTTAACATAATAAAATCATACAAATCTTATGATTTGTCAATAATATTGAAAAATTAATATAATTAATAAAGCACGGTATTAATATTATGCATTGAAACTTATATCACTATTTTGCCGTATTAGTGAAAAAGTCTTGGACATTTAAACATGAGGCCTTGAATTTAAATCTATTGAATGAAATTATTTAGCATTGCATCTTTTTTAAAATATAGAAATTACTGTCATTAAAATGCCATTATTATTTAGGGAAGTTTAATTAATTTCTAAACATGTAATGCCGTTTAAACACCTCACTAATTATATGGCGTCATCTATGAAATTAATTCAGAATGATTTGTGTAATTTAGAGGATATAGATTTTATAAAATTTCAAAATGGTTTGTGTAATTTATATCCTCTAATATTATATAACTTTTCATACTTTTAATTCAGAAATTTTTTGCGTAACTTATTGAATATCAATATTAATACATTAAGTAATATTAATACTTTTTTTATAACAAGTAATATTAATACTTTTAATTGTGAAATTATAATTAATATGCGAGTGTCCCTTGGTGTGCCTCAGAATCGTTCTTTTCCCTTTATATACATCAATTTGTTCAAAATATCGCCAAACCCAGATCAACTTGCAATCGTAATAGTAATAATCGTAACCATAATATCTACATATACTTAAGCTTTTCCGTTGGATTTTATGTTGATTCATGTTATCAAATTTTCAAGTGGACATGAGACAGAATTTGCTAAACGGCAGGCTCAAAATTATGTTACACCAGGACACAACCTTTCAGCTAATGAAAGATGACACCATTCAAGAACCAAAGATCTACTTCACCCCTCCATTGCAAAATACACAACTCTCCCACTCACACATGCTTTAGCAATAATAATGTATAATTAACTAATTTCTACTCAATTATACCAGATATCTACGGATGAATGGTTGACGTTGCAGAAATTAAGCAGATGCACCTTGAAGGACAAATCACTCAACACATCATCTTTCATATTGCGAATGGCAGGTGTAAATTTAATTCCACATAAATAAAAAATAAATAAATATTCTTATAAATTTTTAAAAAGGAATAATTTCTACCATGTCACTCTAAATGAATAACCAGCATATTGGACACTCCCGAAATATGAGCAACAGCAAGATAAGAAAATTGTATAATTGTGCTACAGTATATTAAAATGAATAAAATATTCACTACATCCAAACCTATATAATTTAAACTTTTCGTTACTACAGTTGATAGATGCTAACTTCTAATTACCTGCAAAATACAAGGTATACTTATTTCACAAACTATAATGGCCACACAAAGGTTCATTTCAACTATGCAGATAAAGGGATATCACTACTCAAGAAAAACCTCAAATGATACACAAGACACTTTCTAAATTAATTTAATTTTATCCCAAATAATTCTCTCATATGAATTAATTGAATTCACCTTTTCATTTTAAAAACTTACCCCCTCTATTTCTAAATTAATGATCACTTTCAAATTTTAATTTCTTCCTAAACATAAGGCCAATTTCTAATTGTTCCAACTTTATCCCACATTAATTTTGACATTGCTTAACAATAATAAACAAATAAATGAGTGAGGGTAAGGATAAAGATATATGGTTAAGGTGAATTGGTAATATTTTGTGATTTTAATTATCTTAATAATATCATTAATATAATTAAATTATGTAAAATGTTCTTATATTTAGAGTTTAACCTTAAACAAATGGGCCCTTTTTATCATAAAACAAACCGGCCCAATTTGTCCAAAAAAACAAATGGGCCCTAACCTAATACAGAGAAGGTAGACCAGCCTCGTTGGAGCACGTGAATTTTTATTTTTTGTGCCCCTTGGGATCGATGAAGTCCACCAAGATAAATTAGGATATGTTCGATCAATTGTACAATAGGATTTTGTAATAATCTTATGGACATGTTGGCCATAAAAAATTTGTGGACAGCTAATATAGGGTTGGATCACCGCTACAAAAGAGAAAGGACTCTTAGAACTCAAATTGTGATCATATATAATACTCCTTCCGGTCCCTAATGTAAGAGCCCAAAATTTGAATGTTTTTAGTCCCTAATGTAAGAGCTCACCCCATATTCTCTCCTCATTTAATGCATTTTTTCCCACTTTATCCCTAACTCTCTTTCATATTTATTAATGTTTATGTATTTCTCTCCCTTAAAAGTACCATAATAAATATGGGCAACTTTGGAAAAGAAGCATTAACTCCAGACACCCAACTAACATTCACATGTTTTCTTAAGAAGCGTTTTTTTGACGGCTAACTCTTACATTAGGGACCGGAGGGAGTACCTCATTCTGTCCCATTAGGATAAATTTTTTTGAATGACTTTGTCCAAAAATATAAGACAATATTTAATTAGCACCAAGATAATAAATGTGTTTTTTCTAATATTATCCTTAATAAATGATTTGTTCTTTAATATTTTCTTGTCTTAATTTTATCATTAGGCTCTTTCTTATTCTTCCACTAATAAGGACATTTTTGGAAAACAATATTGTGTGTTCTACATATTGATTGTTTTTAAACTAATTTTAACAGATTTTGAGAACCCATAATTCGGTTAAAAACTCCTTATAATATGTGATGGATAGAGTATTTATTACACCACTACTATCATTATTTGAGATTAATTATTTCTTGGTAACATAATCTCAGAAAAATATAAGTATTTTCATTGGATCATGTATGGGTTGGGCTAAGCAATAAAATTTAAAGTACAGTAACATTTCCAAGAGGATCTTGTATCGAAACCAAAGTATCACTTATCACTTTCACCAATGAGTGATACTTATATATCAATATTGAAGATATATGTATGTAAAACAAGTTTTTCATAGATTTTAAGGATGAACTAGCGCGAGGAGTATTCATTGCCCTTGAATTTCATGACATTCTATTAAATGGTCAACATCATGCATGGCAAATGCAAGATCAGAGACCAATGGGTAGTTGGTTGAGTTGGTAAGTGGACTACAACCCCATAAGGATGAGAACGCGTGTTCGAGTCTCTCATTAAGAGAGAGGACAACCTTATCTATGTAGGCAACACTCTTACCCCTCAAGTAAAAAAAAAGCAAGATCAGAGGTTCATATGTTCACAAATAGCTTAGTTGGACTTTGCTAATATTTTATTTTGAGGTAAACTTTTCTTTCTTTATGGCTTCTTTTGGTTTTATGTTTTACTAGTAAATAGTGCATGCAAGTTATGTTAGGCAATATAAATAATGAAAAATATATAAAAAGGGACACCATACCTGCATAGGAAGAGCATGTAAAGTGCTCGGTATATCAAATATTTTTATTAAGAAAATAAAATATTTATATGTGCTCAAAACACATGTAAAGGTGCTAATACACACGCTTAAAACATATGTATAGATGGCCTTTACATGCACTTTAAGCCCATGTAAAAGTCAACATATACCTACACTTTTAGAACAACCTTTACTAGCGCAGATTTATCTACGTTGGTAAGGCGTAGGTAAAGACCTAAAATAAGTGCTGGTAAGGGAGGTAATTTTGTGGTAGTGAATGTTTTTACAAGGACCCTAGAGTGTTTAATCAATAAAGCTCATAATCTCAAAATATCTCTATTTTATTTTAGCCTTGACCTATCTTTATCATTATCATATAGTTCTTCAGTTTATTGAGGCTCAGTGATCAGGTCAGAACCTATTACTTAGAGTTTCTTAAGTGCAATGGCATAATTTTTCAATAAGTCATATCTAAACTATGTTTAGTTATTATCAAAAGGTAAGATTCTTGATATAAAACCTATCAATGTTACTCGTACATTAATAAATGTGAAACCCAGATACATATACTGTGAATTTCGATGCCCCAACAGGAGTGAAGGTTGTTATTGCACTAACAACTTTGAGCTATCAAGGTAACAAACAAAAGAAGAGCTATATGGTTATTTTGCACGCAACGCGTTAAGCTGAAGATTTAGTATATTATCTTTATTTTTGGCATCTCCTCCTGATCACTCTTAGCATGAAGAATTTTTTGCTTTTCTAGAGAGAAAAAATATAAAGTAAATGACACTTCACTTACAGCAAACTCAAAACAATCATATCGCTAAGCGTTTGCTCTCACGGTGAAGTCTCGACTGCATAATTTTTCAGCTGCATTTTGGACCAACCTTGACCCAATACCGATAAACACTTGCTTAACCTGGCTCTAAACACTTAAAGTATGGCTTGGGGTTTCATTTTAGGTTAGATATGGAACCCTGAAACCACCATACACTCCATTATCTCTCCTCTTCCACTCTTCCATCCAAATCTTTATGGCACCTACTCTACTCATTCTCTTGTCGGTGACTTCATGGAATATGCAGCAACTAATAGGCAATAGTCCTTGGTGATGGAGGCACTTGGCATGAGCTTAGAGATTTACTACGGGAGTTCTTGTTCTCCCACCCTCTGTTGCTCCTGTTACATATTTCTATTATTCTAAGATTTTGTTTATGCAATTGGTTGTATTCTTCATATATATCTTGTATTAGAGAGTGGTAGAAACATTGGTAGTTTGTTTTGGTTTGTGCATTCTAGACAATTGCTGTTCATTGGCTTTAAACTTTGTTATGAAATTGAAATGTAACAAATGCCTTTTTTTGACGAAATTATGTTTTTCCTTGTTTTATTTTTAATATTATTTGTCCAATTTTACTTCAAAAATTATGATTTTTTTTACATTTGATATAAATATGAGGATTTTTCTACTTTAACCATGTACAAAAAATTATCAATGAATTTTGAATCAATTGAAGAGATGGAGGATTTGTAGAGAAGATAGATTCTGACCCATTGAGTGTAATTGATCTTGTTAATCACTTTTTCTAATGAAAAGAAACAATTGTTCCCATAATATCATGAAGTTATAATGTTATCATAAAACATCTAGAACTATCATTTTTTATGGGGGTATATGGAATATGGGGTATACAAAATCAACTTCTATCTACTGGCCCAAATAAAAGAAAACAAATGTGCTTGATGGGCTTGATACAGATTACTGAATGAGCCCATAGAGGTTGGGCTAACTATCATTATTTCTGTTCTATTTCGTTTAAATTTATGCCGATGCCCATGGGATCTGTTTTGTAACTAAAGGGGGCGAACCCCAAACTATTCAACAAGACTACGGGGCCGACACAGCATCTCACAATATACTCTCTAACTATTCCTTGAATATCAAACGATGGGCTGTTCCAGATCACTCTTCTTGATTCTTGAAATGCGCTCTGATTTGCCAACCCATCTGCAAATTGATTTCCTTCTCCAAATATATGAAGGAACCTAAGCTGCCAATCCCTCATTCTCGAGAATTTCATGAATAAATACATGCAGAGATGTTATATAAGATCTCTGCATCCTGGAATCACTCTTTACCTCTATATTATGAGCTCTGGACTTGTTGAGGTAGTACGCTGCTATCTTATAAGTGTTGCCTCTTAAATATTCAAAAAGTTTTACCCAATGGGCTTCTAGAACTAGGAATTTCTTTTTTGGGATTTATATGCCCTGAAAGTTTTGGTTAAGCTCATAAATATTCAGACCCGAAGGGCTACTACTGGATAAATTTTTTTGGATCTTAAATGTTCTAAAAATATTATTTTGTAGTTTTAATAACTAAATTCAACTAGTGGACAAAACGACCTTTGCCACAACAGATTAAATTATTGTTGAAAAGGCGATAATGTGGCTCATATTGAAGGTTATTAAACGCTTTGAAAGTTTTCTTGAAGACCCAAAAAACACCCGAACATTTTGATTTTGGATCTTAAATACCGTGAAAGTATTACTTTTTAACTTTGTTACCCATAGCTAGCGCATCTAATTCCTAGTAAGGTATCTCTTCGAGTAAAATTTTCAAGGATAAGATCTAAAAAAATCTTTTTGGATCTAGTATTTCCTCAAGTAAACTGGTTTATTTATACTTATCAGTTTTGAAAAAACTAATTTATGAAATAAACTAACATACAATCTAACTACATATGATAAAAAAATTTATTTTATCTTATACTTTGGACCATAGGGAGTATAATTGTTGACTTATAAATATTTATTTCATGTAAATGATAATTACTGTTTATAAGTTTCATATTTTTTAAATTAACAATAGTACCATTGACAAAGTACAATTTAAAAATAATGAGAAATATTAGGGGAATACTCACAAAATTATTGAATTAGCCAGGGAATCTAGTAAGAAAGTTCCTTATATTATAAATCTGTAGAAAAAGAGTTTTTAAGACTAATTGACAAATCGTGAGATTTGTAGTGTTTTACTTTGTCAAAATGAGGAAATTTAACATACCTATAATGCAATATTGTTCTATTTAAGCTAAATTATTGAATTTCTAAACACTTAAGTGGAATTTGGTTTAAAATTTGGTTAATTGGTCTTGATTAAGTTTTGATTTGTATTGATTAAATTTTTTGACCATTTGATAACTCCCCATTTTTTATTATAATTTATATAATATTTGGTGTATTTCGGGAGTAATTATTGGTAAAAGAACATTATTGTTGATAATTATTGAATGATTAATTTCATTCCCTTGACTGTTTTGGTTTATTACTTATCTAAGTGGAAATGATGTGCAACATGTCAAGGTAAGCCACAATTTGAAATAGCTCAAGTACCATTGTGGATAAATGAGAAAAATATTATTTCTAATAGTTATATGAGTTTTATTTCTCTGCCATGTGCAATCTATAGTATTGATTATTGAATATATTGTTTCTTTAGTTGTCATTCCTTTTAAATATGTATATATTCTGTGCATAGTTTTAAAAATTGCACTAAAAAATTATTCTGCTTGGTTATTATAATCAATAAGCCTTAGTTTGGTGTTTAATTTGGGGATAATTCGATTATTCTGTTATTATTTATATATGAAAAATATCAAAACCCAACGAACTCGCCATAAGATTAAGTATTTGAGGAGTGAGGGATCAGGCGTGTCGGATTGATTAGTGTTTTGATTTTGATTATATCGATTATTAAATAGCTTGTTGTATGCAGTCCATCGAGTCAAGCTATTGGTGCCAATAATATTTATAAATCATACAGCATTAACTATACTTTTTTGCATAATCATTCAAAAAAGGACTAACTCAGCAAAACTACTACCTCCGCCAGTCCTAATTATATAACCCCTTGAGATTTTAGAGATATTTAGAATGGAAACTAAATCACTTTAAAACGTTTATAATTATGTTTTCCTCAAACCTAATTTATTCTACTTATAAAATAACCTATAATCTAATTAGATGTTGCATATATATGTTATAATTTGATGGCGTAATTTTCTTCCTCAATTTCCACAAACAAATAAGTCTTGTATTTAAAACCAGAGAATGGAAGTATCTTTTTAGGGTAAATTCAATGAAAAAATTAATTTTTAATGAGCATACATTAGATGCTAACTCAAAATCAATTAAAATGAACTGTTTTATTGAAATTTTGATTCATTCATTTATTTTTATCTTACTTTCATTTTTTGACCATTCAGCTCGGAACATAGATCAAACATTGCATTTACAGAGTCATAAAAATCACATTATATTTGACATAAATAAAATATAATTAAATTTTATTGGAGCCACGCTAACTACAACAGATATAAAGAAAGTGGTGGGTACCATTTCTGTACCACTTATGTGACTGACTTTTAGTGTGAAAGTGAAGTCAAAGTCACCACTCCTCAATTAAGCTGAAGTGTAGGGGATTATGGTTCTGCGTGTTGAATGGAGAAGATAAGCTAAATCAAACTTGGAACATTTTTGTAGGAATGGAGGGATAATGGTTTTCGCGTGTGGAATGGAGAGGAGATAATGATCTTTCAATTTAAGTTCTAGAAATATATATAATTGACCAACAACGTGTAACACACTGCATGATATATTCTTTTCATTCTGCTAATATTGATGCTTGTCTTAATTCTTCAAATCTTTATTTCTCTGTATGAACCAGTGCTGTTTTTTCGCAGAAATTACAACAGACTTAAATAAATAATTCTATATGTTGACCAATGAATACAGAAAATTAAGAACAAAAAAATATTAATGAATGTTTTATATAAATTAAAATAAAATGTGCGAGATGATTGGAATCGCTATTATCAACACATACACGAACGTGTGTGTGTATTAAATATACATTTTATGAGCATGAATTTAACAAGATCTATCATATCGAACTTTTTTTTTTGACCAAGATAGAGTTTTTCATTAATGAGAATCAAACAGCATACAGACTCATAGAACTAGGATGAAAACCAAAGACCAACAACTAGACTCTTAAAACAGTAAAACAAACATTAACTAAACATTAACCAGACAAATGAGAATCATCCTCTTGCAGGTCAGTGGTAAGAAAACAGACTAATGTTTCTCCATGATTAAATGAGTATGAAAAGGCTATAGAGGGTGAGTGTCCAAAGACATGCTCGCTTGAGCACACCCCCTGTGGTGCCAACAACGCTGCAAAGGCAGCTTCAAATTCCCTTTCACTAGAAAGGTGGGACAACACTTGGATTTGCAAAGCAAACACCAAGAAAGAGCAAATCATGGATATCATTAGCCAGCTTCCAAACCAAACACACAAAAGGAGACAAACAAATGACCAGTCATACAAACACACATTACACATTATTTGATAAAACTTAAAACTAGGACTTAAGAAGGGGAACAAAGACTCTAAGGATACGACCAGAGATCCCCCAAAATCTCGGATGTACCCACCTAAAAGACTCATGGTGTCGGGGTGGCTGGCTTAGTCGGATACGGGGTGCCAAGTTTCAGATCCATGGCTTCCTCTGTCAGCGCCACAACCTCAGGGTCCAGTAGAGACAAAAGGTGCGAGGAGAGACTTGGTGGTGGAGGTTTAGGTGGGCAGGTCAGCGGCGGAGCGGGGGGTGAGGTCAGTGGCGGCGTGAAGGAGTAGATCGGCAGCTGTGGGTGGGGGAGATGGGTGGGCGGCGGAGGGTGAGGGGAGTAGATCAGCGGCGGCGGAGGGTGGGAGAAATGGGTCGGCGGTGGAGGGAGGGAAGAGTGGGTCGGCGGCGCAGTGAGGAGGGAGAGTCTCAGTGGCGGCGGCTGGGGGGAGTCGGCCAGCTGCGGAGTGTGGGTGGAGGGGGCCGGCGGCGGAAGGTGGGTTGGCGACGGAGAACTGCGAGAGCACAGCGGCGGAGGGAGTGGAAGGCGGCACAGTGGCAGGGGATGTGGGGATCCGGTCGGCTGGAGAGGGTGGGGGAAGAAGGGCGACGGCGGCGTGAGGAGGGACCACGGCGGAGGGTGCGGTGAGCGGCGCGGTGGCGGGTGAGGGTTATGTGAAAGGCGATGTTGTGAGTGGTAGGGAGAGAGGACCATGGTGGAGGGGAAGGTTCTCCCAATGGAGAAGAAGGGGCTCACCCTCATGGTGAGAAAAGAAGCTCTAACCCTAGCAGAGCAAAAGGGGCTCACCCTCATGGTGAGAAAAGGCAAGTACAGACATATCGAACTGAAATGAATAAAAAAAAACGAATGCCTAATAAAATATGCCTTGATTTAATGTAATTCAACTAGACCTATCAGTTTTGGTAGGATCAAATTTTGAGAGCTGTTGAATACCGGATAAAGGTTGTTCATTTTCGTCATAATCCCCCATATTCAATGTCATTCCGCTTCAAAAAAATAATTCACATAGATAAAATGAATCAGGTATGTGCCACATGAGCATGTCACCTCTACAAATTTTGGCCAAGAACATTGACCGAAAGTCCCTGCAAATTGTCCCTTTTTTAAAACTTATAATATACCGGCCCTTCAAAAACTTCATAGTCTCTATTACCCATAGGTGGAAACTCTTAAAATATTTTATTCCATCAAACTTACTATTATTGTTTCTTTTTTTTTATCAGCCTATTATTGTTTCTTACACTTCACTCCCATTTTGCTTTTACTCCATGAAGTTTGAAACCGTTGTTTTCCCCTCAAATTTATTTTGTCTAGAATGTTGGTCCTTATGATTTACTCAGAGTTATCACCATTCAGAGGTAGAAAAATAAAGTACAAATTGTGCAGGGAAAACAGAGTGAATTTGAAAAACTGAGCACATTTTGAAGAAAACAGAACACAATGCAAAGAGATACAAAAACAGAGTAAACGAAGTCAATGGACCAAAGTAACAAAGCGAATGGTCCTTGAGGCCAGTGGCATGATGAAAATGAAATATATAGCAATGATCAAATAAGAGAAGATGATGAAGATTCCATAATCTACTTTGTAGATTTTTTTTTCTTTTACTGTCCCTGTATTTTTTGGAATGTTGCTTGGGTGACCATACCTTTCGTTTTGGAGTGTGTTTGTTCGGGTTGTTTTCATTCTTAAATACTTATTTCTCGTAAGTGTGCGATTTACAGTATTGATTTTTTTTGTTTACTTGTCGATCCTTTTGGATTGGTATATTCTGTGCATATTTTTTTAATATTACAACACTAAAAAATGTCTCTATCTGGTTATTATAATCAATCTAGCTTTAGTTTGATGCTTAATTTAGGGATAATTCGGTTATTCTGCTATTTAAGTTAAAAAAAAAAACCGAACCCAAAAATTAAGTGTTTGGAAAATGAAGGATTAAGTTATTGAATCGAACTAATTATATTTTTATTTGTTTATATCCACTATTAATATGATTTTTGTATACGGTCTGCAATGTCAATCTTGTCCCAATGTTTGCACATTATATCGTTTTATTATAGTCATGGGAAAAAATATTTTAATAGAATGATCACTTATAAAATGGTAAATATCATTTTGACTAATAAACAATTGCCTAAGTATTAATTCACTCAATGAACAATAAATGATATCAAATTTGTTTATTAGCAATAAAAAAGTACTCCCTCCGTTCCTAAATATAAGATCACTTTAGCAAATTTGGAGAGATTAAGGAAGACATTCCAATGAGTTAGGATTATATGAAAATCTTAAAATACCCCTTACCTAAGTTTTAAAATATCACCTTTTTCAAACCATTATTTTTTGCGTGAAGAGAGTATAGGGTAATTTGGGGAAAACTTGAGTCAAATTAGAAAGTGATCTTATATTTAGGAACAATCTCTCATCCCTAAAGTGATCTTATATTTAGGAACGGAGGGAGTATCATTTTATATTGCCAATGACTTGTAGACACATGGTAATTCTCTAATGATGATTAGTAAAAATTTGACATTGTTGACAAAATTGATATGTTTTAATTGTTCTTAGGCAAAGTTGATATCTTTATTGTTCGTTGTTTATTGGTCATAATATTATTTTAAACCTTAAAAAATGGACTAACTAACTTATTAAATTTGTTCTTTTAGGGTAGTTTCAAAGAAAAAGGAACTTTAATCAAAATTACAAATAAAATACAACAACAATAACAAAGTCTTAATTCCAACTAAGTGGGGTCCGCTACATGGATCACACGACGTCATTCTGATCGATCAATAGTCATGCTTTGAGATAAATCATTGATCAAAAGATCTCGTTGAATAATTTCGTGAAGCGTTCTCTTCGGTCTCCGTCTCCCTCTTCTTTTAAGGACTACATACCATTTGATCAACTATTCTTACTGGCTCATCTAACTCTCTTCTTTGATCATGCCCAAACCACCTCAAGCGACTTTCTACCATTTTCTATACAATTGATACTACCCCAACTCTTTCTCGAATATGCTTATTGTGGATCTAATCACATATCAATCTCAACATTCTCATCTATGTCACCTTGATTTTATCTTCTTGTTGTTTTTTAATAGCCCAACATTCACTACCATATAACATTGTTGGTCTAATGGCTGTCATGTAGAACTTCCCTTTTACCTTATCTTGAACCTTAAGATCACATATAACCTCAGTAGTTTTTTTCCATTGAAACCAACCGGACTGAATTCTATTATTAACATCGTCATCAACTTCACAATCTTTTTGTATAACCACATGGTGTATAGCATGGTCTCCCAATGTAATTTCTATATCCTCATGAGTTTGTCTATTACCAAAACTACAGTGCATATATTCTATCATATCCCTACTTAGTCGAAAGTCTTTTAACTCAAGAGTCCTCCTCCATAACTCTAGTTTCCGATTAATTTCCTTTTTCGAGTCCCCTAAAAGGACTATGTCATCCACAAAAACACGCATTTAGGATTTTCTTCATGGATATTTACAGTCAAGATATCCAAAACTAGGTTCAACAAATATGAAATTAATGTCGAACTTTGATGCAATCCAATTTTTTTGGGAAGTCATTTGTTTCTCCGCCAAGTGTTCTAACATTAGTCATTACCCCACATACATATCTTGAATGACTCTGATGTACGCAACTCGAACCCCTTTCTTTTCCAAAACTTTCCTAAGTAATTCACTTGACGCACATTAAATGGTTTTGCAAAATTAATTAAATGAACTTGTTGATTAATATTGTGTTTTTCTAAATGAAAGGGTAAACACTAATAGCTTAAATTACATGTAGGATCAACTCTGTAACCTCTCATGAGTAGATGCAATATCAATAGGCTACAATGCCTTTGGTGTTTATTATGTTTTTAACTCATTTGTTTCTTTGTTTACAGTTTTTGATCATTTAGCTGGAAATATATACCAGTTATAACGTTCAAAAATCATAAAAAGTGCATGGCAAAAATAAAAATCATAAAAAGTGCATTAAATCTGACACAAATAAAATAACTCTTGATAACAGAGTGATCACTCTAGTTTTTTATGAGACACAATAAATACAACAAAAATAACTTCCAACACATATACAGAATAACAATTTGAGATAAATATGCATAGAGATTCACAAACTAAGTGTTTAACCACTAATTAGTTGTCCGATTGTTGTGATGGTGTTGATCAAGCTCCTCATATGTATGCTTTCATTAACATCAATTAACATATCATATACGCTATATATATTTTTTTCAAAATTACAAGACTTCATTTCGAACAAGCTAATGGGTTATAAAAAAGTAATAAAAAAACAAGTATTAGCTGGAGCATGGTCGTTTTAAGTAAGAAGACTGTGAAGCAGACTTATGCCGTGGGATGGAGGGTAGAAGATGATGTTCAACGATAAGATGTTAACAGTAGACTTAATATTAGCCTTAATAATTACAAAGCTTTAGATGTTAAAGACTGGAACCTCTAAAACAAACAAAAAAGATGAGAAGAAGATGGTTTTGGCGTGTGAAATGTCGATGTCAAGCTGATTCAAACTTGCAATATTTTTGTAGGATTGGGCTAAAATAATTGAAATTCATGGGATGGAAAAATTATTTTCAAATTTTAGTCATAGAAATATATGTAATTTACCAACAACGTAACACTCCACATGAGAGATATTCTCATTTTTCTTATATCAGTGCTTATCTTATTATTCTTCCAAAATTTCTCAGTATGAAATAATTCTACTGTGATATATATAACTTGAATTTTCATCATAAGCATTATTAAAAATATGTAAAATTTTGTATTACTTCTAATCTTGAATATAAGAGTTAGTTGACAAACTCGGGATGATTAAAAAAGGTAAATTAATTATAGTATATGTAGCATGATCCCTCTAAAATAATCACGTCTATAATTAGATTATAGTATATGGGTTAAGCTTCAAATATGTCTGGCAAATTTTTCAAGGTTCACCTAACACAAAAAACATTTCTCAGGAGCAAATTTGTCAATTGATAATTTTTAAGGGGGCAAACATGACAATGCAATTTCAAACCGGAGTATCCCGATCAATGACAACAATTTTCAAGGGAAAAATGACAAGAAATTTGCAACCGTGTTTGTCATTTTTGCCCTTTAAATATTGTCAATTGACAAATTCGCCCCTCAATAATATTTTTTGTGGTAGGTGCAGTTTATGGAAATTATCATTGACATATTTGCACCATAACCATTATATATTATAGTTTATAATTTGGAGAAAATAATAAATATAATAGATAAAATAAAAAAATATTTATTAACCAAATAATATAAACTAATTCTTATACATGGCTAGGGGAAAATCCAAATAAACTGACAATTGAATATCAAAAGGAGAGAAGGGAGAAGGGGGTCAAAAGAAGTTTAACGTAGTTAATTATGCAAGAAACACGAATAACCACTCTCATACCATGATTAACAACTTCTACTTTTCACTATTTAAATGAGTCTTCCTTCTCTAAAACTATATTAATTACTTCAGTAATACAAATAACTACTCGTGTAACGCGAATAATTATTCATATAGCGCGTTTAACTACTTTTGTTTTGTAACTAAAAGGGTTTTGTTTTTCTTAAATTACATTAACTACTTCAGTAACACATGTGACTACTCAGGATGAGCGAATAACTACTCATGTGACATTATTAACTATTTCTCTATTTTCGCTACTTAGAGTGAGACTTGTTTCCCTAAAACTACACTTCAGTAATGCATATAACTACTCATGGAGCGCGAATAACTACGCTTGTAGGGCATTTATCTCAAATATGGAGCAATTCCTCTTTTGTTCTTTCGTAAATTTATAACCTCTTTTTGTCCTTTTAAAATTCAATTGTCATTTTATTGGAATTTCCACTTATGCTAGAGATAGTACATTGGAATTGAAGTCAATCCATGTATGAGTTCATAAGGTGAATTATATTGAGAAGTGTGGTGTTTGTGGGGTTAGTGAGTCTGGAGAATTAGGACAAGATGTTTCAATGTCTAGCCTATGATCATTCATCTTTAAATTTTCAGACGATTTGTTCTTTTTTTGGAAAAAAAAATTGGCTAAACCCAACAATGAGGAGTTTTCTTATTTGGTATTTTGGCTAGTACCATTGAACGTGTCCGGAATCAACATTATACAAGCTAAAGTCAAACTAGTTTTAGATTATAACTTGAATATTTTGAAGCTTCAACAAGATTTTTTTACGTATTTAAATCAATACTAGTTTTAAATCAAGGAAACGTTTAGTGTGTATAAATCATTTAATAACTGAATGAGACTTTATGTATGTCCGTTGTTCACATGTTAGAAAGAATAGATGATGAGGAGAGTGTCAAGCTTGTTAAAGCTTGTAAATATGTACTCCTATATGGGAAAGTTTAGGCAGGTGAGAATTCAACATGTGTATATATAGAGAGGGCAATTATTATGTGGAATCGCTTAGCTAATATTAGCCTCAAACAATATATATAAAAAATATCACCCACGGATTAGCTATGGAAAAAATTATTTTGTGGGGATTTCGTTATAGATTTTACCAATTAAAAATGTTCATTGACATCATTCAAAAGGGAGGGGCAAAAATAATACAAAAAAAGTCCCTTGAGTTGGATCCGAGATGTTCGTTAAGTATGCTTATGCCTTTAAGTTCAAAGGACAACTATACTTACAAATTACTCATATATAATGTCTATGTATATACCGAAGTGGGATTAGGGCTAGAAAGTTTAGAATTTAATTTTTTGCTAACCAAACCAACTTTTGTTAGAAAATAAAGGGTAAGGGACCTAATCTACCCCCGAAGTAACCACCAAGGAGCGCTGAGCACCCTGAACTAACAACAGGCCCGTATCTGCACTCCAAGTAACCAAGGTGTTTAAAAACTACCCCGGTTTGACGGTCAACAACGTTTGACCGTTAGTATGCATATGTGGACGCCACGTGGAGACCTGTTTTGCCACCCGGCGCCTTGTCATCGCCACGTAGGATAAGTTAATGTGGGTCCCACATTAAATAAAAAAAAAATCTCCCCCCCTCTTCACCTCCCACCCACGGCCCCCCCACCCCCCCTACTTCACCACCCCGCCCCACCTTCCCCTCACCACCAGCCCCACCCTCCTCCACCTCCCCCCCACCACCAGCCCCACTCCGCGACTGGGACTCTCTCGCACCCCGGCGAGAAACACTTCATCACCCACGTCCTCGCCTTCTTCACTGCCTTCAACACTTCATCACCCACGTCCTTGCCAGACATATTTGAAGCTTAACCCATATATATATATAGTTACAGTCAGAAACATAGCGTTATATACGTAGTAATTTCAAATGTCAGAAATCTGTACACTGATCAGACGAGTTTATTTCTAGCTGTTAGACACAAAGAATGTTCAGATTACCTTTTTAGGTAAGACCCAAGGCGCCCCTACCAGAAAAGAAGTTATCCTAGGTAGAAGAACATTAATTGTGCATCAACCAACGGCTCTTAACATTAAATGTGGTGGTTGAAGCTCCAACTTCTTCCTTCATATCTCTGAGTATAAATTGAAGACTTGAAGACTGAGTAGAGAACTGAAAGAATTAACTGAGCTAAACATTGTGAAGAAATTTGTCTTTCGCATTCAATATCTCACCCAATTTCTGTATTGAGCTTTTATTGTATTTAAGTGAGTGAGTGTTTTACCTGTACTAAGTATTTATCACAATTCGTTCATTAAGTGAACTTATTATAAAATCCTTTATTGTTAAAGGTAGCTCTTGAGTTTGGGACTTGAGAGATGGGTTGTTTTCTTATTAATTGTAAGGGGGAGTCTCGAGAGAGAGCCTTTGTAAGGTTCCAAGGTGATCCCGGTAAAACCTTAAGTTAGTGAATTCCAACTGGGTGTTGGGATTGGACGTAGGCAGGGTTGGCCGAACCAGTATAACTCCTTATGCGCTTTTATTGCTTTCGATTTATTTGTGTTAAGTTTTTTTTAGAAACGCAATTCACCCCCTTGTGTCTCCTGCCATTTACAACTTCCTGGAATTGATGAATGATATACCTCTTGAAAATAGTATTGGCTTTATCCTTTGTTAGTCTGTGTAGGTTTGGAGAAATAAAATCTCTATTCTTTGCTATTGTTCTCTATTATATTCATTTAAATGTATGTGAAGTCCATTTGCTATGTTTATCATTTTATTGCTTTAAAAAATGAATTGTTGATATTTCATTTGTAAATTACTTTAGATCCCTTTTAATTTTCTAAATTTTTGCAAGTTTTTTCCAATAAGCTTATAACTTCATTAGCAAAATTATTATTGAATTGTAGGATATTATGAGATTTGTTTGTTGGAGAAGGTAGGATTTCAGATGCTAAATATAGAATGGAAATGTAGGCAATTTTTAATGCAGGTGGGACATTCTTAATATAATTGTTTTTCTAACTTTTTTACAAAAATGTAATTGCTTAAATATCATGTAATGGGGTTTAAAGCGGCGGAGTAAGCTACTAAATATCTTGTACTTAAAGCGCCAATATAAGCTATTAAATATCATGCACTGACACTTAAAACGCTGGTCAGTCAGCACTGGAATGCACTTCAAACATATTCTCACATGCCAAGGAGTTTGAGTTTTGTGAGAATTTAGCTTCTCAGTCAGCGGTGATCATCTCTATGGTGGTCACCGGGTGAGTCAAAGTCAATGGGTTGTGTAGGTGCGTGCATGGGTTTGGCTATGAAATTTGGAAAGCAAGTAGATAGAGTCATCAAAGACATTGGAGTTTACCAATGGGTAGTTGGTTGAGTTGGTAAGTGAGCTACAACCCCTGTAAAGATGAGAACACGTGTTTGAATCCCTGGAAGCGCTCTTATTGGGAGAGAGTACAACATTGTCTATGTGAGCAACACTTCTACCCCTCAATTGTCAATAGACGTTGTATTACCGGGTGGTGTTTAATAAAGAAAAATATATCTAGAGTTTGGAAGATTAAGAGGTGCTAGGAGACCTTCCTCTCTATGGGTACGTACGTATTAATAACCATAGCGATTGGACCTATTTTGTTGTGGTTATTTTGGAGGTATGTAATGATCTTCAAAATGGTTCATTTTCTCTTGTTAAAAGAGAGAGGTTTGGTGCTACAAATGTGAAAGCAGCTTTGACATATAAGGGCTTGACGGCGCATGGTATGCAACGATCACCCCTTATCAATCACCTAGATTGTTTTTGTCTACTTGATATTCTAACTTTATTTCTGTTTATAGATTGTCGTGGTTTGCTATCAGCATTTGTAGCAGGTTTCAATTTGAATTAATGATATGAATTTTTTTGTCAAAAAAAAGTGGGAGTTATGCGCTTATTTCGATAAATTTTCCCAATCTTACCCTCATTAGTGAATTGAGATTATAATAACATTAATTTGCTTATTTCTTTTTAGGGCAATGACCCTATTTTACCCTACAAGTAACCACTCTAGACCACTAGGCACCCTAAACTAACACTGGGTGCAATTTTACCCTTGAAGTAACCAAAATGGTCCAATTTTACCCTTTGACCAATGTAATGTTGACACGTGGAATATACTGTTGACATGTGGACGACACATGTCAACATTACATTGGTTAGAGGGTAAAATTGGACCACTTTGATTACTTTAAGGGTAAAATTGTACTCAGTGTTAGTTTAGGGTGCCCAGTGGTCCAAAGTGTTTACTTGAAAGGCAAAATAGGGTCATTGCCCTTCTTTTTATTTTACAATTAATGTGGGTGAAATAGTTAAACTCATCCAAACTAAAATTGTTATGATGAAATTGTTTTGGGTAGTTATGATGCGCAATACTACCTCCGGTCCTAAATATAGGACCTAGATGACTTTTTTTTGGAGAGGTTAAGGTTGCAAAATAGTCTATTAAATCATGACATATTTGATATATTTTTAGATTATCCATTAGCTTATAAGTAAAATAAACTAGTTTGAGGGGAAAAAATTAGGTAAATCAATTTATAATTAACTTATTTTGCTTTTTTATGATTTTCCAAAAAAGTCAATTAGGTCTTATATTTAGGACCGGAGGGAGTAAAACACATCACTTGTGATGTTTTTCTTTGACTTGGTTATTCAGCTTTACAATTGTCCAGGTTTATCTTTTGTTCTTTTGGGTGTACTTATTGCCATTTCGTTTTGACTAACATCCTTTTTAGGGATACATGGTTGGATTTTCTTAGATGATTCAATAGTAAGTTGAGTAAAGGATGAAAATTATTTAGCTCATATTTTGGCTACAGAGGGCCTTGGTTTGGGTCATGCTTTGGTTGATATTTTATTTCTTTTTTTATAACAAAGAAGTTTAGGTGAGTTGGGTCCCAGGAACTCACTAGGGTCAGGGGAGGCCTCTAGACTCTTTGAGCGCTTATAGAGGTACTTACAGATCGCCCACCAATAAGATTCTCACATCAGTGGGATTCGAATTCAAACTCACAACCACATAGTTATGAGTCAAATCTCTTTACCAACTGAACCAACCTTTGTTGATTGTGTATCGCCAAAAAATGGTGTACATTGATAAAAGAACAATTAAAGTGAAAGATGATATTTTATTAAGTATTTATGAGAATTACAAAGAGGAGTCACCAATATAGATGATTACAAGAGAATGAAAATTACAAAGAAATATACAAAATAATGAAATACTAAGGAAATAAGGGATGGATTTCGTTGGATAATATAAGAATGATGAATTGGGAGTCAGAAATCTGTTCATGAGTGTTGATCTGAATATTGAGATGATGAGAGAATGTTCAATATGCATTTGTGGTTGGTTATTCAGGATGCCCCTTCACGTTCTCCTTTTCCATATATATCTTCATCATGCTTCTCCCACGTTCTCCTCCATGTCAACTGCTCCCTTTTCCTTTTTACACTTGTCTTTCATGCAGTTTGAATTTAAATAGAGGAATAACTTCTCCTGTCATGTGGCTTCAACTGTTTTATTTTAAATTTGAGGGTTTGGGCTAGACAATTAATTGACCCAATCAATATGCCTTGTTTGGAAAGTGGATTAGTAGGGATTTGGGGCATACATTTACTCCCCCACTCTACGTGACTAACTCAAGTTGGACATGTAGAGTTTTGTCCCGTTCGGATTGGAGCTGTGTCTCGTTCTGGTTTTGGACATCCAATCATATCTGTCGCATCTTTACGTAGAAAGGAAATTATGTATACAACATCTTGACATTTAGGTCTCTGGACTGGAAATTATGTATACAACATCTTGACATTTAGGTCTCTGGACTGGAAATTATGTATAAAACATCTTGACATTTTTCCGATATGGTGTTTTGATATTTCTAAACAATATATGTGAAGATTGGAGTCGACGTGAAGTATTAAGTCTGGGAATGTCACTCCTAAGATGTAAATGAAGTCGTGATTTTGTTTATAAGGAATTTTGATGCTTTGACTTAAGATAGGGGATGATGTTTACTTGATAATAATCTGGATTTGTGTCTCTGTGATTTGAAAATCTCTAGACTTGGTGAGGTCCTTATTTATGAGATTTGAGAGGTTCTTGTGTGAACAAGTTTGTGATTTCCAGGTTATAGGAGATTAGTCTTAGAATGAGGAACATGATGATGGGAGCTAAAAGTTTATGCAATAGAGGAAACATTGCTCAGAGAAGTTGTATACTCCCCCTGTGTTGCAAAGAGGTTTTGGTTTTTGGAAAAATATTGATGAGTTCAGGAACTATGTATTCCTAGTGCATGAATGGTTCTTGTATGACGTATACATAGGTGACCATTAGGCTGCTTGCTCAGGTTGTGAAATGAGTTGTCTAAGATAACAAAGATTGTTCTGACCAATATAGTCAGTCCGGAAATGCTAAGTGTCTTGGCAATTGTGAGCACTTAGTGTGTTCTTGCAATTGAAATAACTGCATATCGTCTTATGTACAGGACATTATTGAGGATAGGTCAATTTTGTGTAACATTTGGTGGACAGGATGGTTTTGAGTGTGAGAATCAATTGTAATTTTTATAATTATCCGGTGGTTGTTGTACTTTGATTCAGTGTTTACTTGTAATCTGAGATCGATCTATGTATGAAGTTCAGGATTTTGTTTTTAAACATGAATTTGAGATGTTTTATATTTGTGAACCTGGTATGTGTTTCTATCTGTGAATAAGGATTTATTTATATGAAATTGGTTTTGAAGAGACAAAGAGAAATTTGTAGTAATCTCAGTTAGAGGGTTGGTAGAATCAAAGATTCAGGTCATTGCTATACCAGATTGTGCATTACGTAATCTCGTAATGCTAATGGTTTAGAGCCAGTAAGGCATGATTCATCATTTTCTACCCCGCTAGCTTATATCAAGTTTTCCAAATTGAAGAATTGAAAAGGAAATGAGATCTGAGATACAAGATTATACCTTTTGAATACTATGGTGCATCCTCCAGTATCTTGGACTAATGAGTTTTCAGAAGATTGGAATTTTCATCTCTGAAATTTGATTGGAACCTTTGTTTTTGAGTTCGAGGATACCTACTTGAAATTTGAGGATAGGGTTTAGAGCGAGGTCCAATAGGCTCATGTCGAGGTAATGGATTTGAGAGCAGAATTGGAGTTACAATAGCTCAAATCAAGATGACAAAGAGAGTTCTAGGAGGGTGCTGTGGGAAATGAACCCTAGGAGAATATGAGTAGAGGAGGAAGTTACTTATGTTCTTTCACAATACGTCTGCAGGATTTCTTCAAATGTTATTTCTTTGGAAGTTTTTGGTAAGTATCAAGCCAACGAGTGGTACTTAAGAGAAGACTCAGCTACAAACTCAGTTCAAGGCATGAATCATTAGTATTTGAGTAAATAGTTCTTGGTGTATGAGGAGTTTAAATGCTTTCGTTTCGATCATATTAGATATGAGAAATGTTCCTGTCATATAAGACCATGAGTTATCCTTGTTATATGGTATGGGGCTCTTGTAATACGTTTCTTTCACATTTAATTTGGAAGTTCTTATAATAACATGTTCTTGTGATACTGGATACCTTTGAATCTATGAATTTGATGTAAAATCTAATGTACAGGATGTACTTATAAAATTATGAATTCGGTGTAACATTGGGTGTTCAAGATGTTCTGGTAAGTTTGTGAAAAATTGGATGATGTCCCGAGTATTAGACGTTTCGAGAGTTTATTGTTAAACCATCATACTTAGCTCAGGGCCATCAGTATCAGACTTCATGAATTTTGAATTCATACACATTGTGTGTTTCTTGTGAAATTCCTTTCATTCGTGTGTAAATTCGCAATCTCTGATCAAGAATTTGGAAATTCTTAGACTTATATGGATTATGTTTGTTCCAAAGTTTTTTCTAATATTTTGTAATTCAGAGATATGAAACTATATATGACTAATTCTGCATTGCCGTTAGTAATCTGGGAATTTAAAATGTGGCTTTGTACGGTGTCCTTTATTTTGACAATGGGAAGAACAAGATATATCAAACAATAGGATAAATTCGAGAATAGGACAAATCAGATTACATGATAAATTAAATAATAAGATGAATCAAATAGCAAAATCAATTAGATAACAGAATAAACTATATAGCAGGATAAATTAGATGTCATGATAGATTAGATAGCATGATTAGACTATATAACAGAATTAGATAAGATAATAGGATTATATCAAATAGCATGGTTAGATTGGATAATAGGATTAGATCAGATAACATGATTTGATCACATAACAGGATTAGATCAAATAACAAGATTAGATCAGATAACAAGATCAAATCAGATAACAAGATTAGACCAGATAACAGGATAGGATGAAATAACAGGACTAGATCAGATAACAGGATCAGATTAGATAACAGGATTAGATCAGATAACAGGATCAGATAAGGTAAAAAGATTATATCAGATTGCTGGATTAGATTCGATAGCAACATAAATTAGATAATAAGATAAATTAGATATCAGGATAAATTAGATATTAGGATATATTAGATAGCATAATAAATTAAATAGCAAGATAAATGCCATAGCAGGATAAAAATAGCCAAAAAATGGTGTACATTGATAAAAGAACAATTAAAGTGAAAGATGATATTTTATTAAGTATTTATGAGAATTACAAAGAGGAGTCACCAATATAGATGATTACAAGAGAATGAAAATTACAAAGAAATATACAAAATAATGAAATACTAAGGAAATAAGGGATGGATTTCGTTGGATAATATAAGAATGATGAATTGGGAGTCAGAAATCTGTTCATGAGTGTTGATCTGAATATTGAGATGATGAGAGAATGTTCAATATGCATTTGTGGTTGGTTATTCAGGATGCCCCTTCACGTTCTCCTTTTCCATATATATCTTCATCATGCTTCTCCCACGTTCTCCTCCATGTCAACTGCTCCCTTTTCCTTTTTACACGTGTCTTTCATGCAGTTTGAATTTAAATAGAGGAATAACTTCTCCTGTCATGTGGCTTCAACTGTTTTATTTTAAACTTGAGGGTTTGGGCTAGACAATTAATTGACCCAATCAATATGCCTTGTTTGGAAAGTGGATTAGTAGAGATTTGGGGCATACAGATTGATATTTTTTTCTCATTGTATAGAAAAATAAGGATTAGCAGGGCATGTTTTGTGGTCCGAGGACTTGTCTTACCCAATCTTGATTCCGGACTAAACAAGATATAACCAGACTTTTGGCAAAAAAATTAGTCCGTTTAATGTGTGTGTGTGTGTGTGTGAATTTTTGACATGAAAGTAACAAAATGAGTGAGTTCCTTATCATGCTTTGGGTCGTCGGGAAGTCGCCTACTAGATTTCTTTTTATCCTTTTTTGAAAGAAAAATAATTGAAATAATTAACATAAGATCATTCATTTTAATAAAAAGATGGTTAGAGTATTCTTTTAATCACTTTATCTAGTTTTCTTTTATTCTCTTATATTTAAAAAGTGCACTTATGGTTCTTTATTGTTTACACCATTAGTTTTATTTAATAGAAAATGTTAACCGTAAAACTCTAAATTAAAATCCTATAGCTAAATGCTTATAAAAATGATTAAATTTTATATATAAAAAAATGGTAACATTTTAGCATTTTCCATTCAATAAAACTAATGATATTAACAAAGAAAAATTAAAAGTGCACTTTTCAAAGAGATAAGATCAAAAGAAAATTGATGCAACGATAAGAGTCCAAAATGATACTTTAACCTAAAAAGATTTAAAAAGATATTCTTGCTAATAAATAAGTTAAGTTTGAATAACAAATTGAATACACTAAAGCAAAATTCAAAAGGGATAATTAATTAGAGGTCCTCCACAAGGGAGTTAATACTGGAAAAATCCCAAAAGTTGAAAATATTAATGTAGGGTCCCAAGGGACCTCACATTAATATATTTAAAAAGTGAAAAGACAGTTTTGCCCCTAACCTTAAAAAAAATTTACCCCCCCACCCCCACCCTCCTCCCCCACCCCCACCCCCACCCCCACCCTCCACCCTTCTCCCTCAGCCCGCCACCCTCCTCCCCCCACCCCAGCCACCCTGCGCCCCCCACCCCCAGCCGCCACCCTCCTCCCCCCACCCCCAGCCGCCACCCTCCTCCCCCCACCCCCAGCCGCCACCCTCCTCCCTCCTCTCCCACCCCAGCCTCCACCCTCCTCCCCCCACCCCCAGCCGCCACCCTCCTCCCCTCCCTCCACGCCCCCACCCTTCTCCCGCCTCTCCCTCCCTCCCTCACGCCCCCCACCCCCCACCCTCCTCCCTCCCTCCTCCGAACGCCCCCACCCCCACCCTCCTCGCCCCCTCACCCCCTCCTCCTCCCTCCCCCTCGCGAGTGGCCTTCATAAAAATCGCGAGGGGGAGGGAGGAGGAGGGGGTGAGGGGGCGAGGAGGGAGGAGGGTGGGGGTGGGGGCGTTCAGAGGAGGGAGGGAGGAGGGTGGGGGGTGGGGGGCGTGAGGGAGGGAGGGAGAGGCGGGAGAAGGGTGGGGGCGTGGAGGGAGGGGAGGAGGGTGGCGGCTGGGGGTGGGGGGAGGAGGGAGGAGGGTGGAGGCTGGGGTGGGGGGAGGAGGGTGGAGGCTGGGGTGGGGGGAGGAGGGTGGCGGCTGGGGGTGGGGGGAGGAGGGTGGCGGCTGGGGGTGGGGGGGCGCAGGGTGGCTGGGGTGGGGGGAGGAGGGTGGCGGGCTGAAGGAGAAGGGTGAGGGTGGGGGTGGGGGGTAAATTTTTTTTAAGGCTAGGGGCAAAACTGTCTTTTCACTTTTCAAATATATTAATGTGAGGTCCCTTGGGACCCTACATTAATATTTTCAACTTTTGGGATTTTTCCAGTATTAACTCCCTTGTGGGGGACCTCTAATTAATTATCCCAATTCAAAATTGCATACAAAATAAATAATGTTTTTTTAATAGGCAAGAGGAAAACCAGAAGGACGAAAGCAAAAAAAAAAAAAAAACAGTAATAGCAGCAATCGAAGTTCACACACACTCAGCAAAGCTCATAGAAAATCTGCAAAACCCAAAACTCCAATCCCATAAATTTTCAAAATTTCGGTTTCATTCAATTCTTCAGCTTCTACAAGGTCAGAGATCAATCATTCATGTACAACCCCTTTTGTTTTTTCCCTTCAACTCCAAAGTTTCAAACTTTTTTCTTCATTGCATAGTAACTCTGTTTATCTCACTCATCTCATCTATACCCATCTTCAAATTTCGGATTTTTAAGTTGAAAGCTTTTTCAAATCAGTTAAACAATGAGAGTTGAAATAATTCTACATGTTACTTCCTCTGTTATCTCTTTAGTTGTTAGTTTTCTTTCACTCTTTGCTCTAAATAGTATTTGCTATGAGTTTTGCTTCCTCTCTGTGTTAGAATTATATAATTAATATTAGTATTTTCTATTTTGTTTTAGTAGAATCTTAGTCATAGTTATCAATTATAGTATTAGGAGATTAAGTTATTTGGGAATCATATTAGATAAACTTGTATGAGAAAGCTTCTCTTTTAGGAAGCTTTTGTATTATAAATAGTATATAGTATCAATGAAATATTCATAGGACTATTCCGTTATCTTTGATTACACAGTTACATATGCAAAATAAGGATCCGAACTTCTTGTAACATAAGGGGACTGTTTAGAACATAAGATGGTAGTTTTAGTGTTCTCTTGTAACATGCATTCAAGTCCTGTTATCCTTGGTTTATGTGTACTTGGACATTTTAGAGGCTGAGGCTCTTTGTAAATTTATGTAGGCTTGTTTGATTGTGTTTTTGTTTCATAACGGTCCTCACAGATTGTGAGGACTGTGTTGGGAAAACAAACCAAGATATACTCAACAAATCTATGAGTCAAGGGGTGAGAAGGCTCTCCCAATGAGTATATGCAGCTTTATATCCTAGGTGTGGCATCTAGTTAAGCTAGTACAACTTTATTATTTTGATGCAGTACATGAATGGAGTGCGTATTTGAGTAGTGAGGAATTGGTTGAGTCGAACTTAAAAATAATTTGTTTGTGTACAATGCTTATTATGAAGTAATATTTTAATTCTTTGATTGCTATTAATAGCAAGAAATAATAGTAACTATTTGATGAAAATGGATAACATAAAAATGAACTCCTTATGAAATGAGATCAATATAGAAAGAGTGTTAATTTGTTATGTTTTCATTCAGGATCTCTTCATGCTTCTCTTCCTACATTTTTCCTGGGTGGCATTTCCAGCGAACCATTTAGAAGCACCAAAGCTGTGTTCATATCAGAAGCTTTAAAAAGTTGAGAAGCTAATTAGATGATTGAGGCATTGAACCATCTCTGATGTATTAAATCAGCTCAAAGATTTCACCTTCAAGCTAGGGATGTTCTCTTTTCACCATTTGAATTGTGATGTGGGTTCGCCAGTTTTAGAGTTCCATAACAGGATCCATTATGATTCAGATTGTGGTTGGAGATGGAAATTTGAGAATTCTGTTATCAGCTGTCCTATTCAATACAAAGTGAATTCCCTCCCTCATTGGCCGAGTTTCCTTGATTTATGTATGCCCTTTTATGAAAACTGATGTTGAAAACATTAAGAGCCCCAACCCATGTGTGTGAAAGTACCCGGGCTTCATTTAGAATCCATTATTTTGCATTTTGCTCAAATGCAGTCAACACACATGGGAGTAATATGATCTTGAACAACAATGGGTCTGACAATGAGACAGAATGGGAGAGATTGCTCAAGCCTTTTGATCTTAAGCAACTTCGAAGGTCTCTTAATCGAATTAGTCCAGTTCAGCTTTGCAGATTGCTGGAGCTCCCTCTTGACATACCCACTTCAATGGACATATTTGAATGGGCAGGTTCCAAGAGTGGATATTGTCATTCCTATGATGTATACTACATTTTCTTTGATAAGCTAGGTGCAGCTGGTGAGTTTAAAATCATAGATAGGTTGTTATTGCAGATGAAAGAAGAAAAAATCGTCATTAAAGAATCTCTTTTTCTTTTGGTTATGAAATACTATGGAAGAGCTGGGTTGCCTGGGCAAGCTACAAAGCTGTTGTTAGATATGAAGAGTATTTATTCATGTGAGCCTACTTTTAGGACATATAATGTTGTATTAGATATATTGGTTTCCGGGAATTGTCCCAGAGTTGCACCAAATGTTTTCTATGACATGTTAAGCAGAGGAATTTCTCCAACTGTCTACACATTTGGTGTGGTGATGAAAGCATTTTGTATGATTAATGAGGTTGATTCAGCTTGCTCACTTCTGAAAGAGATGACAAAGCATGGTTGTGTTCCAAGTTCCGTGATATACCAGACCCTAATACATGCACTCTCCAATAGCAATAGAGTGAATGAAGCTGTGCAACTTTTAGGAGAAATGTTGTTGATGGGTTGTACACCAGACGTTCAAACCTTCAACGATGTTATCCATGGTCTCTGTAGGGCCAAAAGAATTGATGAGGCCGAAAAATTGCTGAATCGAATGCTTTTTCGAGGTTTTGCTGCTGATACTGTAACTTATGGAGTTCTAATGCATGGTTGGTGTACAATTGGTCGAGTTGATGAAGCCAGGGCCTTGCTTAGCAAGATTCCTAACCCAAATAATGTTATATATAATACATTAATTAATGGATATGTCTCAACTGGACGGTTTGATGAAGCCATGGAGCTATTGCACAATAACATGTTAATTGCAGGCCATGCGCCTGATGTCTTCACATTTAACATATTGCTCCATGGATTTTGCAAGAATGGGAATTTATTCTCAGCTTGTAAATGTTTTGATGATATGATACTATTAGGCACTGAACCAAATGTTATTACATACACAATCATGATTAATGCTTTCTGCAGGGAAGGCCAATTAGAGGAAGCTGTCAAATTTGTAAATGAAATGTCAGCTAAGGGTCTCAGTTTGAACACTGTGGGATACAATTGCTTGATTTGTGCTCTGTGTAAAAATGGGAAGGTTCAAGGAGCTTTACAAGTTTTTGCTGAAATGTCTAGCAAAGGATGTAAACCTGACATATATACATTTAATTCTGTAATATATGGTCTGTGTGAGGATAATAAGATGGAAGAAGCCTTGCAGTTGTATCGTGACATGTTCTTGGAGGGTGTCATTGCGAACACTGTAACATATTGTTAGAATCTTAAGTTTTGATGGTGACTAAGGTATGATATGGTCTAGTACTTAAGAGAACATAATCAGCACTTAGGAAGGATTAGATGACATGGTTAGAATCCTGAGTTAGATCACTTGAGAATGTAAGATCACTTCCGGATAGATTAGGACTTGCGCATGCGGATGAATGCTTTCATCCCCCAGCGTCAGCAAGTAAATAACTAGGGATTTAACTTAATCCATGAACCTTAGGTGCACAAACCCTAAGACTAAGCTATGGTTCAATCGGAAGCGAAGTTGCTTCCTGTTAGACTTAGACTGGCGCAGAGCGATAGAATAGATATTACTCCAAGCGACAGTGAGTCTACTTCCCCAAGTGAAAGCGCTTCCTGTTAGAATTAGACTGGCGCAGAGCGACAGAATAGATATTACCCCAAGCGTCAGTGAGTCTACTTTCCCAAGTGAAAGCGCTTCCTGTTAGACTTAGACTGGCGCAGAGCAATAGAATAGTTATTACCCCAAGCGTCAGTAAGTCTACTTCGCCGAGTGAAAGCACTTCCTATTAGATTTAGACTGGCGCAGGTTGATAGACTAGATATAACCCCGAGCGTCAGCGGAAATGCAACATCAAGTGAAGTTGCTTCCTGTTGGATCTTGACTGGCGCAGACTGATAGAATAGATTTCACCCTAAGCGTCAGTGAGTTCACTACGTCAAGTAAAAGTGCTTCCGATAGCTTAGTGACTAGCGCTGAGTGTTGGGATGAAATACACTAAGTGAGAGTGAGTTATAGTGAACCAAGATCCTTCATCTAGTAGTTTTACTTCCGGATGTAAAAATGCTTCCGGATACATCATAGACCAGATCAGAACATAGTCTAAGTAAGACTACTTCCCATAGCAAATTTCCCACAACATGTATAGTTTTTACTATATCTGATTATATATATTGCTATGTTGGACTAACCAGTATGTGCAGAACATGGTCACGCTTCCGGATGCAAATGAGCTTCCGGATGGAAAGACTCTTGACATTGGGACTCAGAGCTTAACACTTGCAGAGCAAGATTACCACTTGCGGATGAAAGATGATCATCCGTCAGCAAGAGTACAAGAGTAAATGTCACATACTCGGAAGTCAGAATGCTTTGTCAGAGCAGAGGTGTCAGGACTACTTTTCAGAGATAAAGCAAGTCAACCCTGCTGAGCATTTAAGAAGATGTTCCTTCCAACGGTAACAAGAGGATAACAGACACATTCAAACAACATTGTTACCTACCAAGCATGAGGAGTATGAGAACATAATCTGAAGATTCACTCAAGGTGTCAAAGCTCATACTGCCCACAAAAGTCAGAGTCCATAAGAGAGCTTCTGATAGCAAGAGAGGATCCAATAGCAAAGCACTCTTATCATTCATGGACAAGTGCTTGGAAGACAAAGTTCCTCTATGTGATAGCAAGCAAAATGTTAGAGTCCACGAGCTTCAGATAGCAAGAGAGCTTCCGATAATGAGTCTCTTAACATCCTGGACTTATGCTTGAGGAACGAAGTCCTCTCTGACAGCAAGCAAGAGTCGGACCGTACAAAATGTTCAGATGTCAGAACGACTTTTGTCAGAATAGTATTGCCAGAACAGTGTTGACAGAACAGCTTGGTCAGAGCACCTTTTTAGATAAAGCAAAGTCAACCCTGCTGTGCACTAATGAGGACAACGTAAACAAGGTCCCAACGTCTATAATCAAACGGTCTTATTGCCTCTCCAACGGTTAGATATTCAGAGGCTGGTATAAAAGGGATGTTCTTCATTTCTGAAGAAGGGGGCTTGAAAAAGAGAGAGAGAACAAGGCTATTATCTGAAAAACACTAATCTACATTCCTCTCATCTTCTACTCTCGGACTTTGATATGTAATATTCTTAGAGAGTGATTTATTTGTACTTAAGTGAGTAACATCATCCACTCTTTGAGAGAGTTAGTTTTGAGCTTAAGTGTTTAACAAAATCAGTTCATAGAGTGAACATATTGTAATCTTACATTTTGTAAGGGGGAGCATTTAGAAGGTTTTCTAAATCTCCATAGGTTGCAAGTTAGCCCGTAAAACTTGCGTTTGTAAGGTTGCAAGTGATCCCGTAAAACTTGCGGTAAGGTTTGCAGGTGAACCCGTTGTAAAACCTGTGGGTTGTTAGGTGAACCCGTGCTCGTAAAACCTAAAGTGTAAAGGCTTCTCTTGTGCCCGGTTTAAACAAGAATAGTGGATTGGAAATCTCAGGTGTAGCCTGGGGACTGGATGTAGGTCTGGGTGACCGAACCAGGATAAATTTATGTGTGCATATATTTATACTTGATCATTCTATTTTGCATCACATAGCATACTGACTTGTGCATAGCATTATTTATTATCATCATCACCGAGCACAAGCAGTCTTCCGAAAAGAGTTTAAGTTTTATTCCCTCACCCAATTCACCCCCCCCCCTCTTGGGTGACAGCCACGTTTATCATTTGGTATCAGAGCAGGTCACTTGTTTAAAGGATCAAACGATCTCAAGTGCAAAGACCTTGGCTGATTTGGGTTAAAATGTTTTCCAAAGGCTTTGATCATACCATTCCACCTGTGTTAGAAAATATTGATTTTTGTTGGTGGAAAGCAAGAATGGAAAGTTTTATAAAATCCACTAGTTTGAAAATGTGGGATATTTTTGAAAATGATTTTGATTTCAAACCAAGAGGAAACTGGACTGAAAAGGAGAAAAATTTGTTTTCCTTAAACATTCGAGCAATGCAAATTTTATACAAAGGCTTAACTGAAAATGATTTCCAGAAAATCAAACATTGCTCTAGTGCTAGAGATATTTGGAATACTCTTGATATGATATATGCTTCTAACCCATCTCTTGAAAGCACAGCTGTCCAAAGCTCAACTCGTGCTCTTTGTGGATCATCTACTGATGAGCTTCTGGAAGCTGATATTGAGGAAGCAGGCTTCAGTGAAGAGAGTATCCATTTCTGCCTAGAAGATTCAGAAAGTGAGGTATCTGAATCTGAACTTGAACTCTCTGAATTGCAAGATGCATACAATGAGTTATATACCGAATATTGTAAACTTGCAAAAGAACTTCTAGGCTTAAAAGAAAAAGATAGGAAACTTGAAAAACTAATTTCTTCTTCTACATCTAAAGTTTCCGAGGATTCTTTTAAAGAACTAGTGGTTCCGATAGCTAGCCCACTATCGGTAGGGAAAACTTCAACATGTCTTGAAAAATGTTTTGATTGTAAACACGTGTTGAAGGAAAAAGAAAAGCTTTCAAAAGAAACTGAAATTTCAAAGGAACAAAAAGCTTTTCTAAAGAAAACTAATCATGATAATGATAGGAAGCCTCATTTTGATTATCATTCCATTATCTGTCATTATTGTGGTAGATTAGGACATATTTCTCACACATGCAGTCTTAGAAGAAATTCAAATGTGAGAAATAAGTTTGTATGGATTCCTAAAGGACAAGTAAGGTCCAGTGCTAACCATGTAGGACCCAAGTACAAATGGGTACCAAAACATCCTCCTAGTGCCTTACTTGTGCAGGATAGATCAAGAGTTCCTCTTATCCCAAAGAAGAGAACTCGTGGTGATGCAACTGCTGAAACCCACTGGTACAATCATAAGAAGCTGTCGGCCACCACAAGGGACAATAGTTCTGTCTCAAGGATGAGCTATCACAAAGTTCCACTCAACTATCCTGAGAAGAACAAGAGAGAGTGGATTCCTCGATCATCATTGAAAAGGCTCTTGAATCCTACCTCTCAGAAGAAAGTGCTTCGAACCAAGGATAAGTATAGAAGATCTCCTTGGGTAAGCAAGGGATCACTTAGCAACGAAGCATTTGATAGTAAAATCTCCTACGCTAATGTTAGATGGACTTATTGAGATTTTACATTAAGCATCCTAAGATGTGAACATTATATTCATCATAGAAGAAAGCTTGAAGAAATAAGTAATGTTCATAATCTACATACTGCCCATGACTATCTTGATCAAAAACCTTGTATATCCTTGTGCATATAGTCATGAAAGATTCACCATGCCATACACATAGGACGTAATCTAAATGCATGTGAACTATATATAGCCTACAAACTGACCTTCAGATCCAGACTTGGATACAAAAGGAAGGAAATATCTGGTATTTTGTAGGAAGGGCAATCCGAAGGTTCAGCAAGACAAGGGTGAAGAAGACCCTTGCTAAAAGGAAAATCTCCTCCCCCCACAGTGAGCCATCTGACTCATGTGCCCCCAACAATCTGCTAGCTCAGAGGCAAACTTGAGATAGCGCTGAGTGATCAACCTGCGGAGACACCTTCTGCTGAACCTGTGTCTCCCTCTGCGCCAGCACCCAATCTGAGTGAAGAGCTGTGTATGAAGTATGGGTTCAAGAGGCCAGAGATGCCAGTGGTAGTGATCACAAAGTAAATTCATCCCTCTGCACCAGCTCCAATCCATCCTATTAGCCTCAGCAAGACTCAGGACTGTACCTCATCTGAACAATTAGTCAAGTCTTGATAAGCATTCGTCACGCATAGATTTTGGTACTGCTCTAAATATAGATTCCATACATTGCCAACCAAAATCAAGCGAGCTACTGCTAGATGCGAATGGAGCTATGGTGATATCATTCTTACCTTCCTCTTTACTTGAATAATCACTTGGCTAGTAAATGTATGATGGGCTCAACAACTCTTATTTCTCTGAAACTGATATGATTTCCCTTATCTGTGATGAACACTTATTTTCTGTAAAAACGACCCTATCATATCAAATTCATTTTCTGATATAATGCATACAGATTTTACAAATTCAAGAAGTCCGACACCTTGAAACTGAACCTTCTTCAAAACCTTCTGAATTTGTGCATGTTGAATCATTGTGTTCTAAGATTTCTGACATTGTTAAGATGATTCGGAACTAGTTTCAGAATTTTGACACTAAAACTAAAAATCTTCCTCAGAGTTTTTCATATGGTGTCTAAATCATTTTACTCATATATGCTTAGTGAATTCTTTTAAGGGCACCTCTCATGGAAGAAAATGGTTTATGCATTCACCTTGATTTTTGAAAGATCCTTTTGAAATACAAACTTTCAAAACAGATTCTACATGACAACCGTACCTCATGATAGCACTCAAAAGCTATTTCTGATTTTCCATTTCATGTGGTATCTCTTGCATCAACTTTTTCAATGCATAAGCAGCTATGGTTTCGAGAACAATACATCCCTCTTAATTACATCTTTAAGTTCTCAATCTACTAATGATCTTAGTTCAAGTTTGTGGTTTAAGAATGTTGACACAGATTATTGAAGCTTGAACAATGAATATAACCAAGAGAGAATGACAACGAAAATGTCTCTTATCAAGATGTGTGGAATGGCTATACCAAACCTGAGAAACTTTCGCCAATACACATGAGCATTTCTATCCCTTACATATTCTGTTGTGAAATTAAATGGATAGTCTCTCTCTTGTCTGACATGCATTAGAAATCTTAGGAAATGCCTTGAATTAAACTCTGCTAGATCTGTAAAACATGGCATAGTATCACAAGCATGCTATAATCTGTATTAATTTCAAGCTTGTTGATGTCCTAAGAACAATGAGATCACACTGAGCATATCTAGAAGAACTTGGGCTAAAATTTGGAAATTATTCTCGTAATCATATGCTGAAATTTGGTTGTTTTTGTAAAACGAATTCAATCCTAATCAAATTATTTTGTGAGGATGAAGATTCTCTTTTTCAAAATCTCATTATGTTATTAATTCACATGTCTTCATGATCTACCATGAACATCCTTGAGGCATATGTATTGAACTATACTTGCTTATGAAACTCTGAAAATATGCCACCTGTTTAATATTCTCTGTACTATCACATTGATATTTATCCATGAGAGTATAAATAGAGTTCATGTCTTGATAGTGAAACTATGTGAATGTATAGATAATTTCAAAATTAGTTTTCACATAATCATTGCTCATATCTTCTTAAACCAATTAGCAAGCATGATTTCTTAAAATTATTAGCTTGTGCTGATTAACACAGATTGACTTGAATGTCCTGAGGATGGTCTTCAATGTTAAATCTTAAGTACTTTCACTGACCATCAGAAAGCATTTGTTTCCTCAAGCATATGCAGGACCAATCATCAAGTTTGAGCAAGGTTGCTTTCACAACAATCAGCGCCTTCGATAGCAGGCCAACTATTGAACCATGGGAAGAGTAGAGTGACTGCCCAGTCATGTCTACTTGTGGTTGTAGCTCAGCTTGCCGAAGCGAATCATCAAAGCACTTGCGCTAGGGGTTTCCACTTGAGATAGCACACCTCTTGAAGATGTCAGGAAGCATGCTTATCTGCGTATGATTCAGATTCCTGAGTCTAATAGAGCATGAGTACCCCTCATCTGTGGTAACATCTACACCTTACCATCTCTTACATATGATGCATACATGGCATTGGTAAGGGTGTCAACTTAGGATGTTTCTCTCAATCTGCATTGACTTCAAAATCATTCACTGTCTTAGAAAATCATCCTAGCTCACACATCTGTATCCTCTAAATGACATGCTGGAAAGTAATTGATAACATATCTCTCTTATATGCTTCCTCTCTTGATTTAATGATGATTAATCTTAATATAGAAGAGAAGTAAGTGGACATTACCTGTTAATGATCCCTTGAAAATAGAGAGTCACATGCTGTCATCGATAATAAACTCTTAAGATGCTGTGATGCAATTTGTTTGGAAAATATTTTTGGCACTTTTAAAAACACAAATTTCATTTGATTTGATTTCATTTCATATGGTATCACAAATTTCATTTGGCATTCAATCATTTCCTTTGATACCACAGGTTCAAACTCACAGATCTCATTTGATTACATTTGGTATCAGATTTCATCTCATTTGAATTTAAAATCACATATTTCATTTGATATCATAATCACCATTTTTAAACATATCAAAAGTAATTTTGATTCTCTCGATTTGATGATTAGGGCGAATACAATCATTTAGGATCATGAATCATTATTGTTTTTCTTGATAATTCTCGTACGTTGTAAAAGTATCCCCATCCCTAAGGCTAGCTTGCACCTGTTGGAATTTGATGAAGCCAAAAGGGGGAGAGAGATAGAGATGAGATGTCTAGAGATGGAGATAAGATGTCTAGCGAGAGATGAGACATGAGATGTCTAGAGCTGAGAGATAGATAAGATATCTAAGTTTAATTATAGCTCTGGGAGTGCTCTGGGAGTGATCTAAGTTTAATTATGTTCTCTAGTCATCTATGGGTTTGTCATCATCAAAAAGGGGGAGAATGTTAGAATCTTAAGTTTTGATGGTGACTAAGGTATGATATGGTCTAGTACTTAAGAGAACATAATCAGCACTTAGGAAGGATTAGATGACATGGTTAGAATCCTGAGTTAGATCACTTGAGAATGTAAGATCACTTCCGGATAGATTAGGACTTGCGCATGCGGATGAATGCTTTCATCCCCCAGCGTCAGCAAGTAAATAACTAGGGATTTAACTTAATCCATGAACCTTAGGTGCACAAACCCTAAGACTAAGCTATGGTTCAATCGGAAGCGAAGTTGCTTCCTGTTAGACTTAGACTGGCGCAGAGCGATAGAATAGATATTACTCCAAGCGACAGTGAGTCTACTTCCCCAAGTGAAAGCGCTTCCTGTTAGAATTAGACTGGCGCAGAGCGACAGAATAGATATTACCCCAAGCGTCAGTGAGTCTACTTTCCCAAGTGAAAGCGCTTCCTGTTAGACTTAGACTGGCGCAGAGCAATAGAATAGTTATTACCCCAAGCGTCAGTAAGTCTACTTCGCCGAGTGAAAGCACTTCCTATTAGATTTAGACTGGCGCAGGTTGATAGACTAGATATAACCCCGAGCGTCAGCGGAAATGCAACATCAAGTGAAGTTGCTTCCTGTTGGATCTTGACTGGCGCAGACTGATAGAATAGATTTCACCCTAAGCGTCAGTGAGTTCACTACGTCAAGTAAAAGTGCTTCCGATAGCTTAGTGACTAGCGCTGAGTGTTGGGATGAAATACACTAAGTGAGAGTGAGTTATAGTGAACCAAGATCCTTCATCTAGTAGTTTTACTTCCGGATGTAAAAATGCTTCCGGATACATCATAGACCAGATCAGAACATAGTCTAAGTAAGACTACTTCCCATAGCAAATTTCCCACAACATGTATAGTTTTTACTATATCTGATTATATATATTGCTATGTTGGACTAACCAGTATGTGCAGAACATGGTCACGCTTCCGGATGCAAATGAGCTTCCGGATGGAAAGACTCTTGACATTGGGACTCAGAGCTTAACACTTGCAGAGCAAGATTACCACTTGCGGATGAAAGATGATCATCCGTCAGCAAGAGTACAAGAGTAAATGTCACATACTCGGAAGTCAGAATGCTTTGTCAGAGCAGAGGTGTCAGGACTACTTTTCAGAGATAAAGCAAGTCAACCCTGCTGAGCATTTAAGAAGATGTTCCTTCCAACGGTAACAAGAGGATAACAGACACATTCAAACAACATTGTTACCTACCAAGCATGAGGAGTATGAGAACATAATCTGAAGATTCACTCAAGGTGTCAAAGCTCATACTGCCCACAAAAGTCAGAGTCCATAAGAGAGCTTCTGATAGCAAGAGAGGATCCAATAGCAAAGCACTCTTATCATTCATGGACAAGTGCTTGGAAGACAAAGTTCCTCTATGTGATAGCAAGCAAAATGTTAGAGTCCACGAGCTTCAGATAGCAAGAGAGCTTCCGATAATGAGTCTCTTAACATCCTGGACTTATGCTTGAGGAACGAAGTCCTCTCTGACAGCAAGCAAGAGTCGGACCGTACAAAATGTTCAGATGTCAGAACGACTTTTGTCAGAATAGTATTGCCAGAACAGTGTTGACAGAACAGCTTGGTCAGAGCACCTTTTTAGATAAAGCAAAGTCAACCCTGCTGTGCACTAATGAGGACAACGTAAACAAGGTCCCAACGTCTATAATCAAACGGTCTTATTGCCTCTCCAACGGTTAGATATTCAGAGGCTGGTATAAAAGGGATGTTCTTCATTTCTGAAGAAGGGGGCTTGAAAAAGAGAGAGAGAACAAGGCTATTATCTGAAAAACACTAATCTACATTCCTCTCATCTTCTACTCTCGGACTTTGATATGTAATATTCTTAGAGAGTGATTTATTTGTACTTAAGTGAGTAACATCATCCACTCTTTGAGAGAGTTAGTTTTGAGCTTAAGTGTTTAACAAAATCAGTTCATAGAGTGAACATATTGTAATCTTACATTTTGTAAGGGGGAGCATTTAGAAGGTTTTCTAAATCTCCATAGGTTGCAAGTTAGCCCGTAAAACTTGCGTTTGTAAGGTTGCAAGTGATCCCGTAAAACTTGCGGTAAGGTTTGCAGGTGAACCCGTTGTAAAACCTGTGGGTTGTTAGGTGAACCCGTGCTCGTAAAACCTAAAGTGTAAAGGCTTCTCTTGTGCCCGGTTTAAACAAGAATAGTGGATTGGAAATCTCAGGTGTAGCCTGGGGACTGGATGTAGGTCTGGGTGACCGAACCAGGATAAATTTATGTGTGCATATATTTATACTTGATCATTCTATTTTGCATCACATAGCATACTGACTTGTGCATAGCATTATTTATTATCATCATCACCGAGCACAAGCAGTCTTCCGAAAAGAGTTTAAGTTTTATTCCCTCACCCAATTCACCCCCCCTCTTGGGTGACAGCCACGTTTATCACATATAACACATTGATTCATGCATTTCTTGAAAAAGATTCTATTCAGCAAGCGCTAAAGCTTGTTGACGAAATGCTATTTAGGGGGTGCACATTAGACAATATCACCTACAATGGCCTGATCAAAGCATTCTGCAAAGTAGGGGCTATTGAAAAAGGATTGAAATTGTTCGAGGAAATGCTTGGTAAAGGGATTTTTCCTAGCATTATCTCTTGCAATATTTTGATCAATGCGTTATGTAGAATTGGAAAAGTAAATGATGCCCTTCTATTTCTTCGGGACATGATTCAACGTGGATTGGCGCCAGATATAGTCACTTACAACACTCTCATCAATGGTCTATGCAAAATTGGACATGTTCAGGAGGCTCTAAACCTTTTGACAGGTTGCTGGCTGAAGGTATACGTCCTGATGCTATTACATATAACACATTGATTGGCAAGCACTGCAAGGAAGGTTTCTCTAGTGACGCATGTTTACTTCTACATAAAGGCCTGGAGAACGGTTTTATACCCAATGAAGTCACTTGGACTATATTGGTAAACAGTTTTATTAAAGAAAATAATAGGGGAGTAAGACCTTTTAATATGGTAAATTTTCAAGCGTTGCCACTTTGAAGGCCATGTCTTATACTGCTCTTCATATTTCCCCTTATCTCATTTGAGTAGTCTATTGGTAAAAATTTTAGCTGATTAGTTGTGGTTGTTAACTATGGTTCAAATTATTCTCATGGAAGCTGACTGTATAATGTATTACTGTGGTTTATTACTATGAGATTATTATTCAAAATATTTATTGCTCATTGACTGATGACTTATTTGAACCATCTATTTAATTTTTCTTGTGGCTGAGGCATAAGCATTGAATTTTGCACATACATTATTAGGAAGGGAGATTGCTAGCTAGTTTTAAATGGAAGCTTGAGTGTTTTGCTATTCTTACAGTAGGTTTTAGCCTCTCATTTGTAAAATTAAAATTAAAATAACCTTATCAAATCAGGGTGATTAGTTCCTTTAACAATCTGCAACTTGTGTGATTCATTTTTCTGTGTGCTAGCATATGAGCTCACAAATTTGTTCATACTACATGCTGCTAATAATTTAATAATTTTCCCTTGGTAAGCCTTTTTAATCCCCTGATTTGATATTGTTATTCCTGTTGGGGTGCACCCTTCGTGTTAACATTTTTTTCTTGCCTAAACTTCACAATAATATTTAATTTTCTTCTAATAGTTGACTTGAAGCTTGAAACATTAGGATGTTTTCTTAAAAATTTATCAAAAAAAAAGAATGTTTTCTTTAATTTTATCTCATCTTACATTCAAAAACCCTGTGCATGGCAAACTCTTTTACAATCATTGAAACTCTTATAACTGATGGCACAACAGGGCTCCCCTTCAGTTACTCGTGTATTCATCTTTTTGCTGATATAACATAAGCTTTATACCTGAGATTATGATGATGGATAAAGGTGCAAATTTATGAACAAACTATTGCACAAACTGCACAAAACAGAATAATCTTTTTCAAGGCGCTAATATGGTAAATCTGTTGAGTTTTCCAAATGTCCGTCTAACATTTTTGTTGGCCCCAACTTATGAAAAATTATGTGAGCAAATATGTGAGCACTATATCATTCTTGCACCTATCTGATCTGATGATATATTTTAGGGTTAAAGATCAATCTAACTTATAAACAATTAATGAAGTATCAATTTGGCCTATAAACAATAAATACCTGTTCCTGCTAGAGTTATGTTTTTAGGCCGAATTGATACTTCCTTAATTATTTGGGACCTAGGTGCAATTGTCCCACTTTAATTCTACTTGTTAGTTGATACTCTACTTTCTTCTCATCTTTCGCATTTTTCTTGGTTTTATGATTTTCGTTCATTTGAATTTTGGAGGATGTTTTTTTTATGCTTTTGCTTTCCCTGTTTCTCTCTCCCTTGGATTCTTGCTGTACTGTTTAACTGTTTATGTGTTGAAAAAAGTTGCTAACTTTATTGGAATCTCATCATATTTTGGCTCCATTCATTCTTTTTTAAATCCCCATTTGTTTTTCCTGTTCTTTTACCTTGGTTGTTTTCGTGGGGTTCTACTAGATCACCTGAATTTCTCAACTTGTTTAGGGTCTGGGATTCTTTTTCTTCAGAATCTCTCATATTTCTGTGCTTTGGTTCTTAATTTCTATTTGTCTGCTCTCAAAATAAAATGTAGGATTTCTACTTTGAGCTTCTCGTTTCTCTCAACTGTTAAAGTAGACCTGAGTCTTGCATTTCTCTTGTTATTAATTCACTTACAATTACAATTACAATCAGTGGATCTGCTTGAACCAAGGTTTTACAACAGTTTATTCATACTAATGCTTCTATAATATGTGGGTTTATCATTCCTATTCTATACCCGTGTAAGAAGAGGAGAAGGAAGAAGAATTTAACAAGAGGACAGTGGAAATCTGAAGCTGATTGATTTTTAGTATCTCATGTTTTTATAATGTGAGAAAAGTATTTCAGTATTTTTCAATAGTCTATTGTTTAAAATGGGTCATTTTTTGTCATTGGTCAGAATGAGACATTTTATTGTTCATTAGTCAAATTGATAGACTTTCAAAATAGTTTATTAGCTACCAATGGATAGTTGATTGAACTGATAAGAGAGATACAATCTCTCGTAAGGATGAAAACATGTGTTCAAATCCCAGGAAGCGCTCTCATTAGGAGAGGGGACAACCTTACCTATGTGGGCAATACTCCTACCCCTCGAATCTGGATTAAGCCGGACGTTGATTAACAAAAGAAATAGTTTATTAGCTAGAATGATACTCCTTCCGGTCCTAAATATAAGATCTAATTGACTTTTTTAGAAAATCCTATAAAAAAGCAAAATAAGTTAATTATAAATTGATTTACCTAATTTTTTCCATTAGATTAGTTTATTTTACCTATAAACTAATGTATAATCTAAAAATATATCAAATATGTCATGATTTAATAGCCTATTTCGTAACCTTAACCTCTACAAAAAAGTCAATTAGGTCTTATATTTAGGACCGGAGGTAGTATTTAACTATTTAATGTTAATAGTTTCAGACCATAAATTTTGGTAAATCCAATTTTTTTTCTATTTGATACATTAGTATCTACATTTTAATAAAAACTGTTAAATTGCAAAATCACACATAAATTTATCATTTGTTTCTGGAACCACACAAAATTATTTGGTGCAAATTATGCCTATAAATTTAAAAAAAAAAGTAAAAGTGCTTATGCCATTAAATAGGTGGATGATAAACGTTATGTTGACTGAATCTGATGACATGAAGGCTAATGTGACATAAAAATACCAGACATTATAGGATTAAGGTACAAAATACATACTTTTTTTTTAGTATAATTGACACCATAAACATTATTTCGATGCAAAAGTACTTATAACCTAAATCAGTTATGCCAAAATAAAGCTGTATTAAATGGCCAAATAATTTTCATATATTACACAAAATTTAATAAATAAGTTATGTAATTCATAATTTGTTAAATAAGTTTTATATGTTGGTGAAATAAGTATTGAGATGAGACATGCATTATAATTGTAAGATACCGCGGATGCCCTATATGCATTATCATATCCACATTATAATACTCCCTCCGGTCCCTAATGTAAGAGCCCAAATTTGAATGGTTTTGGTCCCTAATGTAAGAGCTCACCCCATATTCTCTCCTCATTTAATCCATTTTTTCCTACTTTACCTCTAACTCTCTTTCATATTTATTAATGCTTATGTATTTCTCTCTCTTAAAAGTACCATAATAAATATGGGCAATTTTGGAAAAGAAGCATTAACTTCAGACACCCAACTAACATTCACATGTTTTCTTAAGAAGCGTTTTTTGACGGCTAGCTCTTACATTAGGGACCGGAGGGAGTAATAAAGAAGAAAGAGATGGAGACAAAAACTAAATTGAAGGTATAATTTTTACTTTGCGGTCTAACAATTTAGAATATAGGAGTTGAATATGGTAGAGATCGATTGAGCCACTTGATATAAAATCAACTTATATTAAGAAGTTGGTTTGCTCAACCAAAATTAAAAAAGGAAAAAGAAAGACAACAACAACAAAAATTGACCCATATCCGCCCCGGCCACCTAACTGGTAGATGCGGATGCCTTGCTGATAAGGATTATATAACTGTACTGTTTGAGAATATTTAATATTTTTTATCCTCTTTAATTCACCCTCATCAAGGTGCATCTTTTTCACTAGTACATCTGATTGTTTAGTTGATGGCTCTTGTCCACAATTTCAGACTATTTAGGTCTGGGCCATTGTGATTTCTCAGATTAACAATTTGGAGATTAATTACTTCATGCTTCGATTTATTTTTCATTGGGAATGGACATGGGAATTTTCTTTTAGAAGAAGGCGATACCATGAAAAATAAGCTCTTATATTATTTTATTTGCGATAATTATTACTCTTCATACATAGGTAATCAAGGAGGCATAATTATACAAGATATCTGTCATATGTTGTCCTTGTCAAAGAGCACCACTTCGGAAATTTGGAAGCAGCACGACTCTTTTGGAATCATTCCAATGCTTCAGCTAGACCAAGGGTGTATACTTTATTATTGTTGAGCTTATAAAATTGTCTTTTTACCCAAAAAAATAAGGCATTTTTTGGCCATACCATTACACAATTACTATTTATGCCAAAGATTTAAAAGGAGGGTGCTAAGCTACATAAACAAATATCATTGTCAGTTATCTACTCATTTAATTTTTCAAGATTGCATGGATATTTTTAGTAGGTTTCTAATTTTGTAGTAATACAGGTAAGTGTGTTTTCAAGTTAAGACGTAATTTTCTTGTGTTATATGCATAAAAATATTTTTATCTTCTAAAACTATTACTAGTCAATTATTTCAAAAATCATGAGTTAAAGAACAATTTGGCAAATTAACTGTTGGCCAATGCTATCTAAGTTGCGAAAAAGGTTGTTACTTTTGTGACACAAAATAATATGGGCCCCACTTAATTGTGACCAATGTTTAGTTATTTTTATTGGTGTTGGCTAATCTGGCTATAGTTAAAAATCTATAAACGATGCTACCTATTTTTATTGTCAATTGTGTAATCTACATAACATTGGTATGACCATTCCCAAAAAAGTACAATTAATGACAAATTTTACAAAATGTATCATATCCTCCATATACCCCAAAAATATTACAAAGTGTATGACCAGAAGTTCATCAAATTTTGCATTCATGAAATATTACAAAGTTTATGCTAGATATAATTACTGACTTAAATGAGAATTATCGAATCTCATATTTCAGTTGAAAATGCTCATATAAATGTGATAATGCCTTAAGAATGATAAAAATCAATTGATTCCAAGTGTAAATACTTTAAATAAATAGGTGCCTATAATTATTATTATTATCATATTGGGGAGGCAAGTACCTCGAGAAGAGTGTAAAGACATAACTAATTGAAAAACCTCAAAGGAGGTATAGTTACGTGAAAAATAAGGAGATCTCAATAAGTTATATCACAGATGGAATCGAACAAATAGAGTAGTTGACAAGAATTTTGATAATGATATCACGTGATTAAATAGAATCTTACACATAGATATGTCATGAGAAGTAAACATAGACATGATTGGCTAAAAGAAAATAAAAGGAAGTTGAAAATATGAATATGTTTCAAAATATGTGTAAATCATGGATCAGAAGTTCCAAATTCAGAAATATAAAGTTATGTGAGAATGTTGTGTATTTATTGTTAATATTTTTTTGTTACTAGGCATTATATTTTTTAAGTTATTAGCATTTATTGTTTTATCTCCTACTTTGGGCTATATATAGTCTCTGCTTGTACATATATTATCATCAATAAGAAATACATTTTTCCTCTCAAATCTGTCCATAATGTCCACATGGTATCAGAGCGGGAAAATTTAAATCAAAGAAAAGGAAGGAACAGAAAATATTAACAATAAATACACAATATTCTCACAAGTTATTATCAAATATAAATATTTATGTGAAATATCATTTTTCACAAAAGGCTATAAATATTATGATAAGACGTATTATTTTGTGGTGGATACAAGTATGTTACAAATATTAGTAGTTTGACAGTAAATGATATTATGTGCGTCAATAATTGTATATCTCACTCAATGATGATGAAAATTACATGAGAATTCTTGAATTATCGAAAATGCCAGAAGCATATATTAGAAAATCAAACAAAATATTTTGTCATTTAGAAAATATATGAGTTTGCATATTACTTGATACGTAGATCAAGTAATTAAATTCTACAATTTTTTTAATCATGAATAGAGGACTCATATAAATAATTGTTAATTTTGTTGGTATTACATATCATAATTTTGTGGAAGAATTCATTTTTACAGGTACATAAATTGATAGTGGGTTTAGGTAAGCATGTGGATACAAAATATACTATAGATATATGTTAGATGAATATATTTTAATAGGATATTTGATGATGATGCAATTCGACCGAAATGTAGATCCATTAAATTAGAATTAGAATGAATATGATTGGAAAATTAATACACTCAATTGAGAAAAAGGGATGTTGTACTCTTTTTCCCTTACCAAGGTTTTTGTCCACTAGTTTTCCTAGTAAGATTTTTAACAACGTAGCTTTGATAATTATTGTGTACTTTTTTTTTCTTCACTAGGTTTTTATCCCAATGTGTTTTTTCTAGTAAGGTTTTAATGAAGATAATGTTCAATGTGTGGATGCCCATAACTCTAAGCTCTTATGATTATTTTTCTTATAACCTCCTTAATATGGCTAGTGGGAGTTTCTCTTTTTTTTAATATCATTATTCTCATATTTACTTTTTTGTAATCATATGAATAAAATTCAATGTATTGAAACCTATAAATAAATAGAGGTCATGTCATAAGTTATTGTAAGGTATGTAGAATTACAATTGAATGAAAGTCTCACTACTCTCTTCTCATCTCTTCTCTTCTCCTCTTCATACTTCTTCTTACCTTTTATATAATAACAAGAACAGAACTAAGTTATAATTAGTTATATAGTTCAAGACTGAATTAACGAACAAACAACAGAGTTTTATGGTACTAATTGATAAATCACATTATACTTCATTTCATACCGTTATTGATTGTTAGAGAATGATTTGTGCCAAACACAAGTCAAGATATATCAATCACATCTTAGTCAAAACTATATATAAGACAAAAAAGTAATTTTTTAAGTAAAAGCAAACAATCAATTCAATTTCCTACAAATTTCATGAGCAGATGACTCTTATCCTGTTTCTTTTTCTTACATATAAGCACATGGGAGCTGCAAATTTGGAGAAATTGAGCACTTTTTTGGGCCCCAAAAACAACTTATCCAATAGCACGAGGTCACAAGTGGGTAGGTTTGGAACTTTGGATTAACTGTTGTTTTAAACCACTATTACCTCATAATCATTTATAAAATGAGATTAAAATAAAATCATTTGTATAATATAATTCATGTGTTTAAATCATGGTTATCTAACTCGGTCCAGCCTGACTGAGTTAGCCCAGAACACGTCAACTTGAGCATAGAACAGATCGAGTTGGGTTGTCATGAAACCAAATTAGTTGCTAACCTAGAACAACCTAGGAGAAAATTGGTCAACCCGATGAGTTGATGGGTAGACTGAGGTTGCATTTGGAAAAACTTAATATTGAAATTAACATATCTTGTGTGTTTTTTTATTTTAGTGATAACTATGATACTTATGACTATTAGTAATGACAAAAAAAATATTTATAGGAATTTGTTAACATTTATCTATTTTAAATTTTATCAAAAAAAAATATTTAGTTATTACCAACTACTATAATGTCAATGAATAACAGATTGATTTTATTAAGTCAACATCTAAAAAAAATCGTAAAGAATATATATTGGATAAAATATAATTACTTTGTTAGTATTTGAAGTTATTTAATTTATATTTAATATTTGGATGGTATGATAGAAAATTTTTAAGATTCACTTCAATTGTATTTCTCACCGATTTTATTTTCGAGTGGAGTACGAGTTGATCCACTAACCCTTGACTTATACTCTCGTTCTATCTAGATGTCTGTTTGAGTTTGTTAACCATGATTTGATTATGTTTTTTTAATAATAAAAAGTTAGTTCCACTGCAATTTATTTAGAATATACTATTGAAAAATTCCAAAATCATAGAAAACATCAAAAGCAACAAAACAGAAACTTCAACATCTAGCTTCCAAGTATGATTAAAAAAAATTAATTAGTGTCGAAATGATCTTTATGCTTTCCAAGAGAACACGCATTCGATCAAACAATACGGATCCTTAAAGTGTGTGCAAAGTATCTTTGTTTGTGAGTGTGGGTAAATAGGAATTATAGTTAGTAATAATAAATCAAACGACATTTGTTTATTCAATCTACAGTAGATGGGATGATGGATGTCTGTGCATTCTGTCTTATTCATAATTAATAGTATAATACATATGGGACTGGTGGGAGTATATCGACACCTCCATAGGCCACAGTCAATTCCGAGCTACCAAAATAATCGATCATATTATCACGTGTTTAATTTGTTCAAAAACTGGTTGTTGAGATTCATTAATTAATTACTTCGCCTCCATCTTATCGTTGGAGCCAATTTAAAAAAAAAAGTGAAGACAAAGCTAAGAGAAAAACAAAGAAAGAAAGATTTATTTCAACGGTATAGTTCTAATACTCCATAATACAACTTCGGAGATATGTGTTATGTGTGCATAATAATATCAAAATAAATATTATCAATGTCTAGGCATAAAGATGTATTAGTGATGATAAAATACAATCAGGATTTGAAATTAGTTTTTATTATCAGTAATTTAATAGAGTTTTCCGAAATTGTATAAAAAATTAAGTTAAATATAATTTTTATTCTTTGACACATATTTGATAGCTTCTAGCTAGTTAGTGAAGAGTAAAGAAAAAAAATAGAATTTCATCACTACAAAACAAGTGCCGCTTACCGGCGTTTATTTTTGCCTCTCTCCGGCGTTTTTTTCCGGCGAAACGACTCTACGGCGTTTTTGCAAATCGCCGATAAAAAAATGTGGAAAAGTAGCACATCGGCGTTTTTACAAAACGCCGTAGAGTGCCACAAACGCCGAAAAGCGGGTTGCAAAAAGTAATATAATATTCAGACATACCGGCGTTTCCCGAAACGCCGATATGTCCATTATTTTAATAATTGACATACCGGCGTTTTGGGGAAACGCCGGTATGCTATTATTTAATATGAACTTTTCGGCGTTTACAGAAACGCCGAAAAGTGTTTAAAAATTATTAAAAAAATAAATTTTCGTCCCAATTTAATGTTAAATTGGGACGAAAATTTTAGTATTATAGATAAAAATAAAAAATATTAATAAATGATAACGACAGAAAAATCATATTACACACATTAAAAGAAAATAATACATATAAAAGCAACTAAAGTATATCAAATATGTAAATTAATAATGATATAAAAATAAACAAAAATGAAGCAAATATAATTAAAAAGAGATAGGACAATAAGCAAGGGATGATTGCTGAGAAACAAATAGAAAGAAGAAGGAAGGAGAAAGAAATGAATGAGCAAGGGAAAATGAGGGGGGAGCATCGTTATTTATAGGGAAGGTGGAGCATACCGGCGTTTATTATAGGAACGCCGGAAAGTGATATTATATTATTATTTTACCGGCGATTTCTCAAACGCCGATACATATTTAAATACTAAAAAAATACTTACCGGCGTTTTTCCTTCGCTTATCGGCGTGTCATGAAAACGCCGCTATGTAGTTTATTTTTTTAAAAAAAAAAATATTGCATATCGGCGTTTTTCCAAGAAACGCCGATAAGTATTTTTATTATTTTTTAAAAAAAAACACATACCGGCGTTTTTCCTTCGCGTACCGGCGTTTCCCAAAACGCCGGTATGTAGTTTATTTTTTTAAAAAAAAATAAAAATGCTTATCGGCGTATCGTCGTTTCTTGGAAACGCCGATAAGCATATTTTATTATTTTTTTTAAAAAATAAAAGACATATCGGCGTTTTCAAGAAACGCCGATATGTCTTATTTTTCAAAAAAAAAAAAAGAAAAGAAAAGCAAATAACAATTTTTTTATTAAAATATACATACCGGCGTTCTTGTGTCCAAAAACGCCGGTATGTGTGCGCGGGAAAGAAGGCGGGAAGCGCGCGCCAAATTTTGCGGCGTTTCTTTTAGGCGTTTTTTAGTAAACGCCGGAAGGCATGTTGTTTCCGGCGTTTTTGTTGAAAACGCCGGAAGGTGTACGCCGGAAAGCGCCGCTTTTTTTGTAGTGCATGTGAGATTGAGAATAAGATATTGAAAAGCTTACCAATAGTTTAAACTAACAAAACAATCCAATATATACACATTTATTAGCTTAAACTATTAATATGTCTAACATAGTTAACCTTCTTTGTCCAAAAGTTTTGACGTAGTTAACCAAAAAACTAAGTAATACTTTCCTCCTAAAAAACAAAAACTACTTATTTTAGAAAACGTGAAAGTGAAATTTATTTACCAACTTACGTCTAATGAAACATACGTTAGCTGAATTAAGCTCCATCATCGATACCAAGTGGAAATAAATGTCTTGAACTAAGAGTTATATATGCCTCTAAATTATACATGAAGAATCATATTTACCTTTGTAATATTTGTTTTGCCCAAATTTGCCTGAAAGTTTGCACGAAAGAACCTATATGCCTATGAAGTATGCATAAAAATCCATATCTTCTAAAAGTATGCATGGCAGGTTATTATATATGCCTCTAAAGTATGCAAGAAGGGTCATATATGTCTCAAAAGTATGCACGAAATAAAGGTCATATATATTTGTCTCTAAAGTAGTATACACGAAAAATCATATTTAACTATTAATATTTTAATGGATGGCTCAACTTAAGGGTCATATCTTCCTAGAAGTATATACGGAGGATCATATCTTCTGTGGAAGTATTTTTGACCTAATTTTTCGCCAAAAGTTTGAAAAACTGACATTGACCATTAATATATATATATATTAATGGTATATGGTGGATACAATACATTTTTCACACTTCCAAGGAAAAATTGGGCAAAGTTAATACTTCCGGATAGATATAATTCTTTGTGCACACTTCAAGCGTAAATATGACGACCCTCAACCCTTTAAATAGTATAAGGCGAATATGGAGTTAAGGGTCATATCTTCGACGACAATATACACGGAGGATCATATCTTTTTCCTTCGAATTTTTTTCCCAATTTTTTCCTTCAAAGTTTACAAAAGTGTATCATATTTGCCCGTTTTCTATTAAAAACTCGCATTGAACTTCAAATAGTTGTTGTTGACTATTACTAATTTAACAATACATAAAGGGTGGATATGATACACTTTTGCACACTTTTGGGGAAAATTTGGGTCAAGAAATACTTCTAGGTTAGATATATACGACCCTCTGTGTATATTTCTAGGCAAATATGACCCTTAACCCAGCGAATATGATAAACTTTGCACACTTCCAGCTCAAATTTAAGCCAAAATATACTTTAGAGTAAGGTATGATCATCTATGCATACTTTAGGATCATATATGATTTTAATTTTTAACCTAACTATTTGTTAGATATTTATCCATACATTGATCCACGTGTACCTAAGATGAGGATGTATATACTTTGCTCAAATATTACTACTTCTGAGATTATCCAACTTGCTGATTTATTATGTATTTTCAAAAAAAAAATTGTTTATTCATTTGGACGGTAATTTTGATATTATATGATGTTTCAGTAAAAAAACAATTATAAAAAGTGTCTAATTAAAGTTATTCTCACATGCTTTATAAAAAAATTATTCCTGCAAGCATGTGGAAGTTTGGTGAATAAACAAGATCCATAAGGTTGATTTTTGAATTGGGTCTTAATATATGAGTAAGAAAAGTTACATACAAGTATTTTTCTGTTTAGCAGATCCATAAACAAGTATAATTGATTCAATAAAAATACAACATATATGTTCGGAATAATACTCAGTTCAAAAAAACAAATATGTATTCGGATACAGTATTTTGAATAAGATCCATTATTATCGTACTTTTGAATTATCCAATTGTTCAGTGTACTTTTTCATTTTTGTTTTAACCTTTGTACGGAAATATTTAATAGAGTACAGCTGTCTGGCACCAAGCTCAAATGGTCAATTCGAAACATAGAGAGAATGACGTGTTGTCAGAAGAGAAGAGATGTACTGACATGATACTCACTTATTCTACCACCACTATTGTATTTTTTTTTTTACTGTGATCAGATTTGATAGATCAGAGTACATGAATATAAATGCAGTGTTACTTCATAATAAGACAATACTTTATTCGCACGTGGCATGTATGACTGGTAGATAGCTCTAATTTTTCTTGACCATTATCACGGGTTAATTATCAAAACTGGCAGATAACGCTGACTAATAAAGTGGTTAACTCAAGAATGGTGGATATAAGTCCTATAACATCGACACACACTATTGCCCCCTTTTAGAAAAACATTATTATCTTTTAACCAATGTATCTGTGTTACAACTATAAATAAACGCACAATATAATGTCATCACCATACCATCTATATATTTATACGTCCGAGGTATAATTAATTGAACTAGTTCGTCAGTGAGGGAACATAACACTGAGCCATATAGAAAAGCATAATGAGTATTTTTGTTTCAAGAGAGAACCAGCCACTTTTACAGCATGAGAATGGGTCAGCCACCGCCGGTGGCCGGAGGATGGCGGCGGATGAGGTGGAAGAGATGTTGGAGAAAGGAGAGATAAGGTTGGGAGGGTGGGTGAGGCTTGTGGGGTGGGAGTCTAGGATTTTGTGGCATCTCTCTGCAGCCTCAATTATTGTCTCTTTATTCACTTACATGCTCACTTTTGCTACTCTCATGTTCACTGGTCATTTGGGCTCTGTCCCTCTCGCTGGGGCCTCCATAGCCAGCGTTGGAATTCAAGGTCTTGCTTATGGCATTATGGTATGTATATGTGTCATGATGATCAAAGATTCATTATTTATTATATTGCTGGGCCTCCATGGAGCCATCTCTTTTTGTTTTTATAAATAACCGTTTGTACGTAATTTTCCTACTCAACTAATAGTTAATTTAAGATATTTAATTAATAAAGGGCAACATTGCACCATTTGATAGTTTAGGATAATGCCAATGAATAATTGTTGGGAAAATGTCATTTAAATCCCTCCGAATATACAAAAGGACAATTCAGGAACTCAAACTTCCAAAAGGACCATGAAGGAATTAGGACCCAGTTGACATTTTAAAATTGTGTGAAAAGACAAAATTGCCCTAATCATAAAACAGAAATTACTAACCACCCTAAGGGTGGTTAGTAATTTCTGTTTTATGATTAGGGCAATTTTGTCTTTTCACACAATTTTAAAATGTCAACTGGGTCCTAGTTCCTTCATGGTCCTTTTGGAAGTTTGAGTTCATGAATTGTCCTTTTGTATATTCGGAGGGATTTAAATGACATTTTCCCAATATTTGTTTTGGGACAATACATCCTACTTTTTTATTAAATGGATAATAAGCACTAAAAACTACTTGAAATTACAAACGAGATCCAAGGAATAGTTTAAATACTTTTGGGTTTAAACACTTTTGGATATCTTGGGAGATGAGGAGCATTATATTATGTTTAAGTTGGGTGGAAAGACACATATGAATAATGATGTTTACCCAATTCCGATGAGAAAAACAAAGGAGACAAACAAAAAAAAACAAAAGAGAGAAACAAAAGAAAAAAACGGAAAGGAAAAACAAATTCATTATTGACCCAAGGATTCTAATCAGACACATCCATTCTTAACCTAAAATTTAAATACAAATTTTCTTTATATTCATCACTACTAGATGTTCTATGAATTCTCATAGCAAATATCACGTATATTTTGCAGATAGGTATGGCTAGTGCTGTGCAAACAGTTTGTGGACAAGCATATGGAGCTAGGAAATACAAAGCATTGGGCATTATATGCCAAAAAGCGATTGTGCTGCACGTAGGAGCTGCATTTCTGCTCTCATTCTTATACTGGTTTTCAGGCCCAATTCTAAAGGCCATGGGCCAGGATGAAGAAATAGCAGAATATGGTCAAATATTTGCCCGTGGGATCATCCCTCAGTTATATGCATTTGCATTGAGCTGCCCAATGCAAAGGTTCTTGCAGGCCCAAAACATAGTGAACCCATTGGCATATATGTCTGTGGGAGTTTTCTTGCTTCACATTTTGCTCTCTTGGCTCGTGGTATATGTTTGGGGCCTTGGCCTTCTTGGGGCTGCTTTGACTCTAAGCTTTTCTTGGTGGCTTTTTGTGTTCATTAATGGGCTTTACATTCTTTTTAGCCCTTCTTGTAAAGAGACTTGGACCGGGTTCTCTATCAAAGCCTTCTCTGGCATATGGCCTTACTTCAAGCTCACTGCTGCTTCAGCTGTTATGCTCTGGTATGTTCCATATCATTCTTCAGATTTAGTTAATATCATTTTGTCTTTTTATCACAAAAAAAAAAACCTATCATTCTTCAGAAGTATATAAAATATGTCTTGAATTTGGTGAGACATATAAATAATCTGAAATGTGTATTTTAACTTATCTCAGATATTGTCTCAAAACGATATTTTGACATGAGCTCAATTATGTGAAAGTCATGTTTTAATGTGATGCATGTCACTCCAAGTCCAAACACGGACTTTCTATGTCATTCTATCTTTCAAGATTGTATATAACGAGATTAATGCATGTTTGGAGTGGTGTTGGGCCACCTTTAAAACATGGTTTTTAGAGAATTAAGATATATACTTATTGCTCATGTCAAAAGTCAAAACCGAATTTTAAGGTGTGTAAAACAGGACGCCAAACAGAGACTATATAATTAGCCTATCATATTTACTTGTTCCTACTTATAATATTGTATGCCTGCTTAATATAATAAAATGATGGAATAAGAGGATAAACATCTGATCCAAATACAGTATACTAAATGATTATCTGATTTGCACATTGAATGTAACACATACTGCTTTCTTGATTTGATGTGAATGCAGTTTGGAGATATGGTACAGCCAGGGGTTGGTCCTCTTATCAGGACTTCTACCAAACGCAACAGTTTCACTGGATTCTATTTCCATATGGTATGCTAATACACACGCACATCCTTTATTACCTACACCCAAAACCAATAAAAGTTTTATTTATTTCAATGAAAATTCATGCAAATGTATTGCAAAATATCTAATCAACAGCTTTTGCACCCAATGAACTTTCAGTATGAACTATTGGAACTGGGACATGAACTTCATGCTGGGTCTGTGCGCAGCCACCAGGTTTGTTGAAGATTAGACATACTGCTCTCCACTGACACAAGATTTTTTTTTGTCCAATTTATGTCTTTTTTGTCTCATTCATTTTTTATTGTGCAAACTTTGTTCCCTTTAGTAAAAATGTATATTAAAGAGGGCATAATGTTAAATGAGGGTTAATGACTTTTAATATTTACTCCTTTATCTTATTTATAAGACACTTCTAATTATGTGTTTCACGGTACGGTGTCAAAAGAAAACCTTAAATCTTATTACTTTTGCTTTAAAATTTAATAATGTAACTTTCCAATTTTATCCCTATTTAATGTTCACTACAAAATCAGACACGAACAAAGTTAACATATGAAAAGTAAGGGTAAAGTTGCATATTCAACTTTAAAGAGGACCAAATAAAACAATCTCTCTTTACCCTATAAAGAGGACCAGTTATATATAATTGGTTGGGAGGAAGAGGAGTAAAAAGTAAAAATAGAGTAAAGAGTAGTGCATGTAATGAATTTTTGGAGGTTAGGTTAATGAATTTATGAATTTTGGTGTGCAGTGTGAGAGTGGGAAATGAACTGGGAGCTGGTCATCCAAAATTGGCAAGATTTGCAGTGATAGTGGTGAATGGGACAAGTTTGGCGATAAGCATAGTTTTCTGCGCAATAATAATGATATTTAGGGTTGAAATGAGTAAACTCTTCACCTCTGATTCTGAAGTCATTGAAGCTGTCTACAATCTCGCCACTTTGCTTGCCATCTCTGTTCTCTTGAATGGCATTCAACCTATCCTCTCAGGTAATTAAAAATTTTTTTTTTAATACATGAAATGAAATAAGTCTGAAATAAAAATTCTAACTATAATACTAAGTAATCCTATGCTCTTGCATGACAATAATGAAGCGCTCGGGTTTCAAATTTGAGAGTAGCATAACTGTACTAGATATGAAAAATTAATCATTCTATTCACATTGATGTATTTTTTTTTCACTTTGTGATAACTCAAATCTGCTTTTCAGTCCAAACAAAAACTTAGTTCTTCAACTTTGACTTATTGCAACTCAGTTCAGGTATACTTTTTCCTCGGTCAAAGCTTAGTCTTTGAATTTTGACTACATGCAGTTTATTGCTTATATCTTTTAACTTTTTGAAATGCCGGTTCATACATTTTAGAAAATAAAATTATAATAAAAGGTTATTTTTTTTACCAGAGTACCGACATTTTAATTGGTTAAAGTTATATGAAGTATGAACTGAATTGCACCAAATTAGGGTTTATAGACTGAGTGTTATTCAAATAAAAAATATAATGACTGAGTTGCACCAAATTAAAGTGTAGAGACTGAATTATCATTAAGGCAAAATAATATTGTTTTTTTTATTGTGAAGCAAAGCTATATGGACTAAAAGATTGATTCTTTAAATAAAATGATTGGTATTAGGTTGATTAGTTTTGACAAACGTTAATATTTTATTATTGAGTTTAATACATTTTGGTCTTTCTACCATATTTTCTCTTTTTCTCCAAATTGTGTGTGCGTGTTTGTGCTCGCGCGCGTGTTTGTGATAAAGTTCCTAAAGTATTTTTGTGTTTTAACATATATAGGAGTGGCAATTGGAAGTGGATGGCAAGGTGTGGTGGCTTATGTAAATTTGATTTGTTATTATGTGATTGGTCTTCCCATTGGTTGCGTTCTTGGCTTCAAGACCAGTTTGGGAGTAGCAGTAAGTTCAAACCTTTTTCTTTTGAGCAATAAAATATCAGATTTAATTATATTAACCTAAGAGTTTCAACCATGCATCTAAATCTAAACGATATATATACAAAAAATTTCTCATTCAATTATTAATTTTTCTTAATAATTTTTGTCTTTTGTTTTGATCTTTGCTTTAATTATTTGTTAATTAGGGCATGTGGTGGGGCATGATCGCTGGTATTTTTTTCCAGACTTTGATTCTTATCATACTTACCGCCAGAACAAATTGGGATGTTGAGGTATCAATTCTCATCACGGAGACCTTGTACATTTATAACATTAATTTCTTTATTAATATTTTTTCAAAGGATATTACTTATTTATTAATTATCATCGCCATTATCACCACCGCCACCGTTAAAAGGAAAACTAAGTTTAAATTACATGTAATTTTTTTTTTCATATATGAATAATATTTTCATTCTTGAAATTCAACAAAACACATAAAGCTTTCAGATTGTGCAGATACCCTTTGTTCTCTGATTAGTGTATAATTATACTGGTAGGAAGTGATAAATTGTGACCAACCCATCAATTTTTTCTGAATGAAATAGAATAATATCAAATACTGGAAATCTACGTATATTTGAACTTTAACAGAGATCTCATTGTCAAAATTAAATCATTAAGAGAGCTATATGCACATAAGTATTTTTCAACTGTAAACACATAAGTTTAGACAATTAGCTAATAGCAGTTTTTTAAGTTGGTAATTCTTGCATAAATAATTACAATAAATGACTTAACTTTACGCATAAAAGATTGTCATGAGATAACTAATGTTTATCTGTTTTATAAATGTTTGATATAAACTATTACTTGATCGATATTCAGTTAATTTTTCCATGTCATCACACAAAAGCACACCCACGACTTACATGAATAATTTTCCTGTCTCCAAGTATATCTATACATATTCAAATTTATGCATATCCCATTTGGATTATTTAAAATTTTCTACATGGAAATTGTTAACATCATTATTCTTTTATAGGTTGACAAGGCAGTTGCTCGATTAAAGAGATCCGCTGAAGAAGATAAATTGGATCTTATTGATGATATATAGCTAGCGACTGAGTCCCCCCGGAAAAAAAAGTTTTGTAATAAATAATTAATATGCTTATATATATATATATATCTATATAGATATACCAATGCAATCTCTTGTTGAACGGTACTGAAAACACAATCTAATTAGCCAACGCCTTCAACAAACAAATGCATGGTATTCATTGTTTTATGTTTTATAATGAAAATTTATAGTAAATAAGATTGATTTACAAACTCTCCTGGTTACCCTGTTATTATTGGCCTTTTTATTTTATCAATGATAATGATAATTGCCTTTGCTTTAAACAAATTACAAACTCTCCTGGTGTCTTCAGGTCTATATATTCACGGGTTTATTATCATATTTGCACCATCATGTCTGCCCAGATAACTTTAAAAATGAATATGTACTCTTACTTATTATTATATAAAATGAGAGTTGCTTGATGGGTTGATTGTTTGATCCTAAATATGAAATTTCGATTCACTTTACTTTTGAAATTAATATTTTTTTCAACTAATTTATATTAATTGTATATACTAATAAGATATTTCCATCCATGTAAGTGATTATCAAAGTGGATATTCTAGGAAAAGTAACACAGATATTTTACAAATATTTATTTGAACTAACTTGCCGGAAAAAAATTATTCAACTTAAATAATACCCACATATAATTATTATTGAGCTCCGATATACAAAAGCAAAGATAGTTCTAACCATAATCAAGATGATATATGATTGATTGGACTTTATTTTTGAACAACAAGTTCATAAAACTATCAATTCAAAAGTATTTGCTTTAGCCCTGGAAAAAAGTTTTTTTTTTCAATTACCTAAGATTGTTGTCATACTTAGTATATCTAGATTTAATGATAATGACAAATGGACATAAAAAGACAAATTTAATTTCAGTTTAATTAGGATCAAGATATTTTAAAATGTGATCCGTGTGTATATGGAGAGAGTTTTGGGGGACGGGTGAGGTATTTGAAATGTCAAGATCGAAATGACATAACTCGTTCATTTGAACAAATTGTACAGGCCCAACATTACATGGACTTTCTCCTCAACTTAATATATCGATTTTTTCGGACGACGAACTTAATATATCGAATTTAATAAACATGTTTTTGCATGCAAGAAACTGTATTTACTTTTGAAAAATAGAGAACGTATTGAATTTTGAACAATTGTACAGGCCCAACATTACATGGACTTTCTCCTCAACTTAATATATCGATTTTTTTGGCCGACGAACTTAATATATCGAATTTAATAAACATGTTTTTGCATGCAAGAAACTGTATTTACTTTTGGAAAATAGAGACGTATTGAATTTTGAACAATTGTACAGGCCCAACATTACATGGACTGATGGACTTGCTCCTCAACTTAATTTATCGAATTTAACAAACTTTTTAATATTATTCTTATAGCTTGTTAAATTTTTTTTTGCTTGTAAAAGAATGTACTCCTCCAGTCCTAAATATAAGACCTAATTGACTTTTTTGAAAAATCCTAAAAAAAAGCAAAATAAGTTAATTATAAATTGATTTACCTAATTTTTTCCCTTAAGCTAGTTTATTTTATTTATAAACTAATGGATAATATAAAAATATATCAAATATGTCATCATTTAATAGACTATTTTACAACCTTAACCTCTCCCAAAAAAGTTATCTAGGTCCTATATTTAGGACCGGAGGTAGTAGTTAATTTTGAAAAAGTTGTACCGGCCCAACATTACATGGAATGATGACTTGCTCCTCAACTTAATTTTTTGACTTTAACAAACTTTTTAATATTATTCTTATAGCTTGTTAATTTATCTTTTTTTTAGCATGCAAGAGAATGTATTTGATTTTGAAAAATACTCTGCATGTCATTTTAATCAAAACTTAAATAATTATGATACATATAGATGACCTTCAATTTATTGAAAATAAATTTTATTTTATTAAAAATAAAATAATTAGGAAAGTTTCAGAAATATTTCTTTTCGGTCAGAATAAAGTAAGGGAATTTGGTTATATAAAATACTGCCCATCATTACATGTATTTTTTATAAGATCTCAAAAGTCAAACTTCGTTTTTGTGTAAATTGAATGTTTATATGTTACCATTACAAATGATAATTAGTTAATTACAATGCATTACTAAATTTATGTTAAAAGAATTTCAATATCTTCCAAAAACAAACTAAAATGGTACAATAAAACATGATCATTTATCGGTACAAATTGAATTTTAGCAAAATTAAAACTATTATTTTCAATTTTGGTTTTGCTAACTTTGTTTCTATTAAGAAAAAATCGATGAGGAACAAAGACACTTATTGGTTAAAATATGGGTATATGTATGTAGGTCGGCCAACTCTTAAACTTAATAATTATCATATTTATGCTGATTTGATGTGGTTTATAGTTGGACACATATACATCACTTTCACATATGGTTCCTCGGCCCGAATTTCCCTCAACTACGAAATTGAAGTAATATTTTGGTCAACACACACAACACAAGGGTGTCTAAGAAAATGTAGTGTACAACCAGAAACCAGAGGGGCCATATTGCCATAATAAGACCCATACCAACAGACAATAACCCTACACACCGTCCACACACACACACACATACACACACACACACACACACACACACACACACACACACACACACACACACACACACACACACACACATATATATATATATATATATTTTGATCTTTGATATTTTTATTTTTATTTACAATAAGTTTTGTTTTAGAATTTCAATACTCATGTGGTCTAGGCTAATCAAAAATTTGTCGTTTGATATTTATTATATCATAGTCAACCTATCCCAATTCATTACACTTGTCCTGTAAAGGGAGTTTTCACCGTGTAGTTTCCTTTAAAAAAATCCAACAACATTATAAAAAAACAAACATAAATAATTTTCTCAATATTTTTAAATTAATAATCCAACTCTTATTTTTAAAACTATAGGAGCATGTGGGATGCAAGAGTGCAGTAATAAGGTGCAATCCAATCGTTCTCAATAGGCTTCAATATTTAATTATTATAACTACCTAGTGAACTAAATGTGTCAACACAAGATGAAATGGGTGAAAAGATATAATAATTGATTTTTCAACAATGAGAGTGATGGATGCAAACAAAATATGTATCTTCGGTATTTTTTATTTAAGAGTGAAACGGTAGAAGAGAGAATTATGAAATGATGTGGATACTCTTGAGTAATGATTTATCCTAGTTCACTTAAGATGTTTGAGAAGTCAATTGACTAATTCACTAAAATACCGAACTCATTAATCAATGAGTCCAATGTCTATTCGCAACCGGGTCACCCCACATTGGTACTTGATTTTCTCTAAAGTCCTAATTTATTAATGGCCGCCCACCCAAATAATGAATTCACTTAAGAGATAATGATTGATACTTTTATACAATTAATTGGTACGTTTGTTTAAGTTAACTTAATTAATGTTGGAACTTACTATATTGCTTAATTAACAAAAACAATAAATTTTAATATAAAAACTAGATAATTGTGAAGGACTTTAAAATCACAATTTGGAGCACCCACAATTGCTCTTAATTTCTTTTGAAGATTTGATTCATTAATGACCACCCAAATAATGAATCAAAGTTAAAAAAAATTTTAGCACAACTAATCCACTACCTAAGTCACTTTGAATTTGCATACGGTATTCATAAAGGGAATAAAAAAATCATGAATATACAAATTTCATTTAAATCAAAGTTAATGTAGCATAATGTCAAACATTCAACAAGAAGGAAACAAACATAAAGAGCATAAAGATATTATCCAGTCCATATACATCATATAGAAATTAATAGCACCACCGATCATAAATATATTCCTAGAAACCTAGAAAAGAATGAATAAAACAAGAGGAAGTAGGATTTAAAAGAAAGCTCCTTTTGAAGAATCCAAAGCTCAAGCCATTTTCACCATCTCCAAGTGCAATAAGCTAAGGAGCTTAATTATCCATGGATAAAGAAAGGTGATAGAGGATGGAAGGGAAAATGGAGGATATGTGAGAAGAGAAGAGTAGTAGTGAGAGAAAATGGAAGAGGATGGATAGTTAGATTTTGGGAGAGCTCCCAAGCCCCCAAAATTGTAACTCAAAACAACCTTAATTCGTATCTATATGCTCCAAAACTCGGGTCATCAAGTGGGTGTGAGTTTAGGTCCAAGTTTGGGCACAAAAGTGAGCCAAATTTTCTACAAAAATAGCATTGCTCGTTGCGTACTAGTTCAGTTAAGTCTCAGTTCGCCAGCGAGCTGGGACTAAACTGAAATTTGAAAAATTCAAGGATTAAATTGTATTTTGGGAAATTTAGGGTGTTTTTTTTTTTTGTAATTTTTCAAATTCATCAAGAAACTTATTTTTGTCCTTTTCTTGAAATTTCAGCTTTTTACCCCATATTTCTTACTTCTTCCCATCTAAATTCCACCATAATTAGTCTTGGAGCGACTCTACATCTAAAATAAGAAAAGAAAGAGGATCGAATCATGTCCTTCAAATCCAATTAACAAACATTAATCACAATTGTGTCCAACTTAAAGGTCCATATATTTTAATTAAACTTATATAAATTGACCGATATTGTATATTTGACATGTTAATTACCTCAAGTTCGCACACTAAATATATACAAATCTAGCTAGTTGTCATAATGAAAGGATTGTTAAATATAACATATCATATGCTAATGAGGCTTTGGCTCAAATGACATCTACCCCACTTAATTCCTTATAGAGGGGATTATGGGATTAATTTCAGTTAAGAGTGTACATGTGTGGTCTTAGTGTGTGATAGTGGGTGTATGAGTAGTTCATCCTATGGGGAGGGTCAAGATAGATAGACGTATAAAAAAAAGTATAATGCCATATGATTGACTAGTGCTTTAATTTTTGGGGTACGGTTCTTTTTTTTTTTTTTTTGCAGTGAAAAATAACGTGATAGAGCAACATTTACTCTGTAAGTATAAAAAACGAGCAATAAATATTGCATACGTTTAACAACAAAAACAAAAGAGAAAAAACCTATGAAAAACCAATGAAACTTAACAATGTACATGACAGAGATAATCATTGACTCACCCTACGGCCTTGGTAATAAGTAGTAACCCATCCCACGGCCCTTTTCATTTCAGCATCACTACAAACAAGTTGAAATTGTCAAAACCCAAATATATAACCCAAAAACTGCTCTTGCAATTTAAATCATCTATATATAAAACCCTTTAAAAAATTCGAATTTAATTATTTTTCATAACACAGTGGATATTGCATGCGCATAACCATGAGAGATTGCCTAACAAGAGGGCAAGTGAAATGCATGAGTCCAAGATGACCCCAAGATATTAATTGTTAGATACAAAGGTTACCATCTATAATGTGGATAGGGATATAGTTGTTTATCCAAATGCTTCTACACAAATTCTTTTGATGTGGAGCGAGCCCAATACAATCCCAGGATAAGAACTACTGTAAGATACAAAGTGCATGGAGCACCATCGTGTGGATGATTTACCATATGTTTCATGGTCTCTCTTAATTATATTTATATGCAGTTTCATTTGTCATTTGTATGCCTTTTTTGGCTCAAATTTGGGAGATATTACACCTTTTGAACACGTTTAAGGCAACATTATTAGTCTTTCATGAATAGTTATACTGAAAAAATGACTAAAGAAGAAAGTATGATCATGCCATATGGAATTTCAATATTTAAGCTTTTTTACACATATTTTAACATTGATTATATCTAAATATAGAAATATTATAAATGAATGCAATATTTTAAAGGGATAATTACTATGCATTTCCATGTAAATAATATGATCACTTAAAGACTCATAAGTAAACAACATAAAATGATAAGATTATCTACAGAAAATAACAATGACGACATGTAATGATATAGTGGCGATTCAAGAGGCTTTTTTTACATTTTTTTTGTGAAATTGCACAATAATATTATCACAATTAAACAAAAAAAAAAGAACATGGAAGAAAAACAAGTGAATAATGCAACGACAAGTGATTAGACTTTCTAGCCTCGCTAGTATATATGATAAAGAATAAAGATTCCCTAGCTAATTGATTTTGAGAACTGAGAGAACGTAACTAAGAAAGAGACTTCCAAATCAAATATGTGGCTAAAAATTAATTTCAAGATTAAAAGAGAGAGCATAAAATTCTGATCACAAAATAATATGGAGATTTGTGGGAAGGTATATGAAATCTCAATCATTTTCCAACATGAAACCTCGAGACATTGATGGCATGCACAAGAATAAACAAGTCTACATTCACCCAACTAGCAATGGGTGGCTATGAATTAATGTTGTTAATATCTCCGATCCCTTTGTTGTTGTTTATTTATGTCGTGTGTTCTTTCCTTCAAGTCATTTTCTGTGTTTCAACTCTTCTCAACTTGTTTCCTTGGTCTCAAATATTCATTTTCAATTCACACCACTACTTTCCGTTGTTACTTTCAAGCACCTAGACGTATTATTTTTACATTGTGTGAAATTTATAAAAAAATAGATATAACGTAACCCATCCATTCAGTCGAATTTAATACAATAAAAAAATTAATTACAATTACTTGTTCCTTCTAAAATACTAAAATTATATCCTTAACAACAGTCATTATATAGTTAAATACTTTTATTCAATATCACAGCAGTTAGGAGATCTTAAATTCATAAAATAATGATATAATAATGAGCTATATTCAAACATTATATTGTTCAGTAACTTTTATCTTGTGATAACTAAAGAGTATATTCTCTCAACAACGAAGGCTGATCGATAATCTCATCTTAATATTAACTAGGGGAAAATGATATTATATTACATCTATATCTAATTCAACCTTAAACAAACAATTCATGAATACCGTGTGTATCATTCAATTATTCAATTCATGCTAATTATAAAGTGCATTTATACCCATGTAATTGTAGCCAAGTTGCAAAATTACCCTTTTTTATTTTTTTTAGCAAAAGTAACCACAATATTTCAAAAAAAGGCAAAAGTACCCATAATATTTCAAAAGAGGAGCAAAAGTACTCATCGGTACCCATAGCATTTCAAAAGAGGGGCAAAAGTACCATAAAAATGAGTACTTTTGCCCTTATTTTGAAATGTTATGGTTAATTTTGCTCCAAAAAAATTAAATGGTTATTTTTACACCTTGACCACAATCATATGGGTATTATTGCATCTTATCCCATATTTGTGCGTGTGTATCTATGTATTCATACCTCTTCTAATTAAATTATTATAATAAAGGGAGAAGACCCAAAAATGATACATAACTATTGATCAAGGAACACAAATGGTACATGACTATTTTAACATACACAAATGATACTCAACTTTTATCATGTAATCAAGAATGATATTTTCACTAATATGACAATAAGATTAGACATGAAAAGTCTAAAATGCCCTTATAAAATAAATAACGAGAACAAAAACACATCCAACCTCACCTTTCTCTCTCCTCTTCCCCCTCTCTCTTCCCTGACAACTCACCCCCCACGGCGGAGGCGGGATGGCGATGATCTCTTTGATGGCGGGCGGTGGACCGCTAGAGAATGAAGAAGGAAGGAGAGGGTGAGGAAGAAAGATAAAGAAAATTTATTTAATTTATAAGGGTATTTTTGGACCTTTCATGTCTAATCTTATTGTCATATTAGTGAAAATATCATTTTTGATTTCATGCCCAATAGTTGAGAATCATTTGTGTACCTTGGAATAGTTATGTATTACTCCCTCCGTTCCTAAATATAAGATCACTTTGGTTAATTTGGGGAGATTAAGGAAGACAATAAAATTAAATGATATTCCCAAAATCTCTCAATTACTTAACTTTAAAAGGAGGAGGGGTTTTCAATGAAAAGAGGGAGTATAAGGGTAGTTTGGGCAAAACTTGAGATAAAATAGGAAGTGATCTTATATTTAGGAACTTATCCACTTACCCAAAGTGATCTTATATTTAGGAACGGAGGGAGTATTTTTTTTTCCTTCACCAATAGTTATGTATCATTTTTGAGTCTTCGCCCTATAGTAAATTCGTCGCGCACCATTAACTTCAATTTCTCAAATTGAAATAAACTCGAAGAAAAAAGATTCCATCTTTTATTTTACGTAAAGGTTCCATCTTTGTCATTTCAACTACTTAGCCACTTTTACCTCCCATCAAATTAGACATTCTTTACAAAAAAAAAGATAACTACAAAATATTCCACTTTAGGCAAAATTTCAAACCTAGGTTTGAGCTCAAACCTATGTTTTAAAATTAGGGCAGACAAAACTCAAAGTTTTTTCATAATAGTTTTTTTCTCAAAACCTAGGTTTCAGTTAAGTCAGACAATTACACTCACAGTTTTTTCAGAATAATATTTTTAACTAAAAACTTAGGTTTTGGGCAGAAAAACTAGGTTTTGCCGGAAGCTATTTTTTTCAACTTTTTCATAAGCTATTCTATAGAATCTATTCTTCAGAAGAGTTTTAATTTATAGTTTTTTTCTCGAAGCTATTCTCCAAAAGTTATATCCAAATATAATGTGAATACTAACTGAAACCTGAAAAAAGCTGAAAAAGTTCTTCTGAAGAATAGATTCTGGAGAATAGCTTCTATAAAAAGCGAAAAAAAAATTTTTTGGCAAAACCTAGTTTTTCTGCTTCAAAACAAAGTTTTCAGTTAAAAAAGCTATTTCTTAAAAAATTATAATTATTTGTTTTCCTTAGTTTCAAAACTTAAGTTTGAGCTCAAATTTAAACCTAGGTTTCAGTTAGTGCGAAACAGGTCTTATATTTCCATATGAATTAAGTTAACATAATGATAGTAAGACTAAGATCGAAGTGGATAAAGTAGAGACCGGGGAGAATGACACTGAAAGAAAGAAGCTATAAGATGCATAATTAATGATGTGATGTGATGTGATGTGATCTTAGGGCCTGTTTGGTGTAAAGGAAATGAGAAATGAAATTGTACATAGGAAATGAAAATGATAATTTCTATATATCCCGAGCCCACAAGTTTTCTCTCTCTATCTCACATTTTTCTTGACCCCCAAACTTTACTTTCCCATCATTACCTAATTTACCTTTATTTTCCATCTTTATCCCCTATACTTATTTACATTTCTATTTTCATCATCCACTTTCTAACCAAGCATACCCTTAATTTGGTGTGTTCCATGTTCAAGAAGGGATGGAAGTATTTGCGAAAAGTCCAACTAAAGTTAGCTAAATACTCCTAATGCGGGCGAATACAGTTCGGAGTCGCCACCCATGTTTAACAAAATTTGTATGTGGGAGTAAATGCTAAATACTACATGTGGCATTGACTAGTTCTCCACCACTATCTAATTAACCATGTTCAAACAACTTCAGTCCTTAGTTTTTTATTGCCTTTGATTACTCCGCCATAGTTCTCCACCACTATCTAATTATCCATATAGATTCTCCTCAATAGTAAATAAATATGAAAAATTGAGGATCTATATAAATTAAAGATAGATAGTTAGAATGTTTTTCTCCCTTATAAATAGAATAAGACTATAAGAGTATAGAACAATACTATAGCTGATTTGGATCTTTCTCTTTACCTTCTCTTAGGTCATCTCTAATGATTTCAAATTATTACATCTTTTGTAAAATCATTAAACACGTACATGTTCACTCAATGAAACTACACTATTTTGACTATTAGAGTTGTTTTGAATATAGTGTAAATAATTGGATTAGCTGTGATATGATTGTTGAGATTAATGATTTGAAAAGCCATTGACATCGATCAAGACATCGTTTAAGCAGAAGTTGGTTTCATTATATTCTAATCAATCCAATGGTTGGTATTTTGTAGGAAAAAGTAGATTGCGAAACGTAATAAAAGGATTCAAAATTCCTAATTGTCTTAAAAGTTAAAAGCAATATCTAAAATTTAAACTAATTGGTACTCCCTCCAGTCTGTTAGGGGTGAGAATTCGGTTTGGTTTTCGGTGAAAACCGAAATAACTGAATAAGCAAATATGAAAAATTTAAAAAATAAAACTTAATTAACCGAAATATTTACGGTCCAAAATTCAAATTCAATTATTATTCAAAAAATTTTTATTTCAAATAAAATATTAAATGCATTTTAAGTTTTATATCATCTATCAAACATATTATCAATAATAAAGATTATATAAGAGCTTAAGTGCAAAAATGACCACATAATTGTCACGAAAGTGCAAAAATGTCCATGTAAAATTTTTTGAAGCAAAACTGCTCATCAAATTTCAAAACTGGAGTAAAAATGACCATCAGTTCATTTTTTTGACTTTTTCACTCATCATCTTCTGTTGCATCATCATCACACAAAGGAAAATAAATACATAAATTTGCCACATATTTTGGTGATAGATGATGAACCGGCAGAAGATGATGTGTAAAAAAGTTAAATTAACTGTGATGGTCGTTTTTGCCCCAATTTTGAAATTCAATGGACATTTTTGGTCCTAAAAATTTTACATGGTCACTTTTGCACCTTCATGACAATTGAATGGTCATTTTTGCACTTTAGGCCATTATATAATGATGTAATATATTATAATATCCAATATTAATTATATAAAAATCAATATTTTGTATTAAATATAAATAAATTTTATATATATTTCCGTTATTCAGTTATGACCAAATTATTTTTTCAATAACTGAATCGAAAACTGGAAAATCAAAATTTTAAGATATAATCGAACCGAAAATAATTGAGTCGTGTTTGGTTCAGTTTGGTTTTTGGTTCTATTTGATCAACCCTATGGTCCTTAATATATATAAAAGTTTAACCGTCAAAACACGCTTATTAAAAAAACATGTAAAAAATAGTTGAGTGTCTAAAGTTGATTCTTATTATTTTCCAATTTTACCCCTATTTATCATGATACTATTGAGAGAGAGAGAGAGAGAGAGAGAGAGATGTAGAAATATGTAAATATCAATAAATATAAGAATGTAAGGATGGACTCTTAATTTTTTAACCAAAATCATTTAAATGTTGGACTTTTATATTACGAATTGAAGCGAGTATATTAATTGAGATGAAAACACACACATCCTATTATTTGTTTACCAATTCTAATTAATGAGACGTTGAGTCCTACTATTTTAAAGCCAAATTGGACATCAAACTAAAAGGTCTGTGGTTCTCAGTTTTCACCATTGAACCAATTACACTACTGGGCATAGTAATTAAATAAAAAATCTAATAAAATAATTATATGTTAGGCTCATTTGGAGAGCATATATACCTTGACCGTACCTTTAAAAACATTTCTATACTTTGAATGTTCGTCAGTATTTTTCTAAATTACCCTAGTTGATACTTACTGAGCTATATTCAAGTATGAGAGATGGAAAAAATTAAGTCATATGGTTGCTGTTTTTCAATAAAAAATGTCATAGTAACTGATTTAACTAATATCATTACTATGATTAAATTAAGTAATTAAATATATAACCAATGGGAGTATAAACTAACAAATCAATAAGTTTAATCGTAAACATATATATTATATTATAATACTACAATATGAGATTTTTAAAAGAATAACGCGGCATATTTTCAAGTTGTCAAATACATTATGAATATTCACAAATTCAATGTGGGATTTTCAATTTGCCAATTTTCAAGTTTTTGTCAACAATTTACAACTTGAACCTTTTCCATTAAGATCTGACAATGGATAATATAAGGGCTCACAACTTCAACACATAGACTTTCAACTTAGTTATAACGATTTTTAAATTCTTGTAATTAACAATTCTAAAAACGTTCTCAATTAAAAGTTGATAAGACATTGTTGGGAAATCCATCATAGGCTAAACATATATAGGAATTTTTAGCTTGCTTGCATGGTATTAAAAATCGGATTGGACCGGCCGGTCTGACCGGAAAAACCGGGACCCGACAGCAAAGGCGGTCCGGAAGGCCCTTGACTCGAACAGGCATCTAAACCGGAATATTCCGGTCAGACCTAGCCGGTCAAACCGACAACCGGGACCTGGTTGAAAAATCCTTTCTTTTCTCATTTTCTATATGCCTAGGACAGCAGACTGCAAAGGCAGAAAAAAATCGAAGCTAGCAATGAGAAGGAGAGGAAACTGGAAGTGAAAGGAGAGGAGTGACTCGAATGAGGATGAAGACCCGAACATGGAGGGAGTGAGCACTGAGACCGGAGAATGGATTGAGTGTGAAGAAGTGATGAGGGAGGATGAAAATGGAGTGAGATTTGATAAAGATGATGAATGGAGAAAGAAGGAGAAGAAAATAAGGGAGGGGTGACCGCTGAATCATGAATGTAAGGGAAGGAGAGAAGAAAGTATATAATTAGGGTTTTGGGGACAATTTACCACATTGCCCTTCTATCTCTATCTATAAACTTTTCCATTTTAATTTCCTTCTAGAGCCGGGAAAACGGGTTAGCCCGCTTTAAACGGGCTAACCCGACCCAAATTAGAAGCGGGCTAGCCCGTCCCGACCCAAGTCTAGTGCGGGCTGAAATTTCTTAACCCGACCTGCATATACTAATAGGCGGGCCAGCCCGACCCGACCCGAATTGCAAGCTATATTATTTTTTAAAAATTAAAATTCAACATTAAAATAGTAAAGTAAGCACAAAAAATTTTGTTACAACATCATTTACCAACAAAGTAAATGAATAATTTTATTTGTCTATTTTTTTTATTAAAACTGGATACCACTATATATTACTCCCTCCGTTCCTAAATATAAGATCACTTTGGGGAAGTGGATAAGTTCCTAAATATAAGATTACTTCCTATTTTATCTCAAGTTTTGCCCAAACTACCCTTATACTCTCTCTTTTCACTAAAAACCCCTCCTCCTTTTAAAGTTAAGTAATTGAGGGGATTTTGGGAAGATCATGTAATTTTATTGTCTTCCTTAATCTCCCCAAATTGTAACATCGTGAAAATTTAATAAGGGATCAAGGAGTGTTTTGGGAAATAATAAATGGAGAAATTCGGAATTTTGGAATTTTTAGGAATTTTTGGTGATTTTTAGGACATTTGGAAAATTTTGAGTAATAAATGTGCATATAATTAATTAAGAAATTGAAGAGTTTGAAATATGAGGGAGTGGTAAAACCCAAAATATTTTGAAGGTTAAGGAGATTGGAGGCTGGTTTAAGTGATTTTAAAATTAAAAGAGTACACTATGGCAAGTTTGGGCTACAAATTATCATATACCACCCTTATTTCACCAAACCAAACAAAGCCTTCTCCTCCCTTATAACACCAAAACACGGCCTCCACCTCTCCTCACTCTCAAAACCCTTCGTCCTCCTCCTCCCTCCCTCTCTCAAGCTCCGATCTTTTCCCCTCCGGCGACGGCGAGCTTCCGGCCGCCACACAACAGCGTCCACCGCCGGAAGCTAACCCTTGGATCCCCCTATTTCTTCTTCACCATCGTCTTCTTCTTCTTCTTCCGTCACTTCCCTTCTTCCTCCGTTTTCTTCATCTCCTTCATCGTCTCCTTTTCTTCCTCCCCTGCGACCTCCGGCGGGCTTCCAGCGGCGACGAACGACGGTCCCCAACCGAGCCCACCTCCCTTTCATTCTCGTCATGTCTTCCTTCATCTCCGTTTTCTTGCTTCGTTTTCCGGCGAGTTCCAGAGATTTCCGGGCGAGAATAGGTAAAGTTCGGCCTTTTTAGTCTTTCTCGAGTTAGGCTTCCATTTTAAAGTTTATTCTCTCATATTTTCCTTTCCTTGTTCGGTTGCTGCTCGTCCTTATGCCGGTGGTGGCCGTTTTCCGGCGAGCAGCGTTGATCTTTGACGGCGAGGGAGCTTTATGCTAAACGTGCAAGACCTTTTTGAACCTTGGTGAGTCTCTTCCCTATATTTCCAGCCTTGATTTCTTTGATTAGTCACGTTTGAGGAGAGAGTCCGATTTAGGATTTAGATTTTTGGGTGTGATGGTGAACAATAACTAAGTTTAATCTTCATCTTTTGGTGTTTTGGTTGATGATTTGAGGATTGATTGAAGTTCTATGAAGTTTGTTCAAAACCCTAACTTTTGGGAGTTGTTGATTTGTCTTGTATTCCTCAATCTGTACGTGATTTGTATGAGTGTGCAGTGTATTATCTGTGACTTAAGTAGAATAAATGTAAATGGACTGATTTGCCTTTTTACTTTGATTATGTTTTCTTGGGTGTTATGTTTATTTAAGGTTATGGTCTTTTATTTGCATTTTTGAGATGCTTTGATCTGAATAAGTGATTAAAGTATGCATTGAAGTTGGTTAGCGAGGTCATTTGCTTGATATCTGTAATTTGAAATAGTACCTCTCGATTCTCTTTCTATTTTGGCTACACTCTGTTGATGTGTTTATGAGAGAGACTCATTGCTTTGGAATTAAGATAAGATTGAGTTGAGTTATTGATATACATTGAATATTTTGCTAACTATTGTGCATTACTAGTTGTTGAAATAGCACATAATTCTTGTTGATAATTTTATAGATGGGAAGTGTGCATTTCTTGTTTGGAAGACAATTGGATGTGCAATTTATTGAGTTATAATTCGTGTAAACTGTGAAGTTGGAAAGAAATTATAATGGTTGAAAGAAAGTAGAAGTGTAAAGGAGAATTAATGAAGCATATGAGTAGGATTTGCACATTAATTTCTTGGAAATTGGAGTATAAAATAATTTATGAACATTCTTACCTCTGTAGGTTTAAGTCACTTGTTACATTATTTATTTTGGGTTAATCTTAGGGTACTAAACAGTGTATAAATGTTGTGTAGTGCTTAGATAATTCATTTGATTTTCTACAAGTAACTCTACAGTGATCTTAATATTGCTCTTGCACTAGCTGAACTTAATTGTGGTTGAGGGTGCTGATTGGACTGATGAGTATTGACATTTTTAAGATCTGATTGTATTTTGGGAGAATGTTAAACCAATGTTCTTTGTTTTGATGAATTGGTAATGCTGCAAATGTTTGGAAAATGATAAATTGAGCATAATTGAATAGTATATGGATGTATAAACGCTTAGATGCTCAATAAATAACTTGTGATGGTTTTAGGAAAAGTAATATGTTTGAAGTTGAGGAAAGGTTTAGTCATAACAATTGGATTGTTTATTTTGTCATTGTCTTCACTAGCTTGTGGGTTAAATATAAGAGGAAGAATAAATGTTGCTTTTGCTATTGAGGCTTAGTTGTATCATTGAGAAATCAAGTTGGAATGCGAAGTTTGGATCAACTAATATGGGCTTTCCGTTTGGTTATTGCCTTGAATAGAATCTGAATAGAATTCGAACTTATAGTAACTGGATTATGATGAAGATAATGAGGTATATGATATTTTGGAAGATCTAGAGATGTTTGTTCTGAAATATGAGGAAGCGCTAATGTTTATTTCTTTTCTTGACTGCTTGGGCACTTCATTTGAAAATGAAAGATCCATGGTGAATCTTTATTTGGTTGATGTTTTGTACAAGTATAGGAGCGATTTAGACTTTGATGTCTTGATGCATTGTGATGAACTGACTATTCCAAATCAAGTTAGGGATTGGGTAGTAATACAGGAACGAGAGAGACGTTAGTTAATTTATGACTTAGAATGATTATTAACCTACTATTATTACGTGATGTAATAATAGGAAAGGATGTGATTTGCACCTACTTCGCAAGGTATGGCTGAGAAAACGGGGAAAAACAACAAGTGCTGAAGGGCGATAGGTAATCACACTTAACCTTGCTATAACATTGAGGGTGATGTTAGTTGGGGATTTTATAAAATCCTTTCTCACCCTCTAGATATATATATTATCTTTGAAAGGTTATTTTTATACAAAACAGGCTATCGGGTGCCTTTCAAACACGATTATTTTTGTATAAAAGATTTGTACACATTATATATACTATTATCCTGCCTGGTGGTGGCCATTGATCTGGAATGGCATGAAATGTATATAGGGATAGTGTTGGGTAGTGGTTTAAAAGGTGATGAAGATAGAAAAGAGGGTTAGATGGTTAGATGTTGAATTGAGATTGTTGAGAGTTATGTTGTGGAAAACACTATTAAATTGGAGATATTGAAGGGAATTGTAATAATGTATGATATTGATGTTGATTGAGATTGTGATATTGAATGAGATTGAAATTGGTGGATATTGTGAGGTTTGCATGACATTGATATATATGTACCATCGCGCGATGATAACTGTCGATTGGCCAATCGACAGTTATTTGTACTGGGGATCCTTTTCAGATTGATTGGATCGGGGATCATAGGTTGACTTATTGAGAGAAGTGACCTACGGTTGTTTGGCATTGAAGAGCCCAACCGCCCCTACGGTTGTTTGGCATTGAAGAGTCCAACCGTTCCCATTCTGTAATGGAAACAGAATTGGGGTTCCCTCTCTGGAGATTGCCAGAGAAGGAAATTGTCCCCTCATTATGGAGAGGGACACAGTGTCAAATCATATAGTGAAGAATAGATGCTTGAATGCACCGTGGTGGCACAATGCATCTCTAGGTGAGTGTGAGAGTTGTTGTGGTAGTATTAGTTGATTGGAGTATGGAGATGTTGAATTGATTTGGTTTGAAGGTGATTGTTGGACTTGAGTAAGGAATGAAAGAAGATCTGGATATATATATATATATATATATATATATATATATATATATATATATATATATATATTACTATTGTTTTTAAAACTGTGGTACCCTTTAGACGCCCTCGCTACAGCACATCTCACTGTTATAGTGAGTTAAGCGGTGATTACTGGGACAAATTGTCTCATCCCACGATTACTGACATTTTTGCAGGTGTTCATGCACAGGCAAGCTTCAGGAAAGGGAATTAGGCTTTAGAGGTTGCTTACATTATTCAGAATTGTATATTGCCAGTTTATATAGGCCTGCATTCGTTTCCGCATATTTTCTTATGAAACTGGGAAATAGACTTAGGGATATTGATTATTAATTATATTATAAGGAAAATACTTTTCTAACTATGATAGGGTGGTATTACTATGACAAGCCTTTTTCTATCATAGTTAGATAATTAATATCAGGATGCTTCTTTTTCTAACCATGTTAGGTGAATCTTTTCCAACATGGTTAGCTATTAATTATCCATGATGGTAATCGTATTATATTAGGAAATTCTTTTCTATCATGGATAATATATAAAAAGAGATTAATGAATTGAAATAGATAATATTGGTTAATTAGGGAATTAGTAATATAATGTTACACAAATCAACCAAAGTGATCTTATATTTAGGAACGGAGGGAGTACAAGATATAATATGTACAAATTTCAAGTCGCTCGATCAAGATTCACCCATTCAAAGTTAGGTGTTATCCGTCTTGAAAGTCATAAACTATTTTGAATTTGTTCACATTATAGTTTTGAAATTTATCTGTCCAAATTTTATAACTATAATGTGAATAAATTCAAAATAGTTTATGATTTTCAAAGATCCATAACATATGTCATTATTTTCTAATCAGCAAACTATATATCTTTTAATCTCCAACTTTTTCTATTTTGTTGTTGCCCAACAACAAAGCTAAAATATCTATAATATATTACAATGTCAAAAGACTTTTTTGCATTCCTTTTTCAATTGGGAAACCTCCTACGTAAGAGCATATATCAATGATCTCGACGATGCTTTCTTCCTCATATGTTTAATATATACTTAAACTCATATATTCACGTTACACAGTCCAAAACAAAAATCTGAAACCTCACACACATAGAAAAAAGCCTAAAAAAATTGAAATTGAAAATGAAAAGAAAGAAGACGTGAAGAATAAAAGAAGGAAGATGAGTTTTAGAAGAAAAAATAGATAATTTTCATTACCCAAAAAAAGGCAGATATTTTTTTTTTTAAAAAAGTAAGCGGGCTAGCCCGTCAACCCGACGGGCTGGCTGACCAACCCGATGTAAGTGGGCTAGTAACCCGACCCGGCCCGATATAAGCGGCTTCCAATTTCTTTGGCCGACCCGCATTTTTAAGGCGGGTCGGGTTGAAGGGAATTCCCAACTTTATTTCCTTCCTTACAATTAATTACAAAAATAATCTATACACCAACTATCTATAAACTTTTCCATTTTAATTTCGTACCTTAAAACTAATTACACAAATAATCTATACACCAATTTATGTATTTTTTTCTTCAATCAATAATTTAAATTTCTAACTATTACTCCTTTAATTTTTAAAGAAATAGGCATGTTAATTTCTTAAAATTATGTTTACATTTCAAATTTTCCTTAATTGTTAAATACTCTTATAATTTAATATTAATTTTGGTTTGTTGTTATTAATTATTATATTTTTTTAATTATTTTAATGTGGCCGGTTGAACCACCGGTTGACCCTCGGTTGAACCTTTAACCCGTGAACCTCTGCCTTAGCCGGTACGACGCCCGGTCCGGTTTTAAATACATTGCTTGCTTGTGATGCTTTTTTAAAGTTAATGTCAATTCTCAAGTGCAACTATTGATGAGGGCATTCAAGTCTTTTGCTAATTTATAATAATATCATATTTCTTCATTGGACTTGGTTAGTAATTCATCAAATTTAAGAGGTTGGTTATATTTACCATTTTCATTTAATTTTAATGGTACTTTTTGTGTGATTTTCACTTTTCCAATTTTTTTTATCAAGAAAAATGATTTCCAATTCAAATCAAGCTTATTCACAAATTAATCGCAACAAATGAAGAATATGGCATATTAAGGAAGAAAAATATAAAATGACATATTATGAAAGTATAATATAGGAAATATGAAATATGTTAATAACACACACAGAATAACAAGATAGTTAATTTACATAAATATTTAAATAAATAACAATATCAAATAATAATTGGAAATAAACATCCATAAGTCTCAGGGCTTATTATTATTCTAGTTGTCTTACATTAAAATATATTTTGTCATAACTCATTGCATCCGGTCATATATTTGTATCATAATAAATTGACACATAACTATTCATATGACATCTGGTCATTTTGTAAAATTTCCTTTTTTTTTCCATATGACTTTCAATCATATTTTCACAGATAATATTTCTCTTCAAGACCACTTCAAGTACTTTTCAAAGCCATAAAGTTATTTTATGTAATTTGATGCTTAAGTCATTTGTCTTTAGCCTTCAAGGTTTGATATTAATATTTATGGCATCAAAATGTCACTCCAATTTTTCATTACATTTTATTAAGAAAATCATAAGATTGTCTTATACCAATAATTATTATTAAAATTGATGAGGCTTCAGGCCATCAAGTAAAATATTTTGGGACTATCATGGTTATTGGTCATTCAATATATATATGAAACATAAATAATATGATCTAAAAGTAACATAAAATTAAAATTAAATTAATGATAGAAAGGTAAATAAGATAATATAATGAAAATAGAACTAGAGCAATATAATTGCAACCTAAATAAAAGTTATAATGTAAACAAAATGACAAAATAAAATAGACATAATAAATGACATATTTTAAACAAAATAAAGTAGTCTGTAGTCGCAATACAGATATGTGGAAAAATGAACCGCCAGATACGTTTTTTATTATGTCACGGTTTCGCTATAAAACGCGACAATCATCCCCTTTTATAATTTCTTTTATAATATAAAAATTGATGTTGTGTAAACATGCATGCCATCCTATTCTTAAAAAACACGATGCACGATATATTAAAAAATCATGTCGCTCATTTTAAAAGCATGATATATTCGACATACTCCCTCCGATCCTAAATATAAAACCTAATTGGTTTTTTCTGAAAAATCCTTAAAAAACAAAATAAGTTAATTATAAATTAATTTACCTAATTTTTCCCATTAAACTAGTTTATTTTACCTATAAACTAATGGATAATCTAAAAATATATCAAATATGTCATCATTTAATAACCTATTTCGCAACCTTAATCTCTCCAAAAAAAAGTCAATTAGATCCTATATTTAGGACCGGAGGTAGTATTAAAAAGCATGTCGCTAGTACACCATTATAACCAATAATAATATTTGTGTCTTGAATAAATAACAATATTTATTCAAAAAAGTTCTACAGTTTATGTTACACTAACTAGTGCGACGTTAGCTACTAGAAATTTTCTTAAAAAATGAAGATGTCGCAATTTATATGGTGCGGCATTACATGATGTATGTTTTAAAATTTTGTTAATATGTTGCAGTTTTTTTTTTGCTTAGTCACAATACATGCTTTGTTTCGCGCCTAAACCCACGGCTGCAATTACTTTTCACCCACGATTAGAGCTCCAATTTTTTATAGTGTAACATGTATTGTGAACTAGCAAAAACAATACTTAAAGATAGTTAATTGTAAAAATGGATTAATTTTCCTATAATAATGGCCTTTTTAATCATACATGATTGCAATAGAAAGTGGATTGGGTCTTCCATCTAACATTAAATCTAATCTCCAACTAACTCCTATATTTAAATTTAAGGACGGGAGAGGAGTAAAACTTTAACTTCTCCAAATATAGACTCAAGTCAAAGTTCAAAATCTTGAGAAGTACAATGAGGATCTCTATCAACTTCAGCAAAAAAAAAAAGAAAATAAAGAAAATAAAAGAAAAAAGAAAGAAAGAGGACTTCACCTTTCTTCATCAAAATACAAACATTACAAAATGTTCTCTGTATTGAACATATCCTTCAAACCCCCCATTGAATTAAACCAACGGTGTTAAAATTGTTAGAAGATAAATATTCTGAAGGGACCACAATTGCAATAAGTTCAGGAATAAGAAAAGTCTCTATGTGAAACACGTGGTCCCATGACATGATAACAACAGGTACAGATAAACCACAAGGTATCCAAATTTCTGACAATTCCTTGGATTATCTTCAATGTCACGGAGGGACCAGTACACACATTCAAATACAGCTTGACTAAATAAAGATAAAACACACATAGTGGTAGTGGATAGATTCAATTTTTCATGAGACTTTCAAGATTATATATATAAATAGAAACTTTAAGAAATATTATAGTGTTTATGATTGCAATCTGACGACAAAGTAGTGAGGAGACGGTAGTTGGCTCCACAGCAGATAAAAATAAAAGGAACAAAACATGAAGTACCAATCTTTTCAAGGTCATATGCATATATAACATTAATCTCTTTGGTGAAAACCAACGGTATAGTGTTATATGTATTAGTAATGCCGGACAAATGTGTGAAAAATGAAAAAGCAGAATGGAAGGTGGCCTAACTAATCAATTCATCTAGTTATCTACATCAAAAGGTGGTCTGCTAAAGCTTTCATCATAACTTTTCAAAGGCAACAATGAGTGGCTCACAACAATAGTCTCCAAATACAATGAGTGGAGCCCCCTTTGCCTTCACCTATCACTTGCAAAAGTACAGCCATCTTGTTGTTGGAAGACTTTCAAGGAAAGCAGTAATCTTTTTTGGAGGTAGTCATTTAACCAAGACTACTAACTTCTTCATTCATATAATTACATGGATGGCATGATAGGTATTTCACTAAAATTCATTCATTTTCCATCTCAACCCCACATTGCTTTGGATAAGTCTGTACAGTCACTGATGAACAAACAGAGTGTCTTGTCAGCCCTGTGAAGCAATGTGTAGATTCGAGAATTTTAGTTGAGTAGGCAGACATACTGAAAATCATGAGATGGTCATTGTCTTCCTGCTCGGGCTATTAATTACATGATAGACTCAGGTAAGCATGCTTATACACTAGTTAACCTGTGAACAATGAACAAAACAAAACTGTCAAGTGGAATTCATGGACTGACAATACTTAAAACACAATGAACCCAACAAAGATAGAACTGAACAATGGAATGGAAATTTTATTTGAGTAATAATGTGATCGAGTGGCAATGAAATTACACACTAAATAGAAATTAATATGCTAGGTGTTGAAGCTGTGAACTTTATAATGATAACATAAATTCTGCTAGTAATATAAATCTTAAGGTGGAGAAATAAGGGAGAATGTAGCAGCTAGTCAATGTTGAAGCCATGTTGACTGAGGATAGAGCATATGAAAGAAACATTTGTCTTAGTCATCATACATTACGCCAATTTTGTGGTTTAGAATCAGAATTGAATCAATCAAGACATGTTTAAAGAATTTTAGGACAAGGACTTGCTGGATGGAGGAACATATCCGAGTCCAATTTAAAGCATCGGCAGTTGTTAGGGAACAATTCACATGTTCTGACAACACAAAGACTTGAAACTGTTTATTTAAAAGCAGCAGGCAAAATTTCTCCATATAACTAATGTGATGAAGAATTCAAGTGGCTTACCCATCTTGCCACTCAAATTATCATTATCATTAGTTGCAGATCCATTCAAGGGTCCACTACTACTGCTGGGTGGGATCATTGTTTGACTATGTTGTACTTGAGATCCATAATTAAATCCATTCATCGGCTACAAGACAAAGATAAAGGTTAAAAAAAAGAAATTTTATTTGAACAGGAACACTGAGAAATAAAAAAGGTGTCCAATTGTTATCCTTTTAATTAAGAACAATAGAGGTTAATTTGGAAGAAACAAAAACCTGAGAGGCACTTTGCATAAATTGATACCCCATATAGCGTGCGTATTGCTCTGAAATAGCTTGATTTTGCATCTGATTTTGATAAGTGAAAGGGCCCATTACAGGAGCTTGACGCATTAAACCCTGGTTTGAAGTCTGAGCCATTGACATGGAATGATCAAGTGATGTTCTTGGTAATTGCACTGGATTGGGGATAGGAGGAAATGAGGGTGAAGCCATTCCCATACCCATTTGGGACATATAATGCTGAATTCCAGGAAACATCATTGGTGCCATTCCAGCTCCCATCCACATTACCTAGAAATGAGGGTGAAATGAACAGTTGTCACCAAATTACCAATGGAAAGACAATTTCCACTGCTAAATTCCTCAGTACAACTGGTACCTGAAGTTGTAATTGAAGTGATTTCAAGTATTCAATTGCCTCATCTAACATTGATGCTTTATCTGTCTGCAAATAAGCCCTAATACAATTAGCACATCTCTATGATTGGATAACTTGGAAATGAGAATCATTTCAAACATGACAAACTGGTTCATATATTGTTACTTTTATTACCAATTTTGATCACTTTTTAAAAAGATGTGGGGAGGGGGCATCAAGAATTCTTTAATAAATAACTCAACAAAACTTTTTTCTTTCTTGCTTTTACATTTTCTGTCTTCTTCCCTGCCCCTTTACAGACATGTTCCATGTTTTTATACTTGATGCACCAAAATAAATCAGCAGACGACTATTCTAACAATGAATGCATGCACTTCAATAAAATTTGTTAAGAATAGAGCAACTAGTCAACATGCACACCAAAACCAACCTTGTTACTGTGAGGTATGAGTTGTTGCAATGTCCTCATTTTCTCATTGATCCGATCTCTTCGTCTCTGCATTAGTACCACTGTAATAGTTAGAGTTATAATCAGTTATAAATCACCAAATTCAGCTTCCTGTTGAAGTATCAAGATCTCACCCTTTCTGAGAGGTTATGCACTTCAGCTGCACGATTCCTTCGGGAAGGTCTCGTCCCCTGAGGTACCTTGTTTTCAACAGCTGATTTGGGTTCTGTGGCCTGCATTACACATAGAGTAATTAGTCAGATACAAAAACAAAAGAAAACACATTTAATCAAATAATCAATGGAGAGAAGAATGGCTTCACCTCACTTTGTTCCTCTAAGTCTTCTGTATTTGTCTTTTTCCTTTTCTGGCCATGGCTTCTTGCAGACCAGGAGAAAGTTTTAGCAAGACTACCCGAGCCATCCGACGATGAACTCAAAGTTGGTTCAACCACCTCTGACTTCCCTTTTTCAGTCTGAGGAATTGTTTTATGGACACTTTCCCTCTGAGGTGCAGGCTCAGAATGTAAAGCAGCAGTCCAAACCCCATTGCTTGATGCTCTACTAAAGTCAGGATCTATAGGGACTTGGTTGCTGCCACAATGACTTGAACCAAAAGTCATAGCTGAGCACTCTTTGCCCTTGTTTTGAAACTGATTATTATTACCTTTATCTTCAGACTGCACATTAGAAAATGTTGAGCCTACTTTGGAAGGTTCTGAAAACTGAGAAAAATTGATGACATTTTGTGATCCACCAAAACTAATATTTTTCTGTGATGATTCAGGAAAATGAACTCTTGGAGCAGGCATAGGATTTCCTGATAATTCATGAGAAAAAGGCTTTATATTTGGTGTTTGTGAACTTGTAGTCACATGGCAGGCACTGTAGGGGCCAAATTTGACATACTTCCCCTCCTCCAGTTGCCTTATTGGCTTGTCAGACACAAGTCCAGAGGGTGGAAGTTCAGATAAAATATTTGAACATAGTTGTTGTTCCAATGGATCCTCAAGTGGATACTGAATCCATGACACTGCATCATCTTCTTGAATCAAATGACTCGAGTTCCCATACGAATCATTCGTCCTGATGGTCGATTGATCGTTTTTCTGGAACTGCCTCGAGTCCAACGAATTCAAAGCTTGTTTCCTTTGTGTTTGGCTGTGCATAACTACCTGTCCATTTTGCCATATCAGCTCCACAAGTTCTTGGTCCGACCTGTAGAATTTTCCAGAGGGAATTATGATTAAAGCAAAGAGTATTGACAGAACAACCATATTTTCTGCTTTGATAGTTATAGATGATGACACACACCCCATAGGCTTCTTTTGATTGGTCACAAAAGCATCATTCTCAAAATTCCAACCCGGAAAATTCATGGCTAAGCAAACTGGCAATCTGTACAGGAGAGAAGAGAATTTAGTTTCACATTTTGCACATAGTTTGACTCTATAACAGCAAACTTTATATGCATAATAAAATAAGCTGAATAATCCACCTAGTTGAACAATCAAACAAGCATAAAATAATTTTTTAAGTGAACCGAGAAATAAAATAAAGAAAGCCTATGTATCCTGTACAAACTTTACCAGCAGATATAAAAGTATGGAGCGGAACCCAATAAAATGGTACGACAAGCACAAGTTAGTTCATCAAATATAAATATAATATAAATACTGAAATAAGTAAACCACAGAAAGCTCAACCTTCAAGAACCACAAAAAGGCATATCATCTAAAAACATTAAAAAAGCTGAAAAGTACAAGCACCCAAAATAAAAATACAAGCACAAGAATAATTTAAAGAAGAAAAAAAGCAAATGGGGCAAATTCTAAGATACCCATCTTTAAAAAAACACAAGTAAACAAAAAAAAAACACACTTTGCAACATATGAAGATAGAAAAGGCATAAACTTTAAAGTAGAAAAAAAACCCAATTTAGTACCGAATTTGATCAACACAGAAAAATGGATTTACTTGAAATAGAAAGGAAGAAGAAGGCATACCCAGAAGAGAAAATGAGAGTTTGAAGCAAAAAGAGAAGATTTAAAAAGAGTTAGAAAGAGAAAATTGATTGTTTGGTGAGAAAGGAAGAAAATTTGAGGGAATGTTTGAAAAGAGAGAAGAAGGGAGTGAAGGGATTTAACGGGAAGAAGGAAAGTGACATGAGAAGAAGAAGTGAGAAAAACATGGGAGTTATTGGTTGACTTTACACAGAAATACAGGTGGGAAGGTCGGAGGAGGAGACTAAACTGGGTTTAGTTAAATTGGGGGGTGTTTTGTGTAATTTTTGTTTTTGTTGTCTGTGAAATGAAATGAAATCTACGTCTCCGAGTTTTTGGTTCTCTCGATTCTTTAAATGCTAGTATTACAACCAAATCTAATTCTACAACCACATGGGGAGTGTTATCTATGTTTCCATTGTTGTCTCTCCACGTGGCAACCACAAGATCTAGTTAATTGTTCTTTTTTTTAAGAAAATAAATATGTGGTGGGAGAATGTCGACACACACACAGATATATTTTAGAGTTAAGACACAAGTGGAAAAAGATTTGGGAAAATTAACGTCATCTAATTATTAATGCATATGAGGATCTTTCCATAACCACATTGCTTATTATCTTCTCACAATAGGTGATGGCACTCTCACGATTAGATTAAAAAGTGAATGGATTAAATGTAGAATTTTAAAAAATTGTTATTGTAATGTTTTTGACATATAAATAAATGATTTCAAATTGAAAATTTTTTATATGGTACACATCAAATATTCAAATATTTGATCCAACAGTGGATATAAGACTATGAGAAGATAATGAAAAAATGGCTATAAGATTAAGGGTAAAGATACAATTTTGGTAACAAACTATTATGACAGGAGTATTGAGAATAAAAATGGTCTCAATTCTGGGCATAGAGAATGAAAATGGGTTCAATTTCAATAACCCGTTAAGTTTGACAAACGTTGACCACTAGAAACTGACATGACGAGAAAATAACACTTTTTGTTGACATGGCAAGCCCATGTGGCAATCATTTTTCTCTTTTTTCTTCACATTATAATTTTTATTTAGTTAATTTTTTTAAAAAAACACAAAAATGCTTGCCACATGGGCTTGCCACGTCAGCATAAAGTGTTATTTCCTCGTCACGTCAGTTTTCAACAGTTAACATCGGTTAAACTTAACAGGTTACTGAAATTGAACTCATTTTTATTCTTCATTCTCCAGAATTGTGACCAAAAATATTTTTTTTCGCTCAGTGCTATTAACTTAATAATTCGTTCCCAAAATTGTACCTTAGCTTTACCCTAACATAAACTTAACCTTGGTTTATATCATGTTGTATGGAATATATCAACCATTCAAATATTTTATCCAATGTTGGATATAATGTATAGTTCTAATTTTTTTTGTAAATTGTTTCCTCAAATTACCCATATTGATGTTCTTCAACAATTATCAAGGAAGAAATGCAGAGTGCATAAAATATTTGTTAGTATTTTAGGGAAAATATTATCAGCATAGGATTCTAAATATAAAACATATTTTAATAATTTGTTTAGAATAAATTTCTTATTTATATTAGTTAAAATTAAAATAGCATAATATTATCAAAACAGTGTAAACACCCAATGGATTCATTCTCACCAAAGTCTTACTATTGAGAGACATTTTTTTATTAGCATATTGAGAGACATCAATACAAATGATTTGGTGGAAAGATGAGAGTCAGTATAAAGATACCTTTTATTTAAGACCAAACTAGCCTCTTCAAATATGTTATATATATATATATATATATATATATATATATAGAATTAGAATTATATTGGAGGAGAGTATTAACTACTTTAACTAACATCATATAATCAAATTAGATAAGTAGATCTTATATATATTTAGGACTAAATAGAATATAAGATACTATAGACACTTAAGGAAAGTGAAAGAAGTTAAATAAATAACTGATTTTAAACATATGCTACATATAGTTAAATTATCTATCATTTTATAAACTATAATTAGTTTGAATGAAAATTGAATAAAAAAGAAAAAGAAAATTGTAGATAGATCCATATCTCACAATTTAATTAAAAATGGGACATAATGTATAATATCTATGATTATCATGTGAGTGTTATGTTTTATTTATTAACTAATTTGTTAGATGTGGATTATCTCAACTTTTACATATAAACTAGATTGTCCTCCCGTGCGTTGCACGGCGAATTTTCTTGTTATGTGGAGGTACATTTAACAAAATGAATATAATATATATTGATGACAATTTCAAATCAATATTAGTGGTGACCCAAAAATATGTGTCCATTACATATATCAAAAACACCAATCCCAGAAGACTATATCAGAAGCAATAGTCATTGAATGTTTTGATGCATGGAATGAACTTTTGTGAAAGTAGAGAAGTTGCTTGATCTGTTAGGTGTGAACTTCTCCAAAAAAATGGATTCCTGCAATAGAAATGAAATAGCATATGAAGATTCAACTATGATGTCTCCTTTTTGATGGAATACAAATTTCGATTCTCGATAATAAAAATATATAAATAGCATATGATGAGGATTCACCTATGGAGTGTTAGGGACTTATATCATATCCAAAACTGAAACTGGAATTGGTGGAACCAAAAGGCATTTGATAATCTCTCACCAGAAATATGTGACAAAGATTTGGACTAAAAAGAAAATAAATTAAAGCAAAATGAAAATTTGGATCCAAATCTCTCACAAAAAAAAAATGGATCCAAGTCATCCCAGTCACAAAATGATATATCTATCATTTCTTCACAAACAACATAGATTCAATTTTATTGATGGTTGCAGCAATTTGATGATTCACACAAAAATCAAAGACTTATGTTGTAGATAAATCCCGTAAAGATTAAGCTAAGCATGGTTGAGGAAGACATTACAAAACAGGAGCTATGATCATTGTTGGAACTGCAGAAAATATTTTGAATCATTTTGTAAGAGGAATTGATCCTTTTTGTTCTGTTATATCTCTGAGAATTCATCATCTGGTACAGCCATTTTTTCTAGTTTTTTTATGATCACTATGCCTCCAAGAACTTTTTGATCACTATGTCTCCAAATTTTCATGTCTTGCAAGGCCTCGGTGGAGGGACTACTTGCTAGAGCATACAGTATAGCTTTCCAGAATTTATCTACAATCCATGCTTAAACTAAAGATCAAAGAGCATACAGTTGGACTCCATGCTTAAACGAAGATCAAAGAGCATACAAAGCCAATAAACCAATCAAAGAGCATCATGATGACTGGAACAATACTTTGTAAACCAACCAATATATTGAAGCTACAAAAAAGCAATAGCAATCGCAATCACGAAAGAGATCAAGAGGATATGGCCATACAGTATGTATCTGTTTTTTCATGCATCCATTTTGGTGAACAAAATGTGACACCAATATTTTAACCATCTGCAAACGTGAAGATTACTTCCTTTGCTTTTCACAACATCTGCATTGTAACAAAATCACACAGTTATAGACTCTCTCAACATAATCACCATTATTACTACCTGCACCATATCCCTAAAATGGATATAAAATATTGAGAGTGATAAAACGTAAAATGTAGCATAGAAACTAATAGGTTAAATTTAAATTATTAATCAATTAAAAAAGAAACGAAGAAAAAATAACACAACCTGAAAACATCCAGCATTAAACTCGCCCAACAAATCTGGACATAGAGCAAATTCACAAACACTTTCCTCATTGAAGCAAATCCAGACACCAAACATTCAGCAAAAATAAAAGAATGAAAATCAGATTCTCTCACATTATAAGCTTATCCAAACAACAAAAAGAAGCTTTGAAGAATCACATTCCCTAGGAGGCAACCTAGCAACATAAAAAAAAATCATATTCCATCATCAAATCACAAATCACAGTTCTATCATGTATAACTTCCTTAGGCGATACCTAAAACAAATCTCACAGAAAATTAAAGGCATAAGTGCAGGGAAAACATACTCACAATAATAAAGTCCCTAAAGCAAAATATGATGCATCATCATCAATAGAACCACTTTGAAACATTATTAAACACTCAAAACGGAAAGCATTCAGAAATTGTCCATGTATTAAACACCATCATCTAAAATTCAACCCCTCCAGCGTTATGGTTGAACCATACTCTAATTCTTAAACACTTTTAACCAAGAAATAAACATCTAGAGAGAGGCTTTTCACAAATCCTTAAAATGGAAGAAGACCTACCTCCAAATTTGTTGCCAAATAATTATTAAATGAGAGACAAAAAGGTAAATCAAAGGGAGTAGTTACTCATTGTTTTTCCATTTTGTGATTGTCCCAGCAACATATCTACTCTTCATCTTCAACATAACCTAAAACAAAGAGAGGCTTCAAAAGAGTTAGAGGGTGAAGATTTTTGAGAAATTAAAGTTAGATCCAACCCTATAACAAAGAGAGGCTTCAAAAGAGTTGTTTTGTCTACAATTTACATCTTATTCTTGATGCACATTCTACAGCAAGAGATCTTTAGAAATAAGCAATCAAAAATAAGAAAATCTATGCATATTAGTTTTAGTCAAGTCAAAAAAATTAAAGTATGTATAAATAAGAAATTAGCACCTCAAATAGCTTTATTGATGTATATGTACTTCCAGTGGCAACAAACTTCCCATCAGGACTAAACCTAGCACATCTATTAACAGGGCCTTTCACATCATGCATGCTGTCCAAACAGAACTTTTTCATCAGCGGTGATTTCATCTTCTTTGAAACACTTTGAAAAAATCTACCCAGAGTTTCTGGTACAGAACACTATACTGCTAACACACATTTGGCACAATATGATAATACATACATGCCATCAACATTTTACAGAAATATATAAAAGATTGGTCTGCAGGTGGAAAAAAAGATTCATCTTCTTGATATAGTTACAAAACCTATCCGTAGCACCAATCCTATGAAGACAAAAGTGAAAAATGAATGACTGAATTCTATAATTGACGTACCATCCATGATTTCATTATGGTAAGTCTTAGGCGCATAAACTCAAAAGAGGAACTATATCCTGCAAAGAAAAAATGGATTATGAAATTAAATACTATATCTTACTCCTATAATATAGTTGAAGATATAAATGCTGAGTGCATGAAGCACATGGAAGTTAACATTGTGTTGTTGTTGAGATCCTGTTGAGGAATATATCTCATGTATCTAGCCAAGTGTCTTCTCAGAGAATTGTAGCTCTCACACATCTCTTCTTTACAGGTTTCTTCCCAGATAAGCTAAGAAAAAATTACTTTCCACCTCCTTCTCCTGAAATAAGAGGCATACATATAAGAAGTCCATATACCAAATTAGGGAAACAATTTTCATTGAAGCATTTTGTCAAACAAAATCTAGGCATACGATGATAATGTCAAATATTGAGATCCAAGGAAGTGTTAGACCCAAGATGAACAATTGAGACCCATAGTTATAATTATCACTTCTAAAAAACCAAATATAAAAGAAGCAACTTATAATAAACTCAAACCCGTTAAGATAAAAGACTCCCCTTTGAGACAAAAGGTCTTAAAATCTTGAACCTTTGAATAAACCCAAAATGATAAACATATATAGAGGTCTTACTCCATAAGATGACGCTATTTCAGGCTCCAAGAAGGCTCATTCAGCAACATCCCCCACTCTTTCTAGCCAATGGATCTGAATTTATACATAAACATCCCACGTTGAATGTTGTTCCTACAACATCATGTTTCATATAACAAATTGTATTCACAAAACATTCTAATCGAATCTTAATCTCTTCAGAAAACCCTTTGTTTTCCCAAACCCAGATCACCTCTTTCTCTAATGTCTAAACAATGAGAAGAAAATGGGTAGAAATGTGAAGGGGAAACTCACCTGAGTACAAATCGAGCCTTGCATGTCACATCAGAGGCTTCCTCCACCGAATCTGACGATATAGACACTGAGAAAAAGAGAGAGAGAGCAATGGAGCGAGCAAGGAAGATATTTATGAATGTTGGATACATGGATGATAACGTTGGTGGAATTCTGTGGAGTTGAGCACCAAGTTCTCTCTGGTTTGCTCAATGCCGAAGAAGATAAGAAAGAAGTAGGAAGAAATAAAGGTGTGTGATGGCAAAATGTGTGTTTTACCTTTTAATTAAATATATATGAATCAGATTTGGGGGGAAGTGAAGTTTTTTATTTCAAACGAAAATTTCAGATTGAAATTCAAATTTTGCTTTTCTGGTGAATAGTAAAATGAGTCTGCAGAGGGACATCACAATTAAGGGATCTGCGCGGGAAGCTTTGCTATTATTTTAAGGGGATACTTTGAAATGATCTTGTTAACTTATTTAGTTGGAAAAGTTCAACTGTATTTTATATTTTTTTTTTTTTGGATAACTAAGACATAAGCATTATTGAAATTAGGTTACGGTGTCTAGCAACCACCAATTAACCAAAATGCACCGAATATAAATAACAATTTCGAAAATCAAATCTAGTACCATTAATTACAAAGTGGTGCATATATAATAATGACGTCAATTTTGACATGTTTAGAAGTTTATTTTGTAAATGTGTGATGAGGATTTAAACTTATTATGCCAAGTCAACTGCCACATCACTGCATTATTACTATTTCCACCACATCTTTGTCATCTTCTGTCTCTTCACTAGTCCAACCCGCCATTTCAAACCTCCTGTGGCATCTCAAGACAAAAATCATTCTAGATCCAGATCTGTTGAAGACTCCAGGTTTTACCCAAACCCAAAATGTTACCTCCATTAATAGCAAAATGACAATTTGTGCTTGTTTAGATTGAAGGGAGGGAAGGGGGAGGGATTGGAGAAGGGTAGATTAATTTTTTGGTTTGAATGGAAGGGGAAGGAAGGAGAGACTATTTTTAATGATCCTTTGTTTGGTTTAAGGTGGGAGGTGAGGGATGATAATGATTAATTTACTATCTTATCATTACATTTTAATTCATAATTTTAATCATATAATATATATTCAATTTGTGTAGTTAATTGCTGATGGTTAATTGTTTATAAAAACTGATTTTTATTAGGATTTGAAGTGTGTATAAAAATTTCAAATCGATGTAATTATACTTAACATTTTTATTTAATATAATATTATATTTCATTCGTTCCTAAATATAAGAGTTAATTGATTTTTTTAGAGTACTAAAAAAGCAAAATGAACCACTTAATCATAAAATATTTTGTATATTATTAGATTATATGTTAACTTATAAGTCAAATAAACTAGTTTATTAATTACTTTATTTAATTTTCTTAAGATTCTCCAAATAATTCAACTAGATCTTATCATAACAAACGGGAGGAGTAGTTTGTTCAAAATTAAATAGCAGATTTTATTTACTCTTCACTTCATGGAGTGAAGCAAATGTTGCATATCGGGGATTCATAGAGAATTGGGAGCTACGCTGACCAACATCATTGCCCCTCCTCCTCTTTGAATGTTGCATAACACCTCCATTACATCTCAGCCCCTTGGTAAAGCCAAAAATTGAAAACACCACAAAAATCATCTTCCCCAAAACAAAATACAGCATATAAGCTAAGGAATTCTACTCTCTCCGATTTTTTTTGACACCTCACATCCGTTCTCTTTATTCACATATTCTTAATCTTCCAACTTCTAAATGAATGTCTCCTTCACACACAAAATATCTCTCTTTCCTTCATCCTATTCGCTGAAATTAAGGATATCCCACTTAAATTTTCGCTATATCCTTTTTCAATATATCCCAAAATCCTTACTTTTTCAGTGTACTAACCTTAAACTTCGCGATCCAAGAATAACAAGGAAACAGCTTCTCTGACTCTTTCTCAATTCAGATATTTTGTATACAATTATATGCATGCGAGTTCTCATTATACGGGTAGTACAAAGTGGGGTGAACACTTCATCAATATAGGGAATTCATAGAATTCATATATGAATTTGGGTGACACAGAGTGGGCAGGGAGTCCAGCATTGTTAGTTGTTCATATGGGGACCCACCTGAGGTTTGGTCTAGTCGTGGGCTTGTTTGTACGGTTAGGAAATGCCACTTTTAATGTTGTTTGTGGTGGCGGTGAAGGTTCTAGTGATGGTTCAAACACTACAAAAGAAGCGGCGATTAGCCGTCCCGGCGGAACGCTAAAAACCGCCCCCGCGAAAACGCGTTCCGGCGGTCTAAGCCATCCGAGGGCGAGTTGCGAGGGAAAATTTTTTTTTTGTTTGTGGTTCATTCGTTGCAGCGGTCACAAAAATAATACCCGCCCCAACGCAGAATAAAAAAAATACTTAAAAAAAAATTTTCATTGGCGCGGTGCGTTGGGGCGGTCGACCGCCCCAACGCGAATAAAAAAAGTTTTTAAAAAAAAATAAAATCACGTTGGGGCGGTCACCCGCCCCCAAGGCGCACAGAGATTTGTGCGCATTTAATGTCGCGTGGGGGCGGTCGACCGCCCCAACGCGAATAAAAAAAATTTAAAAAAAAAATAAAATCACGTTGGGGCGGTCACCCGCCCCCAAGGCGCACAGAGATTTGTGCGCATTTAATGTCGCGTGGGGGCGGTCGACCGCCCCAACGCGAATAAAAAAAATTTAAAAAAAAAATAAAATCACGTTGGATCGCCCCCACGGCGCACAGAGATTTGTGTGCATTTACTGTCGCGTGGGGGCGGTTGACCGCCCCAACGCGAATAAAAAAATTTAAAAAAAAATAAAATCACGTTGGGGCGGTCACCCGCCCCCAAGGCGCACAGGGATTTGTGCGCATTTAATGTCGCATGGGGGCGGTCGACCGCCCCAACGCGAATAAAAAAAATGTTAAAAAAAATAAAATCACGTTGGGGCGGTCACCCGCCCCCACGGCGCACAGAGATTTGTGCGCATTTACTGTCGCGTGGGGGCGGTCGCCCTCCCCCACGTTGCTATCTCTCCCTATAAATAACCTCCCCCCATTTCTACCGCGCGCACAATCTCTTCTTTCTCACTTTCTCCCTTTTGTGTTTCTTGCTGTTTTCATTGTTGGTGCACACATGATGTCTAAAAGTTTGTCTTACTTTTGGTATAGGTATTGTTTATTTTTTCTTTTTTATTTTATTATATCTGATTGTTTTTATTTCTTATTATTTTGTTTTCGTAATATATCTTATTTATTTTTCATATATTTTCTCTTATTCTTTGTTTCGTTAGAATTTATCTTATGGATTTTGGACATGATCTTTTTTTGCTTGATGGTTTAGTATATATTTATTTCATATATATTACAATAAAATTAATTTTTGCTGCATTTGTTTTGTTTTTTTTCTTGTTTTTATTCCTTTTTCGGTCTTCAATTTAAGTCATTATCATTAAATTGTTCGCATAAACCAATTTTTTTTTAGTAAATATAACAGCATGCCGGCGGTTCGATACGCCGGCACTATTTGATTTTTTTAAAAAAAAATCACATGGCGGCGGTCGTAACCGCCCCCATGCCTTTTTTTAAAAAAATAAAAAATTTTGGCGGCGGGTAGGTCCGCCCCTACGTCCGCCCCAACGCGTAGCGGCGGTTCCAAGGGAGCTACAGCGTAAATCGTTCCGCCCCCACGCAGCGTTCCCTCGTTAAAATCGCCGGCGGTAAATTTGACCGCCGGAGCGCCATGGGGGCTGTTAGAACCGCCCCTACGCTGGGAAAATACCCGCCGCAGATCTGCCCTTTTTTTGTAGTGAAAAGGTGGTGATTCAAAGGATGAAGTATGGGGTGGATCCAATTTGGGACATGATTACCCAACGCCAAAGGAGATTTACAAGTGTTATTTGGGGCACTTGGTTTACAGAGATGGAGAAGATGGTGACACTACAAGAAATGGTGCAGATAGTCGCATCAAAATATGGGGTCTAGTCGCGTTTATACGCGTGACAACCAGGGTTAGTCGCGTCCTGTGCAAACGGGATAAAATCAATCGAAACTAGGGACATTGTCGCTTCTAATATATACTTGACAAGAGACAAAAGCCGCGACACAGGACTAAAATAAATAAACCCATGTCACTGCAACGAAACGCAACCTAGTAGTGGAAAAAAGAAACATAGTCATGTTGCGTTTATGCACACGCGACATAGCTATGAAATATTGAAAAAAAGGTTGTCACTTTTCTTCAAACGTGACAAGCCACATGACAAACATGGTAGTCACTTTATTCTACGTGACAATAACCATAAATTGGGTTATGCATCATATGAGCAAATCAAATTATTTTGAATAGAAATAAAAATCACAATGTAATTTGTTTGGGGCAATACATTAAGAGATAATGACATTATTATTACTCTTTCTAAATTGGATAACTAGTAATGAAACCTACAATTACATTGTTGAAATGAAAAAAAAACAATAAATTTAAGTAAATTAAATTACAAAATAGTAATTAACAACATAAATAGAGATGAAGTGAGAAATACAATGTTTAATTAATTCATTGATATATTATGGCTAGATGAAGATTGCAATGGAAATTTAAGCTCCATTATTTGAACTGATGTAGCTGGCTGAAGAGGAGAGGAATTTAAGAGATGGAGATTAGATGTGTAGAGGAAGATACAATTTGAAAATGAGCTGAGTGGGCGCGTGACGTTTGTTTATATATGGGAGTGATGCACTCGGGTTTCTTAGAGTTTGAGAATCAAGTCACGTTTGTTTTGTCGCGTGTCTTATGCGCGACATAAAATAAATGTTTATAAATTTTGTCACGCTTGGAAGACGCGACAGCACCAAATTGTTAGATTGGATAGTGCAAGACGCCGAGGATCAAGGTGTTGCAGCAATTGCAGAAGCTTGTGTCATTAGACGATGACTTTGAATTTGCCTTGAACAAGTTGTCATATAATGAATTTCTTGATGGTCTTACCTTTGAGAATGCTTCTGAGGCGAGTAAGCAATTCATGTGGAAGTGGCTTAAGTTCTGGTGTCTGATCCTTGACTGCTAGATATTTATATGCTTTTATTGTTTTTATTTATATGTTTATAAGTTTTTAAGTATATATTTATATTTATATGTTATTAAGTCGGAATTTATGTGCAGTCTAATTTAAAAAAAATATATATAATGCATGTATGTCGCGTAGCCAAAAGCGACAAAAAACGCGACAAAATCAAAAATGTCACACTTGCAGCCTACGCGACATTTCCAATGCGATCATGATCATGTGGTAAAGATGGTGATAATCTAGTCAAATCTCATATTACACTTACAAAAGAAATGTTAGACCGGTAAAAAATATAAGGGTTAAAGGTCAATCTGGCCACTGAACAATTTCCAAAGTATCAATTTGGCCTACAAACAATAAACGGTATCATTTTGGCCACTGAACAATAAAAATTGCTCATTTTGGCCACTGAGCAAATGGAAAATACTAAAGTACCCTTTGATCCAAATTAAAATAATTTTTGAAAATGTGGGTCCCACTTTTAATAATAAAAAATTACCCCACTCCACCCACCCCTCCCTCTCTCCTCCATGAACCACCACCACCACTACCTGCTCAACCATCACCACAAAAAACCTCTCCTCACCTCCATCATGCCTCACCAACCCAGCCTTCTCCCCTGCTTATAAAAAAGAGCTCCTCCTCCACTCACCAAATTCACCATCCCTGTGCAATTTAAGCAGGCTAAAGATGGTGATAAAATGACTGTAGTGGGGTAATGATTAATTGTTCCACTCACCAAACTCACCAAATTGTCATACCAAATCTTCCTGGTCGACCATCCCTGTACTTCTCATACACATATGCACAGGGATGGTGAATTTGGTCAGTGGAAGAGGAGCTCTTTTTTATAAGCAGGGGAGAAGGCTGGGTTGGTGAGGCATGATGGAGGTGAGGAGAGGTTTTTTGTGGTGATGGTTGAGCAGGTAGTGGTGGTGGTGGTTCATGGAGGAGAGAGGGAGGGGTGGGTGGAGTGGGGTAATTTTTTATTATTAAAAGTGGGACCCACATTTTCAAAAATTATTTTAATTTGGATCAAAGGGTACTTTAGTATTTTCCATTTGCTCAGTGGCCAAAATGAGTCATTTTTATTGTTCAGTGGCCAAAATGAGACCGTTTATTGTTTGTAGGCCAAATTGATACTTTGGAAATTGTTCAGTGGTCAGATTGACCTTTAACCCAAAATATAATGATATCATTGCTGCATATGCACCACTTCGTAATTGATGACACTAAATCTAGTGATCGAAATTGTAATTTATGTTTCGTACTTGTACTTTCACTAATTGTTAAGTGTTAGAAACTTAATCCTATTGAAATTACAACTAAATCAACAAATAATATACTAAAGATTGAAGAGCATTTTGAATGACCTTAGATGAACTCCGTTTTATATTATCTTTAGTACTTCTTATATTATTTAAGTTGAAGATTTGACTTGCCTTTATACTAGTTTTAAGAAGCACTGAGAGTTGTTGTCTGTGCATTTAATCAAATTTCACCCCTAAATGATTCTATTTTAACTCTTCTATTTTTCAATACCACATTCTCCTTAAAAAATAACACCGCTGCATTATCCCTCAATTCTTATTTTATCCATTATTATTATTATTCTTTTTATTGAGACACTAGGGTATCCACTGTAGCTAGTTCAATGCCTAATCCCTCAGGTTCGTTTAGGCCAAAGTAATAGGACTTTTAGGCCAAAGTAATTGGGGCGATTCTCACATACACACTTGCTACATTCCCATTCTCCAACTGTGATACAACTCTCTTACTAGTTGTGCTAGAGTGCGCTAGTTATCTCATTATTATTCAACTTATCTCTCTTAGTTGTCTCATATTAATCTTAGAAAAATGGATGAGTTTTTACATATTATATATTTTCAATTACTTTTGACTTTTTTTTAAACTATATAATTATAGTTGTGTACTTCTCATGATAAGGATTTGATGAAATAATAATATATATACTCTAATCCTAAATGTAACATCAAGTAATGATTTTTTTTTGTAAAAAGATAAAGGGAGTGAAATAAAACACTTGATTTGACCTATATAACAAGTAATAGTAAATTTGTTTTGAGAAGTACACATAAAGTCAATACTTTCAAGTAATCTATTCTTTTTTATTTTTTTATTACAAATCTATTCTTTTTTATACATTAAAGTGATTTATTCTAATATGGATTGGAATAAATGGTAAGTATTATCATCTTTTGAGAATAGAGTTTGTTGGCCATATAACCTTTAACCTTTGGAAATGAAACAAATTTATAAACTAGTTGTCTACATCTTATATAGAACTTTTTTTTTGGTTTCCCAAGGGTATTCCCACTCGCGTGTCAGGTGAGACTAATCCCTCACTGTTCAGAAGTCTCATATAGGGTAGACAGCTGACCTGTGAATTTGCTCCATTAGCAAGAGTCAGGGACCAACTCCCAACCATTTGCTTAAGGGACGAGAGTATTTAATTACCACTCACGTCAATCTGCCAGGTTTCATATAGAACTTTATAACAACGGGATATTAGCATCACTTAATACAGGGGTGGGAAAAATGTGATTTATTCTTATTTTCTTATAAAAATTTCAATTTGATCTTTTGGCGGCTGACTCTTATATTAGAGACCGGAGGGAGTGTGTGTGTGTCTATATATATATATATATATATTGGCCGAGGAGGGAGTATATATACAGGACATTAGATTTTTTTTTTTATCAGCATACAGGACATTAGATGAGGAACTAAGAGTGTGTTTGGTTGTAAGAAGGGAAAGTGAAGAATTAGAAAGTGAAAGGGTGAAGATGGAAAGAGAGGTAATGATGGGAAAGTAAAGTTTGTGGATCCCATGAAAAGTGTGAGATAGAGAGAGAAAGTTTGTGGGCCCGAGATATATTAAAATTACTCAAAACCCTCTCACTTTCACTTTCCCCACTTTCATTCATGTTACCAAACGTAATAAAATGGAGTATTTGATTGTCAAGATCAACGTGTGTGTGTTTGTAATAAAAAAAAATTAACTTGTGTTAGTTAAAGGGCCGACATGTCTTAGAATAAAGGGGTAATTAATTAGAGGTCCCCCACAAGGGAGTTAATACTGGAAAAGTCCCAAAAGTTGAAAATATTAATGTAGGGTCCCAAGGGACCTCACATTAATATATTTGAAATGTGAAAAGACAGTTTTGCCCCTAGCCTTAAAAAAAATTTACCCTCCTCCATCACCCACCCCACCCCCCTCCCCCTCCCTCACCCACCCCCCTCCCCCTCCCCCCTCCAGGCCGCCCCCCTACCCCCACTCTAGCCCCCCCACCCCCTTCCCTCCATTGCCCCCCACCTCCATCCGCCCCCACCCGCCACCCCACCCCCCTCCCCACATCGGCCCCCACCCCCCACCCCACCCCACCCCCTTCCCTCCATCGGCCCCCCACCCCCACCCCACCCCACCCCCTTCCCTCCATCGGCCCCGACCCCCACCCACTCCCTCGATCGAGGGGGGAGGGGGTGGGTGAGGGAGGAGGGTAAATTTTTTTTAAGGCTAGGGGCAAAACTGTCTTTTCACATTTCAAATATATTAATGTGAGGTCCCTTGGGACCCTACATTAATATTTTCAACTTTTGGGACTTTTCCAGTATTAACTCCCTTGTGGGGGATCTCTAATTAATTTTCCCTAGAATATTTGGAAATTTGGGATGACAACATGACATCAAATCAACAATAATTACGTGTTAAACAGGCCACGTGAGTGTGTGAGGATTATTAATTGCAGAAGTCGAATTCTTTTCTGGGTCCACGTGATTGACGTGAATCTCTGACCATTTCCACACGCCATAATAGAAATTGTATACGTAGACTTGAATTGATCTCCGCCGTTCATCCGTCTTACTCGGTTACTCCCCCCTACTTGTATATAAGAGGCAGAAAAGGGATTGAAAAATTTCTGGCAAAAAGAAAAAAGAAGAGTGATTGAAAATGAAAAATATTTTGAAATAATTTTAATTTCTCAAATTTATCCATATATATGATAGTGTATTAGAGAGAAAAATGTGATAATAGCAGTAAAAAGTTGAGAATAAAAGAGAATATAAATATTTGATCAAAAAAGAATATAAATATAAAGAATGATGATAGTTAAAATGATAAAGTTGTTTCACAAAATTTTTTTGTCACATTTTTCAAAAATTTATCCAATCTCTTATAAAAAGATAAATCAATTCAAATTTTTATTTTTATAAATTGAGACGTTATACTATTATCAAGTTAGAATGGATTATGCAAGTAAAGGTTGAAATATACTATAAGCTTTAATCAAGGCTTATACAGTCTAGTATATAAAAAGTCTAACCTAGCTTATTTAATGAATCGGTCAGACTTATATTTAATCTTATATTGGGGACTATTTAGCTAAATAGGCTAGACTTTTTTCATAAAGACTACGCTCAAGGCCTACAAACATGACTTATTTAATTATTTTGTAAATTCGGTCATGATATAATATATATAATAAATAATATATATAAATTAATTATTATGCCTTAAATTATCTCATACAGTTAAGCTTTATGTCTCATAATTGGTATAAAAATTTTAACCATGTCACTCATTTATTGTACACATCTTTTTTTTTCTTTCAGATATATTGTTAATTCACTACACTTCTCTTATTTGTATGATTTTCTCAAGCATTATAGTTGTTAGACTAAAATATGTTTTTGGTCTTTTAACTTTCAAAAAATCATGTTTTATAGTCCCTTAATTTTGAAAAAAAAATTGTCTTTATTAGTCCTTTCAAATTAAACTCGTTAACTTAGCTTATCTAACGGAAAATGCTTACTTGTCAATATGAAAATAGATAATGAAGATTATGATTTATGTATTTTCTTATTTTTAATATTAAACAATTTAATAGTAGTAATACAACATTTAATGTTTTCATGTCGGTATTGTAAATTTATATCGCCAACATTTTCAATTAGGGGACTTAACGGTGTTAATTTAAAAGTAATCAAAACACACTTTCCTTGTTACCAAAAGAAAAAACACACTTTCCAAAGTTAAGGAACCAAAAATGACTTTATCGAAAGTTAAAGGATCAAACAATATACTTTAGTCTAATTATTAGTACAACAAAGTTTGTCTGAATGGTGCATTAATAGAATATTATAATCTCAAAGAGTATAATTTATCACACTTTCTATGAAAAGAGTAGTATAAATAAAGATAGTTTTATTATCTATAAAAATTTTTTGAGACATACATTCGTGTTTAATAGATTAAAGTTACATATTGAATTAGACGTACAAAATTTTAGGCCTACTTAATAGTCTACATTCTTAAGTAGACTTTTAAATAAGATTTCAGCCTTGTCATGCCTTTTAAAGGCATAAGCCCAAGCCTAAAGAAAGGGTAAAATATGCTCAAGCCTAAGCTTCAATTCTACAATTTTAAATAGGCTTAAGTCTATTTAATTGAAGTCTACAAAAATTTAGCCTATTTCCACTTTTACATGCAAGTGAGGATTATGCCATTTGACTGAAAAATTATAAAATCACAAAAAAGTAAGATAGCTAATTAGTGACCACAAAGTTAAAAAAACCAAAGAGTTTGAGTTAACTCTATGAAAATATAAAATCAGATTATAAACTCCAACTATAATATCATAAGAGCTTACTTTTTATCAATAAATGTGGATTTAAATATATAATTTAATAAAAATAATTTTTTTGAATCAAATATATTTCAAATATTAATAGTTGATATTAAATATATCAACATTCATGCTTTGTCGAATTCAACAAGGAAATTTATAAAAACTTACATATAAATTCATTTAGATTTAAGATATAACAAGATTATATGGTAAAGTTAAAACGGTAAACTCCACATGTAAAAAATCGCAAATTTTGATTTAGTTTGACTACAATGATTAATCTACAAGGTCTTAATTATGTTTTAAAATATCCTTGCATCAAATAACTAGGAGTTGAGGGTTATTTGGCTCGCTCCGAAAGATTCCACCCCAACAACTATTTTCAAATATTTAAAAGAGTGTAATATCACCTCAAATAAACTAACAAAACCACAGGTATGCATGCATTTGTTATCCTAGACTAAAATGGTAAAGGTTAAAAAGTTGATAATGGAATGTATGTGTTCTGATCAATTAGATGAGATGCACTATTTTTAACATCTTAGAGGTACATTGTATATATATAAAAGAATAGTTTGATGTATTAATTACCCTGATAAATTCTTTAATTAGATTATAATTGTGCATGAAAAGTTGGAATGTTGACTATGCACCGTAACTTTTAATTGATTGGGACTAAAGGAACTATGATATATATTTTGATATCCTACTTGTTTCGTGACTGTCTTATTTGTTACTTGTCCAGTTTATTATACAATTGATAATCGAATAGATTTTGCACACAATATTTGATCATTGCACAAATAGACATCAAAACCTATTACTTGTTTACAAAATACACCATTTGAACTTAATGCACAATTTGAGGTGCCTACAAATCAGCACATTAGAGGATTAGTCTCCCACTTGTCAGGTGGGGGGAAACCTTGATTATTGCGTGGATAAAAAGAAAATAGGATTGTTACCAAAAAAAAAAAAAAGAAAATAGGATTGGACCTTTATTAAAAGATCAAATCTAACACTAAACTATTGCCAAAAGTACACCCCACATAAAAGTGAATTTCCTGGCTCAAATCTAGCACTAATCAAGTACAAAGTGGGTCAAATGTAGCAATACCGTTAATTTTGACGGGTTTGACCGTTAAGTTTGATCTAATTAGGCCACATCACCTGCCACGTCACCTTTTTAAGCCACGCCAGCACATCATCACCACCTCTTCGCCACGTCATCATCATCTTCCCCATCACACTTTTCCTCTCCCACCTTCATCTTCCTCTTCATGTCAATCATTCAAACCTCCATTTTTATCTTAAATTTCATCTCTCAAACCTTCATGTTAATCTCCCAAAACAGAACATCACCTCCTTCAACAACAAGATTCACAACCACCTCTACAAACACAAAAAACAGCTAAGATGAAGAGATACACTGTCGGAGGTTTAAACCCATGAACAACTTGCTCCCATTACTGCAACTAGCAGGTCTGAACCCAATCTTACCATCGCCGGAGGAGGTACATCGCAGGAGGCAGCCACGTGATTACCGTGTCGGAGTCGGCGATCACGCCGGAGGAGACCAGGAGGTTGTCTCCAGCGATGAAGATTCCTGTGTGGTCGAGCTCGTAGAAGGAGAGGAATTGGCCGGGGTGGAAGAGAACGTCGTGTAGACGATGTTGCCGCTAGAGGAGGATGGTGTGCCGCTGAAATCGATGTCGCCGACGGTGGCGGAGAGGTAGCAGGAGAAGATGTTGTGGAAATCAAAGTGTTGGTGGTCTGTTTGATAAAGGTAAGGTTGTTGCAGCCAAGTTCGAGGATGCCGAAGTCGCTGGGCGGTGGTGGAGAGGCAATAGGAGAAGATGAAGATGAAGGTGGGAGAGGGAAAGTGTGATGGAGAAGATGATGAAGCTAGATGAAGGTGGGAGAAGTTGTTGACTGGAGATTGACATACATGAAGATGAAGATGAAAGTGGGGAAGGAGAGTGTGATGGGGAAGATGATGATGACGCGGCGAAGAGGTGGTGATGATGTGCTGACGTGGCTTAAAAAGGTGACGTGACGGGTGATGTGGCCTAATTGGGTCAACCTTAAAGGTTAAACCCGTCAAAATTGACGGGATTGCTACATTTAATCCACTTTATACTTGATCTATGTTAGATTTGAGCCCGGAAATTCACTTTTATGTGTGGTGTACTTTTGGCAATAGTTTAGTGCTAGATTTGACCATTTACCCTTATTAAAAATGCAAAGCTTAGACTAGGTCTAATCATACATGTATGCAAGCCTTTTTTCTAATATACTTGAACTTGAGCTTTCAAAGTGTCTAATAAGTACAGAAAGCCAACTTAAAATCCTAGTTAAATGAAGAATTATAAGTTTATATATAGACTTAAAAATCTATAGCTCTAGCAAATTCCATATATTAGCTTTTTAACCTATTAAAATTTAAAACAAATGTTTATCTAAAATTAAGTAGAAAATAAGAAAGTAAATAAAATTAAGACGTGAGGACAAAAAGGTCTCTTAGTATGTCTTTAATTGAGTAGAGAAAAAGAAAGTAAATAAAATTAGGGCAAAAGTGCTGATATAACAATTAACTATTTTACTTTGGACAAAAATAATAAATGACTGTTTTGCGTTGCAAAAATAATAAATGACTGTTTCGCGGTGCAAAAATAATAACTAATAACTTTGTGACCCGGTGCAAATGTAACAAAACCGGTGACAGTGAGCTATCTGCTGTTCGATTTTTGTGAGACAAATTTAAATGGCGTTAAGCCCACCGTCACCGGTTTTGTTACATTTGCACCGGGTCACAACGTTAGTCATTATTTTTGCACCACGAAACAGTCATTTATTATTTTTACCCAAAATAAAATAGTTACTTGTTAGATCAGTGTTTTTGCTCATAAAATTAAGATCTGAGGACAAAAAGGTCTTTTAGCAGAGGTGAACGTTAAACTTCTTTCTCTACTTTCTCTTTCTCTACTTTCTCATCCTCACTTTCCACGTTTTCTTCCTCATACCCATTCTCGGTGAATCATATTCAGGTGAAGCTCCTTTCTTCTATTGATCATATTAAGTGGAAGCTAGATAGTCATTGTTGATGAATACCCATGTTAGAATTCGGTCCAAAGCTGTTACCGTTCTCTCATTTTCGTGTTCCTTTGCTCTGAGAATTAGTGTCTTGTGTTCTTTTCTTTGTTTCCGTTTAAAGCTTGTGATTCGGTTTCCTATAAAAGTATATGTGAAATTATACATGTAGAAGTATCACTTAGTTGGTCTCCATTATCAATCACATTGTGTGGTTCTTATTATGAATATTTCATTATAGGTTTCTCCACATTTTGTTTTGGGAAGTAACTCAAAAATGCAATTCAATCATATTAAGTGGAAGATAGTAATTTTCGATTAATACCCATGTTAGAATTTGGTCCAAAGCTGTAACCTTTCTCTGATTTTCATGTTCCTTTAATTTGAGAATCAGTGCTCTGTTATGGCCCAAGTCTTGGGTTCTTTTCTTTATTGTTTTATGACTGTGCCATTGATGATTCAGTAATCAATAAGGACGCAAGTGTTCTGAAGCTCTAGTTTTTTTACCGGTTGATTGCACCATATATTTGCATATCTTTTCATGGCCAAATCCATTGAATTAATGCATGTTTTGATGATAATTGCACCTAATTAGCATAGATTCTAGCTATTGCTTAAGTTGTTGGAATTTGTTCTAGTTAAGGGCAATTTTGTCATATTTAACTTGATTTATTGTCATTCATCTTTTTGAGAACTCTGTGATGCTACTTCAAGTATTAATCTCTTGTAGGTTAATGGAAGAAAACACTCAAAGAGATCATGGAATCAAAGAGCAAGAAGGAGGAAGCAAGGGAAGAAGAGAAAACAAAGGAAAAAAAAGAGAGGAAGGTGGCTGGCCAGTTGGCCAGCAACTGGCGAGCCATGGCAAATAAGTTCGCGCCTCTCGTCACTTCGCTCGTCAGTTGGCGAGCCACTGACGAGATGGTTCACGGTTCTCTTCACTTCGCTCGCCAGTTGGCGAGCCACTGGCGAGCTTGTCACTGTCAAAAATTCAGATGCGATTTTGGGTTTTTTAAGCCCTATATAACCTTTCTAACAACCCCCAAACCAGATCCAAGCTCCCCCAAGGTCAAAAATATCAGATCTCTTAGGTTTTGCTTCATTTCTCTCAATCCCCATTCAAACCCACCTCATTTTCACTCCAAATCTCTCACCATTTCTCTCTTCTACTACCATTTTCACTCCATTTCTACCACTCATCTTCTCCAACCCTCATCTTCTTCCATGGCAGCAACCTTGGGTGTATTTGAGCTTCCATCTACTATGAGTGGCTAAACATTCTTGGGGTTTTGGTGGTGTGAAGATAGTTCAAGGCTTCAATGGGCAACTTAGGGGAGTTTTTCTTGTCTTATGCTCTATACTTTATACTTGAGAGTTGTGGTTTCACTTTCTCTTATGTATTTGGATTAGAGACATGTGACTTTATCTTTCTATTTGTGTTGGACTGATATTCTTGTGTTGAACATTAAGTTTGATTATCAATGTTATGTATGTTTTATTTCCTATGTTGATACATGAGACTATGCTTGATTTGGTGGTTACGTGGTTTGTGTAGTTAATGTTTCAATTGAGGTGTTGTGTTTGCACATTCTCAAGAGGAAAGTGGTCTTCAAACTTATATTCAATACACATCAAGTGGTGTTTAACTTTAACCCTAAGAGATGACTAGTTTCAACTAATTGTTTGATTTGACATCAATTAGGGTTAGAGGACCCTTAGTAGTTGCTTTTGGATTTTTTCTAATAGACTTGATGAAAGTTTTAACTCCCAATATTTTTAAAGAAGTAATTGAACTATTGAATCACCACCAAAAGCCCTTTTCATTACATTGATTTAAAACCAGCCAACTTTTTCCTTTTACTTAATCAAAAATCACAAAAGCAAGTGTTATCTATCTTTTAATTCATTTCTTTCAATGAATTCCAAAACACCAAAAATCACACCCCTTTTATGTCAATCCTTGTTTGCATTTAGCTAAGTTATGGTAGTTAAAAGACTCCACAAAGTGAGACGACCCGGGATTGCACCCTATTTGCAATCCTTGGATTACAATTGTGATTTTAACCTCCAAGGCGATTGGTTCACGGTTAAATCACCGGTACTATCGCTAGTCCTAAATATAAGACCTAGTTGACTTTTTTTTTTTGTAAAGATTAAGGTTGCGAAATAGGTTATTAAATTATGACATATTTGACATATTTTTAGATTATCCATTAGTTTATAGGTATAATAAACTAGTGTATGGGAAAAAAATTAGGGAAATCAATTTATAATTTCTTATTTTGCTATTTTAGGATTTTCCATAAAAAGTCAACTAGGTCTTATATTTAAGACCGGAGGGAATATTAAGAATCAGAAGTTTAGTATGATTATCTTTTCCTCTATTTTTCCATATAAAATCTTGATTGGGTTTTAACGAATATGAGGTTGGGGAATTCTGGAGTTTGATGTTTTGTTTGTCCTTGGTTGAATGTGAAGTTTAATGTGATTTTTCTCTTGCATTCATGGTTGTTGAAGTAGATTGGCTTACACACTAGTTGGGAAATCTGATGTGTGTTTGTTATACTGTACATCATTATGCAGATTTAAGCTTAGTCATTGTGATTTAGTAATTGACTGATGTGGAAGCTCAATGTTTCCATGTATATGATTTTGTTAGGTGGAAATAAATACTTGGATGTTTCTTCATGTCAAAATTTTGATGAATAGCTTCAGTTATATGAAAGACTAAATTTAAATATTTGAATGAAAACTTTTCATGTATCACTGAACAGGTTCTGCATATGGAACTAGGGAGGATAGGATGTTCTCATTTTCTGGCTAGGTTAATCATCCAGCAAGTCATCTTTCTTACCTTTATTTCCAACATTTGCCTAAAGTAATTTGAAAATCTCAAAGATTTAACTATAAGGTGGCTTGATCTCATGCTTCAAAGGTCAATGCCAACTATTGAAACTGTGGTTGTATATTCACTTAAATAATTATGCTTATGTTAATTCTTCATGGTGACGTCTCTTAAAGGAATGCAACACCGGTTGTGACTTTTTCACGCTCACCAAACTCTTGATTCTTGAAACATCATTTTTGTTGTTCTGGGTTCAAGTTTTCTTGCTGCAATCTCATTTTTCTTTGCCTTTTATTTGGGTTCTCAGTGGATTCATTCTACTGTGATCTATGATAGAAAGCCTCTCATTATCAATGGGCAGAGGAGAATCCCCTTCTCAGGTTCTATACATTATCCCAGAAGTACAGTACTCTTGATGCAAGCTGCTTCTTCCCCAATTTTTTCTGTTTGCTCAAGCTTATCGTTTATGATGTTTCTCATTCTACAGGGGTGAGGAGGATTACTGCTGATTAGGTGTGGGAAGATATGATTCGGAAGTCAAAAGATGGAGGTCTAGATATGATTGAAACTTTTGTAGTGTTCAGAAGCCTTCTCCTGGCAATGCTATGTGTTTCATTCTCTCTTCTATCAAGTGTTAATTTGGTTTGCTCTTCTTTCTGCTTTAGTTTTAGTTGAGTATGGTTTTAGTTTTTCTGTTTTGAGGGAAGGTATGATCTGGTGAGGTTGGTAAAGACTATTCAGAAAGCAGGTCTATATGCTCATCTTCACAATGCAGCTTATGTGAGTGCATGATGGAATTTCAGGTATTCACCATTTCTAATTCCCCTTCATTTCTTACCCATAAACTTCTTCCTGTTCTTATTCCTTCTGCATGGGAAGTTGCAGTTTTGTTTTTAGTCTTGTGGGACGTGGGATGCTGTTCAACTGAAGTTAGAATCTTTTATTTTTCTTATGCGCAGAGGATTTCCCATTTGATTGAACTATGTTTTAGGCATTGGCTTTAGAACAAACAATGAACCATTTAAGGTATTACATTCTCACTTTGCTTCATTAGCCGTATATTTAAACAGTGATTGAAGTGAAGAGGTCTTGCTAATCTTTGAATTGATGATTTCACCTTATGCTCTTTCATTATATTATCTTGATCTTCTCTTTTTATCTTTTTTCAAGAATAAAATAAAAAAATTATCTGATTGTAAAACAGTAAGTTTCTCGAGATATAAACAAAATAGACGGTAGATGCTAATTAATTTTTTTGAACTGAAGTAAGTGCTAATAAGTCGCTGATTGACTGAATCAATGATGTAAAAAGCTCCCTTTCCCGCCAGCCAAACGACATAAATGTCATCTGAACGGAACTGAGCCACTTTGATTTGTTTTACTCACATTTTATTTCATAAGACCATCTTTGATTATTCTTACCTCTCACCATTCTTTCATTCACTTCCCTCACTATCTGCTACCCCTTCCTCTCTTCATTATTAAAATGCTTCTTGCTTTCACATATTTAAACCCCATCTTTTATTTCTTATTCTTCTTCTTCACTTGCTGTTCCTCTTCCTTATGATCATCATGCATCATCCCTCTTTCATTGGGAGTCATATGTTGTTATTTGATCCCAATTTGGAAATATGATTTTTTATACAGATAATAGGAACATAGAATGAATTCCCTGAATTCATGTCTGTAAGAGTCACAATTTTAAATGTTTATAGTTTATGCTATTCTTGAAAAGAGTTTTGTGTGTTGTCTCTATGGGATTGACTCTATGATTAGCTGAGTGTGAATTTAGAGCATGTGGAGGATCAAAACTAAATAAGATTTTGGTTAAAAATTGTTTTTAAATTTAGGAGAAAGATGCATAGACCAATAAATGAGTTGTTAAAGTTCTAGAAGAACTCTAAAGAGTGAATTTTGGATGCCTAGATACAATGGTATAATGAGAATGTTTGGGGGTTAATAAGTTTAAGGCTAAAGTATTCATTTGGTCCCTTATGTGTGCATCAAGTTTCAATTTAGTCATTTATGTTTGGAAAGTACACTTTTAGTCCTTTTTTGTTAACACCGTTAGTTTAACTTAACGGAAAATGCTAACTTAACAATTTTAAATGATTATTTTATAATGAAATTGGATCAAAAATGATAAATTTTGAAAATGTAAGAATATTTATATTCAAATATTTTAATCTGAACATTTTTTCAGTATTTAATAATCATTTAAAATTGTTAATTTAACATTTTCGGTTAAGTTAAACTAACAGTGTTAACAAAAAAGGACTAAAAGTGTACTTTCCAAACATAAAGGACTAAATTGAAACTTGATGCAAACATAAGGGACCAAATGAATACTTTAGCCTAAGTTTAATATGAGTTTGCTAATTAGGTGCATGTGTATACTATTGTTTGTACACTTAGTTTTCGGTGAATACGAGGTTTGCCTTGGGTAACTTTTGGTTTAATTTCAAAGAGGTAATTGTTTTTGCTTGTTTGTATGTATGAGTTAGCAAATATCTTATAGCTGTTTGTCTTATGATATTTTTAATTTCCATTATAGCTATATCTTTTTTTGTTATGGTATATTGTGAAACCTTTTTAAAAGATTTTAACTATATTAAATTAGATTTATAATATTTTTATTAGAGGGATTTTATTGGACATGGATAAATAAATGACTTTGATTTTGTTAATTTTAATGTCCATACTAGCAGTGGTTTGAGAGAGATCTTTTTTAAATTGATACATCACTTTTATTGAAATGTATATAAATCATTTTTTTCAACTATTTCAGCCATCTAATCATGAACTATTTAATATAAGAGAAACTTTTATGCTATAAAAATATAAAAGTTGAGTTTTGGGAGATCATTAGTTAATACTTTTTGGGTATTTAAAAGTCTTTTATATAATTGAATATATTCAAAAATGCTTTAGAAATATGTTGTACCTTAATTGAATGTTAATTAACCTTTTTATGAATTTAAAAATAATTTAAATTATTAAAGCAGATTTTATTTGAAAATACTTAGAGATACCTTAATTGAACTTTTTTATGAATTCAAAGAAGTCTACATCTGTTGTGAATTATATATATTGAACCAACTTATAATTGTTGAAATATATTTTAACATACCTTAATTTTTTTTATAAATTTGTATTGCTAGTTTTAAGACAAACAATGCGCTATTTTTTGTGAAATTTCATAAAAAATAAGAGATGGAGATTTTAAATCATTTTTCACCTTTGGTGGCGGCTTTTTAAATATGCGCTTTAATAGTTCACCACAAGGGCGCCGCGTATCTAAATAAACGCTGCAAGTTTGTGAACAATAGCGTCGCGTATCTCATTAAAGCGCTTTCTTTGGTTGCTAATTTTATACTTAAGCCGGCGCTCTTATAAATGAGCGCTGCAGTTGTTTTAACCTTGCACCGCTTTCCGTGCTAAGCGACGTGATTAAGTGATGAACCGTGTAGTGCTCACCTAAAGCGGCGTTTGCCTCAAAAGTGCAATGGTTTTTATTCCATATTGCGGCCCTTATTTATTTAAACGCTGTGATTGGCGATTTTGTTTTTAGAAAAAGAGAAACACTTCCACTAACATTTTTAAATACTTTTCTCTCTTTTCCAACCCTCCCGGTTTCTTTAATCACTGAAACTTTGATCTCTAACCTTGATTTTTAGTCTCCTTTCCTACAGAATCTTCATATGATAAATATTCTTTTCCACTTATTCTATACCTCTGATTTCAACGTATATCAATGCACAGAGTGTTAGGTTAAATTGATATAGTATAAATTTAAAATCATTACAGATGAGTTACTCAATTTTTAATTTATATATTTGATTTTGATTATTATTTTATGAATAGCTGCAATTAAGCTATACCTCTAAATAAAATAAAAAAATAATTGTTATCTTATCATGAATCTATATCCCTATATATTTTGTAGAGATCAACCCAAAAATTTGAGTGTTAGAAAAATAAATTTACCTTAAGTTAAATAAAATAATAATAAATGAACCTATATCCAATAAAACATCACTAATATATAATATGAAAATCAAATGGAACTTTGATTAAAAAAGAAAATCAAACGAAGCCCCACTATATGAGCTTGCGAACACCCTTTCTTATTAGCTACAAAAATCAAATATATCAAATTCAAACTTCCACAGCATCATCTCGAAAAAAAATCTTCTCACTATATTAAAACTCTCCTTCTTGATGTAGACTCTCTAATCTCATAAGCATTAGCATTTAGGCTAGGACTCTATATAAACAATAGAACCACTAACCACCAATTATAAGATTTAACACATTTAAATGATTCTAATATTTCTAACAATTCATCCTCTACCGGAAAAAGATACATTTGATATGCTTCTAATACACAGAATTCAAAGTCTGATAAAAGAAAGATCCATATAAGGCTTTAACACATATCTTTTCTTATAAACTTAAAATGTCTCTTCGCACATTTTGATATGGAAAATTATACATTTGATCGATTCGCCTCTGATCCACAGAATTCAAGGCCTGATAAAAGAAAGATCCATAATAAAGCTAATACAATACACTTTCCCCATGGAAATTAATGTGCGATTAAATATATGTTTGAGAAGAAGGAAGAAGTACATATTTAAAAAGTTCATGAGTTTACCGGAATCCATTGTAATCCTACGTATAGGGAGAGAAGATCACAAAAAATACCATTTGAATTCTTAAATCCTATAGGTGATCATTCTGGCAATATCTCATATCTGTATGTGTGCATTCGCACATCATTTTGATCTTTCAGTGTGTTTATGTTAATTGTTCAATATATAGATAACACAGATGGAACACATGCACCCAATTAACATGCTCTTTTAATTAATTAACATGTCAATTATCATCGTCATTACTGTTTCCTTAGTCCTTAGAAACGAAAGCCCTACATTGAAACAGTCATTGTAACCACAGAAAAATGGAAGATTACTATATGTATGTTCTTTCAGTTTTCCTCCCAATAATTAATATTGAATTAAATTATATGAATAATGAGCAATAGATGTATATCTAATTATATATATATATATATGAACCTTATTTCATTTATTAAATACACTATCATCTCTTCTCCTTTCTCCCCTTCTTACATTTTAAAGGTACAGATGGAAAATATTAAGTATTAGTTCTGTTATCTATCAACCTTTTTTATAATATAAAAAATGATTAACTATATATCTCAATGTTGTAAAAGTCGAACCGACAGTCGAGCCGGAAAATGCTCTGGGTCATAGTTCAACACGGTCGAACCGCTAAAACCGATGGTTGAACCGAGTAACCATTAATCCGAAATGTGAAGAGGTCGATGGTTGGACCGGTCCAACCGTCCGGTCCGATCCAGTTCTTACAACACTGATATATCTTTCTAGAAGACATATATCTTACTATAATATTCACAATAGCCAGTAAAATCTAACTCACACACAACCATAGTGTGTGATTTGTTTATTATCACCTAAAGCGCATATAAACTAAAACCTCGTTTATTTATAACAGTTTGATTTGTCACAAGACACTATAAACTTACTCGACAGATTTGATTTTGTGTTTGTGTGTGACATGTAAATCTTATAAGTTCTCTCTCTCTCTCTCTCTCTCTCTCTCTCTCTCTCTCTCTCTATCTATCTATATATATATATATATATATATATCAGTTCATAATCTAGTTATAGTTCTATTAGGCTGCTGGGGCTACATCAACCCCATTATCACCGTCATCGTCGTCGTCACCATCACCCTCAACATGAAAGCAGTGAATCTTATCATTCCTCGGAGTTGGCCAGAAAATGCCTTCGGCGAATTCGAACATGGGAAGAGAAGGTTCCATGCAAGCTGAAACCGCCATTATCACAATATAAGAAATCTACGCAGATATTAATTTATTAGAGACAAAGATACGATGTAGAATAGAAAACTATATAATATGTTATGAAATTCTCTCACTTGTAAGAATTCTCTCTGACTTGATAAATTATGAAGTCCTCCCCATGTATATGCCTTTTATACCCCAAAAAATGAATTAATTAAACGTGTCGCTTTAATGTATATATTCATATTATATACATATTCGCCTGATTTTTTTTTGGAAGAAGATGCCTCAAGAGAGTATATTTGAATAAGAGTGTGTGTGTGTGTGTGTGTGTTTAACAGTGTTCATGAGTAACGTACTATAGGGATAATTAAGAAAATACAACGCGGCTCCCATCCTTTTTCATCGGAGTAAGACAACTCTTATTTTTTAATCGGGTTCAAAGGAAATTTGAATCATTTTCTTATGGACTCATTTAATATGCATCATTCAATACTTTTAATTAAATTTTAATAAAAGGGAGAGGCAGAAAAAAAAAATAGATATCATACTTTCTTGCATGATAAAACGGCGTAGTGTTATATTTGTTCAACCATTTTTAAAAAAGAGATAATAAACAACATAATGTTTTTGTATTTTTAAGAAATCTTATGGAAAAATGCATTGTTTCATAATTGCAGTATACCTTTGTTATTTAATTTTACCTAGAAGCTAATGATTAAAACATTTTGGAAAGTAAAGCATTACTATATATATGGGATTAGAAGGTTCAGATAATATTGAAGGCCTGAAGATGTTTGTAACATAAGGTTATCATATATCCAATCATCCTAAAATATGAGCTATTGAGAGGATTTGTTTTGATCCTATGTAAGGATTTAATTTATATAACCTTAAATTTATAAATATCCTTGCAAATTCCTACTATTGATTGCACATACAGTAAAGGAATTTTCATCAAGTGAGCAGTTTTCAAAACAAATGTTGATGAGCGACACGCTTTAGGAAATTCAATTTACATTTTTGTTTACAAATTACAAACTTAAATAATCTAGTTTTCATGAAGTCCACAAACTATATATATACCCAATTTTTACATTTATGACCGGAGTGATAAATTACATATACAAAGTAAGTAAATCAAGTACTGATTGGTAGGCTAATAACTAGATTAATTACAAATATACTTAAGGAGAGATACATCTATCATATAAAAAATATATTTAAGGAGAGGCATTCTGATCACAAAACTCGAATTAGGCGATTGCTCAGATATTTACTAGCTAGTTGATATGAGGTGACAAAACAAGCAAGGTTAATGAATCATCAAATCAAATTAACACTACTTTAATTCCCACGGATCGAAAAGATTTTTCACGTTTTCATGTGAGATGCTCACAAGACTGGTTGATGAGTTGGGACAGTGTGCTCCATAGATTTGGTACAGATGGGAAAGTGAGGACCCCCAACTCGAGCAAAGCTCATGTCTGTTGTTGGCTTCCCACGCTCAACATGTGTTAACAACCTTTACACACATTTCTGTCACAAGCACAAGCATTATTCTTATGATGTGGATCACTGTAATAATGCTGCTGAATCAGCACAAGCTGTTTGTCTCAGCAGAATCCAGACCCTAATTGGACAATTAGAACTTATTGCACATTCTTTCAAAGTTGAGCTATGTATGTACGTATGTATATATGTTAGAGGTTCATTCTAATCCAAGTCTAGGGATAAGCGTTTTATGGTCCAGTTCTTCTTGGATAAAATTGAGTTACTTTTAATTGTAAATATAAGCAATAAATAAAAGGTTCATTATAATTAGTTTGTTAATATAGAATCTCAATCATCGTAAGTATCTGTATCTTTTGCACATAGAATGAAATTTAAAAGAAGAGGTAGTTACACAATGCACGTGGTTAAAGAGTATATTTAGGAAAACGATGCTTAGTTGTATATTAAGGAAAATGATATATACGTACATAATTGCTATGAACAACTAATTTAACTTAATGTTTTAAATATCTGTTGCAAATTAGTAAATTATCTCTTGTATTAAAACTGGAGGAGTTTCTCCGACCTATTGTTCTCCCAAGATATAAAAAATCTTGAGAACTCTTTATTCATACGCTCTTGCTTGGACACATCTCGACCAAGTTAGCTAATTTGTTCATCACAATCATCTGCTTTATGGAGTATAAGATACAGATTCTTATATTTAGGGTGTCAAAGTCAAATTATCTTTATATTCTTCTCAATCTCCTACTATATGGTTTGTTCTTATCTTTCTCATGAAAGATCCATTATATCTGAAATGCAAGTACAATATAAACAACTTATCCCTGGCAAGGGGCTAATTATTACCAGGAAAATAATGTAACTTGAAACTGAAATAGTGTTTGTGGCCACCTTGCCAAAACAGCCTCTAATCAGAACATAAAGAGTAGGTACAGCACCAGTTGAAAAAGGGAATGCTTATATTAGGCTTTTGAAGCTTTTGGGCATTCTTGGTTTGCCCGATAAACTTGACCGGGTACCCACATGAATTCTGAGTATCAAATAGATGCACAATGGATGATAGAAGAGAGGAAATAAGTAACTTTTATGTGTTTTTCATTCGGTCTCTTTTTCATAAGTCAGAACCCCTATATATAACTTGCCCACAGAAAAGTTACATCCTTTGCGAAAAAACATGTTTTGAATATTAAATTCATGGGGAAAATAACTCCTTTCAACCCATTCTTTTTCATATTTACATAATGACATCAGTTCTCATTGAGCTTAAATTTTGGGACCTAATCCACCAAGTATGCACCAAGTATTTCCCTACAGCTTTGATATTATTAATATCCTTCGTACGTAATTTCCTCAATCTCCTCTCATAATTTCTTAAGACCATGGGATCTTATCAGCGTCTGAATTCCATTGTTTCCTTCCGAGAGATAAAGTGATGATTAACTTTTATTTAAATCAAAGGGTGATAAACTTGGTTGTATTCGCAAATGTTCCGTATAGTGTGATATGTGGAAAAGATGGATCAAATTAAAGTAACAGAAATCTTAAGTTAAAAACTTTGTACGTTCAAACTAAGGTCCCTGCCTTACTAACTTATTATATCATTTAAATTAAATGCCTCTTCACATATATTAAATATCTGGAATTGATGGCTATATTGTGGGCAAAACAAATTGAAGCTTATAGACCATTTTTATTAGTCTGAAGATCTTAATCTACTTCATCAAGATCATCCGTAAGTAGCCCTTTCCATGAATATAAGAGTTCAACATAAAAGACTAACATATTAAGAGAATAAATCCTTACACGTTTATGAACCACATGACACTTATGAGGCTCCCAAGTGTAAGACTCGTGAAAATTTCATTGAGTTCGCTTCATACAACTTTCATATCTCTACTGCTCTACATATATATTGGAGATATAAAAAGGATATACAATAACTTACATTGATTTCATCGTTCCATATGCAGCATTTTATGTGACATTATAAATATTTGAGCAGTGAGCATAAGACGACTAGCCAACAATGCCCAAAAGAGCTATTAAAAACTATATTTTTATTTCAAGTTGAAGCAAAAATGCTGGTTTGAAAATTTCTGACATTTTGTTGCCTGTACAAAATATCAATGTGATTATTATTTTTCAAAAATGCATATCTTATTTAAGTAAACAAAAACCTTGCAGGTTAAATGTGAGAATAAAAAGTAGGAATGATGACCTCTACTGTAAAGATCCTCTGAAACTTCAAATTATTGTACAGAATATGTTGATTTTAAAATTGAAATTGTTCCAAGAGAGTTTGAATACTTTATTACACATTGCATGCTATAGTAGTAAGCAAAGTGAGTACAAAGATCACTTTAATTTCATCTTCTGCATGTTCTTTACTGACATAATGATTGTAGAATTGTGTCCTTCAGTCGATTGATGGATAAAAGCTAAGCCATCATCACATACTTAATACTTTCAACCTTCTAAACTAATAAAAACAGCCCATTGATTCTCTCCATATAAGATTTCTGTGAAATTATTAAGTCTACAAAAGACTGGTCTCTTCCACACAATCACACAAAAGTCCTCCACTGCAAGAGGAATATCATTTGATATATACATTCGTATTTTTAGAGTCATTGATCCCTAAATGAAATCGTTTATCAAAAATAGAATTCCTAATATTAAAGTTTGTGTTTTCTAAAGCATTTGATTTAAGTATAAAGAGTTAATACTTTGTACTTAAATATAAAGTGTCAATATTTTGCGTTCAAATCTATACCTTCAAAGGACATTGACACCCATGCGAGCACAGTCCTATCACACATATAAAATGATTAACCAAACAGTACAGTGTACTCCAGCATTTTTCCTTCCTACATCTCAATATATGGTAATTCAAATAGAGCCATTCTTGAAGTCAAGTGACTTTAATAGATCGAAGATAAGCCAATTTTACTGATGAAACCAAAATACATGTAATTTAAATTAATTGTTACAGCTGGCAACTTAATTAATTAAAAGAGGAAGGGAATTTTGATAAATATTAACCTTGACATGTACTTTGCTTCTTCCAAGTTCCAACCATCAAAATTTTGATAAATATTATCCTTGACAACTTTTACAATGTATATATAGTTAAAAAAGGAGGGAGAAACAATCATGTATACCGATTTATATACAACTAATTGCACAAAGAACCGAATATAGCATGCATAGAATGTATAAATGCAACGCATATAAAATAAAAATTAAACCTATTTCTTGGATACTTGCTAGCTACACTATTTATGGAAAATACAAAAACCTTCACAGATACTCAGATAATGTGCGTGTGTGTAGAGAGAGAGGGGAGAGAGAGAGAGAGAGTTTAATAAATGTGCAGAGTGAAATTAAGAAGATAAACTAAAACCTCATTTATTGGTGATGGCATAAATATCACTAGCAACAAAACTAGCAATGGGAAAATTCTAGAAACTAGCATAAAAGTACATAAATTTAAGAACTATCTTAATCCTTTCTCTGCATAATTCCAGCTCTTAATATACTCATAGTGCCTAAGCTGCTGGGGCTACATCGACCCCATTATCCCCATCATCATCGTCATCACCTTCGCTCTCCACCAAAAAGCAGACACATTTATCATCCACCCAAGAAGTTGCCTGGATGTTGTCTCCGGCGAATTTGAGAAGAACAGTTTCTTCCATGCAACCTAAGACCACCATTATTATAGTAAATGACGAGAAATATTAATTTATCAGACCAAGATATGGTGTAGAATAGAAAACTATATACTATTATATGTTATGAAACTGCCTTTTGATTGTAAGAGACTTTTTTTCAACTATATGAGGTCATGGAGTCTCTCCTTATATTCTAGCTATTTATATAATCCAGAGGATATTGGAGTCGCTTTCAAAGTATAAAACATGAAAAGCATTTATATAATTATATACTGTAACTTTTTTTATCATTATGTTCTAAGGCTAGATTTGAACAGGATAATGGTAGCGACAGGAATTTTGAATTAGTTTGGTTCGTATTTTTAATATGGAATTGAGAAAAATCAGTATTGAGGATTATGCATATATATAGTATGGTCAATATTTATAATAATAAATATTATAAATCATTACTCAATTATTCATTTGACAATTGTGTAACCTATCTAACTATTGTTAAAAGGAAAAGGAAAAAAGAACCCATCTAGTTGTAATTAAGTAATGTGTTTAATTTCTTTTTTCATTTCCCTTTTTGTGGCTTGCTTGGTGTCTAATAAGAGAGAAAATAGTATGAACTATGAAGTTTGAACCGCGGGTATATATTGAATGCTTGTCATAAATTTAAATTTCACAAACACGTACGCGTGGATTTTTGTTTTGGTTTTTTTAATTGGAGATTCAATGAACAAATTAAACTAATGCTAATGTACTTCATCAACTAACTTCATCATTCATTACTTCTAAATTTTGGTATAAGAGAATTAGAAAAAATATTTAAAACAAAATGAGGAGGAACAGTCAAGATATTTTGGAGAATTGAGCAAGAAAAATTAAAGTATATTATTGAGACTGTCAAAGTAAATTTGTTAGCTAGCTTGTGTACATTTAGAACTCATCAAGTAAAATTAGGTAGGTGAAAAGCTTTTGAGATTGGTGAGAATTATTGGGTATCTTTGATTCATTACTAAAAATTTCCAAAACATAGAAGACTTTGAACAAACACATGTCTCTTTCCGTTTCTCATTCTCTTCTCACGAGAGACCTTTTTCTCATAGGTCTCTTTCGCATTACGATGCAGTACTATTACTTTTCTTGCCCTTTGTTTTCATGACAGATCCTCACACAACTTTATCTCTATAAAGCTAATGAATCGATGACTTGGACATAATCCCTTCCGTTGATTTGTTCCACATTGGCAAGTGAGGACCTGAACTCGAGCTTGGCTCATGTCTGCTGCTGGGTTCCCACACTGAACGTGTGCTTAACAACATTCTTCCACATTGCTCTCACAAGCATTATTCTAACGAGTTGTATTTTTATGAAGAAACACACACACACACACACATATGCGATAAAGTTATAATTAATATACTCATGTTCACCTTTTTTTCCTAAACGTATGTATCTTTCTATTGAAATAAATTTTATTCAAGGTACTAGTTAGGCACCGAGGATTTGAAAATTTGGTCGTCACGTTGTGGTAGACTTTAATTTGTAAGATTTAAATTTGTGCAACATGTGTAGAGGTTGTTTTCTAAACCGCTAACATTGATGAACTTCATAGTTACATTTTTTTTTCATAATTGTGGAGACAAATTCATAAAAATGCCGCACCCGCATCCACATGTTTGTTAACTTGTAAGATTTTGTGTTGTATGGAGGCAACATTTCATAATATGATAAGACTTTGTTATTGTTGTTTGAAAAGTTCATTAGCATGTTTTCACCCCAAGATTAACATTTTTTTCCATCATTGTGGAGATAAATTCATAAAAATGCCGCACCAGCATCCACATGTTTATTAACTTGTAAGATTTTGTGTTGTATGCAGGTAACACTACATAATATGATAAGACTTTGTTATTATTGTTTGAAAAGTTCATTAGCATATTTTTACCCCAAGATTATGGGGAGCACATTATTTGCCAAAAATGTATGGGTATATTAACCTTTATATACTATGGACACGCAAAATCCCTCATGTTTTCTATTTTTGCCAGAAAAATCCCTCATGTAAATTAAAGGTAGTGAATCATCGAAAGGTCAAATTATTATGAGGGCATCAAATCATAATAACGTCTACTCTGTCTGTGCGTAGGTCTTGGCCTAATAAGTTGTGTTTGGTGTATTATTAGCGTGTTTGTTTCTCTTGGTGGCTTTTCACATATAGATTGGGACTTCAGAAGAAGCTACATGATGAGTTTTATTTTATTATAGTATATTTGGTTGCACAGTTTTCCATCTTCATTTTTTTTTTGATCGAAATCCATCTTCATTATTTAACTCTCTTAGTTAAGTGAAATACTCATGAACGTTGAGTAGTAACGCTCCTGACTTTTATTTGAATTGAAGATTACAATGAACCATGCTTACTTCCGTATTTGTGTTTATATATAACACCAACATTGATCTATATGTTCTTTCAGTGATTGTGGTGCGAGTCATAATGTTCACCTATAGGTGATTTTTTTTGTCAAATGCGCATTGTTTACCTGGCCTCTAATTAATATAAAGTTTTAGTTTTATCCCATAATTTTATAAAGGATAATTTTAGTTCTCTAATGATGGTTTTTTGTGTCAATTAATAATGTTATTTAAGAAAATTCAGCATAATTTATGTCAATATTTCGCAATATATTTAACAATTAAAATTTTAATATTATGTCCGTTTAACAAATAAATAGGACAAAAATTAAGTTTATGTACAAATGTTGGTTAGATTTGATTAATTTTTCTATAATTTAGGTCATATATATGTAACACATGATCCTTTGAAGATATAATACAACTATTTTGTGGATACTAACTAGAGTGTAATGATGATATTATACAATTCATGTGTAGCCGACTCCAACTAATGGTAAGGTTTTATTATTGCTGTATATATAAATGGACTATGAGTCTATATGACCATGCTATTTATTGAACTGAATACCATGACCATAGTAAAGAGCCTCATTAATGAAAGAGAGAAATAGAGCCCCAAGCTGTTTGCCCGATGGCTGAACGTCCAACAAAGAAAAAAGAGAAAAAAAGCCAAAAGTATCTGCAAAGAGACTAATAAAGATGAAGAAATTAAATTAAATCGATGGATTTGTGAATGAGGAATAAAAGTCGTTATTCGGGGAAAGTAAGAGAGAGAAAGTCTCACTTCTCTCTAAACTTTGCCTCTTCCTCAGTACCTCCTCTTGTGAGTGAGGTTTGGGTAGCGCCTTGGTGCGTTTGGGTGGTGCACGTACGAAGCCGGCGGCGACGATGGGAGCGACGGCGGTGACGGCGGCGAACGGACGGTGGAGCGCTCAATCTGGGTACAAGAGGAAACAGTGTCTCGTCGCCGGAGAAGGACGCGGTTGAGGATGGGTATTTGACTGCCGGAAGCGTCGGTTTCCGGCGAGGGGACGGTGCTTGCCGGAGATGATGGTCGCGGCGGTGAAGGACGGACCTCCAGATCTGACTGCGGCGGATGGCTTTCCAGATTTGACTGGGGCGGATGGCTATCCAGATCTGCCTGAGACGGTTTCCGGTGTGGGTATGGTGGTGGCCGAAGATGATTATGACTATGGTCCAGATCTGTTTGTGGGCAAGCTCTGTGAGTGCTTTTTTCTGCTTTCCGGTGGCTGTGGAACAGCCACCGAGCCACCATGATGATTAAGTTTGAGCTCTATCTGGGTTTGAGGGGTCCTGTGGTAGAGCTAGTGAAGTCCTGGTCACCCCTAGTAAGTGTTAGTAGTAGTATGTGTGTCCTGTTTTTAAAATTTCTTAAATGTGCGTTCTGGTATCTATGGTTTTGCCTGCTACTGTGGGTTAATTTTGTCTGTGTTGGGTGTTGGCTAAGTCCTACTATGATTTGTACCTCAATGGAGTTTGGTCACAAACTTCATTGGCCCCCTCACCTCCCTGGAGGTGAGATTGTAGCTGCTGATATGCAGCATTTGCATCAAAGTCGGTGGGTTCGGGAGAGCAAGTCTTTGTACTACCACCTTCTATTGCACCCTCATCACTTCATCATGATAGGACGGATGTTCATTCCCTTCACCTTTTACCTGCATTGGTTAGATATCGGCATTAGTATTTGGAGTCTGTTATGTCAATGTTGTCCAGATATTTTGATGGTAGCTAGTGTGTTGGCTTGTATGTATTTGTCCTGGTGTCTCCAATGGATGGATGCAAAGTGCCAAGTGTCTGTATTTTGTGTTTTCTTTTGAGTATTAGCATATGTATTATGTTTCAATATCAATGATATTATCCCTTTCGCCAAAAAAAAAAATAAAAGTTGTTATTCTACAGAAGAGTGGTATAATACTATAGCCGATATATATCTACTATCTTCCTTACAAACTTCCTCCAAGAGTGTAGCTCGTGTATGTGTGTATAAGGGGTGGACTCCATTGAAGAGAATGTGCCTTTACGTATAAAGAAAGCATTTTAATTAAAAACCAATACATAATTTGATTTTTTAGCAGCCCTTCTCAAGTTTTTGACTAATTCATGAAGGTTGAAACGGATCATCTTTTCAGTCAAGCTTTAGCTGGGCGTTCCATTATAGACAATGTCACTATAGCTCAAGAATGCCTAATGTTTCTAATTTGGTCTGACCTTAGAGCCACTTTTGGAAATGAGAAGTTAATAGGGAAAATTGATAAACTGAATTATATGATCCAAATCCAAGAAAATTCCTTTACTATCGCAAATTTGAAGGGCCCTTTGTCACAGTGAAATGACGAATCTTTTATCTTGTTCGTTTTAAATTTCGAATTTCATCAATGAAATGATAGCATCTGAATGGTAAGTCATCTCACTTAAATATTGTCCAATACTAATTACTCCCATTTATTATGAACTCAATTCACTCTAACAATAAATTGAAGTCTCCACTCATAATTACGATAGGTGAGAGATGATATATGTGTGATCATTGAAAATCCTATGAAGATTAATTCGTGAACAAATATAGATACACTAAAACCAATTTAACAACACTACTACTATTATGATATGATAATTGATAGCGCCACTTTGAATCTCCATTGCAATTTTTCTTCGAAGATAAAATGTTACTCTGTTTACCTCTTTTTCAGGCGCCATATATAAAACACAGATAAACATAATAACTATTTCTCAATTATATGTATTCAATATTGACCATTCATTTAGTGTTGGCTGGTTCATTTAATCTCACCATTTTTTACTACCTAAGCTTATCAACAATTAACCACAAGACACCAAATACTCGTTGAACTGAACTTTGTTCAACGACACAGATGAAAAAAAAAACATAAAGCTCGTGTGATTTTCTATGTATATACATATGTTGAGTGTGTCTGTGTGCGTGCCCGTGTGTATATATGTTGTATGAATGCCCCAAAACACAATCACAACATTTTTCACCCAAAAATTGAGTTCAATAACCCATATCATGTGCAACAAATATAAATCTACCATCTTTCATCTCCTTTCCAATTATTTTTTTCTTTTGGACCTGTAGGACCTTCCTCACAATAGAGCTCCAAAGGTAACTTTTTGAATAAGCTCTCCAAGGAATTCTGAAGCCTGGGAGGAAGAGCACCAAGAATCTTATCAAGCTCAGTTTTTGAACTATATATAATTTTAGGGCCCCACTCTCTCATGAACTGCAACCATTGAGGCTCAGAAATAGTCCCATCCCCAAGGTATTCAGCTGCAACAATCTCGTAGTGAATACTTGAATCCACAAACAAATTACTACGAGCAGCATCATTTCTAATACCAATCCCTAGCTTTGAAGATCCTTGTATATAGGTCCCAGGATGAGGGTAGGAAGCATGTCCATCTTTTGATGAGTAAACAACAGCTTTGTTGCCATCAATATACTCCAAGTCATAAGCATCCACCCATTCACCACCACTGTGCTGTGAGAAGTATATACTCCAAAGCTCTCCAGTGAAGTTGCATATTCGAAGAGTAAAATGCTCCCAGTCGCCGATATGCTGTCCAATCTTGCTAAAAGCTATATTCATGACTCCAAATTTTAGTGTGGCTGGTCCATTGAAGGGGCAAAACACCCACATTGCAATGTCTGTAAAAGTTCCACCAAGAGCAGGTTTTACATGAACGTAGAGCTTTGCGCTCTGTAAGTTCCCATGCTTTACGAAATCTCTATGTTCATCACTTGGTAAGTCTATCCAAAACTGACCATCATTTGTTCCGCCACCTGGCAGGTTTGAGCCAGCTGCATCAATGGTCTCTCCATGTGATTCATCCTTTCTGTATAATAGCGCTCCATTATCGAAAAACCAATCAACAGAAGATGGAAGATAATCTTCCTTGGGATGAAAGAAGACAGTAGGTCCATAATGATTTATTAGTGCATGAAGTTGGTGGAGATTAGGCATTGAGATCTGTTCAGGATTTAAATTTTTCAAGCACTTAACAGGGATCTCATCTCCCTTGCTACAGTAATCACCGCAGAAAAAAGTTCCAACAGAGACTCCTTTGCCCTGAATTCCACGGTCGCATGGTCTTGTACTCCATACTTGAAAGGGAAATTCAGGAAATTCATAACCACCATCTAATATCATGCAGTAAGGTTCACATCTATCAGTAAGATCAGACCGAACACACTTCATATCATCCAACTCAGGTTTGCCAGGTTTATTAGAAACTAAGTAGCCAAGGGACTTGTAACCTTCAGGAGGTTGGGGTAGCCAAAAGTAACCACATCCACTCAGCAACATCTCACTCCTAGTATCCGAACTCCACACTAAAGTATAATCAAGGGGATTCTGAAGAGCGGGTAACTTATCATGATTTGATGTATCAGCTGTTAGAGGTGAGCATGTGTTCACTCCTCTTGCTACAAGTACAAAACCATGTAAGGGCTTGTCATTGAGTTGACAATAGTGACCGAGGACATGAAACCCATCAGGTATTCCTACAGGCTTATAGAATGCAACACCTTTGCTCTTGTTCAATGTGACCTTGCTGTTCCAAACAAGCTCTAAACTAGTGATTTTGAAAACTTCTAACTCTCCTAGATTTACAATGCCAGAACCAAAACCTTGCCCTACAAGATACATGTATAATAGATTAATCAACAGGGAAGAATAATTTTTTTTTAATCAAGATTTTCTAAAAATAAGTAAACTTCTTATTGAAAAATGTTCATTAACAGCATTGGTACACATGTACTGCGGCATTATCATGCTACACCTTTTCATCCCAAGATACTTCTCAGATATCAAGGACAAGGTAATAATACTGCAGTTTCAACATAACATATTTTCACACAAATTCCTCATACCTTGAGTAATTTTCACTAGGAATCAGAATTTTCCAAGTATAATGCATATAATATGAGTAAAATTACAAGATAAATGGGAAGAGCGAGTTTCTTCAATCATGCAACAGGCAACAAAGCTCAAACTCTTCAAGTGGCTTTGTGGACCAAGTTTTGAAAGAAATTAGAATTTACCAAAGAAATTCCACAGTTCATGGCAGTTGTCAAGTTTATACTACATCCGGTCCTAAATATAAGACCTAATTGACTTTTTCTTGGAGAGATTAAGGTTGCGAAATAGGTTATTAAATGATGACATATTTGATATATTTTTAGATTATCCATTAGTTTATAGGTAAAATAAACTAGTTTAAGGGAAAAAATTAGGTAAAACAATTTATAATTAACTTATTTTGCTTTTTTAAGGATTTTCTAGAAAAAGTCAATCAGGTTTTATATTTAGGACCGGAGGGAGTATCAAATAATTTAAGGACTAGTGATTGAAAAATATGAACATACTATTAAACTATTTTCATGTGATATAGGACATGCAAGCCACATAGACACTAGCATTGCTCCAACACTCTGACCATCAAAAGAACCAAGAATGAGAAGAACCATATCCTTGATAAATAAATATACATATTACGATTAATCAAAGCTTGAGCACTTGTCTGAGGAAAGGAAACAAGATAGCCATTCACAGGCTTAAAAAGAAAGAAAACAAAACAAACATTCCCATTAAGTTATCCTCACAAAACCTAATACAATGAAGAAACCAATTATCTAATAAGCAATATCCGTGAGAAATAGATTCACAAATTACAAAATCTTACATGAGTGCAGTGATTGCAGATTTGCTCATCAGTATCCTAATTCAAGCCATACTCTAAAAAAACGACACATGTAATGTCTGAAGGAATCAAAGAGGTCATTCACCTTTCAGAGCAAAGCTTTTAGATACCATACTGTCAATGCATAATTTACTTATTGTATTTTCAAAGCTCAAGGATACTGTTGATGAAGAAAGCCAAATTGTAGCCACAATACATGTGTACTTAAAGAATAACACAATGCATACTTGTAGCCGCAATACAATGCATAATTCTTTATTGAATTTTCAAAATACCCTCAACAATTTCTTTTACTTATAATACAACAACAACAATAAAGTCTTATACCACTACATGAGGTCAGCTACATGGATCATAAGGCGTCATTGTGCTCTATCAGTAACCAACTCTTTAAATATATCATTCACCAAGAAATATTGTTCTATAAGTTCACCGGGTGTTTATTTTGGTCTCTCCCTCCCTCTTTTAATCGGACTCCAAGTTGTTTGGTCAACTTTCCTCACTGGCGCATCTATAGACTTTCTTTGGACATGTCCAGACCACCTCAAACGATTTTCCATCAATTTCTCAGTAATAGGAGCCACACCAACCCATACCTCAATTTGAAAATGGTCTTATATTTAGGAACATAGGGAGTATATAGTGATTCATTAATTTTAAAACACCAAATTCTACACAAGCCTTGTGTATTAAGCCGCCCATTGCCGTCTTCCCTCACACAAATATAAAACAACAACAACATAATCCAGAGATCTCCAAAATCTAAGAGACAAGTCCCAAAACCTAGGGTGGAACTCATAACCCATTATGACAAAAGAATAAAATTTCACATCACACCTCCTTGACTTACAAGGAAAAGATAACTTGCATAGTAGAACTGTAAAGCCACATATCAATTAACAGATAACAGGCCAAAAATAAGTAACAAGTACTCCCTCCAATCCTAATTTTAATTTTAAGATCATTATAACCTTTATTCGATCAATCTAGGATATAAAATTAATCACTGTCCTTTTACCAATTATTATACTCCCTCTGGTCCTAAATATAAGACCTAGTTGACTTTTTGGGAAAATCCTAAAAAGCAAAATAAGTTAATTATAAGTTGATCTACCTAATTTTTTCTCTTAGACTAGTTTATTTTACCTATAAACTAATGGATAATCTAAAAAGATATCAAATATGTCATGATTTAATAACATATTTCGCAACCTTAATCTCTCCAAAAAAAAGTCAACTAAGTCTTATATTTAGGACCGGAGGTAGTATTATACTACTTATAAACCAATCTACAATCTAATTGGCACATGTCATAAATTAGAGCTATAATACTTCAAAAGAAAAGGTAAAAGCAATCATATATTTATAATTTACAATTAGAAAATGGTGTTACCTTGGGGCCAATCTGGAATGGGAGCTGGTAGAGAAAATAATTGAGGCTCAGGAAGAAGAGGAGGAGAAAAATAAGTGAATGTGTTCCACTGAAAGCACTTGTTGGACCAAAACATTTTCACCTATTCTGCACCAAATGCTGCTGAGTCTGAGGCCTCACAATTAATTAAACACTCATCTTGGTGGGGCCATGTTTTATGAAGCTAAGGTATACTGCATACATAGAATGGATACATACATTATTCAAAATCAAAATGAATATATCTTTGGGAGTATCTCAATTTCATAATGTGCGATCGATTTCAATGTGACAGGAGGAGGGATCCAGATTTTGGTTCGTGTATATGTTAAGCCCACAGCAATTATTCTCTGTTTCAAGAGACAACAAAGTTGGTGCCCGATCGCAAAGCCAAGCGGGTCAGATCAACCCATATATTGTACGGTTCAACCCGACTTGTAACTTTTGTCTTTTAAGTGATCTCTATTCTCTAACAGACGGATTACTATGTAATTACAAATTAGTGCGGGTGGCTAGGAGTCCACAAAATTATTCAGGCCCAGTCATATCCTGTTTGACCCAATAGAGAGATCGGACCATACATGACCACAGGGGCACATAACAAACCATGTTAGTCCCACTCTATGCTGTGACGAGTTGATTTTTGTATAGACCGGATTAGGTCATAACGGATCATCGGGCTTTTGTGTAGCCCTACGGGTGGCAATAGCCGAGACTGGTTATCAAGGGCCTATGACTTGGGCGTTAAAGTCTTGGACTAACTTCTTTTTTTTTTTTTTTGACCTTCTTGGACTAACTTCTTTATATCTAGGTTAAACTCGTGCTTTTCTTTTTGTCCTGTTTAGCTTAACAGGTGGGCTCAGGTTTTTTAAAACAAAAAGTCTATTAGTCTATCATTGTGGCGTATTAAGGAGTTAAATAATATTTTTTAAAATAAAAAATTATATTATTATAATTAATTAATGTTATTTGTTATTAACTGTTAATATAAATTACAAAATTATCGTCTATTCAAGGGTTCTCTATCTCATGCGTTAAACATCTTCATTCAAACAATTTCACCTATCATTCTCCTCCTAGCACTAATAGTCAGATCAATCTAGGCCACAAGCTAGACTCAAGCCAAAAAACTAGCCTCTAATAGGCCACATACCAGACTTAGACTTCTTTTCAACAACACATGTCAGGCCAGTTATAGTACATGTTTGGGCCAAAAAAACTGGTCTCTAACAGGCCACAAACCAGACTTAGACTTCTTTTCAACAACACATGTCAGGCCAGTTATGGTACATGTTTGGACCAGCCAAAGCTCTTCCCACCCTAACTCCTATCCTTTAACTTTTTTTAGGCTAAAGGAAGTAAATTAGACCATTAAATAATAACACATGACACAGTTTTTGTCAAATATAACATATAACACATGTAGGTTAATTTTTTAGTAGAATAAATAGTTGAGGAAAAACATAATTATAATTATTAATTTTGCATTCACAATTTCTCTAAAGAAAGTCAAAAATGTCTTACAAATAGACCTAGGGAGTATATGTATAAAACAAAGATTTAGGGAGTATAAAATACACATAAAACAACAAATATTATGGATACTGATTGAAACAAGTCAAACAAGCTGGACGTGATGGATTGTATAGAACAATGAGTGGATTTTGCAGAACGATAAGTTTAATCTTTGTAATGGATTTCGCAGATGTCACTAAATTTTCAATTTAGATAGATGATTTTGATTCGAAAAAGGAGCAAAACTGGGGCAGTGGAATTCCATTAATATATTCAGACCAAAAAAAATGAATTCCATTAATATACTGTGAATATTTTTTTTTGATACAGTAATATATGTGAATATTAATGTTTTTGTTTTATTAACGTTTTTGAACTCTGAATAACTCCTTTTTGTATGGCATTTACAGGCATACATGCCATTCATATTGTAATACTCCATTAAAGTTGTATCTAAGTCTACCTTGAGTTCTTGCAATGTAATTTAACATGCTATATGGAAAAAGATTCTTGCTTCTTGTACGTTCAAGCTAGGATTCTACTGGTCTTAATATTTTGTTTGATTATTAATATTACAATATTGATTTTTTTAGTTTAAAATCATGATAAGGGAGCCTTGACAAGTTTATACATTTGTTGCTTTATGTTGTATTCATTGAAATTTCGTTAATGTTGATTAAACTCTAGAACAAATATTTCACTTTCGTTTCAGCTGTTATGGTCTGTTTGGTATGAGGGATTTGGAGGGGAGGGGATGAGAGGGAAAAATTTTGTAAGATAAATTTGGAATATTGAAAAAGTGGGATTGTGATATTTTAATAAAGATATGATGTAAATATGAGAGTTATATATATTAATTTAGAATTTTCAACCTCAATTCTCAATTTTTTATAAATTCATGTCACAAATTTTCCCTCTGTCCATTTTCCTTCTTCCCCACATATCAAACAGGCCATAAATCTTCCAATGTTTTTTTTCCCTCAACCTAAATCATCCAAGGCTATACCTTAAGTAATTGGCAAGAAAGTCTGAGTTTTAGAATACATGCACAATGTGACCTAATTGGCAAGCGATTCTGAAACATACTCTGTTTCATATATATTGTCCACATTTTTTAAGATGACAGACTTAAAAACCTTTCCTTAAAGCAAAATGTTACCATAAATTGATGCTCTCATTTAATCCTTACGTTAAGAGAGGTATGAAAGAAGATAAGTTAGGTGAAAATAATAACAATACAATAAAACAAAAAGAGAGGCAGTTTGAATTTCTAAAAGACTAAATAAGAATTTCGACAGATAATAAAAAGCTTCAGGCAACGTAGATAATGATTGTACATTCGTCATGGACTATTTGCCTTTTCACCCACACTTCAATTATTAGCCCTTACGTTCAATTTTTTAATTCATTTCCATAATGGATGTTCATTATTTATATCTAGTATACGCATTAGGAAAAGCTCATGATGAATATATGATAGTAAGTCAAAACTATACTACTTACAAACAAGTCCTGGTTTTCCACCCACCTAGTTACTTCTTCCAGGCATTCAATACAGCCATTTCATGAATGAGTGGAGATATTAATGAGTATTACATAGATAAACCCTTCTACAAATCCCTTGAATCTATTCAAACTTTTTGACATTGAACCTTCCCTTGGGGATTTTACTGATAAATCCAGTATCCAGCTTCTTATAGTTGTGCTGCATCTGATCAAACACTTGGTACACGAAGGTGTCCACTTGATCCTCATTTCTCTCATACAGAACTGGAAGTGTGTGTGCAGCAACAAAACCTTGTGAAAATAATACAAATTTCAGAAAATCTGGTAAGGCAATAAAAAATCATCTAGAAGGGAAACACATCAATTTCGAACTTGTACTTATCTCCCCTTTGATAATAAATCAAAAAAGAATATAATGCACAATTAAATGTAAAAACAAAAACATATTGAAGTATATATCATCTAAGATTCAAAGTAAATAGTTTGAGATGTATCAATTGATTCAAAGAAATCAAGATCACTGACCAATATATATGACAGATATAAAATTGAACCAGCTCCCAATAATAGCAACAGCCAACAAGCTTGCTACAACCTGGAAATGTTGAAACCAATGAATAACAAATTCCACTAGAGAATAGGCTCTATTAATTTCATATAAAGAAGGGGGCCATTATTACAGATATAAGAAAAGTCGAAAGCAAGTTATATAATCGACAGTACAAGTGAAACTGCAAGCCTATGGCCATGCATTTGAAGCTTCAATTAATTCAATTGGTTACATATATACACGAAACTAACTAATGACCCTCGTTTCCGCAATGCAATTTGTGTAACCTCACTTATGGCCCCAAACATTTTTTTGTAGACAGCATTGAACTTTTCATTTTGAAGTTCCTACAAAATAAGGCAACTTATCTCCTCCTTTTGGAATGCATCAGTTACAGATTTCTTAATGAATATCTGAGTGTCTCTGTATTCATGTATTACACCAGCATGTCATTTGTAATGGCAGACATTAATATGTTAAAGAATTTCCATTGAATCTTTAAGGTAATTACTGCTTCAGTGACTTTTATTTTGTTGGTGTGGCATGAAAGATCCTAAAACTAACAGACTATGATGTCATGATACTGGTAATTGATGCCACGATTGAATCATAGTGCATATCATATGCTTATTACAAATCAATCCAGCCTGAAGAATATTTTACACAATGAATTTTGAGATTCCATCAAGTGTTTACCGTGACAGCTATCAATATTGTGGCAAAACATAAACAAATTGATTTGAAAACAAGAACTGAAGCAAGAGCATGTTCAGAATTTAAGTGATGGCTTAACCCACAAGAAAAAAAAAATAGTGAAAATAAGTATGGACGCAAACATACAATAAGAAATTGCTTCAGATTTCTTCCACTAGCAACATCCTGAAGAAACCTCAAACCTCGGTTAAGCTCAGCACCAGCTGCAGTCGCAATGTTGACAAACAACTCCTCTGGGATGACAAGACGGGGAACTCTAGCTGGTTCCCTGTCAAGACAAAAGGACAGAGGCCACTTACTCAAAAAGATGAGAAATTATGCAGTTCTGTAGCACATCTAATAAAGTAAATTCAAAAAGCAAAACCAGAAATGTAAATCTGCTCCAAATTACCTGCTAAGTAAGCCAGAAGCATTAGACCAGAAAAACTGTGCGAGCATGCCAAGAACCAGAGCAAAGCATACAAGTGTCAGGAAATGATAGTCGAGCCATTCAAAAAGCACCCACAAGAGTGTTGCGCTAACTAAAACACTTGCAGAGATCTTCTTGTTCCTCCATAACAAGACATCAGCAGCTATAACATTCAAAGAGGAAACAAATTTAGAGACCAATATGGTAGTTTTACATGACAATGACATAAACTATCATACGTTTTCCACCCCCCAATATATGGTGGACGGGCTTCTGGCGTCCAAATAATCTTCTGAACTGAGTGCTTGCCGAGTTCTCTTCCTCAAAGAATGAAACAGATTTCTTCTTCTCAGTAATTGTATCCACAAGGTTGTTAAGAAGATTCTCGGCAGCAGCTATTTTATCAGACATTGTTCCTTCTCTTTTCTAAGAAGGTAAGTGCATTTCCAAATGAGTAATATAACATGAAATCATTGTATTAGCAATCATGTCTAATAGAAAATCCAATACACAAAAAGGGAATGTAAGAAGTTGTTATATCCTGATGCATAAATTGTGCGTCATAACTGATTGTATATATTGCATAACATAAAGGGTACTCCAACATTTTCATTAGGAAAAAAGGGTACTCACACAATTTAACCATACGGAATTCTAGTATGTCAAGGAAGAAAAGGCTCTGGCAGTTCAGAAGTTTCATTTCGGACTTCTAACTTAATTAAGTTGATGGGGGAATATCTTCATCATATTTACCACATTAAAGCCATTCAGTCTCTTTATTGTCTATCAAATCCACACCAAAAGGTCAGGATATTAAGAAGGTAGAGTAACCAAGCTTATAAGCCAAAATAAGCATCGCAAACACAAACATAACTTTACAAAACCAGATAACCCATGGCACTAGCAAATTACTTCCTTTCAATAATCCATCATTATCAAAGTACCCAGGCTTCTAAGTGCTAAGCTAACTAATAGAATCACTACCTCCCACAAATTAATGAGACAGATCTCCCTTAAGCAAGCATAACATTTACTACCACTGTAAAGCCCATCCACCAAGCAGTCAATAGCATAGAAGACTAGGACTCTATTAATAACTCAGGAGTAGGTCTGATTCCTGCCTGTGTTGCATCATCAATTCAATAAAAAGAGTGAACTAAGTTCTAGTCCCCACTTGGTAAGGGTGCTGGGAGAGGGATTATACTAGGCAGTCTTCCCTATGCTTTATGCATAGAGACTGATTCAAACCTACAACCTCAAACCCCACGGTAAGCTCGCTTACCATTGAGCCAAGCCGACCCTTCAATAATAGAGAAAATATTAACAACTTAGTTTTTTGAAGAGTAAAACAGGGAGAGAAAGTAGCAGCCTAGCTTTCAAGCAAATGTAAATAATCAACTGACAAAAAGTAGCCTCCTCCAGAATAAAACCTATAGGAGCTTATTCACTCCAGGAATCTTGACACCCAAACAAAGCTAAGCCTTATAAGCCTTTTCATCTACCTGTCTTCAATTAATTAGTTAACATAAAACTTTCAGATGCCATCCTCAAAGAGGCAAGAAAAGAACTCCTGAAGTAATCAAAACCTATGAAGCACATACAGCTCAAAATTTGAGACATGTTTGATTTGCATACTTATCTAAGAAACTTTGCAACACTTCAATAGACAAATGGGTAATTATTTGCCATCAAACCTTGGTTTTCTATGTCAGTTTAACTTCTAAAGTCAGCATAGTAAGACCTATCACTTTTTGCTGAAGAATGGTGGTTAAAGAATATTGAAAAACGAAAAAACAAGCTAATATAACACACTACTACTTCACACAACATCAGAAAGTGCAAAGTAAAATAATAAAAGGAAAAAAGAAAAGATAAGAAGCCACATAATTTTTTTTCCTTTTTTACCCTCAACTAGAAATTTAGCTCACAGAGCAAGAGAAACACTATGACAGAGATTGATTCGACCCAGAAGATAAAACAAAAAAACTTACAAAAAAAAACACCAAGAAATTCAAAAAACCCACAAAGCAAAAAACACAAAATGCACAAAAATAGTGTAAAAAAACCTTATTTTGGGCCCAAAGATATATTAAGGCATGAGCATCAATCAGAAAGTGAATTGTTGGTAAAACAAGAAAAGAGAGAAAACAAGCTGAAAGCAGAAACAAACCAGTATAAGAGGAGAAAAGGAGGTGGAAGGAGAGTGAAGCAAAACGTAGTAGCAGATAAAAGGGAAGAAGCAAGTGATGGGCTTCTTCTTCTTCTTCTTAGCATAAAGCGGAGAGAGAGAGAGAGAGAGAGAGAGAGAGAATAAATTAACTGAATAATTAATTAAGGAAAAGGAATGATTTTTCAGTGGGGGCAAATGCATATATGCATGGGCGTTAGACAATTGAATATTCTGATTTAAGAGTTTATAAAAAAAAGTGTTAAATATCATTTCCAATTGCTCAATCTCACCTATAAACATTAAAATAGCTCCTTTCTGCCCACAAACAAAATAAAAATGTCAATCTGACCAATAAAATAGTCAAATAAAATAGTTCATTTTAGTTAGATTGACCTTTTTACTTTGTTTGTAGGCTAGAATGAGCAAGTTAATTGTTTGTAAATTGAACCATTAGAAATAGTAGTTTATAGGTCAAAATGATATTTAACCCAAAAAAAAATTAAAATGTAGTGCCAAAATTAAAATTAAGTGAAAATTCAAGGATTAAAATAAAATTTAATGAAACTTCAAGGATTAAAATCACAAATTTTAAAATTAGGAAACAAAATGAAAATTGAACCAAAGTTCAAGAATTAAAACAATAATTTTTTTTCAAAAATAAACCAGTAATTTTAAGGTTTACGTATTAAAATCAAACTATTGAGCGAAAATTTATAGATCAAAAGTTATATTTAACCCAAAATTAAAACTTTTTATTTGTTGTAGGGAAAGGGAATTTTCAGTACAGGTGGCCCACTTCGACCGAAACAACGTCCAGATGGGTCCACCACCTTTACCAGTACCCTCATAGGCCCTTCTTTGATTCCAAGTGGTCCACTTCGACCAAAACAGCACACAGATGGGTCCACCACCTCCACAAGTACCCCACATTGGCCCTTTTCTTGCTTTTACTACTTGATCAAATTACAATAAGCACGTTCACGACAGAATTAGGGCTTGTTTAGATTCGGTTTATGAGAATAGCTTCTGGGAAAATAGCTTTTTGAGAATAACTTTTGAGTAGAATAACTTTTTTGAAAAATAGCTTTTGATAAAATGAGAGTGTTTGGATTAAGCTTTTTGAGAATAGCTTTTAAGAATAACTTTTGAGTAGAATATAACTTTTATAAACAATAGTTAGAATAAATAACTTTTCATGTTTCTTTTATTTGAAATAAGTGTTTTTCTTAAATGAGAGATCGAAACTTTCAGCTGGAAAAGGAGAAAAATGTAGTTTTACTCAAAATAGCTTTTGCAACCCTAAACCAGCTTATCTTCTCAAAATAGCTTATTCAAAAAAAATTGAGTGTTTGGATATCTTTGTGTGAAACCTAAGTTTCGAGCTAGAATAGCTTTTGCAAAATATATCCAAACAAGCACTTAATCACATACAAGTCTGATTGACAATCTCAGGATTTCATTGACAAAACTTATGAATTACTATATTGGGAAAATCCCAAATAAATCTCTCCCAATACCCAAAAGGACAAGTGAGGAACCTAAACTTCCAAAAGGACTATGAAGGAACCAGCACCTACCTGTCATTTTAAAATTTTGCGAAAAGACAAAATTGGCTTCATCCTAAAACACAAATTGCGAGAAGATGGTGGGTTTAGGGTGGGGTAGTAATTTGTGTTTTACGATGGGGGTAATTTGGTCTTTTCGCAAACTTTTAAAATGACAGGTAGGTGTTGGTTCCTTCATAGTCCTTTTTGAAGTTTAGATTCCTCATTTGTCCTTTTGGGTATTGAGAAGGATTTATTTGGGATTTTCCCAATTAAATTTATGATTTAATTTATGTATTTGAAAATGGTCAAGACAAGAGAAATTTACATCTGAAACAAAAAAAATGTTACCAGTAGGTAGTTGGTTGACTGGTAAGTGAACTACAACACATTAAGTATGTAAACGCGTGTTCGAATCCACACTTCTATTCCTCGAGGCCAGATCAAATCAGGCAGTGATTAACAAAAAAAACTGTTTTGTAATAAATCTTAAATGTAAAATATAACAAAATTTATATTTAAAAAATTAATCACATTACCTGTGCTTAAAGCACGTATGTAAAAAGTGGTTTTTACAAGTTCTTTAAGTGTATGTAAAAGTTAATTCAATATTATATTCAATCAAGTATATATGAAATTTAATTTATTTCATTATTTGAAATAGATCCTTAATTATATTTTTTATTCATTATGAGAGAATTATCATCAAGTATCAGACCCGTTTTTCACTATTAGTTTCAATTTACAGATTTACGTGAATTTCTGCACATATAAAAAAATCATATGGGTACTTGATGCAACATAAATAAGATTGGATATTACTAATCCATCATATTGTATTCTACTTTATCCAATTACAAATTTAGACAGACTCGTTGAAGCCTTATATTTATGATCACAATTAATTCCTTATCCATCTCTGATGTTTAGAGACGGGAAACAATATACTATATAAACAAACCAAGGGAATATATATGTGTGTGAGTCATTTTTAATACGTTTCAAAAAACTTTTAATATTATTAATTATTTCTTAAAATATGATAATTTTTAATTTTATACTTATTAAATTTAAAGAAAATCAAGTGAGAACTCAAAATTTAATAGTTACAAATAAAAGGTAAACTTGTGTGTTCATATAACATATTTAATAAAATGAGTTACATTAAAGATACTTTATCTACATATATACTTTAAACAGCGGGAGGAAGTATACTTCAACTTATAGAAATCAAAAATTGAATTTTGTTTTTATATTTTCCTGGATATATTACACATAATTGTAAATATAGACCTCACATCATCATAAATTTTCAAACAAATGTAGCTAAACATGTATGCAAATTAGCTTTACTTGTCATAGATGGTGGGCATATTTTTCTTCTCTTGACTCATTCGGTTCAAAATATTAGAGGTAACAAGTGTCAATTTTTTTACAAAATATAAGAAGTAACATGTAAAATACAAAGTAATAAGGGAAAATCCCAAATAAATCCCTCCAAATACCCAAAAGGACAAGTGACAAACCTAAATTTTCAAAAGGATCATGAAGGAACCAGCACCTAACTGTCATTTTAAAATTTTGCGAAAAGATAAAATTGTCCCGATCCTAAAACATAAATTACTACGCCACCCTAAACCCACCCTAACACTCACCCTCTTCTCGCAATTTGTGTTTTAGGATGGGGGCAATTTTGTCTTTTCGCAAAATTTTAAAATGACAGGTATGTGCTGGTTCCTTTATGGTCCTTTTGGAAGTTTAGGTTCTTCACTTGTCCTTTTGGGTATTGGGAGGGACTTATTTGGGATTTTCCCAAGTAATAAATGCATGTTTTCCATTTCTACCACTGTATATTAAATAATAAAAGGAGGCGAGATGTTATATACTTATATATGGTAAATGAGCGATTTCAGCATGATGATGATTAGAATTATATCAAATCTACCTATAATAAATGATGATTTCAGCATGATTTATTAGTATGTCTAATAAAATTGATTGCCTCTTTATAATAAGAATTAGAGAGTACTTAAAACATTAATAAATAAATGAAAATTACTCCTTTATATCACTCTTAAATATAATAACTAACTAATTTTTTATTTTTATGTACAACACACCGTGAGTTCTAATGGTGATCGTATTCACCACCAGTCCACCACACACATATATGCTAAAGCAAATTTTCGTGGGGAGAGGGTTGCATTCCTTGCACGACTAGGAGAAGTATAAAGGAGTACTTTTACTAAACACAATTCCCTACACAAAATTAAGTATAAAAAGGTGTAAAATGAATGGAAAACTAATTACAAGTCACGTGTAATAAATTTAATCAAAATGAAGTCTCGCAAAATCATATAATTAATCTCAAATCCTATGAAAGCTGTTATTGCCTATTAATAAGATGTTATGGATCATGCCTTAGCATAATTATCCTCCTTATTAATTACCAAATGCATTTAATCAATTGATTGCCCTAAAAGAATTAAACTACATGGGCTCGTCAATAGTGTTTTATTTTTGCCAAGTCGCATGAATAGTTAAGCGTTTTACGTACAAAATACTCATGTTGGCTTTGAAGTATCAAGCCATGCAGGATATGACAAAGAACATGCGTGCCACATGGCAGAATGAGTGCCACTACCTCCTTATCCCAAAACATTGCAAGAATCTGATCCAAAACTCAAAACCTCCCAATCATCGATCATCATCTTCGTCTTCTTCACAAAACCCAATCCACAATCTCCATTATTGCCACATCACTCACATTATTCAAAAAAAAGTCACACTCTCTCATTCACACAGAGAAACAAGTAAGCAAACAAAAAGAATGGCTTCCACTACTCATTGCTTCTTTCACCACAATGCTTTGACTTCTTCTTCCGCCGCCACACGCCCTCAGGCCGCCGCCAAGCCCGCCCAGTTGGCCTGCCGGGCCCACCAGAAGCAGCAGGCCTCAGTTGCTCAAGAAGATGAAGGAGGACACGTGTCTCGCAGATTGGCTCTCACTGTTCTCTTTGGTGCTGCTGCTGTTGCCTCCAAGGTTTCTCCTGCTGATGCAGCCTATGGGGAAGCTGGTATTATTATTATATTTATATATGTTCATGTGGTTTGATCTGTTAGTTCATATCATAATGTTTGATTTAGTTGTTGTTATTGATGGGTTTTAGCAGCTTAAGCTTTTTTAGTAGTTTTTTTTCCTTCTAAAAAATGAACACTCCCTAATTCTCCTAGTTATAAGATTTATTTTACTTTTGAGTTAAGGGTCATATATGACTTGAAGTGTACATGAAGAAGAATCATTTCTAGCTCAAAGTACTTTTTGGCCCATATTTGCCCCTAAAGTATGCAGGTGGATCATATAGTAGTCGCCCTTTACATTTAAAATTTTAACGGTCAAATATGATTTTCGTGCATACGCAAATATGACTCTTTATGCAGACTTCTGGGGAATATATGACCCTTCATATATACTTCAAGGGAAAATATGATCTTTTGTACACATTCGGGACATATTTGAGCCAACAAATACTTGAAATGCTTATAAGATCTTATGTGCATACTTTAGAGGCAGATATGATCTGTAATCCTTTCTTTAGATTTTTTTTCCATTTAAGAAAATAAATACACTACTAAATTTTAATATATGCAATATGTAAATTGATTTATAAGGAAAATAAATTAGTTTTGAGAAAAAATATAATAATAAACAAATTAAAGTGATTTATTTGCCATCCTTAATTTCTGGGAAAAGTCAGATGGATCTCATAATTATGATCGAATGGAGTGTGATGTTAAGAGTTATAATCCAATGGTTTGGAGTTTGATCCTAAGTATTATTATGTTATATGGTTTTACTTCTTTTGTTGAGTGATCAGTCAATGAAGGTTATATTATCGTTTATGATTTTTCATTCGTTGCTATTATTGATGGGGTTTTTAGCTTCTTAAACTTTTTTAGTAGTTTCCAATACTGCCCTGTAATCAGTTGACTTTATTTGGGGGGCATAAGGAAGTTTAACTATAAACAATTTATTTTGATTGATTTTCCGAATCCAAGTTGTCTTACTAACTATTAGTACATATGTAACTTATTTAGCTTGTTTAATCTCTCCCAAATAAAGGATACTCAATCTTTTATAAATGGGGATATAGTATGCAGTTGTAGTTATGATACAATGGTCTGCAGTTTGATCCTGAATATATCTGGTGAACTCTTCATGAATCAGCATTCAGTTTAATCTTTCTTTGTGGAGTGGCACTAATATTATCCTTTGAGCCATAATTTCGTAGAAGACCCCCAAAATTTTGCAAGAAAAGATGTTTTGATTTTCAATTCAGTTGTGTTTACTCAGATTGTAGCACTTGAGAGTGTCCCATTTAGTTCTGATTTCTTTGTGCAGTTATGTTTTGGCTATTTGAAAAGAGAAAAGATGGAAGCTTATTCCATATTGATTGCTTTGATTTGTAGCCAATGTGTTTGGAAAGCCAAAGACAAACACAGACTTCTTGCCATACAATGGTGATGGATTTAAACTGAACATTCCTTCCAAATGGAACCCAAGCAAAGAGGTTGAGTTCCCTGGTCAAGTTCTTAGGTACGAGGACAACTTTGATGCTAACAGCTATGTCACCGTCACCGTCACTAACACCGACAAGAAATCCATCACTGACTATGGTTCACCTGAGCAATTCCTCTCTCAGGTAATCTAGCTAGTTTCAAACTTGTTCCTTGTTATTTTGTAAATCTATAACAAGACTTAGAATCAAGTTTATGTGCACTTCTTTGTATCTGAAGTTTGGAAGATTCTATTTTTGCTGGCTAATATTTGAGATTTGATTTTCTTTCCTTTCAGGTGGATTATTTGTTAGGAAAACAGGCCTACTTTGGCAAAACTGACTCTGAGGTAATTAACAATTTTTTACATGCATTGCTAGCTTACAAGTGTATACATTCCTCAAATTGAGCAACTTGAAAGAAAGCTGAAAATGAAGAATAATTTTGGTTCTTACCTAAGATGCATGAATGTTTTGTTGGGGAATGCGACAGGCTTTTTGAACGATTTTTGTTGTCAAGATCTGTTGACGCGGGACACATACAGACTACCAACAGAAGTTGGCTATGAAGACACCTTGTGATCAATGTTTCGTGATATGTACTTGACTGAATGTGATCTTGCTGTGACTATAGTAAACATCTTAAGATCTTTACTGGATTATAATTCATAAAGAGAGCTGCAAATGAAGCATAGTTATATTATAATTTATAAAGAGACCTGAAAATGAAGCATGGTTATGTTTGTAAGCTAAGAATTACTCATACTAGTACAGATATTATTGAGGAGTGTCTAGCATCTCAAAGTGTTTATCCGAAAACACTCATTATCCTAGATTAATTATTGTTGCATTTGTCATTGTAGGTAATTTCTTTTGCACACAATGCCTTATAACATTTTTCCAATAACAGCCAGTATTCTAAGTTTAGGGTGCTTGTTGCTACTGTGGAAAATATTTAAGAGCAATAACGCGCCAAAAAGTGCTTTGAAATACTTGGTGTTACTAGAAAATACTTTTTAAGTGCTGAATGTACAAAAAATTAGTTTAGGATATTGAGTGCCATAATGAAGATATTTCAATATGTTGGAGAAATTTCACTCATAAAGAAAACACCGGGACAAACTCATATACTAATGAATTTTAGATATCATGTTTTTTCTGTAATGATAAGACAAACCTTGGTACATGCTGTAATGATATATTTCTGACTAAATGTGATCTTGAATTGCTCAGGGAGGTTTTGATCCAGATGCAGTGGCAACAGCAAACATCTTAGAGACTTCAACACCAGTGATTAATGGAAAACAGTACTACTTCGTGTCGGTGCTGACAAGGACAGCCGACGGAGATGAGGGCGGCAAGCACCAACTTATCACGGCCACCGTGAAGGACGGCAAGCTATACATATGCAAGGCTCAAGCAGGAGACAAGAGGTGGTTCAAGGGAGCTAGGAGATTTGTGGAGAGCGCAGCAAGTTCATTCAGTGTTGCCTAAATGAACTTATATGGTATGTTTGATCTCTGTATGTAAATCATGTGAAAGTGCTAATGTATCCTTTAAGGTTTGATTGTCTGGCCCACCCTTTTTGTCTCCAAGTTCTAGTATTAATCTTGAAGGAGTTGGTTGGATTGAAGCATATTAATAATTAAAGAAATTATGGCGTTTAAGGACTTATAGAGGCAGTCCTTTTCCTCCATTGTATCTCCAAGCATTTTTGAAAGGACACTGCCTTATATTTTCAATTGCCATTTGCTTATATGTTATAATCGCCTAATTTAGATTCAAGTATTGTTAACCACTCAATCCCAAATCCTAATATAGGAGGTAGCTGTTATGGCCTTATGGGTGACTTTTTCCCGTATAATAGGATTGACAATTTGACATGAGATTTTTCTCGAGGAAAATATAATCTTTCCCACTACATTTATCTTCCCAGCTAGCCACAAATGACAAATGACTTTGCTTTTGTATGAGATGGAAATTTATATTTCAGATCTGTTGGCAATTAAAACCAATTGTCCAAAAGCTCTGGACTCTGGTCTATCTCTTTGGAGTAAAGAAACACCAAATATGTTAATGGGCTAAAGGGTAAAAATGCCTATGTAATTATCACAAGGTACAAAAATACCCATGTAAAATTTTTTTGAGCAAAATTACCCATCGAATTTCAAAACTGGGGCAAAAATGCCCATCACTGTTAATTTTTTTACTTTTTGATGCATCATTTTCTGTTGGTTCATTTCTCACTAAAATATATGGCAGACTTATGTATTTATTTGCCCTTGTATGATGATGATGTGACAGGAAATGATGCGTCAAAAAATCAATTGTAATGGGCATTTTTACCCCAATTTTGAAATTCGATGGACATTTTTGCTCCAAAAAATTTTACATGGGTATTTTTGCACCTTTGTGACAATTACATTGGCATTTTTGCACTTTAGCCCTATGTTAATTATTACTAAACGAAATTGTACTAAACCTGGTACTATAGATAAAGTTAATGATAAAGATAACTGAGACTATCACATGGTTAAACTATTGAACTCATAATTTTCTTACTAAATTACAATTACATGTATAAATGTCATTGTTGAAAAACCAAGAGTCAATGTGCACAAATCAACTCATGAATACTTCTCGGAAGTGCTATGCCAAAAAGTTGTGTGTGTGTGTGTGTTATCAACATAGTATAACCTTTGCCACATTTTTATTATTGGACACTGGTGTGGGCCTCACACTAATTATTGGGCTTTAGCGACTACACCATTCTTGTAAAATTTCAGGATATTCTTTTTCTTTTAAGAAAGGCAAAATGGAATTAATTATTAACGGGTTAAAGTACAAAAATGGTCATGTAATTGTCACAAAGGTGCAAAATTGACCATGTAAAATTTTTTGGAGCAAAACTGTCCATTGAATTTCAAAACTGGGGCAAAAATGACCAGCATTGTTAATTTTTTTAACTTTTTTACGCATCATCTTCTGTTGATTCATCTCTCACTAAAATATGTAGCAGACTTATGTATTTATTTGCCCTTATGTGATGATGATGCGACAGAGGATGATGAGTGAAAAAGTTAAAAATTAACTGTTATAGACATTTTTGCAACAATTTTGAAATTCGATGGGCATTTTTGCTCCAAAAAATTTTACATGGTCATTTTTACACCTTCGTAACAATTATATAGTCATTTTTGCATTTTAGCCGATTATTAAAACATCATTAAATCTTTACAGCAAGTAGTGGGGGTAAGATTTGTAAGGGGGAACCAGTCTGAATGCTACACAATTATAAAACAGCATGAAAACATGAATAAAAACAAGTAGTGGGGGTAAGATTTGTCACCCCCAAAGCAATTATTGCTGTGGTATCCTATTGTAACAGATGAAAAAGTGACAATGCGATGGAGAATGCTGCTTCCATTTTCTAACCATGATCTCCCCTTTCAATGCATGATATCAAAATTCAAACTTTTACACCCATGAACCTTAGCTATTGCGTGCTAAAAAGGATAAATTAGCAAAATTATGAAGTATTTCATGAGGGTGAATGGTTCAACTTAGCTTTGTGCATGTGGCAATGTATTCCTTTTAAACCATATGGCATTGACATAGCAACAACACTTTAGACTAGCTATTCATTGAATAATATTGACAGTAGAAATGAGACACAAGGAGAAGCCATATCAAACCCCACACGGCCTTTACAAAATTGATATAAAAGAAAATATGAGGAATTATTTTATTCCAAGAACACGAAAAGAAGAGAGTGTTGAGACATCCGTGTGGTGCTTCCTAAGAATATCTATAGATGAAATGGCTTTATGAAGAATCTTACACATAAATATAAACTACTTTCATGCATGGAAGGGAAATGGACCATAAGAATTTTTAGAATGGAGATTTACTTGTTTGAGATGAATATGTAGAATTGAAAAGTTGTTGAGAGCCACGTTTAGCAAAACAATTACTTGAAATATAGTAGCTGACTAGACAATATCATCTCTAGTTGAACGGATTGAAGTTGTAGTCGATATGATAATGTTTGCAATCTACGGAGAGTGAAATAATTAGATTGAGATTCCATTGAAATGGGTTCCAAGAAGAGGGATTATGCGTAAAAGTAAATACAGATGGGATATGCATACAAATTTCACTGCTAGGATGCCATGACAGAAGAAGCATGGGGCCCACTAAAGGGATTGGAACTCTGCAGAAATTTGGAGATAAATAAAATTGAAGTGGAGTGTGATTCCTCTCAACCAAGTTGCCATTTGACAGTAATAAAAGATTCACATTTCAGGATGGTTGTTCATGTACATTTTTTTGCCTAAAAATTTTCAGGGTGTTGGTTGCATATTTGCGAAAACTTTATGCATAAATTTGCACTTGAATCCAGAATTCTTTTATGCTAGTTGGAAAAGAAAGTGCATTATACAGACTACATATTGAAATTTGGTCTAAACAGTACACACATGAAGAAAGTCCATTTTATGCCCAAACGCATTATCCAAAGACCTCCATAAACAAACGAAGGTATTAGAACCCCCAACTCCAAGTACCAAAAATATCTATAAACATGTTTTAAAGTTAAATTTGGGGTTGATGATGAAATTTAGCACTCTACTATTGCTAAAAGTTCGCCCAACATAAACAAGAATTTAATGGCTCAAATGTAGCACATATCTGTTAAAAAATGACTTAAATTTAGCATTTCCGCCAATTTTAATGGGTTTGACTATTAAATTTGACCCGATCATGTCACGTCACCTGTCATATCACCCAGTTAGGTCACGTCACCTGCCACGTCACCCAATCATGGATAGTAAGTGGACCCATTGGGTGAAGTGACAGGTGACATGGCCTAACTGGATGATATGACAGGTGATGTGGCATGATCGGGTCTAACTTAACGGTCAAACCCGTTAAAATTAACGGAAATACTATATTTGAGTCATTTTTGAATAGATGTGTACTACATTTGAGCCATCAAATTCTTGTTTATGTTGGGTGAACTTTTGACAATAGTAGAGTGCTAGATTTGACCCTTAACCTTTAAATTTGTTTACTCTAACAATGACATAAGAAGCTCGTATTTGAATACATAAAAAAACAAAAAGAAACCTATATTTGATTGTCTTACTTCAATCCTAAATATAAAATCATTTTGACTTTTTATAGAGATTAAAGAAGTCAATATAGCACTTAATTTTAACATATTTTACATGTGATTGTATTATATGATAGTTTCTAAAGTAACTTACTTTTTGTGCAAAAATAAAAGATAAAATTAGACATTTTAAAATCAAAATAGTCTTATAATAATTAGGATAAAAGAGTACTTCCTTATAAAGTCTATTAGATATCCCTAGTGTACAATGTTGCCTTGGATTCCAATAACTTCAGTTAAATTTCTCATCATCCGGTCAATTCCATGGCTATACCAAAGAGTCATATATATTATCCTCTCACTTTTCTATACACATTCTCTTAGCAAACATTGGATTTGGACAATCCATCTAACACATATCCTCATGGCTCCCTTCACTTTTCACTTCTTGAACAAAGAGAAGAAGACAAGAAGGACAAGTGAAGCTGAACTTTAAATTGTGCTGCCATTTAATGAGAGGTCCCATTGCCATATATAGTGTACTTTTCTTTCTTTTTCTTTTTCTTTTAACATATTCCTCTTTGCAAAGGCACACCATCTAGCTAGTCAGTCATATTAAACATCTTCTACTAATGATGTACTCCCCTTCACGTGCTTAATATAGGCAGATAAACAATTTGTGAATTTCTAATTAGTCAAGTTAGTTATTATATGTAACAAATACGTGTTAATTAGCTTAGAATGCCCTTTCTAATTATGTGTCTTGTACCTTCCTTTCATATGTGTTCTTAATAATGATACTTTAGATAGAAATATATACATATGGGTGCTAAGTGGATTGAGATCTACTTATACTTAGAGCCGAAGTACTTGAACATATTGTCTACCCATACATTTAAAAAGAAAGATACACCCTCTCTTCCTAAATATATAAAACTTATTTACTTAATTTCATTATACTAATAATGTTAGTTAAGTTAGTTAAAATCACATGAGATTATTAAATGCCTTGATCACATTTCTTTATTTCCACTCTCAATGTCTTATTTATTATTAAGTAGCATTAATAGAATAATTTAGGGAAATTGTGAAGAAAAATAGATGAAAATTTTAAATTTTGGAGCACGTTCACTTTTCTAAATAGATGTTATATAGGAATAGAGCTAGGGAGTAGTATTTTGGTTGAAATAATATTTTGACTAATAGTCACTCTTACCTTACTTTGGTCAAAACTAAGAACACATAGCCAAACTGTTTTTGAACATGAGAAGGGAAAAAGAAAAATAATTTACATGCCATACCGTGTGTGTATTATAAATACATACATATGTGTACATTCATTAAAAAACAAAATTTTATTAGTGACAGGAATTCTATCACTAAAGTTATCATTCAGTCACTGAATGAGAACGTCGATGGCTTATTTTTTTTAACAGCAACATATTTTGATACTTAAATCAATAATGCTAATTCATTGATTTTTAGTGGCACACCTATATAATACCTAATTGCCCATGTAGTATACATATCACCTTCAATTAGCATTCACCTTATTACCATATGCTATGGTACCTATCCTACTCTTAGGGCAAGGTCAGGTCAGTAAATCACTCAAAATTATTTCAATTTGTTCATAATAATAAGAAATGACTCAATAAACTTTCATTTGCTTGATTTGTTTGGTATGATGAGTAAATCAAAAGAGAGCTTTACTAAACTTTTTCACTAAATCACTGATAATTCACAAATTTAACTACTTAATTGTTGATTTTTGAATTTTAATTAGCACTTAATTGGCAAAAAAATTGATAATTAAATGTGATTCTTATGTGTTAAATGGAAGAGTCCAGATTTGTCCTTTTGGTTTTATTTGTTATGTTTTTATAACAGGGGCAAAGCTGTAAATTCAACAAGAAGCAAAATAAAAAGAAAACGAAAAGCAGAGGAAAACAATTGAAGAGGGAGCTTTCAGTTACAAGTGGGGGGCTGATTCGGTTGAAACCAATTTAGAGGAGAAGAGTATATCTTTGGGGAATTCTGTTTTGGCAAGAGAGGAGACACAAAATTCTGTTTTTCTTGGGTCTGAACAAGAACGGAGAGAACAAATACACACACGCATATCTCTTTTCTCTTGCGCTGGAAGTGAAGAAAGAAAAGGAGATACACACAAAAATCATTCTCACTGGTGGGTTTTGAAGAGTAGAGAAATAGACATACACACACACACACGCAAGTCTCTTCGCCCTCTCTCACCAAAAACGCCAAAAATCATTCTCCCTCTCTATCTTTCCAGATTTGACTGAAGCTATCCATGGAGTTTGAGAACCAAAAGAATTTCAGAGTTCAACCAAGTTCTATGAGTGGCTAAACTCCCAATTTCTCTTCCAATGTGAAGGAGCCTTGAGTTCTTTATGATTTCAGGAAGTTTCTATCCTATCATACTCTTAAATTTTGTGGTTCTTTAATTGATGCTAGTTGGATTGGTTATTGAACTTTGTAAGGCAATAGTTTTGCTTTAATCTTGTATAAGAGGATGATAAACTTGTGATTGTGAAAGGAATTTGTATGTCTTGCTTACATTTTGTAGCTTTAATTTCTCTACCTATCTAGTTGTTTGGGTTTTGGAATTAGAGTGAATGAACCTAAGATTTCTAGTTGAGGTCTTTTGCAAGATGGAATGATATTTGCAATTTCTTATTTGTGTAAGTTGAGTTAGTTACTTGATTGATGAAATTTGCTTAGTTAGGAAATTGATTCTTTGAAGTAATTGATTTTACTTGCAAGAGACTTCTTGAAAGAAAGAATAAGGATAAGGTAATCTCATGTTGGAAGGGTTGTTCAATTGATATCAAATCAACTTTTATCTTTTGTTTCTTTCTATTTCACTAAATACAAAAATATAAAAAGTAGCATAGGTTAGTAATAGTTGAACACTTAAATCTGATTTTGACATAATTTGTAAAAGAAATCAACAAGTTTAAATACTAAACAAGCCAAAGTCCAAGAGATCGACCTAGGTTAGCTACTATACTATATAGTAGTTAATTTTAGTAATCTTGATAACCTCACGACAAGGTTAATCAAGTTGGCGCCGTTGCCGGCTTTTGGTTTGATTAGAATCTGTTTTTGTTGACTTTTCAGTAAATTGTTGGTGCTGATTAATAGTTTAAATCAAGGTAAACATTTCTGTGCTTCATATTGTTCTGTTTTGCAGGGGATTAAGGAGTTCTGCAGGTTGTCTAAATCATTTCTGCAAGTTTTTCTGTGGAAGTAGTTCAAATCTGGTTTTCTGTGCAATTGTGTGCATATCTGAAAATTTGTTGCATCATTTCTGATTTGTTGCATCAGATTTTGCAGTGAACTAGTCTTGTTTTTGCTGGATTTTTGTGTGTGTTCTCTCTGGTTAAACCATTGGATTATTTGTCAAACGTGTTCCTTAGTTGCTGTTGGGTTTTGCTTCTTTTTCGACTTGGATTGTGCTGTTTTTGAGCCATTGTGAATCTGATTTTTGGCTAACAAAATTCTGGTTTTGTTTGACAAATTTGACTGTGATTTTCTTTCGCTGTTTTGTGTGCATACTTGCTTCATTTGTCTTTTATGACCCGTGATTCTACTAATATTCCTCTTGATCCTGAGATTGAGAGAACTATTAGTCGAATTCGAGTTTATAAACGAAGGCACGCCATTTGTGCTTCTACTTGTTCTGTTGCATCCACATCCACTACACCTTCACACTCTACATCTACACCACCAAATTTGACTTTTGAATTGCTTGATAATCATCGAATCATGGCTGAAGTTGTGAATGAACATGAGGATCATGAAAGAGAGCATGTAGAAAATCATGATGTAGAAGATAATAGGACAATGGAAGAAATAAATAATGCATGTGCTAGTTTTGCTCCTAGAGGTTTTTATTCTACGCCGGCTAACTTTGAATTGAAGGGGGCCCTATTGAGTCATTTGCCAAAATTTTCTGGTACTGCCATGGATGACGCTCATAAGCATTTGGAAGCTCTTTACTCTACATGTTCATCTATGAAACCTACTGCAGCTCAGTTGGATGATGTGCTTTTACGGGTCTTTCAGTTTTCTTTGGAGGGTCGGGCCAAAGAATGGCTTCTAAATCTTCCTACTCATTACGCTACTCTCTCCTGGGATGAGTTAAAGAAAGCCTTTTTGGATAGGTATTTTCCGGCATCCAGAGTTTCTCGCTTAAGGAAGGATATTTCAGGGGTGTCACAACATAGCCAAGAAACTTTGTACGAGTATTGGACGAGGTTCAATACCCTTGTCCATAGCTGTCCAAATCATAATTACACTACTACAAGCTTGGTACAATTCTTTTATGATGGGTTACAACCTTCTTTGAAGATTAGTATTGATGCAGCAGCTCAGGGATCTATCTTTAAGCTTCGTCCTATGGAAGGTTGGAACTTGCTTTCTACTATGGCCACTAATAACCAGCAATTTTACTCTAGGGATTCTCCTAGTGTAAGTGAGGTTGCCACTTTTTCTGGGCAAGATAAGCTTTACAACATGTTCGATATGTTGAAGAACCGGATGGATAAGTTTGAGGAGAAGTCTTCTAGACCGTTGCACGCTGTAAACATGTCTCAAGGTTTTGGTCCTACTTTTTGTGACTTTTGTGCATCTCCTATGCATCTTTCGGCTAATTGTCCCACTAGGTATGAAGAAGTTTCAGCTCTTTATCAACAAAGGCCTCCCTATGTCAAGAGAGATCCTTACTCTAACACATATAATGAAGGATGGAGGGACCATCCCAATTTTAAATGGGGGGGAGGAGGTAACAATTTTCCCAATCGTTACCAAGGTAACAATCAAAATGTCAACCCCAACTTTCAACCTTCTCAAGAAATCAAAAGAGAGTCAAACCCTTCCACTAGTAAGCTTGATGATCTAGTAAAAATTGTTGAATCACTAGCTGATAGGATGTCTCGCATTGAAACTAATAACCAGAATATTTCTACTTTTGTCTCTCAATTTGCCAATTCTAGAAGTGAGGAAGAGGCAAAGAAGGGTGCTCTACCATCCAACACTGTCATGAATCCAAAAGGGCTCAATGCTATCACTTTGAAAAGTGGTAAAGTGGTAGGATTTAAGGATGAAGTTGACAAAGAAGTTGCTGGAAGTTATGGTGATCAAATTGGCCTCAAAATGGGTGATTCTAGTGTGACAAACCCACAAAATATTGAGGAAGCAGATTCTGATTTTGATCTAACAAAAGAGCATGATTTGCTCTCTCAAAACTCGATGAATGGGAATGCTAAGGTTCTTAATCCTTCTACATTTGATTGTTCATCAAGAAAGGAGGGAAATACTCTACAAAATGAAGGAAATTCTTTCTCCAATGATGAATTACCTTTGCGGACAGCAAGGTCAAAGGATCAAGAAGGGAGTTCTAGCTATCCAAATACCCCAATTGAGGATGAAAGCTCCAAAGGTAAAACTGTTTCTCTTAAAGATCTTCCTTTCCCAAATTCATATCTCTTAGCTAAGAAAAATAAAAATGAAAGTTTAGAAAAAGAGATGCTGGATTTATTCTCTAAATTGGAAGTAAATGTTCCTATGCTTGTTTTAGTTAAACAAATGCCTAGTTATGCTAAATTTTTGAAAGAATTGTGCACCCACAAAAGGAATTGCAAACCTAATAAGAAAATTCAGTTAGGACCTAATGTCTCAGCATTGTTTAAAAGCAATTTACCTATTAAATGCGATGATCCAGGTTCCTTTACTGTTCCATGTCAAATAGGAAATCAGCGATTTGGTCAAGCTTTATTAGACTTAGGGGCTGCAATAAATGTAATGCCGAAATCTGTCTTTGATTCTTTGGGCCTTAAGAATGCTAGGGATACTAGTGTTATTTTACAATTAGCTGATAGAACCACAAGGAAACCCTACGGATTTGTTGAAGACATTCTAGTTAAGGTAAAAAGCCTAGTCTTTCCGGCTGACTTTTACGTTCTAGATATGACTAAAGACACAACCTTGGAGGAACCTTTAATCTTAGGCAGGCCATTTATGAGAACAGCTAATACAGTAATTAGTCTTAAGGAGGGTTTTATCACTATGGAGGTTGGCACCCAAGTGATTAAGTTCAATGTTTATGAAGTTATGAAGCATCCTTTCGAGGATTATTCTCTTTTGGGTCTGAATGCTATTGACATGTTATGTGATGATATGATTGATGAGCATGTTCTAACACTTTGTAAGCATGATAACTCTGATATTTCTGGATCTGGTTGCATTTCAATTTCATCATCTTCATGCTGTGATTCTTTTGGAAAGGAAAATTTGAGTGATTTTGCAGGTACATCAAATATTTGTGATGAGTTAGAAAGTTTTAGAGAGGCTGAAATTGAGTTTAAAGAGCAGCTAGAACTAGGTGCCAATAAGAGTGACTTTAAGTCTATTGAAGAGGAGAGTTGTGAGATTTCTAGGAGGCCGCTTGAAGGCCAATTGCTTAAACTCAAAGAGAGATTACAAGTCCATAGGGAAATGGCTCAAAGCTGTGAAATTGAGCCTCAAACTCATGACTTTTGTGAGGTTAGAGCCCCGGGCAGATTTGAAGTAACTGAAACTATTGTTTGTACTGATAATTTTAATGACCATGATTCTGATTTGTTAACTCAAATAGATCAAGTTTCTGCCCTAGAACATGAAGGAACACCTAGAAAGGTGAGTGGCCAAAATTTAGAGCCAAATGTGCAGAAATTGCAAAGTAGGTCTGTTACCAATGTAGAAATTAGGAAGTTGATTCCTTCCATAGAGCAACCACCGGAATTAGAACTCAAACCATTACCTTCTAACCTCAAGTATGTTTACTTGGTAGATGATGACAAGCTTCCGGTGATTATTGCTAATTCCCTCACATCACTTGAGGAGGATAAGCTAATTGGTGTGCTTAGGAGATATAAGGAGGCAATTGGATGGACCCTAGCTGATATTCCTGGGATCAATCCATCTATTTGCACACACCGTATCCTATTGAATGAGGGGGTTAAACCAGTGAGACAACCCCAAAGGAGGTTGAACCCTTTGATCTTAGATGTAGTGAAGAAAGAAGTGAGCAAACTCTTAAGTGCTGGTATCATTTACCCCATAAGTGATAGTGAATGGGTGAGCCCTATCCATGTAGTGCCCAAAAAGAGTGGAATAACCGTAGTAAAGAATGAAAAAGATGAACTTGTGCCTACTAGAGTTCAAAATGCATGGAGGGTTTGTATCGACTACCGTAGGCTAAATGATTCAACAAGGAAGGATCACTTCCCCCTTCCTTTTATTGATCAAATGTTAGAGAGACTATCGGGAAAGTCTCACTATTGCTTTCTAGATGGTTTTTCGGGCTATTTCCAAGTTCCCATAGCTCCGGAAGACCAAGAAAAGACAACCTTTACTTGTCCATTTGGAACCTTTGCGTATAGAAGAATGCCTTTTGGTTTATGTAATGCACCCGGAACCTTTCAAAGGTGTATGATGAGTATATTTAGTGAATTGCTTGAAGATGGCATAGAGGTCTTTATGGACGATTTCTCTTTGTATGGCCAAAATTTTGATGAGTGTCTTAATAATCTTGAGAGAGCTTTAATGAAATGTGTTGAAAAGAACCTTGTGCTTAACTTTGAGAAGTGCCACTTTATGGTAAACAAGGGAATTGTGTTAGGCCATTTAGTGTCCAAGGAGGGAATTCAAGTAGATAAAGCAAAAATTGAAGTGATATCCTCTCTTCCATACCCTACTTGTGTGAGAGAATTGAGATCCTTTTTAGGACATGTGGGGTTCTATAGGAGATTCATCAAGAATTTTAGTCAAATTGCCTCACCCCTTTCTCACTTGTTGCAAAAGGAATCCCCTTTCTCTTTTAATGATTCTTGTAAGATTGCCTTTGATGAACTTAAAAGTAGGTTAATCACTCCTCCTATTCTCATTGCACCAAGTTGGGATATACCATTTGAGTTGTCTTGTGATGCATCTAATGAAGCTTTAGGAGTCATGCTAGGCCAAAGAGAGGGTAAACTAGCTAGGGTCATTGCCTATGCCTCTAAGACACTAGATAGGGCTCAAAGAAACTATACCACTACTGAGAAAGAACTTTTTGCTATAGTTTTTGGGTTAGACAAGTTTAGGCCATATCTCTTGCAATCCAAAGTTATTATTTTCACCGACCATGCGGCTGTCCGTTATTTGTTGTCTAAGCCTCAAACTAAACCTAGGCTAATAAGGTGGGTATTACTCCTACAAGAGTTTATGATAGAGATTAGGGACAGGGCTGGTTCTGAGAATTTAGTTGCCGATCATTTGAGTAGGCTGCCCTTAGATGTGAGAGGGGTAGATGGTCCTAAGTTGGTTTGTGATGATTTCCCTGATTCGGTTTTGTGTGCTTTAAATGTGAAAGATCCTTGGTATTCTCATATTGTTAACTATTTGTGTGCTGAAATTGTATCCCCTTCTTTAAATCACTTTCAAGTGCAAAAACTGAAAAGAGAGGCTAGATTCTATTTGTGGGATGATCCACATTTGTGGAGAATTTGTAATGATAGCATAATAAGGAAGTGTGTGCATGATTGTGATGTTGATGATGTGCTGAAATTTTGTCATGAATTGCCTTGTGGGGGACATTTTAGTGCTAGAAAAACTTCTAGGAAGGTGCTTGAGGCCGGTTTCTATTGGCCAACTTTGTTTAAAGATTCATATTCATTTTGTAAAGCATGTCCTAAATGTCAAATGTTTGGAAGTCTAGGAAAGAAGCATGAGATGCCCCAAAGACCTATGCTGTTTTGTGAAATTTTTGATGTGTGGGGAATAGATTTCATGGGACCTTTTCCCAATTCATGTGGCTTCTCCTATATTTTGCTTGCGGTTGATTACTTGTCTAGATGGGTGGAAGCTATACCCACTAGGACTAACGATGCACTAACTGTGATCAAGTTTCTCCGTAGCTATATCTTTTGCAGGTATGGAGTTCCTAAAGCTTTGGTGAGTGATCAAGGGACGCATTTTTGTAACAAGCTCATGGATAACTTGTTGGCAAAGTTTGGAGTAACTCATAAGGTCTCTACAGCATACCATCCTCAAACAAATGGTGAGGCGGAGGTCTCTAATAGGCAAATCAAGTGCATTTTAGAAAGGATTGTCAAGCCTAGCCGGAAGGATTGGAGTTTGAGATTGGATGAAGCTTTGTGGGCTTATAGAACCGCTTATAAAACCCCCATTGGGATGTCTCCATTCCGGTTGATTTATGGTAAGACTTGTCACTTGCCGGTTGAAATTGAGCACCGATCATATTGGGCAGTAAGGACTTGCAATTTTGATTTGGATAAAGCGGCTAAAGAAAGACAACTCCAACTTCAAGAGCTTGAGGAGTTGAGGATGGAAGCATATGATAACTCAAGACTTTATAAAGAAAGAACCAAACTCATTCATGACTAAGGTATCTTGAGAAAGGAATTTAAAGAGGGAGATAAAGTGTTACACTTTAAGGCAAGATTTGTTTTTGGAAGTGGAAAGTTGAGTGAAAAATGGCACGGTCCTTATGTCATTGTTAAGGCTCATGACTTCGGGATGATGGAATTAAAGGATGAGAAAAGTGGCAAGATTTTCAAGACAAATGGCCACTTGTTGAAGCATTACCATGAGAATTTCAAGCCTCCGTAAAATCAGGTTGTTTCTTTTCCCTTCCTCATTTATGATGACATGCATGCTGAATTTTAAGTGTGGGGGAGGGAACATATGTGTAGGTAGGATTAGGAATGTTTGGTAGTTTTGTTTCTTTGAATAAATGATGGATAGAATCTTTGTGAGGTCTTAAGGATACATTAGGATGGTTTGGAGAGTTGCTGGAATTTGAATGGTTTTTGAAATTCTTGGGTTCATACATTGAGGACAATGCTTCTTCTAAGTGTGGGGGACATTTATTGTGAGGGAGATCTCTTCGTGTATATTTGTTTCTATTTGGCTGAAGTTTTAACTGTTTAGAGTTCATATGGCTGCTATTTCACTGTAAATTCTGATATGTTCTGGAATTAATAGACACATAAAGGATAGATTTGCACTGTAATTCCTCATTATACTTCAGTTTCTAATTGAATCAGCGCTATCCAGATTTCTGTTTGCTGAACAGACAACAAATTGAATCTGTGGAATTAATAATAATAATAAAAAAAAATTCTGTTGTGGCTAAGGTTGCTGGAAGTAATTAAGCCTTGCCTAGTTTGCTATCAATTTTTTGTGAGACAGGTCTTGGATTCCTACTGCTGAGCATTAAAATCAAAAGCTTTGACTATTGGATGGTGGTTTTATACCTGAGACTTTGCAATTTAATGAACAATCATAGTAGCAGAATTTTTAGAGTTGATGGACTTTGGTTGTAGCTGTACAAGGGCAAATTTCAATTCTCAGGTTGTATTTCTCCTTGCTGCCTCATTTCGCCATGAACTTTGACATGTTTCCTTCTTCTAACTGAACTTGTTAAGAATATCTGTTGCATTGTGTTTTGCTGAACATGAGATATTGTTGTTTGCTGAAATATGGATTAAGCATGCAACTTTGCTGAGTTTTATTGGTAAATCTGGTTTATTATGAATTGCACTAGTATTTGAGCTGGATATTGAGAGAATGCATTTGTTTTGTGCAAATTGGGAATTTATTCTGTTCTGCTATGTGTGAATAAGTTGAAAAAGGATTCTGCATGGAATGATAAGGGTGAATCAGGGGATAAATCCACATTACTCTAGGAGTGATGATCATGAATATAATTTTTGGCTCTAAGTTTGTGCTTTGTACTTTGCTTGCTGTGTGTATTTTTGCTGCAATAGTCTTTGGTGTAGCACACTGTTTCTATAGCTTTAAACAGGTTTAGAGATTTGTGGATTTCCTCTCAAGTCCCTCTCAAAGTTGCCTAGCTGCTACCATTTTTGTTGAAGCAAAATATCTGGATGTATATGGACATTTTGTGCAGTTTTACAAAGGCATTTCCAAGTTCTTTAAGCCACAGGTTGTCTCTTTCTATGTCTCATCTATTTTAATATAACTTGAGTTAATTGATGTGGCTGGCTGGCTGTTTGAATATGTTACTTGGGTTCTAGGTGTGTTTTGAACAAAAGATGTATGTATATTTTTGTGCTAGACAGTGAGATTAAGTGGTAAAAAAAAAATGCTTTTACTGAGCTTGTAAATGACTCCACATTGGTTCATATTGATGCTTAAATATGGTCTCTTTCAAAGTTTTCACACTTAGTGCTTGGACTATCATTGCATGACTTTGTAGGAGGATTAGCTTGAATATGACTCTTAAATCCCTTTAAAATTTTCTTTTAGAATGCAAGTTGAATTTTTGGAATAAGTACTTGAGACATTGCATGGGGCACTTTTTAGGTATAAAGAGGGTGTTAGTTTCTCATTCAATTTTTTTTTTTTAGGGAGGAAGTAACCAATTTGAGTAAGCCACCAAAGTGAGAAAGCCTCCAACCAAATAAGAGAGGGCCAATTGTCTACTTCACCTCCTAGAACTTGTCCTAGCTCTTGTTTGAGATCACAATGCATGACATGATTGAAAATGAAAGGGGCATTTTTTTTTTTTTAAACCCTTTTTGACCCAAACACTAAGCCAACCAAAATTACCATTTGATTTACCCCTTTGAGCCATCACTTTCATTCTAATCCACCTTGACCAAATAGGTGAACATGCTTCTATAACATATACATGTATTTCTATGAGTTTTATATTGTTGATCATTGTGAAAAGCATGTTGCATAGTGAAAAAGAAAAGATGGCCGAGAGCCACATGAAAAAGAGAGGAAAGAGAAATGGCCAAAAAAAAAAAAAAAAAGTGGCCGAAGGCTAAGAAAAAAAAAAGAAGAAAGCACAAAGTGCTTAAGTATGCCAAAGGCATAAAAAAAAAAATAAACAGAGAGAGAGAAAAAGCACAAAGTGTTTTTTTTTAAAAAAAAAAAAAAACAGAGAGAGAGTGAAATGCAACATGCTAGTTGAAGTTCATTGATTTGCATGTATATGTGGTAGATAAATGTTTGCATGTTTGGTCATTGACTATCTTCCATGGTTCACAATTCATATTAGCCTTCCATCTAACCCCAAAGTCCCCTAGATTTGATTGTATCATGCAAAATAATGGGTGGAGAACTAAGAGCTACTACAAGCCTATGGTGAGGTGAAGAGAGTTGAGCCAAAGAGTGATCCCAAGTCCCTAGTTAGGCATTTTTCCTAACTTGAGTGAATGAGTTAAACACTTAATCCGGTGAGGAAAAATCTCAATTGACATTCCTCCTTAATTCTAGTTCCATGTTAAACTCTCACCCACTTTATATTCTTAAATTTGGCCTATGTGATGTGTAGAGGGAAGGTTCAAAACTTCAACTTGTAGTCTAGGTCCATTTCATTTGCATTCACTATGCAATGTGATAGCTTAATCTTCTTGCATGACTTTGCCCGGAGTCCAAAGAGTAAGTGTGGGGGATTTGATAATTCACAAATTTAACTACTTAATTGTTGATTTTTGAATTTTAATTAGCACTTAATTGGCAAAAAAATTGATAATTAAATGTGATTCTTATGTGTTAAATGGAAGAGTCCAGATTTGTCCTTTTGGTTTTATTTGTTATGTTTTTATAACAGGGGCAAAGCTGTAAATTCAACAAGAAGCAAAATAAAAAGAAAACGAAAAGCAGAGGAAAACAATTGAAGAGGGAGCTTTCAGTTACAAGTGGGGGGCTGATTCGGTTGAAACCAATTTAGAGGAGAAGAGTATATCTTTGGGGAATTCTGTTTTGGCAAGAGAGGAGACACAAAATTCTGTTTTTCTTGGGTCTGAACAAGAACGGAGAGAACAAATACACACACGCATATCTCTTTTCTCTTGCGCTGGAAGTGAAGAAAGAAAAGGAGATACACACAAAAATCATTCTCACTGGTGGGTTTTGAAGAGTAGAGAAATAGACATATACACACACACACGCAAGTCTCTTCGCCCTCTCTCACCAAAAACGCCAAAAATCATTCTCCCTCTCTATCTTTCCAGATTTGACTGAAGCTATCCATGGAGTTTGAGAACCAAAAGAATTTCAGAGTTCAACCAAGTTCTATGAGTGGCTAAACTCCCAATTTCTCTTCCAATGTGAAGGAGCCTTGAGTTCTTTATGATTTCAGGAAGTTTCTATCCTATCATACTCTTAAATTTTGTGGTTCTTTAATTGATGCTAGTTGGATTGGTTATTGAACTTTGTAAGGCAATAGTTTTGCTTTAATCTTGTATAAGAGGATGATAAACTTGTGATTGTGAAAGGAATTTGTATGTCTTGCTTACATTTTGTAGCTTTAATTTCTCTACCTATCTAGTTGTTTGGGTTTTGGAATTAGAGTGAATGAACCTAAGATTTCTAGTTGAGGTCTTTTGCAAGATGGAATGATATTTGCAATTTCTTATTTGTGTAAGTTGAGTTAGTTACTTGATTGATGAAATTTGCTTAGTTAGGAAATTGATTCTTTGAAGTAATTGATTTTACTTGCAAGAGACTTCTTGAAAGAAAGAATAAGGATAGGTAATCTCATGCTGGAAGGGTTGTTCAATTGATATCAAATCAACTTTTATCTTTTGTTTCTTTCTATTTCACTAAATACAAAAATATAAAAAGTAGCATAGGTTAGTAATAGTTGAACACTTAAATCTGATTTTGACATAATTTGTAAAAGAAATCAACAAGTTTAAATACTAAACAAGCCAAAGTCCAAGAGATCGACCTAGGTTAGCTACTATACTATATAGTAGTTAATTTTAGTAATCTTGATAACCTCACGACAAGGTTAATCAAGTTGGCGCCGTTGCCGGCTTTTGGTTTGATTAGAATCTGTTTTTGTTGACTTTTCAGTAAATTGTTGGTGCTGATTAATAGTTTAAATCAAGGTAAACATTTCTGTATTTAAACTTGATATAAATAACACTTAGGTTGCATGAGTTTAGGCATGTAATCAAACATACGTAGTGAGATAAGACTTTGTTGTTATTGTTAGGTTACATTGTATTAGACTTGTTAATTAGTGAGATTTGTCGATTAGGTATTATATTAGCGGCAGTTGCAAACTACTACTAATCCTTCAATTTTTTATTTTATGTTATTATATTATTCTCGAAACATAAGTATTGTATTAGTGGTGGTTTACCGTAATCCCACAAATTATATTTTTCCTATCAATTGGGCCAAACTACATGGGCAAAGTTGTGAAAATGCTCATATAGTTTGCTCCAAAGTGCACCTAACAACTCAGATTTTTTTTTTGCTCAAAAATGTCCATGTAGTTATTATGAGTAAAAATGTACATGTCGTCAATATAGACTATTGTTTTTAAGTTTTCCGAAATTAGGGGAAATAAAATTTACAAAAAATTCCATAAAATTTGGTTTAAAAGTGCATCCAACACTGAAATATTTTTTTTCATGGTTATTTTTACGCTTCGAACTAAATTTCATGTGTATTTTTGCACCTTTTATTTCTCCTAAACTTTGAAAAACTTAACACTATTATTCTATGTTAATGACATGAACATTTTTAATCCATTTTAGTAAGGGTAAAGGAGCAAATCTGGCCCCCAAGTAACCACCAAGGAGCGCTGAGGACCCTAAACTAACCACAGGCCCGGATCTGTACCCCAAGTAACCAAGATGTTAAAAAAATACCCTGGTTGGACGGTCAACTACGTTTGACCGTTACCTTGCTTATTTGGATGCCACGCGAGTTCCTGCTGTGCCACCTCTGCATGCCACGTGGCATGTTAGTTTAGGGTACTCAGCGCTCCTTGGTGGTTACTTGGGGGCCAGATTTGCTCCTTTACCCAAATTTTAAATTTGTATACATCAAATTCTTTTGATAAGATTCAATTAAATACTTAAATATTTAGGAAAGGTAATTAGAATTAGTTAACTTATGATTAAGTTTGGCATTAGATAAAAGATGTTAATTAACACTATAAATGTTATATTATGTTACAACATTCAAATTTCATTTGTACATGCTTTCAGTAGGGAAAAAAATTTGAGCGAGAAATGACAAAAGAAAACTTGTTAAATTATTCTTAAAAATAGTTTTATTGCTATAAAATAAGAATTCCCATTTAGTATATCCAATCTATAGCCACTTAATATCAAACCTCATTCGAGTAATTTGAGTAATTACCTACGTTTCTCAACTAGTTATTTGAGATATATGAGTAGTTAATGGGGTTTTGAAATGTCTCAAAGTAATGGAAAATTCTAGCAATTAAAAGCGATACTCGAGTAGTTACCTATGTTACTAAACTAGTTATATGCGATACATGAGTAGTGAATGAATTTTTTTCATTTCACAAATAAGATATAGTCGTCAATTTGTCTAAAATGAAATTTAGGAAAAATGAAAAAAATCCATTCACTACTCATGTATCGCATATAACTAGTTTAGTAACATAGGTAACTACTCGAGTATCGCTTTTAATTGCTAGAATTTTCCATTACTTTGAGACATTTCAAAACCCCATTAACTACTCATATATCTCAAATAACTAGTTGAGAAACGTAGGTAATTACTCAAATTACTCGAATGAGGTTTGATATTAAGTGGCTATAGATTGGATATACTAAGTGGGAATTCTTGTTTTATAGCAATAAAACTATTTTTAAGAATAATTTAACAAGTTTTCTTTTGTCATTTCTCGCTCAAATTTTTTTCCCTACTGAAAGCATGTACAAATGAAATTTGAATGTTGTAACATAATATAACATTTATAGTGTTAATTAACATCTTTTATCTAATGCCAAACTTAATCATAAGTTAACTAATTCTAATTATCTTTCCTAAATATTTAAGTATTTAATTGAATCTTATCAAAAGAATTTGATGGATACAAATTTAAAATTTGGGTAAAGGAGCAAATCTGGCCCCCAAGTAACCACCAAGGAGCGCTGAGTACCCTAAACTAACATGCCACGTGACATGCAGAGGTGGCACAACAGGAGCTCGCGTGGCATCCAAATAAGCAAGGTAACGGTCAAACGTAGTTGACCGTCCAACCGGGGTATTTTTTAACATCTTGGTTACTTGGGGTACAGATACGGGCCTGTGGTTAGTTTAGGGTCCTCAGCGCTCCTTGGTGGTTACTTGGGGGCCAGATTTGCTCCTTTACCCTTTTAGTAACTATGTGGACATTTTTGTAGTAAAAAAAAATCACGGTGTTAGATACAACTTGGAACAAATTATATGGATATTTTTATACGCTAACCCAAAACTCTCTGATCTTTTGTGTCCTTACCACATTAGATAAGCAATTGGTCGGCAGCTAGTGTGCTTGTGAGCAAATTGGGATTGGTGGATGTTGACTTGTCAGAATAGAATGTTTAAGAAAAATCAAATAAATCAATATTTTAATTTTGTTCCTCTAGGTTATAAAATAGTAAAACATACAATTATCATTACTACTAAGCAATGATAACAAGTATTTTTTTTCCTAAGTTAAATTGAAGCACATAAGGGGAACGGTCAGGTACTTTAAATCATGTGTTTGACCAGACCATGAAGCTATAAATCTTCTAATTAACATCTAACACAATTCTAATAGCCTTTGATGTTCTTCACATTATCTAGGTACACACTATTTTGAATTATAATCACATTATGGGTGGAGAATCAATGGTGAATTTAAACAAATACTTATTTGAATCAGTAGTCGATAATTGATCATTTTGCTCTTTACAAAAAGATAAATGATGAGAATAATTTTGTCTGTTAAATGTGAAATTGATTAATTTTAAAAGAAACCAAAAGCTTAAGTGCATATAGAATGCAGATATTTTTCATGCATTTATTATTTTAGATATACTCCGTTTTGCCGTTTTGCGTTTTGCCGTTTGATTCGAACTTGGTTTTCCGTTTTGCCGGAATCTTCTTAATACACTTTAAGTGCAGTATATCTATTTAATATCATTTTCCCTCAATATCTTTAAAAAACGAATATATATGGTTGATTGCAATAAATATACTTTTGTCTTTTATAATGGTGTATCTCTTCAAATCTCTTCAAGATTCTATGTGGTCTGTACACATTCAATTTTGAAATGTGATGTGATATTTATTTTTCTTACCATTAAGATTGATTAAACCCATATGATGAATGCTTCTACTTTTTTTAAATAATGAATGCTTCTTAATGACATCAAGGCAAATGATATTGAGGGAAACCAATCCTTAAATTAAAACAAGCATGTAATTCCCTGAAATAATAGGCATGTAATTAGAATTTAGAAGTCGACATAGTTACGTTGGAAATCATAGTTATCTTGTAAATGACATGTATTTGTCTAATAAGTACTCTTCTCATATGTGTTAGAAATAATAAGCATTTTTGTCTTGAAAGTTTTTATATTTATTCTTGTAAGATACAAATTTTCTTATATACATGTTTTTTAAGGGGTTGTGATAGTTTACTTCTTGTCTTGGAAATCATGTTATTTTGTTGGAAATCAACATGCTTCTCTTCAACATTTGTATACTTGTCTTGTAAATGAAAAATGTTTAAAACCAAACGCAAGGACAATGAAGTCTTTTCGCCCTAAAAATTTATTTTCGTTTTATCTTTAGGGGGTGCGATGATATTTAGGATGTTTTAGGGGAAATTGGACATTAAATGACTACAAAAGGGGTCAAATGAAATTTCCCAATAACGAATTTACAAGTTAGTACCATACAGGCATTCACACAGGATTAGATCATGTACATACCATGGGCTACCTTCTTAAGAACTATGCATCTGTACATAATAAACAGGTAAAATACAAAATTTTGGCTCCCTAGAATTTTCATTCTAAATTATCATTTTAGTAATTGAATTTTGACTGGAAACAAGCCGAATCAGTACTTTTCTTTTTGCGGAAGATTACATATATTTATTTAACTCAACAATTCAATCCTTGCTATTTATAAAATTACTAAATTAAAAAAATCGAATTATTCTGAGCTGAAGTTAAGGATCTTAATCAATAATTAAGAGAAGAGTTAAGAGATTAAATCCATAATGATTTTCTGGCATTACTCTTTTATCTTAAAAGATATTATCATTTTTTATATCAAATTACTTTGGCAAGATCAACTTCCAAAGTAGATGGTGGAGGGTGTGCTCTCTGCCTTGTGGGGAAAGGTAAGATATGCTAGTGTGTGAGAGCAACCAACGAAGGAGGAGGAGAGAGAAAGAAAGGGTGGAGTGGGGGTGAGTAATTTTTTATATTAAAGGTGGGATCCACATCTATTAAAATTATATTAATTAAGTCTAAAAGAGTATTTTAGTATTTTCCAATAGTACATTGATCAAAATGAATAATTTTTTTTTGTTCATTGGTCAGAATGAGACCTTTTATTGTTCATTGGTTAAATTGACACTTTCAAAATCGTTTATTGGTTACAATGATATTCAACCCTTGTATTGTTAGCTTTTATAAGTGATCGCTTTGATCAAGATAAGGGTGATAATTTAACTTCCATAATTTTTTTAAAAAAAATAGGGTCATGATTTCCTCATCCCATCTTGTTCCATTAGGACCAGAAAGAGGACTAGGATTAGGAGACATTTTATGTCCCTGCCATTTTCACGAATGGGAATTTCAGAATTTGGATAGAGTGTTCCAGTCTGGTCTTGGTGTTTGGACAACACCTGACCAGAGGTAACTTAATATTTCTCACACAATCATATACTGTAAATCGTGTTTTTAAAAAAGTAGTAATAGTTTTTACCAATTTTACATGCATTAAATATTGACAACAAGAGAAAAAATTATTTTGTGAAAGGACAAGTAGCATCCTCTTAAAATAATTTTTAAGAGGATGCTACTTGTGTTTATTTTGTGAAAGAACACAATAAACACAAGTAGCATCCTCTTAAAAATTATTTTATGAAGCTATTCTACAACCACCAATGAACACGGTCTCATCCTGTTCTCGATCGTGAAAGGACAAAGTTTGGGGCGGGACGGGACATATTGTCCCAATCTATGGCCATTCAACTTTTTCTTCGTCTCGTCCAAAGGCTTTTAGGGATGGGAAAATCCCATTCCAAAAATGTTTGGGGTAGAACAGATCTGGACAGAAGAAAATTCATCTTCGGAATGAGACACATGTCCTGTCCCGAATATGCACACGCGTTTATATATTCTTTTTTGCGTGTCATTTTATACCATGCATGAATATACATGACATTTTTTTATGAAAATAAGATCATAAAAAAAATGTACCTTATTATGTTGTATAAGATGTATTATAAAGTAATACTGAACTAATTTATTTATCTATTACAAACACAAAGTATCATATTTTTTTCACAAGTAGATATTTTTGATAAAAAAAATTCCAAATTTTTTTTTGCAATTTTCCCACCCGTCCTAATTCCGATCATGACAGGACAAAGTTTGGGATAGAACGAAAACTCCGTCTTGAGCCTTTTTCGGGACGGGGTGTCTCGATTCCTTCCCATCCCGTCAACACCCTTATCCCGAGACTTTTTCGGGACGGGACACGGGACAAAGTTGTCTCATTCCCATCCCATCTCGTGAACACCCCTAAATTTTCCTACAAAAATATGTGAACATAATAAGGAAGAGTATATGCAAAAATATGTGAACACCCAAGCAAGTGTAAATAGATGAAGAACAAAATATCTCAAAAACTCAAGTACTAAGTTCTTGTTCCTTTATCCAGCCTTCTATATGTCGTAAACCAAAAGTAATACTACCTCCGGTCCTAAATATATGACCTAATTGACTTTTTTTGGAGAGATTAAAGTTGCGAAATAGGTTATTAAATGATGACATATTTAATATATTTTTAGATTATCCATTAGTTTATAGGTAAAATAAACTAGTTTAAGGGAAAAAATTAGGTAAATCAATTTATAAGTAACCTATTTTGCTTTTTAAGGATTTTCCAGAAAAAATCAATTAGGTCTTATATTTAACGAATGTTGAAGGTAGAAACCACTTATTTGAACAGTAGGGTTAGAGGTGTTTAATTTGTAGTTTAAAGGAAGGTTCAATTTAAGATGTCAAAATAGAAGCCACTAAATTATGGATTCTTAAGGAAGCCCTAATTTAAAGTATTAAATGTTTAAGTAAAAGTTATTAGTCCTTATATTACTCTTAAATAGAGTACGATCACCTCATTTCCATCACATAGTGCACTTTTAGTAGCCCATTCTCATATACTACCTCCGGTCCTAAATATAAGACCTAATTGACTTTTTTTTGGAGAGGTTAAGGTTGCGAAATAACTATTAAATCATGACATATTTGATATATTTTTAGATTATACATTAGTTTATAGGTAAAATAAACTAATCTAAGAGAAAAAATTAGGTAAATCAATTTATAATAAACTTATTTTGTTTTTTAAAGGATTTCCTAAAAAAGTCAATTAGGTCTTATATTTAGGATCGGAGGGAGTATGTAAGACCACTTCTCCTATATCCTATTTATATGTGCAAGATCACATTATTCTTTTATTTATTACACCAATATCACATACTACCTCCGGTCCTAAATATAAGACCTAGTTGACTTTTTTTGGAGAGATTAAGTTTGCAAAATAGGTTATTAAATTATGACATATTTGATATATTTTTAAATTATCCATTAGTTTGTAGGTAAAATAAACTAGTCTAAGGGGAAAAATTAAGTAAATCAATTTATAATTAACTTATTTTTTACCTTTTTAACATTTTTCAAAAAAGTTAACTAGGTTTTATATTTAGAACAGGGAGTATTATTTTAGAGTTTTTAATCCAATATTCTAGGGCAGCCCCCTAAGTTACGGGGAACTCAACGGTATCAAATACTACTATTATTTATCCACTTAAAACTCCACTTTTCTAAGCAATATGAGACTTATTCCTATTGACACCCTACAAGAGTTATCTTCAAATTCCATTATTAAAAAGGTAAAAACCAACTCAAAGCTCAAAGAAAACTGTTTATAATAGTAGTATACACGCACACATTTATATCATGAATGATTGTAATAGTACATTTTAAGACATAATGAATTATGAATGAATGATGGATATGAGGTTTGGTATGATCCAAAGGAATAGAGTAAAAATGAACAAAAATGAATGGTGGTTAAATTTAAGTGGGCAGGAAGGTACACAAAAGATAGATGAGATGGCCACAAAAATAGAGCAAATGAAATGGGAAGAGAAACATGGTTACATGGACATGGTGGGGTGGTGGGCATTGTCATTTTGCTACAAAGTAGGAGCAACCAAACATGAATTTCACACAACCCAACATTTCAAAATTAAAATTAAAATACCACAACAACATCAACAACAATAGTACTAATAAAAAATAAACAAAAGACCAATCTTTTTTATTCAATTCATTTACCATTTACTAGAATATAAAAAAAAAAATATCCATGCGTCACAAAATCCTTAAGCACAAGAGTTTGGTATTTCAAGCTTTCTCTTTCTCTCTCTCTTTCTCTATGGAACTGTAACACCAAAGAAAGAACGGTTTCTGAAGAAGAAGAAGAAGAAGAAGAAGTAACCGTCTTCTTTGTTAACTGACCATCGCACTTTCTTACTCTGTTTTTTTATTCAGCTTCCGATCATTTCTTTGCTTATTGTGTAAGTCGGTGGATTATTTTTTATTTTTTTTATTAATTTGGTTGTTTTTTATTTTGTTTTACCCTTTATTGTGTAGTTGATGGATCTGTGGTTTCTGATGTTGATTGTGTGATGGATTAACTTTTAGGATGATACTTAAATATGTTCATTCTTTGTTGTTTGTTTCTTCGCAAAAAGTGGACATTTTGGTAAAACTGTCTTGTTTCTAGATAGGTTTTCTTGTCGGTTTTAGAGGGATTTTGTGATATCTTTTCTGGGTTTTGATTGGTTTTTCATGTTTTGCTGCAAAATATTGGATTCAACATTTTTTTTTGAGGCAGATTAGCTTTGAGTATTTTTTTTACTTGCATTTATTGCTTCCATTATTTGAGGATGAATATTTAGTTATTTTTTTAACTTATTAGTGCTTATGTTGAATGCTTTGGTTTCTATTTATGGTTGTATTTATAGATATCTATGTTTTTTTGTTTTGTAGGAATCTCTTGTTTGTGGTGTCTACTACAAACTGTTTTTGGTTGTGTTCTCTTTTACTGCCTTCTTACTGCCACAATTTATATATGGACTGAGTTTAACATTTCATGGGAGGTGTGGAGGATGAAGGCCCAGTCTTGAAGCGCATGAAGTTGTCCTCTAAGGGATTAGTTGCGCTGTCGAACGGTTCGTCGTCTGAAGAGTGTGTAGAAGGCTCTTCCTGCGAGTTGATGGCTCGGCCCCTACCATCTGAAGGGGACGGACAAGTTGTTGGCTCTAAAGGGGTTATAAAGCGGGATGAATTTGTCAGGATAATCGCAAATGCATTGTATTCTCTTGGTTATATTAAGAGTGGAGCGTGCTTAGAGGATGAGTCTGGAGTGCCTGTCCACTCGTGCGTGGTGAATCTGTTTATTCAGCAGGTACTTGATGGCAATTGGGATGAAAGTATAGCCACATTGCATAAAATTGGTCTAACAGATGAAACAAATGTGAGGTCAGCTTCGTTTTTGATAATGGAGCAGAAATTTCTTGAGCTTCTGGATGGGGAAAAGGTGATGGATGCATTGAATACCCTGAGGACTGAGGTTGCACCACTTTGTGTTAACAATAGTAGAATACGTGAACTTTCTGCCCGCATGTTGTCTGCATCACTGTCTGGCCATGTTAATTCTCATAAAGAACTGCTTGTAAGGGTTAGGCCTCGGTCAAAGCTGCTGGAAGAGTTGCAGAAACTGCTTCCCCCAACTATAATGGTACCTGAAAGGAGGTTAGAACATTTAGTTGAACAAGCCCTTGTTTTGCAACGAGATGCCTGTCAATTTCACAATTCCTTAGGTAAGGAGATGTCATTATACACTGATCATCATTGTGGAAAAGACCAGATACCTTCTCGAACTTTGCAGGTTAGCAAATGATGTGTTTGATTGAAGTGAGCATTTTAATATGTAGTATGTGCATCATTATAATTGGTTTATGTACTTTGAAACATCAACTGCCCTTAGGCTCTTTGCTTGTGGCCTGATAGTGTATAGTGGCACAGCCCTTTACTTCCGTTTGCTTATTGGAGACCAAAACTCTGTCTGTTATTTATTAATGTACTTTGTCGATTCTGTTACTTTTTTGTTTCAATGTGGCTATAATTAGTGCTATCATGATTGTCTTTCTTGGGTACATTTTGCAGTTTCACTTCGCTGCAAACTTGTCATCTGTACTGCATGATTTAGTGACATAAAAAAGAGTCAACCCAATTATAGTCCCCACTTGGTGAGGGTGTTGGGGAAGAGAATATACTAGGTAGTCTTACCCCTGCTTTATGCAGAGAGGCTGGTTCGAATCCATGACCTTAGCCCCCACAGCAAGCGAGTTTACTGTTGAGCTAAGTCGGCCTTTCTACAAGATTTAGTGATATAGTGAATCATAAATTGTGGCATTTTGCAGATTGGTCTAAAGGCATTCTTGTGAAATCCTTTCTTCTTTTAAGGTTTCTCTGAAGAAATTTTAATGATCAAACGAGTTTTAAGATAATGAACTTCTCCTGAAGAATAAGCATGAGCCCTTCAACTTGAGAGATCCTTCTGACCTCTTTTCTTGATAAAGAATGACTCCTGAAAAATAAGCATGAGCTAAAATTTGAGGTCTCATGTCTTTAAGGAGTTTATTGGGTTGAATTATATTCCTTATGAAAGCCTGTCTTGAAGCTCTAAACAAACTACAATCGTGCAAATAAAGCTCACGTCCACAAACCATTGCCATATACTGAACACTTAACAGCTCTTAGTTGGGGAGCCCTGGCTGCTTCTTAAAAACTAAATTAAATAATTACTTGAAACGTCCCCATGAAGGAAAGTATTGCTGCCTAGGGCTTTTCCTGCCTGCAGACTCTTTAATAGATGACTTTGCAATACTATTCAGGTAGCCTTGAGCCCTTGACCTCTGGAAAAGAGGTATTCAGGACAAGATTGTAATTGCTTGGATATTGAGTAAGGTATGGGGAAAATTACAATTTGAAGTTTAGAGTTAAACCTATGGCCAAACCTTATTAGGGTGCGGCAACATTCTTATGATCACTCTGTCAATTGAAGAAATCAAGTTTATTATTTTGGGCTTTGTTTGTTGGAGAGGGGCGGTAGTCCTTGCCTTTTGCAATCTAGGTGGTCTTTTAAGAAAAATATAGACCCTATGTTCTCTCAAATTATTTCAATAGTTTGGTTTTTTAAAATCTTGTTATGAACATTTGGATGTTTAGGGTTTATAAGCAGTGGTTGCAGCCTCTCCACATAAAAATTAATATCTTTCGAACATCAATATTTTAATATCATTGAATGTTTTCAAGCAGGTATTAGAAGGACACAGTGATGAAGTCTGGTTTGTACAATTTTCACATAATGGAAAATATTTAGCGTCATCATCAAATGATCGATCAGCAATCATTTGGGAGGTAATGTCTGATATCAATAAAAAAACTGCTTTGTCTTCTCTGCCCTGAAATTTTCCCTTTATTTGTTTCTATAATGTGTCTAAATTACTTGTGTTTTGATTTTATCATCATTCGAAATGCATAAGTTTCAATTTTGATTTTACTCATTCATGCCATCAATGCTGGTGGAACATGTCACTTGTTTAAAGCTTACAAGTCATGCTCGCAATGGAAATTTTGGTCATGTGGGAAATGATATTATATGCTATTGTTACCTATTATTGTTATTGGTTTACATAAGTGATAACTTAGTGGAAGACGGATGACCCTGACTATAATGTTTCTTGTTTTTTTTTTTATAAAAAAGAGTAATGCTACTTGATGAGCGTTTAAGTTCTGGTTCAGATTAAGCTGCTGGTGATGAAAGCTTGAGAAAGTAAATGTTTCCTAATGTCTAACAATGCATTAGGAAGGAAGAATATTGAGTTACTTATGGATAACAATATATACCATTTACTGAGATCTGAGATCACCCGATGTGAATCTAATACATAGATAACTCGGTCACCCTATGTTAATTTTTCAAGAATCTACAATTGCTGAATAATTAATCTGCTAGTTTGACTCCTGGATAGTACTTCCTTTTGCATGTGTGGTACGTCCTTTCTTTGAATATTGTTCAGAATCACAACATATTTTTGGATTCCTCATCTGTTTTAGGGCTTCCATTTTAATAGGTTGGCTCAAATGGGGAACTGTTCTTGAAGCACAAATTGTGTGGTCATCAGAAACCTGTGTCTTCTGTTTCATGGAGTCCTGATGACCAAGAGGTTCTTACATGTGGGGTGGAGGAAGCTATTAGGCGATGGGATGTCTTGACTGGTAAGTGCCTCCAAGTGTATGAGAAAGCTGGTGTTGGCATGGTTTCCTGTGCATGGCTTCCTAGCGGAAAAACTATACTTTCTGGCTTGAATGACAAGAGCATTTGCATTTGGGACTTGGATGGAAAGGAAGTGGAGGCGTACAAAGGACTTAGAACCCTTAAGATTTCAGATCTAGCTATAACTAGTGATGGAGAACAGGTCGTAAGTATTTGCAAAGATAATGCAATATTATTATTCCAGAGGGGAACTCATGGTGAGAGATTTGTTGGAGAGAATCAGACTATAACCTCCTTCTCATTATCAAGCGATAACAAATTCTTGCTGGTTAATCTTTTGAACCAAGAAATACATCTTTGGAACATTGAGCATGTTCCTAAGCTTGTTGGCAAGTATAAAGGCCATTTGCGTAGCCGATTTGTAGTTAGATCATGCTTTGGTGGAATTAAGCAATCTTTTATTGCTAGTGGAAGTGAAGACTCACAGGTAACAATTTTTTGGTGGCAAAGTTATTTTTATCACGTTAAATATTGCACTGTGAACTGCGGTAGGGGTAAGGATGCCTAGTATATTTCATTTCCCAGCACTCACCAAGTGGGGACTCGCATTGGGTTGACCCCTTGTTATATATTACATCGTGGTTTAATGCATTTGGTTTAACTTCATGTCAAGGGGCATTTTGTGTAGTGAAGTTAGCATTAAAATTGTGTTGAATAATCTCTCAAATTTGAGAAAACATCTGTTTGTAGTTATGTAATAATTCGTTGAACTAAATACTGCTAGAAAATTATTTTGATTAAACCAAAATTTCCTTCAGCCCTCTCTAGTTGGAAATTGAAAAAAAAAACGATTCATCAAACTATATTTGATATATTTTACCAGTTTTTGTGGTACGTTCAAATTAATAGTTTGAAACCATCTTTTAATTCTTCAAACATAAGGCCTTGTAGGCTTTTTTTTTTCTCTTTTTCAACTTTATAGAACTCAGGGTATGCAGTTAACTTTGCAATTTGGCCGGTTAATTTAGATAACCATCTTAATTTAAGGAGTCAAAGTCCTTGGAAATGCTTACAATATTTTGTATATCTTCATTTTTAAATCATCATGAAAAAGTCTTGATGTAGACTCCTAGGCAAAAGAAATCTTGATGAGGCATTCAAGGTACATTTGTTAGTGTCACTCACCTCTGATATACTTGCCTGTTATTATTCATTGATTGCTTAGCCTAACAACATTTTGTAGACCTGTTTTATGCAAGAATTGTTTTTCAATTTTAACTTGCTTTTATGAGTGTAAATTGATAGCTTTCCATGCCCTTTCTTTAGGTTTACATATGGCATAGAGACTCACAGGAATTAGTAGAGGCATTGCCAGGACACTCTGGAGCTGTGAATTGTGTGAGCTGGAACCCCACAAATCCTCATATGTTGGCTTCAGCCAGTGATGATAGGACAATTAGAATATGGGGCTTAACTTGTCTGAAATTAAATTACCAAAAGGTGAGAAAAAGCAGCAGCAGCAGCAATAGCAATGGCTTTCATCAGTGCAATTCGGAAAATTAGATGAAGCAAGCCAAATACATTCTCAATTCTTATTTCTCTCCTTTATCATTGCAATCTTGTAAATACCTTTTTACATGCACAAGATGACATTCATATCAATTGTCAAACAATGCATCTGACTTTCCTTTAAGTTCTCTTAATAAATTCAAGTTCCATCCTATTGTTTGGTTTTTAATCCCTTTTCATTTTGGTCCATAACTTTTGGTATGTTTCAAGTTGATGGTTCTCTTATGTGAGTGTAGTTTTCTGATGTTTTTAGTGTATGTTTATTTTCACATAAGAAACCATCTAAACCATGATGGCTACTGCCACCAAAGTGGTTTCTAACACGAAATCATTTGCGTTTCCAATTCTAACTCTAATGAGAAGATTAAAGTAAGCTCTGTCTAGAGTTAAGATAAAATTGTGATGTGGCTCCCTTCTAAACGCTAGTTTTGGAATTTGATAGCTCTCAAAGTATAATTGAAAACACTTTTTGTCCTAGTTTTAGTAGATTTTGCTTGGCTGGTAAAAGGATAATTTCAAACTGTAAATAGCAGTGTAGAGCTGAAAGTTGAACTGATAACATCGAATGTGTAGAATGGTAAACACGAGCATTGGAGCTTCTAGTAAGCCTTCAACTTTGTTAAATCATTTATGTATAATTTTTTTTTTAGCTGAAGGGGCATACGCCCTAGTTTTACAATTTATAAGTGGATCAAGCACTAGACTTCTTATTTATGGAATAGCACTCGTTTCATTATATTGAAAATCATTTACAATATGAGACATCTATCTATAACTATATTAAACCAGATTGATTGTCCCTTTGTTCTCAATTCAACGCTCTCTAATTCAGTTAAAAAAAAATAAATTCAACACTCTCTTATCAGTTAAACAAAAGTTCAACACTCTTTGATATTTAATATAAAACTTATTTAGAGAACTGGTCTTGGTTATAAATATGCAACTTATCTATAACTAGATTTTTCTCCCATGCAATGCATGGAATCGAAAACTAATAAAGAATAATCAATAGTTAAATCGGTACATGTGGATCAACAACCTAGTTTAAGGAAGATGCCATCAACATAAATGTGGACCAATGATGTTGTAGCCAGTAGTTCTCATAATATATATACACATTTGTTAATATTTTTCTCCAAAGTATCTTTATCAAATCACCCTCAACAATAATTATGGGAACAAAAGAGGGAATTATGGAGGATTCTTAGAGCATTATTGAAAAGGTAAGTCTTATTGAGTAACTGAATTAGCATTCACAATTTTATAAAATTAGGTGTATGGTCTATATATAAAACGTGAGAGAGCAAATATTATTTCTCAATTTTAATTTTATTTAAATAAAGAATAAATATCAATCATAAATTATGATAACCGTCACAACATAAAGCTGTTCCTCTCTTGATCAATAATTTTTTTCTCCATTTACTATTCGTTGTAAATATTATTGTCAACTAACTTCCACATTACATTTTCTAAATTTATATGGTTTTCATAAAATTCTCTATTTACTTGCACATTTTCCATTTTTGTAGGGACATAAAATAAGTGTTATTTTCAATTTTGTTTAAGATATTTTGCATATGAAATTGAAATGATCTCCATTAGGATATTTGGAATTAAAAGGTGATAGAGTATTTTATAATCAAATCCATTTTAACATCACACTTTCATTCCCATTCTTTTGGGTGACTTCATCAGTGGTCATTCTAACTTTCATTTGAAGCAATGTGCCGTTGGTATCAACAACTAAAAGCGATTACTTGAGAGCTATTCATACTATATGGTTATATGATCACGTAAAAGGTGCATATAGAAACAGATTACTATTATGATTATGATTAAGAAAATAAGTTTGAGGATATAAGAAAGTGCAATCTCTCATGTTTGAAAAGCTCAACTGAGAAAAAACGATTTCTTTCAATAAAATTTATAATATTTATATTTAATTTTGAACTATTAAAAGAAGATAGTCCTTACTAGGAATGGCTTGACTCAGCATTAAGCTCCTTCATATGGGTTTTGAAGTCCTGGGTTCAAAAACATATCTACAAAGTGGTGGTAAACTATCCTAATATATTCTATCACCCTCAAAAGTAGTCATTGAACTTAATTATCCCCTTTTTTTAATAAACAAAAATGTGGGGAAATAAAATAGATAATTTGTGTGCTTTGATAATAATATCATATGCTTTTAACTAATTTACCTCTCCTTAATAGATTTGAATTAGAAAATATGTCATTCAAAAGAGAAGGAAGTACATAAATATATTTTTTAAAAATTGTTTTTGAGTGAACCCAATTTCTATATAATCCACCTTCAGTCCTAATTATAAGATCAAATAGACTTTTATTTAGAAATAAATAATGCAAAATAAATCAATTCAAATGGTTCATATTTATATTTTTTCCCAAAGCTAATTTATTTATACTTATAAACTAACATAATTTAATAACAAGCCTCAATTCAGTGGTCTAGTTCAGTGTTATAACCTCCACAAAAATAAATCAAACGGATCCTATAATTAGGATAACCTAAGGTTAGTGATGCCTAACGTATACGGACTCAAAGGATGCTTGTTGTAGTGATATTTATAGATCACGCCTAACAAGTCCTTTATATCAGAACTTGAAGAACCACCTGAATTTAATTTTTCCCTTTTCAACATCGTTGCTATTGTCTTTTGTTGCTCATTCAAATGCAATGATTAGAATAAAAGTATCAAATCTACTTAATTCTATAATCAGAAGTCACATGAGAAACACGGATTTATAAATAAAAATTCATGGGGCCATGGAAAATGTCATTTAATGGAACATATATGCACTGTACGCGAAAAATACTATGTAGGTACCACAAAACTATGTTCTTCATATATTTTGTTCTGCTTCACGGCCTGATGAAGACCTTAAATCTATAGATTCTATTTGCATTTCTCCACTTTTTTTTCCAGTAAAAAGAGGCAAATATGACAGTTCACTACCAACATTCTTAGTGTCAACGTCTCCACAGAACAAATGCAAACAAGAAAATGACAGTCAAAATCATGCCTGCATATTTGATCGATCGGTCAACACGATGCCGTCTCTCAATGAGCCTCAAAACAGTGGTTGATATCCCCACTGTATTAATTATATCCAATGCTTTCCGCTGTGCACTCTGTACCAGCATAAAATTCAAATAAAAAGCCCATATCAGCCCTATTCATCATTTATAACCATGTGCACAAACACTCTCGCAAGTGAACTACAATGGAGAATGAAATTCCTGACAGTGATCTCCTAGTATTTCATGAAATGTATTGCATTTGAGAAATATACTAAACTCCAATTTCATAAGTCCCCCTCATTCAAGATCTACTTAAGGGTTAGATTTGATCATAAATATATGACTTGCATTAGATTTATCTCCAACATATATAATTTTGTCCCCAAAATTCCCTTATTGATTGTACATGTAAAACAGTTTCCAGTGAGGGGTAATTCCAATACAGATGGGTTTAAGAGGGTGGAAAAACTAAGTTAACTAACAAAGCAATTCAGTGTTTCAGCAGTCCATATATCTAGAAACCGAAATTGAGTCAATGAAATGAGGGAGTGCAGAAGCTTCCCCCACAACATTATCTTATGTCTATTAGAATGTATATGTTCTCAACAGAAACCACTTCTCACAAATCCCTCAGTTAAAATACAACAAGAACAGAAACTGCACTGCCATTACCATGCTATAGCAATATATCTAAGCTGTATACATTGGTGAGTTATGCCATCTTGTGATCTAGAAGACATTAATTTTTATGCAAATGACACTTTTCTATAGAAGTGTATATCATGAGTAAAAGCAAGTAGGGAAGATACCTTCAAGCGTTCCCTTTGCCCATGTATTGAGGATAAGATGGCCTCACCAAGTGCATTAGCATTTTCCAGTTCCCTTGAAGAATTACGAACTGATTGCATTGCTTGTGCCTCCTCATCGAAAATTCTCAAAATGTGAGCAGATTCCCCATTCTAGCACAATAAATGAATTTGTTATTTGCAGACGAAAAATCAGCAAGTTACTAAGCCAGAGCATGACAGCAAATACATACAGCTCGTCCCAACAGTTCTGCCCTCTCTCTAGCTTCTGTCATTCGCTTTTGATTTCTGAAGTTATATTTGTCCAAACTTTCTCTCAATGATTCAGCCTCCTCAGCTATTTGTTCTACTTTTCTGCATTCAGATAGCATAATAACCCCAGATTAAAATCTACTATAGCTAGGATGAATCAGTAAATCAACAACAGAAACAGGGGATATATAATAACAAAATATAAAATTAAAATAGGAAGAAAAAAGAAATAAAAAAAAAATATTAATGTTTGACATGAAAATTGATAGCATATAAAGGTCAAGACTCAAGACTAGTTCCTTTCAGAGAAACCAACTTAACTTGCAACCATCCATAAGTATGCAGATATAGAGCCTGTTTGGATTCAGTTTCTGAGAATAGCTTCTGGGAAAATAGTTTTTGGAGAATAGCTTTTGAGTAGAATAGCTTTTCTGAAAAATAGCTTTTGATGAAATAAGAGTGTTTGGATTAAGTATTTTGAGAATAACTTTTAAGAATAACTTTTGCGTAGAATATAACTTTTCTGAAAAATAGTTAGGATGAATAGTTTTTCATGTTTCTTTTATTTGAAATAAATGTTTTTCCTAAATGAGAGATCGAAACTTTCAGCTGGAAAAGGAGAAAAATGTAGTTTTTATCAAAATAGCTTTTGGAACACCAAACTAGCTTTTCTTCTCAAAATAGCTTATCCAAAAAAATTGAGTGTTTGGATGTATTTGTGTGAAACCTAGGTTTGGAGCCAGAATAGCTTTTGGAAATGTATCCAAACAGACACATAATCTAACTCGTATATATGCCTGGGTCCATCCAAACTTGCAAACATCCATAAGTATGCAGATATAAACAATTTCATATATTAGTGCACACAAATTGTGTATTAGTGTAATCATTGGGCGACTGGGTCCATCCAAACGAAAATAGTGAACTTGGCTAGGCAAGCGTTAAACTTTTGGCATCTAATATAATTAAAGTTCTAATCTAAATTCAAAGCATATTTCATACTACATTTCAAGTTCAACAGTATGTGAGGATAAACCAGTTTTATTGATCTAAAGAGATATTGTGTTAGCCATGCAATATAGTAAGAAATGGAAAATATCTGCCAATGAGCTAGTAATTCAAATAGTAGCGGCCTTCTAGTATATATCACTATGAGAATGACGATTTGCACCTGGTCACCAAACTTCCCTTGTGCAAAACACCTAATGGGCCATAGAGTTTAAACCTTTGCAAAGTACCTATACTGAAATTTTCATTCTCATGTACCAATAAGAATTCTAAATTTCTTCAACATTCATCATTTATCTCTTTAAAACATCAAACAAGAAGCTTAAAATTTTAATTCCTACTCAAGACCCAAACTCCACTGCCTTCAACCTTCTACAAATTAACCATTGACCATCTCTACACCTTCATAAAGTCATTACATAGAAACTTGAACAAGTTGCCAAACTCAAAAGCAATATCTAGAAATCATCAGGTCAAAACCTCAGGCACATCTAATTGCCAAATATATAGATTATACTCATATTCCTACTTATAAACCTTAAATATTTTAAACTTATTTCAAACCCTTAACTAATGCATACCTAACTCCATACTCATTCAAAACGGAAATTTTAACTTGTTCACTACTTCCAGCTCTGCAACATCTAATCCATTCTACAGTGCTTCATTACTTACAAGGAATAGCTCAAATTATTATTTCCTTAACTTTTCAACAAGCTTCAACCTCAATACAATAGCATCACACTCTCCAAAATCATTTCTTTTCTACTCAGTACAGAACCAAAAACTGTTTTACTTATCTACAATCTGTAGTAAACGCATAAAAAGGCAGCCCAATGCTTCCGTTTCACCTTCACATCTTCATATTCTAACCTCTAATACACATATTTAGTCCCTTCGGTCCTTATCATAAGATCATTTTGATTTTTTTGAAAAACTTTATGATGCAAAATTAATCACTTTAAATTTTCTTTAGTTATCTTCTTCCCTCAAACTTAATTTATTTTACTTATGACCTATAATTTTAATGAAATGTGGCATAATATAATACTCCTAGTTGCTAAACACTCCCTCGGTTCCTAAATATAAGATCATTTGGCTAATTTGGAGAGATTAAGGAAGTCATTTAAATAACATGAACTTCCCAAAATACCCCTCACTTAAATTTGACAAGTGGTGATGACAAGGAGGAGAGAGGGAAAGATGGAGTAACATAGGGGTAATTTAGGCAAAATATGAGAAAAATATAATGTGATCTTATATTTAGGAACTTATCCACTTCCCCAAAGTGATCTTATATTTAGGAACGGAGGGAGTAAAGGATTACATAATCTCATAAATCAGCCTTCTAAAGACCAAACCCTAAGCTAATGGGAAGACAGCGAAATCACAAGAAATGAAGATGAATGAATGAATTGAAAGGTAGGATGGATGGAAGGAAGGATGCCTTTTCCAGAGATCGCGTTGAGACTTGGAGGCAATGGAACGCCAAAGGCGATCCATCTCAACGCAGAGAGATTGAATGTGAGTGATGTCCTTCTTGACGGAGAAAGAGAGCTCCGTGTCCATTCCGACGGAGGAAGTCGAATACTCCAGACGCTCCAGGCGTTCCAGGCCGTCGCGAGTGCGAAGCAAGAGCTTCCTGGCGCTCTGGTAGATCTCCGATAGGGTTCCTCCTCCTCCGCTTGCTTCCATGGATCCTCTGAGCTCCAAGAGAGAGAGAGAGAGAGAGAGATGAGATTAGAGATGAAAGCAGGGAGATAAAGATGTTTAAGGAAGAAGGAGAGGAGAACCACGGTTTCGGATTTGTCTCTCCTCTTACTAAGAACCGGGTCGGACGGGGCGAAAAGCGGTTCGGCCTTCTGGAACGACCGGCCGGGTTGACCGGGAACCGGCGGTGGAATAAAAGCGGCTGCCGGCCAGATAGTTGAAAAATTTCAACTATCTATACATATTTCATTTCAACGGAAAGATTTATATGAGAAACAGACTGATCCAGTTAACTACAATATGTAATTGACTTGACTCTGATACAAAATATTTATATACAACTTTTTTAGACTTACCTCATGTAAGGGAAGATTTATCACAGTCTAGTTTGATATAGATTGCATTAGATAAGACCATAAATAGAGGTAAAATGTAACTCTAATAAACTCTGAAATTAAAGTCAGTCTTCTGCAATCGTAACTCACTTAATTTATATCAAAATGTTACTCTAATAAGCTCTGTAAATAAAGTCAGTCATCCAAAAAATAAGGTATCCAACTAAAAAAATGTGAAAATAAAATAGCACAAAACTATGTTAAAAGTTAGTTTTTTTTAAAAAAAAAAAAAAGCATGATAATGTGACACATTATTTGCTCTTGGATTGATAATTTGAGAAAATGAGGGATTATGAGGAGTTACGCTGCAGAGAGTATCCGATTCCGTTTGTGTCCAGAAAGTTTTATCTTCACTTTTTTCAGTTTTCACTGATAAATTATTAAACTAATTAAGTCAAATTTTATCATTATCTTCACTTTTTCTTAAAAAAGATTGTTAATATATCTGTATAACTTATGTCCACACAATCCACACCCATTTTCTATTTTGATGTAGTATGTTTTTGAAACATTTAGATTTTTGTTGAATACTCTTATAATTTATTTGTTGTTATTACTTATTATATTTTTTTAATTATTTTAATGTGACTGGTTGAACCACTAGTTGACCCTCAATTGAACCTTTAACCCTTTAACTTAGCCGGGTTAACCCCGGTCCGGGTTTAATACCTTACTTGGACCAGTTCAACCAGTTTGACGTCGGTTCAACTAGTTTGAATGTAGGTTCAACTATCGATCTGACGATATGCATTTTGGATCATAACTCGAAATTCTGTCGGTCCGGCTTTCACAACACTGTCTCTTACCTTTTTCTTCTTGAATTAATTTTCATAGCTTAGGGATTTTCTTTATTTTGCATTAGATACTATAGAGTGTTGTAAAAGTTTGATCGAAAGACGAAATGAACAGGGCTTCGGGTCATGATTCAACATGGTCGGATTCTCAAAATGATGGTTGAACCGATAGTCAAAATGAGAACCATTGAAATGAAATATGAAATGGTCGACAATTGGACCAGTGCGATCGTCTGACCCAGTTCGGTTCTTAAACACTGATTCTCTATAAGATTAATGAGATTTTAATAAATTATAAAAGAAAAGGATAGTTCAATGATCAATTTTTTTCTAACATGTTTCAAAGAGTCAATTTTATCAGAGATTAAACATTAATGAAGGTCTAATCTTGGATGCTTTTGTTCTATGGCACTCTCCACTACTACAAGGAAGTTTCAAGAAGAACATTGATGGATTCAAGAAGAATACTGTCGAAACAGATGCGTCAAATATAATGCAATAATTGATTTACCATGAAGTTTTAAGTCATCACTGTTACTATTCTTTATCTAGATGGCTAAACTAATGATTGCACATGATTGGAATGTTGAGTTTTCCTTGATCTCAAGGTCTAATAATGTAGTTGCAGACTACTTAGCAAAAAAAGCTCTAAGTGTGAGCTATGATTATCAACCTTTGGAGATGATACTTAAAGGGTTAGAAAGGATACTTGGGAAAATATTTATAAGATTTCTAAGTCTAATTAATTTCTAGTTTATTCTCTCTATGTATTAAAAAAAGATTCAATGTTTTAATTAAAGAAATTATAGAACTTTTTTCGCCAAAAAAAAGAAATTACAGAGTTTTAAATATTAAGTCGAAGCAATCTTTTTGTCAATAAAATATCAAAATATCACTACTTTTAGGTAGAATCTAATGGTAAATAAAAAAATGACTAAAAACTAAGAATAAGGTAGAAGAGGGATTCACTTACCGCGTCCAGCGTTTTGATAAGTAAAAAATCACATCTTTAGACACATCGTTTCATTAAACAAAATTGGATATTGGTCATCAACTGAAAATTCATCTTAAGTGAGCTACAAGTCCTGTAAGAATAAGAACGCATCGAAAGTGTTTAACAAGAAAAAAATAAAATATCATCTTTATGATTAATTCATGTTCTTTTTTTCAAAAAAAAAAACAATCGCTCATCTCTCTTATCTCTCCTATCATGCTACTTCCTGCCAATAATACATTCACTACAAAAGAAGCGGCGATTAGCCGCGCACGAGTCCCGACAGAAAGTTAAACACCGCCCCAGGGAAAATGCGTTCCGGCGGTTAAAAGCATTCGAGGTTGAGTTGTGAGGCAAACTATTTTTTTTATTTTTTCCTGCGTGGCGGCGGTTCAACCGCCCCCACGCGATTTAAAAAATATAAAAAAGAAAATGAGTTTGCGCCCGCCCCCATGCTGCACATGGGTTACTGTGCGCATTTAAGTAAACAAATATAAAAAATTGAACGGACGTAGGGGGCGGTCACTTTGGGGCGGGCAACCGCCCCCAAGCAATTAACAAAAATAAAAAAAATTAAATTCACGTTGGGGCTGGTAACTGCCCCATGCTGTGCTTGGGTGACTGTGCGCATTTAATGCGCGTTGGGGGCGGTCACCCGCCGCCATGTTAGTACAAAAAATTAAAAATATTAAATAGGCGTCGGGGCGGTCAACCGCCCCCACGTTGCATAGTCTATGCGCACTTAATGCATGGGGGCGGTCGGCTTCCGCCCCCACGTTGTTATCTCTCCCTATAAATACCCTCCCCTCTCATTTTCTACCTGCGCGATCTCTGCTTTCTCACTTTCTCCTTTTTGTGTTTCGCTGTTTTCATTGTTGATACACAAATGATGGTGCCTATAAGTTTGTTTTGTTTTGTTATGTGTATTATTTATTTTTTTCGTTTTTATTTTATTATATCTGATTGTTTTTATTTCTTATTATTTTGTTTTCGTAATATATCTTATTTTTTTGTCACAGATTTTCTCTTATGGATTCTTTTTTCCGTCAAAATTTCTCTTATGGATTTCTTTTTTACCTTTTCTCTTATGGATTTTGAACATCATCTTTTTTCAGTTTGATGTTGCTATTATTTTATATTTCATATATATTAGAATAAAATCATTTTTTGCTGCTTTTGTATATTTTCTTTTTTTATTATTATTTTTATCCCATGTTCGGTCTTCAATTTAAGTCATTTGTTAAATTGTTCGAATGAGTACATTTTTTTTAATATATGTATAGCATGCCGGCGGTTAGGTTACGCCGGCACGTGTTTTTCTTAAAAAGTAAAAAACGTGGCGGCGGGTAGGTTCGCCGCTACGTCCTCCGCAACGTGATAATAAAATATTATACATGACGGCGCATGTGACCGCCCCTACGTCCGCCCCAACGCGTACCGGCGGTGCCGAGGGAGCTACAGCGTAAATCCTTCCGCCCCCATGTTGCGTTTCCTCGGTAAAATCGCCGGCGGTAATATTTTTTGCAGGAGCTAACCGCCCCCACGGTGGGAAAATGCCCGCCGCAGATCTGCCCGTTTTTTGTAGTGATTTCATCCATAAATATCTCATATCGATGATAAGATGAATTTTTTGATAGATGACTAAGATTATTATTATTATTTAATAAAATAATGTGCTTAAAGACAAGCATCTTTTACCTATCAAAACAATTAACACCATAAATGAATTCCGGTAGAAGTGGTAATAGGATAGAATATGAAATGGAGAAGATTCAAATCGGAGAACTACAGTTATGACTTATGAGCGTTAGAGTCTATCTTGAAACTGATGTGTTGGGCCGAAATAATTTTATGGGGGACTGAACAATAGCTTAAATTGGGTAATTTGTTTATTAGGCCAGAAGCCCAATGAAGTAATGGTGTAATAGTGGGATTTAAAAATATGCTCTTTTTTGCCAGAAATGTAACAAGAGAATCATATTCATTGGGAATAAAGAAGTGAGACTCGCTTTTCATAATGTTTTTTAAAAAAGTATTACTCCCTCTTTCATTTTAAAATATATGACATATTTAGAGACATGACCTTGTTTTTAAATAAAATTTTTTTTCTAATTGTTTTTCAAATTATCCCTATTAATGTTATTCAATGATAACAAGTAAAAGAGAGGGTAAGAACAAAGGTTGATGATTATGATATTTTAGAAATATCATGTAATTTTAACTAATTTAATTAATATCTTTATTTTAATTTAATTAAGTAACTAAGTCTTAGATTGAGAACATTGTGGTATATTCCTTGCTGTCATTTTTCCTTTGAAGATGCCCAATTTATATATTCAAAATAGTATCCGTTTCCAACAAAATAATGTTTGTAAAAATTATTGTTTATTTATTTTCAATATATTTTTTGGATTAGTCTGAGCGAAGGATAAGTAGGCATCACTGGATCATTTGTTTATTGGACCTGAAGGCCGATGACAGGATCATAAAATCACTCTTTCAAAAACAAAGTCTATCTATTAATTTAGCTCAGATTTAGTCTATCTATTTCTCTTCCATAATATCTCTAGGTTGCTAAAAAGTCTGTTGTAGTAAACCCCCATGTCTAATACTTGACTCTCCTAGGAGAGTCAAGTATTAGACATGGGGGTTTACTACAACAGACTTTTTAGCAACCTAGAGATATTATAGAAGACTTTAAAAAAGAAGTATGTATAGAAAAAAAGAAGTGGGACTCAATATTGCAAGAATTATAGAAAGTGTTATATTATTCCTTTGTGTCTTTTTTCCAATACTAGCTAATATTCCTAATGTCTGCCTTTTTTTCTTTTCTTTTTCCTTCTAGGATATCCCATTTTATATAAGCAAATTAGTAATCTCTCTCATCTTTTATAAGCCCTACTTAATTACTTTATGTAAGTTTACTAAGTCAGTCAAACTTAGTTTTTCTTCTAAACTATTATAAATTCACCCTCAACATTAAAACTATTTAGCTGGAAGAGTGATCAATCGATTAAGACATATTATGGAGATGAAAAAATTGTTTTAATCAATAAAAATGGAAGTAGGACGATATTGTGTAAAATTTTATCTTTAAAAGCAGATTAAAATCATAAAATAAAAATGCGTTACCACAAAGTATCCTTTGTAGGCATTGGCACCTGTCATAAAAGCATACGAGAAACTTTGAAAGTGTTGGATATCCTTAAAAAAATCTTAAGATGTTAGATGTTACAAAAAAACACTTTCAAGTGCTAAATTAATCAAAACAGTATTTGGAGATGTTGATAATGCACCAGAAATTATCACTTTAAAATGTCAAATACATTTAGAAGTAATAATTTCTAAATGTATTTGAAATTATTGAATCTAAATTTATTACTTCAACACCTTGAAAAAATATATTAAGATTTAGTGGACAACTATTGTTGGACATATGAGGAACCCTCATAGGTCGCGCCATAAGAAAAGTCTATTATTGTGTTCTTTACCTAATCGCGATAAAAGGCGCGGCTAAGATAATTTTTTAAAAAAATTATGCTTATTGTCTCGAGATGCGACATGGTGTTTTTTTTAAAAAAATGCATGTCGTGTCACCTAGTGCGACTTTCTGCATGTTTTTTCAAAGAAGTAAAAATATATAAATATATTATATATAATATAGTATATTATAAATTATGTTGATATGTGTCACTACTACAAAAAAAACACTTTTAACGTCTTAAATTCACATCCATTATTTGAAAATGGACGTTGTAAATATTTTATTTATAAATAACGTCCAAAACTCACGTCCATTATTTGAAAATGGACGTTGTAAATATTTGTTTATAAATAATGTCCATTATTAGTTAAATGGACGTTGTAAATATTTGTTTATAAATAATGTCCATTATTAGATAAATGGACGTTGTTTTTAGATATTAATACCACTACAAAAAAAAGTTATTTAAGCCACCTTATTTAGACCACTTCTATAATACTCCCTCTAGTCCTAAATATAAGACCTAGTTTACTTGTTTTGGAGATGTTAAGATTACAAAATATGTTGATAAATTATGACATATTTGATATATTTTTAGATTAGTCATTAGTTTATAGGTTAAAAAAACTACTTTTTTAATATATGTAGTTTAAATTATGTGATTATTAGTAGGCATTTATATTTTTTTATCCGCAAAGGAGCTTCTATTATCTACATGGAATAAAAATACCCAGCAATTACAAATAAGAAAATAAAATCACAATGTTAGAAATACAAACAGCAAAAGTATATGAAGAAAATTTCGGATAAAAAAACAACTGAAATACTAAATGTGGAACTGGTGGCAGTTTCGTAAATACAGGGAACTTATCAAAAACGACATGCCACACCCATTACCTTGCTCCATCACCTTCGTTCCTTCTTGTTCTAATCTTCACAATCCCGATTTTTGTTCGCCACACCCATATCTTCACAGTCCCGATTTTTGTTCTTCCCACACCCCACCATGTCGCCCTCTTTCTCACTTTCATCTTTATTAATAATGTGTCTATTGATGCACAATTTAGGGAACTATATGATATGAATGAATAATAAAGAATTCTTTATTGATAATAAGATTGAGTACAATAAACGGGGTCACCGGCAACGGTGGTTACAAACTAGGCGTCAATGCCTTGATCACAAAGATTAAATCCAAGAATACAATGATAATCAGAGAGGAAGAATATAGAGAGAAAGAGAGAGAGAGAGAGAGAACGATCGCAGTGAATTGCTTGTGTGCCTTGCATCCGAGTCCATGATCCTTTTATAGCGGGGACGTCCATTTGACGGTTGCGAAAATATAGGCGGCAGTTATGGAAGGTGGACGACCACGTGCTCCGATATAGGTGGGCGACAGGTCCGAAATATGTGGGCGACTGAATCTTTACTTCTTATCTGCTTTGTGACCGTTAGTGTAGTGATCTTTAGGTCCCAGATCCGTCCGCTTATTCGTTTGGGCCGTTGTAGATAAGCCCAAGCCCAATAAAGACATAACGGGGTATAACATTAAGTCCCCCACTTCTCCATGCTTACGTCAGCAAGCATCGGGAAGTAGTAGTTAACATTACGTCAACGACCCAGATCTGCGCATGTCTCTGTAACTTCTTTTCCCTCTCAAGCGAGTGGCTAGGATGACTTCGTTGAGATAATGTCGTGTCTTAACGACGTCAAGTAGTTTGCATATACTCTCCTTCCAACTGTTCATTTGCCTACTTCCTCTGTTCGAAGTTCTTCATTTCTTCTTCGTCGACGTTTCAAAGATCCAACCTTTAAGCGCCTACACTACTTGGAAACTCCAGTTTTACACTCTAAGGTATCCATCCATTCCAAAAACCTAATCTTTTTGTTTCTTTTAAGAGAAAACTGGTAATTATGTCGTCGTCTGACTCTGAAAAAACTGCCTCTGATCAATTGTATATTAGCGACAATACCCAATCTAGTTCTTCTTCTTCTTCCCTTAGGAATTCTAATGTTATAATCGATTTAGAAGAGACTGAAACTTCTAGTAAGAACTCTTTAGATCTAGTAATCGCACCAAAGAAATCTTGGAAAGGGAAAAAACTCGCAATCCCTAAAAAACTTAATGTTCCTGGTAAATATACTTGAAAATCTATGATAGCCGATATCAGGAATGGGTCGATGCTGGCTCTTCGCCTTCGACTAGTTCGGGGAGGATATCTACCCCTAATCCACAAATTGTAGACGCCCCCTATGCTTGTGAAGTTGGGGGGCTAACTACTTCTAGGGCCAACATCCTAAATGACGTCAAGGACGCCTTATTAAGGTTCATAGAAATTTCTAATATGCCCTCTCAGTATTATTTTGATCCTAGAGTGCCTTTTAGGTTACCTGAAAGTGGAGAGGCTCTCGACTCTTGGTCCAGCGATATACAATCGCTTTGAGTTTTGAGTCATTTCGTTATGTCAATCCCTTCCCACTTCCTAGCATAGCTTTAGATTTGTGTGTTTTCTATGAAATTTCTCCTTCTCAACTCTCCCCTCATGCTTGGCGTATAATCGCCATGGCTGAGTTGATGCGTCATGAACTAGGGATCGAATTAGATATGTTCGATATTTTTGGTTCCTATAAACTCCAAGAGATCAGGAAAGGCGTCTATTCTTTTATTCATGCCCAAGATGGGTTGCCGTCCTGGACACATGGGTCATTGCCTAATGATTGTCAATGGGATGTGCGATTCGTAATGGTGCCTTTTCAGGCTGTTGCTGAAGAGGATTATGTGTCTCCCACATGGCGTCGTTTAAGTAAGTTGTTGTCATGCCAATGTTTGATTCAGTTTACAACTTAGCTGATTTTTATAATGTTGTAATCGTCTTGCAGGTCATTACGAGTTGAAAATATCCCCTCGCACCAATCTTGATACTAAAAAGAAGATCCAAAAAATTCTCCAAATCCCGGCGGACAAGAGGAAATTTTCGGCTATAATGGATAGTAAGTGGCTCTAAATCTCACTATCTTAATCAATCACCATTTCACATTATATCTAATTTATTTCCTAATTGCCTTTGCTTTTTAGGGAAAAAGGTTATCCCCAAGGCGTCTGAACAGAAATTCGACCGCGACGCCCTCAACAAAGCTAGAGCAGAACGTCTGGCTAAATTGAAAGCCAAAAGGGGAGAGTATGACGCAGAGGCTGCTAAAGAAGGCCATGACGCCCGGGGGGTTCCTCTTCCAGATACAGAGACCACCCCTCAATCCAAGAAAGGCGACAAGCAAGTGTCGCCTAAAAAGATCAATCCTCCCCCTGCAAAGGAAAAAGATCTGGCGAAGAACTGACTGACGTCCCTGCTCCCAAAAAACCGAAATCATCTAAGGCATCAAAGTCCGGAAAAGACAAAGGTGCTACAGAAGAATCTAATGAAGTCGTCCTTTCATTCCCAAGCGACTCCGCGGTCAGGAATAAGGACGGCTGGGACAAAGTCATCTCAGAGTTGCCAAAGCTTGAATTTGAATATGATAGAGCGGCCCTAGAATCTCTAGGGAAAAAAGCTAGTTTCGAGAAAGCGATTCGCCATCAAATGAAGGTAATTCACTCTTAATTTAATATCTCAATTTCAATTTAACCGTTTCCTTATCTTCTAATGTTGGTTTCCTTCGTCATTTTCAGTCCTTGCAAGTCCTCTTACATTATGCCAATGAAAGTGAAGATAACATGGCGACCTTGGTCGCACAAAGGGATGCAGCTCTGGCCGACAGGGAAAAGATCCTGGCAGATTTGAAATCTGCTCTGGCGTTCAAGAAACAAGCCAACGCCGAGAGGAGGAAAGTTGAGGATCTCCTTAAGCGTAGCACCAAAGATCTACAAGAGCATAAAGCTGCATTTGACTTAGAGAAAGCTAAGTTCCAAGAAGAAATCTCTACGCTCAAAGACCTTGTCAACCAAGCCAGAGCGGAGTCATCGGCCAGAGAAGAGGAAATCAAAGCTTTAACTGTCGCCAAGGAAAAAGCTAAAGACGCCTACACTCAATTGGAGAAAGATATGGGCGACATGGAGGAGAATTACAAGACTCATCTTATTGAGATTGACGCCCGTACCCGCATGGAGCTAATGAAGGAGTACAAAAATGGCGATCATTTGAACTGGAAGCCCGATGAAGTCATTGAAGAGTATTTCATGCTCTTCCCTGAATCAGCTCATCCGGAAAAGGAGCCATCAGTCAATCCTTCCTTAGAAGACAATCAAACTATCAATGAGTTAAGGGCACAAGGCGACAACCAAACAGGGGAAGAGCAGAGCGGCGGTGACGCCTAAATCAGTTAACGTAGTTTTGTAACTAAGTCTTTTAGAACAATATTTACATATGATATGTACTCAGATCTTTATATCTATTTCAAAGTACCTGTATCTTTGTGTTCAATTCATATCATGTACTCCCGTGGCGTTTGCTTCTTATGGTCTCGACGTCCTATTCTGTCAAGCGTCCACACCTCCAACGGGTGTGGGCGACATCCAAATAAAAAATTCAATTAATCATTAACATAATCAATCAAGTCCAAAATTTCAAATAGGATAGTGAGCATTGGTATTTCGTACCTTAATCAAATGTTCGCAATCCTGCCAAGGAATTTTCAATCATTAGTTCTAAATTTATTATCAGGCATCCATAATTTTTCAAAATCGTATCACAAAATTTCTGGTAATGCATACCTTATCTAGGCTATCTCGCCCTTTTGAAATCATTCAATCATTCAACTTGGAATCACTTAACCATCCCAAGCGACACGTCACTATGCTCGCTGGACGTCTTATCATCATCCTTAATCATTCTAGGCGTCACGCCAGAGGGCCGTTTAAGCGTCATATCATCATTAAGTATTCTTAGTGTCAAGCTATTACATCATCTGGGAGTCGATGCCCATCGTTCAAAAACAAAAAATCTTAAAAAATTGAGTTAGGTAGCATCAAAGTGACACGACCGCAGCTAAACATATCATCAGACACTAGGTCTTCTTACTAGGTTCGTCGCCTATAGGCGTTTCTCATCATTTGCATTCTTTCTCAAATAATCGTGTCAGTATCATCGTTCCTTAAATCAAATAATCAAATAACTTAGAAATAATACCTCTTGAGATGGATGACGTTCCAACTCCTTGGGACGTCTTTACCATGGACGTCAATCAACTTGTAAGCACCAGGACCAGTGATTTCGATCACCTTATAAGGGCCCTCATATGAAGCATTTAACTTTCCATCTTTATGCTCAGGTGTATTAGGAAAGATTTTTCGAAGAACCCAATCTCCTATTTGGAAATGGCGCTCCTTAACACCTTTGTTCCAGAATTTTGTCGCCCTTTGTTGATAGGCGGCAATCCTTATAAGGGCTTGTTCCCTACGTTCATCTAGCAAGTCTAAATTTTGGGCTAAATGTTCATTGTTAGATTCTTCTCTAGTCCATTGTCTCCTTAAAGAGGGAATTCCTACTTCTACAGGTATCATAGCTTCAGATCCATAAACTAAGGAGAAAGGCGTTTCACCAGTTGACGTCCTAGACGTCGTTCGATACGCCCATAAGACGGCGGGCAACTCTTCAGCCCACCTGCCTTTAGCTTTATCTAACCTCTTTCAAAGATGTAACTATGGTCTTGTTGCTAGCTTCGGCCTGCCCGTTTGATTGTGGGTTTCTAAGGGGTGGAAAACTTAAGCTTAATATGCCACTTATCACAAAATTTTCTAAATTTTCTTCCTATAAACTGAGATCCATTATCACATACAATTTCCTGGGGCAGACCAAATCTACATTCTATGTTCTTCCAAACGAAGTCAATTACCTGGGGTTCTTCTACCTGGCTCAGGTGCTGGAGTGAACTTGCCGACGATATCCATTCCTCATTTGAGAAAAGGCCAAGACGGCACTATTACGTGTAACTGTTCAGGGGGCTGTCTCGCAACTGTGCAAAATTTCTGACATCGCTCACACTTAGTCACCATACTCACTGCATCTTTTTGCAAAGTCGGCCAGAAATAACCTGCTCTAGTCACCTTCCTTATCAATGATCAACTTCCACTATGGTCACCACAATCGCCTTCATGAATTTCTCTTAATACATAGTTTGCCTCAGATGGAGAGACACATCTCAACAAGGGTCCACCGGTGAAAGTACGTCTATAAAGATCGTCGCCTATAGTAGTGAATATGGCGGCTCTAACAACTATTCGTCACGCTTCATTCTTATCAGAAGGCAATTTACCCTGCAACAGATATGAAAGCAAAGGGGATCGCCAGTCCCAAGTCAAGCTGTTATTCAACACAATTCGGTTATTTACCTCGATCGCCGGTGTTTTCAGATAGAACAATGAGATTTGTTTTGTCTCTGTGACTTCTATGGAAGATCCAATATTGGCAAGAGCGTCAGCCTTCCGATTGTCTTCTCTGCCTATTTGGGTGATCTTCAAGGCGTCAAATCGCGTGGTCAAATCAGACACAACATCCAGATATTTTTTCATCCTTTGGTCTTTTGCCTGATAAGGACCATTGATTTGCTTTGATACTAACTGTGAGTCACTTTTTACTTCTAGAACTTTTGCACCCAATTCTGATGCTAGCTTAAGTCCAGCTATGAGGGCTTCATATTCGGCTTCATTATTCGTCGCCTTGAAACCACATCTTATCGCCTGGACAATTTGATCGCTGTCGGGGGTTTCAAGCGTGATACCCAGTCCACTTCCTTTTACATTTGAAGATCCATCTACATGAAGGGTCCAGGGCAACGAATTCACCTGTTTCTTAATAGAAAAAGATTCATTGTTAGCTGTTACCTGAAGGTTGGGACTAAATTCTGCCAGAAAGTCGGCTAGGATCTGTGATTTGATGGCAGTTCTTGGGGCATAAGAGATAAATTCACTCAGCTCAATCGCCCACTTCACCAATCTCCCAGACAAGTCAGGCTTATGGAGGATATTCCGCAGGGGGTAGGACGTGACGACCACAATTGGGTGACACTGAAAATACGGCCTCAACTTCTTAGAGGGCGCTACTAGAGCCAAGGCAAGCTTTTCCATTGTCGAATACCGTGTCTCAGTGTCCAACAGGGCTCTGCTAACATAATATACTGGACTCTGTCGCCTATCTTCTTCCCTAACAAGCACTGAACTCACAGCATTAGAAGCAACAGACAAGTATAAATACAAGGTTTCACCTGGATTTGGTTTAGAAAGCAAAGGGGCGCTCGTGAGATACTCTTTCAAATCTTGTAGCGCCTTTTCGGCGGCGTCATTCCATACAAACTCTTTATTCTTCTTCAAGATATCAAAGAATGGTTGGCACTTTTCAGAGGACTTGGATATAAATCTGGTCAGAGCAGCTATCTTACCCGTCAGCCGCTGGACGTCCTTCACACACCTGGGCGATGGGATGTCTAATACAGCTTTGATTTGTGATGGGTTTGCTTCAATTCCTCTCTTTGACACCAAATACCCTAAAAACTTACCAGACTGCACCCCAAAAGTGCATTTTTCAGGGTTAAGTTTCATGTTATACCTTCTCAAAAGATCAAACGTCTGTTGCAAATGGTTAACATGATCTTCCGCTTTCAAGGACTTAACTAGCATGTCGTCTATATAAACCTCCATCGTCTTCCCAAGCTGGGCGGCAAACATGCGATTGACTAATCTTTGGTATGTAGCACCACCGTTCTTCAACCCAAAAGGCATTACCTTGTAATAATAAGTTCCACGATCTGTAATAAACGAAGTCTTTTCCTGGTCGTTTGGATGCATCAATATCTGATTGTACCCGGAAAAGGCGTCCATAAAGCTCAACAATTCATGACCTGACGTCGCGTCTACCAGGCTGTCGATGTGTGGTAGTGGAAAAGAATCTTTTGGGCAAGCTTTGTTCAAGTCAGTAAAGTCAATACATACCCTGTGCTTACCGTTTTTCTTTGGGACGACCACAACATTAGCAAGCCAATCTGGATACTTCACCTCTCTAATAGACCCAATTTTCAATAACTTCTGAACCTCCTCATTAACAATTCTATTCCGTTCTGGTGCAAATTTCCTTCTTTTCTGTCTGACCGGCTTGAATGTAGGGTCGACGTTCAGCTGGTGTTCAATGACGTCCGGGCTTATACCTGTCATATCATCATAGGAACATGCAAAACAATCTAGGTTATTTGTTAGAAAAGAAATAAACTCCTTTCTTACCTCAGGAGCTAGGTCCATTCCTATGGACAAGAGTTTTTCAGGATTTTCAGGATCTAAAAATAATTTTTCTAAATTATCGTCTTCTTCCTTTGTCGCCCTGTCCATAGGAATGAACGTCTGTAATTGCTATGCTGATGAGGGGGATTGTTCCAAGCCCTTCAACGCGGCTTGGTAACATTCTTTTGCCATCCTTTGATCGCCTTTGATCTCTCTTACACCCCAAGGTGTAGAAAAATTGATAGCTTGGTGCAGCGTCGAGGGGACTGCCTTCATCTCATGGATCCATGGACGTCCTAATAAAGCATTATAAGTGGACGGGCAGTCCATTACCTGAAACTTGATTAAAGCATTAATTCCAACAGCAAATGTCATCAAAGAAATTTCTCCAATCGTCCTATCTGGTGTTCCATTCCCAAACACCAAGACCGTTAGAGCTTTAATTATCTGATATTCTAATTGTAATTCTTTGACAGTTTGAAGGTAAATAATATTAACAGAGCTACCAGCATCAACTAATATTCTTTTGGTCAAACAATTGGCTATGAGTAAAGATATTACCAGGGCGTCGTCGTGTAGCTGGACGTTTTGAATATCAGCGTCGTTGAAGGTTATTGGGCCTTTAACGGCCTGATCATTACTTACATTGCTGGTAGTCCATTCTACCTCTTTTGGTAAAGATCTGGCATGCCTCTTTGCAGCGGAATATGACATTCCACTTATGGCTGATCCCCCAATGATTGTGTTAATCGTTCTGACGGCCTGTGGGGCTGAGCTGGGGCGTTCTGCCTCTGATCTCTGCCTGCATTGTTAGTAGCATTATTCTTAAGAAGGTGTTGCAAGTTACCGTGTTTGAGTTGGAAAGTCACTTCTTTTCTGAACCTCCAACAATCCTCTATTCGATGGCCAATGTCTTTGTGGTAGTCGCAGTATCTGGTGGCGTCTCTCTCATTGATAGGCGTCGTCATAGGTTTAGGTCAATTCACTCTATCCATCTTTTCAAGTGCACTGACCATTTCAGCTGGTCCAATGGACATGTTGAATTCTTCATATCGCGGGGGTGGTGGCTCCCTTCTCTGTTTGTCGCCCTGTTCATTATTATTAGTATAAGGATGAAAACGGAAATTTCTACCTCGTTGTTTCTTAGAACGGCGATCTGTTGACCCCAAGTTATTCTGCTGTTGGGTCGGCTTACTGGTGCTTGGGGTAACCACTGCATTAGCGGGGTTTGCGGGAGTCACTCCTTGGTTCAATGTACTAGCGTGGATCCTGCTATCGTCATCCTCTTGGAGGTTGATGTGGGACCACGTGTACGACTGAACTTCCGCCCAGGTCGTCACTCGCTTCAGCACAAGTTCTTGGTAGAGACCACATGTGGGTGGCAGTGCTCTTCGAAAAGCCTGAACCGCGATATTGGGGTCGCAGTTCGGGATGCTAACCATCTCTGCTGTGAACCTGGTCAAGAGTTCTCTGTACGTCTTGCCCGGCCTCATAACAATACGGTAGAGGTCGTCCGACGTCTTGACCATGACCCTGCTGCTAGCAAATTGCTCAACAAAAATGTCAGTTAAATGACTAAATGAAGTTATTTTACCTTGAGGGAGGTTGGTCCACCACATCAGGGCGGGACCAATCAAGCTTATCCCAAATCCACGACACATAGCTGCGTGTCTTTTGTCGGCTGGGAGAACTGCTGCCAGCATAATCTGCCTGTATTGGGCCAGGTGTTGATCTGGATCAGACTTCCCGTCATATTTTGGCATGGCTGGGAAAACGAATCTCTCTGGTAAATCGGCAGAAGCTATGTCGTCTATGAAGGGTGACTCTGAATAACTTCCTATGCGTGCTGCGTCAAGGGGCTTCTGAACACCTGGGATTTCATACATCTTTCTCCTTAGATCAGCAACTTCTTTCTCCATCCGGAGAGCAAAAGAAAGGATCTCGTCGTTGAAAGAGGATGCACAAGAGGGGGGGTGAATTGTGCTATCAAATAAAACAGAGAACTAAAAGCACACAAGACTTTTATACTGGTTCAGTCCAACTCTTGACCTACGTCCAGTTCTCAATCACCCAGATTGAGTTCCATTATCCCCAGGTTTTACAACGGGTTCACCTGGAACCTTTACAACCGCAAGTTTTATAACGGGATCACTTGCAACCTTACAACCGCAAGTTTTACAACGGGCTCACTTGCAACCTTACAGACTCGCTCCCCCTTACTACCTGTAAGGGTTCAACCTTTTAAACAAAGGATTTTCTAACTTAGTTCTCTCAAAGAACAAATGATGTTACTCACTTAAGTACAATGATTGCTCTCGATAAATAAAGAGACTTAACTACAAAGAGTACAAGATGGATAATAAATAAAACTCTCAATGTATTAAGTGCTCTCTTGCTTTTCTGGGTAGCTTTGAATGCTTGAAGAGTATGCTCGATTTCTCTCTCTAGTTCTTTCGATAATCTTCATAAATTAAGATGAACTTCTTTATATAGCATCTCTCATATTTCTCTTGCTTGGTAGGTAGGGAAGACGTTTGAATATGACCGTTATTCCCTTGTTACCGTTGAACCAATTAATGCTCCATTAATGCTCAGCAGGGTTGACTTGCTTTATCTCTGAAAAACAACTCTGACAACTCTGCTCTGACAAAAGCATTCTGACACGGCTCTGCTGTTTGTTCTGACATTCTGATTGCTACCGGAAGCAATTCCTCATCCGGAAGCAACAACACCCAGTTCTGCACTTAAACGTTAGTCCAACAATATTAACACATAGTCACATGCAGTGGGAGTTCATTTGTCTATGGGAAGCTCTTTTACTTCCGGAAGCAATTTTGCTACCAGATGCACTCCTACTAGAACTATGTTATGACTTGTGTTATATTCACTGACGCTCGGGGTTGTCTTAGTTTGATAGACAGCGCTAGTCACTTAAGTTACTCTAAGACTTCCGGAAGCAATTCTGCATCCGGTTGTGTCCTAACTTAGTCTTCAAGATTTGATACTCTAATACTCTAGACTGAGTTCTGACTTAGTGACATACTTTCTTCCGCTATGGGATGAGTCTTTCATCCGCGAGCGCTAGTCCTAATCCATCCGGAAGTAAATCCACATCCGGTTGTACTCTTACTTGGGTTCTATATTAACCTAATTCTTTCTGAGTGTTTAACTGGTTCTTTCATATTTTAGTCTTCATCAAAACTTAAGATTCTAACAGTCGTCTTTCTTTTGTCCTCCAGGGCATGACTGTGAGGGATCTTCGCCTATGACCTCTGAGCAGACTGTTGGTCGCCCTGGTCTCGACTATCATACGTCTGAGAATCATCGTAACCCTCTTCATCTTCACGACCTGTTTCATCATTATGGAGATCGTTATTAGCATTATTATCAATATTCTTACCTTTATTACCTTTGTCGCCATTTGGATTACGTTCATGGTCGTTTGGATTAGGAACTTGGCGAATCTATTTTTTTAGGTCCACTCTGTCTTTTCTTGGACTTTTTAGCTTCTAAGCCTGCTAAGTGCATCTTCAATGCATTATTTTCTTCCTCCAAGCGTTTCATCCTCTTAGACTGGATTCCTGCAGATTGTTCTAGGCGTTTCATTTGTTCAGACTGAGAGGTTAAGGCTTCTAGGACTTTTTGGAGTTTAGTGGAAGGGCTGGGTGGCTTAGAAACAGTTTTTGGTTGCTGTTCCATCTTAAAATCTTAATTGCTCACTCAGAGAACGTGAAGCTTTTGCAAATGATGTTGCCGGAGTCACCACGGTCGGCGCCAAAATGTTGATGCACAATTTAGGGGAACTATATGATATGAATGAATAATAAAGACTTCTTTATTGATAATAAGATTGAGTACAATAAACGGGGTCACCGGCAACGGTGGTTACAAACTAGGCGTCAATGCCTTGATCACAAAGATTAAATCCAGAATACAATGATAATCAGAGAGGAAGAATACAGAGAGAAAGAGAGAGAGAGAGAGAACGATCGCAGTGAATTGCTTGTGTGCCTTGCATCCGAGTCCATGATCCTTTTATAGCGGGGACGTCCATTTGACGGTTGCGAAAATATAGGCGGCAGTTATGGAAGGTGGACGACCACGTGCTCCGATATAGGTGGGCGACTGAATCTTTACTTCTTATCTGCTTTGTGACCGTTAGTGTTGTGATCTTTAGGTCCCAGATCCGTCCGCTTATTCGTTTGGGCCGTTGTAGATAAGCCCAAGCCCAATAAAGACATAACGGGTATAACAGTGTCCATAATCAAATTCTTTGTCAATCTTTTCCTCTCTTTTGCATTCATCTTTCTCATCAAATCTCCCTTGCGTTTTCACAATCTTCGGCACATCCATTCGTCTTCGGCAGAATCTTCACCAGGTAAGCAATTTAATCTTTCATCACTATTCATTGCTTTAATCTTTTCGGTTATCGCTAATCATCGGTTCCATCTTTCTGATCGAAGCACCGTTGCGTCTCCTTCTTCGTCGTTAACCACCTTGCTTTCATCTTTCCACTTGTGTCTCCTTCTTCATCGTCGGGTTTGAGATTTTACAGGTTTCACAATATCACTTTTTTCTTTTTTTTCATGTTTTTGTTCCTAATTTATTTGTGTCTTTTCCTCTTGTTTATTTTCCCTGTGAGTTTCTCAATCTGTAGTTATAGTCATTTTGAATTTCCTATCATGAACTGCCATTGACATGCCTGATTTACCTTTTCATGGTTTTGAAGGAAATTTATCAATATTAATTTTTCACTCAAGTGTAGTAACTGACTAATTCTAGGAATACATACTGCTGCTCATGAGGAAATGGCATTTATTCTTTTTTTCTGAAACAGAAGTCCGAGAGTTTATATGCATACACACTATAGGCTGTAAAAATATGATAACACTATATTACTATTTTCTAACATCATAGTAATCTTCTAATTAATATATGAAAGAAGGGGAGTCGTACCATTCTGTGACACGACACATGTCCTCTTCCATATAGTGTTATGTGACTATCCATCATAACAATCCATTTCTCTAAAATCAAAGTCTGAAAACTACATTTTGATGGATTTATTAAATAAGATCTCCACAAATTCAATTTTTTATCGTTATGTGACTATCCATCATAGCAATGTTTGAGTAGGGATGTGGGGTTATTTTCTATCAGTTCAATTTCAGCGTTAATTCTGTATAAGTAAGAATATTGATTTATGAGGCTAAAATATACTTTTAATTATTTATATTTGCATCATATATCATTTTGATATCTTAGTTTGAAAAGTTTATTGTTAGTCTTTTACTGAATAAGCATTAGTTCCTTTGGTTAATTGTTCTGATAGAAGTAGCAAATTCTGCATGGAGATATGAAACAACATTTATGATTATGTTTGACTTCCTTAGGAGTCACTGAGTTTTGATATCTGGCAGCCATCTTTGACCTTAGCTTTCTGCTGATCAAATTACAAAAGTTCATCTTTTTACTTCATATCAAATGGAATATCCCTTGGAACAAGACAATAGAAATTTATTCTAAATAACTTAGTTAGCATTTCCTACAATTTTGAAAAAAGTTCTCTGATAAATTTCATTACATGACTTGCATCAGAAGTTCTAAATTCTAATATTATTCCTCAATTGTGGAAGAAGTGGGAAGAAAAACTCTTCTAGTTCAGTTCTGTTTGTATGAGAGCAATGTCAAATCTTAGCCCCTTTACCTCACTCTATGTAGTTCAGTTCTGTTTGTATGATCAGCATTCTTCTTTCTTGAGGAAATGTGAAAACAGCATTGTAGAGAGGGTAGAATCCCCAGAAAACTGAGAAGAAAAAGATCAAAGCAACCTGCATTACAGATAATGTAGACCCTTATTAGTGCTTAACATCATTGCATCAAAAGTTAAACTTGGAAACATAAGGCAGATATTATGAAATCTCAGGATGATGTGATGAAAATGAGAAGATACACATGTAGTTGATGCTTACAGCATCAATTAAGTAAGAAAAGAAAAGCTTTAAAGCTGCTCTTACCCGATTTGAATGTGTGATTCTGGTGTATGCCACCATAAGAGTCCACCAAGAAAAGCAACACTTCTGGATCTTTACATGCTATGCACTGTCCCATTTTTATTAAAGGGCAAAGGTGCACCCAGTAGCATGGTAAATTCAAAATGGTGCATCTAGTAGCATACTAAATTTGAGGGTGCAAATTTAGCAGTTATAAAATAAAATGGGGCAAATTTAGCAATTATAACATAAAATAGGGCAAATTTAGCATCCCGTTAAAAATGACAAATCATCGTTCCTGAAAGGTGGGTCCTACTAGTTTTTAATTGACATTGCATATAGGTGGCATGACAATCTGGCAATAGTTTGCATTTTTAATAAAAAGAAAAATGGAAATTTGAAGAACACTTAAATTTGAAGACACTTGCATATGAAATTTGCAGAACTAGCAGCAGCATAATGAACTAGCAGCAACAACTTCAGAAAAGCTTGAAAAATGAAACTTGGTGGTGATAACTAACGAAGATGGAGGAAATTTGTGTGAGAGGAATTAGGAAGGCAAAGTAAAGAAAATTGAAATTTTCTGCTCCATTAGAAATACCATTGCTTCTATCCTTCCATTCTTTTGATACCAAATCCTTAGTCAGGAATACCTTATAACAACTCCACGAATTGATAAGACGAAGACGAGGCTGTTAGGGGGCTTAGACACTTACAAAGTCTCTGTAGCCTAGGGTTCCTTTCCGGTTTGTGCTCCACGAAGACAAAGACGAGGCTGCTGTCGTTCCCTTCTTCATGTTCTTCAGCGATTTGGCCACAAGGTTGAGAAGTGAATGGGAAAAATGTGAAGCTGCAATTAGAGTTCCATTTTTAGCGATGTCAAGAAAGGAGGAAGGATGAAGGTAAAGCTTCTATTTTTTTGTAAAGTGAAGGTAAAGTTTTTTATCAAAAATGCAAACTATTGTCACATTGTCATGCCACCTGTATGCCATGTCAATTAAAAAATTGTAGGACCCACCTCTCAGTAACGGTGGTTTGTCATTTTTAACGGGATGCTAAATTTGCCCCGTTTTATGTTATAACTGCTAAATTTGCCCCATTTTATGTTATAACTGCTAAATTTGCACCCTCAAATTTAGTATGCTACTAGATGCACCATTTTGAATTTACCATGCTACTGAGTGCACCTTTGCCCTTTATTAAATTAACATGTAAACTATCAATTTAATTAATCCGTAAAAGAACAAAATAAGAAATTTGAAAAGATAATTAAAAAAATAAGTTATTAACATAATAACATATCAAACTGGTCAAATGATTTCTTTCAAATATTTTCATGTAGGCTATTTTGATTTACAACTATGTTTGTTGTTTATGTTTTTTGGCTATTTTATTTATATGTTTGTTTTTTTATAAAAAATCTTTGTTCATACATAGAAAATTATAAAAATGATTTTTCTTAGTTACTTAATTGATCCTTCCTCAGATTAGGTTGCACCACTTTGGTAATTACATGTATAACATAATTATGAGTGAACTGCATGGAGATTTAAGTAATGTTAGTATTAGTTTTATACTTGCATTACTTTTTTATAATTATTTTTCGTACTTATTAACTATAGTGTATATCGTACTAATTGATGGTTTATTTCATGTTTTGAGCCAGAGTTTTGATTCAGATGTCTCGTTCATTCAAGTTATCGATGAGATCCGGGATAAATTGGCCGGGTGGTTCATTGAACATGCCTGACCTTGATGTAAAATTTTTTTTTGTTTTTTACTTTTTGCAGTATAGCTTATTAAGTTTGTATTTGGATTTATCTTTTCTTTCTTTATATTGTATGTATGTAGACATTTGTTGTGTATTGTTTTAGTTTTAGTGAAACTTTCTTTCTATTTTGTGGGAGCACAAGTTCAAATTCAAAACGCTTACAAATAAATGAGTAAAATATAAAAATCTCATCCTATCATAAAATTTGCTTATTTCACGTCCCTTCTCACATAATGGACGTTAAAGATGTCGAAAATAATGAATATATAACGTCCAATATTTCATATATTTAACGTCCAATAGCTGAATGGACGTCAAATCTATGATATTCAACGTCCATTTTAAAATGGACGTGAAAAATCAATATTTTCAACGTCACTGCCGTTTACGTCCCTTTTTTTTTGACGTCAAAAGCCCAAAATAATGGACGTTAAAAGTGTTTTTTTGTAGTAGTGTGTGTCTGACTATCTAATGTTTTTTATTTAATGTGGTGTGATGCATATGTTTAATTTTTTTATTAAATGTAAGTCATGTCTTGGAGCGTGACATATTTATTCTAGCAAGTTCATCAGAGTAAGATTAGATTTAGTACGTGGAATGTAGGAACCTTGAAAGACAAATCTTGGGAGGTAATAGGAGTAATGAGGGATAGAAAGATAAACATTTTATGTCTTCAAGAAACTAAATGGGTTGGTGAAAAGGCTAGAGATATTGGTGGTTATAAACTCTGGTATACTGGTAAAGTGAGTTATAGGAATGGTGTTGGTATAATTGCGGATGAAGAATGGAAGAAGAATGTGGTCGCAGTTTTTAGGATTGGAGACAGATTAATATCGATAAAAATACTAGTTGAAGAGGAAGCAATTAATATTATTAGTGCATATGCCCCTCAGGTTGGGACATAATTGCACATTAAGGAACAATTTTGGGACGAATTGGAGGAGATGATTCAAAGAATACCTATCAATGAAAAAGTTGTTATTGGTGGTGATCTTAATGGACATGTTGGTAAAGATGCAGGACAATACACACAAGTTCATGGTGGTTTTGGATTTGGTAGGATCAATAATGAAGGACAGTCTATTATTGAATTCTGCATAGCTCAAAATCTAAAAATTGTTAATACTTGTTTTGAGAAAAAAGAAGAGCATTTGATTACATATAAGAGTGGAGATAATAGATCACATATTGATTTCTTTTTAGTAAGAAATTCGGACAGAAGAATTTGTACAAATTGCAAGGTAATTCCAGGTGATGGAGTGACAACACAACATAGGCCTTTAGTTTTAAATGTTCGTATGAAGTTTAATCGAATGAAAAAGCGAAAAATGTTTAATCCAAGAATTAAATGGTGGCAATTAAAAGGGGAAAAAATGATAAGTTTTAAAAATAGGATGACAAATGAATGTGTTTGGGATAAACAAGGGGGCTAATGATTTATGGAAAGAAATGATTAATTAGAGGGTGTTAAAAATAGCTAAGGAAATTTTAGGTGAATCAAAGAGTTATATTAGGTGTAAAAAGGAGACTTGGTGGTGGAATACTAGTGTTCAAGAGAAAATTAATTTCAAAAAACAGTGTTTTAAGGATTTACATATGTGTGATAATGAGGAAAATTGGGTTAAATATAGATTAGCAAAAAAGGAGGCGAAAAAAGCTGTAAGTATAGCTCGTGCTATTTCTTTTGAAGAGTTTTATAAAGAGTTAGGGACAAAAGTTGGGGAACAAAGAATGTATCGAATAGCAAAAATAAGGGAGCGGAAATTAAGGGATTTAGATCAAGTAAGGTGTGTGAAGGATGAAGATGATAATGTATTGGTTACAGATGATAAAATTAGGGATAGATGGAAGAATTACTTTTATAAGTTGTTTAATGATAGTGCTGAAACTTTGAATTACAATATAGATGATTTGGGGTTTAATGAAAGGAATATCAACTACTACCTCTGGTCCTAAATATAGGACCTAGATAACTTTTTTTGGAGATGTTAAGGTTGCAAAATAGTCTATTAAATGATGACATATTTGATATATTTTTAGATTATCCATTAGTTTATAAGTAAAATAAACTAGTTTAAGGGGAAAAATTAGGTAAATCAATTTATAATTAACTTATTTTGCTTTTTTTTAGGATTTTTCAAAAAAGTCAATTAGATCTTATATTTAGGACCGGAGGGAGTATAAAGGTAATAATAATAATAAGATTAGAGCGAGTCAGGTTGAGATTGCTCTCAGGAAAATGGAAAGTGGTAAAGCTGTGGGACCCGATGGTATTCCTATTGAAGTTTGGAAATGTTTGGGAGAATATGGAGTGTTGTGACTTACTAATTTATTTAATGAAATTTTAAGGTCTAAGAAAATGCCAGATGATTGGAGGGAGAGTACATTAGTTCCTATTTATAAGAATAAAGGAGATATTCAAAATTGTGCAAATTATAGAGGAATAAAACTTATGAGTCATACTATGAAGTTATGGGAAAAAGTAATTGAGCGTAGGTTACGAATAGAAACTAGTATAGTTACGAATAGAAACTAGTATATCGAAAAACCAATTTGGTTTCATGCCGGGTAGGTCAACTACAGAAGCAATTTATTTAATTAGAAGTTTAATGGAAAATATCGTAATAGAAGTAAGGATTTATATATGATTTTTATTGATCTTGAAAAAACATATGATAGGGTACCAAGAGATTTACTTTGGAAAGTTTTAGAAAAGAAAGAAGCACAAGTTGAGTATATAAGAGTAATTCAAGATATGTATAAAGGAGTAAGGACTAGGGTTAGAACTCTTGCAGGAGAAACAATTGATTTTCCAATAAGAATTGGACTGCACCAAGGTTCGGCATTGAGTCCATATTTGTTTAATCTTGTTTTGGATACCTTAACTACAAGTATACAGGAAGAAATTCCTAAGTGTATGCTTTTCGCGGATGATATAGTTATTTTAGGGGATTCAAAAGTTGAAATTAATTGGAAATTAGAATTATGGAGGAGGACTCTAGAGTCAAAAGGTTTTAGAATAAGTAGAAGCAAGACGAGATATATGCACTGTAGTTTTAGCTATAGACAAGTACATGAGGTTATAGAAATTAAATTGGGTGATCATGTTATACAACAGGTGAACAAGTTTAGATATTTGGGATCAATTATACAAGAAGATTGTGAATTAGATGGTGATGTTAACAATAGAATTCAAGCTGGGTGGTGTAAATGGAGAAATGCTTCTGGAGTTATATGTGATAATAAGGTTCAAGATAAAGTAAAAGGAAAATTTTATCGAACAGCTATTAGACCGGCAATATTATATGGTAGTGAATGTTGGGCAATTAAAAGACATCAAGAACATAAGATGGATGTGACAGAAATGAGAATGTTGAGATGGATGAGTGGGTATACAATAAAAGATAGGATTCGGAATTATTATATTCGTGAAAGAGTTGGGGTAGCACCGATTTCGGAGAAAATGGTAGAAAATCGTTTAAGGTGGTATGGACATGTTCAAAGAAGAGAATTAGATGAGCCAGTAAGAAGAGTGGATCAGATGGTAGAAGATCCATATATAAGAAAAAGAGGGAGACCAAAGAGAACTCTTAATGAAGTTGTTCAAAGAGATCTTTCAGCAAAAGGTTTATTACCAGGTATGACTTATGATCGTGCAAAATGGCGACGTATGACTCATGTAGCCGACCTCATTTGAGTGAGATAAGGTTTAGTTGTTGTTGTTGTATTCTAATTATATCACAATATTGAGCGAGACATAAATTTCCTATATATATATATATATATATATTTCACCCTCCTCATAAAATTTCCTTCTTCTCATCTTTCATTTATCCTCTTCCTTCTACACTTTTATTTTTCATCCTCCTTCTCCACTTTTATTTCTTTTACCGTTCCTCATTCGTTTATAACTAATTGTCTTTTTGCAGGTTATTTGTTTGAACACTATAATTTCTATCCTGCACTATTATTTTCCTACTAGCTATACACTTTATCATATCTATTTGTTCAAATATTATAATTTCAACTATATTATTTCATTAATTAATATTTGTTTCTTCATTATTGTGGTGCGATATAAACTGTTGCATTTTTTAATAAAAAATTATGATGACACGCCTTTTTCCCATAATCGCGACATCTGTTGTTTTGTTTTGCACGTATTATGTCACGTAATGTAAAACCGTGAAACAAGCCTCTTATCACGTCACGTGACATCCATCACATTTTTTTCTAAATTTCTTGTACAACTACCGACTATTTTTTTAGTGAATCAATAATTAAAAATAGTCTCAATATTTTTTTCATAAAAAAAATAAGATTTGGCCTTATCTTCATGGTAAATATTTTCCTTCTGAAAAAGGATAATTGCGATGTAGGATTTTTTTTGAAAGCATAATTGACGATAAAATTTGCAATCATTTTACTAAAATTTACTTGATTGGTTGATCGGTTATTCAATTTAGGTGGTTGACGTCAAGAAATTTTGATTAAGTCAACTAACTAGCTACCAGATGCTAAAGATAACACTCATTAACCTAATATTTTTTGTCTTTTTGTCTTTGGTCTCGTAGGTATATGTATGATGAGTGTGTGTGGGTGTTTTTTATCCTTTTTTGTTTCTATTGGGGATGATAACATGGTGGGATTCATTATTAATTAATTTGATTATTCGATTTTTCTGCTAATAAGTCTAGCAAAATTCCATTTTGTGTACAACTTAAGATGCGTCGAACAATCCAAACTAGTTTTTCATGTATGTGCATTCAATAATGACCTAAAATATGATCAAAAAAAAATAATGACCTAAACTATTTTGAGGAATTTATTGTTAATCAATTTTTTTAAAAAAAAAACTTTAACTCGAGAGATGGGAGAGTTAACAACATATCAAGTTTCAATGTGCTGGCATTATTGTCTTTATTTAAAAATAATATATAAGTCTTGACCATAGATTGATTAATATTGATGTTACCACAAAAATTTATTTTAGTTTAGCCCACTATTAAAACAAATATCAAAGTATTCATTTACTATAAAGCAGAACTTAAGAGAAAAGGTCAAAGTATACTCCCCCCAATATTATTACTTATTAAATCAATTTCAAATATAATTGAGTTTAATCAAGCCATTATTTGGTAAACAATTTGTGACTCTAATACCGAAAGCCCAAGTTGTGTTGGAATACTTCTGGTGGGTGGGTAACCCTTCTCGTTTACGTACATGTGAGGACTTTTGAAAATGAACGGGTGAGTAGATATATAGAGACAAATGTTTTGAATTCATCGAAGAGCTTGATTCAACGATTAACTGTTGTGCGTACAATGGTTTCCAGGTAAGACTTTTAAAACCAAAATTTTACCCGAGGACCTACAAGCATCTAAAAGTTTTTCTTTGATTAATGTTGTGAAAGTATTAATTTGTAACTTTTATAACCAAATTTAACTGACAGACATAACATACTTGTTAAAGTAAGTCATTGTTGAATGAATAATGAAGTAACTCAAATTAAGGTTTTTAAATGCCTTGTAAGTTTTCTAGAAAAAGCACTCAATAACAATCATAATTTTTTATTTTTGATCTTAAATACGGTGGAAGTTTTATTTTTAGCTTTGTTGTCTATTTTGTGTCATTTCAACGCGTCTACTTATTCCCCCATTAACTTGTTACCTTTAAAAATTAAATGAAAAAAAACGCTAAAAAATAATACTTTCAAAGAATTTAATAAGATAAAAAACTTTTAGATAGTAATAAAACTTTTGGGAATTTAAGAGCTTTAATTCGTGATTTTCTTAAAAAAAACTCCTTGATTTTATTAATTATAATACATGATACTTCCGCTAACATGTTTTAGTTATAATGGTGCATTGGTACCTATCACAAAGATATATAACTAGAGGGCACTAATTGTTGTGCACCATCCATATTGAATCTGAATTATCTAGATTTAATAATTTTAAATTTAAGTGTTTTTAAGAAATAACTGTTTTTAATGGTTTCAATTGACGAATTTTAATATAAAAAATATTAATTATCATTTTCTAAAAAAACATATTCTTTCAAAAAATTATAAGCTTAACAAATTAAATTTGGACTATTTAGATCCATTCAAATGGTCCATAGTGGAGGCGCACCCCTCACTCATCTCTCCTATGAACACATAAACGGGTTCCCAAATCCCTACCTAATTTGGTTATATTATTATGTTTATTTATTTAGTTAAAATCACTTGATAAATTAAGTTTTTTAGTTAAATTAGTTAAAATCACTTAGTAGATTGAAAGTTTCTTAAAATTTAAAATCAATTAACATTATAAACACACCTTAACCACATTCCTTTATTTCTAACCTCCCTATATATTTTTTTATTGATAAGTATTAATAGAGAACTTTAGGAAAACATAAGAAAAATGGAAATAATTCATATATTTATTTAGTAACAGGCTTGTCATATATTTAAGAATTTAGGAATGGACGAAGTATATTTATTGTTTTTATTACTCTTTTGAGATTCACTCACAATCAGGGAATGAAACTAAGATATATATGTTTATTAATTAATTAATGATAACTAAGATATAGAGATTACGTATTGATTAGTGCAACTTCATTATGAGATGAAAATGCCTAAAAATCCCACTCTCTTTTATAGATTCTTGAGAATTTTCGCTACTGGAAATTTGATTAATCATGATTATGTTTGTTGATAGTAATTTATAGCATTTAAAACCTCCCAACAGAAAATAATCATTGACAATAATTGATGAGTTTACGTACCAGTCTGAAGTGAAAGACAACCTAAATAACATCATCATTTTGTCGACTTACCAAAAGAACATATATGGCTTTGATGTGTTTGGTATACTAATTTTTATACATGTGTGTGTGCATAAATTTAAGACTCATTATTACTGGATCACATAATTGCATAAGTATTTTTACATTTATACGAAGTTTAATTCAAGTTGGGGTCTTATTGAAGTATAACTCATATAATCATAATATAATTCAAATGGCACATCAATTATAGTAATATCTGTAAATAAAAGGTCAACCAATAGTAGATGTGTCTGTATCAAATGGAATGGGCTTCCTGCTAAGCAAAAGTATTCTTAAATGCATTATTGCCACTTAATTCAAATCATTTTCAGTATTCCCTTTTGTTTATATCAACATTATTTCTTTTGTTTATATATATATACACTCCATTTTCTCTTCTGGGTGTCGCCATTTTTGCTCACTAGACTATGTAACTCATCATATTTGTATAATAATTTGTTCTAAATCAGAACCGAGGCAAAAAAAATGCATGGCCGATGCGGAGCCGCTGACGCAAGAGATTTGGAGGAAACTGTGGTCGTGTGAAAGATTAATGATAATGAAAGAAGAATTGAAAGCATAAGTGAAGGGATGTGATTAAACTCTTCCTTAATGGCTATGATTTGATATTGAAGCTTTGAGCAGGTAAACCTGTTCCGTATCAAATCCATGAGACATGCACAGTGTATCTGTATGTAAACTATGTATACACATATATATATTGCTTCAGACTCGTATAGCTAGATCTTAATTTTTGTCCTATAACTTGAGGCTCTCTATTCAATAATGTATTTCGGATCGCATAACAATTTGCCAGGCCAAAAAATTATAGAACAAAAGTAAGTGAGAGTGTGATTTTTAAATATTCATCCGATATTATATGGCATAGGTTGTATATATAATTAGACGCCAGTAAGAACTTCAAAGATGATACCTCGAAGCTTGAATCTTATCTCGAATTAGCTACAATATCACCAAGTCAAATACACATCATCCAGTTTTCAATGTAAGATTTAGTAGCAATTTATAAAATAATTAAAAAAAATGAGAGAAAACTGGATGCAGTTTATTGTAATATATCCATCCGATATATATATATATATATATATATATATATATATATATATATATATAATTCTTTTACATGTGCTTATTATTATGGTCCAATTATTTTTGTTTTTTGCCTTTACAAAAAGAAAAAAAATTGCAAGGTGTTGCGGGAATTTTATCTAGGCATGCAATTTTCTTTTACTCCTTCCGGAGTCCGGTCCTAAATATAAGACATAATTGACTTTTTCTTGAAAATCCTTAAAAAAGCAAAATAAGTTAATTATAAATTGATTTACCTAATTTTTCCCTTAAAATAGTTTATTTTACCTATAAACTAATGGATAATCTAAAAATATATCAAATATGTCATCATTTAATAAACTATTTAGCAACCTTAATCTCTCCAAAAAAGTTAATTAGGTCCTATATTTAGGACCGGAGGAAGTAGTATTTAGGCCACAGATTTTTGAATATATATGAAAACATTTTTTTTGTATGAGTTAGTCCACTTAATATACGTAACATATATAAAGACACATATTATTTATTAAATATTTATATTTTCTTTAATATCAAGAGGGTGTAAATCTTCAACGTCTACTCACATTTAATCCCACTTTTACCATCTATCTCATTTTTGTTTGGCCTGATCTTACTTTTACCATTTAAACTATCAATAAGGTGACTTTAAATATTTATATTTAATTTATCCCCATATGAATGCTACATGAATTATAGATTTGAAAAAGGAAAGATCTTTTTTTTTTTTTTTGGCCAACATGAAAAAGGAAAGATCTATTTTCTAGGTGGAAAATAAAACTCATGTTAGCCTTGAATACTTTTGACTTTGTGATCACCTGCTTTGTTCACACTCATAATTGCAAACACTCTGGATTGGAATTTTGTGAATTGTGATCAAAGGCTTGGAATTTATATAGCATAGAAAAAAGAATTCCCAGCTGGTGTGAAAGCGATGGTAAATAATATAATAATAATAAAATGGTAGAAACATTATATATATATATATATATATATATATATATATATATATATATATATATATATAGAGTGTGTGTGTGTAAATATATAAACTAACACGTGGGCAAAGCTATATTGTCAAAAACATTAATTGAAGATAGACCCGATTGTCAGATCATAAACCACATCCTACCTACTGCTACTTCTTCCAATAGGTGCTTTAAATTCTTGTATGCAGTCAGCAGTGCCCTAATTTTTACATGCCCCTTTTCAAGTATTGTGGCTCGTAGATATCATTATTTTTTCATTCATAGTGAATATCTCGCACCTCATTAGTATACTAACATTTTTAGTTACTAAATATAAAATTAAATTGATTATTTTTGTTAGGACTGAAAGGGAAAAATAAATCATATAATTGTAACATATTTTATATGTATGTAATTAGATTACACATACATATTTTTGAAAATGATAAATATAAATACTTTAGAGTGATTCATTAAACGCATTTTATCTCTAGAAAAAGTTAATTCTTGCTCTTATAACACATATTCTCTTTTCTAAGATATTTTTTTTAAAAAAACAAATGGATAATGATGTTGATCCTTACATTGACGGAGACGGATTTAAGAGAGATTTTTCTCCTTCGATCATCTTTTAATGTCTAATTTGAATACGCAACACAATATTGCATAGGAGGATTGCTCTCTTTTGTTTTCATTACAATATGGGATGATTTCTTAGCCTCAATATCAATATTTGCACTTGACAATATTTTTTATGTTGGCGCTCACTTTTCTCTCTATTTTTGGTTATGTTTTCTCTCACATGATTTTCTTAGAGAAATCTCAAGAAAAATCGAGACACACCCTCTTTTTTAAGTTTCAAAAGAAAGTATTTATTTACTTGTGTGAGATATACAAGTCATACTTGTACTAATTGGATTTCTTTGTGTTGGGATGTGATTTTAAATTTCTATTAATAGAAAAAGTATTATGTTATCTTTGCCAATTATAAAATACAAATATTTTTCAGTCAAACCCTGATATTAAAATATAAATGCAAAGATGTTATTGAGTGTGTTTGTCAAGAAAAAAAACGTTTTCTAGGAAAATCATGAGGAGGAATCTTTGAAAGAAATGATGCTGAGACATAATATTCTTGAAATGTACATGTAACTAAAAAATAGAAAATTCTTCACTCAGCCGCATAATCTGCTGACAAGTCATCAGTAAAAAAAGAATTTATATACACATAGTGTGTATTCAGCTATTGCTGGCTAAGCTAATTATATTAGGTGCTCAAAGTGTGTGTGTCTATATATATATATATATATATATATATATATATATATATATATATATATATCTACATTTTTTAACTGCAATTATATATTCTACATTTAAACAGCCTTTTTTTGTCATTCACACCATACATATAATAACAACATAATGTTAGTAGTGAGTAGTTGATTCAGATCGATAGTAAGTGAGTTTCAACCCGATGAAAATGAGAACATGTGTTTGAATTTCGGGAAACACTCTCATTGGGAGATGACACAATCCTGTTTATGTGGAAAACACTACTCTTGCCCCTCGAATTTAAATTAGTCTGTTGTTAATAGACGCAAGATTCTCGAGCGCTGTTTAACCATAAAAACAATTATACTAACGACAATAGTAAAGACTTTTATTCTTTTAGATGTAGTTAACTATATATACTGCATGAAACATAAATAATCCCTTGGGAGCTCTAAATCTTAAATCACTTTGACTATGCCACATGTAGTTAAGTTGTATGTTAATTTACAATTAGAATATACATTAGTTTTGAGGGAAAACAATAACTATAAGGAATTCAAAGTTATTAATTTTGCATCCTTAATTTATCTGTAATAGTCAAAGTGATCTTATAAAATTTATGACAAGATAGATTATATAATTAATATCATACAAAATTTATTTTCAAATACTTAAGAATTTTGCGGTTCTCTGCACCTAATATCCATAAAAATATTCAGTTTAAATATTATTTTAAAAAATTCTAACATTCATCAATCTTGGGCAATGTAATGTTGTTAATTTCTTCCGTTGATGAAACTGTTTGTGAAAGGGTCATTTAGTATGATGATTTGAAAGGCACGGAGGTGTTCGCCATATAGCGTCATCCACAAGTACATAGGTTGTAAGAAGTATAAAAAAATATTGTTCTCCCAGAGATTTGTACAAAAATTCCAATAAATAAAAGGCTAAGCGAATTTAATTAAGTTGAATTGAGAAAATATATATATTTGAGTGTTTTATTGAGGGGTAAAAATCTATCCTTAAAACTAAATAGTAGTGTTAAAGACCATTGCTCTTTTGAATTATACAAAAAAATAGGGTTTAAGATTATTTATCCCCTTTGTATTTTCATAAGACATGAAGAACTCTCTGTCTCAAGTGATATTTTTCATGAATATATATGTTTGCCTAGGGTTCATATGCACTTGATTAAGTTCTCCCAAGTCAAAATCAACTTTGACTTTCCACTAAAATGCACAATTTCATGTTACAAACATTGAAAATCCACTTTACACACCAACTCTAATGTGACAATGTAAGGTTAGTAAAAATATCTCTATTTTACCAACGAACAATCCATTTATCATGTATACTAGTTCAAGCCAAATGTGATTTAAACCAAGTTTTACATATGGCTTTGCCCTCTCAAGTCAAACCCATATGAACAGATCAATATAAATGGTGGTCAATCACAAAGAAACATTAAGTGAATGATAAAATATACACATATACATGATTTAGTATTAAAAGAGAGGAAGTATCAAGTCTTAATCCATAAAAATGTTCAAAATATTTCTAGAATGAAAGTTTAGCCACTCATGGAAAAAAGAAAATTACAAATTCTAAAAATGGAGGAAGTCATAACATCAAGTTCAATACGAAGAGAGAAGAATAAGAAGAGAAACAAAGGGAAATTGAAGTTAAATCTCTTCAAAATCTTCAATTTTCACTTATATCTCTATTAAAACTATCAAACCCTAACTAAGAGTTTCCCAAAAGTGTTCCTAAAAAACCTAAGTCAAGAAGCTGTATTTTAGTGCTTTTAGGATATTTCTATATGATTTTTTGAGGTAATTTCCGCAAATTAACTTCTGTAACTGAGTTAAATGCATCTAAGAATTCTTTCTATATTTTTTGTTACGGTCAATTGCTCTCTGACTTCCCTCATATATCTTTTTTTTGTCAAATTTCATATCATATATACATCAAAATAACTATAAATCCACCCAAAATAAATAAGCTAGAGATGAAAACAATAATTTTTTTTTATTTTAGTGCTTGACCAAATCAATTTATTATTTTAGTCCGATTGTATAAAAATGATTTTTATTATTTTAGTGCTTGACAAGACAACATCTGATGCCAAATAACGTACTAATTATTTTTAAGATGCACATAAATTTTGAAGTGAATGTACCAATTTTCTTAAGATTCTGAAATGAAAGGAGTATTTTATGTCACAAAGCACTTGATATTATTTATAAAATAAGAATTTTTATAATAAATTTGCGGACATAAATAGAAGTCACTTTATAAAAATTTATATAACATTAGCCACTTTATTCTAAATTGTCTTTTTTTTTTCAATGAAATGATAGTTACTTTATTCCTTAAAATTTTATGGCGCTTATAGGGGGTAATTAAAGATAGAAATAAAAGAATCTCTGATCTTTAGACAATTTTAATTATTCGATTATTATATTATTCTAATAAATTAAAGTAGTTGAAATAATTGTTATTGAACTTTGAACATGAGCAGGAGTGTGTTGATAACTTGATATCCATCTCACTTTCCTTTTTACTACTATCCACCTAAAATATTGATGATTTCCTTTTTAAATTAGTTATTTTTATTTGTTGCTACCCCTATTTTAGAATTCATATGAAAATGGACACAACCCGGTCGAATCAAATCCGAATCCACATTATTGTTTACTATTCATCTTGAAACCATTATCATCTTCATCGTAGAGATTGAGGTGAGGATTTCGTCAATGAAGTTCAGAATTCCCAATATATATGTTTGATTTCTGTGTTATGAACCGATCGATCTAGATCTTTGATGATGGTTGATTTGGAGTTGTTTGGAGAAGCTTTAATTTCATATCTAAATCGATTTTGATTTTTGTGACATCCATGTGGTAGATGTTAATAAATCTGAGGAAACTACCACGTCAGAGATCGATGAAGCTAAATTTTACGGTGCTAGATAGTCAATCCATGTTCTTGGTCGCCGGAGATCACGATGGAGCTACTTGTCGCGGCCAATATGGAAATATGGAAATATCAGTTGAGTTGTCTGAGTTCAGGAGCGAAATTTGTTATTTATTTGTCATGGATTTAGTAATAAATATAAAACTTGTTTCTAATTTCTCCAAATTAGTCATATTAATGCTCCTCAATATTAGATATATAAGAGAGAAAATAGGGCTAGAGGTAAATGTTTAGGGCATATAGGTTATATTATATTATTTTAACTAACCCAACTAACATTCTTAATATAATTAAAATGTAAACAAGTCTTATATTCAGGACCGAGGGAGTATTTATGATTGATGACTTCATAATTTTCTAGCGGAGATAAAATATGTCATGGTAGAGTTGTTTGCAAGCTTCATTTATGCATAATTGCTTCAAGTTGACGCAAAGGAGTCAAGGCTGGTTTTTATAAAGGGGTAATTTAGGAATAAATGACAAATTTTAGATTAAGTCTTATATTTAGGAACAAACTCAATTTTTAAATGAGCTTTTATATTTAAGAAGGGAGGGTGTAAAAACATTGGAATCCATCTATTTGAAGATGAATGAATGAATTAGTTATATTTTTTCTCAATATCCTGTTATTTGAGTGTTGAAAATATTTAATTGGAACCGCTCTCTCGTTGGATCAAATCGTTCGATTGTGTAATTTGATGGCCTACAGGAAAAGATAGAGTTGACAAACCAGCATCATTATCTGATTACTGTTGAGTGATTTGATTGGAAATTAAATAAGTCATTATTGTTGATTAGTGAATTACTGAGAAACAATTATAAAAGTGACATTCTACCTTTCATAATGATGCTCTTGTCACACGATAAATATGAATGTACCGTTGTCACTCACTGTAATCATTGTAATATCTAACTTTCCTTCTCACAGTTTTTGTGAGAGAATAATCCACTTTGCGGATCGAATTGAGGTTCTAGTAACCCAGTTTTGGGTAAGTTGAATGTTTCAAAATTTTTAACTCCAAATTTGAGTTGTTTATCACGCCTTTGTTTGTTCTTATTTATTTCATAGAAACTGTAATCAAGTTTAAGTTTGGGTGCCAAGCTCCTTATCCAAAAACACTCATGTTTCACGTAAAATCCTTTATTGATTGTGTGCTTTGAATATGAGATATTCTCACATATTTTAACGGATATATAGACAGTGAATTCCCTTTCATTAAGACAAACTCCTAAATGTGGGTGAAATTATTTTTATTTCGCCAGAATGTGGGTGAAATTATGTATGTATGTGTAGTATGCATGTATGTCTACTTACATATCATGCACGACATGCAAGTTTTCAACTTTTGACGCAAATATATAAGAGACAAATTTAGAAAGGAGCCAATAAGATGGCAGAGGAAACAACAGAGAAGATCCTTAAATGGACAGCTATTCAGCTAAAATCAATACACGCAGACTTTGTTTTTTTGACCTCGCTCCACTCGCAACTCGCACAGACACATCTATCAAGAAAGAAAAGTAAAATACAGCTAGATAGCTATCCCCTATTTTATTCGTGGAATTTGAACGTTTGACATTTTCATATTCTTTGATTTTGCTAATTTTTTTACCATTTGATAAAAAATACTATCAATTAATGATAAATATAGAAGCCGTACCAAGAGTTTCTTTTGGTAATACACACACACAAACTTATTGACTTTATCTCCTATCTCCTATGCTGTTTTGATACTTTTTAAAAGTATTGCTTTTAATTACACACACATATATAAAAGAATTGTATCCATCAGTTATACGTTTTTTATCAGTATATTGTTCTAATGCGTGCATATATTCAACAACAATAATTGGCCAAAAAAAAAACAACAATAAACACCGGAGTAATTAGCTTGACTAACTTTTTAATCATCATAAACTAATTATTTAAATCTGATATCATATATGAATAATCAAAGGTAATAAGATTGCAATATATATAAGAAACCATGCCATTGATATCCCGGCCTTCCATTTACGTGCGAGATAAATGCATAAATTAAAGTGTAATGTCATTGAGAAGATGATCTCATCGGTATATATTACGCACTCAAATTTGAAACAACTAAATATATAATTATATAATAACTGTTATTGGTATTTATCCCTTATACAATCTGGCTTGATCTTATCATTATCATCCTATCTTCAGCATGTACGGAAGAAGAAAAAAATCAAAGTAGGCTTTTCAAATTATACGGTGACCACAATGAACACGAAGATTGTTGTGATTATAATTAGTTGTGCATCTATCATCCAAACCAAAAGAAGCACAGGATGTGAAATGAAAAAGAGGAACCTGAATTACCAATAATATCATCAAAATAATTATAAATTATTTAGAGTACACGGGAGGCTAATTCATACTACAGTTTATATTGAACAAGTAGCAATATTTTTTATGCATTTGAATTATTCAAGTAGGACAAAATATTCAAAATACTATTAACACAACTTTTTTATAAAAATTTGAATTATTACTTTTATTTTTCTCCATGTATATATATCCGCAGAAATGGGTTATCTAGTTTAGTGGTGCTATTACAAATGCGGCCATGACTATTAATGAGTCATCAGAAGCAAATTGGTTTTTATTTTCACTACCAAATTTTTTATAAATCACATTCATTGTTAGAAGATTCTTATGATCTTAGTTACTGTTATTTGCCAAGAAAATTTGAATTGGCTTTTTTTTTGCAAGAATTGGGAAAATGGAATTCTAAGGCCCACAAACTTTTTCTCTTTATCTCAAATTTTTCCTCCCACAAACATTACATCACATCATTACATCTATTTCTCATTTTTTTACCTCTTATACTCATTTCCGATTCCATGTTCATCATCTCAATTGTTTCATCCATCTCAATCAAACTGAGATAGATGAAATAATTGAGATGATGGAAATGAAATTGGAAATGAGTGTACGTAAGAGGTAAAAGATGGAAAGTAGAGGAAATTATTAAAGTAAAGTTTGTGGGCTAAAAAATATGTGAAAATTACCATATGCCCTTTCCAATTCTATTTTCCTCCATGAATTATTTTAAAACAAACGGGCAGTCTTTTTTTTTTTTTAAATTTTCATTTCATGAAGTTTTCACTATATATATATTTCCAATGCTAAAGTGTATTCGATCACATGTATTTTAAACTTATTTTAACTTTTTTGTTAGCTACTCCCTCCGGTCCCTAATGTAAGAGCCCAAAATTTGAATGGTTTTGGTCCCTAATGTAAGAGCTCACCCCACATTCCCTCCTCATTTAATGCATTTTTTCCTACTTTACCCCTAACTCTCTTTCATATTTATTAATGCTTATGTATTTCTCTCTCTTAAAAGTACCATAATAAATATGAGCAATTTTGGAAAAAAAACATTAACTCGAGACACCCAACTAACATTCACATGTTTTCTTAAGAAGCGTTTTTTTGACGGCTAGCTCTTACATTAGGGACCGGAGGGAGTATATTCTATTTAGTTTTTTGTAATTAATATTTCAGGATTTTCTTTTATCCATCAGTATTTTATTTATTTTTCTTTATTATCTTGTATTTTGATTTAGGTTTCTTACTCTATTTCTCATATTTTGTCTTATTTTAATCATTAAATTTATTTTTAGTTTTGATTTTAATCTGTACACTGCTGATAATTTAAATTTAAATTTGTCATATATGGATTATGTTGAAATTTTAACCGTTTTGTATGTCGTCATGATATACTTTTTAGAACAAATAAATCCTTTCCTTGACGAGTAAAGATATCCTCAATTATCTAAAATTAACAAGATCGAGTTTCTTTCGACCAAAAAAATAGATCGAGCTTCTTCTGAAGCAAGAATTTAAATGTGGCTACCTAGTGATTTGGGCGTGAACATTTACCATTTCTAACCAATAATTGATCAGTCATTATATTAATCATCTATAACTTGCTGGATGATGGAAGTTGAAAAGTGAATACTTTGCTTATTACACATGGAATTTTCAGACAAATAGAGAGAATTATATACCTCTAGATCCTATAATTAAGTCCAAGTTTTTGAATAACCTTGTCCCAAAATATAAGTATATGTTTGAACTTGTCAATATAATAAATGAATTTTTACCTCATTTTTAAATGAGGGCATTCTTAGAAACAAAATACATCATTTATGCCCTATACATTCTCTTTCTTCCCTTTTAAATGAGGCAATTTTTAGAAACAAATTTTGTTTTCTACAAAATCATTTTCTTTTTACCTAAATTTAACTGATTTTTGGGAATCGTTTATTTAGTTAAATTGGACTTATATTATTAGATGGAGGGAGTACTTAATGATATAAGAACAAAAAGTTCCATATTTGACTACCATAATTGAGAGGAAGGTGAGTGTTGAAGAAGGTATCGCCCAAAACAGTGTCTTCATAATTTTCAACATTTGTCATTTAGCAAAAATGTTAATTATAGATTATCTCTTAATCAATTTGTCACTTTCACGCAGCAAATTAAAGAAGCAATATTTATAACCACACGCACCCATTGATATATTCTATTGGCTCATCCGTGTCTGTATTTGCTTGGAAAAAAGGAATTAAACCTAAACATTCCTAACCCTGAAAGAAAAGTTGGGTTAAAGTTGTGTGAAACCAAGAAAGAAGACAAATTGATCATTACGTTTCTTGCATGCCTTTATCAATATAGGGTTAGGATTAGGGTTTACGTGCATGGAAGTGGGTCCTATGTATGTTTTTATTTGATTTTAGGTATTAGGGACGGAGCCACACCAGCAATTAAGCAAAATATTGAAGTTCTGTTGGTCACGTAATACTTTATTTTTTTATTTGTTTTGATTTTTCATATCATTCTTAAATCCTCTTTATACAAGAAAATGATTGTATATCTCCCTTTTATTATTGAGTATTTAATGTTAATCAATTTAGTACAAAAAATTAATGTTATCAATAAACAATACTACCTCCGGTCCTAAATATAGGACCTAGATGACTTTTTTTGGAGAGATTAAGGTTGCGAAATATGTTATTAAATGATGACATATTTAATATATTTTTAGATAATCCATTAGTTTATAGGTAAAATAAACTAATTTAAGGGAAAAAATTAGGTAGATCAATTTATAATTAACTTATTTTTTGCCTTTTTAGGATTTTCCAAAAAAGTCATTTAGGTCTTATATTTAGGACCGGAGGGAGTATAATACACACACATAACTTATTATTATTATTATACACACACACACACACACATCATATTGTGTGTGTGTGTATTTTATGATTGGATTAAATCTAATTACAAACTTATAAGAATTGCAGGTCTGAGAATATAACAATCGGAATTGATCATGATGGAATGTGTAACACCCCAAAAATTGGATTAGAGATAATAATAAGTAATTCAGAACTTCATAGGTGTCTATAATAAATCAAAAATAATTATAAGTAAATTTTGATAATAAATGTGTTTTTTTAAGAAATTAAGTATCTATTTTCCTTGGAAGTCAAGGAAAACAAAATGGTTAGAGAGTAAATTTTAGATTGAGGAATTTATGTAAAATACTTGAGTCTTAAATAACATAATGGTATGGTAAAAAAAACAACACAATGGGGTGAGGAAAATAATTGAATTGATATATTTCTTTTTAAGTTCATCTTTTTTTTTAGAATTAAATTGAAAAGTAATAAAACTTATAAAGGAGGACATAAGGTAATTAATTCACAAAGAAACCCTAATTTTTAAACATGTCTTTTCTTCATATCATGTTTCACGCTCTCTTTCTAAAAAAAAATGACTCCCCCTCCTTCATTCCCAATTCTCATAGCTGGCCCTAGTCTCCAACTCTTTTTTTTCTCTCGTTCTCTACCTCCTCTTCATTTCTTCAAACAGCTTCGCCACTTTTATTGATGATTCTGGTGATGGTGGCTTAGAGTGAGTTTGCTCTTTCAGTTTCTATCTATAGTTTCTTCCATTTAATTGATTTTGAGAGGGAGTGTTGGATTAGAGGTTGGGATTATGGGTAAAATCAACAGTTAAATGAAATGCTTAGACTTGATATAATTTTGGATAGATTTCTAATTTCTATTTTTTTTCTTCTTCTGTTCGATTCATTCGTGGTTGTGAGTGTGTACAATTGATGAGTTAAGTGTATACATGAAGGAGTGAAATCTTCTAGAAGTATATATGTTAAGTTATTGTGAGCCTTTAAGTTTCTGAGCCTTTAAGTTTCTGATTTTCCTTCTTTTCTTTTCTTGATATCTCTCTTTTCGATGACACTGTGTTGTTAGATCAATTGTTGGCCTCTTTCTATTGTTTGGTTTATTATGAACAGGCTGAGTTCATGTATCTAAATGCATGTTGAATTTTAGGTTGTGTAGTTGTATTCTGTTTTAGATAATTTTATTTCTTCCTTTAATTTCCTTAATTGATGGTCATGAGTGATTGGGTTAATTAAACCATATGAATGTATCTTGCATGAGTATTGGAAAATGTCCTCTTTTGTCATAAATTTAGGAAGTTTTCTTTGTTGATTAATAATTATAGCTAATGTTATTGGGAATTATTTTTGGATCATTGTATCTTTGGGGTGTGTTATATAAACCTAAAGTGAGAGCCTTGTACTGGTTGTTTATATTATTCTTATGCTGAAATTGATAATTGATTATACACACACAATCAATGTTGTTTTCGTGTATATTATATAAAGATAGTTAGGAATGGTATACGTTCAAATTTGGAAGTGTCTTGATTATTTATCAATTGTAAGCGATTTGTTATGGCAATTATTAGTGAATTAAATTGTTGATTATAAATTCTTGTATTTAATGGCATGATTGAAGATATGGATCGTATAAACAACTAAGTTTATGGAATTCATTGTATGTAAGGTGATAGTGTTTAAAGTCGTTGTTGGTTGTACAGTGAAGTTGGTATTTATTGGATCATTGTTTTTGGAATTGTGAAGTTGTATTAAGCTGTCAATAACTTATGAATGTTTATGTGGCGAATTTTAAGTTTGAAATGGTTGTATAGGGTATTTGAATTAAGAAAAAGGGGAAAATGGTAGGCTTATAGAACAAGAGAGACGCTATTTAACCTATATTATTATTAACTTACTATTATTACATGGCTATAATAATAGGAAAGGAATGTATTATATATTTCTCAAGACATTGTGAAGGAAAGAGGAAAGTTCATGATGTATTGCTGAAGAAGAATTGGCTGGAGCCCAGGTATAGTAGCGGGTTATTTCAGTCATAAACAAATAGCATGCTATAAATGATTATAAATCAATTACTGCTTCAGATTTTGATAGGATTTATTTCTGCATTTATATTTTGGTGGAGTACTCCAGGCATGAGGAGGGTCGCTCCCCCCATGCCATATTGTTGAATTTATTTTTCCTAGAAAATCCCTGCAAGTGTTGCTTACTATGAACGGCAAAAATATTGCTAGTAGTAGTTGGTGGTGCAATAGGCACATGCAATAAAATATTCTACCTGTAACAAATATATTGTTAAGGTAGGGGCCCTGTATGAGTGTTATACTAACAGGTAGTATGACACTAACAGGTAGCGTCACTATCATTATCTGAGCAGGTTTAAAAGATATATGAATAAAATAAATGCTATAACCTGTTTTCAAAATGTTTTAAAAAGATATGTGAATGAAATAAATTGCTATTGGGATTCTTTGAATCTCACCCGTTTTTCAAAATGTTTTCAGAGATGCAGGAAGAAGCCTAGGTTGAGTAGCAGGAAGCTTTCTAGGCCTTATGAATGCTAGAAATAAATAGGTTGTTGTAATTTAATTTTGTTTTATTAATATGTATTAAGCGAAAAGCTTGTGATATACATAAGTAGGAAGCTATCACCTGAAATAACCAATTTGTATTAATTGTAATTGTAGTAATTGTAACATACTGTTACTTAATCCCTAATTAACTAATGATATCCAATTTTAATTCTATAATCTCTTTTAATTCAATAATCTCTTTTAATTCAATAATCTCTTTCCTAACTATGATAGAAAAAGGATTTACATAATAACAATATCTATCATAGTTAGAAAAAGAATTTACTAAAAGTTAAATACTATCCATGATAGAAAAGAATTTCCTAATACCACCTGAACACTATCATGGATAATTAATAGCTAACCATGTTAGAAAAGGTCCACCTAACATGGTTAGAAAAGAAGCAACTAATATCAATCATTATTAATTATCTAACTATGATAGAAAAGACTTTCCATATTATTACAAACCTATCATAGTTAGAAAAGCACTATGCTTATATTACAATCCATAATAAACATCACTGAATCTATTTTTCATTTTCATCAGAAAACATGCGGAAGCGAATGCAGCCCTATAAATTGGCAATATACATTTCTACACAAATTAAATAACCTCTACAACCTAATTCCCTTTCCTGATGCTTGCGCCTGTGCATGAATACCTGCAAAAATGTCAGTAATCGTGGGATGTGACAATTTGTCTCAGTAATCACCGCTTAACTCACTATAACAGTGAGATGTGCGGTAGCGAGGGCGTCTAAAGGGTACCTCATTTTAAAACAAGTAATATATATATATATATATATATATATATATATATATATATATATATATATATATATATATATATATATATATCCATGTCAAATCTGCTCCATTCATCACTCAAATCCCTCCATCAACTCCACATTAATTAAATATCCTCTCCCAGTCTCCAATCTAATGATGCTACCATAACTCTCGCACTCAGCTATAGATGCATTGTGCCATCACGGGGCATTCAAGCATCTAATCTTCTCTACATGATTTGACACTGTGCCCCTCTCTATGATGAGGGGGCAAATTTCCCTCGCTGGCAATCCCCAGAGAGGGAACCTCAATTCTGTTTTCCATTGCTGAATGGGAACGGTTGGGCTCTCAAATGCCTTAACAACCGTAAGGGCGGTTGGGCTCTAAAATGCCTTAACAACCGTAGGTCACTTCTCTCAATAAGTTGACCTATGATCCCCGATCCAATCAATCCGAAAAGGATCCGTACAAATAACTGTCGATCGACCAATCGGCAATTATCATCGCGCGATGGTACATCAATATCTCAGTGTCATGCAACGCTCACAATATTCATCCTCATCCATCCATTTCAATCTCATAAAGTATCTCAAATTCAATATCAATATCATACACTTTATCATTCTCTTTCATATCTCCATCTCACTATTCAAGTCCTTCCCTTTTCTAACTATCACTATCCCTAACATATACTATATAACTCTCTTACACTTATCCTGCAACAATCCACCACCAACCAGAATACCTTTTAAATATAAAGCACATATAAAACAAGTAACAATTTTCTTTATACCAAAATAATCGTGTTTGAAAGGCACCCGATAGCCTGTTTTGTATGAAAATAACTTTTCAAAGATAATATATATATAGAGGGTGAGAAAGGATTTTAAGAAAATCTCAGCTAACGTCACCCTCATTGTTATAGTAAGGTTAAGTGTGATTACCTGTCGCCCTTAGCATTCTGTTGCTCTTCCTTACCATTTCTTGTAGATTTTTCTTCAAGTGTCATCACCACTATATACTCCTATAATGATATGACACATAATGATAAATTAATATCATTTCCAATTTATAATGTTTTGACGTCTCTCTCGTATCCTATATCACTACCCATTATCCCATTTTTCTTACTATAAATCCTTTAACCAATTCAAATCATAAGTTTCATGAATTTCAAAATCATCAACTTCAATTCAAGAAAACCACATCATTCAAGTGTACTCCTTACAATCATCTAGTTAGTCACACCATATTATTTCACTTAAAAAAAAACTCTAACCAAACAGCAACAATGTTTATCATACATAACAAGGAGACAATTAAGCCAATTCAAATTTTGCTTCACACGCTAAAACCAAACCTCCAACATAAACAATCGTTCAATAAGAACAAAAAGCTTCATCAAAACCATTTCAGTCATATCTTAGGAAGGAATTAAAACATATTTCCTTTCCTTAATTTAATCTTATGTGCAAGCATACAAAGACTCTGCCATAAATCACATACATGTGACACATTCTTGTTTATGCTCAATTCAATCAATGTAAAGAAATGGAAGCAATAGATCACGATTCATAATAAAATGGAGAAGCAGCGATTTTTCCCATGTTTGAACCAGTTTGGTTATTACATGAGTCATAATGTAAATTTCCAAGATCACCATTTCACTGCACCAATGGAAACATAACAGTAACATATTCATTTATACAATAGCTCCTACCAATTCTCATATAAAACTTATTCCAAAACAGAAAATTAGATAATAGAGAGAGAAAACAGATTTATGAACACATCAAATGCCAAACAAGGCAAAATCAATAATAATCTCAAAGCATCAAAAATTTGACATGTGCATTTGTAAGCATCAATATTAGTTCATGCATATGAATTTAATCATCATTGGAAATACACTCCAAAACAGAAATGGGTTGTACAACAGTAAGGAAACCAAAAGTGATCTTTCACACATATTTTATTCCAACCAAAACACCAAAATCAAACTTAATCTGACAAAACAAAGAGAACACTTTAAAGCATAAAGTATCCAGCTCACAAATCAAACATGCATAAGTTAGATTCAGCTCAAATAAATATTTTTATGCAAGAACAACAATTCATCATGCAAATCAATTTAATGCTCCAAACCATATAGCATTTTTGGCTAAATAAATCCAATTTCTAATATTAGTTCAGCAGTGCAGAAAAATCATAAATCTCACTTACAAATTGCAATTTATTCCTTTCTTCCTTAAGACCAATCGGCCATAACAATTAGGCATGAGGAAAATATGTCAACAGGCATCCATGCACCATTTCAGCAACACCCATGATTAAAATACACAAGCATCACAACTTAACTCTATTTCTTTACTCATGACAGCAGCAGAATAAAATCAGTGAAACCATAGAATTTATGTACCACAACAAACCTTAAATCATGCTTCAATTATTACTCCTATATAATCAACATACAACTTTACTAACAACTTAACAATCTCAAACAACACAAGTTTAAACACTACCACTGCACCATATGTAAAACACAATAAAAATGAGAAATCCTTAACAAATTCCCAAGACTTAGGGTTTTACCCAACTTCACAAAAACTTCAAATCTAGCTCTTAGACTTTTTCACAAACACCTTCAAAACAACCATAAAATGCAGAACAATATCAAGACAGCCATAAAATGCAACACCACCTGCTAATACCATCAAGAAATCGTCACCCATGAAGTTAATTAGAAGCACCAAAATTTAGGTTTTTGAAGAAATACAATCAAAACTCAAATGAACACTCAAAACTTTCCTAAAACTTCAAAACCAAAACCTAAACATGATTCTTATTGGATTATTCAACCCCAAATAGGAAACCCTTTTCGTCCTCCACACTCAACTCGCGAAGGTCAGAAATGAAAGGAGAAGGAACGGAAGAAATGAAACTACCTGAACTCGTTTTTGACCTTCTAGGACTCGCCGAAGCTTGCCGTCGCCGAATGCCGCCTTTCTCGCCGGAAAAGCAAAGAAACCGACAGAGGTAGCATGGAGAACGAAGAAGACGAGCAGAACAAGGGAGGATCCAGCGGCACACGCGATTTCAAAGGCTTGGAGAAGGAGAAGAAGTGAATGGATGGAGATTAGTGGATGAAAAATGTTGGGTGAGATTGAGAGAGAGTGAGAACGAAGGAGTGCTTAAAGAAGGGAGGTGGAGGCTGCGTTTATGCTCAAGTGGAAGGAAGAAGAAAGCTTAACATGTGTATATTAGGGGTATTTAGGACAATTTACAAAATTGCCCTTCAATATTTATTTATTTACTTTTCATTTTAAATTCCCACGGTAAAACAGATTGCAAAATTAATCTACACACCAACTTACATATTATCTCACACCATATTATTATACATGTTCTAGAGTATTTTTCATAAAAGTTTTAATTTAAAATTCAACCTTTAACTGTTTTTCCATAATTTCTAAAGAAACTAAGCATATTATTTTCTTAAAAATATATTCATCCTCATTTACTTATTTAAAATGTCCATTTAATTTAATAAAGATATTCTAGTACCTTAATTAATTCCCTATTATCTCTAATTCAAATTTTGGGATGTTACAGTAATAATTGTATTTAATTAAATAATCAAAATGAGATTAATAGATTTAAGTTTAGTCATTTAATTAATTTATATCCACATGAGTTTTCATAACTATATAATTTATTTATTGAAGCTCATTTTATAAAAGAAGGATTTTAAATAGTTTTAAATGAGAAAAAATATTTATTTAACTTTCAAAATAAAAAGTTTTAATTTATTCGTATTTTTTTGGGTTTTCAATAACATAATTGTGGTATAAATTAATTAAATGACTATTATATAGTAAAAAAAACCTAGGTGTTACAGAATGCGTTTTTAAAGTCATGAGTTTTTACATTTAACTAATGTGAATGTAAAAATATAACACTTTGAGAAGTGTTATATCTAATTATAAGAGATGATGTTTGTACCTGACTTCTTAGTTTGATAGTCATATGAACAAGCTAATTAATAGTAATGCTAATTTCGTACGCAGGCTAACATATGGATTAGAATGGAATGGACGGAAAAGGGCAAGTCAAAGCGTTGTCGACATCAAAGAAATCTACGTGGATAGTGATGATAATTAGGGTTTCCACATTTTCCCTATAATTAAAGGAATGGAATTTTTTCTCTATGGCTATAAACATGAGCGTTACTATACGATAATCATTCAATTGGTCATCAGTTAATTAATTCATAGGATCACAATGCCACATGTCATAATTATATATATCAATCATCAGCACTTCTAGATGTCGATATCATTATCAGGAAGAATTGACTAAAGAGTGAAAAGGAGTTTTGTACTAAGATATTAATGAATACGATTGTAGAAGAAAAGGAGGATGCATGTCCAAATTAATGAATAACTCACTTAATTGAAAGTTTCATCAAATCAACCTATAATATAATTTCCATCACATGTTTAGTGAAGTGAATGACATAATAATGTATATATACTCCCCCCGTTCCTAAATATAAGACCTAATTGACTTTTTCTGGAAAATCCTTAAAAAAACAAAATAAGTTAATTATAAATTGATTTACCTAATTTTTTCCCTTAAACTAGTTTATTTTACCTATAAACTAATGAATAATCTAAAAATATATCAAATATGTCATAATTTAATAACCTATTTCGCAACCTTAATCTCTCCAAAAAAAAGTCAATTAGGTCCTATATTTAGGACCGGAGGTAGTATATATATATATATAGACGATACAATAACATCAAAGCCTTATTTCAAGTAGATGGGGTCGAAGGCACGGATCAGATGATGTTATTGTATTCTATCAATAGTAATATTTGGTGAGATAAAAGACGATAACATGGGCAAAATCCATTTTACCATACATAAAAAATAAACGCCCATGAGTTGCCTTGCGCCATTGCGCGCTCACCTAGTTGTTTGCTTTTTCTAAGTAGACAAGTGTCCTCTATGTCTTCACTTCTTTGATGTCCTTAATTGCTTGAGTGATTAGGCACACTGATTGGAGTTTTAACTGATGCACAAAGTGTTTTAATCTCCATTCATTATGCAATCTGTGTACAAATTCAACAGCCTCAACCGGTAGAAGACATCATAACCACTTGGAAGACTTCATTAGTGGATAATTTTATGACAACGGAAGCATTTTTTGAGTTTGTCACTTAGGTTAGATATTCAATGTATGATTTATTATAATGATACAGAAAGAATATAAGACTTGCTCTATTATTTCAGAGAAAATCTGGATTATTCGACAAATGGGCTCTAATAACCGTTATTCCTATGATTAAAAATTCAAGTAATTCTAGAGGGGAAAGTGATTGTGAAGTTTCATGAGGTTTTATCTTGGGTTGAGTTAATCTAACATGTTAGGGGAGTGGAAAAGTGGACCCTCACACACTCTCTTACTACAAACAAACAAAACAGAATGAATGAAGAAAGTGAGAGTAGGGGCTAAATATAATAGATTCCTTTTTCTTTGGCGCTTGAAAAAATTGAGGGCGATTAAGTGTAGTAAGCAGCACGGCAGCACAAATACAGGTATATGGGTCCAGAAGTAGGCACCGTCTTTTATTGACACTAGCTACTCTCTCTCTCTATTGGAATTATTCAAGACAGCCAAATTAAACTCACCCAAAACCCTTTTGTTTTCTTCCATATTCACAAACTTTGACTATCGAACTAACACATTTATCAATCAACCTTCCTTTTAGTCTTTTTTGTTTTGTGCTTTGGTATATAATCATTAAATCATTCTCTAGGCCTTATAGATATTACAATAATAAGCCCCTAAACTATTACATATAAATTATAAAAATAATTCATTACAGTTAATTTTATTCATTACTTATACAGCACAAATGTAAATATGAAGGGAATTATCATCGTATATAGTCTGAAAGGATTAATGAAATTTAATAATTAATAGTTGCTGTGAGTTTTCGCACATATTTGAAAGTTAATTAAATTTTATTATTAAATTTTAACGATTAATGAAGATAATTTTATATAGTGCAAAGTCTATGAGAGTTTTGTGTGATGACTTAGATTTTTTGGTCTACTAAATATATAAATGATTGGTGTTGTGTCTCTTCGTTGGAAGGATCGCCTATCACTATACAAATGGAGTACTATAAAACACAAATTAAATGTTGCATGTGATGTGTCTTAAACTTTTTCTCCCATGAATTTTAATTCAGAACGTGTTGTATGGATTTTAAAAATATAAATAATGGAAGTGTGCGTGTGAGTGTGTGTGATGTTACTGTTAGCTAGACATACAGTTAGATTGTTTAAATTCAACTCAACTTGAATAATTATATGTTTGACATAAATAAAATACACAAGTTCAATTATTAAGAACATAATTAATTAAAGATTATTCCTGAATATTGATAATCCCCTAATATTCCTAATATATTTGGGGAGGTAAATTTGTTTTTAAATATAGATTTCTTTATATTTTTTTTCAAATATTTCCTAAAAAATCTCTAGTGATGCCTCAATAATAAACAATTAAGAGAGTGGTGAGAGTGAAGGTATGTGATTATGATGTTTTGGTATCATATACTTATATGTATTTAACAAATTTAATCGATAATCTTAATTAATCTAATCCAATTGCATAATAAATACTAGCTCCTATATTAAGAAACATATGATGTATGTTATGTTTTAGTATTAAATTAATTTCTCTATTAATTTGCACGTACTAATCAACAATCATTATTGAAGTGAAGAATCTTTCATACACACATTTATCTCGCCTTTTCTTTTTCATTCCCCTCCTTTAGTCTCACTTTCCTTAATTAATTTTTCCGGCTACGTAGTGTGAATAATACAGAACATCAAGTCATCATAAAGAAAAAATTATTTGAAATCGTGAATTATGATTTATAAATTCAATTTTCAAGTAGGTAATCAATATAATATTCTGTTCATTTGAATAGAATTAAATATCTCTACAACTACACAACCGTTCCTTAGCTTCTTTCGAACGAAAACCATTCATTCTCTTAGATTTTTTTTTGGTTCAGATGTTTGAATGCATTTATTTATAAAGAAAGCAATAAATGAATGATTCCTTATTATGGAACGCTTCCATTCATTCTCTTTCTATACATTTTGTTATTCGAAGGTACAATAATTGGAATGTTTTAAGATCAGAACCGTATAAAAAGATGAAGAAAAAGAAAACACATAGAAAAAATAAAAAGACAAAAGTTTGAGAATATATGAAAAGTTTATCTTAGCTACCTCTCTCTCTCTCTTTCTCTAAAAATTCTCAAAAGTCTGAGGCCTTAGACTTTTTGAAAACATTCTGTGGTTGCTAGTTGCTGTACAGCATTCACATTGAACCAAGACACAACAAGTCTCTTTGTTTAAAATATATAAATATATATGTATATGTATATATCTGAGGATTTCAGAGTTTTCTTGAGCTCCTTTCTCTTTTTGCACCAAGTGATCATCAAGGCTGTGAGTAGAAATGAAGAACAATTCTCAGCAGAGAAGTGGTGTCCGGCAATACCACAAATCTGAGCTTCCCCGGCTCCGGTGGACGCCGGAACTCCATCACCACTTTGTTGATGCTGTTGAAACCCTTGGTGGTCAAGAAAGTAAGTTCATCAATTCCCCTTCTATTTTATTAAATCTAAGGTTTACAAAAATATACCAACACACACACACATCTATATATATGATCTAGCCTCAAGAATCTTGTTATGAACAAGAATAGACAATAGGTATTAAGAATCTGTGTGATACAGTACTAGTTATCTATTTTTTGGATTTTCGTTAAGAGAAATAATGGTTTTCGTTCATCCAATAAGAACTGTGTTTGGTTCTGATTAATAATTAAGGTAGTCAAATCAATTAAAATCCTCATATAATTAATATGCTTTCATTACTTGTTTCTTTCCTCCTCTTTCTAGCAAGCTAGATAGCTTAATTAATTAAATAGATGAAAATAATTAAAACGAAATTAAGAATGCCATTATCTTGTATATATCATAGTCGATACCTAGCCACATACAGGAGTCTATATATTTCGTAGATTTCTCTCTTTTCCTCACTAGGCGGCTGAAGAAAGCGTTTAGCAACAAATTGAAGATGCTTTATATAATCATCATCATTCAATATTAATATTTTTGGTTTAAAATTAATTATTATCTATTTGTAACAATTTTACTAATTTCTAATGGTAGTCATTATTGGTGGGTTTTCCCTGCAGAGGCAACGCCGAAGAGGATTTTGCAGTTGATGCGTGTCAAAGGATTAAAGATCTCCCACGTTAAAAGCCATCTTCAGGTAATTGTACATGTCTATGTGTAGTAATGAATGAATTCTATTATCAGATTCTTTAAATTTTAAAGTCGTTTCTTTTCTTGAAAAAGTAAAATATTGCAGCTTGGGATTCAATTTGAAGGACAGAGATCTTAAGATTTTATCGTGTCCTGTGCTTTCCTATAATGATACACTCCCTTTTATACGTTTCTCTAGCTATTACAATTTCCTCCCTTTTAAGGAATACTCCCTCCGGTCCCTAATGTAAGAGCTAGCCGCCAAAAAAAACGCTTCTTAAGAAAACATGTGAATGTTAGTTGGATGTCTGGAGTTAATGCTTCTTTTCCAAAATTGTCCATATTTATTATGGTACATTTTAAGAGAGAGAAATACATACACATTAATAAATATGAAAGAGAGTTAGGGGTAAAGTAGGAAAAAATGCATTAAATGAGGAGAGAATGTGGGGTGAGCTCTTATATTAGGGACCAAAACCATTCAAATTTTGGGCTCTTACATTAGGGAGCGGAGGTAGTAGTATTTATGAGAAAACGGTCCTTTAGCTAGTCTCACATGTGCCCACTTCCTTTATTAAGGCCATAAAAGCACGAGATTGTACGTATATACCCTATATTCTTAGCTTGATATTTGGACTTTTAATGTCAGTTGTTATGTTTATTAGGATAAATAAGGAAATTAAATCAACACTCTAAGTTTCAATTAAGTTACAATTTGTTTTGGAAAAAAAAACTATATATGGGTTGTTTTTCAGAAATTGAGAAGTAGTTTAGTTGAAACCGCGCTTCTCATCTAAAAGTAGCTTCGAATACACCTTAATTTCTCATTAATATAAATGTTTTTTTGGCCAGTTCATCAATATAAATGTTTGGATTTAGAGATACTTTCTGAAAATACATTTAATTTTTCGTTGACTATAACTATTTGCATGAATCATTGTCATTAATAAGCCAAAATTTGTTAAAGAAAAAAATTCGTTTAAATGATTAAACTCTAAACAATTCAATTACTTTCTTTGGTACATTCCTTTTCTTCCCAATTCTTTTAATGAAACTTGAATCATCAAAATTCATCTCATATAGACCTTAGGGTATAAAAAAATCATTAGGTAGTAAACAGACAAACGACATATATTAAACAATACCTTTCTCATTCTGTATTTTTCAGCAAGAGAATAATAATATACAGCCCCCTTTTTAATAGATATACATTGAATTATGAGCTATATGTATGGCGTATTTAAATCTCCCTCATGAAAATTAAAGAAGAAAAATGAAAATGATTTATTTTCACGACACACATTTACATAATGAATATCATGATATTCATTATGTAAATGTGTGTCGTGAGCATGCATGAGTATAATAATGCAACATGTGTATAATCAATGTTAATCATAGTATGATATACTCGAGTTTGGTATAATCGCTTTACGAAAAAGGAAAAGCTTTAAGGATAAGAACGTGTTACATTTTTCTCTTTCCAACCCGCTCTTGCAAGAGGGTATTATCATTCTTCCAACTACTACTACTTCTATTATAAAAATATAGTAACATCTAAAATGATCACTTAAGACAAATAGATAATTATATATTAAATAATTTAATTATTAAACTTTATATGCATGTATGTATATTTATACACTGAATTTTTTGTATTGTAGTGTATATCATTAGAATAATGTATATATCCAGCAAAGTTTGTTCAACCAGAAAAGAATATTTGATACGATTCATATGCATGCACACCTAAACAATTGATACTTTTCCATTTTATATATTTTTTTAAAAAAAATCTGCTGTCATGGTAGAGTTTATATATATATATATATATATATATATATATATATATATATATATATATATATATATATATATAAAGTGTCTATCCACGCTACAACATTGAAAAGGTTTTTCCATATCAATGTCTATATGTGTGGTACTACGAAATGTTTAGTAAGTCTTCATATTCGCACATTATAAATATTGAAACTCATTTTCAATTAAGTTAAAAAAATTATATAAAGGTTCAAGGTTTTGGATTATAGATTGACCTATTACAATTTCTTCATTGACAAGTAAGCTAAAGTAATTAGAGTTAACATTGTAAGGATAATTGGAAAAGATGCATGAATATAATTGAAAAAGATTTTGTACACATACTACAAATGAAGTGAGAGTAAATAATTTTCGACTTTTCATCTATAATAGCAGAGCCTTTATATTAATGTGTCAAAAGGTATTGACTGAATAATATCAATAGTTTTCACAACATAATATAATCCAAAAACCTGAAAACTTAATACCTGAAAGCTATTAACATACTTCTCTCCAAAAGTCCTTCGCGCATAGTTCTTGTTTATGTTGGTCCAAATACCAATAGATGCACACACACTTCAAATGAATTCTTAAGCATTACAATCATTATTTACATGCATGCAGTAATTTACTCCCTTTTAATTGATTCGTCTTCATCAATGGAAATAATTATAGTAATTTCAATCATCATGAGCACGCATGACAATAAGATAAAAATATATTGAGGAGAAAATCTTAAGTTTGATTGTATGAAGATATGTTTTTTTATTGCTATCAGATGTACAGAAATATGAAGGGGCATTCCATTATGTCACAAGTTCATCATCATCATCATCATCAATCTCATAAAGGAAAAGCTCAAGATCGTACTAATGACAACCATATATGTTCCATTTGCTTACCCCAAAGGTATATATATAATAATCGTGATTTGTCCTCTTCTTCAAACAGTTTATAATCATTCCAAAATCAGCCACAAAGTTCGCAACTATCTTAACCAATTATGTCAGCATGCATATAATATTCTTCACCATTGATTACTTTTTGTTTATAAAATTTGATTAGTTTACTGAATATATACACATGCATATCATGATGACACATTAAATAAAGCATAATGTGCACACGTCTCACTGACTGAAGATATATCTCGTTTCATGAACCAATTTTGTCTGTTTGTCTTCCATGAAATTGTATTTTAATTTATATTTCCATGTTAATGCTTACTTGTTGCAATGCATACATTTATGTATATTTATAAAATGACTACATTAAACTGTAATAGAAACCATTAAAAAACTGCATTTAAAGTTAAACTATGTGCCTGTTTGGATTCAACTTCTGGAGAATAGCTTATGGGAAAATTGCTTTTTGATAATAGCTTTTAAGTAGAATAGCTTTTCTGAAAAATAACTTTTGATGAAATGAGAGTGTTTGGATTAAGCTTTTTGAGAGTAGTTTTTAAGAATAAATTTTGAGTAGAATATATTTTTTCTGAAAAATAGTTATGATGAATAGCTTTTCATATTTCTTTTATTTGAAATAAGTGTCTTTCCTAAATGAGAGATCGAAACTTTAAGGAGAAAAATGTAGTTTTTCTCAAAATAGCTTTTGGAACCCCAAAATAGCTTTTCTTCTCAAAATAACTTATCCAAAAAAATTGAATGTTTGGATGCCTTAGTGTGAAACCTAGGTTTGGGAGTCAGAATAGCTTTTGGAAATGTATCCAAACAGGCACTATATATATTTGCACAGTCGTGGCATTTATATTGATATTTCATATGGCCATATATGTTTAGATCGCCGGGAGCAAAAGTTTTAACGTCTAGCAATAGTGTGAAGGAAGAGTTGTATCTGTTAGATATCAAAGGGCTTTCACAAAGCAGTGAAGAAATTTATTATGATCTCAATCAGGTACTCACTCCCTCCCTCGGAAAAAAGTATGGCTGAGATGTTCAGTAAAAAGACTCACATTAATAATCTAAACTTTCAAACACATTGGTTGGAATAAAAAATCACATTGAATTTTTTTAAGTTGAGGAAATAAATTATACCATTAAATTATAACATATGCCACATATAATTAGGCTATAGGTTAGTTTATAAGTAGAATAACTTATTTTGAGTAAAAAGTATAACAATGTCCAATTAAAATTGATTAACCTTTTAGACTAAAAATAAAAAAAATGGTCAGATTGGCTCAGAGTGCACCTAACACCACAATTATTTTAGGGACAAAAGTGACATGCTGTTAAAATTTATTTGACACCGTTAATTTTAAAGGTTATGGCGCCACAGGGATACTTATTTATAACACATGCTTCTTTCACACATCAACATGTATTATGATCACCTCACCAATCATCTCAGCAAATTTTTATAAAGAAACTGCCAAAAATATCCTCCTCCCACCCTCAATGAAAATCAAAGAGCTTGAAATAGAGGGATCGGAAAACGAAAATATCATAAAACAAGAGGTAAAACGAAAATATCATAATTCAGACAGTTGCTGGTTATTAAGGCCACCATTAGCCTCCATAATTAGGAAACCATTATAGCTTGACAACTTTGAAATTTAAAAGCAACATTGATTTAATATCATACTCCAAGCTTAGTCTAGTAAAAGACCCACTTTCCAACCAAAGGCTATCGTAGAATAGTTGGAGTAGGAAAAGGGTGATAAACAGACCCAAGTATACACGAGTTATACTTCAGAGAAGAATTTGAAAAAATATGGAAAATTCCACTAATTTGATCCTGACCAAATAGGATAATAGATTGTCAAAGTGCATGCCAAAAAGTTCACTTAAAAAATTTTAGATGAAGGTGGGGTGGGTGGCCATTAATTAATGTTGGAAGAAGAAGAAGAAGAAAATTGGTGTTTTTTTATTTGAACTGAAAATTGGGGTTGAAGAAAGAGAAGATAAAATGTAGGAGGGTATTTTTGGCAATCTATTTTAAAAGAATTGCTGAGGTGGTTGGGTTGAGGTGTCAGATATGATGATGTGTGAAGTATTGTGTTAAAAATAAACATCCACTGTTGGCCAGAAAAAAAAAACATCCACGACATGTCCTCTAACCTTTAAAATTAACAATGTTAATTGAATATTAGTAGTAATGTCATTTTTGTTTCACTTTGATAACTAAATGGTAACTTTTGTACCTAAAAAAATTATGAGGTATTGAATGTACCGAGTCAAACTATACAGTCTATATCTCTGCCATTTTTGTGCATCCTTAATAATTTCTCGAAAAAAGAACAAAGTGATCTTATAATTATGACAAGAAGAAGTAATCTATACATCAAATTCCTAACTAAATCAAATTTTGTCGAGCAGACTTTATTATTTCCAAAAAAATAAAATATGGTGAGCAGATTTTTCCCTCAAAGTTTTGTGTGTGTATACATATATAACATCAATTCTTTATCAAATTTTTTCAAATTTTCTCAAGGGATGTTGCTCTGTTAGTTTTTTTTACCATACTCTGCTAATTTAAATACATGAAACATGATGAATAACATTTCAGATTTGACAAGAAACCTCCAAAATATTCTTATCCCTTTTCATTTCCAGGAGCCTTATACAACGAATAGTACGGCAAATAGTGTAACAGTTCCATTTGGTGACTACTCATCAGCCTCTTTTGATCACACACATCTACTTCCAGTAAATATCATGCACGGTGTGCAACACGTAGACGAAGACAATAATGATGATGATAACGAAGATGAAGATGACCAAGTCGTTCATGATTCTACTAATTCAACACAGTCTCTTGGAGGGAATTACATAAACTTAGACCTAACTATTTGAATCTGTACAATAATTTTTGTCTTATATTAGCTTAATTACTACCCACAACATATATTAGCTAGTTAGCTATCACCCATTATTTTCTGTTTGAATTTATTTAATTATTATATAGGCGCCTCTTAAATTAATTAGTATTAAGTATGTTATTAGGGTTTGTTGATTGTTTTCTTCTTTCATTATTGAACGCTTTTCATACATTAACTTTGTAAGAAATATAACTAAATCACTACGTTACAACATTATACCAAACTCGTAAGTGGTGGGTTTCATTATATACTTTTTTAGAATCACCATCAAGTCCTTCATAGCAATTAATCATAGATAAGTCATATTTGTGTTGTCAATGTGCCCCTTTTGGTCGTCAATGAGTGCCATTTGAGTTGTCAATGTGACAAGACTGTAATTAACTCTTCTTATATAAGGGTTTGATTGTGATTTTCCCTATTTTTTATTGGGTTATGGTAAAAAAATACTTATGTGATTGTGGCTAAATTGCAACAATACCGGTGATTTTCTTAGATTAAAAGTAATTATATCATTTCAAAACTGACACAATAGTACCCATCATCGTTAAATCTAAAAGGGTATTTTTGTCCATGTTTTGAAATGTTATGATTACTTTTGCTCTAAAAAATTACATAGTCTTGGGTGCACCTTGACTACAATCACATGAGTATTTTTGTTAGCCCATATTTATTTAAGCAAACTTTAAATTTCACTCAGGTAATTAAAGTAGGAAAACTTAAATTGAAAAGGTAAACAAAAACAAGTTCACTAGAAGTTTGATTTGCAAAAGACTACACTTTGTTCCAAACTTTCACATTCCAATGAATCAATTGTCGTCTGTGGGCTTTAGTTTTATTTTTTCCATTTTAATTAAAGGTTTAATATAACTTTTGATCCTTAAAGTTTTAATTGATTTTGGTTTTGGTCTATAAACTTTAAAATTGGTGGTTTGGTTATTAAAGTTTTAGTCAATTTTATTCTTGATCCATAAACTTTAAAAATCGATGATTTTACTTCTTAAACTTTCACTAAAAAAATTTGGTCTTGATCTTTGAGTTTGAAAAAAAAAACATGAAAATCTTTGAAGTTCAAAGAATTAATAAGGCTAAAATTGACTAAAAATGCATGCATTAAAACCAAAATTGATTGAAAGCTCAATAATCAAAACCAACAATTTTAAAGTACACAGAGAATTTGACTAGGATACAAAAGAAAGCATTAGCATTAGTGGACTGAGTCATGTGGCTCAGTTTGGTTGTCTATTTACTTTCTTCAGTTTCTTGTCGTGATAAAGGGCCTCATTATGTAGGGTTGGTAGTTTGAGCCCAGAGTGACAGGCCCATCCCAATTAGTCCAAAAAGTTTTAAAGTCACAAATCACATATAATTATTTTCCCTCTATGATTGAGCTTTTTTGAGGCCTGAATTGGAGTGTGAAAATTCGAGCCAAACCTATTTGGTTGAGGTTGACTTATATTTTCCTCTATATTTTTAGTTAAATTATTAACTAAGTATAATTAACAAGCCGTTGGTCAAGCTAGTGAACTCGAGCTCTGTAAGGGTAAGATTGTGTTTAAATGCTAAAAAGCGCTTTTGTTGAAAAGTGAGACAACTCTACTTATGTGAGCAAAACACTACCTTTCTGGTCTGAATTAATCTGTTGCCAATGCCTGCTAGATTACTAGAGGGCTTTTAACAAAAAAAAGTATTCACTAGTATGATATCTAATTTTTATCAACTATTGAGTGTTCCCTTATACCACCTCAAAACATCATTCTAAATATATTTAAGAAATTAATCATAGTTCACCATTGAATTAAAACTAATACAATTTTATGAATCAAAATTAATTAATCTAATAAATACTTGACTAAATACCATTGAACACTGCAGATTTGCAGCCCCATCACATAAGGATCAATTGTTTTCATGCACAATCCAATCCCCATCTCACGAAGATTCAACACCCTAGCATCCACCTTCTCATGGCCAACACATATACCAGTAAGAATAAAACACACTGTAGAACTTGAAACCCCCAAGATTTACCAACATGTCTCCAAGTGTAAACTTTAAAAAGCTAGTGATTTATCTTTAGTTGCTGTCTAATGAGTACTCAATGGCTGCTTCAAATATAAGAAACACATTCAGAAGCCAACTGTAAAAGGAGCCATATAATTCCCAACACATCTAATATGCATACAAGTAAAACCATGGTTTGAACCAAATTCCAGTACAATATTCCATTCTCATTTTTCTCTCAAACCCCAACAAAAGAGGGAACACAATCACTGCTATCATAACCCAAATATGACACCATGAAAAAAAGGGAATGCTTTAAACCTTGGGATAGAAGGAAGGTAAAAATCAAGGAATTAATCTATTTCCTTCACAATTTTAATTCCCATTGTATTAGCAGTGCCAATGATGGACTTGGAAATAGATTCAAGGGACATATATTGGCAATAAGGATCAGACTGTTTAATCTTAGCGATCTCGTATATGTGATTCACAGAGAGTGTAGAAGCCACCACATGACCTGGGCGGCTGCTGCCGGATTCAATGCCTGCTGCCTTCTTGAGATACCAAGTCACAGAGGAAGATTTAACAGTGAATTCAAAGGTGTTATCCTTAAAGGCTGTGATTGTCACTGCCATCGGTGTGTCTGGCTTGTACTTTTGAGTTCGTGCATTGAAATCCTTACAAAAGGCCATTAAATTGAGCCCATACTGACCCAAAGCCGGACCCACAGGTGGTGCAGGTCATGCCCCTCCAGCCGGCACAGTCAGCCTGATGGTGGCTGCCACAGGTCGCCGAGTAAGAATCTCTTTCAAGGTAGACATGATGTTTGATGTTCTCCAAAGAATACAACTTGCTGTTTCATGAACATGCATAGCAGATTGAGAACAAAAACATTCAAAATACTCAATTCATAAATTTTGCAATTCAAATCCACTCATAATCCATAATACTCTAACAATTAAGCAATACAAGCTAAATTAGTTTTCTCCACCAAAGCATTCAACCATGATATATTCAGAGACTTAGCAGGATTATTGTAGCAAGCTTGGATACCCCTGATTCACCCTAAAGCCTAATGAATCCAACAAAATGAATGAAATCAATGACATTTAAGGAATTTGTAGACTAATCCTTATGAAAGTTAAATTCAGCTTCAACAGACATATCTTTTTTTATAAAAAAAAGGGTCAACCCAGTTCTAGTCCCCATTTGGTAAGGATACTGGGGAAGGTAATATACTAGGCAACTTTACCTATGCTTTATGCATACAGGCTGATTCGAACTCACGACCTCAGACCCCACGGCAAGCGAGCTTACCATTGAGCCAAACCAGCCCTTCAAAAGACATATTTTTAAAGAGAAAAATCCCATGATACTTGAAAACACAACCAGCAACCCAACATTATATATAAAACTACTAGTGACACGAGAAAAGAGATGGATAGGCCCTTCATCATCCCAACCAAAAGAGAAATGGGTTAAGAAATAGAAATCAAGTGAAGTTATTAACACCAACTTATTTTATGTATAGCTTAACTATCTGTCAATCCTTGTATAACTGCATTTTATAAACTACAAATGTCCAAAAGCAAATTAAAGATATGGAATTGATGTTCATAGACATTGAATCAGTGAACAATTCATTGTCATAATAACAAATTCATGAAGCTTAAAAGCAGAACAAGTGAACTATAAATTCAATAAAAGATGTCATGATGGGAAAATAACATTTATGAGGACAGTCAAACATTAGTGAAATCAATGTAAAGCTAGTAATTTGCATCAAAATAACACGTATTTGCACAATTGCAGTTTTCCTTAGCTGAAAAATAAAAGTAAAAAAAAAAGAAGTAAAAGATAATACTTAGTACATGAGAATCAAAGTTAATGTAATTTGAATAATGCTTAGACAGTGCGAGTAGTCCGTTATTTTTAATCAACACATTATTAGAGTCTGAATTAGGTCTGGTCAAAATTATAAAAAAAAAAAAAAAACTTACCTAACGGCGACGGAGGACGACGATAACGGCACTGAAAGCCTGAGATGAATGGGAGTGAATAGAGCAACCAGCCAGGGGATGTCATACTAGCTAAGACTCTAAAGGGATGTCATTTAAATCCCTCCATACAAAGGACTTTCAAAAGGACCATGTAGAAACTAGGATCTAGTTAACATTTTAAAGTTGTGTGAAAAGACAAAATTGCCCTAATCATAAAACAAAAATTACTAACCACCCTATTGAAAATGGTGTAAGGGTGGTTAGTAATTTCTGTTTTATGATTAGGGCAATTTTGTCTTTTCACACAATTTTAAAATGTCAACTAGGTCCTAGTTCCTTCATGGTTCTTTTGGAAGTTTGAGTTCCTGAATTTTCCTTTTGTATATTCCGAGGGATTTAAATGGCATTTTCCAAAAAAATTAATCTATTTAACTTTTTATGGATATGGAAGTTAAGGAAATAAATAGCACCGGTAAATTATACATGATACTCTCTCCAGTCCCTAATATAAGAGTTAGGTGAAAAAAACGCTTCTTAAGAAAATATATGAATGTTAGTTGAGTGTCTAGAGTTAATACTTCTTTTCCAATATTGCCCATATTTATTATGATACTTTTAAGAGAGAGAAATACATAAACATTAATAAATATGAAAGAGAAATATGAAAGAGAGTTAGGGGCAAAGTAGGAAAAAACACATTTATTGAGGAGAGAATGTGAGATGAGATCTTATATTAGAGACCAAAACCATTCAAATTTTGAGCTCTTATTTTAGGGATGGGGGAGTACATCATAGAGCATGTAGATCATAGTTTAGTTTATGAATATAATAGATTATTTTTGAAAAATAAATGTAATTATAATCATTTTAAAGTGATTAACTCTGCATATTTAGACTTAGAGTATTATCTATTTGATTGAATTATGATATTATTTATTTAATTAAAATTACAAGTTGCGCATATGCTGTCTACCTTTATTTTCATCTATCATCTTTCTTTCATTTTTTTTATTAATGTTGATAATTAAGGGAAATTTTAGAAGGATTGAAAAAAAAATCTTAAACTTAGGGTAAAATTTAGGACGAAGGTGCATTTCTGATACATAACTATTGTTGAGCAGTAATAGTACATAATTATTTTTTGGTTTAACAATGATACTCAGCCTTTAACATGAAGTCAAGAATGAGATTTCCATTAATATTGGATGTATACTATTAAGTTGACACAATGACACTAGAGAGTCGAATGACAATAAGATTAAATGTGAAAGTCCAAAATGCTTTTCTAAATAAAATAAAACACTTTCTTCCACCTTCTTCCTTAGGATGATGTTCCATAGTAGGTTAGAAAGCGGAGGCTCAAAATTTATAATCTTGATTGGTCAAAAAAAATAAAAAATTAGAATCTTAGATTTCACTTCCCAGTTTCTTACAAAAGGATTTTCTTAAAAACTAATTTAATGATAGCAATAAAATTAATTAAAAAGAACTCTCTGGACTTTCTATCACATGTAATTATGTAAATAGGCGTCATAAGTAATAACCTCTATTTTCTAATAATAAAGCATCCAGTTTGTTTTACATTTATATAGATAATTTGATGTATTAATATTACTTATTCGCATATGGTTTGTAGTTTAAGCTCCTAAAAAACTTTCTACAATATAAAAAAATTGGAGGGCGATATACTATGCACATAAAACAGTTTAAGGTATAAAATAATTGATTTAGCAAAAAAAAAGGTATTAAATTGATTAATTTGAAGAATCCTTTGCCCCACTGTTACATTATATGTTGTCCTTATTTAATAGAAATTATTTTTCACATCAAAGTTTGGGAAAATAGTCAAAATACATTTGATTGTAACTATGCTTTTTATTTAATTTGATTTTGATATCTATGTACTTTTACTAATCAAATGTTTTATTTTTATTTTATTGGCTGTATTACCTGGGGCTAGTAGTCATTATTGAACAAAATTAACAATTTAATTACGAGAGAGAGACGGGCATACAAGTACAAAAATAAAAATTGAATAAAAATATAAGTGCCAATAAATATATTTTTCCTACAAGGTCTTTCTAAGGGTAATGTGTCTCATAACAATCGATGATAAACGGTAGGCCTGCAGATTTTCATCACCAAAAAAAGAGAAGAAAGAAAAGCTCTACAGTGTCCCTACAATGTAAACTTTTTAGTATAAAACATCCAATTTGAAAGATAAACCTATTAGGAAACTTAAAATAAGTGAGAATTAAGATATTTCAAATATAGGTGAGTGCAAAGAGAGATTAACATGAATCCCACTTGTGCAATAAAGCTCACTAGTATTCAATTGGACATAAGTGTAGCTGAAGGAAAAGAAGATCTACTCTACTAACAATGGATAAAGTTCATGCCCCCTCGATTCTTCTTCATTATTCCTGATAAAAAATAGAGAACTCAAAATCCCAAAGGTTATGCAGTTAGTGAGTTACACGAAAGGGATGAGAGAAAAGTTTTTCTGTATCAGTATAAGCAAGAAAAGTACTTCAAGTTTGTGTGTAATTGATAGGAATGAGGGAGAAAATTAGAGAAAAAGGGAAAGAAATAGCAGATGATATTAGGGAAAGAGAATTTAGACCAGTATCTGAATTTTTAAAGGAAATGGACAATCTAGGAAGTAAAACAATACTTCATTCAGTCTGATAAATTCAGAGTACAAAACATATATTTATAACCACATGATAACCTTAAACAACTACCACAAGAAATAAACTAAAAACAGACTCCATGACTGCTCTAATAACTGACAAGACACACAATAAGAGTCCAAGTAATATTAAGAAAACAAATAAATTACCACAGGATACTTTATTTCCCCAAGGATAAACTGATTAGAGACCGATTTCCTAACAGTAATGTTCCCATTAAACATCACACTTCAACACGGATACCCCACAAAAACAAAAATACTCAGGCATGTGGTGTTTTGACTGGAGAAACATATATAAAAAAAATAAGTTACGTTATCTAACTGTTAGTCTTTATGACTTCTGATTTTAACCTCTTGCTCCATTTCTATCACCTGCCATCTCAATATTGTCCCTCCAAAAGTCAGAGCACAGGCTTGATTCTAAATGGTAAAAGATCAATGAACTGAAAGATTAATTGTGCAGACAAGAGAAAAGAAACTAAATTCCTACCTTATAGAGTTCATCCAACAATAGTTTGTTTTTAGTCGCTACAAAACCTTCATGTAGACTACAAAAAAGGGCCAACCCAACCGTTCTAGTTCCCACTTGGTGAGGGTACTGACGAAGGGAATATACTAGGCAATCTTACCCATGCTTTATGCAGAGAGACTAATTCAAATCTATAACCTCAGACGCCACAGCAAGTGAGCAATGTTGAGTCAAGCCGGCCCCCTTCAACGGAAAGTGAGCTTACCTCAGCTTCAAGTAGACTACAGTAAGATTTAAATATCAGGACATAAAAATCCATTTATAATGAATTTCCATGCAAAACAGGAGTATAATACAAGAAATAACCATGTTTTTCTATAAAGATTTCAGACATTAATCTTAGGAAGTAGACATACAAATTCATGAAGTGGAAGTTCACATTGAACCACCAAACATAGAAAGACATCAATCAGTAAAGGATTAGACATAAAAACAGTTTGATAGTTATATCAACACTGGAAATCTAACGAAGTTCTCAATCATACACTAGAAGTCTGCAGAGCTTTGGATGAATGTGTTAGCTGATCTTGATAAATGTTCAACAGCTCAGGAACACTTGCTTTGAATCTGAAAACAAACTTTTCCAGGAATGCCGCCTCACTTACTCTGACCATGGAAAAGAAGGGCGAATCATTATCGATCAAACCATTCTTTCTCAGAACTTTATAAACTGAGAATCTAGGAATAATCCTCTGCTTCAAGTTATAACCAAGATATGCTGGGGATTTAACTATATCTTTCGATGTCAAACCCAATTCATCCGCAAGAAACTTAAGTGTGCTCGTGATTTTCTCCTCTGATATCAACATACAATACGGAAACTTCTTGAATGCTGAAATAATCTCATCCCTGGACCAGCCACACCTCTCATAGACATCCATCTTCGACTCCCAAGTCGTTTTCTTCGCCATTGATTGCACACTAATAGAGTGGATGAATACAACCCTCTCAGGTTTAACTCCGATTTCCATAGAAAACTTCACATGTTCAACAAACTTTGCATGATCCACTAAAGCTGCACTTGTGAACCTCTTCAGCATGAGATTGATAGAAGATTTAGGCACTCCTAACTCTCTCAAAAACTTCATGTTTGGGACCAAATTCTTCACATCATAATGCAAAAAACCCCATGCTCTACGCTTGCTAATAATTCTATACATTTCACTATCATCACCAATCACACTCTTCAATCCCTCATAAGTTGGGATTATCCTATTCTGTAAGCTCCAAACTAGCAATCTAATGTTAGAAATGAGGAGTTCAGGAAGTTCAGACCTTGAAAACCCAATAGACTCAAAAAACCTCAACTTTGGCAAAATGATATTCTCATTACACAAAAGCACAATTGGATGCTTCATCACAATCTTAGATATATGGGAATTTGAGAAGCCATAGCTCCTAAATATGTTAAGTATCAAGGTGGGGTTATGTGGGTGTTTCAAAGTTAACTTTTTGGAGGCTTGAGCAGCAGATTTTGGGGACAGACCACATGAGTCGATGAGAAAAGAGACAGTGAAGGATTGATGTTCATGTTGTAGTTGATTTTGGTTTTGGTTTAGTTTAGCAGATTTTGATGATTCCACAAGAGAAGAAAAGGAAGTGAATATGTGGGAAGCATTGAAATGGAGAAAACCCAGATGGGTTTTGCTCATGTGATGACATGGTTGTGACACAAATAATAATCTTGCAATCAGAAGATTATACATGAATTAATTAATTAATTAATTAATTAAGGGAAGAAACTAACTAACCCAGATTATGTGTTAACTCACAAGTTGTTCTTCTTGAAGAGCCTAGAAGAAGAATGGAATGAGTGCATACATGTGTGTGTAATCAAATTTGGCGAATGAATTTGTGTGATACTTGGAAAATCCAGATGAGAGAGAGAGAGAGAATAGGGTTATATATACGGAGGGCTCCAGAAGTGAGAAGTTAGAACAGCTATGGGGCCGGTCCAGGTGAGGAGATGAACCGGGTAGGAATAAACCGGATTGGGTTGGGACTTTTGTTTTTCATCAAAATTGGGTTTTGGGTTCACTTAATTTTGATATTAATGAGTATTACTTAAGTGATTAAAAACTAGGGTTAAGATAACTTATAAACCCTATAGTTTTTCTGAATTTTGGTTTTAGTTGGTCTCCCAATTTTGAACAGGACCTAAATGCCTAATTTGTCATACGTGACACTAACACCACCTTATTTTAAATTTGACTGGATATTTATTAATTAATAAAATGAGAAATAAAAAAACATCTCAAGTTCTTTGTCATCATCAATAATCCAAAAAATTAACATTTTGAATGTTTCATGAACAACTCAATTAGCCATTAAATTATCATCAAAAGATTTATGCCCTCAAACTTTAGTTATCAATATTGTATGAATTAGAGTTTGATGATGCATTTGTTAGCCGACCAACAAAGAAACCCTTTTATCAATTATTACCTCCGATCCTAAATATAGGACATAATTGACTTTTTTTGGAGAAATTAAGGTTGTGAAATATGTTATTAAATGATGACATATTTGATATATTTTTAGATTATCCATTAGTTTATAGGTAAAATAAACTAGTTAAAGGGGAAAATTTGGTAAATCAATTTATAATTAACTTATTTTGTTTTTTTAAGGATTTTCTAGAAAAAGTCAGTTAGGACTTATATTTAGGATCGAAGGGAGTAACATTTATCCGGTAAGAAATGATTAGAATACAAAACTTATATTATAAAAAAAGCTAAGTTTGGAGGTGTGTTTGATTGTGAGTTGCAGCAGAAACACTAAAATCAAACTTATAAGTTAAAGAATGCTAAAATCAAATTTAAATGTATAATTGATTCTAAGATCATGAGGGGGCGAGATAGATACTCAATCAAATCTAGCAATAAATGTTCCAAAATATAATTTATTGTTCATAAATAAATTGAAAAACTCATGAATTCACTCCTAATTACAAGAAGATTAAGAAAACTAAATAATCAGATCAGTTGCTGCCGTTGAAGCCAATAAGCTTATTAAATTCCTCCATTGCTTCCATGTTGTCATTGAAATGACATGAATCTTTCATTTGATCCAACATTAGGTAAGCTTTGTTTCTTTCTAACTGTATGGCCTCGTTTTTTTTCTCTTGTTTGATGTCTCTCCAATTTGATAAAGTAATCTTTGCCTGCTCATAAATATCAAGTTCTTTTTCTACGCCATTACATATTGTTGTTTTCTCCTTTTTGCCATCTTCACTTTTCGTTTTTGAACCCATGCATTGTTTCCCTACAAGCAAAAAGCATATTTTTTAGATAACTTAATTCATTGTGGAAAAATCCTATAATTGAAAATAGATAGAATAACATGAAAATATAAAAATTTAGTACCAATTTATTTAGTTGTGATGAATTTGTTAATAAACCAAATATAGTCCAACATCGAATAAATCAAAAATAGACTAAGGGTATATATATGAGTTGAGTCTTCACCACATTGACTTAAACTTTTGTGGTAGACGACAAGACTCAAATCATGTGTCTTTACATCCTAAATTTCAACATTGTATAAGAGTCATTCATTCTAAACTTCAAAATAGTATCATAGTCGTTAAATCAATGAGACAAAAACATTTACACAAAGCTCAAAAAAGAGAGATCGACCTAGGGACTGACCCTAAAAGAAGTATAACCCAGACATAATTGAAAGACCAACCCAAAAAAAAAAGTACCCAGGCAGACCTGAAAGACTAACCTTAAAAAAAGGAGTATGACCCATACAAAAAAAAATAAAGTAGGGTGAATGTTGAGAAATCAAATATAATCTCACATCAAATAAATAAAACATTTACACAAAGCCCAAAAAAGAGAGAAAAAGAGAGATCGACTTAGGGACTGACACTAAAAGCAGTATAGCCGAGACATAATTGAAAGACCAACCCAAAAAGAAAAAAAAAAGTACTGCCTAGGCAGACATAAAAGACTAAACCAAACAGAAGGAGTATGATAATTCAGATTTAGTTTCTTGTTTAGTTTAGTTTAGTGTAGTTTTTCCTTTGCCTTGTAACATATGACCCATACGAAAAAATAAAGTAGGGTGAATGTTGAGAAATCAAATATAGTCCCACATCGAATAAATAAAACATTTACACAAAGCCGAAAAAAGAGAGAAAAAGAGAGATCGACTTAGGGACTAACACTAAAAGAAGTATAGCCCAAACATAATTGAAAGACCAACCCGAAAAGAAAAAAAGTACTACCCAGGCAGACCTGAAAGACTAACCCTAAAAAAGGGAGTATGATCCATACGAAAAAATAAAGTAGGGAGAATGTTGAGAAATCAAATATAGTCCCATCGAATAAATAAAACATTTACACAAAGCCTAAAAAAGAGAGAAAAAGAGAGATCGACTTAGGGACTGACACTAAAAGAAGTATAGCCCATACATAATTGAAAGACCAACTCAAAAAGGAAAAAAAAAGTATTGTCTAGGCAGACCTGAAAGACTGACCCAAAAAGGAGGAGTATGATCCATACGGAAAAAAATAAAGTAGGGTGAATGTTGAGAAATCAAATATAGTCCCACATTGAATAAATAAAACATTTACACAAAGCCCAAAAAAGAGAGAAAAAGAGAGATCGACTTAGGGACTAACACTAAAAGAAGTACAGCCCAGACATAATTGAAAGACCAACCTAAAAAGAAAAAAAGTACTGCTTAGGCAGATCTGAAAGACTCACCCAAAAAGAAGGAGTATGACCCATATGAAAAAAATAAAGTAGGATGAATGTTGAGAAATCAAATATAGTTACACATCAAATAAATAAAACATTTACACAAAGCTCAAAAAAGAGAGATCAACTTAGGGACTAACACTAAAAGATGTATAGCCCAGACATAATTGAAAGACCAACCCAAAAAGAAAAAAAAGTACTGCCTAGGCTGCCTAGGCAGACCTAAAAGACTGACCCAAAAAGAAGGAGCATGACTCATACAAAAAAAAATTGAGAAAAAAATAAAGTAGGGTGAATCTTGAGAAGCCAAATATAGTCACACACTCACACATAGAATAAATCAATAGACTAAAAGGGTATATATATGAGTTGAGTCTCCACCACATTGTACCTGGTCTTGCCATGATTTTTCTTTTGCTTATTCCTGGTCTAGCCATGATGAAATTGATGTTAACTTGTGTTTTTAAGGATGAGAAGAGTTTTGTCTAAGTGTATGTTTAAAGTGGAAAGAAGTTGTAATTTATGATGAGAAGGTGGTACAGCTTAAATAAAAGTGTAATTAAACGAAATTATATATAATTAATTAAAATTAATATTTAAATCAGTAAATACCGAATTTTAAGCTTGCTAATGAATTTAAGTTAGAGAGTTTAATTTATTTTCAAGGGATTATTTTCTAATACTACTTTATTTCCATTATATTATAAATTATTAAAAATAATTGAGTAGTAATCTTGGGAGCCACGTACACTTGGTTCATTCTCTGCATGCCTCAGTCTTCACCAACCTCACTCTCTTCTATGCGCCAGCCACAGTGGACAATGACGGAGGTCATTCCCGGCGATGATGCCAAGCTCATCCATTTCTTCCTCATCTCATCCATTTCTCCTTCTTCTTCCTTCCTGCTTCGTCCTCTCCGACCAACCCCAGTGACGTCAGCGGCGTATGTAAGTTGGTTTCTTTAAGCTTTTTGGGTGTTTTTGATATTATATATATATATATATATATATATATATATATATATATATATATATATATATATAAGGGTTAGAAATGGTTTAGTATAACTGAATGTAATTAGTTGTGACAACTGGCATTAGTTTGTTAGATTTGTAACTGATTGTACTATTTAGTTATGACAGCTGACAATAGTTAGTTATGCTAGTGAAGAAATACAACTGAGCTTCTCATTTTCTCATTTCTAGAATATTCTCTCTTTCTCCATTTTCCATTATTTGAAATTCTGACGACTGCCTCTCATTCGCTCCATGTTTCGGACTTGGGAGGTTTGAAGGTTGAAAAGAGTGTAATAATAATATGAACATATGGTATAATTTTGTGGTTGGGAAATTTATTTCTAGAAATTTTGCATTTCCTTCTAACTATGCTTGGATTTCAGCCTTTCCATGTTTTCTGAGAGTATGAGCAAGATAGGTTAGTCCATTTTCATATTGATGGGTCCTGGAAATTTCCTCCCATCATTTTCATGCCCCTTTCTTATCAAACTCTAATATTTCTGATCTTTCATCAGCATGTACATTGACAATTCACGGTTGAAAGGCCTTTCAATGCAAATCAACAGGTATAAATCTCTAATATTCTTCCCCCTATATTTTACAACAGATATAAATCAAGATGAATTTACATCAGACAGTATCATCTAGGCAGATAAAATACGTTAGTTCTGGAAACTGATGAATATAAAAAAGAAAATTGTGCAAAGTGATGGACATGAATGCTTATTTCGGTGGTTTTTCTGCAGCACTCAAAAACTTTCATGTTTCGGTGATGAATGTGGTTCCTACTAGTATAGGCCTTAACTTCAAAGTGGCGGATTGCTGTTAATTTTTATATAGGCCTTAACTTCATATTTCAATTGTGACAACCATGCTGCCATGTAACTTAATGTGACAAAGGCTCAGTTTAAGGTTATTTTTGTGTTCTATTTTATTTTGTTTCTAAGGAAATGTGAAAAAACTCCATTGGTAGATGCCAAGAGAGATGAAAATGAGGTTCCAAATTATGATTTCAGTAAAAAGTTTTCTCCTTTCCTCTTATCATCTGATGATATCACCATATTGAATATGGCTGGCTGTATTTCTGCTTTCTCTCTGCAGATTCTTATAGGATTAATCTACAAATGACTATCTGTTTTCTTTGACGATTAAACTGAAAGAACTTATACTTTATCACTGCTGGTGAGAGGTAATTACAGTCCTTTATTTGATTCATATGGATTTTCTAAACATCTTTTAGACATAATTTCTGTTCCTACATTAATTCATTTTTAGTTTTGCTTTTCTTATAATTTTGGCTGGAGAGAAATCATTTTTAGCCAAAGTGTTTTCCATCTTCTTCAAGACTCAATACGCAGAAGCAGGTCAGATCACTTCTCATTGTAGATTATTTATAGTGATTGGGATTATTCATTTATACAACTATGATGGTTGTTTTTACATGTAATTTCTGGTGGTGGTTGGTGGAGTCTAGTTTCAATGGATTAAATTTGAAACTGAAGTATGCAATCATATCTAGACGTTTTCAACTGGGATTTTTATGTGTTACATGTGTGTGTTGACTTGGATCTCCCTTCATAGCGTAGTTTCTGAATAAGCTTTTTTGCACTGTCTGTGTATAATCATGAGGTGCTATATGAGTTCATTGTCATTTTTGTGTTGCTATATGGTGATCATAATGATACAGGGATGACTGAAGTCTAGGGAATTTCGGCCCTAGAGATAAGACTGGCAGCTAGAATGACAAGACCAATGTCGAAGAGATGTACCACTCTATGAGAGCCCATCTGAGCAAACTAAATATATCAGGTTATGTTGAGAATAATCTGTTTATATGGCTCGTAAGTATAGTGGGGTCGATAATTATTTTGACAGATTCCTATGCTGTGGAACCTTCTAACCAACCATCTGTAGCAATTAAGATTTCAAATGGATCACATAATGATGCCATGATACTTGAAGTTGGCATCCACACGATTATGGACCGGATGGACTAATTGTTGTCATATCTGTCTAAGAAACTGATCCATGCTTTAAGGGGTTTACCTAATGGTCTTCTGATTTGGTTGCAAGAAGATCAACACTAACAGCTTTGGAGATTCTTGCTGCTCAAGCATAGTTGCACGTGGAGGAATCAAAGAGCGTATGCAGAAGAGAATAGGATTGTCGGCATATTGTGTCTAATTAGAGGGATAGTATATTGTGCTGGGCTGCTGCAGATTTTAGATCTTGTAGGCTTTTGGTCCATGTTCTACCATTAACACATATAGCAGAAATTGTTTTCTGATGTGGAATAAATGTAGCAAAAATGCTAATGAAAACAAGGACTGGATTTGCCATAGCATTGGAAGGGAATGCGTTAATGAAGATTAGGAAGTTGACAAAGTTTGATGATGGAAGGGGTTCACGAAAAAAAAGGAGCGAGAGACGAGAGTAGTGTTGATTAATAAAAATTGTCATTAAATTTGGGGTAAAGGTGCAAGTGCAACCATTACCTGAAAGCTTAAGGTGCAATTATCTCTTTTGATTATTTGTAGGTCCGTTTTCATCGGAAAAATGTATTTTGGGTGCTTTGAAACTATCATGCCTTTACGGTAACTAGCAATACTTTCCACGCCCGGGGAGCAAATAATGTATTGATGTATTCTAGATTAGATATTTTATATCAGAATATATGTCAATACTCAAGTAAAATTTACATTAGAAATAAAAACATCTATAATAATAAGAGGACAGTTTACTTGATTTTATAAAGAAATAACAATGGTGCCTAATATTCAACTAACTACATTACGAAAAACTTCTTTAAAGATTGCCCCTGACTTTTGTTGATAGTCATGACAAACGATACAATAATAGAAAATTGTCAACGTTGCATCTGATATGGCAAACGATTGTCACAAGGGTCCATGTTAATTCTTGGAATCAACACATTTTGGTTAGGATGTGATCCATTCAATGTGATAGCTCCTATCACTGTTTTTGTCAAAATGAGTTATCCACCTAGTCCCATTACACAGTCCTAATGATTGATCAATATTACGGAGCAACATTACCGGAGTTCCTATTTTCAAAATCAAACAATGAGGAGCCAAGCCTGAACAATTCAAGTTATTCAAAAATTCTGCATCCCACAATTCTTCAACAATGTCAAATGCATCATCAGATTTTCACTGCTTAAGAACTGAAATTGTTCACCTGGGAGCAAAGAACTCATGTAAGTATTTATTTCATTCACCAAGTCAAAGAGTAGGAGCAAGTATTGCTCTTTCATTGAAATATTCCTTCACACTGAAATCAATCACAGAAATTAACCAACCTAGAACTTTTAAGTAAAATAAGATCAATACCAGAAATGATAGCGGGATGTGAGAGTAAGGAATTTTATACTCTAACCAGCCTAGAAATGTAAGTAACATAAGGATAATAACACAAATAATTGCAGAATAGGAGAGCAAGAAGTTAAAGTTCAACAATCAGACAAAAAAAAAACCAAGACAAAGAGAAAATAAAAACAAAATAATCTTGAACTTGTAACCCTAGGATCAAATCAGATGGATAAAAAATTTTCACCAAAATGATACTTGCAAATATTATTTTACGATAACATTTATTTTTAAATTCAAAAAGAGGCAAATTGGTAAGAAAATCTGATCTATCCTAGAAGCTGAAACTCCCATCTTTATTTCAGCAAAGGGGAAAATCATTTTTTTGGTCAGAGAAGTTCATCCAAATGAGATGCTTACTATGTCATGTGATGATCCTTTTAGTTCAGATAAAATTTTGGCTGAATCCGATCTAATAGGACAATTAAATACCTAAAAATAAGCCATGACAACATAAAGCACAGTGTCAATGCGAGGGTAGTTATCAAATTTTAAAAATAAAAATTGTAAGAAAAGTAATTCAATGCTTACCACAAATCCTGCAAAAGTAAGTTCACTTTCCACTATGTCCCTGTCCAAGCCTTGAGCTTCACTGACCTTCATGCATTCAGCGAATCATAAGAAACAATCTAAAATTGCATTCATTAGTTGAATCTCAGGCAAAAACAGAGGTAGGGATTCAACAGGCAAAGCATGAGCGCCTGTTTCTAAAACAGGGAAATGCTGAGTCTTAGAAGGCTCATAGGTTGGGGATGATCTAATTATTAGTTTCTTTTTTCTCTATGTTGTATTGCTCAAGTTGATGTAATGTAAGTATGTATGTCCGCTTTTATGTGTGCTTTAAATTACAAATACCCCAAACATGGTTGCGTTTGCTACCTCTGTTTGTCCTATATTCCCCATCATATTTCTCACCTTCATTTTCATGTTTTTTACTACCACATAAATACCTAAGTTATAGTGTGTACAATAATCCATCCTCATCAATAAATGATTTCTCAATTTAAACCATTATGCTACAACAAAGAGGAAAATATATTAATATTTTGTTCATTACTTGAAAAATATAACAACTTACATACACAATACTAAAAGACAAGAATTAAGCACAACCCACTCAACAACAATAAATCAAAGAAATATGATGGTAAATTTTCTCAATAAACTTCAACTGAAAACAAAAACATGCTAAGCACAAGTGAATATTCTGTGCTTTTAACCCAATGGGATGACTATGTCTTGATTCTTTACAAGCCAGAACAAAAACAATACCTTGGAGCCAAAGTAGGCTTCATAGGAAAATAGTAATGCACTTCACTTTTTCCGGAAATTGCTAAAGAAGCAGACTGTAACAGTATTGCTTGTGCCCAGTGTTTAGATTTCATTAAAAAAATAAGTATTCTACTGCAAGGCAATAACTTGACACAATACTGCTACATTACCAAATTGGATAATCCAATCAATTATGAAACTGTAAAGATGAAAATCATAAATATAGATATAAAACCATTGACACACAACATATCTAAATGAATGAAATAGCTCAATTAGCATATCCATCTGTTCTACCTTTCTCCAAGTCTCTCAATTTGAAGCTCCCTCCAGAGATCAACTTTCCCTGCTTCAAACTGTTCTCTACTCATAATTGGCGGTGGAGCATTCATGGGGTTCAAGTTCATGTTCATGTTCATATTCATGCCCATGCCCATGCCCATGCCCAGATCCCTAACATGTAATAAGATATGTGTCATAAGTTAGAATTGGAAAGAATGCAATCATGTAACTATATTAAATAACATGTGCAGGTTAATGATCTAATAACATGAAATCAATTGAACACAATTGCTAAAATTGCCCATTGTCTTAACATTTTTTTGTCCAGAATTATAGGCATGTGTGACTGTATTTCTGATATACTAAAGGTTTATCCAACGTTAGTTTATTGTAATAAAAGAAGAAACTCTAGTAAAACTATCTTCCTTAGTCAGAGATTAAACTGAATAGGTATTAATGTAGTCCAGGCTCTTGACATTTATGTAAAATATAATTAAACAAAAACCTACAAAGATATGACAAGAGTAAGCTAAATACCTGATTAGGAGAAACTTCAAGACAGTGGAGGGCTTCTTTGAATATAGAGAGGGAAATGTATTTTGCATAGTTAGGCTCATTGTCAAAATTTGAATTTACTACGTAGTCAACAAAATGCATAAAAGGCTGGGGGCAGAGCCAACAGAGGCTCTTCGGAGCTGTTTCCATCTTCTTGCAAACAAAAAAAAATCATTCTCTCCCTGAGAAAAACATGTTAAGCACTAATACTCTGAAGTCTGAATAGAGGAGGCATAGAACAGATGAGGAAAAATAAAACAACAAACTAAATGCACACATCATCCTCAATAACATTGTGAGCTTAAGTAAGAAACTGAAAAATGGAAAAAAGCAAACGTCAACCTTTTCCCACGTAGCCAAACTATGCAAAATCTCTGAAATAAGATCCTATCAACCTTTGCTTGGTAAAACCTGCCCCCAAAGTGAAGCTACCTGATAAAATCGTTGTCTCAAAAGATGGCCCTTTAAGCCAGCAAGGGTGAAGAGGTAACATCATAGCCAAGCCAGATGGCACCCCTATCAGAAGATGATTAAATTACATTAGTGAACTAAAATCTTAAATCCTTTAATTTCTGCAGCACATTCAGTAGCATGCACAATACATAGCAAGTGAAAAAGAAATAGAGAAAGCTAAAGACAAATAGCAATCATTACCTTCTGCCTCACAATACTGGAACTCTTTCATACATCGAAAGTGATTTTTAGAATAAAACAATATATTGACGATAGATTGAAATTCATCAGGAACTACCCCGTACAAATACCTAATCAGAAGTGATGGGCATCAAACAATCAATTATCACACAAATGTTGACCCACAAAAACTTGAGCAGAAATCAAGGGCTCAAAACCTAAGACCCAAATTTTCTCAATTTCCACCTGCAAATTACAATCTTCCAAGTTTAAAACTGTTAGGTACATACAATTATAAAAGTAGCATCATGTTATCCAATTAAAAACAACCCTAAATCGAACCAAAACCCTAGATTCTACTTAACAAAATCAAAGTCCTAATTTCGTATGCAAGAAGGGGAAAAGGAAAAATCAAGCTCAAATAAAACACAAAAGGATGAAAATACATACATGTCCCTTAACCTTAAGGATGATATGAGCGGCCTGATCGTTGGGCTTCTTGTCCTCCTCGTTAGCTGCGCCCCACATTTTCTTCTTCTCTAAGGGTTTGAAAAATTGATGTTGGGAAAATAGGGCAAATAATTAATATGATCGGCTGAGGAGTGAAGGCAGCTCGCTAGCTATTTTTCGCTAATGGCTTCTTCTGCAATCGTAATGCATGCATGTGGAGCTTGTTTGCAAAATTGATGATGAACGTATGTTTCTCTGATGATCTGGAAGAGATGGATTGCATATCAGATGAGAGTGAGTGAGAAGTCGTCGGTGAAGATGGGAAGGGAAACATGTTTGAAATTTGAATGAGATGAGGTAAAACCTGCCTCAGTTGGAGATGGGAGAGACAACTCACAGTTGTAATCAAGGTAAAGAAAAATTAAAAAAACAAAAATTAGAATGTAAAAAAAATATTAAAATAATGGAGGTATGTTAAAAAAATGTTAAATAATTGTGGTACTGTTTTTGAATAGTGATTCAGCCATTGCTTTAGGATAAGGAGGATAGAGTGAGACACATTTTCTTATATGTTACATCATGTTTTATATGTTACACATTATTGATTTTACCAAAATGTTGCTCTTAAAATGCCACTCCTTTAAGTTTAACAAACAAAAATACGAATGAGGAGGAGTAGGTTTATTTAATGGTTAAATGGAAGGGGGAATTTAGGCTTTGCGTTTTTTACATGTAAGTGATAATTTTTTCTTTGTTTGCATTTCCATAATGCAGTCAAATACATATTTTTGTTAAAATTTGTTACTTGGTAAAATTTACAAGGCAAAAAAGAACCAATATGGTACACTGATGGTTTTTTTTTATGGGGAGGGGCACGAGATTGAAATTGAAAGGGGTATTATCTCTTTTAATTATTAAAAACATGGACTATCTCTTTTAATTCATTTGAAACAATAACTTAATATCTAATGTTATATATGACTATATTTTCCACCTTTTATACAAATTATTCCTCTTATCAATTCCCCCAATAAAAGTAAATATGACAGATAGAGGGTTAGTAGAGGTAGATAGTTAGGATAAGTTGATTGTATTATGTTATTTTAACTAATTTCCTTAATATAACCTAAATAGGTAAACATGCCTTAATATAATCTAAAGAGGTAAACATGTCTTATATTTAGGATTGAAGGGATTATATGTAATATAAATTTATATTTATTTTAAAGAACAAATCATTAATAATAATCATAAATATCACATCAAAATAGGGATTTACAAAACCATTATCTGATAACACATCAAGTATCACTTAATATACTCATTGCTTTGACATCCAATATCCTTCATATTACCACAAATATTTCATTAAAAATAAAAACAACATGTGCATCGCACGAGGTAAATAAAACATTTATTTTGGAGTACCGGGTGTGAAATTTGGCTCTTTTTTATTATCATTTCCCATAATTAATTATCATTTTGATAATGAAATTGAATTTTAAAAATTTGAATTCAAAATATAGTTATAATTATTGATAGTAGTTTTTCATGGTGAAGAAATATCTCTCCATCTTCACAATCTAAAAATACTAATTAAAATAAGTATTTCCCTCAAGCATACCAAAATAGATTAATATAAACTCTAAATAAGTTTTCCAAAAATATATAACTTAAGGTGCTCGAGAAAATTTTGGTTCTTTTTTTTATTGTGGGGGGATTTGATTTATGGGGGTTGAGGATAATTTAATTATTCTTTTGTTTTATCTACGGGGAGTTTAATTCTCGGTCAAGTTGAATATTCTAAGTATTATATAATTTAAGTTTACTTACAAAGTGCATTTCAAATATAAAAATATCATCATACTAAGACCCTATGTTCTGATAAAAAAAAAGAAGACCCTATGTGCTATTTTATACTCCCTCTTGTCCTAAATATAAGATCTAATTGACTTTTTTGAAAAATCCTAAAAAAAACAAAATAAGTTAATTATAAATTGATTTATCTAATTTTTTTCCCTTAAACTAGTTTATTTTACTTATAAACTAATGGATAATCTAAAAATATATCAAATATGTCATGATTTAATAGACTATTTTCCAACCTTAACCTCTCCAAAAAAAAGTTATTTAGGTCCTATATTTAGGACCGGAGGTAGTATCACTACAAAAAAAGTCTCACTTTTTAGCGGGTATTATTACAAACATTTCAGCTGTCACAACCGCTGAAATGACACTACAGCGCGCACGTCGACCGCTGGGATTTAGTGCGTGTCAAACAACGTCCCAACGGTTAAAAACGACCACTGCAGAGTCGGTCAAAGCCGCTGAAATGCCTTGCAACGACGCATCTTAACGGTCGAGCGACCGCTAAAATGCAATTATTTTTTTTAAATAAAAAGAGCTTGCATCTCAGCGGTCGATTCGACCGCTGAGATGCAAGATAATTTTATTTTATAATATCTTGCATCTCAGCGGTCTGGTTGACCGCTGAGATGCACATATATGGTTAAAAAAACGTGCGAGCAGGCTACATTGCATATAACAAAGTTTAAAAATAAATGTTAGGCAAAATAATAAAATAAAATAAATGAAAATGTTAGGACACATTGTAATTAGTAAAAAATGTAACAATAGCTCAAATAATCTAATCAACAAAATAAAAAGGAAAACATTTACTTAAATGACGGAAGAACAATTACTAAATAACTACACTACAATTTAAACTATTTAACAAAAAGAAGAATGAGGTAAATTTGGGTTGAGAGAACTGTGAGAAAAAACCCATTGTAGGTAAAGGAAGAGAGAAAACTGCAATTGATACAGAGAAAACTGAGGATGGAAGAGAGAAAAAAGTTGAAATGAGCGAGTAGAATGTAAGGGAGAGTGCGGTATTTATAAGTTACAAATGTACACTTCAACGGTTGAACACCCACTGAAATTTGATCATATCAGCAGCCACTTCACACGTTGAGAGGTGGTTTTTTTTAATAATATATTTTAAAAAGAAAATAAAATAAAAATAATTTTTTAAAAAAATAATTTTTTAAAAAAATAATTTAAAAAATTAAAATCACACCCCAACGGTCAATCTGACCGTTGAGGTGTGATTTTTTTAAAAATAAAAAATATAAATTTTTTAAAATATTGATTTCATAAATATTTAAAAAATAAAAGCACACCTCAACGGTCACTTTAACCGTTGAGGTGTGTTATTTTGTTGAAAAATACATTTAAAAAATTTTAAAAACAAAAATTAATTTTTAAAAAATAATTTTTAAAATTAAAATCACACCCCAACGGTCACACTGACCGTTGAGGTGTGATTTTTTTTGAAATTAAAATACTAATTTTTTAAAAAATAAATTTCATAAATATTTTAAAAATAAAAGCACACCTCAACGAGCTTTTCAACCGTTGACGTGTGATTTTTTTAACAAATTAAATTTTCAAAAAGTTAATTTAAAAATATTTTAAAAAATAAAATCACACCCTAACGGTCAATATGCTCGTTGAGGTGCGATTTTAAAATAAAAAAAATTGAAATATCACCCCAACGGTCCTCTTGACCGCTGGGGTGTGTTTGAATTATATTTTGAAAAAATATTTTACGTCCCAGCGCTTAGATTGACCGCTGATGTGCTTTTATAAATATTTTATATCCACCCCAACATGTGTTCACCCGTTGGGATGTGGATTTTTTTGGAAAAACAAAAAAAAAATACTTTGACTCACGCTTACATTCCAGCGGGGTCTTATTACCCGTTGGGATGTGCCCACATGCCAGCGGGTTTTTAGCGACCGTTGAGATGTTGCCGTTAGAAGTAAGACTCTTTTTTTGTAGTGTATATGGACCATACTTAGGTCAAATTCTCCCATTCAGGTTATCCAGTTCTCTAATAAGATAGTGACATGTGTCCATATAAAAAATCACGACGTTTATACTTTCTACTCCTTCCGTTACGAAAATCCTTTCCCACACACTCTTCTACTTCTTCATTCAACTTGTTTGGCCCTGCCATCAAATCAACTAGAGCCCACCCCTTAATTGAATCTAGTCTATCCTTTTCCCTCGATTCTCTCTCCAATCCATCAGAGCTCCTCCCCTTAACTCTCAAACAATTCAGATTTACATCTTTCCCCTTCAGTTTTAAACACCAAGAAAGGACAGAGATGTGAAGTCCATCCATTGTGATAGACTATGTTTGGGTCTCCACCAATTGAAAGGTAGAAATGAATTGTCTCAATATAGCTTATTGATTTAGAAATAGGTAGTTGCAGCTAGGGATGGGAATAGGCCAGGCTACACCCGTAATAGGCCTGGCCTGGGTTTTTAAAATAAAGTTTAGGCCTGGCCTGTGGCCTTTTATAGCAAATTATTCAGGCCTGTGGCCTGGCGTGGGCCTGTTAAGGCCTAGCCTGAAGATTAAACAGGCCTAACAGGCCGAAAACAAAGGAGAAAAAAAAGAAAAAATAGAAGCAAATCAAACCTTCAATAGATCCAAAGAATCAACAAAACCCGAATTTTATTCTCAGTCACCAAAGTCTCTAATCACCGATTCAAATCAAATCAACCTCCTAAAAAAATAATCCATTACTTTCCATATAACCACTTAATTTTACTGCATCACATCTCAACATCCCAAGGAAAAAGAGAAAAGGGGAAGAAATAGAAAAACCCTAGAAAAAGATATAGGAATGGGAAGAACAATAATTTTCATCTTTGCTTCAGATCAAAACAAGAATCGTCTTCATCTTCTTAGACTTCGTTTTCTTCTTCTTCGCAGCTTTGGACTCTTCTTCATCATCACAAATCGGCGATGGTGAAAGGCTGACGGCGACGGTGAGGGACTGACGGTGATGCTCATCACAAATAAAAGAAGAAGATGAAGGATTTTGGTTTAGTAGCTGGTTGACTAGTTGGTGAATATGGTGATTGGTGAGGTGAGAGGGTAAGAGACATGAAGATATGCGTGAGGTGAGAGGGTGAGAGACATGAACATACGCGAGAATGGTGAGGTTTTTACTTTTTATTGAGTGGTTGACTGGTAGGTTAGTATTTGACTGGTTGGTGAAAGGAATTGTGAGGTAGGTGATAGCTTTGGACTCACACGTGAATGAGAGTGAGAGTGATGAAATCCTTGAGCTGAGATATTTTGTTCTATTGGGCTCCTTTATTATTTCTTAACAGGTCGGCCTGTTGGCTTAATAGGCTTTTTTTTAGAGCCTGAGCCTGGTCTGTTAATTAAAACAGGCATAAGAAAAAGGCATGAACTTGAGCATGGCCTGAAATTAATCAGGCTGAACCAGGCTTTAACAGGCCAGGCCGCAGGCCGGCCTGGCCTATTCCCACCCCTAGTTGCAGCGGAGGAAGAAGGGCGTGAGTGACAGTGATCCGGTCGAAGATGAGTGGGGATGAGGAGGCAGAAGTGAAAGAAGGGAGAACATGGTGTTGGGTAGGAGAGAGGATTCGATGCGTGAGTGTGGCTGTGTGGGGTACAGGAGTGAAGCTGTAAATGGAGACAGAGATTAACGTCGTCTGTTAATTATTATTTGTTTAAATGATGATGATGCTGATGAATATGTTTGCGACGTTGGCATGAACAACATGATAAATGATATCGCAGTGGAGTCGTTTGTTGTGTCAGATGAGTATGATAAAGTGCGGGGTGATGCTGAGACACCTTTGTTTCCAGGGTGTAAAAAGTATAGCCGTCTGACCTTCATTCTAACAATGTTAGAAATAAAGACGAAAAATGGGTGGAAAGATGCGTGTTTCTCAAAAATGCTTGCAGCTTTGAGCGATATGTTCCCGGATAACAATGTGGTTCCGAAGACAATGAATGAGACCAAGAAAATGCTAAGTAAGATGGGTATGGAGTATCAGAAGATACATGCTTGTCCGAATGATTGTATTTTATACAGAAATGACTATGAGGGGTTACATGCGTGTCCAAGATGTTAGGAGCCAAGGTATAAATAGAGGAAGGGTGTTGATGATGACGACGACGAGACAAGCAAACCAAAGAATGGTGAACTTTCGAAAGTAATGTGGTACCTTCCAATAGTTCCAAGGTTTAGACGATTGTTCGCGAATGCAACAGAAGCCGAGAATCTGAGGTGGTATTGTGATCATAGAAATTCTGATGCTAGATATCTTCGACACCCTGCTGACTCTCCTCAATGGAAGAAGGTTGATTCAATGTTTCCAGAGTTTGCTGGTGATCCTAGAAACCTCTGTCTTGGCCTTTATACAGATGGATTCAACCCATTTGGGAGTGTCTCTAGCAAACATAGTGCTTGGCCAGTATTGCTTGTCATTTACAACCTGCCACCTTGGTTGTGAACAAAACGGAAATATCTTATGATGTGTATGATGATTTCGGGACCGAAACAACCTAGGAACGATATCGATGTTTACCTTGCTCCGTTGATCGAGGACTTGAAAATGTTGTGGAATGAAGGTGTTGATGTGTTTGATGCATACAAAAGGGAGACATTCAAGTTGCGAGCTTTGTTGTTTACCACAATTAATGACTTACCTGCATATGACAATCTCTCAGGATATAGTGTCAAGGGACATAAGGCATGTCCTATTTGTGAGGATGACACTAATTTCGTCTAGGTCAAGCATGGAAGGAAGACCGTTTACCTCGGTCATAAGAGGTTTCTTGATCGTCACCACCCGTACCGTCGACTGAGGAAGCGATTTAATGGCTTACCTGAGCATGCATCTGCTCCAATTCTGATAACCGGTGAAGAAGTTTATCGTCGTGTTGTGAATGTTTCTGTGGAGTTTGGTAAAGGAAAGAAGAAGAAGAAGTGGACTAACATTTAGAAGAAGAGGTCAATCTTCTTTGATCTCCCTTATTGGTGTTGTCTTGATATGAGGCACAGTATTGATGTGATGCATGTGGAGAAAAATCTTGCAGAAAGTATTGTCGGAACATTGCTACACATTCAAGGAAAAACCAAAGATGGGCTCAATGCTAGAAAAGATTTAGTTGAGATGAGCATAAGACAGAGGTTACAACCGAAAATTAGTGAAGATGGAAAGAAAGCATATATGGAACCTACTGCTCATATACTTTCCAAACTTGAGAAAACACGATTGTGTGAGTGTTTACGTGGGATGAAAGTGCCACATGGATATTCCTCTAATATTAGCAAACTTGTGTCAATGGATGATTTGAAGTTGACGGGAATGAAGTCGCATGATTTCCATGTGTTGATGCAACAACTTTTGCCGTTAGCTATAAGAGGAATTTCGGAAGATGATGCGCGGAAGACTTTAACAAGGTTGTGTAAGTTTATTAATGCCATTTGTAGTAAAGTAATTGACAATGAAATACTCTATGAGTTGGAAAAGGAAGATTATGTTATTTTGTCGCAATTGGAGATGCATTTTCCTCCAGCAGTTTTTGATATATCAGTTCATTTAATTGTTCACTTGGTACGAGAGATAAGACTTTGTGGTCCAGTTTCTCTAAGGTGAATGTATCCTTTTGAGCAATTCATGAAAGTTTTGAAGGGTTATTCCAAGAACCCATATCGGCCGGAGGCCTCGATTGTTAAGAGATATCTTGTTGAAGAGGCAATGGACTTTTGCAAACCATACCTACGAAAACCTGACGACGAGGAAATTAACTTGGATGAAGATGAGCTTTCTGGTAAAGGGGTGCGTGACATAAAAGTAAAGGGTGTAGCGAGAGTGGAGTTGTTACAAACACACCTATACATCTTGAATAACATGAAAGAAGTGCAACCTTATTTGGCTCAGCATAAAAGGCTTTTGAAAGAGAATAACCCGAAGAAGAGTGATATGCAGATTTCAAATGAGCATAACAAGTCATTTATTGGTTGGTTCGAGGAGTATGGGCGAAAACAAAAGGATGTGCCTGACATGGTAAGGTTGCTAGCTATGCAGCCCCAGTTTCTTGTTTTTTCGTGGGTGGTTATGAAATAAATGGATATTCTTTCTCTACTAAAGACATTGATGACAAGCGCACCACACAAAACAGCGGAGTGATAATTGAAGCTGAGGCAACTTACTTTTCTAGCTCTAGGGACAAAAACCCAAAATTGGCTACACCTCCATATTATGGGGTTATTGAAGAAATTTGGGAAATTATCTTAGCATTTCTCAAACATTCATAAATGAACCATATTTCTAAATTCCAAAAATTAAATCACATAGAGCCACTGCAAATAAAATCAACTAGGTGTTTCTGCTATCAACAAAGGAGCATTAACAAGGACATGAAAGTGCTAATCAGAGCAAATAGAAGACATTTTGTGTATAGTAGAAAAGGAGCATCAACAAGGACAATGTCCTCAGTTGAGCAAAGTATACATGACGACACTAATGCAAATAGCATACTCGTGTCACAGAAACACAGATATCCTCATCACACCAAGACGCAACAACTGATCTGAACAAATTAAAGGATTTTTTGATTAAACAAGGAATTCAAACCATTGAGATTTGAGAATGACACCTTTTGTAACCACTTCTTAATCCGGGTGTGATGAGCAGATCCTCTTCGGACATTTTTCGTTGTTCTTGATGTCACAAATAGTGGAGTCTCCTAACATTTAGGCTTTTGATAAAAAGTCTAAAAGGCTATCTAAATACCAAACTCATTTTATTTCCCTATTTCTTCCCAATTTAACTATTTCCTATCACTAATCTATATACGTATTCTCAATCTTTAAAATTCACAAATACTCCTCCCATATAATTGTTTCATTCATGACATCAGATGATGACCTGCTACAAGAAGTATTGACAGATTATAACAAAGAGCCCAAATCAATGGGTTGCCTTTTTTTTCGGTTAATCACCGCCCGGTTTAATCCGGGCTCGAGGGGTAGGAGTGTTGCCCACATATACAAGGTTGTCCCCTCTCCCAATAAGAGCGCTTCCCGGGAATCGAACACGCGTTCTCATCCTTACGGGGGTTATAGCCCACTTACCAGCTCAACCAACTACCCATTGGTAATCAATGGGTTGCTTTTGTACAATAGGAAGAATATAAAAATGAAGTCAACCAAAAAAAAGATGGCATAGGAGAACATTTTAAAATAACAGAACATTTGACCAACGACACGATCCTGAAAATAAGATTTGAATCATTGTCTCATCTTGGCATACAAGTTCTAGGTGCCCAAGTTGTAAAAATAAAATTAGCCACACGTGGCCTTCTTCCAAAGATCATGACAGTAGTTAATTCAAAGTCTAGATCCAAAACTCTACAAGATATCAAAAAGTTAAATGCAAGCTGATGAAGCACCAAGTTCTCCAACATTTAGAGGGTTGAGGAAGTTGAACCATCAACGACTACGATCATCTTTTTTGCAGTACTTAACTTCTTGGCTCTATTATAATACCAAGAATAATTTGGATTTCCGTAGAAACCATCATCCTTTCCTAGAGCATTGTAAACATCTATTAAAGTCATAGAAAACTTCAGCAGTATACTTCTCATGAAGCTATAAATACTGTGTGACTGAAAAATCAAGACTGAAAAATCAAAAGTAAGAGATCATCAGAATTATATTATAGTTTAAAAAACATGAGAGTTAAATTAATATAGTTTAAATTCGTACCTCGTTAGGATTCCAATTTGCAACATTAGAGTTATAGTTTCTAATAAATCTTAGAAGACTTGCAATAATATCATCAAACTCCTCCTTCATAATATCATTTTCATTCTTCTTTTTCTTAGACCAAGCTTTTTGTGGTACCTCGTCACGCCATCCTTCAAGTGTTTCAAAATTCCTTAAATACCAAAAAAATAGAGTTGATTACAATGTTGCACGTGAGATAAATCCTAATAGTTATTAGATATCATGTAACCAAAAAAAATAAAACACATGTTAAAATAATGAAAACACACACACCTTACTAATTTTATCCGCATTTCTAATGGGATGAGATTTGTCGTCATATAGCTCTCCAGTGTGTGTTGAAAAGGTTCAATCACAACACATGTACCACGAGTCTCAGTCTTTGTGCAATTATAAGCAATTATAAACAATGATAACGTTATCAATATCACTGCATTGTTTCATAATTTCTAGCTGCAACTCATTTGAAACGAATTTGTTAGTCCCAATAACATTGTTGGTGCGCCTCTTTGTTTAATTTCCCAGTCTCTTCCAGTGACTTTCCAAAAGCCACACCGATTCAACCTATTACTATTTGAGTACTCATTATAGTCATAAGGACTAAAGAAAAGGCATTGAAATTCATCAAATTTTGTTGATGAAGCTGCTGAAGCAGCCCAATCTGCATGCATAAGAAAAAACAATTAATTAAAGCAAAATGAAACCAATAGCAAAAAAAAAACAAATAGTAGAGATGCAAGTAGTACCTAATAAATCCCAAGGCTCATATTTGCATGTGCCTATCTCAGGAATGGTATCATCAATGGAAGGGTCATCAGCCAAGAGTTTGTGGTGGAGGTAGTGGCCAATGATTTCTTGGTCAGTGGGATGGAATCTGAAGCCCACTGGCATATGTAGTATATCAGACGGAGGTGGATCCGCCATGGCTGTTAGCTTAAGGAACTAATTAATATATGAGGTGAATACTTTGGAAGAGAGAGGAAACTGAAGACCAAGTTCATCACTTGAGGTTGTTCTCAAATTTGCTTCTCTAACACCCATTTAAAGGAGCCGTGTGGACTGTAGACACTGTTGAATATAATAAAGTTAAGATCAGGTGAATATTAATGATGGTAGGTTCTCTTTATTGTTTTTTGATAAAATAAGTTCTCTTTATTTTTTTGTACAAAACTAATTATAGTTTATAACTTATAAGTTTCATTGAGTTATGAATAGAAAAAAAACTACCTAACATGGTCTTAGAGAAATTAATAATGTAAAATTAGTCATGTAAAATGTCTACAATTATCATTTGTCCTCAAAACCAATTTATATTAATCAAAAGTTAAACTACAATCTAATTGCATGTATTATATATTATATGTTATAGTTTGTCTAATTTACTTCTTTAATACACACAAAAATGTCAAAAAGATGTTGGCCATTATCGATAAAAGGAGAATATAATAATACTTGTGCACTGCCGAAGTAAAATTAGACAAAAATGTTTTACGATATCTCATTCACCGCCGGTAAAATTACATTTGGAATATATACATATTGCTTTTGGATTATAAAGTCCTTTTAAGAGGAAAATAAAGAGTGAATGTAACAAAAGCTTACATGAGTTGTAATGTTTGGATCAGAATTCACTGGTCAAACCGCGTCATAGAAGAAAGATGAGAGAATCTTTTGGATGTCTTCTCTCTTCATTGCTTCCAGGTTATTTCCACGAGCTAAATTACACTGTCCTTCATCCAAATATGTCTTAAATTAAATGCCTTTTCTGGTGATGTAATATACTCTGTCGTGTATTTTACAAACTGTCAAAAAAAAATTCCTTATAGCAAATGGATGGTAAAAGACCACTAACGTCGATGTAAATTTCAGGGATGAAGGATTATGAATAACACAAATGTGAAGGACTAAAACTACTCATTTAAAGTTTGAGGAATAAAATCAAAGTAAAACAATATTTATCAAAATAAAATAAAAATTTAAGCCCACAGTCAAAGCATCAACTGAACATACAACCACATATATGGATTCTATAATATATAATACCAAAGTTCAGAAATTTCAGCAAGAGAAACAACGCATCTTCCAATGCAATCAATTGGTTTGTTCAAACAGAAAATCCAAGAACAAAAATTATTCAACAATAGACAAAGTAAAGGAAAATAAATTCAAATAACTCATAAATCCAACAAAATCACACAAGAAATATCCTAACAACATTCAAACAAACTCCTACAACAATAAATTACAAATTTTGACACCAAACAAACCCAAAGCCGTCGGATTTCACATCCCCAAATTTTAGGGTTTTGAATAAACTTTACCAACCTTAAATCAACCATCAAAATGTTCACCTAGATTACCTTAAATCAACACATGAAGGAAAGCTCACCCAAGTTGCTAGCCGATCTCCATCGGTTTTTCCTCGCCGGAAAACGAAGAAAGGGGGCGGTGGAGCAAGAAAAATGGCAGAAACAGTGAGGAAATGAATAAGGAAGCTCGACTACTTCCACAAATATGGGAGGAGACGAGAAAAACGAAAGAGAGGAGATGAGGGAATGAAGGAAGGAGACAGTGACAATGAAGAAAAAGGGAGGAGGAGGACGAAGGAGATGGTGATTTGGTGAACATATAAACTATAAAGGAAGGAGAGAGGAAGTCTATGTTTAGGGTCTTTTTAACGTGTTTGGGAGGCCCAAATAAGTTAGTTTGTGTTCCGTCCTGTCCTATTTGTAAGTCGCCAACCGCCCATATTATACAAACCAATGAATTACTGTTAGTGGCGGTTACATCATTAAATTGGTCTTGTTTTATTTTTCATTTACATGGTTGCCCCTCCTCACAACTATTAAATGAGTCATAATGAGGCAAACAAAAGTAAATGCAGAGATCTCTGTTTTTTTTTCAATGACAGGGGCATATTTGAAAAACCTTAATTAATGAGTTAGTTAATGGTAGTTGGCGACTTATATTAAGGACCAAAATTTAGTGGCGGTTGGCGACTTATTAATAGGACCGGAGGGAGTACTGGATAAGCTGCTTTTTTTCTATGTTTGGGTCTTACTTATTTTTCACTTGACTTTTGAGACAAATCAACTTATTAAAAGAAGCTCCAATTTGTAGCTTATTGGACGTTGTTAACTGGCTTATCCGTATTTGTATTAATAAAATAAAATATTTATTTATTATACACAATCACCTCTCACATCTTACCCATCTTCTTCTCCACCCTCTTCTCCCTCTCCTTCACATCCATATCTCACTCTCTTCACAACAAGTCCTATTTGTATGCACTTTAATCTATTAAAATTTTTTTATTCAGTTCAAAAAAATCTATTAAATTTTTCTTATGTTCAATAATTGGAAATTTTATTTAATTTAATCCATTGAATATTTGTTATTTTAAATTATTGAACATATATTAATATTTTAGTTGTGTAATATTGAATAAAATCATGTTTCCATCTAAACTAACTTCTCAAAATGACCATCCAAACATGCTAGCAAAACGTCAGCTTAAAAAAGCCACTTCTGCAACTAGAGATCCAAACATAAATCAGTTCACACAAATTGGTTTTTATCCAAACTAACGTTTGAAAAAGTCACGTTGAAAAAAAGCTGCTTCTCCACCAAGTTTCCCAAACACACACTAAATGGTACAGGTGGCAAATTTTTTATTGGAGAAATGGAGAACCAGTATAAAAGGAACTTGATATAAAGGTAAAAAAAAACTTGATATAAGTTTTCTCCTTTATATATATATAAAAGAATCATTCACGATGCATCGCACGGGGTAGACTGCTAGTTTATGACTATTGTACTATGATTTGCATGTGTTTAGAAAAATTTGGTTATACACTCTTCCAAGTTCTAATGAGTACTAAATTTTATTTTATTTCCTAGGCTGTTGATCAATGTGACAATGTAATAGGAGTTGGATATGTGAGTATATGTTAATCATTAAATGTATGGTGTAGTGCTAAATTGGATTCTCCGATCTCTTCTTGCTTTGTTTTGGCATGTGTAATGTGATAAAGAGATAAGGAAGGTAACAAAATTGATTGAGTTGGAATTATCATTTTTTTTATGATTGAGCTTTCTCATAATGTTCTGTTGACAATTGATACTAATTCTTAAGTATATTGGTGTTATTGTCTGGGTGTATGGATTAATTAAATTAGATGATGAGATACTTGTAGCTTGTTTGCTAAAGGTTTCCTATTTTGTTAATTAACTAATGAATCACATTTTGTTTGAATGAGTGGCTTAAAGGTGAATGTAAGTTAGGGGTTTGGGTAGTACTTCTATGGACGAGAGCGATGTTAATTAGTATACATGAGTTATTTTTTATTTAATCAGTGGAAGGGACATAATTCCTAAATCAGAAATTATGACAATTGATTAATTTTAATTATTGGTACGTGTTTTATTATTACTTGTAGAAGTTGGTTATTGACACATGAGCACATGGGAACTTACATTTATTTTTGGCTTAAATGTAAGGAGGTAACTACTCTATTTGTCGGCATGTGTGTGTATGTTAGTAAGCATGTAGCTAGGTTAGTCTATAAGTATGTGATTATTACTAATATGGTGATTATGAAATGCTTTGGTTGAAATTTCTAATTTGATTGTGGTACACTGAGTAATATTAATATAATCATGTTATCTCGGGATGAGGTTCCCTGCTCTGATCAAGAGGGATTAAAATGAATGACGAAAAAGAAAAAAAAACATTATATGTTCAAGTGAGAGTTGTGAGTCCCTATTGAACTGCTACTTTTGTTGTGATTATTATTAATGCTGTGATTATTGGTGTGATATTATGATTAACTATGCGATAAATTAGCTGTTGATTACATGAGAAATGTTGTCTGGTGTGATTATCTAGTATGGTTTGCAAATGAATATTATAATGATGAAGTATATATTATTTAATAAATGCTTGTAATTTAAAGGAGCCAGATTGCCTGTGCTACAAACAGGAGCTTCATTACGTCACTAAATTCTACATACCATTGAGTTTAGTGAACCATTACTTAATAGTCACACTTTAACTTATTAAAATAATTATCATATGAATTACACTTTAAAAAGACTTCCAAATAGCGGAAGATGAAATCTAAATATATCCTTAAACCCATACTATAACTAAACATATTTCTCTTTGTTCCACACCAATTTTTATAAATAATTTTTTTTTGAACTGGATTATTTTTTTAACTGAGTATAAATAAATTTTCTTTAAGGCTCAATATATTTGGACCACAATTTTAAGACTATATAGAGTATGCAAACTGAAAGTTAATGTCACCACCCTAATGAATTCTATTTGTGAAGTTCATCATATATTAAAAATTTAACATAAATGAAAATAAATGCTTTTACAAAAAAATAACATTGCAACTACGAAGTAAAGGTACTTCATCAAACATATTTCTCAATTTCATAAAAAATAAAAAACATCATGAATCCATAGCCATGTGATGAGGTACATGTGATGTGACGAGACAGAAAGTTATTGTCAGTTTGAAAATAAAGAAAAAACAGATGTCAATATTAGTCATGAACCTATTTACATAACGTACACTCTATAAATTGGCAATGAACACGGAGTAACCTTGAAAATCTCTTTCCCTCACAAGTCTGTTTTATAGTATTTCCTGTCACTAATATAAGAGACAAATATTTGAATTTTTTAATCTCTAATATAAGAAATAATCTCATATACTCTCCTCATTTAATATGTTTTTTATTTTAACCCTAAATATCTTTAGTATTTATTAATGTCTATGTATTTTTGTTTCTTAAAAGTCTCATAATAAATATAGATAATACTCCCTCCGGTCCTAAATATAAGACCTAATTGACTTTTCTAGAAAATCATATAAAAAAGCAAAATAAGTTAATTATAAATTGATTTACTTAATTTTTTCCCTTAGATTAGTGTAACATCCCAAATTTTTAATTAAGACTAATAGGAAATTGTTGAGATGTTATTTAAGAAATTTGAAGTCTTAGGAAAGAATTAATGATATTGAGGATAATTATGAATACCAAATCTTAATTACATAGAGTTTTAAGAAATAAAGTTAAAGTAGTTATTTAAAAATATAAACTTTTGAGAAAAATATTGTGAATTTAGAGAATACCATGAGAGAATGGGATAGTATCATATGCAAACTTTTGGGCTAGAAATATAATTAAGGATAAACAATAGGGTACTTAAAGGGAATTTTCTCTAAATATATATATACATACATAAACAAAAACCCTAACCTCCTCCCTCTTTCCCCTTCACGCGTCTGCCTCCCCCACCCCTCACCATTTTCGTTCACTCCCTCCTCCGCCATTGTTCTCCGAATTCCGGCGGTGCAGCCGCCGATTTCCGGCGGCGTGGGTCCCCAAAAACCGAACCCTCTCTTCTCTTCGATTGTCTCTCACTCTTCTCCGTTCTTCTTCAACTTCTTCGCTGTCTTTTCATTTCCGGCGAACAAGCGGCGGTCGGCAATGGGAAAACGGTAAAGTTCCCTCCTTTCTTGAGCCTCTCGAGCTATACTTCTTGTATTGTTGATTTCTCATATTTTCCCCTCCTTTCTTGGTTTCTTTTTCGGGCTACCACTGCTATGGCATTTTCCGGCTCCGTTTTCCGGCGACCCACGGTGGCTCCGGCATCTATTGGACATACAAACATATATTCAAGCTTTGGGTAAGTCTTTTCCTTAATTTACACTTCTTTCGTTCGAGTTTTGGGCGAGATTGGAGTGGAGGCCGAAAATGGGGTCCTGTTTGTGGTTCAATAAGTAATCAAAATCATAGTAGGGCTTCGATTTCTCATGGTTAAGGTTGTATTTGAATGTCAATATGAGTTTTGTTCAGATTTTTGCAAACCCTAGATTTTGGTGTTGAAGAAATCTTATGAACTAGTGGCAATTGAACTTTGAAACTTTAAATTAATGACTGTGGTAGTTTATTTGAGTCTAAATCTAGCATTTTCAAGTCTGATTTGTTGGGCTTTAGGAGTTGGCTGAATTGTATTGTTTCTCTATGTCTCTAGCAGTGTTTTGTTTGGGATTTTAATCTATAAATTGTTTGAGATGAAAATTTAATTGTGATTTCTGGTAGTCTTGCAAAGGATTGTGGTGTTTCAAAGATGATTGTTTGATTTGGCTTGGGTATTAATGTTTTGTAGCTTTGATTTGTTTCATTTGGATGATTGGTTTATTACTTAAATGTTTAGATTGGGAGGTGAGGCCGTTTGGGATTTGAGTTTTGGGTTAAGAATCATCCAAAGAACATCCTAAGTTTTTGGATTAGAGTAGCCTAATTGATTATTTGAACAATGATTAAGGTTTTGTGAAGTCTTTACAAACCCTAGAAATTGGGGATGTCAAATCCAATGGTTTTATGGGTATTTTGGGTTCAAACTTTTAAATTTATTGTTGTAGGAGTTTATCTGAATGCTATTATGGTGCTGGAAGTCGAATTGTTTGAAAGTCGAAGTGGTTTTGCAAATTTTTCTTTCTTCTCATATATGGCTGGATGGATTGCTATAAAATTTGAGACTCAAAGCTTTTAGTTGTTGTTATTGGTTGAGTTCATTTAAAGAATATGTAAAAAATGTTTGATTTGTGTAGGTTCTAGATGATTTATAAATTTGCTTATGTATATTATTAGTCTTTGCATGTGATTGTTTATAGGAATTTGGATGCATGTTTAATTTCTTGCTAATACATGTGATTCTAAATTCAGACCCTATTGATTTTTATTTGGGATTATTCTAAACTTTGTTTTGTTGTGATGTTCGATTTATGAAATTGTGATTCTCAAGAATTAAAGGTGTTGGTTGTGATGCAATTCTTTTACTCTACTTTCGGGTTTATTAGGTCATGGAATTGTAATTCTTTTAAATTTACTCGTTATACCTGTACTAATTGAAGATAGGCCATGTTTCTTTGAATTCAGTTTAAAAGTGGGCCAACAAATTGAATACTAATGAAGGTATAATGAAATAATGTATAATCTAAAAATATATCAAATAATGTATAATCAAAAATTATATCAAATATGTCATGATTTAATAGCCAATTTCGCAACCTTAACATCTCCAAAAAAAAGTCAATTTAGGACCGGAGGTAGTATTAGAAAAAAAAACATTACCTCCAAATATTCAACTCAAGAACTGTGCTTTTGGTGGCTAGCTAAATATTAAGGACCGAATTGAGTATAATTTACTTTCATATAAATAAGGTATAGGCATGCGCATGTACATGACAACATAATTTACAGAATGTTAACTTTTAAGACACCTAAGTCAAAAGTCTTCTGAATCTATAGGATATACATACAGAAAAGCATCTGAATTTTCAAAAGAACAACATATAAAAAATGAAACGCCATAAATGATGTCTGCATGTGCTGTTTTTTCAAGCTGAGTTGATGAGTTTAATCACATTACTTCTGAACATGCAGTACAACCTATATCTACCACAAAACTTGGTGACCAAGTTTTTCTTTCTTCCTATTATTATAATGTTTAGATATGGATCAGATATGGATGCCATAAGCACACATGTGAGCAAGCATATAACCAAAACTTATCTACATACTATAAATAGGACGCCTTCACCATAAATAAGCAAACACATCTCTTAGACTAATTGCTGAAAAAAAACAGTCAAGAGAATTACGGTAAGAAACATATAATGGATAGGCGGGATTACAACATCTTTGGAGGATTAATGCCAATACTCCATGACTGGATTGAAGAAGGAATTTGCATGACTCATATGAGATCAGATCATTTAGTAAGTCAAGAAAAGAGAGTGAGAAATAGCATGGTAAAGTTTCTTGTCATGGTTGTCTTGTTTAAGTAATTCATGTCATACTTTTGTAATCTGTATTCTTACCTTTTTTCAGCGGACTACCTACCTTGAGCATGGAAGTGTCCGCGCCAACATCCCAGAATGGAGAGATGAAAAGTTTCGTAAATCAATACAACTACATTCAGGTAACTAACTATATTAGCAGAAAATACATTCAGAAAATACATGCCATGATTTCTTCAATAGACAATCACATTGAGGTTCATCATAAGGTAACTAACTACATTCAGGTTCTAAAATAATCATCAAATTGAATTGAAGTCCTATATGACTTGAGTGATATAAAATGGTTTGTTAATGAGTTGTTAATACTAGTTCCTTGAGTATGCAATGATAACTAAAATTTTCAAGAGTTGAAGTGACAAATTAAATGACTGGTTTTGACAACCCAAAGACAAAAAAAAAAGATAATATAGCCAAAGTCTCATCCTTTGACACTTCAATATATTTTGATGATTCTTTGGGGCATGAAATACTAATTACTAAGGGACCTCATTATCATTATTGCTTTCTTGAATCATCAACTCATCATAATTACAAGTGACATGCCCTTGACAAAAGATAAGTTGAAAATTTAACCAAATTTTTCTTCCATTGAAGAATTAAAAAGTTGCATTCAACATTCCATCAACTTTATCCACCTACAATATTCCTCAGAAGTGTATCCAATCCAAAACATAAGACATTTTTTACATTGTAATATACAATCTACAGAAACATAAATCAATATCAGAAAGATATGTGAAAGCTTAACAGGTACAAAAAACGCAAGGTTTATATATTCACGACAAATGAATTCAAAATATTTAACCTGAGGGCAATTACGCATATCTATGACTATGAATATACCTCTGGCCACCCAATAAGTAATTATTATTTTGTTGGAAGTTCAAGCTATTGAATTGGTATTTTATATTTGGATGTAATGATGGTAAATTTAAAATTTAAATTACTTTATTTCTCTACAATCTAACTAATAAGCAAATTTTGTACGGACCAATTGACCACTATATCAATCGATCTAGATGTCAGTCTGGGTTTAATGACCTTAGTTTGATTTGAGTCATATTAAAAATATTGCACTTCAACTTAGTTCTTTCTTGCAGGGAGCCAAAAGTTTTAAAATGTACGTTATACTTCCTCCGGTCCTAAATATAAGACCTAGTTGACTTTTTTGAAAAATCCTAAATAAGCAAAATAAGTTAACTATAAATTGATTTATCTAATTTTCTCCCTTAGACTAGTTTATTTTATCTATAAACTAATGGATAATCTAAAAATATATCAAATATGTCATAATTTAATAATCTATTTCACAACTTTAATCTCTCTAAAAAAAGTCAACTATGTTTTATATTTAGGACCGGAGGTAGTACAGTGAGAGTGTCTAAAGCTCATACGTTGGTAGAATCTTTGTTGTCGTTCAATATGCACGCGCTATGATGAATACCAATGGTCAGTATTTTTTTTCCCTACAACTTGGCATGCATAAGCTTGTGTGGTAAAGGTAGTTAGGCAATTGTCCTAAGCACTGAGGCCATCATTGGTGATGCTTGTCATTCTGCTTGTCGAGTGTCCTCACAGCATTTCTATCATGATTTCCAGCATTCCTACTAGGGGTGTTCATGGGACGGGACAGGATCGGGACACCCCTGTCCCGAAAAAGATACGGGACGGGGTTCCCGTCCCGTGTCCCGTCCCGATCCGACGAGATCGGGACGGGAAATTCCCGAAAAAAAAATTGAAATTTTTTTATTAAAAATATCTAGTTATAAAAAAATATGATACTTTGTTTTTGTAACAAACATATGAATTAGTTTAATATTAGTTTTATAATACATCTTATACAATATAATAAGGTCAAATTATATTATTACCATGTTTTTCATAAAAAAATGTCATGTATATTTATACATACACATACATTTTTTTTAAAAAAATATATATATAAACACATATTTATATATTCGGGACGGGACGGGATTGGGACGACCTCGTCCCGTGTCCCGTCCCGTCCCGAAGAGGAATTTTGTCCCGTCCCGACACTTTTCGGGACAGAAATTTCCCGTCCCAAAAATGCCTTGGGACGGGTCGAGCGGGACGAGACAGGAAATTTTGAACACCCCTAATTCCTACGGTGCAATGTCTGTGATTAAAATTCCATTGGTGTAATTATACCCTTCTTTTGCCATCAAATTCGCACATATGTTGTTCACTTTGCTAGTGTGTTGGATTTGAATGTTTGAGTTGTCAAATATCAGCTCCCTAGTTTTTAAACGAGGTCTTTGATAGGCAATTGCATTTTCTCTCATTAGATAAAGAACGGCAATTTAAAAGGATAAAGGTAGTTTCATGAATAAAAAATCTATTTTTCGATTATGAAAATTCTAAATAGTTTACAGTTTATAACATTGAGAAATGCAACAAGTACGTTTTCTTCTATTCGGAAAACTCTGACCATAAAAGAAGCAATTGGAAACTTAAACTAAAACCGTAAAACCCTTGGGCGGCTGTACTTGAACAATGCGGTGAAATTATGGTCAACACGTATCAAACAAATCTATACAGATCTTAAGTCTTCACTAGGTTTAGACAGATACATACAATAATAGTTTAGACAGGCGATACTGCAAGTCATACATACCCTTGCCATCTCTCAAATATTTGGCCCTTATATCTAGGACTAAGTAAGAATATCAAATAACAAAAACTAAATCATATAATTTATAATGCAACAATAACTCTATATCTTGTGCTTTTCCTCGCCAACCAAGCAATATGTCTACCACAATGATCTGATTTTCTAACGGTACAATTTCATGTCAATTATTTTTCCAAGGCCAAAAAACAACATAACCAATTATGCAATACAAAATATGTCAAGATGTGTCAACATACAGTCTGAAGATTATAGAAAGCAACGATATAGGAATAACATTTTAAATTAGCAATTATTCCAATCATTTTTAAAATTGAGATATTTCTTGAACCTCTAAAATATCATAATAAGTTGGCAGCATTAACTACTTTCTTTTTTATAGCTTTGGGTCTCAACAGGAATAGAAAGAAAGTAAAGGTTGAAAGGCATGAAACGATAGCTAGCTCACTAATCATATAAACATGGTCATAACAAAGAACTTAATTAATACCCTAAGTTAAAGTCGCCGCACCACCTTTAATCAAAACATAATATCCATCATTTCTTCATGTCTAGAAACAATAAGAAACAAATGCACAAAAAGCAAAATTAACAGAAATACAAACATACTCAGCTTGAACTTTTTGAACTCTACTCTCAGAAGAAAGAAATTCCCACAGAAAATATTGAAATTACATGTAACATAAAAAACCTATAGCTATTCTAAACAATACGAACTCCAGTCATGGAAGAGTTTAGCTAATATACTAAAAATTATAGACCAAATCTGTAGTATTTTTTCATCCTCATAATAATATTGTGTGTATATTTAACTTGGAAATTAGAATACCCCTACAAAACTCTTGAATGAACATTTTATGTAAAGGATAGCTTGGACAAAGTAAAAAAATTTAATCTCAATAAGTCTCAAAGTCAATAACTAAATAACAATTATAGCTTCGAAATTGACCTAATTACCAAAACAACAATGAAATCTTACAATTTGTGGATCAGCTACATAGAGTGCTCGTCACATTTAAATAATTAAATTGTGTTCATACTTCATACTATTTGACAAATGTTATGTTAGCTATCAAAGTCTAACACCATTCTCCCTCCTCCTTAATCCGGGCTTGGGACCGGCTACAAATGTAGGCGGAGTTAAAAATGGGTTAGTATCTTAAAATTCAAACTTCAATCAAACTAAACTGGTAAATCTAGATTGAAGTCAGACCATCAAAGTTGAAAAAGGGGAAAACAGAAAAACTCAATCACTGAAGAAATGAATAGAGAAGCAATTAATACTATTACCCAATGGAAACACAATAAAGCAAAGCCATACACTTCTCACCTATGGCGAAAACCCACAAATAAAAAAGGGCAATAAATGAGGACAAATATCACGAAGAACAGAAGCAGTACTATAATAAAAAGAAGAGGCATTAGGAGAAAGATGTAACCAAATTTTACAAACTGTTGCACAGCTTATTAGCACACAATGTCCACCAGCTGAAGCAGAATAACCAACCAGTTAATCACCACAAAAGGACATAAAAGAGAGGGCATAAAACGAAGATGTATCTGAATTCATAATTAAACCTGCTGCTTTACAAGACTGTTTTGAACAGGCTGCAGCATAAAAATCCAATAATTTAAAAAACTACATTTAAACATTAATGAAGGGAAAATCAAAAGTTAGGAGTATAGTTAGAAAATAAATTAGCCTTGTCAGTTGAATATAAATCTCGGCCCAAAGAAAGGGAAGGAAAACAATGTTCTTTTCGCCTATGTCAAAAACCCTCGAAGTAAAGCCAGCTGCAACAAAAATAATGGAACACAGATACAATAAGTCATACAAAACAATAACTCCTCCAAAAAAAATCAATATCCAACAAGTGAGGAAAGAAATGAAATGAAACCTCTCCACGGAATCACTTCCAGAAAAACTGTAAGTGTTACTCCTATATCCTATTTCAATAAAAAACTCAAATAAAGCTCCCTCATCTCACTAACTTCCAAAACAATATATATTCATATGCAGAAGATGAAACTGAACAAAGACCGTGACCACGAAGATATATCCCACTTAAGGGAATACTATCTTTTCACCAAGACAGTGCTCTACAGCTGCAGCGAAAATGTCTCCAAGTAAACACACAAGAAAAATGTAGAGCAAAAGCAAAACCCAAGTCAAACCAGATTCTTTCACTAAGAAACCATAGAGAGCTAACCCTTTAGTCAAACCAATTCTTTTCAAGAGAAGAACGTAGAAAGAGAGCCATGCTTTTCCAGCATAATTCAATAAACACCAATAAAATGCATATACTACAAAATCCTACAGAAAACAAAATTTCTCAAAGTGCATAGAAAAAAGACCTAAAAGGTAGATCTAACAAAATTATTAGATTTTTGGACACCCTAAGCAACTTACCAAAACATAGTTAACAAGCTGCAACAAAATAAGCCACGAAGTTCAAAACTCCAACCAGAATAAGTAAAAAATAGCATAGGTAGGAAGTTATAACCAAATTCACAAATTGGGCGACTAATCAAAACTTGTTAGCCAGCTGCAAGAAAACATCAAGCACATACTCTGTAAGTCAAACGAAAACAATTAGTTTTTCTATAAAAAATAAATCAGAATCCAAGAGGTGAAGTCCTCCATCTCACAATCTGAATCTTAAAGAAAATATAATCAAATGATGTGCCTGAGTAAAAACCATTATCAGGGAGACATAATTCTTTTATCAAAATTTCACCTTGAATGATCATTTAGCTGATGCAAAAAAAAAAAAAATCCAAGTCAACACAACAACAACACTCAATCTAAAGAAGGAGCTGCTGAAATTGAATAACCCTCTAGTAGAACAAGATTCTTCCACCAAAAAAAGAACAAATAGAGAGCCATGCTTCTTCAACCTAAGTCAAGAAACACCAAAAAAAGGACATATTATGCATGAATCTCAACCGAAAACAATAACTTATCAAAACAAAAGAAAGTTCATAAAAAGGAAGATATAACCAAATTCCTGGATAAATAGTTGCAACAACATGAGCCACAAATTAAACATCAACACCGGGACTCCAGAAGTCAAACCAAAACAACTAAATCATTGCATAGGTAGGAAGTTGTAGCTAAATTCAGAAATTTTGCAACAAATCAAAACACTATCAGCTAACTGCAACAAAAGCCAACAGTTAAAAACTATCAGAAAAATAAAAATCAGACAATATCTAAAGTTGAAAAGGGGAAAAACAGAAAACCCCATCACTTGGGGGATAAGACGCGAAAATTAATTTTTAAAAAATAGTAAGAACGGATAGAAAAGCCATGCACTACTTTCTAACCTATGGCAAGAAAAACATCAAATCAGAAATAACCACCAATTAAAAGACACATTGTTAACAGAACAGCTGCCATTAGTGAATAAAAGAAACAAGCATTAGGAAGATGATGTAACCAAATGTTTCCCAAACTGACAAACAGCTACACAAACTATAACCACACATCATAAGCAAGCTGCAGCAAAATAATCTCTCAATTAATTGAGAGCAAGCCAAATAACATTAGGGGGAAATCAAGCTTAAACTCATAGAAAATGTTCAAAATGAATAATCCTTGTAATTGGAAATACTTCCACCCAAATAGAGAAACAACACCTTGCCGTCACCTAAATATTAAAATCACAAATTAAAGGCCATATATCCAGGATTAAACACTATGAATAACAGAATTTCAAAACACTAATGAAATATAAATGCATAAAAGAGGAAAGTGTATCTGAATTCTTAGTTAAACTCTGCTACTTCACAAGGCTGTTGTGCAACAACTGCAACATGATAAACCACCAATTAAAAACAAAAATATTTAAATATTAATAAAAGAAAAAATAACAATTATAGAGTATGGTTAGGAAATGAATTAGCCTTCTAAACATAATATAAAACTTGGCCCAAAGCAAGAAAGGGTGGGAAGAGCCATGCTCTTTAAGCCTATAAAAAACCTCAAATTGAAGCCAGCTGCACAAAAAACAAGCCATTAATAGAAACTAGCAAAATTGAAGTGGTGCTTGTATAACCTATATCAATAAAAAAGGTGTGACCGTGTAAAATCCTTTCATACAATAGTAACTTCAGAAAGTGTACAGAAAACAAGGCACATAAAAGAAAGATGTGAAAACGAAGATTTAACCAAATTTACGTTTCGTGACGCCCAAGGCAAGTAACCAAATTGAATAGTTAAAAAGCTGCATAGTTAAAAAGATTCAGCAAGATTAGCCACCAATTAAGCACCTAGACATGAAAAGTCAAACCAAAACAACCAATAATAGTGTCGAAAGGATGTTCTAACCAAATTCACATTTTATGCCAACTAATCAAAAAACCATAAACCATAGAAAACGAAAAAAAAAAAACAGAAACTCTCAGTTACTTGGGAATTTACTCAATTGCAACTTGTATAGAAAAGCCATGCACTTCTCCATTATGGCAAAAACTCAATAATCCAAAAAGGCCATACATTCAAGGGGACACATCATGAAAAAAGGACAGCTACTTTAATTGAACAGAACAAAAGGGATAAGATCTAATGAAATGTTCAACAAATTGTTGCATAACATATACCCGCATACATTGTAAGCTAGCTGCAGCATAATACACTTCAATTAATCACCAAAACATTAAAAACCTTGTAACTGGAAATGTTTTCTTTCACCCCCAACAAAGAAATACAAGAGTTTTTCCCCTCATCTATATGAAAAAACCTTGGATTAAAGGCCATACATATAGGATGAAACACTTTGATGGACAGAATTTCAAAATTTTAATAGAAGAGAAAGCTTAAAACATGAAGATGTAACCGATTCTTAGTTAAACCCTACTGCTATACAAGATTGTTGTAAACCAGCTACACAATGATAAGCCAACAATTGAAAACCAAGACATTTAGATAATAGAAAAAATTCAAAATTTAGGATTATAGTTGTGAAATGAATTAGTTCAATATAAACACTGGCCCAAAGCAAGAAATGGAAGGAAAAACTATGCTCTTTCACCAAATGTAAGAAATCCCAAATGAAAGCTAGCTGCAAAAAAGAGTCATCCAAACAAAAGGAAATTATTAGTTTTTCAAGCAAAAAGAGGAAGTAGAATGAAACTTTTCAACAGAATCACTTCCACTGAAAAAACAAACTATCACATCACAAGTGATGGTCTTTTTACCCTACTTAATAAAAAAAGCAAAAATTAAAGACCTATTTGAAAAATTGGGCAACAAGTCAAAACACCATCAGCACGACTGTGACACAAGCCAACAAATAAGATTAAGAGGTAAATCAAGCTTAAACTCATGGGAACTTTTCAAAATGAATACTCCTTGTAACTGGCAATATTTCCTTCCATCCAAGGAGAAACAAGACCTTGCCTTCACCTAAATCGTAAAAACTCAAATTAAAAGATGAAACACTATGAACATTATTTCAAAACACTGATGAAACAGAATGAATATAAAAAGGGAAAGTGTAACCGAATTTTTAGTTAAACCCTGCTACTTCACGAGGCTACTGTGAAACAACTGCAGCATGATATGCCAACAATTAAAAACAAACATATAACCATTAATGAAAGATAAAATCAAAATTTAGGAGTATGGTTAGGAATGAATTAGCCTTCTAAGCAGATTATAAATCTCGGCCTAAAGCAACAAAGGGGAAGGAAGAGCCATGCTCGTTAAGCCAATCAAAAACCTCCAATTATAGCCAGCTGCAGAAAAACAAGCCATCCATAGGACACATCACAAGTTAAACAGAAACACTAATTTTTTCAAACATAAATAAAGATTTAAAATAGAAAAAGTGAAGAAAATGAGAGATGAAACTTCTTCATGGAATCTTCTCCTTCGGCAAATAGATGCCTGTAAAACTGAAGTGATACTCTTATTACCTATGTCAATAAAAAGGTGTGACCATATAAAGTCCATACATACAACTGTAACTTCAGAAAGTATGCAGAAAACTAGGCATAAAAAGGAAGATAATACCAAATTTTCGTTTTGTGACACCCAAGCCGAGTACCCAAATTGCATAGTTAAAAAGCTGCAACAAGATTAGCCACCTATTATGCACCTAGACATGAAAAGTCAAACCAAAACAACTATGTAAAGGTGTGACCATATAAAATCCATACATACAATTGTAACTTCAGAAAGTATGCAGAAAACAAGGCATAAAAAGAAAGATATAACCAAATTTTCGTTTTGTGACACCCAAGCCGAGTACCTGAATTGCATAGTTAAAAAGCTGCAACAAGATTAGCCACCTATTAAGCACCTAGACATGAAAAGTCAAACCAAAACAACTAATAATAGTATCGATAGGAAGTTATAATCACTTGGAAATGAAAGACTGAATTTTTCTTACTCAATTGCAACTTGTCATAGAAAAGTCATGCACTTCTTGATCATGGACAAAACTCACTAATCCAAAAAGGATATACATTCAAGGGGACACATCATGAAAAAAAGAAATACTACTTAAAAGTGAATTGAAGAAAAGACATAAAATAAATTGTCGCACAACTCCCCGCACACATTATAAGCTAGCTGCAGCATAATACCCTCCAATTAATTACCAAATAATAATAAATTTATCTTATGTTCAAAGGGTGACCGTATAAAATCCTTGAATTAAAGGCCATACATCTAGGATGACACACTTTGATGGTCAGAATCTCGAAACCTGATAGAAGATAAAGCGTAAAAGATGAAGATCTGACCGATTCTTAATTTAAACCCGCTACTATACAAGATTGTTGTAAACCAGCTGCACAATGATAAGCCAACAATTGAAAACCAAGTCATTTAGACATTAATGGAAAAAAAATTCGAAATTTAGGATTTTAGTTAGGAAATGAATTTTTAGACTTAGGTAAATATTAGCCCAAACCAAGAGCTATGCTCTTTATGCCAAATGTAAGAATCCTCAAATTAAAGCTAACTGCAAGAAAAAAGTCATCAGTAGACACAGCCACTATCAAAAGGAAACAATTAGTTCAAGCAAAAAAAAGGAAGTATAATGACACTTCTCAACGAAATCACCTCCCTTGACAATAAGAACTCAGCATAGCTTAAGTGATGTTTTTTACCGTAGTCAATAAAAATCATTAACTGTTGGGGCAACCTAACAACAAAAATTGTTTTCAGATAAATGTAAATTACAAAATAACTCTAATTAAACACAAAATAATGAAAATCTGAGTCAAAAATATTGAAGTAGAAATTAGGAGGAAGAAATTCAACCTTGGTCACATAACTATTTTGGAATGAGTACCGTACTAACGAGAATTAGTTTCAACAAGAGAAAAGGTATGCTTTTCTCACCTATGTCAAATAGGTTCAATTTAAAACGAAAAAATATTTCAAAAAGCAATAGTGTAGCAACTAAATTAAGGGAAAGGGAAACTCTTCAATTTAACTTACTGCTTAGCTCAAACAAGCATAATAAAAGCAAAAATAACAATGTCAGTACTTATGGAGCCAAGTAATGAACACTAGAACTAATGCTTCCATACCTGCACTGGAAACAACTACTACACAAAAAAATGTATATAATCAAGATTATTTATCATAAAAAGTCATGTATTTAATCTAATTAATATAAACAGAGATTGAAGACGTGAACTCATTCTCCAATTAGACAAATAAATGCCGAATGTAGACAAATTAGCAAAATTAGTTGGAAGCCCATAACCAAAGTAAAGTCATCCACAAAGGAAAACAAATAATAATCATAAAAATTGAACATGGATTCTCAAATGGTATCAAATTGGAATGAAATTTCCAATATTTGAGTTCAGGTATACTTTTACATATATAAAGAGAAACTAGTAGCAAGGATACAAATTTACAATTCATCTAATTTACAATCAGCCAAAACCAAATAAAAACTACTAACACTTTTTCTTTAGTACTTCAACCTTCCAGCCAACCATGGACAAAAAATTAGTCTGACAGTTCCAAATAGCCTAAATGCTTGAAGACTCCAAAGTTCTCAGAAGGAATATATGACAATTCAAAACCAACCAACCAACCCAAATCTTCCACCTCTATAAAATCAAAGCAAGACTGCTAATATTTCACGAACCAAGAATTCAATAAGGGAAGTGCAACCAGAAAAATATCATCAATCAGTAATCCAAATCTTTAACCAACTCCACAAATCTTTAACACAAATCACACAACTCTGCTTCAGCACACACTGATAGTAAAATTCATACCAATTACGGAATCTTGGAAACATTCTTGTGAGGCTCAAAACAGGACAGTCTTGTCAAATACAAAATCTATTCACAAATATAAGACAGATATCACCATATGTTGCACAAATCCTCCAACAAAACCCTAGAATCTTTCATGAATTCCAGTCGCTGCTGTCATTTCTCAAAAAACTATTCACCAAAAGCAAAGGAGTAAAGACAAAGAAGATATCACTGAGTCTTGCATAAATTATAGGTATAGCAAACACGTCTGTAGTTTATCCTATCAAGTCAAAACAAACTTCAATTATACGAAAGGTATTCACAAAAGATGAGAGAGATATGAGCAATTCTTGCATAATTTCTTTGATCTTCCTTTGTTTAATTCTCTGCTAAATATCTCGATCTGCACAGAAGATGAAAAACAAAAGCCAGAGAAGCAAAAGCAGAGACTAGTAACAATTTCCATCTTCCTCCATTGTTTATCCGAATCGAACCAAAACAAACTTTAATAATACGATTAGTATTCACAAGAGATAAGGGAGATATCACCGATGATGATTCTTGCAATATTTCTTTCTGATCTTTCTTCGTTTCTTTATGATCTGCACAGAACATGAGAAAGAAACGCCAAAGAAGCAAAAGAAGAGACTACATAACAATAATAAAGGAAAGAAGAAGGAAGAACAAGAAAAGAAAAACACGTTTTCTGAGAGGGAGAGCTGAAGCTGTATTTATAGGGAGAGAAGGGTGAGGCGGCGATGCGATGGACGGTTGAGATTGACGCGTAAAAGGAACGCGGGTTAGAAGGGTCTTTTGACAGCTCACCCACCACATAGGATAACGGTTGGACCTTACTTAGGTCAAGTTACTTTCTCCAGGTTCTCAAGTCTTTTAATATAGGAGTGACACGTGTCCTTTTATAACAACCAATTTGTTATAAAAGGACACGTGTCACTCCTATATTAAAAGAACTTGAGAACCTGGAGAAAGTAACTTGATGTAAGTTTTTCCCATAACGGTTATCCATATACTACCTCCCGTTCTAAATATATGACTTATGACTCTTTTTTTGAGATTAAGGTTACAAAATAGGTTATTAAATTATAAACTAATCTAAGGGAAAATGTTAGATAAATCAATTTATAATTAAATGATTTTGTTTTTTTAGGATTTTCCAAAAAAGTCAAGGTATTATATTTAGTACGAGGGAGTATTTTTTATTATCAAAATTTAATTTTATAATGATTTCAATGAAAAATCAGATTTTGAAGAAATATTGCTTCTTTTCCGGATTTGAAGAAATTTTGTCAGTTAATCATATATTGTTTTAGGGTAAAAGGAAAAAATATTTTTATCAAAAAAAGGAAAAAAATATCTATCTATTTACATTCAAATCTAGTGAAATTATGTCTATATTATAAATTGATACAACTAAGTGCCACTCTCAAGGATCGAACTCGCGACTAGATGGACAACCCGACGCTCATTGTTCAATGCCTTTGTCATTAAATCCACGGGACGATGGGTGAAAGCGAGACCTTCTAGTGAATCAAGATATATTGATAAGGATTACTTTTGTTGAATAAATAGAGTATGTGATCATATTGAAAATTTAAATGAAAATAACAAGTGAAGTACATATTTCCCTTAAAAAATAATGATTATATATGATTGAGTACATAATTTAATTAAATTTCTATAAAAATTTAGGATATCTAAACATACATATACACATACGACAAAGCTTTAAACATAAAGTGGAGAGATTGAAGAAAATAACAATAAATATGTGTACATATAAATTCTATGGCAAAAAAATGTAAAAATATAAATATATGTTCTTATGTCATCAGTCACAAAAAAGTCACATTATTTAGGTTGAAAAATATATCTATATATACTACTCCCTCCGGTCCTAAATATAAGACTTTGTTGACTATTTTGGAAAATCTTAAAAAAGCAAAATAAGTCAATTATAAATTGATTTACCTAATTTTTTCCCTTAAACTAGTTTATTTAACATATAAACTAATTTATTAATCTAATCTAAAAATATATCAAATATGTCATAATTTATTAACATATTTTGTAACCTTAACATCTCCAAAAAAAGTCAACTAGATCTTATGTTTAGGACCAGAAGTGAGTTCTAAATAATGAAATACATATAGATTAGAAAATTATAAAACAATGAAATAATCTTCCCTAATGATATATTCATATTTTTGTCACCAATGTATCCCACTCGCATATCAAGTGAGACTAATCTCTCGCTGTTCTGAAGTCTCATACAGGAGGTAAACAATTGACTTCGTGAATTTGCTCTATTTGTAAGAGTTAAAGGATTGAACCCAACCATTTGTTTAAAGGACGAGAGTGCTACCACTCACGCCAAGCAGCCATGTTAGAGCAAATTGATATTAAATGTAGAGCAAATTGATATTGAATGGAGTCTTGTAGATAAATTGAAGTCTAAATGGTGCTATAATAGGACGAGGAACTGCGCTATGTGAGATCAATGCTTTGTATGCTTTATGTAATACATGAGCTATAAATATATAAATTGAAATTCTTACTTTCCCGTTTTGTTTGTTTGATGAATTATTATATTAATTTACTTTTAGATATGATAATCTTTTTAGAAATAGTTTTTAAAAATTCAACACTTAAATCTTAGGCTTATTTTAGAATATCTCTTTTTTTCCCTCTATTTTAGAATATCTCAATAATTAGAATTATATGGAATGTTCTAAATATATAGGAAAGGAAGGATAGATAGATTGAATTGATGAGCATTGCAAAACCTTTACAAAAACTTTTACCCACACATTTTTTTAGCTATCTATTTAGTTTTGGGCGTACAAACTACAAAATCATTTAACCAAACAGAACAAGAAGCTTCATAGTTGCATCATTCTAAAGTCCAAATAATTGGTACATGAATTAAATAAATGAAAGATTTAATATTTCATCATAATCTTGAAGGAGAGTGATAATTCACAAATTTAACTACTTAATTGTTGATTTTTTGAATTTTAATTAGCACTTAATTGGCCAAAAATTGATAATTAAATATGATTCTTATGTGTTAAATGGAAGAGTCCAGATTTGTCCTTTTTTTTTTGTTTGCTATGTTTTTATCATAGGGGCAGATTTGGAATTAATGAAGCATTGGACAAAATTGTAAATGACAATTCAAGATAGGGCAGAATGGTAATTTTTACCATCTGAAATGAAAAGGGAAGCTAGGAAATAAGGAAGCAGCGAAGAAACAGAGGCTGGAAACTGAAAAAAGAAGTAGGTTGTTTTGGAATCTGTTGAAGCAAGATGGGGAATTGGTTATAACTGATGGAGAGGAGAAGAGTATATCTTTGGATTCTGTTTTGGCATAAAAGGGAGGAGATATAACTGAACAGGAGAAGAGAATACACACACTGAAGAGACAAAAAGATTCATTCTCTTTCTCTCGGTTAATATCAACAAGAAGGAGGACTCACACACACAAAATTCTCACTCTTTTGCTCTTGGTTTTGAACTGAAGGGAGACACAAAAATTTCTCTCTTCTTCTTGGGGTCTGCACGAAGGAAACCAAGATACACAAATTCTGATTTTTCAAGATCTTTCTCTAATTTGAGCGAGAATCCCAAAGTCACCATGGAGATTAGGAGTTCAACAAATTTCAGAGTTCAACCAAGTCCTATGAGTGGCTAAACCCCCAATTTCTCTTCCAATGTGAAGGAGCCTTGAGTTCTTTATGATTTCAAGAAGTTTCTATCCTATCATACTCTTAAATTTTGTGGTTCTTTAATTGATGCTAGTTGGATTGGTTATTGAACTTTATAAGGCAATAGTTTTGCTTTAATCTTGTATAAGAGGATGATAAACTTGTGATTGTGAAAGGAATTTGTATGTCTAGCTTACATTTTGTAGCTTTAATTTCTCTACCTATCTAGTTGTTTAGGTTTTGGAATTAGAGTGAATGAACCTAAGATTTCTAGTTGAGGTCTTTTGCAAGATGGAATGATATTTGCAATTTCTCATATATGTGGGTTGAGTTCGATTACTTGATTGATGAAATTTGCTTAGTTAGGAAATTGATTCTTTGAAGTAATTGATTTTACTTGCAAGAGACTTCTTGAAAGAAAGAATAAGGATAGGTAATCTCATGTTGGAGGAGTTATTCAATTGATATCAAATCAACTTTTATCTTTTGTTTCTTTCTATTTCACTAAATACAAAAATATAAAAAGTAGCATAGGTTAGTAATAGTTGAACAAATAAATCTGATTTTGGCATAATTTGTAAAAGAAATCAACAAGATTAAATACTAAGCAAATCAAAATCCCAAGAGATCGACCTAGGTTAGCTACTATACTATATAGTAGTTAATTTTAGTAATCTTGATAACCTCACGACAAGGTTAATCAGAGAGAAAACTGGGACAAAACCAAATCATGGCCTACCAAAATCATTAAGTTCCCGGCAAATATGGGGTTATGAAGAACTTGTGAATGTCCAGAAGTAATTATATTAAATTTGATATCAGCATACTAATAATGCATCAAAATTTAAGGTTTTGCCCACTCTCCAGACCATAAATAAAGGACCTACGCCATCGCATTTCTGCTCATAATACTCTTTTTTGGCATGATTAATATTACTAAGATGCCACCTGCCAATTAAATTTATAACCACATGTAAAAAACTATGATAGAAAGAACATGATATATAACCTTAAGAAGTATAAGTAGAAAAAATTAATGTCATAAATTAAGAGTTAACTAAGAAGAAAATTCAAAATTTCATGTGTAACATCCCAAATTTTGATTAAGGTTAATTGGAAATTATTGGGGTGTTATTTAGGAATTAAAAGGTCTTAAAAGAATAAATTTATTAGAATAAATATAATTGTAGGAATTTTAAAAATCTATTCCCTTTAGAAATAGATGAAAATAGTTAGGAAGATAGTTTTAAATTAGAAACTTAATGCAAAATATTTGGAGGTCTTCTAAATTATGGTTGATGAAACTTATAAGGGAATAAAATTTATTTTTAGGAAATGTAAGTAAGTTTTTCAATTTGTTTAAGATAGAGATTCACAAAGGAAAAGTAAATGAAGTAAGAGTGGAAGGGCAAATAGGTCATTTTCTAATTCTAAATTATTAACCCATTTCACATTTACTCTTCACCACTTTCTTTGCACTCCTTCCCTCATACCCAATGGTTCTCTTTCTCTCCCTCTCCTCATTTTTTTTTCTTCTTCTTCTTCAAATCCCGGCGACGGAGGCGACGGTTTCTGGCGGCGCCGTCGCGCCAGTGAGGGCAGAGCTCCCTCTGCCTCTCTTTTCCTTTTCATTTCGTGCATCTATGTGTGACAGTGTGTGTTTGTGGCGAGAAAGAGAGAATGAAGAGTTGGGGTTCATGGTGGCCGGCGGTCCAGCGTCTCCGGCGAATACACCAGCGAGTTTTGAGACTAAAGAAAGCCCTTTTACATTTGGGTAATTGCTCTTGAATCCCTTTCATCTTTGCTCTTGATTTGAGAGATAAATTTTAGGGTTTTGATTGATTTCAAAATTCAAGTTGTGGAATGAGTTTTACAGTATCATTAGGCTTTTCTGGGAGTTTCTAATTTTATGGGTTCCTTGGATTTGAGCTTATGTGATATGTACTTGATTAGGTGTTTATATAAGTTAGGGTTTTTGTGTGATTGAATTTTTGTACCTTCAGAGATGAAATTGGTTGTTTGAGAATCAAATTAAAGTGATTTCTAAGTGGTCTATGGGTTAGGATTGTTTAATTTTGGGATAGAATGAGTTTAGGGACAAAGTAAATGTTGAAAAGTTAGGATTTTGGTGAATTTCGAAATTCTTGTTCTTTTGGCCGTTTGAGCATTCAGTTTGGATCTTATAAGACTAATAAGAGTTTCTAATAATGTGGGTCATTTAAAATTGAGTTTATGTGAGGTTTTTCTTGCTCAAGGGCTTAAATAAGTTGAGGGTTTGTTGGGATTTCGAAAATCCCCTTGATTCTTTGAGTTTTGACATTATAGTAGAGTTCTAGTTGCTAGTGAACTATTTTATATGGATCTTAATCCTGTTGAATCAGTTTGTGGAGGGAAGTCATGAATCGGTTTGTTGAATCTTGTTGAAGTTGTTAATGTTTGGGCTTAAAAGCATTGGTTTGTTATTATTGTTTGCTGCGTAGTGGTTTGTTCTGTTACTTATAAAAAAAAAAGTGCATTAAATCTATAATTAAAGTCTGGAATATGAAAGGTTATTGTTGTTTTCAAGCATACATGGTCTATTGTAGTGTTGAGTAGATGTTTTTTTAATGGTGATTAAAGTGCACTAGATATAAAGTGAGGAATGTAGGTAAAGTGTAAGATATTGGTAGAGCAAAATAAAATGCTCTTTGGTAATTCTAATTGATTGAGAAATCTGAATTAAGAATGTTACATAATTGAGTCAAGGAGGAATGAATGGTGGAATATGTATTAATTAATTGGTGAAAAGATAATATGGATTCTTTTGAATGGTAAAAGTTTTGATTGGTAGATTGTTGATGATTGATTGTGACTTATTGGGTTGGTTATTTACCAGAATCTTTCCTTATTTGAATCTTAGGTAATAGCTATAGTTCTCTAAATTTATGTGGCTCCTTGATCTCTTGATCTGTTGATTGGAGTTTATGTTTTGACTTAATCATATTGTTTTTATTGTTGGCGCTGTTTTGCTTGGCTTTATCTTGTGAAGTAAATTATAAGATAGTGAAGATTATAATTGTTATGGAATGTGTGATAAGTTTGGTTAAAAGCTGTCAATAATTTGTGAATTGTATGAAGTGATAATTGGTAGTAGGATTTTGAAGGTAGTACACATGTTGTGGTGATGTTGAAGAATTCTATAAATGTGTGATTGTGATGGTGTGTTTATATTTGATTAAGGTGATTTATGATTTTAATTGGTTAGTATTTGAATTAAGGAAAAGGGGAAAATGGGTAGTCATATAGACACGAGAGAGAGACGTTGAAGTATTATAAAGTGGAAATGATATTAATTTATCATTTTGCTCTCTATATTATTATAGGAGTGGAAACATGTATGCTTTCTCGGCATCAAGAAAGAAAGGTTGAGAAATCGCGTAAAGTGCTAAAGGGAGACAGGTAATCACACTTACCTTACTATAACATTGAGGGTGATGTTAGTTGGGGATTTTTAAAATCCTTTCTCACCCTCTATATATATATTATATTTGAAAAGGTATTTTTATATAAAACAGGCTATCGGGTGCCTTTCAAACACGATTATTTTCATATAAAAGATTTGACACATTATATATGTAGTATCCTGCTGGTGATATTGTTGGACTGTGTATGTGAGTGTATAGATATTGGGATCTTGGTATTTTGATTTGACAGGGATATTGAGAGGTACAGTGGATTGGATGTATCGTAGGTTGTGTAGAGAAAATTAGGGAGTTATGTTGATGGAATATAGAATGGGGATTGTGAGCATTGCATGACACTGATTATTAGTACCGTCGGCCGATGTAACCTATCGATTTGCGCAAATCGATAGGTTAATTGTACAGGTTCCTCGGATTGTAAAGGAACCAGGGATGTTTTCACTATTGATAGTGCTCCCTTTTTCAGGGATGTTTTCACTATTTAAAGTGCTCCCTATTTCATGCTTTCAGATTTGAGACTGGGCACAGTGTCAATCACGTTTATTTTTGTCTATTGAGTTGACTTGGATGTGACAGAGGGGTTTTGAGTGATGAATAGAAGGGGACTTGACAGATATATGTATATATTACTGAATTTAAAATGTGGTACCCTTTAGACGCCCTCGCTACCGCACATCTCACTGTTATAGTGAGTTAAGCGGTGATTACTGGGACAAATTGTCTCATCCCACGATTACTGACATTTTTGCAGGTATTCATGCACAGGCGCAAGCATCAGGAAAGGGAATTAGGTAGTGGAGGTTGTATAGTTTATTTAGAGTTGTATATTGCCAATTTATAGGTCTGCATTCGCTTCCGCATGTATATATATCTATTTATTTTTAATATCAATTAGTTTTGTTTATTAACCATGTTAGACAAATCTTTTCTAACATGGTTATCAATAAATTATCCATGATAGCAGTTGTGTTGTATTAGTTTATTCTTTTCTATCATGGATAATATTTAATCATTAGGAAATTCCTTTTCTAACTATGATAGGACATTGATATTATGGAAATCCTTTTTCTATCATAGTTAGTAAAGAGGTTATTAGATCTAAACTGGATATTATTGGTTAATTAAGTAATTAGTAACAGAATGTTACAACTTGGTTATCAGTATTTGGTATACGATAATCTAGGACTGTGCTGCATTGCATATAGATTGGCAATATACATTCTTAGTATTCCCTTCCTTATGTGCATGAATATCTGACTTTTTGAGAGGAGTATCACTCGTCCCGTGGTGGGGAGAGAGTGATAAGAGCAATTGAATATGTAGTTGGAGAGCTTGAGTTGAATATAGGAAGAATAACGAAATAAATAAAAGTATTGATAAGATGTTAGGAAAAATAACGAAATAAGGATGCTTCTCTGGGGTCTCGAGTATAGTTATGTGCCGGCAATAATCATAGTCGAGGCATCATGAGATACCTTATTGAGTTAAGGGATTAAGGAAAACTTGAAATAACAAGTAATAATTTAATACAATGTGAATAAGAATTGTTGACCTTGTATTGTATTTGTTAGTTTATTTGTTGAATGAATTTGCTCAATTGATGGGTAGACTTGTCATGTTGGCTTGTTTTACCCAAAATCCTATTAAAAAAAAATTGTTTGTTTTGTTATTAATTGTGTTTATACAAGTGCACAGATTATTTGTATTATTTGCTTTGTTTTGTTGTTGGATGGTGCATTTGTTAATTGATGATTAAATTATTTATCTATTGCTTATTATAAATAAATTGTTTATTCTATTACTTTTTATTTGTGGTTAATTATTCAGCAAATTAGTAATGGTTAGAGATTCTATCATCATGGGTAATAAGGATTGTTGCCCATTTATATTAAGCGGCTGGAGGCTTCCTCACTATATTAGTGACTGGAAGCAGCCCCCTTAATAATAGATGTAGGTAGCCCTTGCTACATCATGAGTCGGTGTGTCCCTACCATTACTAAACAGGTGTACGGTAAGTGTTTGTTTAAAAATGGTTATTTAATTTTTTTTTATGGTTGCTTATTTGGAGTTCATATGGAATTGGAAATCTTAATTGTTAATTGTTTGTATATTTTTGATAAGTAAATCTAGGGGTGATTTTATTTTGTCCTAAAAACAAAGAATTGTTAAGGTGGTGTTCTTTTATTTAGTGAATCAAAATCCATGTATTCATGTATATGTTTATTTATGTGTGGATGTAATATGATGATTGGAATTCAATGTGATTGACTTTATGAAATATATATATATATAATAAAATTGGTGATTAACAAGCTAAGTTGCATAATTTGTTAAATGTGTTATCGTAGTGTTAGATTTTATTGAAGAAGGATTGATAACCTTTTGTTGGACTTCATTGGTTAAAGCATGAACCTTGCATGCATTCTAAGTTTCTACTAGTTAGAATGGTTTTTGTCCCCTCTTTCTCCATACATCGAATTATTGATCTAAGGGGTTTTCATTTGCTATTTTGGATTGTGATTTGCATTTAATTAATGATTCTAGGACTAGTTCAATCTGAACTTGTTTTATAATTATGATTTTTAATCATTAAGTATGTAGAAAATAAAATTTTCATGTTCGATATTGGATCAGTCTTTAGGTATGACATATGTATGGTATATAGTTGGAGTTTGTGCTCATATAAATACTCAAATTATGAAGTATTAGTTTGTGGTTAAAGATTGAACTGAATTTACACTTGAGTATGTCAATAATTCAAGTGTATAATATTGACTTAGAGGGTTTAATGGCTTATAAGTATATTGATTTGTATGGTTTTGTTAGAATTCTGTTTGATGTAATCTTAAATCCTGGTATGCATTGTAATCAGGTTTCACTCCCTTTTCTCTAACTGGCTGAATGAATTCTCAATGAAATGGGAATTCTTATGTATTTGAGTATGATTCTGGTTGTGGAAAATGGATACTGATTAGAGAATGTTTACTATTATTGCTGCAAGTAACCGAATTGACATGAAGGAGTTCTACTTTATTTTTGGTTTTGTTGGATGAGAGATCATGAATAGTAATTGTTATGATGCTGAAAGGGGAAAAATGTCTAAGATTGATTTGATTTTGTGATTGTGTTTGAAAATTTTGTGTTCTAGCATTGATAATTAACTTTATTTTAGGTATACATTATTATGATGTGTCGCTTTTGAACGCTAGTCATTTGCTTCAGATTATGAATTTCTACAAAAGGATTGAGTACATGAGATGGTTGTTTCCTCATGCTTTGAGATTTTCTGTTAGAAATGTGTATGTATAATGATGGTTGAAAAAAAAAATGTTGTGAACAACATGTTTGTGTGATTGACATTAAATTGAGTGTTTTGTGTTATGATTCTTGAATGTATTGATGAAGTTGATTTCCTTTTTCTCTGGTTCTAGTTGTGTCGTATTATAATATTAGGGGATGATCTTGGTGAAAGTATAAAAAAAAAATAATAAAAATAGTATGACTAATGTTATAAATGAAGAGGAATTGTAAATGATTTTGGTTGTTTAGGATGTTAAAAGTAGGTGTCATGTTTAGGGATCAAGTTGATTAAAGGGAAGTACTTGGAGATATAAACTATGGCATAGTGACTTAGAATTTTATTTTGGTTATGTAGGAAGACAGTAAGGTTTTTATGACAGGTTATTATTAGAACCTTATTGACAAGGTTAAGACAGTTGAAGTAAATGACGAATTTTGAAGTTATGATCATGTCGGAACTAAATAGATAGTTGAGATTAGATGAGGATATTGTGATATATGGATTGAAAATGGTTGAGTGTGTCGAAATTATCATGTACTTGGCTTATGTGGATTTTTCTCGGTTTCTAAAGGGACCAATTTCATATTGGGTAACTCATTAAGCTTAATAAACTTATAAATATCTTTGTATGGATTGAAATAGAGGTCATTGGGATGAGTTGACTTTAAAGATTAGAATTACTGTGTATTGACCATGACCCAAAGAGTGACTAAAAATTTGGCTTGAAGAATGAAATTTAGGAATTTATGCTTTGAATTGGAGTTAGGGTGATTAATTAGTAGTACATCGTGGGTTCATGACTCAGAGCAATGTATTGATATTGAAAGATATTATGACTTGGTGATGTGTTAATATTAGGATTTTATGGATGATATTGGAATGATTTGAGTTAGTGATGAATTTTAAAAATTTTGCTTATGGTTGAGTAGAATAGATAAAGAGACTACTTGAGTGTAATATATTAGGTTGGTAGTTAGTAAACTGCTACCATTGATTTACTTAAGTTGGAAGTAATCAATCATTAATCTGATGATATGTCGATATGGATGAGTGTATATATTAAGTTAGAACTATGAGCCAAAGTTACAACTGAAATTTTAGGAGTTGATGTCTTACAACAAAGAAGTGAGGTCTTGAATTATGATTGAGGAAACCATTGGAGTTTAAAAAAAAAATGATGTTATCATTTATGATGGACGACTTTAATACAAGTAATATAAGATTAGGGTAGTTAGTAAATGAAGGTTAGTTCAGGGAAGCGGGATGAGGATTGGTGAATATCTATGGGATTAACTGTGGATACATGGTGAAAATAGTGTTGAGTGCAATAAATTATGGTTGACGAGTTAGAACTTTGCATATAGTTAGAGCTGAATTACATATTTCTTGGTTTTAGACGTTATTTCAAGCGAATTTTGGGGACAAAATTCCTAAAAGGTGGGGTAAATTGTAACATCCCAAATTTTGATTAAGGTTAATTGGAAATTATTGGGGTGTTATTTATGAATTAAAAGGTCTTAAAAGAATAAATTTATTAGAATAAATATAATTGTAGGAATTTTAAAAATCTATTCCCTTTAGAAATAGATGAAAATAGTTAGGAAGATAGTTTTAAATTAGAAACTTAATGCAAAATATTTGGAGGTCTTCTAAATTATGGTTGATGAAACTTATAAGGGAATAAAATTTATTTTTAGGAAATGTAAGTAAGTTTTTCAATTTGTTTAAGATAGAGATTCACAAAGGAAAAGTAAATGAAGTAAGAGTGGAAGGGCAAATAGGTCATTTTCTAATTCTAAATTATTAACCCATTTCACATTTACTCTTCACCACTTTCTTTGCACTCCTTCCCTCATACCCAATGGTTCTCTTTCTCTCCCTCTCCTCATTTTTTTTCTTCTTCTTCAAATCCCGGCGACGGAGGCGACGGTTTCTGGCGGCGCCGTCGCGCCAGTGAGGGCAGAGCTCCCTCTGCCTCTCTTTTCCTTTTCATTTCGTGCATCTATGTGTGACAGTGTGTGTTTGTGGCGAGAAAGAGAGAATGAAGAGTTGGGGTTCATGGTGGCCGGCGGTCCAGCGTCTCCGGCGAATACACCAGCGAGTTTTGAGACTAAAGAAAGCCCTTTTACATTTGGGTAATTGCTCTTGAATCCCTTTCATCTTTGCTCTTGATTTGAGAGATAAATTTTAGGGTTTTGATTGATTTCAAAATTCTAAGTTGTGGAATGAGTTTTACAGTATCATTAGGCTTTTCTGGGAGTTTCTAATTTTATGGGTTCCTTGGATTTGAGCTTATGTGATATGTACTTGATTAGGTGTTTATATAAGTTAGGGTTTTTGTGTGATTGAATTTTTGTACCTTCAGAGATGAAATTGGTTGTTTGAGAATCAAATTAAAGTGATTTCTAAGTGGTCTATGGGTTAGGATTGTTTAATTTTGGGATAGAATGAGTTTAGGGACAAAGTAAATGTTGAAAAGTTAGGATTTTGGTGAATTTCGAAATTCTTGTTCTTTTGGCCGTTTGAGCATTCAGTTTGGATCTTACAAGACTAATAAGAGTTTCTAATAATGTGGGTCATTTAAAATTGAGTTTATGTGAGGTTTTTCTTGCTCAAGGGCTTAAATAAGTTGAGGGTTTGTTGGGATTTCGAAAATCCCCTTGATTCTTTGAGTTTTGACATTATAGTAGAGTTCTAGTTGCTAGTGAACTATTTTATATGGATCTTAATCCTGTTGAATCAGTTTGTGGAGGGAAGTCATGAATCGGTTTGTTGAATCTTGTTGAAGTTGTTAATGTTTGGGCTTAAAAGCATTGGTTTGTTATTATTGTTTACTGCGTAGTGGTTTGTTCTGTTACTTATAAAAAAAAAAGTGCATTAAATCTATAATTAAAGTCTGGAATATGAAAGGTTATTGTTGTTTTCAAGCATACATGGTCTATTGTAGTGTTGAGTAGATGTTTTTTTAATGGTGATTAAAGTGCACTAGATATAAAGTGAGGAATGTAGGTAAAGTGTAAGATATTGGTAGAGCAAAATAAAATGCTCTTTGGTAATTCTAATTGATTGAGAAATCTGAATTAAGAATGTTACATAATTGAGTCAAGGAGGAATGGATGGTGGAATATGTATTAATTAATTGGTGAAAAGATAATATGGATTCTTTTGAATGGTAAAAGTTTTGATTGGTAGATTGTTGATGATTGATTGTGACTTATTGGGTTGGTTATTTACCAGAATCTTTCCTTATTTGAATCTTAGGTAATAGCTATAGTTCTCTAAATTTATGTGGCTCCTTGATCTCTTGATCTGTTGATTGGAGTTTATGTTTTGACTTAATCATATTGTTTTTATTGTTGGCGCTGTTTTGCTTGGCTTTATCTTGTGAAGTAAATTATAAGATAGTGAAGATTATAATTGTTATGGAATGTGTGATAAGTTTGGTTAAAAGCTGTCAATAATTTGTGAATTGTATGAAGTGATAATTGGTAGTAGGATTTTGAAGGTAGTACACATGTTGTGGTGATGTTGAAGAATTCTATAAATGTGTGATTGTGATGGTGTGTTTATATTTGATTAAGGTGATTTATGATTTTAATTGGTTAGTATTTGAATTAAGGAAAAGGGGAAAATGGGTAGTCATATAGACACGAGAGAGAGACGTTGAAGTATTATAAAGTGGAAATGATATTAATTTATCATTTTGCTCTCTATATTATTATAGGAGTGGAAACATGTATGCTTTCTCGGCATCAAGAAAGAAAGGTTGAGAAATCGCGTAAAGTGCTAAAGGGCGACAGGTAATCACACTTACCTTACTATAACATTGAGGGTGATGTTAGTTGGGGATTTTTAAAATCCTTTCTCACCCTCTATATATATATTATATTTGAAAAGGTATTTTTATATAAAACAGGCTATCGGGTGCCTTTCAAACACGATTATTTTCATATAAAAGATTTGACACATTATATATGTAGTATCCTGCTGGTGATATTGTTGGACTGTGTATGTGAGTGTATAGATATTGGGATCTTGGTATTTTGATTTGACAGGGATATTGAGAGGTACAGTGGATTGGATGTATCGTAGGTTGTGTAGAGAAAATTAGGGAGTTATGTTGATGGAATATAGAATGGGGATTGTGAGCATTACATGACACTGATTATTAGTACCGTCGGCCGATGTAACCTATCGATTTGCGCAAATCGATAGGTTAATTGTACAGGTTCCTCGGATTGTAAAGGAACCAGGGATGTTTTCACTATTGATAGTGCTCCCTTTTTCAGGGATGTTTTCACTATTTAAAGTGCTCCCTATTTCATGCTTTCAGATTTGAGACTGGGCACAGTGTCAATCACGTTTATTTTTGTCTATTGAGTTGACTTGGATGTGACAGAGGGGTTTTGAGTGATGAATAGAAGGGGACTTGACAGATATATGTATATATTACTGAATTTAAAATGTGGTACCCTTTAGACGCCCTCGCTACAGCACATCTCACTGTTATAGTGAGTTAAGCGGTGATTACTGGGACAAATTGTCTCATCCCACGATTACTGACATTTTTGCAGGTATTCATGCACAGGCGCAAGCATCAGGAAAGGGAATTAGGTAGTGGAGGTTGTATAGTTTATTTAGAGTTGTATATTGCCAATTTATAGGTCTGCATTCGCTTCCGCATGTATATATATCTATTTATTTTTAATATCAATTAGTTTTGTTTATTAACCATGTTAGACAAATCTTTTCTAACATGGTTATCAATAAATTATCCATGATAGCAGTTGTGTTGTATTAGTTTATTCTTTTCTATCATGGATAATATTTAATCATTAGGAAATTCCTTTTCTTTTTTTTGATACAAAGGAAATTCCTTTTCTAACTATGATAGGACATTGATATTATGGAAATCCTTTTTCTATCATAGTTAGTAAAGAGGTTATTAGATCTAAACTGGATATTATTGGTTAATTAAGTAATTAGTAACAGAATGTTACATCATGGGCAAAAAGATAGGATTTGACTTAAGCATGTTAATATTAAATCAAAATTTAAGTTTTACCTCATAAGGACCAATTTAAGTTTTACTTCATAAGGACCTCCAGTTCTCCACCAACAAATTTATCCTTATATTCCCTCCGTTCCTAAATATAAGATCACTTTGGTTAATTTGGGGAGATTAAGAAAGACAATAAAATTACATGATCTTCCCAAAATCCCCTCTATTACTAAACTTTAAAAGGAGGAGAGGTTTTCAATGAAAAAAGGGAGTATAAGGGTAGTTTGGGCAAAACTTGAGATAAAATAGGAAGTGATCTTATATTTAGGAACTTATCCACTTCCCCAAAGTGATCTTATATTTAGGAACGGAGGGAGTATTACTCATTTTGGCATACCACACCGGTGTATCAAGATGCCAGCAAATTTAATAACCATGCGTGATGTATATAACAAATAAAAACTTGAACACCAATCAAGAACTGGGATGTAAAGAACAGAATTTTGATGAGCTAATGGACAAAGAGAAATATCTTATAAATTAAAAGTTCAAATTGGAAACTAATAACGCTAAAACCAATTAGACAGATCTACACTAGAAGAACAACACTTTGAAAGGAAAAATGATACAGTATTAAAAGGAGCAAACGTAGTAAACCAAGAAACCACAAAATACAAGTCCTTATCTTTAGGAAATTGCCTATGCCCTCACTTAAGGTAAAAGTCCTAATTCACCCCTATGGCTAGAATTTCAGTAACCGAGGAACAATTTCCTGAAATGTAATCACAATATTTTTCAGAAACACTTTCTAACGAGTATTGATAATGTAGGGTAGAGATAAATCATCCTCAATTGAACCCTTCATCTTCAAAATAATCACTACTGAGTACTGACTGTCTAGGGACAATCCTATTCTTCAAAATATATTTAAGGATATTTGGGCTTCCAGCTATATCTTCCAATAGCAAACCTATTTCATCTATTTAAACTTCATTCTATTTTATTTTATCTTTTTCCCTGACATAAGCATGACCACGGGAACCTTATTGACTGCAAGTGCATCAATAAACGGTAAACGCAACCTTGGAAGGCCTTATTATTGCCATTTTCTTGACAAAGTTGATACATTGAAAAAACATTGATAAATCGGTAAATGCTGCATTTGCATTTCTAGATAACAGAGAGAAGATAGAAGGTTTAAGCACTCCTTCATCTCCCAAAACCTTAATGTTGGGAATTATATTCATCCTATCATAGAATCATGTAATTTTCTCTACAAACTATTTGAAAAATTTTAGCATAGTACATACACATTTACATACATCATGTCAATTATTAAAGATAGCAGCTTACAATTTCCAGTTTCAAGCTACGAAACCATTAATTTTCTTCACCAACTGAGAAATGAAAAACAGATTTAATCCAAGATTTAATCATAAATCTTGAAGTAAGGAAACACAGGCAAAATCAAATTAGAGGCTTGCCAAAATCAAAGATGATGATGAAGAGGAAAAATGACCAACTCATTTGAAGTCCCCACTTCGTGAGTTTTGCAGGGGAAGAGAATATACTAGACAACCTTACCCCTACATTATGTAAGGAGGCTGATTAAAAATTACGACTCCAGACCTCAAGGTAAGTGAACTTACCGTTGAGCTAAGTTGACCCTTCGTGATGAATAACTTGGGAAGAAAATTTTTGAAGTTACAGTTTGGGCTCTTAGCGCAGACTCCTGCAAACCAAGAATAGCAGTAAAATAGGTAATTATATGTCATCTTTAACAAGAAGAATTGTTCAAGGATCAAGAACTTTGATAAAAGAACACGATCATAACCTCAAAATGTGTTATAAATTAAAAGTTCAAATTGGGAACCAATCAGCAAAAAGAAATCAGAGTAAGACTTGAAGCAGAACAATTTAATAATCACACAAAACCGGGAAGCCAGAAATTACAAGTCATTACCTTCAAAAAAATAAACTGCCTAGGCCCGAATTTCAGGTGAAGTTTCCAATTCACCTCTATAGAGTTTCAGTATCTGAGGAACACTTCAGGTAAACTGCCTAGATTGCTCGTCAGATTTAAATAATTAAACTGTGTTCATACTTCATACAATTTGACAAATGTTATGTTAGCTATCAAATTCTAACCCAATTCTCCCTCCTCCTTAATCCGGGCTTGGGACCGGCTACAAATGTAGGCGGAGTTAAAAATGGGTTAGTTTCTTAAATTCAAACTTCAATTAAACTAAATTGGTAAATCTAGATTAAAACTATTTGCCAAAGCATACACAATGTCATATTCATTTAGCAAATAGAAGACAAATATTATCATAGGACATAAACGTTACAAAGTGTGCAGCAGAAAAATTAAAAGGAAGATTTTTCAACTTTGCACCAGAAAACTCACCATGACACACAGTTGAAGCTTCAACAAGATGAGAGATAAATGTGACACCAAGAAATCAGATATCACACAAAAACAACTAAAAAATGAGTAGGTAAGAAGAAACCAGATTTGTGAATTAGACAATAAAAACACACATTAGAAGCAAATAATTAAACTCCTAAATATCAAATTCAAAAACATCAAATAAAAAAGAAATCAAAATTTTAAAATGTGAATGAATATAAATTTAAAGAAACTTTCTCCAAGCAATCAAGTCCTATGACAAAATGAAGAAACTGAAATGGTCCTCTTTTACCTACGTCAATTAAAATCCCCAGAAAGCTTTTGACCAAGATATGGCTCATCAATAGAGGTCAAACAAGTATGAAAGCAAACACACAATAAACATGTATAAAAAAAACACACCAAACACTCAATGCTAAGAGCTGTTGGGGAACAAATCAACCTTTAGTCGAACCAGATTATTTCACCCAAGAGTGAAATAGGAAGAAAACAATGCTTTTTCAAACCTCTAAAAAGAAACACCAATATAGAACAGGCAGAAGATTAGTAAAAAGGAAGATGTCCCCAATTTTTTTTGATTTATTGATGGCCTTAGAAAGTTACCAAAACACGCAGCAAACAAGCTGTAACAACATAAAGTACAAATTAAGCACCAAAACACAAACCAAAACAACTAAAAAATATAGTAGTATGAAGCATAGTAAAACAAAGCCATGCACTTCTCACCTATGGCAAAAACCCACAAATAAAAAAGGGCAATACATGAGGACAAATATCACGAAGAACAGAAGCAGTACTATAATAAATAGACGAGGCATTAGGTGAAGATGTAACCAAATTTTACAAACTGTTGCACAACTTATCAGCGCAAAATGTCAGCCAGCTGAAGCAGAATAATCAACCAATTAATCACAAAAGGACATAAAAGAGAGGGCATAAAACGAAGATGTATCTGAATTCTTGGTTAAATCCGCTGCTTTACAAGACTGTTTTGAACCAGCTGCAGCATGAAAGGCCAATAATATAAAAAACTACATTTAAACATTAATGAAGGGAAAAATCAAAAGTTAGGAGTACAGTTAAAAAATAAATTAGCCTTGTTAGTTGAATATAAATCTTGGCCCAATGAAAGTGAAGAAAAACAATGTTCTTTTCGCCTATGTCAAAAACCCTCGAAGTAAAGCCAACTGCAACAAAAAATAATGGAACACAGATACAATAAGTCATACAAAACAATAACTTATCCAAAAAAAAAAACAAATCAATATCCAACAGGTGAGGAAAGAAATGAAAGGAAACCTCTCCATGGAATCACTTCCAGAAAAACTAAAGTATTACTCCTTTATCCTATTTCAATAAAAAAACTCAAATAAAACTCCCTCATCTCATTAACTTTCAAAACAATATATATTCATATGCAGAAGATGCAAACAAAGACCATGACCACAAAGATATATCCCTCATATGGGAATACTAGTTTTTTCACCAAGACAATGCTCTACAGCTACAGCGAAAATGTCTCCAAGTAAACACACAACAAAAATGTTGAACAAAAGAAAAACCCTAAGTTGAACCAGATTCTTTCACTAAGAAAATATAGAGAGCTAACCCTTTAGTCAAACCAATTCTTTTGAAGAGAAGAACATATAAAGAGAGCCATGCTTTTCCAGCATAATTCAATAAAACACCAATAAAATGTGTACTACGGAACCCTACAGAAAACAAAAAAAAAATCCAAGTAAACACACAATAACAATACTCAATCTAAAGAAGGAGCTGGTGAAATTGAATAACCCTCTAGTAGAACAAGGATCTTCCATGAAAAAAGATGAAGTAGAGAGCCATGCATTTTCAACCTAAGTAAAGAAGCACCAAAAAAGGACATAGTATGCATGAATCTCAACCAAAAACAATAACTTATCAAAACGCAAAAGAAATATCAAAAAACGGAAGATATAACCAAATTCCTACTTTTTTAAAAAAAAATTTGGACACTGTAGGCGATTTACCAAAACACATGGATAACAAGCTATAACAAGATAAACCACAAATTAAACATCAACACCGGGACTTCAAAAGTCAAACCAAAACAACTAAATCATTGCATAGGGTAGAATGTAATAGCTAAATTCAGAAATTTGGCAACAAATCAAAACACCATCAGATGACAACAACAGAAGCCAACAGTAGTTAAAAACTATCAGAAAAATAAAAAATCAGACAATATTTGAAGTTGAAAGAGGAAAAAACAGAAAACCCATCATTTGGGGGATAAGACGTGGAAAATTATTGTTTACCCAATAGTAAGAATGGATAGAAAAACCATGCACTACTTTCTCACCTATGGCAAGAAAAATATCAAATCAGAAAGGGCTAAATATTCAAGAAGACACATCGTTAACAGAACTCACATTACTGAATAAAAGAAACAAGCATTAGGAAGATGATATAACCAAATGTTTCCCAAACTAACAAACAGCTGCACAAATTATAACCACACATCATAAGCAAGCTGCAGCAGAATAATGTTTCAATTAATTGAGAGCAAGCCAAATAAGATTAGGCGAAAATCAAGCTTAAATTCATAGGAACTGTTCATAATGAATAATCCTTGTAATTCAAAATACTTCCACCCAAGCAGAAACAACACCTTGCTTTCACCTAAATATTAAAATCACAAATTAAAGGTCAAATATTCATGATGAAACACTATGAATAATTGAATTTCAAAACACTAATGAAACAGAAATGCATAAAAGAGGAAAGTGTAACTGAATTCTTAGTTAAACCCTGCTACTTCACAATGCTGTTGTGCAACAACTGCAACATGGTAAACCAACAATTAAAAACAAAAACATTTAAATATTGATGAAATAAAACATCACAATTATAGAGTATGGTTAGGAAATGAATTAGCCTTCTAAATAGAATATAAAACTTGGCCCAAATCAAGAAAGGGAAGGAAGAGCCATGCTCTTTAAGCCCTTTAAAAACCTCGAATTGAAGCCAGCTGCACAAAAAACAAGCCATCCATAGGACACAACACAAGTTAAACGGTAACACCTAGTTATTCAAGCAAAAAAATCAAAATGTGAAAAAGTGAAGAAAATGAGTGAATGAAACTTCCTCATGGAATCTTTTCCTTCAGCAAATAGAACCCAGCAAAATTGAAGTGGTGCTCTTATTACCTATGTCAATAAAAAAGGTGTGACCGGGTAAAATCCTTTCATGCAACAAATAACTTCAGAAAGTGTATAGAAAACAAGGCATAAAAAAGGAAGATGTAAAAACGAAGATTTGACCAAATTTTCGTTTCGTGACGCCCAAGACGAGTAATCAAATTGCATAGTTAAAAAGATTCAGCAAGATTAGCCACCAATTAAGCACCTAGACATGAAAAGCCACACCAAAACAACTAATAATAGTGTCGAAACGATGTTGTAAGCAAATGCACATTTTATGCCAACTAACCAAAAAACCATTAACCATAGAAAAACAGAAAGACTCAATACTAAGGAATTTACTCAATTGCAACTCGGTATAGAAAAGCCATGCACTTCTCCATTATGGCAAAAACTCAATAATCCTAAAAGGCCATACATTCAAGGGGACACATCATGAAAAAAAAAAGAACAACTACTTTAATTGAACGGAATAAAAGGGATAAGATGTAACCAAATGTTCAACAAACTTTTGCACAACATATACCCGCATACATTGTAAGCTAGCTGCAGCATAATACACTTCAATTAATCACCAAAACATTAAAAACCTTGTAACTGGAAATGTTTTCTTTCACCCCCAACAAAGAAATACAAGAGTTTTTCCCCTCATCTATATGAAAAAACCTTGGATTAAAGGCCATACATATAGGATGAAACACTTTGATGGACAGAATTTCAAAATTTTAATAGAAGAGAAAGCTTAAAACATGAAGATGTAACCGATTCTTAGTTAAACCCTACTGCTATACAAGATTGTTGTAAACCAGCTACACAATGATAAGCCAACAATTGAAAACCAAGACATTTAGATAATAGAAAATATTCAAAATTTAGGATTATAGTTGTGAAATGAATTAGTTCAATATAAACACTGGCCCAAAGCAAGAAATGGAAGGAAAAACTATGCTCTTTCACCAAATGTTAGAAACCCCAAATGAAAGCTAGCTGCAAGAAAAGAGTCATCCAAACAAAAGGAAATTATTAGTTTTTGAAGCAAAAAAAGGAAGTAGAATGAAACTTTTCAACAGAATCACTTCCACTGAAAAAAACAAACTATCACATCACAAGTGATGGTCTTTTTACCCTACTTAATAAAAAAAGCAAAAATTAAAGACCTATTTGAAAAATTGGGCAACAAGTCAAAACACCATCAGCACGACTGTGACACAAGCCAACAAATAAGATTAAGAGGTAAATCAAGCTTAAACTCATGGGAACTTTTCAAAATGAATACTCCTTGTAACTAGCAATATTTCCTTCCATCCAAAGAGAAACAAGACCTTGCCTTCACCTAAATCGTAAAAACTCAAATTAAAAGATGAAACACTATGAACATTATTTCAAAACACTGATGAAACAGAATGAATATAAAAAGGGAAAGTGTAACCGAATTTTTAGTTAAACCCTGCTACTTCACGAGGCTACTGTGAAACAACTGCAGCATGATATGCCAACAATTAAAAACAAACAAAACCATTAATGAAAGAAAAAATCAAAATTTAGGAGTATGGTTAGGAATGAATTAGCCTTCTAAGCAGAATACAAATCTCGGCCTAAAGCAACAAAGGGGAAGGAAGAGTCATGCTCATTAAGCCAATCAAAAACCTCCAATTATAGCCAGCTGCAGAAAAACAAGCCATCCATAGGACACATCACAAGTTAAACAGAAACACTAATTTTTTCAAACAAAAATAAAGATTTAAAATAGAAAAAGTGAAGAAAATGAGAGATGAAACTTCTTCATGGAATCTTCTCCTTCGGCAAATAGATGCCTGTAAAACTGAAGTGATACTCTTATTACCTATGTCAATAAAAAGGTGTGACCATACAAAGTCCATACATACAATTGTAACATCAGAAAGTATGCAGAAAACTAGGCATAAAAAGGAAGATAAAACCAAATTTTCGTTTTGTGACACCCAAGCCGAGTACCCAAATTGCATAGTTAAAAAAAGCTGCAACAAGATTAGCCACCTATTATGCACCTAGACATGAAAAGTCAAACCAAAACAACTATATAAAGGTGTGACCATATAAAATCCATACATACAATTGTAACTTCAGAAAGTATGCAGAAAACAAGGCATAAAAAGAAAGATATAACCAAATTTTCGTTTTGTGACACCCAAGCCGAGTACCCAAATTGCATAGTTAAAAAGCTGCAACAAGATTAGCCACCTATTAAGCACCTAGACATGAAAAGTCAAACCAAAACAACTAATAATAGTATCGATAGGAAGTTATAATCACTTGGAAATGAAAGACTGAATTTTTCTTACTCAATTGCAACTTGTTATAGAAAAGTCATGCACTTCTCGATCATGGAGAAAACTCACTAATCCAAAAAGGATATACATTCAAGGGGACACATCATGAAAAAAAGAAATACTACTTAAAAGTGAATAGAAGAAAAGACATAAAATAAATTGTTGCACAACTCCCCGCACACATTATAAGCTAGCTGCAGCATAATACACTCCAATTAATCACCAAAACATCAAAAACCAAACCAAACAAGTTAAAGTTAAAATGGTGAGATCAAACTTAATCTCAAACTAACTCTCTTGGAATGAATGAACCTTGTAACTGGAAATGTTTTCTTTCACCCCCAACAAAAAAAAACAAGAATTCTTCCTGTCACCTAAATCAAAAAACCTTGAATTAAAGGTCATACATACAGGATAAAACACTGATGGACAGAATATCAAAATTTTAATAGAACAAAAAGCGTAAAAATGAAGTTGTAACCGATTCTTAGTTAAACCCTGCCGCTATACAAGATTGTTGTAAACCAGCTACACAATGATAAGCCAACAATTGAAAACCAAAACATTTAGATGTTAATAGAAAAAAATTCAAAATTTAGGATTAAAATTTGAACTTTTACAATATGAATACTGGCCCAAAACAAGAAAGGGAAGGAAAAACTAGGCTCTTTTCACCAAATGTACGAAACCCCAAATGAATGCTAGCTACAAAAAAAGAGTCATCCGTACAAAAGGAAACTATTAGTTTTTCAAGCCAAAAAAGGAAATAGAATGAAACTTTTAAACGGAAACACTTCCACTGAAAAAACAACCCATCACATCACAAGTAATTGTCTTTTTACCCTACTCAATAAAAAAGCAAAAACTAATAACCTATCTAAAAAAATTGGGCAACAAATCAAAACACCATCAGCACGACAAAATCCAACAATTAAAAGTCTATCAGAAAAATAAAACATAATCAATATTATAGTTGAAAAGGGGAAAACATCACTTGGGGGATGAGATGTGAAGAAACTTCTGTTTGACCAACAGTAACCACGAAAAGAAAAGCCATGCACTTCTTTCTCACCTACGGCAAGAAAAATATCAAATCATGAAGAACCACACATTCAAGAAGACACATCGTTAACAGAACCACAGGCATTAGTGAATAGAAGAGAAAAAAACATTAGGAGGATGATGTAACCAAATGGTTTCCAAAATGACAAGCAGTTACAAAAATCATCACCACTCATCATAAGCAAGCTGCACCAAACAATCCTTCAATTAATTGAAAGCAAACCAAATAAGATTAAGAGGGAAATCAAGCTTAAACTCATAGGAACTTTTCAAAATGAATACTCCTTGTAATTGGCAATATTTTCTTCCACCCAAACAAAGAGAAACAAGATCTTGCCTTCACCTAAATCGTAAAAACTCAAATTAAAGGATGAAACACTACGAAGGACATAACTTCAAAACACTAATGAAACAAAATTAACAAAAAGGGAAAGTGTAACCGATTTTTTAGTTAAACCCTGCTACTTCACGAGGCTACTGTGAAACAACTGCAGCATGATAAGCCAACAATTAAAAACACACATATAACCATTAATGAAAGAAAAATCAAAATTTAGGAATATGATTAGGAATGAATTAGCCTTCTAAACAGAATATAAATCTCAGCCCAAAGCAACAAAGGGAAGGAAGAGCCATGCTCATTAAACCAATCAAAAACCTCCAATTAAAGCCAGCTACAGAAAAACAAGCCATCCATAGGACACATCACAAGTTAAACAGGAACACTATTTTTTCAAACAAAAATAAGAATTGAAATACAAAAAGTGAAGAAAATGAGTGAATGAAACTTCTTCATGGAATCTTCTCCTTCGGCAAATAGGTACCAGCAAAACAGAAGTGATGCTCTTACTACCTCTGTCAATAAAAAGGTGTGACCATATAAAGTCCATACATACAATTGTAACTTAAGAAAATATGCAGAAAACAAGGCATAAATAGGAAGATATAACCAAGCCGAGTACCCAAATTGCATAGTTAAAAAGCTGCAACAAGATTAGCCACCTATTAAGCACCTAGACATGAAAATTCAAACCAAAACAACTAATAATAGTGTCGATAGGAAGTTATAATCACTTGGAAATGAGAGACTGAATTTTTCTTACTCAATTGCAACTTGTTATAGAAAAGTCATGCACTTCTCGATCATGGAGACAACTCACTAATCCAAAAAGGATATACATTCAAAGGGACACATCATGAAAAAAAGAAATACTCCTTAAAAGTGAATAGAAGAAAAGACATAAGATAAATTATCGCACAATTTCCCGCCCACATTATAAGCTAGCTGCATCCAATTAATCACCAAAACATAAAAAAATTATCTTATGTTTAAGGAGTGACCGTATAAAAACCTTGAATTAGAGGCCATACATTTAAGATGACAAACTTTGATGGACAGAATCTCGAAACCTGATAGAAGAGAAAGCGTAGAAAATGAAGATGTCACCGATTCTTAATTAAAACCGCTACTATACAAGATTGTTGTAAACCAGCTGCACAAGGATAAGCCAACAATTGAAAACCAAGTCATTCAGACATTAATGGAAAACCAAGACATTTAGTTAATAGGAAAAATTCAAAATTAGGAATTATGGTTGGGAAATGAATTAGTTCAATATAAATACTGGCCCAAAGCAAGAAAGGGAAGGAAAAGCTATGTTCTTTTCAGCAAATGTAAGAAACCCCGAATGAAAGCCAGCTGCAAGAAAAGAATCATCAATAGAGATAGAAACAGTTTTTCAAGCAAAAAAAGGAAGTAGAATGAAACTCATCACAAGTGATGGTCTTTTCACCCTACTCAATAAAAAAGCATAAATTGAAGACTTATCAGAAAAATTGGGCAACAAATCAAAACACCATCAGCCCGACTGCATAATAGCCAACAATTTAAAGCCTATCAAAAAAATAAAAAATCAGAAAAAATTTAAAGTTGAAAAGGGGAAAATATCACTAGGGGAATAGACACGAAGAAATTTTCGTTTGACCAACAGTAACCAATTAAAGAAAAGCCATGCACTTCTATCTCACCTACGGCAAGAAAAATATCAAATTAGGAAGGACCACACTTTGAAGAAGACACATCGTTAACATAACCATTAGTGAATAGAAGAAGAGCATTAAGAGCATTAAGAAGACACATCGTTAACATAACCATTAGTGAATAGAAGAAGACACATCGTTAACATAACCATTAGTGAATAGAGAAGAGCATTAAGAGGATGATGTAACCAAATGTTTCCAAAATGATAAGTAGTTGCAAAAATTATCATTACACATCATAAGCAAGCTGCATCAAAAAACTTTCAATTAATCGAAAGTAAGCCGAACAAGATCAAGGGGAAAATCAAGCTTAAACTCATAGGAACTGTTCCAAAATGAATACTCCTTGAAACTGAAAATATTTTCTTCCACCCAAACAAAGAGAAATAAGACCTTGCCTTCACCTAAATCGTAAAAACTCAAATTAAAGGACATAAAATTAGGATAAAACACTATGAAGGACATAATTTCAAAACTAATAAAATAGATAAAAAAGGAAAATGTAACCGAATTTTTTGTTAAACCCTGCTACTTCACGAGGCTGTTGTCAAACAACTGCAGCATGATGAGCCAACAATTAAAAACAAACATATGACCATTGATGAAAGAAAAAATCAAAATTTAGGAGTATAAATCTTGGCCTAAAGCAAGAAAGGGAAGGAAGAGCCATGCTCTTTAAGCCAATCAAAAACCTCGAATTAAAGCCAGCTGCATGAAAAACAAACCATCCATATGACACAACACAAGTTAAACGGAAACACTAGTTTTTCAAACAAAAAATGAATCAAAATATAAAAAGTGAAGAAAATGAGTGGATGAAACTTCCTCATGGAATCTTTTCACTGGCACACATTGTAAACTAGCTGCAGCATAATACACTCCAATTTATCACTAAACCATCAAAAACCAAACCAAACAAGTTAAAGTTGAAATGGTGGGATCAAACTTAATCTCAAACTAACTCTTCTGGAATGGATAAACCTTGTAACTGAAATTGCTTTCTTTCTCCCCCAACAAAGAAAAAACAAGAGTTTCTCCTTTAACATAAAAAAACCTCGAATTAAAGGCCACACATTTAGGATGAAACACTTTGATGGACAAAATTTCAAAACTCTAATAGAAGAGAAAGCGTAAAAAAATGAAGATGCAACCGATTCTTAGTTAAACCCCGCTACTATACAAGATTGTTGTAAACCAGCTGCACAATGATAAGTCAACAATTGAAAACCAAAACATTTAGACGTTAATAGAAAAAAATCCAAAATTTAGGATTATGGTTGGAAATGAATTAGTTCAAAATAAATACTGGCCCAAAGCAAGAAAGGGAAGGAAAAGTTATGCTATTTTCACCAGATGTAAGAAACCCCAAATGAAAGCCAACTGCAAGAAAAGAATCATCAATTAAAACGGAAACAATTAGTTTACAAGCAAAAAAGGAAACAGAATCAAACTTTTCAAGGGAATCACTTCTTTCAAAGTGCACAACGAAAGAAACTTAAAATATAGAAAACTTTTATATATGAAAAACTATTACAAATAACTAAGAGAGAAGAAAGACTAAATGACTTCGAATATCTAAAATGAAAGACTAAGGCATCCTTTTATAGACCAAGGAGCCGGACTTCAAACTCAAATTAAATGAAGCTAAGCGAAAAGCGGGTACTCATTGGGCCCCATCGTCCTTTTTACTTTAGCTTTTACAATTAAAGAAAATAGAATTAAAGGCTTACAGGCTGGCAAAAGGAAAAGGAATATTTCCTTTAATGCTTTTGTCAGTCTTTATTAAAAGCATAAAGCAAAAGATGTGCTTTCACTTCATGTCGTACCATAATGCTTTAGTCATTTCTGGTACTGGCGAGAATCTCTTCAGGTTCCCCTATTGAGTGTTCTTCATCGTCTTCTTCTTCATCCAGAGCAGTAGGTTCATCTCTAATTTTCTGGAATATAGCTCCTTCAGCATCATTAACTGGGATGATGTGTAGGGGCTGATTTAGAGAAGTGGGGACGACTCTGTCGACATCAGCGAGGAGAGATCTGCAAGAGTCTCTGATGATCCCTGGGAATATGTGGGAATCATCGTATGAGTTTATTGCTTGAGATATTTGTCTCAGCAAATGGTGAAACTTCTTCTCCCTTTCTCTTATGTAAGAGGTGACCAGGTCAGAGAGAAATTCCATATAGCTACCCATATGAGAACATAGGTGATATGGTTCTTCACCGTATTCAAGTAGAGAATATATCCCTTCATGAATATTATCATATTCCAAGAAAGCCCTATTGACTAACTTAGAATCTGCCGTTCTCTTAGGTAGAGCCTCAATTTCCTCTTGAGAGCAATATATCCCTCGATGATGTCCATCAGGGATAACAAAGAAGCTTTGTTTCTCCTTAGAGAACTCAGAGAGCATGCAGTTAATACCTTTTACTGCCCAAGGGAGATGCTTGGTTTTGGCAGCATAAAAGAGGTTATCTGCAATACACTGCTTCCTCATATCCAGTTGTTCTGGGTATGAAAAGCTATCTTTTATACAGATGGGAAGTTTGGTTTTTCCAAACTGGAGTTCCTCTGTGCTGAAGAGAGTTTTTTGAACTTCTTCAATATTCTTTTTAGAAGATTCTGGCTTTTCCAGTTCTTAGACTTTGGGTTCGAAGATCCGGACGCTAGAAAATTTTAAGAGCCGGACTTCAAACTTAAAATGGCAACGATCCTCTCTAAATGCACGCTAGAAGGAACAGCCTCTAGCTCTGCAACTCATAAGAGGAAAAATCCTGTTATTGAGAAAATACAAGGTAAGAAGAAGAAATCTTCTTCGAACCCAAAGTCTAAGAAGGAACTGGAAAAGCCAGAATCTTCTAAAAAGAAAATTGAAGAAGTTCAAAAAACTCTCTTCAGCACAGAGGAACTCCAGTTTGGAAAAACCAAACTTCCCATCTGTATAAAAGATAGCTTTTCATACCCAGAACAACTGGATATGAGGAAGCAGTGTATTGCAGATAACCTCTTTTATGCTGCCAAAACCAAACATCTCCCTTGGGCAGTAAAGGATTAACTGCATGCTCTCTGAGTTCTCTAAGGAGAAACAAAGCTTCTTTGTTATCCCTGATGGACATCATCGAGGGATATATTGCTCTAAAGAGGAAATTGAGGCTCTCCCTAAGAGAACGGCAGATTCTAAGTTAGTCAATAGGGCTTTCTTGGAATATGATAATATTCATGAAGGGATATATTCTCTACTTGAATACGGTGAAGAACCATATCACCTATGTTCTCATATGGGTAGCTATATGGAATTTCTCCCTGACCTGGTCACCTCTTACATAAGAGAAAGGGAGAAGAAGTTTCACCATTTGCTGAGACAAATATCTCAAGCAATAAACTCATACAATGATTCCCACATATTCCCAGGGATCATCAGAGACTCTTGCAGATCTCTCCTCGCTGATGTCGACAGAGTCGTCCCCACTTCTCTAAATCAGCCCCTACACATCATCCCAGTTAATGATGCTGAAGGAGCTATATTCCAGAAAATTAGAGATGAACCTACTGCTCTGGATGAAGAAGAAGACGATGAAGAACACTCAACAGGGGAACCTAAAGAGATTCTCGCCAGTACCAGAAATGACTAAAGCATTATGGTACGACATGAAGTGAAAGCACATCTTTTGCTTTATGCTTTTAATAAAGACTGACAAAAGCATTAAAGGAAATATTCCTTTTCCTTTTGCCAGCCTGTAAGCCTTTAATTCTATTTTCTTTAATTGTAAAAGCTAAAGTAAAAAGGACGATGGGGCCCAATGAGTACCCGCTTTTCGCTTAGCTTCATTTAATTTGAGTTTGAAGTCCGGTTCCTTGGTCTATAAAAGGATGCCTTAGTCTTTCATTTTAGGTATTCGAAGTCATTTAGTCTTTCTTCTCTCTTAGTTATTTGTAATAGTTTTTCATATATAAAAGTTTTCTATATTTTAAGTTTCTTTCGTTGTGCACTTTGAAAGCTGGTATCCTACTCAATAATAAGAAAGCATAAATTAAAAACATCAGAAAAATTGGGCAACAAATCAAAACACCATCAGCCTGACTGCTGCAACAAAAGCCAACCATTAAAAGCCTATCAGAAAAATAAAATATCAGAGAATATTTAAAGTTGGAAACGGGAAAACATCACTTGGGGGATGAGATGTGAAGAAATTTTTGTTTGACCAACAGTAACCACGGAAAGAAAAGTCATGCACTTCTATCTCACCTACGGCAAGAAAAATATCAAATTAGGAAGGACTACACATACAAGAAGATACATCTATAACATAACCACTGCCATTAATTATTAATTAATAGAAAAATAATAGGGGAATGATGTAACCAAATGGAATCGAAAATAACAAGCGGTTGCAAAAATTATCACCACATATCATAAGCAAGCTGCACCAAACAATCCTTCAATTAATCGAAAGCAAGCCGAATAAGAATAACAGGAAAATCAAGTTTAAACTCAAAGGAACTGTTCAAAATTTCAAAACCGCGCTAATGAAACAGAATGAATAAAAAAGGAAAGAGTAACCAAATTTTTAGTTTAACCCTGCTGCTTCACGAGGCTGCAATAAAACAACTGCAGCATGATAAGCCAGCAATTAGAAACAAACATATAACCATTAATGAAAAAAAATCAGTATTTGGGAGTATCATTTAGGAATGAATTAGCAGGAAAATCGCGCTAATGACAGGAAAATCAAGTTTAAACTCATAGGAACTGTTCAAAATTTCAAAACCACGCTAATGAAACAGAATGAATAAAAAAGGAAAGTGTAACCAAATTTTTAGTTTAACCCTGCTGCTTCACGAGGCTGCAATAAAACAACTGCAGCATGATAAGCCAGCAATTAGAAACAAACATATAACCATTAATGAAAAAAAATCAGTATTTGGGAGTATCGTTTAGGAATGAATTAGCCATAAGCAGAATATAAATCTCGACCCATGGCAAGAAAGGGAAGGAAGAGTCATGCTCTTAATGCTAATCAAAAAGCTCGAATGAATATCTAAGCCAGCTGCAAGAAAAACAAGTCATCCATAAGACACAACACAACTTAAACGGAAAATTAGTTTTTCAAATAAAAAGAATAAAAAAAATATAAAAAGTGAAGAAAATGAGTGAATGAACTTCTTCATGGAATCTTTTCCCTCGGCAAATAGAACCCAGCAAAACTGAAGTAGTGCTCTTATTACCTATGTCAATAAAAAATATGACATTGTATGAAATCCTTTCATACAACAGTAACTTCAGAAAGTGTGCAAAAAACAAGACATAAAAGGAAGATGTAACCAAATTTTCGTTTTGTAATGCCCAAGGCAAGTAACCAAATTGCATAGTCAAAAAGCCGCAACAAGATTAGCCACCAATTATGAACCTAGATATGAAAAATCAAACCAAAACAACCAATAATATTGTCGATACGAAGTTCTAAACAAAAAAAAAATCACTTGGAAATGAAAGACTGAATTTTTTTTACTCAATTGTAACTTGGTATAGAAAAGCCATGCACTTCATAAAACCCCGCTACTGTACAAGATTGTTGTAAACCAGCTGCACAATGATAAGCCAAGAATTGAAAACCAAGTCATTAGACATTAAAAGAAAATTCAAAATTTGGTATTTGTTAGGAAATGAATTTTTAGACTTATTTAAATTAAATATTAGCCCAAACCAAGAGCTATGCTCTTTACGCCAAATGTAAGAATCCCCAAATTAAAGCCAACTGCAAAGTAGAAAGCCTAATATCAAATGGAAACAATTAGTTCAAGCGCAAAAAGGAAGTAGAATGAAACTTCTCAATGGAATCGCCTCCATTGACAATAAAAACTCAGCACAACACAAGTGATAGTCTTTTTACCGTAGTCAATAAAAATTGTTACCTTTAACTGTTGGGGCAACCTAATAGCAAAAATATTGATCATATAATTTTTGGAAAGAAATATTGCATTTGTACTACTTAGCTCAAAAAGCGACAAAATATTTCAAAAAGCAATAGTAGAATCTCCAAAATATTGCAGCAACCAAATTAGGGAAAAACTCTTCATTTGTTATTGATCATATAATTTTTGGAAAGAAATATTGCATTTGTACTACTTAGCTCAAACAAGCATAATAAAAGCAAAAATAAAAGTGTCAATTCTTATGGAGCCAAGTAATGAACACCAGAACTAATGCTTTCATACTGGGGCTGGGAACAACAATAACACAAAAAAATGTATATAAACAAGAATATTTCTCATAAAAGGTCATGTATTTAATCTATTTAATATAGACAGAGTGATTGATTGAAGACTGTGAACTCATTCTCCAATTAGACAACTAATTGACGATTAACAAAATTAGCCAGAAGCTCATAACTAAAGTAAAATCATCTGCAACGAAAAGCAAATAATAATCATATAAATTGAACATTGATGCTCAAATTGGAATGAAAATTTCCATTTCCAATATTTGAATTCAGGTATACTTTTACACATATATAGAAAAACTAGTAGCAGCGATACAAATTTACAATTCATCCAATTTACTATCAGCCAAAACTAAATAAAGAATTCAGGTATACTTTTACATATATAGAGAGGAACTAGTAGCAACAATACAAATTTACAATTCATCCAATTAACTATCAGCCAAAACTAAATAAAAAGGACTAAGATGTGTTTTCTTTGGTACTTCAACCATCCAGTCAACCATGGAAAAAAAACTTAGTCGACAGTCTGAAATACCCTAAATGCTTGAAGAGTCCAAAGTTCTGAGCAAGAATATATGACAGTTCAAAACCAACCAATTCTTCCACCTCTATAAATCAAAGCAAGACGGCTAATATATCGTGAACCATGAATTCAAAACCAACCAAATTCTTCCACCATAATCATCAATGAATAAGGAAAGTGCAGCGAAAAAATATCATCAATCAGTAAGCCAAATCTTTAAGCAAATTCAACGAAGTAGCAGAACCAACTCTACAAATCAGATAACTCTGCTTCAGCCAACACAGACAGTAAAATTCTTCGCAACAAACAGAGATGATAATCACTGTAACACCAATTACGAAATCTTGCAAACATTCTTATAAAGATAAGACATATATCACCATATGTATCTCGAAGAAACCCTAGGATCTTTCATGAATTATACGCTGCTCTGTCTTCTCTCAACTGAACCCAAACAAACTCCAACTAAGCAAAATCTATTCACAAAAGATAAAGAAGATAGCACCGATTCTTGAACAAATCACAGATATAGCATATAGCAAACACCTCCATAGTTTATCCCAATCGAACCAAAACAAGCTTCAATCATACGATTAATATTCACAAGAGATAAAGGAGATATCACCGATGATGATTCTTGCAATATTTCTTTCCGATCTTCCTTCGTTTCATTCTTGGATAAATATGTCGATCTGCACAGAACATGAAAAAGAAACGCCAAAGAAGCAAAAGCAGAGACTACATAATAACAGAAAGAAGAAAGAAGAACAAGAAAAGAAAAAAGAAGAGAAAACAAGGTTTGTTTGTGGGAGAGCTGAAGCTATATTTATAGGGAGAGAAGGGTACGGAGGCCAACAGATGGACGGTCAAGATTGACGCGTAAAGCGAACGCGGTTTCTCGAGTTAGACGGATCTTTTGATTTTTTAATACGCAATCAGTTAAGGCGGCTGGTGCTACAAATATCATTGGGAAAATTAGAGGTCCCTCACAAGGGAGTTAATACTGAAAAAGTCTTAAAAGTTGAAAATATTAATATAGGGTCCCAAGGGACCTCACATTAATATATTTGAAAAGTGAAAAGACAGTTTTGCCCCTAGCCTTAATATGCCAGCGGTTTGAGTATGTATTTTATATACAACCCTTTAACACTCTTGTCATGTGTGCCAACAAAAGTCATGATGGATTGATTCGATTCATCTTTCCTTCATTTGCCTCTTTCCTTCATTTGCCTAGCGCCCATAATATTGAGCAAATTGGTCTTGAATCGCCCATAATAATATTGAGCATATAATAATATTGAGCATATTGGTATTGAACCGCCCATAATATTGAATGGAGTCTTATAGATAAATTGAAGTATAAATGGTGCTAAAATAGGACAAGGAACTGCGCTATATGTGAGATCAATGCAGACTAACTATTAGATTCTTTTTTTTTTGTTACCCAAGGGTATCCCCACCCGCGTGTCAAGTGAGACTAAACCCTCGCTATTCAGAAGTCCCATATAGGGGTAGACAGCTGGCCTGTGAATTTGCTCCATTCGCAAGAGCTAGGGATCGAACCCCACCCACTTGCTTAAGGGACGAGAGTACTTACCACTCACGCCAACCCGCCAGATTAACTATTAGATTCTTTTTTATACGTATTCTTGAATGCTTTGTATGCTTTATATAATATATGAGCTATAATATATAAATTGAAATTCTTACTTTCCCGTTTTGTTTGTTTTATGGATTATTATATTAATTTACTTTTAGATAGGATACTCTTTTTAGAAATAGTTTTTTAAAAGTCAGCACTTAAATCTTCGGCTTATTTTGAAATATCTCAATATTTAGAATTATGTGGATTGTTCTAAATATATAGGAAAGGAAGGATAGATTGAGCTGATGTGCATCGTAAAACCTTTACAAAAACTTTTACCCACACATTTTTTAGCTACTCTGTATCTATTAATTTTCAAGGGTACAAACTACAAAATTGTTTAAACAAACAAAACAAGAAGCTACAGAGTTGCATCATTCTAAAGTCCAAAAAATAGGTACATGAATTAAATAAATGAAAGATCCAATATTTCATCATAATGTTGAAGGAGAGAAAACTGAGACAAAACCAAATCAGGGGCCTACCAAAATCACTAAGTTCCCGGAAGAACTTGTGATTTGTGAATGTCCAGAAGTAATTATTTAAAATTTGATTTCAGCAAATAATGCATCAAAATTTGAGGTTTTGCCCACTCTCCACACCATTAAGGACCTACGCCATCGCATTTCTGCTCAAAATACTCCTTTTGGCATGATTAATACTATTACGAAGATGCCAACTGCCAATTAAATTTAGAACCACAGGTAACAAACTATGATAAAAAGAACATGATACATAACCTTAAGATGTATTAGTAGAAAGAAATAAATGTCATAAATTTAGAGTTTTTTTTTGGGTCAGAAATTAAGAGTTGATTAAGAAGAAAATTTAAAATTTCATTGGCAAAGATAGGATTTGACTTGAGCATGTTAATATTAAATCAAAATTTAAGTTTTACCTCATACGGACCTCCAGTTCTCCACCAACAAATTTATGCTTATATTACTCTTTTTGGCATAATCCACACCGGTGTATCAAGATGCCAGCAAATTTAATAGCCATGTGTCATATGTATAACAGAAAAAAACTTGATCACCAATCAAGAACTTATAGAGAACAGAATTTAGATGAGCTAGTGGACAGAGAAATATCTTAATAATTAAAAGTTCAAATTAGGAACCAATAAGGCTAAAACCAATTTAAGTATTAAACAGAGCTACATTAGAATAACAACACTTTTTTTATTGAAAGGAAAAACGATAGAGTAAAAGATGCAAACCTAGTAAACCAAGAAACCAGAAATTACAAATCATAACCTCCAGGAAACTGCCTATGCCCTCACTTAAGGTAAAAGTCCTGATTCACCCCTATGGCTAGAGTTTCTGTAACTGAGGAACACTTTCCTGAAATGTAATCACAATTTTTTTCAGAAACACTTTCTAACGAGTATTAATAATGTAGGGTAGGGATAAATAATCCTTAATTGAACCCTTCATCTTCAAAATTTTCACTACTGAGAACTGACTAAGTTGACAAAGTTGACTGCAATAAGCATAGAATGACCATGGGAACCTTATTGACTGCAATAAGGTCTTATTACCTTTTTCTTGACAAAGTTGACACAATGAAAAAACATTGATAAATCGGTAAATCCTGCATTTGCATTTCTAGGTAACAGAGAGAAGATAGAAGGTTTAGGCACTCCTTCATCTCCCAAAACCTTAATGTTGGGAATTATATTCATCCTATCATAGAATTATGAAATTTTCTATACAAATGATTTGAACAATTTTAGCATAATACATACAGATTGACATACATCATGTCAATTGTTAAAGATAGCAGATTACAAATTCCAGTTTCAAGCTACTAAACCATTAATTTTCCTCATCAACAGAGAAATGAAAACAGATTTAAAATATTTTAAACAATCAAGATTTAATCCTTTGCAAAAATATGTGAGCAATTAAGACAGACAAAAGAACTTCATTCCGTCAAAGCAGCTACAGAGATGTATCATTCAAGGTTCTACAGCAAAAACTGGGGTACACGAAATAAAATCAATAGATAAAGGATCCAAGATTTAATCATAAATCTGGAAGTAAGCAAACACAGGCAAAATCAAATCAGGGGCCTGCCAAAATCAAAGATGGTAATGAAGAAAAAAAGTGACCAACTCAGTTTTAGTGACACTTGGTGAGTTTTGCAAGGGAAGAGAATATACTAGACAACCTTACCCATACTATATGCAAGGAGGCTGATTGAAAATTACGATCCTAGACCTCAAGGTAAGTGAGCTTACTGTGAGCCAAGTCGACCCTTCATGATAAAGAACATGGGAAGCAGATTTTTGAAGTTACAGTTTGGGGCGCCTTTTTCTACTTCATAAGAATTTCAGAAGAAAATTTAAATGCATCCATAGCAACTACAAAGATAGAACATGACTTCAACACATTGGTATCATAACAAACTAGATTTTTTCTTTCCTCTCTTCCCGCACCATAAGGACCTTCAACATCACATTTATGCTGCTTAAATTACTTTTTAAGGCATCATAGACACCTGCAAACCAAGAATGGCAGTAAAATAGGTAATTATATCTCATCTTTAACAAGACGACTTGTTCAAGGATCAAGAACTTTGATAAAAGAACACAATCATAACCTCAAAATGTGTTAAAAATTAAAAAAGTTCAAATTGGGAACCAATAAGCAGAAAGAAATCAGAGTAAGTCTTAAAGCAGAACAATTTAATAACCACACTAAACCTGGAAACCAGAAATTACAAGTCATTTCCTCCAAATAAACTGCCTACGACTGAACTTCAGGTAAAGTTTACAATTCACCTCTATAGAGTTTCAGTATCTGAGGAACACTATCCTGAAATTTCCTCAAAAATTTTACCATAAACCTTTCCTCACTCGAAACAATCATGGAAAGCGGGGATATATCATCCTTGATCAAAACCTTTGCTTTCAATATTTTAGCAACTGACCATCTAGGAACAATTCTATTCTTCAAGCTATAGGAAAGAACATTTGAGAATCGAGCGACATCATCTGGCCGCCAACCCACTTCATCTATAAAAAACTTCATTTTGTCTGTTATATTTTTCTCTGACAGAGCCATGATCTTTGGAGTCTTACTGAATGCCAATAGTGTGTCATCCCTGGAGCAGCCAAATTTCCCAAAGACACCAAGTTTCAACTCCCAGGTCGATTTACGCGACAATGTCACAACCCCAAGCGCTTCAACGAACACAACCTTAGAAGGTTCGGTTCCCATGCCCTTGACAAAATTGACATATTCAACAAACTTTGATTGCTTGATGAATGCTACATCTGTATACCTAGACAATAGATAAAGAATAGACCTCTCAGGCACTCTTGTATCTCTCAAAAGCTGTATGTTGGGAATTAGGTTGCTCACATCATAGGAGAAGGCATGCCACCTTGAGCTTTTGAAACATCTCCTCACTCTCACATCATCACCAATCACACTTTTAAGGGCCTCATAATGAGGAATTATACGTTTCTCTAAGCTAGAAAACAGTAATGTAGGGTTATAAGAGAGGACTTCTGGGAATTCAGAACCAGAAAAGCCTATGGATTTGAAAAACCTTAGCCTAGGCAACAGATTATGCTCAGGATTTGCCAAAAGCACCGGTGGATAACAATACACAATTTTGGCTATCTGGGGGTCTGAGAAATCATAGGTTCTGAAAAGATTGATTATGGAATTGGGGTTATCAGATTCTTTGAGTACAATCTTTTTTGACACTCTAGTAGCATCTTTTGGGGACAACCCACATGAGTTGATGAGGTAAGAAACTGTAAAGGAATGATTTTTATCACTACTTTGTTCTGCTACATTTGATTTGGATGATTTTGTGACATAAGAAAAGGAATAGGGAATGTGGGATGCATAGTGATGAAGAAACCCTAAGTGGGTTTGTGTTCTGAGTGAGGAAGATAATCTTGCAATCACAAAAATCAGCATGAGTAATGGTTCACAGAAACTTACTGAAATCAAAGATGTCAGCTCCAATTCAAAGATCAAATTGTCCAAATCGTCCCAATCTTGCGTCTGTATTCAGAGAAGCTAGGTGAGAAGAGAATTGAACATTCTCATTTTGAAAGATTTTATACTGAAGCATGAAGGACATAACCATTCTTCTCATTTAATTATACCCTACAGTAGGATAAAACTTTTCTCTGTCCTCAAGAGAGGTTGACTAAGCAAAATGAACTACTTAATCATAATATATTTTGAATATTACTCCCTCCGTTCCTAAATATAGGACCTAGATGACTTTTTTGAAAAATCCTAAAAAAAGCAAAAAATAAGTTAATTATAAATTGATTTATCTAATTTTTTCTCTTAAACTAGTTTATTTTACCTATAAGCTAATGGATAATCTAAAAAGATATCAAATATGTCATCATTTAATAACCTATTTCACAACCTTAATCTTTCCAAAAAAAAGTTATCTAGGTCTTATATTTAGGAACGGAGGGAGTATTAGATTATATGTTAGTTTATAAGTCAAATAAACTAGTTTAGAGAAAACATTTAGGAAAACAGATTTTTAATTACCTTATTGAGGTTTCTTAGGATTCTCCAAAAAAGTTTCTGAGAAAAAAAAGGATTCTCCAAAAAAATCAACTTACTCTTATATTTAGGAATGGAGGGAGTATTTTATAACTAAGGTTAATAAATGGAATAGTCATGGTTAACAAAGGAAGATGTGAATGAGCTAATCTAAAGTTGAATATCTTGATTGAGAACTAAGTATAATTATTTCAGAATAAAAGGTGGAACATGAAAAAAACTGAAAAAAAAAATGATGCATCATGCAAAAGAGATATTGCTTGAAATAATTTAAACAATTGTTCAAAGGGATGTAAGCTTGAATTATTGCAATTCGGAATTTTGGATATAAATAAGTTGACAAATTGAAAAAAAAAATTACGAACGCGCACAAAAGAATTGGTTTACATTGGTTTGCAAGAGTAAACTAAAAAAATCATAGTTTTTATTAGGGCTGCACAAAAACCCGGAGTTTCGGTTGTCCAACACTGACTGATTCGACCAGATGAAATTTCGTTATGGAGTCAATTGGCTCAGAACCATAACAATCATAACAGGACCAACTCAATCAACGGGTAGGACACGATCAGGACATAGACTTCAGGACCAATAGGGCGGTCCGACCTGAAAATATAGTTAGTTTTTAAAAATAAATAATTCATTTCCTAATTAGAAAATACATTATTTAATAATTAACATTTAATATACCATCATACAAAAATATTTCATTAATTTTTCCCTAATTTCTTTTATTTTTCAATTAATTAATTTATTATTTATTTTCTTTAAGATTTAAATGATATAAGACCAACAGGACATGTCATATGACCCGAATGACACGTCCCACCCGATTTTGGCCTCGAGCCAAATAAGACCGAGTTGGGTATCGGGCCAAATAGTCCTAAATGAGTTGAGTGATAGAAAATGGTTTGTTAATAAGTTGTTAATACTAGTTCCTTGAGTATGCAATCATAACTAAAATTTTCAAGAATTCAAGTGACAAATTAAATTACTGGTTTTGACAACCCAAAGTCTCATCCCTTGATATTTCAATATATTTTGATGATTATTTGGGGCATGAAATACTAATTACCTGAGGGACCTCATTATCATTATTGCTTTCTTGAATCATCAACTCATCATAATTACATGGGACATGCCCTTGACAAAAGATAAGTTGAAAATTTAAGCAAATTTTTCTTCCATTGAAGAATTAAAAAGTTGCATTCAACATTCCCATCAATTTTATCCACCTACAATATTCCTCACAAGTGTATCTAATCCAAAACATAAGACATTTTTGACATTGTAATATACAATCTACAGAAACATAAATCAATATCAGAAAGATATGTGAAAGCTTAGCATGTAAAAAAAACACAAGGTTTGTATATTCACGTCAAATGAATTCAAAATATTAACACCAAATGAATTCAAAATATTAACATCTGAGGGCAATTACTCATCTCTATGACTATACCTCTAGCCACCCAATAAGTAATTATTATTTTGTTGGAAGTTCAAGCTATTGAATTGGTATTTAATATTTGGATGTAATCATGGTAAATTTAAAATTTAAATTACTTCATTTCTCTACAATCTAACTAATGAGCAAATTTTGTACGGACCAATTGACCACTATCTCAATCGATCTAGATGTCAGTTTAGGTTTAATGACCTTAGTTTGATTCGAGTCATTTTAAAAATATTACACTTCAACTTACTTCTTTCTAGTAGGGAGCCAAAAGTTTTAAAATGTACGTTATACTATGAGCATGCAGACACAACAATGAGAGTGTCTAAAGCTCATACGTTGGTAGAATCTTTGTTGTTGTTCATTATGCACGCACTATGATGGATACCAATGGTCATTAACTTTTTCCCTACAACTTGGCATGCATAAGCTTGCATAATAAAGGTAGTTAGGCAATTGTCCTAATTACTGAGGCCATCATTGGTGATGCTTGTCATTCTGCTTCTCGAGTGTAAAGGTCGTTTCATGAAATAAAAATCTATTTTTCAATTATGAAAATTTTGAATAGTTTGCAGTTTATAGTAGTGAGAAATGCAACCAATTCGTTTTCTTCTATTCGGAAAACTCTAACCATAAAAGAAGCAACTGGAAACTTAAACTAAAACCGTAAAAACCCTTAGGCGAGTGTACTCTACAATGCGGCGAAATTATGGTCAACACGTATCAAACAAATCTACACACATCTTAAGCCTTCACTAGGTTTAGACAGATACATACAATAATAGTAGTTTAGACAGGCAATACTGCAAGTCATACTCTTGCCACCTCTCCGATACTTGCTCTAATATCTGGGACTAAGAATATTAAATAACAAAAACTAAATCATAGATAATTTATAATGCAACAATAACTCTATACCTTTGCTTTTCCTCGCCAACCAAGCAATATGTCTGCCACAATGATCTGATTTTCTAATGGTACAATTTCATACCAATTATTTTTCCAAGGCTAAAATACAACATAATCAATTATGCAATACAAAATACTCCCTCCGGTCCTAAATATAGGACCTAGATAACTTTTTTTGGGAGATTAAAGAAGGCTTAATTTTAGATGTCTTTCCAATAATACCCCTCCTTAATTAGTTTAATTACTTAGTAGCCTTCCCCTATCAAATTTCTTGCGAGCTCATTTTCTCTAAGAAAAAGAAGGGTAATTTAGGAAAAATGTGACAAAAATGTATCTAGGTCTTATATTTAGGACCAAAATAAAGTCTCTATCTAGGTCCTATATTTAGGACCGGAGGGAGTATGTCAAGATGTGTTAACAGACAATTTGAATATCATAGAAAACAACAATACAGGAATAACATTTCAAATTAGCAATTATTCCAATCATTTTTAAAAGGCTAAAGTATACTTTTGATCCCTTATGTTAGCATCAAGTTTCAATTTAGTCCTTTATGTTTGGAAAGTACACTTTTAGTACTTTTTTGCTAACACCATTAGTTTAACTTAATGGAAAATGCTAACTTAACAATTTTAATTGATTATAATTAAATTGTACCAAAAATGAAAATATAAGAATAACTACACTCAAATATTTTAATATAAACATTTTTTTAATATTTAATAATCATTTAAAATTGTTGAGTAAAATTTTCCGTTAAGTTAAACTAACGGTATTAATAAAAAAGACTAAAAGTGTACTTTCCAAACATAAATGACTAAATTGAAACTTGATACAAATATAAGGGACCAAAAGTATACTTTAGCCTTTTTTAAATTAAGAAATCTCTTGAACCTCTAAAATATCATAATGATTAATGAGTTGGGAGCATTAACTACTTTCTTTCTCAGAGTTTTGGGTCTCAACGTGAATAGAAAGAAAATAAAGGATCAAAGGTATGAAACAAATATTAAGGTCGACTTTTTAGCTAGCTCACTAATCATACAAACATGGTCACAACAAAGAACTAAGTTAAAGTCGCCACACCACCTTTAATCAAAACATAATATCCATCATTTCTTCATGTAAATAAAATGAAGAAATGATAATCACTCAACTTGCAACTACAAATAAAATGTAAAACAAATACATCAAAAATTTTCAGCAGACTTCATCTTTGTTTCCAAAATAAGAAGCAAATGCATAAAAAGCAAATTTAACAAAAATACAAACATACTCAACTTGAACTTTTTGAACTCTACTTTCATAGAAGATAGAAATTCCCAAGGAAAATATGGAAATTACATGAAACATTAAAAAAAAAAACGACAGCCATTCTAACGATACGAACTCATGGGAGTGTTCAACTCATATACTAAAAATTACAGATCAAATATGTAGTATGTTCTCATCCTTATAATAATATTTTGTGTGTGTATTTAACTTACAAAATTAGAATACCCCTAAAAAACTCTCTTGAATGAACAAATAAAGTAAAGGGTAGCTTGGACGAAGTAACAAAATTTAATCTCAATAAGTCTCAAAGTCAATAACTATATAACTGTTCTAGCTTCGAAATTGACCAAATTACCAAAACAACAATGAAGTCATACAATTTGTGGATCAGCTACATTAGATTGTTCGAAACATTTAAATAATTAAACTGTGTTCATACTTCATACAATTTGACAAATGTTATGTTAGCTATCAAAGTCTAACACCATTCTCCCTCCTCCTTAATCCGGGCCGGAGACCGGCTACAAATGTAGGCGGAGTTAAAAATGGGTTAGTATCTTAAAATTCAAACTTCAATTAAATTAAAATGGTAAATCTAGATTAAAGTTATTTAACAAAGCATACATAATGTCATTCATTTAGCAAATAGAAGATAAATATTATTGTAGGACATAAACGTTTCAAAGTGTGCAGCAGAAAAATGAAAAAGGAAAAGGAAGATTTTTCAACTTTTCACCAGAAAATTCACCATGACACATAGTTAAGAAGTTTCAACAAGATAGGAGATAAATTTAAGACCAAGAAATCAGACATCATACAAAAACAACTAAAAATTGACTGGGCAAGAAGAAACCAAATTTGTGAATTAGACAATAAAAACACATTAGAAGTAAATAATTAAACTCCTAAATATCAAATTCGAAAAGTAGACAACAATAAAAATTTGGTGGGGGTAAGGGGGGGGGGGGGGGGGGTGAAGCCACGAAATGAATAAAATAGGATTTGCTTTATTTCACAGATTCCATAAAACCCATGTTTCCATTAAAAAGGGCCATGCATTCGAGGGAATAAATCATGAAACACAAAACCACTCCACAGCAAATGAAAAAGCATTTAGATGAAGATGTAATCACCAAACGTTGTAATTGTTGAGCAACCTAACACACCCTGTATGGTAAGCCAGTTGTATATACTCTTGGGCCAAAGAGAGAAAGGGGAGGTAAAGATGTACTCTTTTCGCCTTATATCAATTAACCTCAAATCAAAGCCAACTGTTACAAACAAAAAGTGATAAGAAAACAAATAGTTTTTCAAACAAAAATGAAATCAAAATTTTAATAGGTGAATGAATATAAAATTAAATACACTTTCTCCATGCAATCAAGTCCTATGACAAAATGAATACAGCAAAACTGAAATGGTGCTCCTTTACCTACATCAGTAAAAAACCCCAAATGGATGTCCTCAATCTCATAACCTTAGATAAAAGTATATAATCTAATGCAAAAGATGTGACCAAATAAAAATCTTGAACAGGATGATATATCCTTTCTTCCGAAACAGTAAGCTTTTGACCCAAGACATGGTTCATCAACAGAGGTCAAACAAGTATGAAAGTAAGCACAAAATAAACATGTATAAAAAAAACACACCAAATACTCAATGGTAAGAGCTGTTGGGGAAGGAATTAACCTTCAGTCGAACCATATTATTTCACCTGTGAGTAAAATATGAAGAAAGCAATGCTTTTTCAAACCTGTGGAAACAAATATCAATAAAGGGAATGCAGAAAAATAGTAAAACGGAAGATGTCACCAAATTTTTTGATTTATTGATGGCCTATGAAAGCACCAAAACACACAAAAAACAAGCTGCAACAGCATAAAGTACAAATTAAGCACCAAGACACAAACCAGAACAACTAAAAAATATAGTAGTATGAACAAAACACGTGTTTACAAGAGAAGCCAACATTTCTAACACCTAACAAAAACATAACTCAGACCATCAAAGTTGAAAAAGGGAAAACAGAAAAACTCAATCACTGAAGAATGAATAGAGAAGCAATTAGTACTATTACCCAATGGAAACCTAGTAAAGTAAAGCCATGCGCTTCTCACCTATGGCAAAAACCCACAAATAAAAAAAGCAATACATGAGGACAAATATCACCACGAACAGAAGCAGTACTATAATAAATAGAAGACGCATTAGGAGAAAGATGTAACCAAATTTTACAAACTGTTGCACAACTTATCAGCACACAATGTCAGCCAGCTGAAGCAGAATAACCAACCAATTAATCACCACAAAAGGACATAAAAGAGAGGGCACAAATCGAAGATGTATCTGAATTCTTGGTTAAACCCGCTGCTTTACAAGACTGTTTTGAACCAGCTGCAGCATGAAAGGCCAATAATATAAAAAACTACATTTAAACATTAATGAAGGGAAAAATCAAAAGTTATGAGTACAGTTAGAAAATAAATTAGCCTTGTTAGTTGAATATGAATCTCGACCTAAAGAAAGGGAAGAAAAACGATGTTCTATTCGTCTATGTGAAAAACCCTCGAAGTAAAGCACTTCCATAAAAACTGAAGTGTTACTCCTTTATCCTATTTCAATAAAAAAACTCAAATAAAACTCCCTCATCTCACGAACTTTCAAAACAATATATATTCATATGCAGAAGATGCAACTGAACAAAGACCATGGCAACAAAGATATATCCCTCATATGGGAATACTAGTTTCTTCACCAAGACAATGCTCTACAGCTGCAGCGAAAATGTTTCCAAGTAAACACACAACAAAAATGTAGAACAAAAAAAAGACCCTAAGTTGAACCAGATTCTTTCACTAAGAAAACATAGAGAGCTAACCCTTTAGTCAAACCAATTTTTTTGAAGAGAAGAACATATAAAGAGAGTCATGCTTTCCAACATAATTCAATAAACACCAATATAATGCTTAATACGGAACCCTACAGAAAAAAAAAAATTCAAGTAAACACACAACAACAATACTCAATCTAAAGAAGGAGCTGGTGAAATTGAATAACCCTCTAGTAGAACAAGGATCTTCCATAAAAAAAAAGAACAAGTAGCCCATGCATTTTCAACCTAAGTAAAGAAGCACCAAAAAATGACATATTATGCATGAATTTCAACCAAAAACAATAACTTATCAAAACGCAAAAGAAATGCCATTAAAAGGAAAATATAACCAAATTCCTACTTTTTTTAAATTATTTGGACGATGTAGGCGATTTACCAAAACACATGGATAACAAGCTACAAAAAGATAAGCCACATATTAAACATCAACACTGGGACTTCAGAAGTCAAACCAAAACAACTAATCATTGCATACGGTAGGAAGTTGTAGCTGAATTCAAAAATTTGGCAACAAATCAAAAGCACCATCAGTTGACTACAATAGAAGCCAACAGTAGTTAAAGACTATCAGAAAAATAAAAAATCAGACAATATTTGAAGTTGAAAGGGGAAAACAGAAAACCCCATTACTTGGGGGATAAGACGCGAAATTATTGTTTACCCAATAGTAAGAATGGATAGAAAAACCATGCACTACTTTCTCACCTATGACAAGAAAATATCAAATCAGAAAATTCAAGAAGACACATTATTATCAGAACCCACATTTGTGAATAAAAGAAACAAGCATTAGGAAGATGATATAACCAAATGATTCCCAAACTGACAAACAGCTGCACAAATTATAACCACACATCATAATCAAGCTGCAGCAGAATAAGGTTTCAATTAACCGAGAGCAAGCCAAATAAGATTAGGAGGAAATCAAGCTTAAAGTCATAGGAACTGTTCAAAATGAATAATCCTTGTAATTTGAAATACTTCCACCAAAGCAAAGAGAGACAACACCTTGCTTTCACCTAAATATTAAAATCGCAAATTAAAGATCATACATTCATGATGAAACACTATGAATAACTGAATTTCAAAACACTAATGAAACATAAATGCAAAAAAGAGGAAAGTGTAGCTGAATTCTTAGTTAAACCCTGCTACTTCAAAAGGCTGTTGTGCAACAACTGCAACATGGTAAACCAACAATTAAAAACAAAAACATTTAAATATTAATGAAATAAAAAAATCGCAATCATAGAGTATGGTTAGGAAATGAATTAGCCTTCTAAACAGAATATAAAACTTGGCCCAAAGCAACAAAGGGAAGGAAGAGCCGTGCTCTTTAAGCCTATAAAAAACCTCGAATTGCAGCCAGCTGCCATTAGTGAATAGAAGAGAAAAAAACATTAGGAGGATGATGTAACCAAATGGTTTCCAAAATGACAAGCAGTTGCAAAAATTATCACCACTCATCATAAGCAAGCTGCACCAAACAATCCTTCAATTAATTGAAAGCAAGCCAAATAAGATTAAGAGGGAAATCAAGCTTAAACTCATCGCAACTTTTCAAAATGAATACTCCTTGTAACTGGCAATATTTTCTTCCACCCAAACAAAGAGAAATAAGATCTAGCCTTCACCTAAATCATAAAAACTCAAATTAAAGATGAAACACTACGAAGGACATAATTTCAAAACACTAATGAAACAAAATTAATAAAAAGGGTAAGTGTAACCGATTTTTTAGTTAAACCCTGCTACTTCACGAGGCTTCTGTGAAACATCTGCAGCATGATAAGCCAACAATTAAAAACAAACATATAACCATTAATGAAAGAAAAAAATCAAAATTTAGGAATATGGTTGGGAATGAATTAGCCTTCTAAACAGAATATAAATCTCGGCCCAAAGCAACAGAGGGAAGGAAGAGCCATGCTCATTAAACCAATCAAAACCTCGAATTAAAGTCAGTTGCAGGAAAACAAGCCATCCATAGGACACAACACAAGTTAAACAGAAACACTAAACTTTTCAAACAAAAAAAAGAATCAAAATATAAAAAATGAATAAAATGAGTAAATGAAACTTCTTCATGGAATCTTCTCCTTCGGCAAATAGAACCCAGCAAAACTGAAGTGATGCTCTTATTACCTGTGTCGACATATAAAATCCTTACATACAATAGTAACTTTAGAAAGTGTGCAGAGTCAATGCATAAAATGGAAGATGTAACCAATTTTTTTTTTGTGACAACCAAGCTGTGTAACCAAATTGCATAGTTAAAAAGCTGCAACAAGGCTGCACAAGGACAACAATTGGAAACCAAGTGATTTAGACATTAATGGAAAACCAAGACATTTACTTAATAGAAAAAATATAAAATTAAAAATTATAGTTGGGAAATGAATTAGTTCAATATAAATAATGGCCCAGAGCAAGAAAGGGAAGGAAAAGCTATGCTCTTTTCACCAAATGTAAGAAACCCCAAACCAGCTGCAAGAATCATCAATAGACATAGGAACAATTTTTCAAGCAAGAAAAAGGAACTAGAATGAAACTCATCACAAGTGATGGACTTTTCACCATACTCAATAAAAAGCATAAATTAGAGACCTATCAGAAAAATTGGGCAACTAATCAAAACACCATCAGCTCGACTGCACAAAAGCCAACAATCAAAAGAATATCAGAAAAATAAAAAATCATACAATATTTAAAGTTGAAAAGGGACAATATCACTAGGGGAATAGACGTGAAGAAATTTTCGTTCGACCAACAGTAACCAATTAAAGAAAAGCCATGCACTTCTACCTCACCTACGGCAAGAAAAATATTAAATTAGAAAGGACCACACATTGAAGAGACACATCGTTAACATAACCCTTAGTGAATAGAAGAAAAAAGCATTAAGAGGATGATGTAACCAAATGTTTTCCGAAATGACAAGTTGTTGCAAAAGTTATCATTACACATCATAAGCAAGCTGCACCGAAAAATCTTTCAATTAATCGAATGTAAGCCGAACAAGATCAAGGGGAAAATCAAGCTTAAACTCATAGGAACTGTTCGAAATGAATACTCCTTGAAACTGGAAATATTTTCTTCCACCCAAACAAAGAGAAATAAGACCTTGCCTTTACCTATATCGTAAAAACTCAAATTAAAGGACATAAAATTAGGATGAAACACTATGAAGGACATAATTTCAAAACACTAATAAAATAGATAAAAAAGGAAAATGTAACCGAATTTTTTGTTAAACCCTGCTACTTCACGAGGCCGTTGTGAAACAACTGCAGCATGGAGAGCCAACAATTAAAAACAAACATATAACCATTAATGAAAGAAAAAATCAAAATTTAGGAGTATGGTTAAGAATGAATTAGCCTGAATAAAAATCTTGGCCTAAAGCAAGAAAGAGAAGGAAGAGCCATATTCTTTAAGCCAATCAAAAACCTCGAATTAAAGCCAGCTGCACGAAAAACAAACCATCCATATGACACAGCACAAGTTAAACGGAAACAGTAGTTTTTCAAACAAAAAAAGAATCAAAATATTAAAAGTGAAGAAAATGAGTGGATGAAACTTCTTCATGGAATCTTTTCACTCGCACACATTGTAAACTTGCTGCAGCATAATACACTCCAATTAATCAGAAAACCATCAAAAACCAAACCAAACAAGTTAAAGTTGAAATGGTGGGATCAAACTTAATCTCAAACGAACTCTTCTGGAATGGATAAACCTTGTAACTGGAATTGCTTTCTTTCTCCCCCAACAAAGAAAAAACAAGAGTTTCTCCCTTCACATAAATAAAAAAAACCTTGAATTAAAGGCCATACATTTGGATGAAACACTTTGATGGACAAAATTTCAAAACACTAATAGAAGAGAAAGCATAAAAAAATGAAGATGCAACCGATTCTTAGTTAAACCCCGCTACTATACAAGATTGTTGTAAACCAGCTGCACAATGATAAGTCAACAATTGAAAACCAAAACATTTAGACGTTATTAGAAAAAAAATCCAAAATTTTGGATTATGGTTGGGAAATGAATTAGATCAAAATAAATATTAGCCTAAAGCAAGAAAGGGAAGGAAAAGCTGTGCTCTTTTCACCATTTGTAAGAAACCCCAAATGAAAGTCAGCTGAAAGAAAAGAATCGTCAATTAAAACAGAAACAATTAGTTTTCAAGCAAAAAAGGAAATAGAATCAAACTTTTCAAGAGAATCACTTCAACTGACAAAAAGAACCCAACACATTTTACCCTACTCAATAATGAAAAAGCATAAATTAAAGACATATCAGAAAAATTGGGCAACAAATCAAAACACCATTAGCTTGACTGCAACAAAAGAAAACAATTAAAAGTCTATCAGAAAAATAAAATATCAGACAATATTTAAAGTTGGAAACGGGAAAACATCATTTGGGGGATGAGATGTGAAGAAATTTTCATTTGACCAACAGTAACTACGGAAAGAAAAGTCATGCACTTCTATCTCACCTACGGCAAGAAAAATATCAAATTAAAAAGGAAAAAATATCAAATTAAAAAGGACTACACATTCAAGAAGACACATCGATAACATAACCACTGCCATTAGTTAATAGAAAAAAAAATAGGAGAATGATGTAACCAAATGGTCTCCAAAATGACAAGCGATTGCAAAAATTATCACCACACATCATAAGGAAGCTGCACCAAACAATCCTTCAATTAATCGAAAGCAAGCCGAATAAGATTAAGAGGGAAATCAAGTTTAAACTCATAGGTACTGTTCAAAATTTCAAAACCGCGCTAATGAAACAGAATGAATAAAAAAGGAAAGTGCAACCAAATTTTTAGTTTAACCCTACTGCTTCACGAGGCTGCAATAAAACAACTGTAGCATGATAAGCCAGCAATTAAAAACAATCATATAACCATTGATAAAAAAATCAATATTTGAGAGTATCTTGGGAATGAATTAGCCATATAGGCAGAATATAAATCTCGACTCATGGCAAGAAAGGGAAGGAAGTGTCATGCTCTTTATGATAATCAAAAACCTCGAATGAATTTCAAAGCCAGCTGCAGGAAAAACAAATCATCCATAAGACACAACACAAGTTAAACTGAAAATTAGTTTTTCAAATAAAAAGAATAACAAAAATATAACAAGTGAAGAAAATGAGTGAATGAGTGAATGAACTTCTTCATGGAATCTTTTATCGGCAAATAGAACCCACAAAACTGAAGTAGTGCTCTTATTACCTATGTCAATAAAAAATGTGTCACTGTACAACAGTAACTTCAGAAAGTGTGCAAAAAACAAGGCATAAGGCATAAAAAGGAAGATGTAACCAAATTTTCGTTTTTTGATGCCCAAGGCAAGTAACCAAATTGCATAGTTTAAAAGCCGCAACAAGATAAGCCACCAATTATGAACCTAGACATGAAAAATCAAACCAAAACAACCAATAATATTGTCGATATGAAGTTGTAAACAAATCACATACACCAACTAATCAAAGAACCATCAACCATAAAAAACAAAAAAAAAAAACAATCACTTAGAAATGAAAGACTGAATTTTTTTTACTCAATTGTAACTTAATATAGAAAAGCCATGCACGTCATAAAATCCCGCTACTGTACAAGATTGTTGTAAACCAGTTGCACAATGATAAGCCAAGAATTGAAAACCAAGTCATTAGACATTAATAGAAAAATTCGAAATTTGGTACTTTAGTTAGGAAATGAAGTTTTCGACTTATTTAAATTAAATATTAGCCCAAACCAAGAGCTATGCTCTTTACGCCAAATGTAAGAATCCCCAAGTTAAAGCCAACTGTAAGAAAGCCTAATATCAAATGGAAACAATTAGTTCAAGCACAAAAAGGAAGTAGAATGAAGCTTCTCAATGGAATCACCTCCATTGACAATAAGAACTCAGCACAACACAAGTGATAGTCTTTTTACCGTAGTCAATAAAAATTGTTATCATTAACTGTTGGGGCAACCTAATAGCAAAAATTGTTCTCAGATAAACTTAAGTTACAAAATAACTCTAATTGAACACAAAATTATGAAAAGTCGAGTCAAAAGAATTTAAGTTGAAATTTGGGCAAAGAAATTCAACATTGGTCTCATAACTATTTTGGAAAGAAATATTGCATTTGTACTACTTAGCTCAAACAAGCATAATAAAAGCAAAAATAAGTGTCAATTCTTATGGAGCTAAGAAATGAACACCAGAACTAATGCTTTCATACTGGCACTGGGAACAACAATAACACAAAAAACTGTATGTAAACAAGAATGTTTCCCATAAAAGGTCATGTTGTTAATCTATTTAATATAATCAAAGTGATTGAAGACTGTGAACTCGTTCTCCAATTAGACAACTAAATGACAAATGTAGACAAATTAGCAAAATTAGCCGGAAGCTCATAACTAAAGTAAAATCAACTGCAAAGAAAAGCAAATAATAATCATATAAACTGAACATCGATGCTCAAATGGTATCAAATTGGAATGAAAACTTCCAATATTTGAATTCAGGTGTACTTCTACACATATATAGAGAAACTATGGCAACGATACAAATTTACAATTCATCCAATTTACTATCAACCAAAACTAAATAAAGAATTCAGGTAGACTTTTACACATATATAGAGAAACTAGTAACAACGATACAAATTTACAATTAATCCAATTTACAATCAGCCAAAACTAAATAAAAAAGACTAAAATGTTTTCTTGGGTGCTTCAACCATCCAGCCAACCATGGAAAAAAACTTAGTCAACAGTCTAAAATAGTTAAATGCTTGAATATATCACAGTTCAAAGCCAACCAATTCTTCCACCTCTATAAATGAATAAGGAAAGTTCAGCGAAAAAATATCATCAATCAGTAAGCCAAATCTTTAAGCAAATTCAATGAAGTAGCAGAACCAACTCTAAGCCAAATCTTTAAGCAAATTCAATGAAGTAGCAGAACCAACTCTAAGCCAAATCTTTAAGCAAATTCAATGAAGTAGCAGAACCAACTCTAAGCCAAATCTTTAAGCAAATTCAATGAAGTAGCAGAACCAACTCTACAAATCAGATAACTCTGCTTCAGCCAACGCTGATATAACATTCGTCGGAACAAACAGATATGATAATCACCGTAACACCAACTACAAAATCTTGCAGAATATTCTTATGAAGCTCAAAACTGGACGGACTTGTCAAATAGAAAAAAGATTTACAAAGATAAGACGGATATCACCATATGTTGCATAAACTCTCGAAGAAACCCTAGGATCTTTCATGAATTATACGCTGCTCTGTGTCTTCTCTCAACGGAACGCAAACACTCCAATTAAGCATAATCTATTCACAAAAGATAAAGGAGACAGCACCAATTCTTGAACAAATTACAGATATATCATATAGCAAACACCTCCATAGTTTATCTCAATCGAACCAAAACGAGCTTCAATTATATGATTATTCACAAGAGATACGGTAGATATCACCGATGATGATTCTTGCAATATTTCTTTCCGATCTTCCTTCGTTTAATTCTCGGCCAAATTTGTTGATCTGCACAGAACATGAGAAAGAAAGGCCAAAGAAGCAAAAGCAGAGACTACATGATAATACAAAGAAGGAAGAACAAGAAAAGAAAAAACACGCAAAAGAAAACGCGGTTTGTTAGAGAGAGCTGAAGCTGTATTTATAGGGAGAGAAGGGTAAGGCGGCCAATCAATGGACGGTCAGGATTGACGCGTAAAGCGAACGCGGGTTAGACGGATCTTATGACACTTCACCTCATCAAGATAACGATTCTCTCTATATTTTTATTATCAAAATTTAATTTAATTTAATTATATTCATATTTTAAATCAAAAGCAGTTAGTTAAGGTGGCGGGTGCTAAAATTATCATTTGCACAATTGATTATTTATCTGATTAGTTTATCATATTTAAAATTTAAATATTTTCACTGAAGATTCAAATTTTGAAGAAATCTCATTTCTTTCCGTATTTGAAGAAATTTTGTTAGCTAATCAAATATTGTTTTTTTATAACTATATTGTTTTAGTTATAAGAGTAACTAAATAGTTATATTCTATATTTTATACATATATTTTTTATACATATATTTTTATTCTATTTAAAATATGGTAAAAGGAAAAAATAGTCATATATTTGTATTCAAATCTTGTGAAAATATGTCTATATTATAGAATTTAGACAAATTTAGATAACGAAGTTGGAAAGTATGTCTAAAATTGAGGTTTTGTAGAGTATTATTATCTTAAAAAGATAATTTATTATTAATTCGAGGATGTAATTTAATTTGAGGTTTAATTTGAATCATAGAATTCAATTTGAATTTGAGGGTTTTAGATTATTTTATACGCGAAGTGATTCAGGTGACAGAGAGAACTTCTAGTGAATCAAGATATATTGATAAAGATTACTTTTGTAGAATACATAAGATAAACATAAGTAGGTGTTCATATTGAAAATTTAAATAAAAATAAAAAAACTGAAATACATCTTTCTCTTATAATAATAATAATAATAATATATGATTGAGTGTTTGATTTAATGAAGTATCTATAAACTGTATGATATATATGTCATATGTGTGTGCGTCTCTCTCTCTCTTATATATATATATATATAGCCTGCTATCAGTACTTAAGAAGATCATTCAGGGATGACCAGAAATGATCCGGGTTATAGAAGATCAATCATTGTCCTCTTTCATACAAGGGATAGTAAGACTTCTCACAGAGGAAGTCATTAACAGATCTTCTCCCTTCAGATCACCCCAGCACAGTCTTCCTTCGTTTCCTACTGGAGACGTAACTGGATAATTTTCTTAAGTATTCATAGCAGTATGTTTTATGAAATCATAATCCCAGGTTAAATAATACTACTACCCTTAATCCTTGCTTAGAGTTTAGTTACTCATACCTTAAATTTTCAGCCAACCAGTAGAGTTTTTAATGAGGTAGGAAAATAGCTAATCCACAAAATGACTTTTATTTATTTGAGAAGTGTGTAAGATTACAAGAGATGGTGGGGATTCGATAGCATTCAGTAAGATTGCCTTCGATGATCCCTCCTATTCTAATTATATGACTTATATAGAGAGACATTCCTCTCATTTTACATCATCCCTTGCGTCATCTTCCATGATTGATCCTTTCCTTCTGATCTTATCCTTTCTTTCTTTCTTTTCCTTGTCTGCCATTTACTTTCCATTTTATCTTGTCTACCACTTCTCTTGTCTTCTTCTTCTTTCGTCAGATTATACTCATGTCCATTATTGGATCTTCAAAATCTCTTCTTTCTGGACTTCTCTCATCACAATAATTACACTTGTGGGTGGCATATTCAGCTAACAACTGGCATATCCTCTTCTTAGTATCTGTACTATTTTCAAACTTATTATTTTTTATTTTATCATAAAATTGATTAAATTGATTGAGATTCCTTGTATTCCTTCCTGAGGAGTAGATCAGAGTTGTTGGACCTAAGAAGTAAACCCAAGCGGCTTCATCCTTGGTTGCCAAAATTCTGTTCATTTCTTGGAAAATTATATGATAATCTTGGGATCTTATTCTGGATACTGTTTCCATAAATTCTTCATCATTATTAATATCTTCCTTCGGCTCAACTGTGTGCTCAAAAGGTTTTCTTGTTGTTCCAAGTCTAATAAGATTAATGGGATGATAAAATTTGTCTGGAGTTATTTCTGCTATTATAGAATAACATCTTATAAACACCATATGTTGAGTTACAATACCAAAATAAGTTTTTACAGCTTTTTTAGAGGTTCTGGTAATTCTGCTATTTCCTCTAAACTTGCTGATGGATAAATAGATTGAACTAAACCATGTTGGTATAAGGCTTTTACAACATTGGAGGGTGTTCCCTGGTGAATAATTGCTTTATTGAAGGCATAATGAGAGATATATTTGATTTTTGGTGATTTAAAGGTAAAATGGTTAAGATTATAAATAAGTTTCTTGAAATATGCAAAATATTCTGATAATTTAAAGACTGGGTTATTGGCTGGTAACTCGGCTGTGGTCTTTTTAGAATTTACTGGCTGGTCAGAGGTTGATGGCTGATCAGATATCAGGCTTAATGATGGTTCTTTGTGGGCTTCTTTTTCTTTTTCTTTTTCTTGGGCGTGACTTTTCATGATTTGAAGTAAAGGGGTTATTTTCTGTGTTAACTCTTTTCCAACTCTGTTTGGGTCTTTTTTTTCCTCCATTCCTGTATTTACATGTCTATTTACTCTTTCTTCCAGTTTTCCCACTCTATCAACGAGTGTATCCAACTGGTTAAATATCTTGGTAAAATTTGCATTTATTGGACTGAGCATTAAATTCATATTCAATTCCACCACTTGGAATCGCATATTAATTTGCTCTATTAAACTTTTCACTTCCTCAGAAGCTTCATTACTTGTTGGAGTTACAGATCTTCCTGGTTCCATCTGCTTAAAAAATCAGCAATTAAATTATTTTGTCCTTTAATATATTCAATTTCATAATCATAATATGTCATATCACTTTGCCATTTGATTAACATCTTATTACTTAGTTTATTAGTTTTAATTTCTTTATCTAGCCAATGTTTTACTTGGGTATTATCAGTTTTTATAACAAATCTAGTATTTATTATAAATAATTCAAATTTTTCTACTGCTTTAACAATTGCTAAGAATTCTTTCCAATTTGAATGATATCTAGATTGAGAATCATTAAATTTTCCACTTGAGTATTTAGTAATTATTTCTTTTCCTTCATTATTCTCATGGTATAAAGCTGCTCCCCAATAATTTTCTGATGCATCTGTATAAATTATCCATTTTACATTATTATCTACAGGAATAGTTAGTTTTGGCAAATTTTGACATAATTTCTTAATTTGTTCTATAATTTTCTTTGTCTGATCATTCCATGTCCATATACTTTTTTCTCCTGCTAACCTAGATAGTTTAGCAGTTAATTTTGATAAATTAGGTATATAATTTCTAGCTTGATTTACTAATCCTAAAAATGATTGTAGTTCCTTCTTATTTCTTATTTCTGAAAACTCTAATACTTTCTTACTTATATGTTCTTGTAATTCTATTCCTTCAGGTGAAATATATTGTCCTAAAAATCTTATTCTACTTTTCCTTAATTCTGCCTTGTGTGGAGATATATTTAATCCTTTATTTTCTATTAATTCAATAAATTTTTCTAAATGCTCTTCGTGTTTTTCTTCATCTTCTTAAAAGATTAAAATATCATCAATATAAATAACAGCAAAATTTCTTATTGGCAATAATAATTTAGTTACATATTCTTGAAATATTCTTGGACTATTATGGAATCCCATAGGTAATACATTCCATTCATATAATCCTTCCGATGTACTAAAAGCAGTATATTTTTTACTTTCTTCTTCTAACCTTATTTGAAAAAATCCTGATTTACAATCAAATTTGCTAAAAATTCTTTTTCCTCTTATTAAGTTAAATAATAATATCAAATATATACCTATAAATCTTGTGGCTCATTCCTCATTGGTCCACTTGTCTTATGCCCTTTGGTTGTTTTTTCCACTTGTGTGATGATATCCATTGGTTGTTTTTTTGCAACCAAACCTTAGTCCAATGTTTGTAGTTTTTTATGAAGTGTAATGGTCTTTTACATCTTTAGTATTGTGTGATATTTTACGTGGTCCTGGATGTTGGGGGATTGTAATCGTTCTAATTGTTGTTATTAGTCTCTGGTCAATGCTTTGTTCCCGCTGCGCCCTCCCATCACTTACCTTTTCGTTTTCCAATGCCATTGTGCAATGTCTCTCATTGTTGAGGTGCCTATATATCCATTTGCCTCACCATTTTCACGTTGTTGTTGACCCTCCACATCAGATCTCCTCTCATGATCACTGGACAAGGGAGAAGAGATAGCCGTTGTCCGACATTGGTGGTCACTCAACTTCCACTCTTCTTAGAAGAGCAATACCCCGTGGTGGGAGGTGCTTGGCGACTGGTAATGTTCATGCGATGTTTGTTACATGCACACCACGGGAGTATGAAGGCGGACTAGGGGGTGGCAGTTTTCCAGAAGTGGGCTACGCTGTGCACGGAGGAGCGCAATACCCTCACTAGATTGTGTTTTACGTGATGGTTCCAGGGCCTTAAAATTAGGCTCATAGGAGGCCGAATATTTCGTGTCAAAAGATATACCCTTTGCTCTTCCCACTCATCTGGTGAACGGTCCAGAGCAGATACGTGAGATGCCGGCTTGATGTTGAATTAAAGTGGTTTGTGGAGAGTCTGGGCAGGAGCTACTCGGTTCTTTAGTATCATTGCACTCTTAATCATTTACTCTGTGTGGTCACGTTTGAATAGGCTGTTTTACGGCTTTCGTTATTCCCACGTTTTATCTCCATCATTGTTCTGAGTTGTCATGTTTTATGTTGTCTTGCCATTTTTGTAATTATTGTCATGCACCTTACTCTTGCAATAATATCAATTTAGTTCCCGCCTTTTGTAATCTATCATTCTTTGTTGGCCAATTAGTTCAGTGCTTCTCATCCCTTGCCATTGGAGTTTGGCTTGATTATTGTGGCGGTGGTTTATATGCTGTTATGTGAGTGTGCTTGGCTGTATTCCTCGACTATTGCTTGGGACTCAAATAAAATGACAGTGTGATTAGGAAACATCATTACTTCATACTAAGAATATCTGCCCTGTTTCCTTCCATATGTTGTTGCAGGTTCGTGCTTAACGAATTGATGTTGTGGTATAAACCAATAAGCAGCTAGAATAACACATTATGCTGATAGTGCAAGATTATTTCATTTAGCATGGTAGAGGAAAGGTGTTTTAAATTTTAAATTTAGCCATGTTTGTTTTAGAGATTTTACATATTTTGATCTTTGGTTCTTGAAAGGCATGCTAGGCCATGTCCCGTCATGTAGTTTAAAAGATTGATTGCTAAAACAAGGTTGTCACCTATATATATATAGCTTCTTTGCATCAAGCTGTCAACTATAGTTGGGCTTTTCCAGTGTCTAATAAATCAGATTTGCATGCTCAGAATAGAAAAACAGCTAATATAACACAGATGTGTGTGTTTGGATAGACCTATTTTACTCTAATAAATTACTTATCCTGAAAAAAGTCTTATTCTGAAATTACATATTTTTTTCACAAAGATAAATCGGTTTGATTTATTTTTTGAACTTTTTTATTAAAAAAAAAGTACATGACTTTATTTCATAAGTAGAAGGAAGAATATTACTATTTCCATCAATTAAAATTAGGTTATGTCTATGATATTGGCGACACAATTTTTTTTGACAAAGTTGGCGACACAAATTTTAATTACTGATGAAAATCTCAGAAGGCCTTGTCGATGTTGATGATGGCTTTGCTATAAGAATGCGTAGGGGTCTATATATATTCTGATTAGCATGTCACGAGGAGATTAACAGGTGCTTGCCCCTTAAAAAGTCTATTCAAGTTTTGGAGTTTTTTTACTTTAATTACTAATTACTGTATCAAACACGACCTTAAGTGGTGTTAATTTAAATGTGGCAGCACATTCACCGATCAATGTCTTATTGTTTGTCTTCTGTGATCCAATTCATCGGTTCCAATGTGTCCATTGAATTACATAATGAGATGCATTGGAAGCACCAAAGCATTTACCCTTACCTACCTATTTCAGCCGTTTGTTTTTCCCAAGTACATTTAACTATGAATTTATGAATGCTTATTATTTGACGTATACAAAAAATTAGAATTTATGCATACTTATTCTATAAAAAATCCAAATCGATGTAATTTGAGTAACCCACTTTGGTTGTCATGCGTCATATACAAGGAAAAAAATTTATTTAGGACTGGAGGGCTGACCATGAAAAAGGAGTGAGAAAAAAGGGGCAATTACTATTCTCTATATTTTATTAATCCCTGCTACGTGCAGGATATATATATCACGCGCGTGTGTGTATATATTTGTATGATTGATTTTACCGAAATATATGATTATTTTAAATTTCAATTTGTTTATACTTTTTTGTTTTTATACATGTGGATTTGATCAATGACCACCTTAAAGATAAGGAATTCATTGCCAATAACTAAAAATCTTGCATCCGAGTAGATATTTATATAAAAATGGTTGAATATATAATGAGAATAATGGGGATAATAATGACAAAACTTTGTAGATATTTTTTAGTTTTTTACATATATCTCCTGTATAATGGGGAAAGATCCATTACCCAAAAGAAATATAGTTAAAGTGAACTTTCTGTTACAAGAGATTCCCGAGGGAAATTATATCTTTTTTAGGGGGCAGTTTGGATTGGGAAGGTTGGGATGAAAATTGAATCTTTTTTAGATTAATAAGTGAGCGAGTTTGATTTTTGGTAAATTTAAAAATATTATATGTAATCGAAATTAAAATTATTTACAAAGTTCAACTATATAATAGATTTAGTTTAAGTGAATAACTTTCGGATGGGAAGGAGTTCGGGGATTTTTTTTGGGGGAAATGGATGAAATTTGTCTCCTTTATTATTTTTAGGGTTAAGGGTCAAATCTAGCATTCTACTATTGTCAAAAGTTCATCCAACATAAACAAGATTTCGATGGCTCAAATGTAGCACACATCTTTTCAAAAATGGCTCAAATCTAGCATTTCCGTCAACTTTAACGGGTTTGACCGTTAAGTTTGACTTGACCATGACACGTCACCCGCCATGTCAACCAGTTTTGCCATGTGGCCCGACACGTCAATCGCCACGTCACCCAATAATGGATAGTGAGTGGGCCCATTGGGTGACATGGCATGCCACGTGGCAAAAATGAGTGACGTGGCGGGTGACGTAGCATGGTCAAGTCAAACTTAACGGTCAAACCCGTTAAAGTTGACGGAAATGCTAGATTTGAGCCATTTTTGAAAAGATGTGTGCTACATTTGAGCCATCGAATACTTGTTTATATTGGGTGAACTTTTGACAATAGTAGAGTGCTAGATTTGACCCTTAACCCTTATTTTTATTCACTTTAAATACTTTGACTATTGTGACCATAGATTGAAATATTTTGCAAATGGTGGTTTAAAAATTTGGAACTACTAGCATTTTGCCTTTGAAAATATTTAATATTGGGGCTTGGAAGAGTTGTTGTCACATTGTTAAAAGGGTTTTACATAATAGCAATATGAAGTCTGGGAATTGAAAATCAGTACCGTGGGATATTGATGAGGCATTATAAATAATTCACAACACATAAATAACATATTGATAAACAAAAATATTAATGTCTTATCAATGTATCTATGGTTCTGAAATAAATGTGTAAAAATCTTAGTATTTCCTTCCTCATTTTGAATCATATGCGAAACTTTAAATCTTCTTTTGTATAATTACTTTCTTACTCCAGTCAATTGATTTATTTATATTGTGCCAAATAATTATGTAAATATTTGATAATTTTTTCCATACCACAATTAACAAGTCCCTATATCTATTTGCTTTCTTTGTGCCAAGTTAACTACTACCTATCACATATAACTATATAAGGTTCACATTCACCTGGAACATAGAAAACTTCATATTATGACAATATGTGATAATTCATCAAAAATAAAAAAATTTCATCCATCGAGTTTACACATTAATGAGCCATATGATTTCATTAGCAAAAAATATAACACAACAATGAGTTTACAATGATAATGAGTCATATGAGTTTACATAATAATAACAAACCATAGAATCAATGCAAAAATTATATTACCCAAAACATTAGGCCCTCATTATTCCCTATAAAAGAGAGATAGAAATCTCTCTTTTAAAATTTGGAGTATTATACATAGTGTATGTTCATTGAATTTTCCCATACATTTTTACACTAACACATAATGAATATTATAATAATAAAACCAATTTAGGAACCAACATTATCATTATAATATTAAGTGCATTTTGACCACATGTAATGTAATTGTTGTCATTTTAGAAAATATGATTTCTGATAAAAACTAACTCTTTTTTAGAGAACCTCATATTTGCAATCTAACATAATGAACCAACCCACGGGGTAATGTCGCTAGAAAATCATGCTTATAAGTTATAACTTTACCTAGAAAAAAAATTGTGACTTTAGAAATTAAAACTCATCTTTTACATCTTTATTATAAATGATTCCTTTAATAAATATAATCTTTACATAAAATACATTTATCATTAATACATATTTCATATTTATAAGATACTTTTGTTTTTAAAACCAATACGGATGCGCGGGGTAAAACGCTAGCTATTTTAGGTATAGGATATCTATTCCTTATGGCTAAATCATTTAATTTTTTATAATTTATTACCATTCTTGATTTTCCTCTTTTTTCTTCACTATGTTTTATTACAATCATAGCAGGTGAAGAATATTCAGATTTACTTTCTCTAATTAAGTCATATTTTTTCATTTCATTTATATGCATTTCAAACTCTTCTTTATCATGTTCTGTCCATGGGTAAGGTTTACAATTAATTTCTCTACTATAATCTTTTAGCTCTATTTTAGCTAATGGTTTTGATTTTTCCCAATGAATTAAAGGATTTTCACTATAATTTTCTATTAATCTTTGTTCTATTTTCTTTTTTGTTTTTCTCTCTATTATATTAAGTCTTAAAATTTCTTCAAACTCTACTTCCTTTATTATTAATGTTGATAACATATGATTTATTTCTATAGGCTTATTATTTTCTAAAAACTGTACTTCATTTTCATTATATTTCTTTTGAAATTTTTCATCTTTTCTTCTATATGGATTGGTTATTCTTATTCCTCAGGCTTCATGTTTACATGGTGTAGTTAATATAATAGCTTTTTCTATTAAATGTAGAGGATAATATTGACTTAAAAAGTCTAATCCTAGTATTACATCACAAGAAGGTTCATTATATTGATTAAACTCTTGTATAACTAATTCATATTCTCCTATTTGTATACTAACATTTCTCGATTCTAACTCTATCATATGTATTTCTTTTCCTGCACTTTCCATTCTTAACCTTTTTTGTTTTCTTTTCCATAGTTCTGGTGGTAAAACATTATATTTTGCTATTGTTAGATTTGCTCCGGTGTCTACAAGTGCATGATATTTTCTTGATCTATATTTTTAATAATTGAATTTTACTAATATGAAAAATAATCTTCTATTATTCATTTATGCTCCACTTAAAATTCTCAATCTTTTTACTGTTTTTACTAAAACTCTTTGTTTTGCTATGTAATTCCACATTACTGGAATTCTCATATAACTTGTTTTTCCCGCTAAATAATTTAATATTGTTGTTGGTTTTTTCATTTGTTTTCTTAACCATCTTAAATTACTTTTAGACATTGAATTTATATTATAATGTTTGTTATTTATTCCTACTAACATTTTGGTATAATTAAAGTTTGATGATTTATATTGATCATTATCCTGTCTTACTGTATTCTATATGGTCTAACTGCCCTTAAAAAATCTGATTCTAACGTAATTTTGTATTCTTTCTCAGTGTTTTCTTCTACCCAAATCTTCATACTCATTATATCTCTTTTATTAAATCTTATATTTATATTTGTCTTAGTTCCTTCTTCATCTATTTCTAAATTATTTTCTGTACATTGTTCTTCAATAAAACTTTTATTTATTTCTTGATCAACTAATGTTTTTACTTCTTCCCATATGGCTTCTTTCTTTATTTCTAATTTTATATAGTTCTTTTGTTCTATTAAATTTATTTGTCTACTTGTAGGTCTAATTTGTGTTAAACTAGTTGTTATTGGTATTTCTGCTAACATATTTGCCTTTATATCTGCATCATTTCCAAATATATTACTTTCTGTTCTTACTATATTTCCTCTTCTGGATTCAGGTCTAACTATTGGAATATCTATACTTCTTCTTGGCATTTCTAATCTCCTTGGGATTTCTAGACTTCTTCTTGCTGCAGTATTTATATTTATGTTTAAATTTGGTGTATTTATTCTTAGCATTCTTTGTCCTAATGTATTATTGGTTTGTATTCTTCTAAGATTTTCTATTTGGTTTATATTAGCAGTTCTATCTAATTCTATTTGTAATTGTTCTGGAATTGTTATATTTGTCGGATCTAATGGTATTTCTTGTAATATTGGCATAAAGATTTTATCTATAGTTATTCTTCCTTGTGATCTGATCTGTTATATATCTTATGTTCATTTGTAAATACTAATCCTATCATAGCAGTTATACTTATTGTTTTAGCTCCTCTTAACATTTGTATTCCTCCTAGTTTATGGTAAACAATTTTTGATTGATCTATATGTTCATCTGCTCTTGATATTGCAAAATTTGTATTTACTGTAAATTTTAATTTTTTGTATATTAAGTTTCCTGTTAATATTCCTAGTACACTATCCTGCACATTACTTATTATTCTTCCATCTGTTATTAGTAACTCTATTGGTGAGTTTATTTCTTCTCTAAAATATGCTTTTACTAATAATTGTACTCCTGCTATATAAATTTCTGTTACTTCATCTTTAAATGATAATCTTGAAATCTCATTTTCAATTAATGTTTTACTTACTAGTGGTATTCTAAGTATCCCTTCCGTTAATGTTGATTCTATAGGATGTTTTTTCTCTAAAACTACACATGTCTTCTTTTCATTTTTATTCTTTTTTATTATTTTACTCACTCTACTTATAAATCCTTTTTCACCATTAAATTCTTCTGGTTTCAATTCTAATTTTATATCTTTTATTTTATTGTATTGTTTTTCATTGAATGTGATCCTTCTTTCCATATTCCTTCTTTACTACTTATTTGTTCATTGTATTCTTCATATTCTATCTCATCATAACTACTTTGCCCTTCTTCACTAACATTCATCATATATAATATAATATCTTCTTCTTCTGATATTTCAGAAATTTCTGATTCTGATTCCTCTCCTATTTCCTTTAACTTATATATTTTTATATCAGACTGTTCTAATTCACTATAAATTGGTTCATTAATTTCTAAAGGTTCTAATTCCCAATTAAAAGCTTGTTCTAATATCTTCATAAATTTCTTTTCTTTTGGTTCTGGACAATTAGTACTTATATGTCCTATTTTTCCACAATTATAACATTTACATTTTTTAGGTTTCTTACTATAATTAATTTTTCTTTTTCCTTTCTTAAAGTATTTTCTTGGTTTGAATTTTCTGTAAAATTTCTCTTTTGGATATTTCTTGAATTCATACTTAGTCTTTCTTTTTCCTTTTTTTATCTTTTCTTCTTCTTGTTCTCCTTTCTTCACATCCCCATTTATGAGGTTTTTCTAATTCTCCACATTTTAATAATAACTTATTAGCCTTATAATATTTCTTATTTCTTCATGCTCGTTTACATGCATCTGATAAATATTCTCTTAAATATTCTTCTCTTCTTCCCATTGTATCTTCAAATGGTAATATGTCTGTATTTCCTATGGGCTTGTAATAATCTTCTATTATGGTTTATGAGATTAATCTAGGCAATTTCCTATAAAATAATTCTAGGTAAAATTTTTGTGTATTATAATCTTCTATTCTAGCCTCATAATAATATTTCTTAAATTCACAAATATATTGATATAAATATATTTTGGGTTTAGAGAACATATTTCTATTTGATATAACTTTTCTATTGCTCTTGTTTTTGTTGTAGATTCATTTAATGCTACACTTCTTCCTAAAAATTCATTTCTAATTAAAGTTTTGTATTTTCTAATTAATATTGCTATATATTCTTTCCTATCATTATATGTTCCTTGTTCTATATATCTTGCATTTATTCTAAATATTTCTGTTTTACTCTTCCACCAATTATGAACATTTCCTAAAAAACTTGCTTCTATTACAATTGGTACAAATTGTGGGTTTAAACTTTTTCCCATTAACGCAATCAAATGTGACTTGCTCCATTCTTCTAATCTTTTTTCATTATCCAAATTACAATCTAAATCTAACCATATCCCCATACTTGGTATTCCTCTTGTTTCATATTGTTCTAAAGGTGTTGGTGTAAATCTAGATTTAGTTGGTGTCTCAAATGTAAATTCAAAACTCTTTTGGTTTATTGGTTGTTTATGATACAATATACTATCTTGTTCTTCTTCTTCTTCTCTTCTTTGTCTCATTTCCTGATGTAATTGTTGCTGTTATGTTCCTTCATCTTTTGGTTTAGATTCCATTTGTCTTTCCATATTAATCTGAACATTTTCATTTTCTTTAATATTAATTTTTGTAGCATATTCAAATTCTTTCCTTATTTAATCTATTTTTTCCTCTTCTTGACCCATTATTTCTTCTATTTCATCATCATCTATATTTTCTAAAACATTCATCATGTTTATACTGATTCCCTTATTTTTCTTATCTTTTTCTTGTTTTTCTTGTTTTTTTGGTTTCATTATTTCCATTAAATAGTCTAATTTTGAACCTGTTTGGTATAATATTTCTGCTATTTTATTAGCCTCATTTAATTCTAACTTTTCTTCACTTTTTTCTTTACTCTTTTCTTCATTTCTTATACCATATCTTTCTTGATATTTTTTCATATCAAATTTTTCTATTTCTTTGTATATTTCCCATTTATTTCTATTTATGACTTCTTGTCCTTTTTTATCTCTTCCGATAATATTCTGGTTTGTTTTATATTTTCATCGATAGATTGTTTTAATATGTTATCTTTACTTACTTCTTTTATCTCTATCTCTTCTAAAGCTTTTAACATATTTTCCATATTCATCATATTTATTTGAGGGTTTTCAATTATAGGTTCAATCTTTCTTTCTATTCCTAAAACTTTCATTATCTGCCTTATATTTGCTTTTATATATGCCAATTCAGTAGTGTTATTGACAACCTCTTTTCTTAAATCATATAATTTTTGTTCTAATGGCTTAGATAACTCTATTAATCTATCGACTTTATATTTCTGTTATTCTTGGTCTATAATATTCCTAGTTTCTATTGGTAGTTTTTCTAACAAATCATTTAGATTATAAACTTGTAACAAATCTTCTATATTTGGATTAACATAACTTCCTAATTGTTTCATTATAAACATATTAGTACAATTTACTTGGTTAAAAGTATAATCTCCATCTCCTCCTATTATAAATGGTGTAAAAATACAATCACTTGCTTCTTCTTTATTATCATAATTCATAAAAGAACTTTCTGGTAATTTTTCTGCTTCTACTCCATACAATCTAGGTTCTAATATTTTTATAGAATTCATTTCAACAATAACAATAAAACTCTGAAAGTAAGTGATAAAATCTGAGAATGTGAAACAAGGATTAAGGTTTCATATTATTTAAACCATGGGCTCTGATACCATAATGGACATGAGTATAATCTGACGAAAGAAGAAGAAGACAAGAGAAGTGGCAGACAAGATAAAAAGGAAAAGTAAATGGCAGACAAGGAAAAGAAAGAAAGAAAGGATAAGATAAGAAGGAGAGGATCAATCATGGAAGATGACGCAAGGGATGATGTAAAATGAGAACAATGCCTCTCTATATAAGTCATGTAATTAGAATAGGAGGGATCATCGAAGGCAATCTTACTGAATGCTATCGAATCCCAAACCTCTCTTGTAATCTCTTGCAAGAGAAAATATGGAAAATATGAAAATTTAAATATTTTCACAGAAGATTCAAATTTTGAAGAAATCTCATTTCTTTCCGTATTTGAAGAAATTTTGTTAGCTAATCAAATATTGTTTTTTTATAACTATATTGTTTTAGTTATAAGAGTAACTAAATAGTTATATTGTATATTTTATACATATATTTTTTGATACATTTTTATACATATATTTTTATTCTATTTAAAATATGGTAAAAGGAAAAAATAGCCATATATTTGTATTCAAATCTTGTCTATATTATAGAATTTAGACAAATTTAGATAATGGAGTTGGAAAGTATGTCTAAAATTGAGGTTTTGTAGAGTATTATTATCTTAAAAAGATAATTTATTATTAATTCGAGGATGTAATTTAATTTGAGGTTTAATTTGAATCATAGAATTCAATTTGAATTTGAGGGTTTTAGATTATTTTATACACAAAGTGATTCAGGTGACAGAGAGAACTTCTAGTGAATCAAGATATATTGATAAAGATTACTTTTGTAGAATACATAAGATAAACATAAGTAGGTGTTCATATTGAAAATTTAAATAAAAATAAAAAAACTGAAATACATCTTTCTCTTATAATAATAATAATAATAATAATAATAATAATAATAATAATATATGATTGAGTGTATGATTTAATGAAGTATCTATAAACTGTATGATATACATGTCATATGTGTGTGCCTCTCTCTCTCTCTCTCTCTCTCTCTCTCTCTCTCTCTCTCTCTCTCTCTCTCTCTCTCTCTCTCTCTCTCTCTCTCTCTCTCTCTCTCTCTCTCTCTCTCTCTCTCTGTGTGTGTGTGTGCGCGCGCGCGCAAACAAGTGGTATGGTAAAAAAAAACAAAACAAGTGGAGAGATTAAAGAAAATAAAATATGTGTACATATAAATTCCATAGCACGAAAATGTAAATATATGGTCTTATGTCATCAGTCACTTTATTTAGGTTGAAAAATATATCTATATATAATACTAAATAATGAAATATATATAGATTAGAAAAATAATTATAACAATGAAATAATTTCATATGCCCTACCACCCCTTCCCTAATCATATATTCATCATATATGTGAGTGGTTTGAGTAAGTATTTTATATACAACCCTATCCTCCCTAATACTGTTGTCAAGTGTGCCAACTAGAAGTTATGATGGATTCATTTATCCTTCATTAGCCTAGCGCCCATAATATTGAGCAAATTGATATTCAAGCACACATAGTATTGAGCAAATTGATATTGAATGGAGTCTTGTAGATAAATTGAAGTCTATATGGTGCTCAAATAGGACAAGGAACTACATTATGTGAGATCGGAGCAGAATTTTGAATCCAAATAAAAAAAAAAAATCAGTGCAGACTAACTATTAGGTTTCTATTTTTTTGTTAAATTAGGTTCTTTTTAATGAAGTTTTGTATTGTTTATGTAGTATATGAGTTATAATATGAGTTGAAATTCTTACTTTTTCATTTATTTGTTTTATGGATTATTATATTAATTTACTTTTTTTATAACTATTATATTAATTTACTTTTAGATAGGATAGTCTTTTTAGAAATATTTTTTAAAAAATTCAACACTTAAATCGTAGGCTTATTTTAAAAATATCCAGTATTTAGAATTATATGGAATGTTCTAAATATATAGGAAGAGAAGGATAAACTGAGTTGCTGAGCATTGTAAAACCTTTACAAAAACTTTTACCCACACAATTTTTTAGCTCTTTATTAATTTTAGGGGTACATACTACAAAATCATTTAACCAAACAAAACAAGAAGCTTCATGGCTTGTTTGGTTGGTAGGGAAAATGTTAAAGAATTAGAAAGCTTAGAAAGTTTAGGTTTTTGTGTAATTTACATATATCCTGGGGCCCACAAGTTTTCTCTCTCCATCTCACACTTTTTCTGGGCCTCACACACTTTATTTTTCATCATTACTTAATTTATCCCTACTTTCCATCTTTACCCCTTTCACTTTCCAATTCTTCATCTTTGCATAGTTGCATCATTCTAAAGTCCAAAAAATAGGTACATTAATTAAATAGATGAAAGATCCAATATGTAATCATAATCTTGAAGGAAAGAAAACAGGGACAAAACCAAATTAAGGGCCTACCAAAATGACCAAGTTCCCGGCAAATAAGGTGGTTATAAAGAACTTGTGAATGTCCAGAAGTAATTATATAGAATTTGATTTCAGCAAACTAATATTGCATCAAAATTTGAGGATTTGCCCCCTCTCTACATCATAAAGGACCTACGCCATTACATTTCTGCTCATAATATTATTTTTGCATTAATTAGTATATTACCAAGATGCCAACTGCCAATAAAAATTCATAACCACATGTCATGTACAACAAGACGACTAGCTCAAGAATAAAAAACCATGTTAACTAGTTCAAGAATAAAAAACTATGTTAAAAAGAACATGATACATAACCTTAAGATGTATTAGTAGAGAGAAATAAATGTCATAAGTTAAGAGTTAACTAAGAAGAAAATTTAAAATTTTCTTGGCAAAGATAGGATATGATTAAAGCAGGGTAATATTAAATCAAAATTTAAGTTTTACCTGATAAGGACCTACAGTTCTCCACCAACAAACTTATGCTTATATTACTTCTTTTCGGCATATCAACACCGGTGATTCAAGATGACAGAAAATTTAATAACCATGTGTCGTATATATAACAAAACAAGCTTGATCACCAATCAAGAACTGGGATATAAAGAACATGATTTAGATGAGCTAGTGGACAAAGAGAAATATCTTATAAATTAAAAGTTCAAATGGGGAACCAATAGTGCTAAAACCAATTAAACAGATCTACAGGAGAATAACAACACTTTGAAAGGCAAAATTATAGAGTATTAAAAGGAGCAAACGGAGTAAACCAAGAAACCGAAAATTACAGGTCATTATCTCCAGGAAATTGCATATGCCCGCCCTCACTTAAGGTAAAAGTCCTAATTCACCCATATGGCTGGAGTTTCTGTAACTGAGGAACACTTTCCCGAAATGAAATCACAAATATTATCAGAAACATTTTCTAACGAGTATTAATAATGTAGGGTTGGGATAAATCATCCTCAATTGAACCCTTCATCTTCAAAATTTTCACCAATGAGAACTGACTATCTAGGGACAATCCTATTCTTCAAAAAATATCCAAGAATATTTGGGCTTCCAGCTATATCTTCCAATAGCAAACCTATTTCATCTATTTAAAACTTCATTGCATTTTTTTTTTATCTTTTGCACTGACATAAGCATGACCATGAGAACCTTATTGACTGCAAATGCATCAATAAATGCAACCTTGGAAGGTCTTATTACCATTTTCTTGACAAAGTTGATAATTGAAAAAACATTGATAAATTGGTAAATCCTGCATTTGCATTTCTAGATAACAGAGAGAAGATAGAAGGTTTAGGCACTCCTTCATCCTATCATAGAATCATGTAATTTTCTGTACAAATTATTTGAACAATTTTAGCATAATACATACACATTTACATACATCATGTCAATTATTAAAGAGAGCAGCTTACAATTCCAGTTCCAAGCTATGAAACCATTCATTTGCTTCACCAACTGAGAAATGAAAAACAGATTTGAAATTTTTAAAACAATCAAGAAAAACTTTAATGGATTTGCAAAATATATATGAGCAAATAAGACAGACAAAAGAACTTCATTCTGTCAAAAAGAAGCTACAGAGATGCATCATTCAAGGGTCTACAGCAAAAACTGGGGTACACGAAATGAAATCAATAGATGAAGGATCCAAGATTTAATCATATATCTGGAAGTAAGGAAACACATGCAAAATCAAATTAGGGGCCTGCAAAAATCAAAGATGGTGATGAACAAGAATAATGACAAACTCAGTTTTAGTCCTCACTTGATGAGTTTTGCAGGGGAAGAAAACCGTTGAGGCTGATTAAAAATTACGACCCTAGACCTCAAAGTAAGTGAACTTACCGTTGAGCCAAGTCGACCTTTCATGATGAAGAACTTGGAAAGAAATTTTTTTAAGTTACAGTTTGGGCTCTTAGCGCCTTTTTCCTACTTCATAAGAATTTCAGAAGACAATTTAAATGCATCCATAGCAACTACAAATATAGAACATGACTTCAACACGTTAGTATCATAACAAACTAGAGTTTTTCTTTCCTCTCTTCCCGCACCATAAGGACCTTATCACATTTGTGCTGCTTAAATTACTCCTTAAGGCATCATAGACACCTGCAAACCAAGAATGACAGTAAAATAGGTAATTATATGTCGTCTTTAACAAGAAGACTAGTTCAAGGATCAAGAACTTTGATAAAAGAACACGATCATAGCCTCAAAATGTGTTATAAATTAAAAAGTTCAAATTGGGAATCAATAGGCAGAAACATATCAGAGTAAATATTAAAGCAGAACAATTTAATAACCACAAAAAACCATGAAACCAGTAAGTACAAGTCATTTCCTCGAAAATAAAAAAATTCCTATGCCTGAACTTCAGGTAAATCTCCCGATACACCTCTATATATTTTCAGTATCTGAGGAACACTTTCCTGAAATTTCATCACAAAATTTACCATAAACTTTTCCTCACTTAGAACAATCATGGAAAGCGGGGATATATCATCCTTGATTAAACCCTTTGCTTTCAAAATTTTAACCATTGACCATCTAGGAACAACTCTATTCTTCAAGCTATATACAAGAACCCTTGGGGATCGAGCAACATCTTCTGGCGGCCAACCCACTTCATCTATGAAAAACTTCATTTTGTCTGTGATATTTTTCTCTGACAGAGCCATGATCTTTGGAGTCTTACTGAATGCCAATAGTGTTTCATCCCTGGACCAGCCCAATCTCCCATAGAGACCAAGTTTCAACTCCCACGTCGATTTACGCAATAATGTCGCAACTGCAAGCGCTTCAACAAACACAACCTTGGACGGTTTGATTCCCATGCCCTTGACAAAATCGACATATTCAACCAACTTAGAGTGCTTGATGAATGCTACATTTGGAAATCTAGACAATAGATAAAGAATATACTTCTCAGGCACTCTTGTATCTCTCAAAACCTTTATGTTGGGAATAAAGTTGCTCACATCATAGGAGAAGACAAGCCACCTTAAGCTTTTCAAACATCTCCTCACTCTCACATCATCACCAATCACACTTTTAAGGGCCTCATAATGAGGAATTATACGATTCTCTAAGCTACGAAACAGTAATGTAGGGTTATAAGAGATGAGTTCTGGGAATTCAGAACCAGAAAAGCCTATAGACTGAAAAAACCTTAGCCTAGGCAAAAGATTATGCTCAGGATTTGCCAAAAGCACCGATGGATAGCAAGACACAATTTTTGATATCTGGGGGTCTGAGAAATCATAGCTTCTGAAAATATTGATTATGGAATTGGGTTTCTCTGAATCTTTGAGTTTAACCCTTTTTGAAACTTTATTAGCATCTTTTGGGGACAACCCACATGAGTTGATGAGGTAAGAAACTGTAAAGGAATGATTTTTATCACTACTTTGTTGTGCTACATTTGATTTGGATGCTTTTGTGACATAAGAAATGGGATAGGGAATGTGTGATGCATAGTGATGAACAAACCCTATCTGGGTTTATGTTCTCAGTGAGGAAGATAATCTTGAAATCACAAAAATCAGCATGAGTGGTTGGATGAAACTTACTCAAATCTAAGATGTGGGCTCCAAAATTGAAGTATCAAATCGTGGCAATTTTAGTTTTTGTTTGGATAGGAGGGGAGGGGAGATTTTAGTTTTTGTTTGGTTCACAAAGGGAGCGGAGGGAAGGTTAATAAATATTGACAGATATACCCCTACTACATTATTTAGATTTATTACTAATATATTTAAAATATTACCATATAAATTGTTCTATTTTATTTAAAGTGCTATAAATTAGGATGTTACAATTTACTAATGTCTTTTATATGCGTATTTAAAATGACAAACTTTTTTTTATGTGAAAGGGAAGAGGTGTGTTTTTTAAAATGGCTTCAATTTTTTTTTACGTTTTATAAGCTTAAAGTACGATAGAATTGGTCAACTCTTTTTTATATTCGTTTTATATATTTATTTTCTTATTCATGCTTCAATGTCTAATAACTAACTCCATATTTTTTTAAGGGTAAAGGGGCAAAAATAGCCACCGTAATTGTCAAAATGGACAACTTTGGCACCCGTAATTTCGAGGGTGCAAAACCGTACACCATAAACCAAAATGAGGCAAATTTAGTCATCTTAAAAATTGGAGTTAAGTTTGACCGTTAAGTGAATTGGAATGCTGATATGGCAAATGACGTGACACTGTGAGACATGACGTGACACCCTAATGTTGATTTGTCTATGACATGGAAAAATGCTCACTCCCCCCTCGGCCCCCCACCCCCAGCCTCCTCCCCTGCCCCCCCACCCTCAGCCTCCCTCCTCGGCCCCCACCCCCTACCCCCCCACCCTCAGCCTCCCTCCTCGGCCCCCACCCTCCCCCCTCCACCCTCGGCCCCCCACCCCCTCCCCCCTCCCCCCTCGGCCCCCCACCCCTCCTCCCCCCTCGGCCCCCACCCCCACCCCCTCCCTCCTCCTCCCCTGCCCCCCCCACCCCCAGCCCCACCCCTCCTCCCTCCTCGGCCCACCCCCTCCCCCCTCCCCCCTCGGCCCCCCACCCCCACCCCCTCCCCCTCCCTCCTCGGCCCCCATCCCCTCCCCCTCCCCTCCTCCCTCACCGCGGGTGGGGGCCGAGGGTGGAGGGGGGAGGGTGGGGGCAGAGGAGGGAGGCTGAGGGTGGGAGGGGGCAGGGGGTGGGGGCCGAGGAGGGAGGCTGAGGGTGGGGGGGCAGGGGAGGAGGTTGGGGGTGGGGGTGGGGGCCGAGGAGGGAGGGGGAGGGGGTGGGGGCCGAGGGGGGAGGAGGGGTGGGGGTGGGGGGCCGAGGGGGGAATGGGGGAGGGGGTGGGGGGGCCGAGGGTGGGGGCCGAGGAGGGAGGCTGAGGGTGGGGGGCAGGGGGTGGGGGCCGAGGAGGGAGGCTGAGGGTGGGGGGGGCAGGGGAGGAGGCTGGGGGTGGGGGTGGGGGGCCGAGGGGGGAGTGGGCATTTTTCCATGTCATAGACAAATCAGCATTAGGGTGCCACGTCATGTCTCACAGTGTCACGTCATTTGCCATATCAGCATTCCAATTCACTTAACGGTCAAACTTAACTCCAATTTTTAAGATGACTAAATTTGCCCCATTTTGGTTTATGGTGTACGGTTTTGCACCCTCGAAATTACGGGTGCCAAAGTTGTCCATTTTGGCAATTACGGTGGCTATTTTTGCCCCTTTACCCTTTTTTTAATTGTAACAATAATTTATTCTTTGACAAAAAAAAAATGCAGCAATATAGGAGATACAATATTACCGATTAAAAAATGATAATGCACAAGGTTGATAAAATATAATAGAGAGAAGTGAGGGAGAATGGATATATAAGAAATATTACCGGAAAAAAAGTAGCCAAAAATAAAAGAGAAACATTGACAAAAAGATAACGTTCTTTTGATAAAACAAAAAAGAAAAAAGATAACGTTAAAAAAAAGGCAAGTTAGATTAAGAAATGTAATTTCTTTGATTAAGAAAAAAAAAATAAATCAGAAAAAAATGCATATAGGACCACGGCAGAAAAAACAAAAGAAGAAAATGATGGTTTATTGGATAAAATATAGCATGTCTATTTTTTTCCACTACATGGTAAAATTTTCTCTCATCTCCAAAAAACCCCAATTTGGAGGTTTGACAAAATGGGGGTGAAACATAGAATAACTGTAAAATTTAACCCCCTCTCCCCTCCCCTCTTCCAACCAAACACAACAAATATGCTTATAACCCTCCCTCCCCTCCCAGCTCCCACCGAAAAACCCCCAACCAAACAGTGCATAAGGCTAATAACTGGAATAGTCATAGTTAACAAACCAAGAAGTTGTCATTGAACTAATACTACCTCCGGTCCTAAATATAAGACTTAGATAACTTTTTTTTTGAAAGATTAAGGTTGCGAAATAGGTTATTAAATCATGACATATTTGATATCTTTTTAGATTATCCATTAGCTTATAGGTAAAATAAACTAGTCTAAGAGAAAAAATTAGGTAAATCAATTTATAATTAACTTATTTTTTGGTTTTTTTAGGATTTTTCAAAAAAGTCATCTAGGTCCTATTTAGGACCGGAGGGAGTTATATTTAGGACTGGAGGGAGTATAATACTCCCTCCGATCCTAAATATAAGACCTAGTTGACTTTTTTGGAAAATCCTAAAAAAGCAAAATAAGTTAATTATAAATTGATTTACCTAATTTTTCCCTTAGACTAGTTTATTTTACCTATAAACTAATGGATAATCTAAAAATATATCAAATGTATCATGATTTAATAGCCTATTTCGCAACATTAATCTCTCCAAAAAAAGTCAACTAGGTCTTATATTTAGAACCGGAGATAATATTAAATTTCTTGTTTGGGAACTAGATATGATTATTTCAAAATAAAAGATGGATCATGCAAAAGAGATGTTGGTTGAAAAAAATTAAAAAATTGTTAAAAGGGGATGTAAGCTTAAATTATTGCAATTTGGAATTTTGGATAGAAATAAGTTAGTTGATAAATTGGAAAAAAATTATGAACACATACAAAAGAATTGCTTGCAAGAGTAAACTAAAAAAGATCTTAGTTTTTATGGTGAGCAACCTTATTTAGATCCTCTAATCAAAATTTTTATGGTCATCAACCCCTCATCTCGGTCTTATTACTAGGCCTCTGAACAACTAAGTACTCAAATTTCAGAGTTTATAACTTCTATTCTTGACTAAGGGTGCACAAATAACGGATACGACCGGGTCAATTATATGTCCTAGTCCTGTCTTAAATAATTTTTAGGTTGACATTTTTGAATCAAGGCCCGGTCATGTCCTGTTTGGCCCGACACTGTGATCGGGTTGGACATGGCCACAGGGCCACATAATGGACCATGTTGGTCCCTAAGCTTTTTTTTAAAGAAAGCTAAAGTGGATCTGACTATTCAAATGATTTTACATATTTCATTGTTGAATTACCACAATCTATCTTTCAAAGAAGAACATTTTCAAGAACGATGTATCATGAATGAATACAATTGGCCTGGTTACTGGAATGAAAGTTTTGGTAGATACAAGAGATCGCCTTATTCCTGATCATAATAAAAGAGTTAATAACAAAATACAAGCAACCAGACTTTACTTATAATATTAAGGGTTTGGAATTTATTTGCAGCAAAGTTTCACACAATCTCATGATGTAGAAGCTGTAAACTCAAAACAAGAAATCAACTTGGAAACATCACTGGAAATGATAAAAGAACAACCAACACATTGGATTTGTTTGATATTTTTTATCAAACAACTCATTCACACAATAAAATACTCCCTCCATTCCTAAATATAATATCACTTTAGGGAAGTGGATAAGTTCCTAAATATAAGATCACTTCCTATTTTATTTCAAGTTTTGCCCAAATTACCCTCATACTCCCTCTTTTCAATGAAAACCCCTCCTCCTTTTAAAGTTAAGTGATTGAGGGGATTTTAGGAAGATCATGTAATTTTATTGTCTTCCTTAATCTCTTCAAATTAACCAAAGTGAACTTTTATTTAGGAACGGAGAGAGTAATAAACTATTTTTCGAACTAAAATATTTTTTACAATATTAATAAAATAATCGGGTCGGGCCGCCCAATATATTATGGAGCATATGCTTTGGTCCTAACTTACTCAATGATCGGGTCAGTTATGTCTTGTTAGAGTTGGTCGCGAGCTACATCATGACAGACTATTTTTTGCACAGGACGTGCCAATCGGGCCGTCGGGCTTTGTGCAGCCCTAATCCTGACACACTATTAGCTCCACTAAATTAGTTCTATTAGCATGACTAACTTTTGTATATGACCTAAGTATTTAATTAGGTTAGATATTCATATAGGAACCAAAATCAAGCTTAAATCAAATATAGATATTAACAAATGTGTTTTCCTAAAATAACACCAATAAAAGTGCAAAATTTAGTCACAAAGGGTAATTGTATAATGTTTTGTTGAGTATAAAAATAAACATACATTTTTAAAAGAGAAAATATAACAACCCTTTCAAGTAAGACACACTTTTGTCATTTTATAGAAAAGGGTACACTTAGAAGCAAATTCTTGTGCAAGCCTGCAAGGTGGACATAACATAATAAACTTTTCTACTGTGTAAATATAGTAATAATGAAATAAATTAGTTTTGAATAAAGAAAATAACTGTAGGTTTGTTTATAATTAAAATAAATTAGTTGAGTAAAAAAATAAATATAGACATTTGATGGCATTTATTCTTATATCTTTAATTTCTCTAAAAAAGTTAAAATAGTCTTATAATTAGGACATGAAGTATAAATTTATTTTGATCTGGTAAACTCTCAAGTCTCAACTAACACTATCAATTTCTTTTGCATCCTAATACAACTCGTTGCTAGGGACCAACCTCTTTTGCATTGCGAAAATTTTAACTCATTGCAAAAATGATAGGGCAAAAAAGAAAAACAACTTTACAAAACTACAAAAAGATTCATAGTTGAAGACAAAATATGCTGATTTGACTAAGGCAGTCATCATCAAAAATCCAATCATGGCTGAAAGCACACATATCATTGTTGGTGATAATGGACTTTTGTTGGGATTGATTTATGCAATTCTTATGGACCACCCTTATATGATGGCCAATGCAAAATGATTTAGTCAGAGAAATGAGATTGCATTATGTCCTAGATCTTTAGTTGCACTTGCATACCCCCTTTACTTGGAATCTTCCAATGGCACCCTTCCCTTGCACAAAACCTCTTTATGCTTCTGATATAGCTTAAGCACCCCTGCAAACTCCTATTAATAACAAAAGTTTTTCTTTCCTCTCTTCCCACACCATAAGGACCTTCAACATCACATATGCTGCTTAAATTACTCTTTAAGGCATCATAGACACCTGCAAACCGAGAATGGCAGTAAAATAGGTAATTATATGTCATCTTTAACAATAAGACTTGCTCAAGGATCAAGAACTACGATAAAAGAACATGATCATAACCTCAAAATGTGTTGTAAATTAAACAGTTCAAATTGGGAACCAATAGCAGAACAATTTAATAACCACAATAAACCGGGACACCAGTAATTACAAGTCATTTCCTCCAAAATAACTGCCTACGCCTGAACTTCAGGTAAATCTTCGAATTTACCTCTATAGAGTTTCAGTATCTGAGGGACACTTTCCTGAAATTTCATCACGAAATTTACCAAAAACTTTTCCTCACTCAGAACAATCATGGAAAGCGGGGATATATCATCCTTGATTAAACCCTTTCCTTTCAAAATTTTAACCACTGACCATCTAGGAGCAATTCTATTCTTCAAGCTATAGGAAAGAAAAATTGAGGATCGAGCGACATCTTCTGGTCGCCAACCCACTTCATCTATGAAAAACTTCATTTTGTCTGTGATATTTTTCTCTGACAGAGCCATGATCCTTGGAGTCTTACTGAATGCCAATAGTGTGTCATCCCTGGACCACCCAAATCTCCCAAAGACACCAAGTTTCAACTCCCAGGTTGATTTACGCAATAATGTCGCAACTGCAAGCGCTTCAACGAACACAACCTTGGACGGTTTGATTCCCATCCCCTTGACAAAATCGACATATTCAACCAACTTAGAGTGCTTGATGCATGCTACATTTGGATATCCCGACAATAGATGAAAAATGGACGTCTGAGGCACTCTTGTATCTCTCAAAACCTTTATGTTAGGAACTATGTTGCTCACATCAAAGGAGAAGACATGCCACATTGAGCTTTTCAAACATCTCCTCACTCTCACATCATCATCACCAATCACACTTTTAAGGGCCTCATAATGAGGAATTATACGTTTCTCTAAGCTACGAAACAGTAATGCAGCGTTATAAGAGAGGAGTTCTGGTAATTCTGAACCAGAAAAGCCTATGGACTTGAAAAACCTTAGCTTAGGCAACAGATTTTGGTCAGGATTTGCCAAAAGCACCCGTGGATGGCAATACACAATTTTTGATATCTGGGGTTTTGAGAAATCATAGGTTCTGAAAAGATTGATTATGGAATTGGGGTTATCTGAATCTTTGAGTACAATCTTTTTTGACACTTTAGTAGCATCTTTTGGGGACAACCCACATGAGTTGATGAGGTAAGAAACTGTAAAGGAATGATTTTTATCACTACTTTGTAAAGCTACACTTGATTTGGATGATTTTGACATGGAAGAAAAGGAATGGGAACTGTGGTATGCATAGTGATGAAGAAACCCTAAGTGGGTTTGTGTTCTCAGTGAGGAAGATACTCTTGCAATCACAAAAATCAGCATGAGTAGTGTGGTTCACAGAAACTTACTCAAATCAAAGATGTCAGCTCCAAAATTCAATGATCAAATTGTCCAAATCGTCCCCATTTTGCGATTGTATTCAGAAGCAAGGTGAGAAGAGAATTGAACAATCTCATTTTGAATGATTTTAATATTGACGCATCAAGGACATAACCATTTTTCACATTTGGGGTTTATGGGCTTATTCTGTTTTTTGTGGTTATGCCCTACAGTATGACTAAACTCTTCTCTGTCCTCAAGAGAGGTTTCTGACTCCTGAGTAGTTCACTTACTATTCTATAACGAAAAGAATTGTAAGTTGGCAAATTGAAAAAAAAATATAGGCTAAAGTATTCATTTGGTCCCTTATGTTTGCATCAAGTTTCAATTTAGTCCTTTATGTTTGGAAAGTACACTTTTAGTCCTTTTTTATTAACACAGTTAGTTTAACTTAACGGAAAATGTTAACTTAACAATTTTAAATGATTATTTTATAATGAAATTGGACCAAAAATGATAACTTTTGAAAATATAAGAATATTTACACTCAAATATTTTAATCTGAACATTTTTTCAGTATTTAATAATCATTTAAAATTGTTAAGTTAACATTTTCCGTTAGGTTGAACTAACGGTGTTAACAAAAAAAGACTAAAAGTGTACTTTCCAAACATAAATGACTAAATTGAAACTTGATGCAAACATAAGGGACCAAAAGTATACTTTAGCCAAAAATATATGAACAAACTCAAAAGAATTGGCTTGCACGAGTAGAGTAAACGAAAAAAAATAGTAGCTTTTATTAGGGCTGCACAAAAACCCGGAGTTTCAGTTTTCCGCCACAAATCGATTCGACCCGATGAAATTTGGTCATGGGGTCTATTAGCCCAGAACCATAACAATCAGAACAGGGCTAGACTTTAGGACCAGTAGTGCGACCCAACCCAAAAATATAGTTATTTTTTAAAAATTAATTAATTCATTTCCTAATTGGAAAATACATTATTTAATAATTAACACTTGATATACCATCATACAAAAATATTTCATTAATTTTTTTTTCTAATTTCTTTTATTTTTCAAGTAATTTCATTATTTATTAATTGTTTTCTTTAAGATTTAAATGATATAGGACCTACAGGACATATCATGTGGTCCGAATGACACGTTCTACCTGATCTTGCTCTCGAGCCAAATAGGACCGGGTCGGGTATCGGGCCAAAAATGTTGGCACAATTTTTTTTAGGACAAGATATGGGCATATAGGTGGCCTGATTATGTTCGTGATTTGTGCAGCCCTAATTTTTATGGCAAGCAACCTCTAATTTAGATCCTATAATCAAAATTTTTTGGCAATCAAACCCATATATAGACTACTTACTCAAGTTTTAGAGTTCATAGGTTCCACTCTTGACACACTATTAGCTCCACTAAATTGGTTTCATTAGCATGAGTAACCTTTGTATAAGCACTAAGTATTTAATTAAGATGAATATTTATATAGGAACCAAAATCAAACTTAAATAAAATATAGGCTAAAGTATATCTTTCCCTTATGTTTGCATAGAGTTTCAATTTAGTTATTTATCTTTGAAAAGTACACTTTTAGCCCTTCAAATCGTACACTTTTAGCCCTTCAAATCTAACACTGTTAACCAACTTAACGGAAATTGCTGACTCATCGAACTTAAGTGATGACTGTTCAATTAAAAGTTGGCAACATCATCCACATTGTCAATCGCATCATCCACACCGTCGACCACATCATCCTCACTTTCCATTTCCGCAAATCTGATTTCGATTTTCCCACTCTCTCTCTCGTCACCCCTAATCTCTTCTCCTACCACCTCCATTTCTCTAAAATCTCCCGTCTTCAACTTCTTAGGTCGCGAAATCCCCACCTCTGTCGAAGAATCCCACAATTTTCTCCTCAAAACTCTAATTTGCTATTTTCTGACGTCAAACTATGCCTCCGGCCGAAACTTCAATTTCTCCATCAAATTGCAATTTAGAAATTAAACGCGCATTTGTTGGATGTGAGGGTGGAGAAGTTGAGGTGGAAGGTGAGATTTTTGGAGAGTTTAGGGTTTAAGTAACGGTGTTAGATTTGAAGGACTAAAAATGTACTTTTCAAAGATAAAGGATTAAATTGAAACTTCATACAAAAATAAAGGGACTGAAGGTATACTTTAGCCTAAAATATAGGTATTAACAAATGTGTTTTCCCAAAATAAACGAATAAAAGAGCAAAATTTAGTGACAAAGGGTTTCGCAAGGGCAACTATATAATAATGTTTTGTTGGGTACAAAAATAAACATTCATTTTTAAAAGAGGAAATATAACAATCCTGTCAAGTAAAACAACACTTTTGTCATTTTATAGGCAAGCGTATATTTAGAAGCAAATTATTGTGCAACGGTGGACATAACATTATATAAACTTTTCTACCGAGTAAGGGGTGTCTGAATTGCTTGTGGAAAAGTGAATCTTTTTTAATTTAACTTTTAAGAAGTAAGATAGGAAAAAAGTCAGATTGTGTATTGTGATTATGTTTGGATGATCAATAGGTATAAGTAACTTTTTTTCAATCTAACTTTTAGAAATATGTTTGGATAGTTACTTTGGAAAAAAACATTAGATTAAAAGATTAATTTTATTATATAGTATATATAAAATATGTAAATGTTGTTATAATTTAGAGAGAATACTTGAATTGAAATTAAAAATTTGAAAAATTAATTTAAGGTAAAATTCATATAAATTAAAAATTTTATTTATTTATACACACACAAGTTGTTGGATTAAAGTTTTCGAACAATTTCGTCTCGAATTACATCACAACCAAATATTATTCCCTAATAAATTGGGAAATCATTCAACAACATGAAATTAAAACACAAGTAGAATAAGTTCTTAGTCAGAAGTAAAAATAAGTAAGAAGTTAAGAGCAAAAATAAGTTTCTTTTGTGGCTCTTTGCGTCCACCTTGCTTTTGAGGTAAAACACTTTGTCTTTCATTTGTTCCCAAACATATCAAGAAGTAAAAAACAACAATAAGGAAGAAAAAGCAAAAAAAATGTTGTGCCATCTTTGCTTATACCTCTGGCCAAACACACACTAAATATAGTAACAATGAAATAAATTAGTTGAGTAATAAAAATAATTATAGGCTTGTTTATAAGTGAAATAAATTAGATTTAAGTAAGAAAATAATTAGAGATTTCAAAGTATTTATTAATAAATCTTTAATTTCTCTAAAATAGTTAAAATAAACTTATAATTAGGAGGACATGGAGTGTACATTTATTTTGACCTTATAAACTCTCAACTAATACCATCTAGATCTTTTGCATCCTAATACAACTCATTGTTAGGGACCAATCTCTTTAGCATGGCGAAAATTTCAACTCATTGGCAAAAATGATGGGGAAAAAACAGAAAAACAACATTACAAAACTACAAAAAGTTTCATAGTTGAAGACAAAATATGCTGATTTGACTAAGACAAAATATTGCTGAAAACGCAGTTGGTGAAAATGGAGTTTTGTTGGGATTGATTCTTGCAAGTTTTATGAATCACCCTTATATGATGGCCAATGCAAAATAATCTGGTCAGAGAAATGAGATTGCATTATGTCCTAGATCTTTAATTGCACACCCCGTTTACTTGGAATCTTGCAATGGCACCCTTCCCTTGCACAAAACCTCTTTACGCTTCTGATATAGCTTAATCAGCCCTGCAAACTCCTATTAATACCAAAAGTTTTTCTTTCCTCTCTTCCCGCACCATAAGGACCTTCAACATCACATAGATGCTGCTTAAATTACTCTATAAGGCATCATAGACAGCTGCAAACCCAGAATGGCAGTAAAATAGGTAATTATATGTCATCTTTAACATGAAGAATTGTTCAAGGATCGAGAACTGCGGCAAAAGAACATGATCATAACCTCAAAATGTGTTAAAAATTTAAAAGTTCAAACTGGGAACCAATGGCAGAACAATTTAATAACCACAATAAAACCATGAAACCAGTAATTACAAGTCATTTCCTCCAAAAAAAATTGCCTACGCTTGAACTTCAGGTAAATCTCCCAATTCACCTCTATAGAGTTTCAATACCTGAGGGACACTTTCCTGAAATTTCATCACGAAATTTACCAAAAACTTTTCCTCACTCAGAACAATAACGGAAAGCGGGGATATATCATCCTTGATTAAACCCTTTGCTTTCAAAATTTTAACCACTGACCATCTAGGAACAATTCTATTCTTCAAGTTATGTCCAAGAACACTTGGGGCTCGAGCAACATCTTCTGGTTGCCAACCCACTTCGTCTATAAAAAATTTCATTTTCTCTGTGATATTTTTCTCAGACATGAACATGATCTTTGGAGCCTTACTGAATGCCATGAGTGTGACATCCCTGGACCAGCCAAATCTCCTAAAGATACCGAGTTTCAACTCCCAGGTCGATTTACGTGACAATATCACAACCGAAAGCGCTTCAACGAACACAACCTTGGACGGTTCGATTCCTATTCCCTTGATAAAACTGACATATTCAACAAACTTTGATTGCTTGATGAATGCTACATCTGCATATCTAGATAATAGATAAACAATAGAAGTCTGAGGAACTCCTGTATCTCTCAAAAGCTTTATGTTGGGAATCATACTCGTCACATCGTAGGAGAAGAGATGCCACCTTGAGCTTTTCAAGCATCTCCTCACTCTCACATCATCATCACCAATCACACTTCTAAGGGCCTCATAATGTGGAATCACACGTTTCTCTAAGCTAACAAACAGTAATGCAGCATTATGTGAGAGGAGTTCTGGTAATTCAGAACCAGAAAAGCCTATGGACTGAAAAAACCTTAGCCTAGGCAAAAGAGTATTCTCAGGATTCGCCAAAAGCACCGGAGGACGGCAAGTCACAATTTTGGCTATCTGGGGGTCTGAGAAATCATAGCTTCTGAAAAGATTGATTATGGAATTGGGGTTATCTGAATCTTTGAGTTCAATCCTTTTTGACACTCTAGTAGCATCTTTTGGGGACAACCCACATGAGTTGATGAGGTAAGAAACTGTAAAGGAATGATTTTTATCACTACTTTGTTCTGCTACATTTGATTTGGATGATTTTGTGACATAAGAAAAGGAATAGGGAATGTGGGATGCATAGTGATGAAGAAACCCTAAGTGGGTTTGTGTTCTCAGTGAGGAAGATACTCTTGCAATCACAAAAATCAGCATGAGTGGTTGAATGAAACTTACTCAAATCTAAGATGTTGGCTCCAAAATTGAAGTATCAAATCGTGGCAATTTTGCGTCTGTATGCAGAGAAGCTAGGTTAGAAGAGAATTGAACATTCTCATTTTGGAAGATTTCATATTGAAGCACGGAGGACATAACCACTTCTCACTTGTACTCTACTGTGCAACTAAACTTTTCTCTGTCCTCAAGAGAGGTTTATGAGTAGTTGACTTATTTTCTTAAAGGTTTTGAGATAATGAAAGTGAGAATTGCACATCTAAAGGAGACTTAATTTCATAACTATGGAATAGTCAAACTAATGTCAATGAATCAATTTAATATTGAATTTTTTGTTTGGACTAGGTTTTATAATGAAAAGTGGATCATGCAAAAGAGATGTTGGTGGAAAAAAGGAATTCAACAATTGCTAGAAGAAGAGATGTAAGCTAGAATTATTGCGATTTGGAATTTTGGTTAGAAATAAGTTAGTTGACAAATTGAAAAAAAAAAGGTTATGAGGGCGTGCAAAAAAAATTCAGAGGTAAACTAAAAAAAATAATACTCCATCTGGTCCTAAATATAAGACCTAATTGACTTTTTCTGTAAAATTCTTAAAAAAACAAAATACTCTATAAATTGATTTTCCTAATTTTTTCCCTTAAACTAGTTTATTTTACCTATAAACTCATGAATAATCTAAAAATATACTACCTCTGGTCCTAAATATAAGACCTAATTGACTTTTTTTTGGAGAAGTTAAGGTTGCGAAATAGACTATTAAATTATGACATATTTGATATATTTTCAGATTATACATTAGTTTATAGGTAAAATAAACTAGTTTAAGGGAAAAAATTAGGTAAATCAATTTATAATTAACTTATTTTGCTTTTTTATAGGATTTTCTAAAAAAGTCAACTAGGTCTTATATTTAGGACCAGAGGGAGTATCAAATATGTCATCATTTAATAACCTATTTTGCAACCTTAATCTCTAAAAAAAAGTCAATTAAGTCTTATATTTATGATCGGAGGGAGTAGTTTATACGTCAATCAACCCCTTATTAGATCTTACAATTATCTTTCCCATGCGAAGGAGATTTTTTTTTTCATGAATTACAGAGTACTGTTTGAACATGTAGCCATTGAACTGAACCAATAATAGAATAATTTAGCTCACTTGGTATAATTTAAGGAAATGAATAAATTAATGTAATAGGTAAATTTATATGAGATTTATATTTACAAAATCGCACCAAATTTATTTGTAGCTGTAACAATAGCTTTATCATACTTAAAAAGATTAGTAATTTGTTATTTAAGAAAATAGTTGAAATATTGATTAATTAATTGTATAAGTTTAGTGTGTTGTGAAAATGCTAATGTATATTTTAATTCCTTATGTTTACCTTTAGTTTCAATATAGTCTTTTTTGTTTAAAAAGTACACTTCTAGTTCCTTATGTTTGCATCAAGTTGCAATTTAGTCCTTTATGCAGTGTTGTAAGAACTGGACCAGACCGGACGGTTGGACCGGTCCAACCGTCGATTGCTTCACATTTCGTTTCAACAGTTATCCGGTTCAACCATCAGTTTGAGCGGTTAGACCGTGTTGAACCATGACCCAAAACCTTATTCGGCTCGCCTTCCGGTCCGGCTTTTACAACATTGTCTTTATGTTTGAAAAGTACACTTTTAGTCATTTGGAACTTTTCTGATATTATTCTCTAAAAATAATTAAGAAGTGTTATAATTATAATTAGAACATGAAAATTTCAATTTAGTCATTTATGTTTGGAAAGTACACTTTTAGTCATTTGGAACTTTTCTGATATTATTCTTTAAAAAAATTAAGTAGTCTTATAATTATAATTAGGACATGAAATATATATCAATTTTGCTCTTGTAAACTCTGAACTGACACCACCAAGTTCTCTTGTATAGTAATACAACTCATTGCCAAAGGGGGTCAACCGCTTTGGCATATCAAAAATTTTAACCCACTGGCAAAAATGATGGGAAAAAACAGAAAAACAACCTTGTAAAAGAAAAACTATGTTGATTTGACCAAGGCAATCATCATCAAAAAAGCCAATCATATAACTTATCATTGGCATAGGAAAAGGATTGCTGAAAACGCACATATCATTGTTGGTGAAAATGGAGTTTTGTTGGGATTGATTCTTGCAAGTCTTATGAACCACCCTTATATGATGGCCGATGCAAAATGATCTACTCAGAAATGAGATTGCATTATGTAGTAGATCTTTAGTTGCACAACGCCACAACCCCTTTACTTGGAATCTTCCAATGGCACCCTTCCCTTGCACAAAACCTCTTTATGCTTCTGATATAGCTTAATCACCCCTGCAAACTCCTATTAATAACAAAAGTTTTTCTTTCCTCTCTTCCCGCACCATAAGGACCTTCAACTTCACATAGATGCTGCTTAAATTACCCTTTAAGGCATCATAGACACCTGCAAACCCAGAATGGCAGTAAAATAGGTAATTATATGTCATCTTTCACAAGAAGACTTGTTCAAGGATCATGAACTGCGATGAAAGAACCAGATAATAACCTCAAAATGTGTTATAAATTACACAGTTCAAATTGGGAACCAATAGCAGAACAATTTAATAACCACAATAAACCATGAAACCAGTAATTACAAGTCACTTCCTCTAAAAAAAAATTTCCTACGCCTGAACTTCAGGTAAATCTCCCAATTCACCTCTATAGAGTTTCAGTACCTGAGGAACACTTTCCTGAAATTTCATCACAAAATTTACCAAAAACTTTTCCTCACTCAGAACAATCATGGAAAGCGGGGATATATCATCCTTGATCAAACCCTTTGCTTTCAAAATTTTAACCACTGACCATCTAGGAACAGTTCTATTCTTCAAGCTATATCCAAGAACCTTTGGGTATTGAGAAACATCTTCTGGCCGCCAACCCACTTCATCTATAAAAAACTTCATTTTCTGTGTGATATTTTTCTCTGACATGAGCATGATCTTTGGAACCTTACTGAATGCCATGAGTGTGACATCCCTGGACCAGCCAAATCTCCCAAAGACACCAAGTTTCAACTCCCAGGTCGATTTACGCGACAATGTCACAACCGTAAGCGCTTCAATAAACACAACCTTGGAAGGTTTGATTCCCATACCCTTCACAAAATTGACATATTCAACAAACTTTGATTGATCTATAAACGCCGCATCTGCACTACTAGATAACAGAAAATATATATTATTCTCGCTCACTCCAGTATCTCTCAAAACCTTTATGTTAGGAACTAAGTTCCTCACATCATAGGACAAGGCATGCCACCTTGAGCTTTTCAAACATCTCCTCACTCTCACATCATCACCAACCACACCTTTAAGGGCCTCATAATGAGGAATTATACGTCTCTCTAAGCTACAAAACAGTAATAAAGTGTTATAAGAGAGGAGTTCTGGGAATTCAGAACCAGAAAAACCTATGGACTTGAAAAACCTTAGCCTAGGCAAAAGATTTTGCTCAGGATTTGCCAAAAGCACCGGTGGATAGCAAGACACAATTTTTGATATCTGGGGGAGTGAAAAATCATATTTTCTGAAAAGATTGATTATGGAATTGGGGTTATCTGAATCTTTGAGTTTAACCCTTGTTGACACTTTAGTAGCATCTTTTGGGGACAACCCACATGAGTTGATGAGGTAAGAAACTGTAAAGGAATGCTTTTTATCACTACTTTGTTGTGCTACATTTGATTTGGATGCTTTTGAGACATAAGAAAAGGAATGGGAAATTTGGGATGCATAGTGATGAACAAACCCTAAGTGGGTTTGTGTTCTCAGTGAGGAAGATAATCTTGCAATCACAAAAATCAACATGAGTAGTGGTTGACAGAAACTTACTCAGATCTAAGATGTCAGCTCCAATTCAAGTATCAAATTGTCCAAAGCGTCGCAATTCAGGAGCTGGGTAAGAAGCTAATTGAACATTCTGATTTTGAAATTTTTTATATCGAAGCATGAGACTCATTTTTCACATTTGGGGTTTCCGGGCTTATTGCTTCTTGTGTTATACCCCATTGTATAACACTATATCTAAAGTATTCTGTGTCCGCAAGAGAGGTTCATGACTAGTTCACTTATTTTCTGAGGGTTTTCACTTTTCATCATACCGTTTGGTAGCATTGAATTGGAAAATAGAAATCAATATGAGAAAATATAATGGTAATTTATATATATCCTTGGACCATAAATTTTTCATGGGTCCCATAAATTTTACTTTCTCATCATTACCTAATTAACTAATTTACCTCTACTTTTCATCTTTACCCTCTTATACTCATTTCCATTTCCATCATTCACTTCCCATTTAAGTGTTGTAAGAACCTTATCAGACTGGATGGTCAGACCGGTCCAAGCGTCGATCACTTCATATTTCGGCTTAACGGTTATTGGTTTAACTATTGTTCCAACCATCAGTTTGAGCTATCCGACAATGTTGCACAATAACCCGAAGACTTGTTCGGCTCACATTTTGGTCTAGCTTTTACAATATTGGTTTCATAACTAGGGTTATAAACTGGAATAGTCTTAGTTAAGAAATGAAGAAGTTGTTACTAAACCAATCAAATATTGAAGCTCTTGTATTTATAAAAAAAAATAAACATTTATCAAAATATTGAAGCTCTTGTTTGAGACATATGTGCAATTATTCCATAATAAAAGGTGTATAATGCAAAAGAGATGTTGCTGTAACAAAATTCAACAATTGTTAAAACTTAAAAGGGATGTAAGCTTGAATTGTTGTAATTTGGAATTTTTTATAGAAATAAATTATTTGACAATTTGAAAAAAAAAAATTATGAACACGTACAAATAATTGTTTGAAGAGGTAAACTAAAAAATCATAATTTTAATGGTAATCAACCACTTATTTGGATCCTATCACTAGGCATCTGTATAATTAATTACTAAGTTTCAGAGTTCATAGCTTCCACTCCCGACACACTATTAGCTCTCTAAATATGTTCTATTAGCATTACAAACCTTAGTATATGAGCTAAGCATTTAATTAGGATTAATATTCATATAGGAACCAAAATCAAACTTACATGAAATATAGGTACTAACAAATGTGTTTTCCCAAAATATTAAAACGAATAAATGTGCAAATTTAGTGACAAAGGGTTTGCAAGGGCAACTATATAATAATGTTATGCTAGGTACAAAATTAAAATACATTTTTAAAGAGAAAGAATAATAACCCTATCAAGTAGGACAACCCTATGAGATTTTTTTTTTATAAAAGGTAAAATGACATTAATTAAAAACTAGCTATTACAAATGTTTAATAATATCCAGATTAAATAAAACATAATTAAAACTAAACCATAAACTGAGAAGTAAAACTAATAGTAGAGAGATGACACCAATCCTTGTCTGAGCACCAGCATATAAGTAGCCATGAAGAACCAGTGAAGTAGTTCCGACAACCAGACATCTTCTGAAAATGACAGGAGGTTGGAACCGGAGGAACACGCCACCACGAGAGCTAAGAGAAACTCAATGCCTCACGACGTCTATACCACAATGGGCATTGAAATGAATTGGGGTGTTACAATGCACCAAAGATGCCACCCACAAAGAACAAACAAGCCATAGAATCACATGGAAAAACAGAAGTGAGCAGCACTGCAAGTTGGACCTCTAAGCGGCTGCTGGTGAGCTTAGAGGTCCTCAATGAGATCATCCACTCACACAGAGCTTTTTGGCAGAAGCTCCGCTAGAACCCTATGAGAATTTACTTTATAGGGAAAATGCATATATTTAGGAGTAAATTATTGTGCAAGGTGGACATAATATAATAAACTTTTCTACAGTGTAAATATAGTGAATGAAATAAATTAGTTTTGAGTAAAGAAAATAATTATAGGTTTATTTATATGTGAAATAAATTAGTTTTGAGTAAGAAAATAATTATAGACATTTCAAAGTAGTTAATCTTACATATTTAATTTTTCTAAAAGAAGTTAAAGTAATCTTACAATTAAGACATAAGTATAAATTTATTTTGCTCTTATAAACTCTCAATTGATATCATCAAGTTCTCATGTGATGTAATACAACTCATTGCTAGGGACAAACCTCTTTTTTTTTTATACATGATCAAGGTATCCCTTCACTCGACAACTGAGAGACTAATCCCCCGCTGATTTGTAGGCTTCTCAAAGGGTGGGACAGCTGGCCTGGGAGATTAGGGACAAACCTCTTTACCATAGTGAAATTTTGGTAATACATTATTGTAATTTGGTTTTATCAAAATTTTGTTCGTCAATTTCACAAATTGTCCTTATTAGTCCTAACATTTAATAAAGTATCCACAACATATTAAAATAGAATCTCAACATTAGATAAAGTATTCTAACATGTGTCAAAACTTCATCTAAATGTTACATGCATTGTTATCAAATTGTGATAAGTAATACCAAAATGTCATTAGAGAATACCAAAATGTTATAAGGGAATTCCAGTATAGCATTTGTAAAATACTCCCTCTGTACCTAAATATAAGATCACTTTGGAGAAGTGGATAAGTTCCTAAATATAAGATCAATTTCTATTTTGTCTCAATTTTGGTCCAAATTACCCCTATTCTTCTTAGCTTCCTCACTTCTCTCTCAAATCCCTATTTGTCTTTTAAATTTAAGTGAGGGGTATTTTGGGAAGATCATGTAATCATAATTCATTGGAAAGTCTTCCTTAATCTCTCTAAATTAGCCAAAATGATCTTATATTTAGGAACAGAAGGAGGAGTAAAAGAATTTTACTAGAGTATTTTGACCATTGGCTTTTAATTTTGTGTTTTGAATTCTGATTAATATTTTTATTATTTCTCCTTTGCATAACAGGAACCATTGTTGCCCTGCCCCCCTAAGATGCTAGAACAGCCCAACCAATTCATTTTCATATTGGGGTACCTTTTTGTTCATCATCCTTCACTCATGGTTGCAAGATTATCTTCTTCTTCTTCACTGCCTATGAAAACCCACTTAGGGTTTCTCCATCACTATGCATCTCACATTTCCCATTCCTTTTCTTCCATTTCAAAATCATCCAAATCCAATGTAGCATCACAAACTAGTGATAAAAATCATTCCTTTACACTTTCTTACCTCATCAACTCATGTGGGTTGTCCCCAAAAGATGCTACTAAAGTGTCAAAAAGTGTTGAACTCAAAGATTCAGATAAACCCAACTCTATACTTGATCTCTTTAGAAGGTACAATTTCTCAGATGCCCAGATTTCCAAAATTGTGACTTGCTATCCTCGTGTGATTTTGGCAAATCCTAAGCATAATATTTTGCCTAGGCTAAGTTTTATGCTGTCCATAGGCTTTTCAGCTTCTGAAATCCCAGAAATATGGTCCTATAATCCTGCATTACTATTGTATAGCTTAGAGAAACGTATAATTCCTCATTATGAGGCCCTTAAAGGTGTGCTTGGTGATGATTGTAGAGTTAGGAGATGTTTTAAAAACTCAAGGTGGCATGCCTTTTCTTATGATGTGAGGAACATAGTTCCTAACATAAAGGTTTTGAGAGATATAGGTGTGACTGAGTCTTATATCTTTTTTCTACTATCTAGTAGTGCAGATGTGGCATTTATCAATCAATCAAATTTTGTTGAATATGTCAATTTTATCAAGGGCGTTGGAATAAAGCCTTCCAAGTTTGCATTTGTTGAAGCGCTTTTAATCGTAGAACATATGAATAAATCGACGTGGGAGATGAAATTGGGTGTCTTTGAGAGATTTGGCTGGTCCAGGGATGTTACACTTTTGGCATTCAGTAAGATTCCAAGGATCATGGCTTTGTCTGAGAAAAATATCACGGATACAATGAGGTTTTTTATAGATGAAGTCGGTTTGCGGTCGGAAGATGTAGCTCAATCGCCCTATGTTCTTAAATATAGCTTGAAGAATAGGATTGTTCCTAGATGGTCTGTGGTTAAAATTTTGAAGTTGAAGGGTTTGATCAAGGATAATTTGTCCCTATCCTACATTACAACTATTAGTGAGAAAAGGTTTCTGAAACAATTTGTGATTGAATTTCAGAAAAGTGTTCCTCAACTACAGAAACTTTATAGCCATAAGGGTGGATTGGAGTCTTTACCTGAAGATAGGACATAGGCAGTTTCCTTGAGGTAATTAATAGCATGTAATATTTGGCTTCTCGGTTTACTATGTTTGTCAAAGTGTTCTGCTTTAAGTGTGGCTCTGTTTAATTTGTTTGAGTTATGAGCTCCCAATTTGAACTTTTAATTGATATGATGTTTCTTTTGGCTCACTAACTTATCTTAGTTGTGTTGTTTCGATCCCAGTCCATGAGCATTCCTGAACAAGTGTTCTTGTTATGATATATGGTTATAAAATGTATATTGGCATCTTGATTGGTCGGTTTGAATTATGCCAAAAAGAGTGATATAAGCTTAAATTTGTTGGTGGGGGACTGGATGCACTTGTGGTGTGGAGAGAAAACAAAAACTCAAATCTTTTATTTAATATTTACATGCTGAAGTCAAGTCCTATCTTTACCAAGAAAATTTTAAATTCTCTTCTTAGTTTCTTTTTACCAACACATCTTAAGGTTATGTATCATTTTCTTCTTATCATAGTTCTTGATTCTTGAACTAGTTGCCTTGTTGTAGATGACATGTGGTTAATAATTTTATTGGCACCTTGTTTGACCGATGATTCTGCCAAAAGGAGTAATATAAGCATAAATGTGATGGCAAAGGTCCTTATGGTGTGGAGAGGGGGGAAACCTCAAATTTTGATGCAATATTATCATGCTGAAGTCAAGTCATGTAATTGCTTTTGGACAATCGCAAGTTCTTCATAATCACCATCTTTGCCTGGAACTCTGTTGATTTTGGTTGGTACCTAATTTGGTGTTGCCTCTGTTTTCTGTCCTGCAGGCAAGCTTATGATGAAGTCTTGGATCTTTCATCTTTTGATTTTAATTCATGTGCCCATTTTTTAAGACCATTGAATGATGCAACTCTGGAATTTCTTGCTTTTTTGGTTATAGGAGCAAATTTGTATCAAGAAACAAAAGCAGTTTTACATAACTAGGAAATAGTGAGAAGGATCTGAAATTTCTGAAGAAGCAGTTAGCTACTAAAGTCCTGAATTAGAGAATATGGCCAGCAATGAATTTGTATCAATGAAGCCGTTTTCATTTGGCCCCTAAGCCGTTGAAATTATCTCATGGAGGACCTTTGTTAGCAGATCAAGACATGGGTGTAAACTTTTCTGTTTTGACTCCTTTGTATACCTCTTTTATGCTAAGTATAAGATCTGTGTTTTTTAGTGAATTTTGGTTTGAGAGAGAAGATTTTTCCTCATTTTATATCTTATATTCACCATTTTTTTAAACTAATTTGTGTAATTTATAAACAAATATATAATCTATTAGTTCAGTAAGTTAATGTTTTATTTATTTTGATTTTGTTGATCCCCAAAATTAGTTAATCAGGTTTTATTCAAAGACAATATGGAATAGTATAATAATCCATGAGCCCATCAATGGGTAGTAAGAAATAGTTAGTAGAGCCCAATTCAACATGTTATTTGTGATCTTACCAAACAACAGCAAATGGATAATGTCTGATATGAAAATTTTAAATTGACAAGCACCCTAAAACCATTATTTGGTGAATAAATTTTTTCTAACTTGAAATAGTAAGACACCAAAAGAAATAGGTGATAATAATTCTTTATATTCTGGATAAATTTGTAATGGCGTCTTGTCACATTGAAATCTTTATCAAACAACAATTGAAGTGGTAGATCAAATTCACCTAAAAATTTTAAAGGCATTCGGTTTGGTTGGTGTAAGGGCAGGGGAAGAAAAAAAATTTATAAGTGAATTTTTAAAAATTGAAGTGAGGTTATATTTATGGCTCATCATTGAGTTATCAAAATCAACTCTTAAATTGTCAATGTATTTCTTGAAAAATTTGGTTATCATTAACAACTCAACATGCAGACATTAACAACTCAATAACAAGTCATTTGATATCACCCAACTCCCTTGAGACTTCAAATCAATTTTATTATACTTTGAGGCCTGCATGTAATTGGTTGTCTTATGTGGGACCTCTACTTGATTTCCCTAGATATTTCACTCACCTAACCAAGCATTTATTTACGATTAAATTAAACTTCTTCCCGTTTTAAGTGTGCCTTTCAGTAACGCAGAGTACTTTCACATAGATTATGCAACACAATAAATTAACCTGTAAAAGTATGATAACATTTATGAGGTTTTGAATTAAGGTCAGTTTGGTTGCCATGAAAGTTATGTAGGAATTGAAATCAGGAAATGGAAATGGAAATTTCCATATATCCTGGGACCCACAATCTTTCTCTCTCAATCTCATACTCTTTATGGGTCCCACAAACTTTACTTTATCATCATTACTTAATTTATCTACATTTTCCATCTTTATCCACTTATGATTCGGTGTTTTTGTCTTTTTCCAGAAACTCTGCCATATTAACAGAATAGCTTGTTATTATCCTTTTCTAATAAATAAAATTCTATTATTTACTTGAAAAATAAAATTGATCAATTCTTTCTCTAAGAAATATACTCATATAAGTAATATGGAACACTCCTTCTCATCTTAAAAATAAGAATTGTATAATTATTAAACAAAATTGAGTAGTTTAATAATCTTAGATTAAATAACTGATATTTTATAGTTTTATAAAGCACTAAAATAATCCTTTTTATGTCCAACCCCTCTTTCTTATTTAATTAGCGTTTAGGAAATATTATCAGGAGTAATTTGAGAAAAAACGTAAAAATTAAATGCACACTCTATGGTTAGAACTAAAACCAAATAATTAAATATAATTTGCAGATTAAGTTGCAAGTTGCAACACACTGGCACGCGTAAGAATCTTTCTACACTTTCCATGAAAGAAAACGTGAAAATTGATATTCAAGGAAAACCACTTGTATTGACACTACGTCCTGCTCATCCTTTTGTCCGATTTGTCATGTGTAATGTGAGTGTCTATCTCATGATATAAGGCTTGTTTGGTTGCCGAGGAAAGTGCCTAAGAATTAGAAAGCCAAGAAAGTAAAGGTTTTTGGGTAATTTACTTATATCTCGGGGCCCACAAGTTTTCTCTCTTCATCTCACATTTTTTCTGGGCCTCACAAACTTTACTTTACATTATTACCTAATTTACCTTTACTTTCCATTTTCACCCTTTCACTTTCAATTTCCTCACTTTCCTTCCTACAACCAAACGGACTAAGAGTTAAGTGGAAAAAACATGTTTATATTTCTTAAAAAATAATGTGAAAGTTATTTAAATCTTTGAAGTTAACTCTTTTTTTAATTTTACCCTCATTTATTATGATGCTTTTAAGAGAGAAAAATATATATTTCTCAAATTGTTAAATACTACTACCTCCGGTTCTAAATATAAGACTTAATTGACTTTTTTCAGAGAGGTTAAGGTTGCGAAATAGGCTATTAAATCATGACATATTTGATATATATTTTTAGATTATACATTAGTTTATAGGTAAAATAAACTAATCTAAGGGAAAAAATTAGGTAAATCAATTTATAATTAACTTATTTTTTTTATACTCCCTCCGTTCCTAAATATAAGACCTAGATAACTTTTTTTTTTGGAAAGATTAAAGTTGCGAAATAGGTTATTAAATCATGACATATTTGATATCTTTTTAGATTATCCATTAGCTTATAGGTAAAATAAACTAGTTTAAGAGAAAAAATTAGGTAAATAAATTTATAATTAACTTATTTTTCGCTTTTTTTAGGATTTTTCAAAAAAGTCATCTAGGTCCTATATTTAGGAACGGAGGGAGTAAGATTTTCTTAAAAAGTCAATTAGGTCTTATATTTAGTACCGGAGGGAGTACTTCCGTTCCTAAATATAATATTACTTTGGAATTTTAATTTGTTCCTAAATATAAGATCATTTTCTAATTTCTCAACTTTTTCCCAAATTAACCCCAATAATGTTTATCTATAATTAACAAGCAAGGGAGGGTGAGAATAAAAGTACATATATAAAATAAATTGGTAATATTATACTCCCTCTGGTCCTAAATATAAGACCTATTTGATTGAATGAGTTTAGTTTTAAATATAAGACCTATTTATAACTTTTACCGATTTTTTCCCAAAATATCTTTATCAATGCAAGTCAATGCTGAGAGGAAGGGTGAAGTCAATGCTCCCTAATATTAAACAAGAGGAGTGGGATGATGGAGTCAATGTTCACTACACTAATGATAGACAAGAAGAGAGGAGTGAAGGGGTGAAGGTGTATTTTTTTTTATCAGAAGGGGTGAAGGTGTATAGTTAGAGTATATCATTTTAACTAACTTAACTAATATTCTTAATTAATCTATGTAATTAAATTAAGTAAATAAACCTCTTATACGGAGTATTTAGGATCCGATGGAGTATATTAGTAATTAAATTTGTTGATTTCCAGGAAGGCCACACACAACTACAAAAGCATAAATTCGCAGCATTTTCTCTTTCCGTCTTGCTGGTCAACTCACTCTCATTGGTTCCTTCCTTTTTCTCCTTCTGCCTCTTCTTTGTGTTCACACTTGACTAGACTCACAACCCATTTAAGGGTTTAACCATTCTCTTCTCACAACTTCCAAAAATCTCTTCTTTTTTATGGGTTTTTTCTTAACTGCTTTTTGAAGCTTTGTGGCTCAGTGTTCTTAAGATTTGCCTTTCATTCATGTTCTCCAACTTCATTAAACCTTGATTCCAACATGTGAGTTTTGCTTCTATTCATCAAGTTCCATTTTTTTTTATTTGCTCCAATAAAATTTTGTCACTTAGATGTTGCAGTATTACACAAAGATGCAATCATGGCATGTACCTGATATTTGGTTTATAATCTTGGTTACAATAAATAGTGCCTTTATGGATTTTGTGCATTTGAGCTTCTTTAATGTGTAGTTATGCTGGTTTTGGATTAGTGATAGTTTGATTCATCAGAATAGGACTTGTTGGGCTGAATTGTGATCAATTAGTGATGGATAATGCGAATGAAGTGTCGTCGTCTTTGAGTTTTGCATCATCTTACTTGTCAAATGGGTCTAGTAATCCCAACATATCTGCCTGCACTAGCCATGAGCATGTGGCAAGTCTTGAGAATTTGAGCCTGAGTAAGCTGAGTGGAAGCCTTGAGAGGCTGTTGATAGATCCTGAATGTGACTATAGTGATGTTGATATTGTTGTTGAGGAGAAACATGTGGGTGTTCATAGGTGTATATTGGCTTCGCGGAGTCAGTTTTTTCATGAACTTTTTAAGAAAGGGGATGATGGCTCTGTGAAGGAAGGTAAGCCAAAGTATGTCATGTCAGACTTGGTGCCTAATGGTGTGGTTGGATACGAAGCATTTCGTGTTTTCTTGCATTATTTGTATACTGGAAAGCTGAAGGCTTCGCCCCTAGAAGTATCAACATGTGTTGATGAAACATGTGCACATGATGCATGCAGACCTGCTATTAATTATGCTTTAGAGCTTATGTATGCTTCTGCCACATTTCAGATGAAAGAGCTTGTTTTACTTGTTCAGGTTAGTGGTGCCTGCTTCCTATTCTATATGTATCAATCAATTTTGTTTGTTTTTAATGCTTTTGTAGTATTTACTATTGGGCAGAAAGGGGGAAAGTGAGACAAATCCTGAGCAATAAACTGAAATTTCAAAGTTAATTCTCCAGGACTGAAAAGCCTTGTATTGTGGGGCATAATATGATAAACTGTTTATAAGATTTACTTGTTTTGATTCTGCCAAGGCTTTCCCCATCCATTTAGAATAACAGCAGATGAATTTTGTGCAACGCTTAGCAAGAACTTAATAGTTTGTTTTTCCAATTATGTCAACAAGATTTGGAAATTGCTCCTGTTTATATGTTTGTTTTTCGGAATGTGTTTTCAGGTAAATCTGATTTTTCATGGCTATGTTTTGCTTCTAGATATATCTGCATTCCTGAACCCTTATCATTTATTTTTCACTTCTTCCTCCACTGCAATGCCTTAACACGTTTTTCTTCCGTATACTGATGTGATAATGTATTTGAACCATTCTTTTGATGTTACTTGTGGGTCTTTTTACTTCCTTAACTAAAGAAGCTAATCAATGAGAAGAATTAAACACACCCCTCCCCCAAAGATAAACTTCAATGTATTCAGAACAGATCTAATTAGGATGTCTCTTCATTAATGCAGCGCCGTCTCCTCAATTTTGTTGAGAAGGCTCTTGTGGAAGATGTGATCCCAATTCTTATGGCTGCCTTCCACTGCCAACTAGACCAGCTTCTGTCACACTGCATCCAAAGATTAGCAAGATCGGACCTTGAGAACACAACTCTAGATAGAGAGCTCCCTCATGAAGTTTTTCATGAAATCAAATCACTCCGACGCAAAGCTCTAACAGATTCCACCCCTGATGCAATGGAAGTTGAACCTCCAAATGAAAAGAATATCAGGAGAATCCTTAAAGCATTGGACTCTGATGATATTGAGCTGATGACTCTTCTTTTAAATGAGTCTAGTGTCACTCTAGATGATGCTTTTGCCCTGCACTATGCATGTGCCTATTGCGACCCTAAGATTGTTAACGAAGTTCTTAATCTTGGGTTGGCTGACATAAACCTTACAAATCCCCGAGGGTATTCAGTTCTTCATGTGGCTGCAAGGCGCAAAAATCCAACAATTTTAGTAGCACTGTTGACTAGAGGGGCCTGTGTATCAAATATCACATCAGATGGACAAACAGCTTATGCAATTTGTCGGAGGATGACGAGGCCCAAGGACTATAATGAGATATCAGAGCAGGGTAAGGAATCTAACAAAGACAAGCTCTGTGTTGATCTCCTGGAGAGAGAAATGAGAAGAACTTCAATGTCTGAGAATGCATCTGTTTCATCAGAGTTAACTGTTGATGATTTGCACATGAAACTTGATTACCTGGAGAATAGAGGTATAGCCTTCACTTATCTATGCCATTTATCCATATTCATTTATTATATCTACATATAGATGGCATAGGCTTTTTGCCAAGCTATTTTGACTTATAGAAAATAAAATCGCTGAATAAAAAGTTTTTCTTGTTTATATTGCAGTTGATTTTGCTAGGTTGTTGTTTCCTGCTGAGGCTAAGGTGGCCATGGATAATGCTGAGGCAGAGTCAATACTATACGTAACCCGATCAAGGGGCTCAAGTAGTAACTTAAGAGAAGTTGATCTTAATGAAACTCCTTCAATGAGAACCAGAAAACTCCAGTTGAAATTGCAAGCCCTTGTGAAAACAGGTATGCCAAATTCAAGTAGTCCCTTTTATGGACATGATTTATTCTGTTGAAAATGAATTCCAGTTCCATGTCTTATTTCAAAAGTTTGAAAACCTTGGAAATCAGTTGAATATCTATGATTATGATCTAATCCTCCCTTCCTTAGTGGTTCTGTGAATCTTGTCTTTCCCTCATTGCATATTCAATCACAAATGAACTTGGAATTTACTTCGTCTGCATACTTAAATTTCAATTCCGTGTAGAAAATTTGTTTCTGAAGTTGTATCCGTGTTTTTAGCTACTGAAAAATTTATTTACTATTGGTTTCAATTTTGAAATCATGGTTAGGAAGATTTGCATTGATGAATCGTGAATCCATAAATTGAAAATTTGCAATTTTTAAATTTGTCTATTCATTGCTTTGTACATTCACATGTGGAATTGAGTTTGATGCAATTGGCTATTATGGGTGATCCAATGAAAAAGCTCTGCGAGTTTTTATCAATGTCTGAGCTTATTTTTAAAACTTCCCACAGTTGAGAATGGTCGGCGCTTCTTTCCTCATTGCTCTGAGGTTCTTGACAAGTTTCTAGATGACGATATGCCGGATATTTTCTTCTTAGAGAAGGGTAGTGAACAAGAACAGAAAATCAAGAAGCAACGCTTCATGGAGCTGAAAGAGGATGTGCAGAAGGCATTTCACAAGGATATGGCTGGAAACAATGGTTCAGCTTTTTCCTCCTCAGTTTCTTCCTCATCATCCTCATCTAAGAAAGGAGGTGTTGGCCAAAGGGTGAGGAAAAAGTGAAGTCCATAACAAAGCCAATCTTGTAATTTTGACTTCTCTGTATTAGTGCAAGTATAGCAAATGTACCATAGTTTTGCCAATAAATGCTATATTTGCATAAATGGGATCTTCTAGAACAGTCATGAACTAGGAGAGTGACATAAGAATGTGTGATTCTAGACATCCTATTATTCTCTCCCTCTCTTCTTGGATTGTATTATATTCAATCAATTATAACCATGCAGAGCATGCAAATTCTCATATTTTTACATTAGGAGTTTTATAGGTTATGACCCAGATTTCTTTTTTCTTCTTCTGGTTGAAGGCAGTGGAAGATTTTGATAGAGGGTTGTATTTGAAAGTAGTTGCATGATCACTTAGCATATGTAAAATTGTATCATTCCTCAGTTTGTTTATCATTTGCAAAGAACCAATCTGATGGTCATTTAAGTGTAACTTAATGGATTAGATATATATTGTCTGTGTTTGATAGCTGTTAATATTTATAGCTGGTTCTATCATCGGCTAAACAATAACATTTCTGGTTTCTTGTGGTTGTGTATTTTATTTATTATTATATTATTTTTGCATAAGTAAAAAGAAATGCTTGGAAAGTAGGAAAGTTAATATATTTATATCATATTCGGAATTTTCAGATGATTTATTATATGCTTGGCTATCAATTTTCAAGAATAGGGACCACTTAGAGTTTTGTCCTTTTCTTCATTTTTTGTATGTTTTTCCTGAACATTAAGATCTGCCTTCTTTAGTTTCCTTCCGTAAGTATTTTACTACATTACCTAAACATTTTACAGTTTTATTAATAAAACAAGAAATTTTGTTGAATGCACTATAGAGGTTTGTGCTAAGTTAAACAATTAAGCACAAATTGAGAAGGCATTTTATTTGGGTAGAACGTGTTTAGCCAAACTTCCATATGATTATTTTCCTTTTATCATTTAGAAATTTTGAAAATATCGTTTACCATATAGTGGTTGTGCATTTATTACTTTTTTTTGCCATGATCCTCCCCAAATGGGTCTTGACTCTTCTTGAAGGCCCATTTACGTGATTCTAAGGGCATACTTTAAAACTTTCTCTCATGAGTCATGACCCACACATCATTCATTCTTCAAGCGGATATGTTTCTAGGCTTTGGGCCTCTCTATTAAGGGCATTTTCCTTGAAAGAGCTAATCTTATGTCGGGAATGCCTCCCTAAACGCCACGACCTAGACCTTATATAGGTGGTGCTTTTAAAAAATCAAACACTTATAAATAGGAATAATGTAGATTAGATCAAGAGAATGATATTTTTAGTTCTATGAAATGTCCCAAAAATTTACATGCCTCTAGTTTCAAAGTAAGGGTTTAAGTGTAAAAATGACCACGTAATTGTCATGAAGGTGCAAAAATGACCCTGTAAAATTTTTTAGAGCAAAACTGGCTATTGAATTTCAAAATTGGGACAAAAATGAGAGGTAATTTTTTTTTGACTTTTTCACCATAGGGTCCGTTTGGTTGCCAATGGAACATGAGGAGAGAAAGGGAAATGGATGAAAGTTATAATTTGTTTTGTAATTTACATAATTCCGGGTGGTGGTGAGATCTTTTCTCTCGTCTTTGTACGAGCTTATTCATCGGCGTCTCCTTCCCCGGTTTATACTGAGGAAGGAGAAGTCCATAACTTTCATTGGTCTGCTTTTATGTTTCTTTCGTTTTGAATGACATGCCTATGCTAAAATAAATTGGTCTGGGAGTTGTGACGACAACAGTAATTTCTTCTACCCAACCTTCACCTTTATTAGTTTTGCGGGTGTCTTTGTTTCTGTGAGATCTACTCATGGAGGTTTTTTAAAAACCAAATTTATTGGTTTATTGCCGATACGAGGTGTGGATCCTTCTTTGGGATGATTCTTTGAACAACCACTACTCAATGACTTTTCTACCGGTGACAGTTCTTTTCTACCCACAAATTCTCATGAAGGAAAGATGAAGAATATCGTAAGGATTTTGCGAAGGCGGCTGCTCACTCCTACTCAAGATTATCTTTTTAGGGTTTTTCTTTTTGTTTGTTTGTTCAACCTTTTTAGGGTTTCTATGTATTATCATTTGAATTTTTCCTTTTGCAAACCTATTTTGTATTTCAATTTCCTAGTTTAATAAAATCGTTTATGCTTTTTGATAAAAAAAATTACATAATTCCGGGGCTCACAAACTTTACTTAAATCATTTCCTCTACTTTCCATCTTTACCCGTACACTAATTTCATTTCCATCATTCCAATTCATGCCAAGCAAATGAACCTTGACCACAAAAATATTTGCCACTAAGTGCATATATAGGAGAAAGAAAAAAGATGGGGAAAAAATGGTTGCTCCCTTCACATTTGTTGCGCTGAAATCTAACATGATCCCACAACAAAATATAAAAATAGAAATAAGCATAAGGATAATAAATAAAAAGGAGAGATAAAAAACAAAATAATAAAAACGATAAGATAAATATTTTAGTGAGAATGGTAGATTTGTCAACCCATTAAATATTCCCAAAAATAAGGCAACAATGATGCACATTATTTTGGGAGAAAGTATTGACTCTTAACTATTATTTTGTTAGCAGTAAATACATATTTAAATAATAATTTTATTAAGTAATAGTCAAATGCAAAATTATTGCTCCCAAATGCATATATTGTTTTTTGATTCGATCGCAAATGCATATCTGGAACAAGAAAAACTATTATTTTATTGCTCCAATGGAATCAGGCATGGGCCCACAACGCAATACCTCGGTGTTGCTATTAGGTATATAGGACTAAAAAAATCTTGGTGTTACTTCTGTTGCTACTAAAGTTTATTCTTTATCAGTCTGATTCTTGCCTCTTGTTTCAGAAATTTATCCATTTGAAAAATCATATGCAGCATGCAAATCTCTTCTCTCATTGCAAAATTGGTAGTACGACTTTAAGGTATTCCTAAATTAATGCAACTTCACACAAACACACTCGTTTGCTAGTAATTTTTCATATTTTTTTGTAACTATTAGAAATTAGAAGAGAAATAAATAAACTTAATGTGCAGTTGAGTCCAATTCTAAAGATCCAACAAATGAAGTTGTGGGGCGTAATATCGTCACTATTCTCATAACTCTCAAACAATAAGAATCAACCCTAAAAATAAGAAAACTATTTTGGACAACTAAAAAAATAGAATTAAATGTTTAAAAAAATATTAAATTAAAGGTATGCATGTCAATGAAATGACACAAGGATAAGCTAAAATCAGACTATATTTTTTGAGGTGGGTGGAAGCAATGTATCAAGGTGAGGTATATGGTAAAAAAAAAGGTGAGGTAAGCAGGTCACTAATCTTTCACAGCTCTCATGAAGGCTTTTAGGATTCTTTCATAAAGTCTTTGAATTCATCGGATCATTTAACTCTGTTAAATTGTTCGAATTCAAAACATACAATCAATTTCAAATTTAAGAGACTAAATATCATTAACAACTTATTGAGACCTCTATGATATTGAATCTCTTACTTGGGACCTAATTAGCATTGTCACTAAACTTAATAAGAGACCAATATATAACTCGATTGCATGATCCCACTGCATATCTGTTAAAACAAAATGTCTGCATTATAGGAGTTCTCATGCTGAGCCTTCTTGATTGTTTAAAGAATCTTGACATGAAACATTATTCTTCCATCAAAAGTTGGTCTAACAAAATGGACTAGTCTCTCACAACATAGAGCGAATTGAATTAAAGCGAGTCTCCACTGCCATTGAATAGGTGTTGACATCAAATGTCTGAATACATAGCCATCATGCGTGATGTCATTGCTTGCTTGGATGCAATTGGCACGTTTGGATCTGCCAGATAAAGAATATCCTGTCGCAAACTGTCCATAACATCATAAATTAATTATCACAAATTGGTGAAAAATATTAAGATATGTTCATTTATATGCAATTTTGACAAACCGTAGTAACAATTGGAATTTAAACTGATGACAATTTTGAAAACACTTAAGAAGGATGATAAAAAAATCAATTCCTTATTTTTTTTCCAACCAAAACATCAAGAAATATGTATAAAGAATGTGGTTCTTTCCTCTTTCATGTATGTACATTGTTTTCCATCTAAACATGCAATCACACATGTTTCAAGCGATATCAAATACAAGTTATTCACTTTATGTCAAATGATAAGGGGGGACAAAATGAAATTATTCAAATAATACTTACTATTGCCATTCCCCAGAAGCTTCTGCATAGCCCTTTACAGATTGATATAGGCGATTTAGGCCATATAACATTAATCCATAAGTGCATAGTGCATCTTCCCCCTATGAAAAAACAAGGACACAGAGAATAACACTTAGTACTTTTTACAAGATACCTTCCAATCTACTATTAACTAAAATACGCTTTGAAAATAACTCCCCTCATCACTACTCCTAAGCAACCAAATAAGGCCATTACCAAAATAAAGGCTAATTGATACTAATGCTTTTAAGCTTAAATGCTAATTCAATATCCTACTATTGCTACTATTCTCATCATTCACCGTTTATGGACACTCATTCGTTGGATATGTCATGTGAATGTTCAAAATGAAGAATTGGGATGTGGAGAACAAGAATTATCAATAAGATAGACAAGGCAGCAATAATAATGTCATAATATGATGTTTAATATTCGAATTTTAGTCAATGATGAGCCATGTATAGAATACAATATCGCTACTAGGACCTAGAATATACACACACAAATGTATGTATGTGTGTGTGTGCATGGATGTATGTATGGATGCATATGCATGCATGCATGCATGTATGAGTGTATGCATACATGCATGCAGGTATATGTTGTGTTGGATGAGCTTTTTACCATCCCTTGCTCAGCAAAATTATGGAATTGCAAAATCCATCTCTCAACATTCGCCACAAGCTGCCTCCTTTGACGCCGAGCAATTCTACCTCTTCTTTCAGTTTTATTGTCCTGGTTATATTTTTTTGTGAAAGAAAAATGCATTATATAAAAAAAGTATGTTACTCAACGCTCAATGATGGCATGCATTTGATAAAAGATAGACAATAATGTGAGAAAAGACAAGGATAGAAAGGAGCATGTATGGGCATTGCATGAATTAAGCTACTTAAAGAACAAGCAGCATGACTATTACTTTTGGCTCTTTGACTTTGGACGATTCAATCAATATATATAATAGTAAACTCTCAACCCCTAAGATAACACATGTACTACATAAAAGAGATGAATTCATTACCACTAAAAACTTCTCTAAATCCTTAATAAGTCCTCAAATAATAACTCTAGCCACATACTAATAACTCCTGAAGTTTCCGAAATTAAATATGAATATCGCCATATAATATAACTATATGAAATAAAATCCTCTATTTATAAATCATGATAAACTGCAGTTCACCTTAGATGACTCAAAAAATTTTTAACGAGTCTAAGAAATATGAAGTCATTCAAAAAACAATCTGTCTTCTAAGATACAGAGTGACATGCATGTGGGAAAGATCAAAACTCTTCAACCCAAAAAAGTGAAATTGCTTTAGCCGTAATTTGCAAATTCATCCCAAAATATAAGTGGGAGAATCTATCTAAAATAAATTGCTTACCCTGCCAAGCACTGAATTTGTCAGCCCAAAATTCAATCATGCATTGAGACTTATTATAGACTTAGATATGATCTCTTTTTTTTGCCAGGGTAAGAAGTGTGTGTATTGACTTTGTTCAAAGCAATTGTATCTCATACAAGCAATAAGCTCTTGGTCTCATGGAAACTGGAAAACTATAAACGGAAAATCACCTGTTTGAACCATGCAGGTACTGCCGTAACAAGCAAGTAAGAGAAAAAAACAAAAGGTAATGACTTAAGAACTGTAGATTTGATTGATGAATATGTCCATTCCATTTTGTGGAGCTCAAGCATTGATCTGATTGAAAATAAATATATAAATCATCTTCAAAAACTAAAAAAAGAAAAAAAAAATCTAAACAGTGAACAAGGATTCTAAAACTCACGTCTTAATATCTGGGATGATCTTCTCATACTGTATGCATCAAATGATGTTGTTCAGTAATGACATATAAAAACTTGGTCATTAATAACGTGTATATATATATATATATATATATATATATATATATATATATATATACACAGCATACCATATCGAGCATAGCCAGAGCCGTCTCTGCAGTATAAATCATTTCAATGGGAATGACAGTACGTATGAGTTCCTCCCTCACATTGCTGCATTTACATTAGGATGCTTAGCCTTTCATAAAGTGAAAAAGTTTAGGACAATAGTACTCCCTCCGGTCCTAAATATAAGTCACGGTTGACTTTATTTTTTTTTGAGATGTTAAGGTTACAAAATATGTTATTAAATTATGACATATTTGATAAATTTTTAGATTAGTCATTAGTTTATAGGTTAAACAAACTAGTTTAAGGGAAAAAATTAGTTAAATCAATTTATAATTGACCTATTTTGTTTTTTTAGGATTTTCCAAAAAAGTCAACTGTGACTTATATTTAGGACGGAAGGGAGTGGTATATTTAGAAAAAATAGAATCAAACAATTATGACTAGGAAATTCTTTCTCTCTCTAACTTATTCTCTACTTTAATTTCTAGTCCTATATTTATCCTCCTCTAACTTATTCTCTCTAACTTATTCTCTACGTACAAAAAATGCAACTCAACCACTTGGCAATACATTAAATGTGTAAAGATGGCATATACAAAGCACGCCAGTTTTAGATAAAGCTTAAGAACTTTTGAAAGAGAATCAATAGCATATAATAATTAACATTTACATTCTACATTATTTAAGTTTCATTCTAGCTAGTTCACAATTAGGAAAAGCTAAACAATAACCTATATATTGATGAAAATTCTATGTTGCGAGCACACTTCGCCATGATTTGTTTATTGTGTTGCTCCAGTATATCTTCATGCCCCTTCCTTAATGTCTCAAGAGCTTCACTTCGGGTAGACAAAACCTGAATACTTATTGCATCAGTATATAGCTTACCATCCAAATTATCATGTATTGAAGTGAAACAGATATATATGCCCATTGGTTATGGAAAAAGATATAATACCTCCGTTCCTAAATATAAGATCACTTGAGCAAATTTGAAGAGATTAAGGAAGACATTCCAATGAGTTAGGATTACATGAAATTTCCAAAATACCCCTCACTTAAGTTTTAAATATCCTCTCACCTTCTTCAAACCACTATTTTTTGGGTGAAGGGAGTAAAGGGGTAATTTGAGGAAAACTTGAGTCAAATTAGAAAGTGATCTTATACTGTATTTAGGAACAAGCTCTCCTCCCTTAAGTGATCTTATATTTAGGAACAGAGGGAGTACTACAGAATGTCTAGTTTGTGAATATTGAAGATGTTATCCTGGATGGCTTCAAATTGCTACAACATTTTTCCCTTTATAGAAGTATGTCTCACAGTCTTGAAGAAACTTAGAAGCTAAGTCACACACACTGTACTTATTTTGCTAGTCTAAGGGAAAAAATTAGGTAAATCAATTTATAATTAACTTATTTTGCTTTTTTATAGGATTTTCTAAAAAAGTTAATTAGGTCTTATATTTAAGATCGGAGGGAATAACCTATTTCGTAACCTTAATCTCTTCAAGAAAAAGTCAATTAGGTCCTATATTTAGGACCGGAGGGAGGTAGTAGTAAATATACACAAAGAAGTTTACCGGATCTGATCCATTACGTTGCAGAAGCCATATAGAACAAATTGACAAACCAACTACACTGCATGAATACGGGATCCAATTTTGAGTGATTTTGCTTGGCTTTCTGTATTTGGTAACCTGAAACAAAAGACAGCTAGTGCATTTCACATCAAAACCAAAAAGCAACTACAGAAATTCACCTTTAATATTACATTACCGACAAATTAGTATGTGCTAATAGAAAACAAGAAAATATATATATAATCTCACACATTAAAAAAACATGAAACTCCCTGATACGTGGCAGTCCCTTAGTGGCTATCATTGCACTCTGTATGTGCCCCAACTATTTCAATCCGGTACAAAACAATTTGTCAACTTTACATAGCCACCAAGTAACAATTTGTCAAATTATTGATGCACTTAGATATAAATAAGATAAGGCAGAAAGCTTTAAAAGTTTTGCATGCATGCTAAGGAGCACAAAAGAAAAATTCATACAGTGATTTTTATGGAAATCAAATGCATTTAGGTAATGGTAAGATAAATATGTCCTCCACAAGCCAATAAGAGAATATTCAGGAAAAATAAGCTCTTACAAGAGAGGATATATAACTATCCAGCTCCTGTAAATTCTGGTAAATAAAATCGGTAGCATCTTTGATTTCACGGTTTGTCCACGAATACCCTTCATGATTTATTATTGACTGCTTGTCAAACATCGGAGGAATAACAAAGACTTCACTGGCAGACAAATCAAGCTGCAACAAGAAGCTAACAGATTTAGAAAACAGTACTGAAATTGAATGCAAGCTACTATATCATTTTCATTTTACTTAGGATTAATACTAAATTATCATATATCCAAGAATTAAAAAACAATGAAGAAAGGAACAAGAAAAGATAAACTATCATTCCGTTCATGTAAGCCTTGTGTGGTGCATGTAGATGTCCAATGCATACCTCTAAATTTGAGAACAAATCATTGATTATATTCAACAATAATGACTGCAGTGTTTGCTTTGGATGCTTTACTAACTCCTCTCCAATCCTATCAACTTCAAAATAAACCTGAAAATATTTTACCAATCATGATAAGAGGAAATTAAATTTGATATTTCATATTTGATGTAATATAAAAAATTAATGACTTTGAACAAAAGTGATTTCATATGCATTAAATTGAATCTGTTCATTTTTCATAGTAGGCTTTCTTTCAACTGCTACTCTATTGAGTTTCTTGCATAGATTTAGACCATTTTGTTATAAAATCGAGTTATGCACCAGAAGTTAAATTAAACTAAGAGGTTATGATCCCTTTAATAAGAAATGACATCAATATGAAAAATGAATTACCATAGGGTCTTCCCAAGGTCAATGAACCATAAGAAAAAGATAAAAACAAGGCAAAAGAGAACAAATTAAAAAGTAAGGAGAAAATGAAGATTTAGTTGAGACACATGCAGGGAGTCAGAGATAGTAAGAAATCATTCCCCTCCCAAAATAAAAAATACACACACACACATGCATGCATGCATGGATGTATGTATGTATGTACGTATGTATGTATGCCCTATGATCTTTATTATGAAGCAACGACTATCATAACTTAGTTTGAATTGTTAAATATGATTGAAGTGATTTTCAATACTCCCCCACTCCGTAATATAAAATCCCAAAAATTGAATGATTTTTGGTACAAAATATAAGAGTTCACCTTTACATTCTCTTATCATTTAAGATGTTTTTTCTTATTTTTCCCTTATCTCTCTCATAATAGTATCATGATAAATAGGGGCGAAATCAGAAAAAGAATTAACTTCAAGAATTCAACTGACTTTTACATCTTTTATTAAGGAGCATGTTTTGGTGGATGACCTCTTATATTACAGAATAGAGCAAGTACTGTCTCTACCAACTATAATTAAATTGTAACACCATATCAATTATTTGTCTCCCAATACCCTTATTAAAAAATATGGGCACACATGGAAAATATATTTAATGCCCACTATATAAAAGAATCAAGAATACTTTATATTTGGTGTATGTATCATAATAAGAGTTATTGAATGTAGGCAATTACGACATCAACTCAAGTTAGACAACATCACAACAAGATGAAGCAAACTGATAACCTGAGCCAAGAACGTTGCTAGAGCATTCCTTAAGGTCATTAAGGCAGTTAATCTCTCTTGTATAAATAAAGATGCCGATTGACCGAACAACATGCGAGTTGTTTCATTTATAAAAGCCCTTGGACCTCTCTCAAAAACCATGAAATTTGCTTTATCAGCTTCTGAACTCTGCATATAAAAAAAAAAAAAGAAGCAACAAAGCTTAGAATGATAGTTTGAAGTTCATGCAATGGACATTGATTATTGTCTTTACAAACGGCACACCCAAGAACTAACCTCATTCATGAATTGCCAAAATTGCAAGTTGATTTCAACGCTGTGAAGATTTCTAAAAACATGTTCAAGTATATCCTCCAAAACAGCTCGTATTTTAGATTGCTGATCTGAATTCCTGTAATATAAGAACAAAATTCTCAATCAAAATATTTTGTCATAGAACAAGATGACAAGCAAAATTATCTTAGAAGTCCATATTTTAATCATTTTTCTACTGCTCTTTCTCCTGCAAGAAGCACCCTAAATAATTCAGTATCATGTAAATATAATATTTTTTTTTTGGATATTTCATCGATTAAAATCATCCAAAAACTATAGCAACTAAATTACGCTAAAAGAAGCTCAAATCCAGAGCAATAAGAAGAACAACAAAAGAGGAAATGTAAATATATTCAAATAGCTATAGCTTTTTTTTTTGGACCAAAAAATAGCTATAGCTAGAGACTTTAAATTTGGACTTAATTAATCACTACATGTCCAGGAACCAACCAAACAAACTATTACATCTATTCTTAAATACAAAAGCTAGTACTAGTTGATTTTTGGAGAATCCTAAAAACCCTAAATAAGTTACTTATAAATCAATTTGCTTTAATTTTTTCTCGAATTTAATTATTTGACTTATAAACTAACATGTAATATAATAAGAAACAAAATTATGACTCATTTTGCTTCGATTCCTTAGTTTTTCAAAATAAGAAATTGTAAGTTAGGTATTATATTTACTCGAATTCCTTACATGGAATATCTAAGAGAAAACACAAAGGTAAAAACATCGAAAGATCAAATGATCATACAAATATGGTTCTTGCAAGATGGAAGGTAAAGGTAGAGGGAGACATTCTCGACGTTTGTGTGATCTTTTGAAACCTGTAGCAAAATCACGAAGGATAGAGAATTTGTCGTGTAGATGATTCCAGATAAAGTTATTTCTGTTTCCATTTGAAGTTGGAGAATCCATTGAATTGAAGTTTATCACACTGTGTTTGTGTTTCTTGTAACATGCGCAATAACTGTAGCTTCCTAAATTTTATACATACTTTCCATATTTCTAGAAGAATCAGTCAACAGTTAATATTAAATAAATTAACGCATGTTTTCTTAATTTTATCTTCATTAATTAATTATTACTGAAGTGTAAATAATATTTTAAAGTTATCTCTTTTCTTTTTTTTATGGTGACAGTTATCTCTTTTCTCTTTCTTTTTATTATGAATTTATCCTAAAAAGTAGTAACACATCAATCCCTTTATTTGACATTATTTCTCGACATTCATATTCATATTCATAATAAACTAATATCACCCCGTGCGATACGCGAAATATTATATTCTGCATAGCTTTAATAACTTAATTATATACACCACATAATAATATACACAACTATATAACTCTGATACCATAATATTTGTTAATATTTAATGAATTCCGCTAAAATTTATCTTTAAAACAAATAGTTTGGTGGTTACATTATTTACCCCTATTTATATTTATATTATTTAGACTATCCTATTTTTTAATTGCTCACTCACTCCTATTATCTCTTTCTTTTCAAAAATATTTTTTTTTTATTTTCCAAACAAACTTGTATTCGTATTATTCCTTTTCCGTTCCTAAAAATAGAGAGATTTGAGAGCCATTGGAGAAAAAAGTGGGATTGATAATAAGTTAACTAAATTGCAAAATTTTTGTCTAAATATTATGATACGAAAAACGGCATTTTTTTCGATAAAAAAAAAAAGAAAAGCAACACTTTCTTTTATATGAAAAAAAGAGAGATGATGTTATCAAAAAAATAAAAAAAAAGCGATGAACCTTTATTTGATAAATTTTTAGTTAAAAAATGGCACTTTCTATTACTCAAGATAAACTGCTATTTCTTTTAGTCTTTTTTCCTTTTTTTTGTTTCCCCCCTTCTTCTCCTTCCTCTCTTACATTAAATTTTTTTAATGATCTAGCCCTATTTTTCTCATTCAACATGATTTCATTAATAATAATCGATTTCCTAAGCTCAATTGTTATTTTAATTTTAATGTATATATAAAAACAATGCTACTCTATCTCCTACATTTTTTCCTTCAGTTTTTAAATTTTTTCCAGATTACACCCTTATTTTTTCCAAATAAGGGAGTAATTTGGAAAAAACAAAATTTAACATAAAAAATAAGAAGATAGGAACATTATTAAATGGAGTTAATCCAAATCAAATATATAATTAGGTAATAAGCTTGTAAAATATTTGAAGGGAAAAATTAATGAGAGAAAATAAAGGACGTTTCTTTTTTATTTCTGATAACAAAATTTTACGGTATGCAACCTGCGCTGCGAATATGCCTCCCAAGCGCCGCGATGGAGGCACAACTAAGTGTCACTCCCCAGGATTGAACTCGCGACTAGGTGGACAACTTAATGCTCATTGTTATTAAACCCACGGGACGATGGGTAATAGGGGACATTCCTACCAAAAAAGAGAGAGAAAATAGTTTTTTTTATATAAATCGTTCAGCCATCTCTTTATAAATTAGGAGAATACAAAATAACTATTTTAACTATTTTTTATTATTACTGATATTATTTCTTTTTTTATCCATAATCAATGTATCCCCTCACTCGGCAAGTGAGAAACTAATCATTTGTAGGCACCTCAAAAGGATGGGACAGCTGGCCTGGTAGGAGACTTAATACTATTTTTTAGTTACTGATATTATTTCTTTTTTTATTACAATAACTGATATTAAAACTAATTATGAATATGGATATTTTGTATTATCCTTAATTCAAATTTATAATTCGTTCCCTCTTTTTTTTTTGCTCTAGAACATTTATTTGTTGCTCTGGATTATAATTTCCTCTTTTAATATGAGAGTGACATGTGTCCTTTTATAACAATCATCCATTCAATCTAATGGCCTATATTGAAAGAATTATAATTCCCTCTTTACTGATTCCAAAACTTTAGTTTTTACCGACCAAGAAAAATTGTAGTGTCAAAAAAATTCGTAACTAAAATACGTAATCATACTTAGTTAAAAAATTTCGTCTAACAAAGTGGGATGGATTGAGGGATTTTATTTTATTACATAGGAGATTTTTTTATCATAATAGATTGAGGGAATAAAAACAATTAAATTTCATCATCCTCTCAATTTCATATATGTAATCTAAGTTAAAAATAAATACTCGCACATATTTATCATATATCCATAAATTAGACGTTTACACATCCTTAATTGATTAATAATCATCAACAAATAAGTTCTGATAAAAAAAAGTTCTGATCAAAAAATAAAAAAAAATTATAAAAACGCTGAAGTGAAATCAAACTCCTTTTGTTTCGACAAAAAAATCAAAATCCTTTTTTAGTTGAAAAAAAACTCCTTTGTGTTATAAAAAAAAAGAAACTCCTTTTAATCTAAGACAAAATTATTTTTTTTTGATAAAACAGAATTATTATTATGACTGTTAAAAAAAATGGAGCAGCCTTATATTTCGCAACGGAACATAGATAATGGAGGGGAAAAAAATTATTATTATGACCAAGTGTAATACCTTTTTTTTTTTTTACATGACAAAGTCTATGCAACCTTATATTTCGCAACGGAACATAGATAATGGAGCAGCCTTATATTTCGCAACGGAACATAGATAATGGAGGGGAGAAAATTTAAACTTCATCATCCTCTCAATCTTATATTCTCATTCTTTTTATATGAATTTATCCTAAAAAGTAGTAACACATCAATCACCTTTATTTGACATTATTTCTCGACATTCATATTCATATTCATAATAAACTAATATCAGCCCGTGCGATACGCGAAATATTATATTCTGCATAGCTTTAATAACTAAATTATATACACCACATAATAATATACACAACTACATTACTCTGATACCATAATATTTGTTAATATTTAATGAATTCCGCTAAAATTTATCTTCGAAACAAATAGTTTGGTGGTTACATTATTTACCCCTATTTATATTTATATTATTTAGACTATCCTATTTTTTAATTACTCACTCACTCCTATTATCTCTTTCTTTTCAAAAATATATTTTTTTTTTATTTTTCAAACAAACTTGTATTCGTATTATTCCTTTTCCGTTCCTAAAAATAGAGAGATTTGAGAGCCATTGGAGAAAAAAGTGGGATTGATAATAAGTTCTTTTTCAGTTCTCCCTTCCTCTCTCACTTCAATAAGCAAAAGAGGACAGTAACTAAATTGCATTATTTTAGTCTAAATATTCTGATACGAAAAACGGCATTTTTTCAATAAAAAAAAAAGAAAAACAACACTTTCTTTTTTATGAAAAAAAAGAGATGATGTTATCAAAAAAAGAAAAAAAAGCGATGAACCTTTATTTGAGTCAATTCAAAATGTCTTTATCTCTCTCTGCCTCTATGCTCTGTCCATATCTTCATCCACATCAAATTTCTCTCGTATGTTTCCTAATCTTAATGCGGCTTCCACTGTTTTCCTTTCTTTCTTATTGCATGCTACTTTATGGTTACCATAACTTAAAGTTGGGCAATAATATTGGTTTTAGGATTTCAAAAACATAAGTTTTGAAGGTTGTACAGGAAAGAAATAGAAATCATTTGTAATAAATATAGTATCAGCAAACCACACTAAGCAACATTCAACAAGCAAAGCAAAACATACAAACATTCATATAAAAAGGGGCTATATGAGTAGCAAAATGCAAAAGAAATTCAAGGGGTTTTGGTAAATTCATTCCGTAGACCCTCTTACATTATAGTTTCTTGCTCCTCTTGTTCTCTTTTTACTTTTTGTTGCAGGCTTCATTATCATCACCATCCAACTACAGCATCATCAACCCTACATCCATTTTTATATTGAGAGATGGATCTGAATGGAATGTTACATTTTTTCCAAGCCAATTGAGGATAATGAACCTTGTTGGACCTGCTTCACACATTTCAGATGGGGCAATGCATCTCAACCACTCATCAGCATTTGCTACATTTGTAGGAAAGAACCTCTAAGTAATTTCCACCCCTTGTGCTTTGATCACAACATTGATGCATACCTCTTCCCCATTATAATCATCAGCACTAGTCCCATAGTTTACACTGTAACTATGGGTCTTCTCTGTTGGGATTTGCAACTCATCAACCAAATCTTTAGAAATAAAATTGTGGGTAGCTGCTGAGCCAATCATTACCACAACCTCCTTCTCACCAATCTTCTCAAGAAATTTGAACGCCATTATTGATCAGAACCAGCACTAGGATTGCAACAAGGCAAAGAAGGGACACCTATAGAAGTAACAAAATGTGTTAGAAGTGAAGGAGGAAAGCAATGAAGATATGTGACACAGCATAATGTATGTACTAAAGTGTGTTTCTAATGATTCAAACTAAAGGTGTCCAAACCGAGACTGATTTCAAATATTAGACTGAGATTCTAATCATTGAAGTGGTAGAAGATATGGACAGAGCATAGAGTATATCTGTAACGTGATATTTTGATGATTTAATTAGGAGAGTTAAAACACAAGACTGATTTTTCCTATATCCTCTTTTTAACAACACAATTGCAAGCCTTCATATTAATATAAAGGGTTAATGTGCAAATCCTCCAGAATTAAACCAAACGGTGCAAATCCTCTGTATATTTTTAGGTGCAATTTTACCTCGAAAGTTAAATTTTTGTGCAATGCCCCCCATTAGGTCTGGTGATTAATGTTGTTTCCTATCATCCACGTGGCAGACGACGTGAACTCACTGTGGGCCAGCCAAAAAGCAACATGTTGCTAGATAAAGATGCAAATACACCTCGTAAGTTTCCAAAAGATGCCATAATCCGTATTTGAAGTATTTTAGATGCAATTTCACGCCGAAATTGATTGTTAGCTATGGTAATTAAATTGATTGTTATTTTTCAAAATTTGAATTTCACATATTCTTTGCTAGCCTCATAATGATAGCATATAATAGGCCAGTTAATAACGTCTCATTTTAAAATAACTGGTGATATTAAACTATAATCTATGTTGATTGAAAATGCATATAAATATATACTCCCTCCGGTCCTAAATATAGGACCTCGATAACTTTTTTTGGGGAGATTAAGGAAGACTTAATTTTAGATGTCTTTCCAATAAAACCCCTCCTTAATTAGTTTGATTACTTAGTAGCCCTTCCTCCCCTATCATTAAGGAGTTGTTAAGAAGAAGAAGGGTAATTTAGGAAAAAAGGTGACCAAAAATGTATCTAGGTCTTATGTTTAGAACCAAAATGAAGTCTCTATCTAGGTCCTATATTTAGGACCGAAGGGAGTATTATATATTGTGAAATTACAAAACAATTAAATAATGTATTGAGAAACCAATTAAATAGGTCAGACTACTATTGTAAACTTAAAGGTTAGGCCTGACGAAGACAGCTTATCGCGTAACTAGGGTAGGATTATTTTAGGCTAGTGCATAGGCTTCTCCTTGATAAAGCCATATTCTCATCTCCAATACCAACTAGTATTTCAAATAAAATATTTTTTAGGGACAATTAATAAAAGGTTCCTCACAAGGGGCTTAATACTAAAAAGGTCCCATGAACTCCCCATATTGAAGTATGGTCTCTAGGGACCTCACTTTAATATACTTCAAATACAAAAAGATCATTTTACCCTTCATTTCCTCCCTTCCTTGCTCTGTTCATGAGCTTGTTATTTGCGGTTCATTACATTGTCACACTAGCTTATTACCTCGTTATTTGTTGTTAATTAACTCGTCAAAGAGTTACTCATGACCTTGTTAGACTTGCTCATAAGTTTGTTATTCGTGACCCATTACATTGTCACACTAGCTCATTACCTTGTTATTTGTTACTCATTAACTCGTCAGAGAGTTACTCATGAACTTGTTAGACCTGCTCATTAGCTTGTTATTCACGGCATATTACGTTATCAAACTAGCTCATTACCTCGTTATTTGTTGTTTATCAACTCGTTATTTGTTACTTTTGTATGTTTATAGTATGAGGGGCAAAATGGTCATTAAGTATTTAGAATATATCAAAGTAAGATTCCTAGGGACCCTACTTTAATATGGGGAGTTCATGGGAACTTTCTAGTATTAAGTCCCTTGTGAGGGACCTCATTTTAATTTTCCCTATTTTTTATATGAGAAATACAGATGTTTATGGTGGAACAAAAAGTTGAAAATCTTGTTGCATTTTTTTAAGTTAACCCCTTAACATCTTTCGTTTCTTTGATTTTTTTTTCTTTAACTTTACTAACTTTAGGAATTAATTAATCAGAATACATTACTTCCTTTAAATTAAATAATGGGAAAATCCCAAATAAATCCCTCCGAATACCTAAAAGGACAAGTGAGGAACAAATAACTTCCAAAAGGACCATGAAGGAACTAGCACCTATCTGTCATTTTAAAATTTTGCGAAAAGACAAAATTGCCCTCATCCTAATACACAAATTCCTACCTCACCCTAAACCCACCCTAATACCCACAATCTTCTCGCAATCTGTGTTTTAAGATGGGGGCAATTTTGTCTTTTCGCAAAATTTTAAAATGGCGGATAGGTGCTGGTTCCTTTATGGTCCTTTTGGAAGTTTAAGTTCTTCACTTGTCCTTTTGGGTATTTGGAAGGACTTATTTAGGATTTTCCCTTAAATAATAATCACAACTACATGCTTAAAATACAAATTTGATGCCAGTTTTTTAAGCTAAAAACCGCATCCACTTAACTCAATTGATACTTTACTCCAAAAAAAAATTCAATTGATGTTCGAGGTTGGTATATATAGTTATATGATTTCAAAGTTTCAAAAACACCATTAATGCCACCCTATGTCAAAAAATAAATGTCAAGCATTGAGTATTTGCGTATTACTATCATTATGCCAACAGTATGGTAAAAAAAAATCATTATGCCAACGGTTAGTCCCAAAAAACTATATGTCATTAAAGGGAGACAAAAATAACGTATAACCCCATTCTAGGAATGAAAATGAATGCCACGTCTCTCCTCCTTATGGCGAAGTTTCCAAATCAAATCTCTCATTCCCTCCATTCAACTAATCCGTACAACGCAAATTCACAGTTCAGACTCACACACATGCTGTCTCGCACTCTTTTTTTTATACGTGATAAGGTATCCCTCACTCAACAAGTAAGAGATTAATCCCGCTGATTTGTAGGTACCTCAAAGGGTGGGATCTCACACTCTTTTTTAGTAATATATAAATATAAAAACTCACCCCAAAACACATTTCTTAAGGACCTTACTTAGGTTAAATTCCTTTCTCCAGGTTCTCAAGTTCTTTTAATATATGAGTGACACGTGTCCTTTTATAACAACTATCCATTCAATCTAATGGTCAGTTGTCACTTCTATATTAAAAGAACTTGACAACTTGGAGAAAGGAACTTGAGGTAAGTTTTTCCCTTTCTTAATCAAACATGCAAAAGTTAATTCTGTGTGTAAATTTATTTATTTTTTTCAATTTTACCTCATTTATTATGATACTAAAAATAAAGATATATATATATGTGTGTGTGTGTAAACCATTAATAAGCATGAAATAAAGTAAAAAAATAAAGTAAGAAGAAACGCATTAATTAAATAATAAGATAATATAAGCCTAAACTTTTACTCCCTCCAATTCTATCATAAGTTATCAACTAATTTTTCTCATATACCAATATAAGTGGTTAAATGCATTTAATTCATCCTAAAATTCAAGTAATTTCCAATATTACCTCCAATAATTACACTTATTTCCAAAACTATTAACTATTACTGTATTACTCTCTCCTACTATCTCCATTAAATATGAGTATATATGGAATAAAGCAATTAACTCACATAAAAAACCATGAAGTGACTTATAAAAAAGATCAAGAAAAATTGCTAGTTTTTTTTATCAGGAAGAAAAATTGCTAGTTGATTACTTATCTTAACGGCTAGAAGGAGAGTATATTTTATACAGCGGTTACAGTTAGTTACAATGAGGAAGTACTCCATTCGGTCCTAAATATAAGACCTAATTGACTTTTTTCTAGAAAATCCTTAAAAAAGCAAAATAAGTTAATTTTAAATTGATTTACCTAATTTTTTCCCTTAAACTAGATCATTTTACCTATAAACTAATGGATAATCTAAAAATATATCAAATATGTCATCATTTAATAACCTATTTGGCAATCTTAATCTCTCCAAAAAAAAGTCAATTAAATCCTATATTTAGGACCAGAGGTAGTGTATATTATATTCACATTCTTGAAAATTCAAATGTATTCACTTTAGCTTCTTCCTCAAGAACAATAATAAATAAGCTAAAACTTCAATTGAAGTAAAATCATATTCACATTTCTTCCTTCCATTTTCTCTCAGTCAACCATGGGTTGCTTACTCAGCTGCTTTGGGGCCCACCATGACGACGATGACAATCCCCTCCTCCCCACCTCTCACCAAAATTCTACCGTATTCTTCTTCTTCTTTTTTGTTTCTGATTTGACTTCACAAATGTGTCTTGTTAAAAATGTGCAATCTTCATTCTTCGATACAATCTTCTCAAATTTTGAATCTTTATTCTCTCATGGAATCTTCTCAAAAGTGGACTAATGTTTATTCTTTGATGGAATCTTTTGAAATTTTGTGGTGTTAGAAATGTGGAATCTTCCGTTGTGTTTGGTATTCAATTTTGGATATACATTTATTTAATTTCTGCATTGTGAAGGACACAATATGAGACATGAGCAATTTTGTTTTAGTATGTTTATTGGGAAATTTTTCATTCTTTGAATATTAACTGAATGTATATTTGGAGTGCTTAAATTGAACTGGATTTGATTTGATTGAATTAGGATTTTTGAGGGGTGGGTTTAACATTTTTTTTATTTTTTGTTATTTGTGTATGTGTTTACTGTGTATACCAGGAAGTTGTGGCTCCTCAAAATTCCATGTGTTCTCTTTTATCTAGAGGTATTCCTCATTCACTGTTACATCTTCTTTTGGATTATTATTCTCACCCTTACTGTTTTACTAATTGTTTTTCATTGGATAATGATCATATTCTGCCCTTCAAGTACCCACCCTGGACCCACTGGGCACCCTAAACTAACATTGGGTACAATTTTACCCTTGAAGTAATCAAAATGATCCAATTTTACTCTCTGACGAATGTAATGTAGACACGTGGACGACACGTGTCAACATTACATTTGTGTGGGGTAAAATTGGACTACTTTATTTACTTGAAGGGTAAAATGGTACTTCGTGTTAGTTTAAGGTGCTCAATGGTCCATGGTGATTACTTGAAGAGCAAAATAGGGTTATTGCCCTTTTCTTTTTTGGGTTGAAAAATTTTAGCTTTTAGGAGAGAAGAAGATAGATGGTTTCATTTTAGGGACAATCTTGTTATGGATTCTCAGAGAGATGACAGGTGGCACATGGAAGAGGTACTTTGTTACATAGAGAAGTATAAAGCTGGTCGGGTCGATCGAGAAGCGCCGGAAGTCCTTGCCGAACAGTCGGCAATGGCGGCGAAATAGAATGGCAGCATCCGTTGTTGGCTGCCCGGTGGTGCCGTAATATGGCAGCTCAACCTTCTCATTCGACGGAAGCACATGCGTTTGTTTCGCCGTCAGCCTCCTCCTGGTGACAGTGCCAGTGGTATCTGTAGGCAAGAAAAATATATTAGATAATATATATTGTAGAAATTAAATTTGTAGCTATTAATTAATATCAAATTTATTACCTCTGACATCCACCAACTAGCCAGTACTAGAAGACCTCCTCCCTCGCCGCATTTTAATTATAATTTCCGGCACCGGGACGTCCTCCTCGCCATCGGCACCGCCACCGCCACCACCATCGTCGTCGCTGGTGCTCTCCTCCCTCTCCGCCCTCTCCCTCTCCTCCCTCTCCCTCTCCTCATTCAAAATCTGACGCATCTCGTCGTAGCTGATATTGACGTTCAAGTCTCTCCAGAGGTCGTCCTGCGTGACTTCCGGGTTACCACTCAGCCCGAAAGGAGTCTACGGTACGTTAGCAAGAGGGGGCTGGTAAGAGGGGGCTGACGTACTGCAACACCTCCGGAGGATTCGGCTGCTGCTCAATCTCTAACCGGCGATCTTCTATACGCGTGGCTTCTGCTTCGTCCCGCAATCGTTGCTGCTCTGCCTCGTCTATAGGAGCTTTACCGCTACGCCGAGACATGATCTATCGGAGAAGGAATATATATAAGAACTGATAAAGAGAAGACAGAATTTCAGTGGGACCCTTAGGTTTTTTCACACTTCGAAAACCCAAAATGAACTTCGGCGTTGCTTTTATAGGTGTTTGCTTGGCGGCGTTTTGGGGCACTTCTCGGCGTTTTGCTAAACGCCGATGTGCATTAAAAAAAATATGAAATGCATATAGGCGTTTTTCCAAAACGCCTATATGCGAATTAAATTAATTTAATCGCCCATTGGCGTTTCGCAAAACGCCTATATGCGTTTTAATTATTATTAAATCGCAAACAGGCGTTTTGCTAAAAACGCCGATATGCTGTTTTCCTGGAAAAAATAAAAAATGTCAAGCGCCTCTTTTTTTAATTAAAATAACGGCGCTTCATTTAGGCGTTTGTACCAAAAACGCCGATGTGCGTTTCATTTAGGAGTTTTTTTATCAAAACGCCAGCATGCGTGCGCTGGAATGACCCGTGTTTTTTTGTAGTGATCCCGGGCCCATAAGTTTTCTCTCTCCATCTCACACTTTTCTTGGGTTCACAAACTTTACTTTCCCATCATTACCTCTACTTTCAATCTCTTACACTTTTCATTTCTAGTTCTTTTCTTTCTTTCTTGCAACCAAACATACTCTAGAATTTATTTTAGAATCAAGCGGTTTCCTTGTTCACAGTAAAAAAATTGAAATCAAACATAATTTCTTTTATTTTTTTTGTTAAAAACTAGTATGACGCAGCTTTAATTGCAATGCAATAATGATGACAAGAACTTTTTTGAAGTGATTTACTATGATTTATCTTTCTTTACCTATTTAATGTCTTGGAATAAATCATGATTCGTCATATAGCTATGTTTTACTTGAGATATGAATAGATTAGGCATTGAGAACCAAAAAGGAAAACATAAAAAGGATTATTTAAAGAATTAATAAATTATGATTATAGAAGGGGAAATTGGATAGTATTATTCTACAAGGATATGAGAGAGACGTCGAAATTTATTTTCAAGAAAAGTTTTTTATTACTGTCTATTATTACATGATGTAATAATAGGATTAGGAAAGGATGGTGGATATATGTCTGAAGGCATTGAAAAGAGGAAAAAAGGAGAAAGTTCAGATTGTATTATTGAAGAAGTATTGACTGGAGCCAGGTAGCGGGTTATTTCAGTCATAAAAAAATAGCATGCTATAAATGATTATAAATTAATTACTGTTTCAGATTTTGATAGGGTTTATTACGCCATTTATATTTTGGTGGAGTACTCCAGACATGAGGAGGGTCACTCCCCCCATGCCATATTGTTGAATTTATTTTTTCTAGAAAATTCTGGCAGGTGTTGCCTAATACGAATGGCGAAAATATTGCTAGTAGTAGTTGGTGGTGCAATAGGCACATGCAATAAAATATTCTACCTGTAACATAAGGTAGGGGCCCTGTATGAGTGTTATACTATCAGGTAGTATGACACCAACAGGTAGCGTCACTATCATTATCTGAGCAGGTTTAAAAGATATATGAATAAAATAAATGTTATCACCAGTTTTTCAAAATGTTTTAAAAAGATATATGAATGAAATAAATTGCTATTGGGATTCTTCAAAATGTTTTAAGAGACGCGCGAGAAATTTAGGTTGTGTAGCAGGAAGCTTTCTAGGCCTTATGAATGCTAGAAATAAATAGGTTGTTATAATTTGATTTTGTTATATTCTTATGTAATAAGCACAAAGCTTGTGATATATATAAGTAGGAAGTTATCATCTGAGATAACCAATTTGTATTAAGTGTAATTGTAGTAATATGTGTATTTATTTAAATAATCAAAATGAGATTCTAGATAGATTGGCTAATTAAGGAACTTGATAGAATTGAGTAATAGATTTAAATTTAGTCATTTATTGAATTTATATCCACATGAATTATATCCACATGAATTTTCATAACTATATAATTTATTTATTGAAGCTCATTTCACAAAAGAAGAATTTTAAATAGTTTTAAATGAGAAAAAATATTTATTTATCTCTCAAAATAAAAAGTTTTAATTTATTCATATTTTTTTGTTTTCAATGATATAATTGTGGTATAAATTGATTAAATCTCTTTTATATATATAAAAAAATCTAGGTGTTACATTATACTATTCAATGAATACTGTGGAAGGATGAATATGAACTTTTTAATGACAGATTGGTAGTGAAAAGAAAGAACAAGTTTTATCATGTGTGATGCACATGTACTCTTATTTTAATATTGTTGGATGAGTGAGACATAGGTCAAGTTATTATTTGGATTCTCTTATATGTCACGACAACATTTTCTTCTCTTCCCTTTTTCCGCATAATTTCCTATTGCTTTGAGTTGTAGTAGGAATGTGCTTTTCGTATGTTTAAGATTATTTCTGAAGTATATAGTTGAGTTGAGCTGAGTTAGAACTTCAAACATGAAGTATATAGTTTTGTATTTGCCTATGCTGTAGTTGGAATACCATGCATTTTGAATGTTATCTGTCTATTCTGACTCTGATAACCCCAAGTTACCATTGTACTTGTTGGATACAGGGACAGCTAGGATAGTTATTTTCTTGTGGTTCTTTGTATGTTTGACTAGGGCAGCTTTTATGATCATTTTGCAAAAATTATTTGATATTTGTTGAATATAAGATGATTTTGGCTTTAATTTCCAGGTGAGTTTCATGAGCATCAAGGAATCTTTGAATGATAAACTTCAAAAAGCTCATTTATGCCTTCAAAGGATGTGTATTCAGCAACTAAATATCATTTATACGAATGAAATGAAGAGAATTAAAGTTTAAATGTTAGAATTGTGATCCATTTATAAATGTTACTTGCTCTTTGAATTGTACCTCTTTATATTAAGATACTTTTCTATATTTAATATTATGGATGCATTTTATTTATAACCTGACTTCAATTGTCATTTACCTATATAAATATCCTTTATTTTTTTTTGAACTGATTTTTTTTGAACTGAAATAAATTTCCTTTATTTAATATTTGAATTTTGGGAGGTATGTGTAGGGAAATAAAAATAATGGGCAAACTTTCTTTTACAAAAAATCCTGATTTGTGATGGAAATGCAACGGAATTTCTGTCACAAATCAGAGATGGATCTGTGACGGAAATGCAACGGAAATTCCGTCGCAAATTCATGATTTTTTTGTAGTTAAGGTCTTACTTAAAGGGTATTCTGATTTTACTCAACTTTAGTCTCTTGTTGTTCGTGTCCTCAAACTATTATGTTTCTTTAGGTATGTTCATAAAGTATTATATTTTTTTAGAGACTAAGGTTGTAAAAGGACAATCTTCCATTGAAAAGGAATCAATTGTTGCTCTAGAAATTTTCGCAACAGAGTGGGTTCAAACAGGCATTGTTCATAGTGGATTGGCAGTATTATATGATGGTTTCATTAAGGACATATCAAATTTTGTAAAACAATATCAGAGGCTGAATAAGCATTCAAATTTTACTGGAGCTTCTGGTTTTATTCAACTTTGGTCTTATGTTGTTCGAATTCCCAAACTGCTTGTTGAGTTTCTGGATTTTGTTCCATATGCATTTGCAATGAAGAAGAGGTGGTTTACTGTTGCTGAATTTTTTGACGACCCTAAAGAAGGAATTCTTGAATCCGTTGTTGCTAGCTTCTTCAAATCATTATGCTTATATCTAACTTTCAACCTTGAGGACAAGATTCGGCTTGTTGGAGTGGGTATTGATGGGCCCATGGCATGATGAGCCTATTATAAAAGAAGGCCCAAAGTGAATGACAATAATGTAATGAATGTAATTAGAAATGCAACAACAAAATAGTTAGTTTGTTATGTTGTAGTTAGCAAGACAACAACAAAGTAGTTAGTTTGTTATAGTTTGTTATGTTTGTAAGGAGGTTGAGGAATGTATAAATAGAAGAGTTGTAGATAGAAGAGGTTATGCTTGTATTGATTGAGAGTTGGAGAGTGTGTTCCTCTAGAATTGCACATTAGGAGAGTGTGTGCTTCTATAATTGCACATTAGGCCCTATAATTGTTTCTGTAATCCTCTTTTAATGTGATAACTTTTTTTTGACGATTTAATGTGATACTTTGATTCTTGAATAAGGACCTTACTTAGGTCAAGTTCTTTTCTCCAGGTTCTCAAGTTCTTTTAATATAAGAGTGACACGTGTCCTTTTATAACAACTATCCATTCAATCTAATGGCCTATATTGAAAGAAATTGAGAACCTGGAGAAATTAACTTGATGTAAGTTTTTCCCCTTGAATAATACTACATTGATATATTTCCATCAGAATATTTTGTATTATCCTTAATTCAAATTTATAATTCCCTCTTTTTTTCACTCAGAACAATTATTTATTGCTCTTGATTATAATTTCCTCTTTACTAGTCACAAAATTTTAGTTGGGAAAAACTTACATCATGTTCCTTTCTCCAGGTTCTCAAGTTCTTTCAATATAGGCCATTGGATTGAATGGATGATTGTTATAAAAGGACACATGTCACTCCCATATTAAAAGAACTTGAGAACCTGGAGAAAGGAACATGACGTAAGTAAGGTCCATTTTAGTTTTACCCACCAAAAAAAACTGTAGTCTCAATCTCTTATATATATTCTCATTCTCACTTCTAAAACCCTAGTGCATCATCCTCTCGGCTAATTCTTTCCATTTCTTGTCAGCTAATTAATTCTTTCCATTTCTTGTCTCACATACATAATTCTTTCATTTCTTTGAAACCAAACCATGCATACATCTAACCCTAAGCCTGCTCCAGTCCCTGTAGACCCTAAGATATGGCAAGCAATCATTGGTCCAAACTTTCAAATCCCTCCCATTCATTCTAGGGTTTATTACTTCCCACAAGGCCACATAGAACATGCTTCATCGCCCATTCAACACCTTAACCCTCAGATCCGCAACAAGCCAGCGATCCTATGTCGTGTGACCGCTTTGGAGTATCTTGCCGACCCTTTATCCACCGAGGTTTATGTCAAGATTTCACTTATTCCTGTGCCTCATATCTATGGCTCTGATCCTTATGATTCTTTGGTAGTCCCTGACAATGAAACGGCTGCGTCATTTGCCAAGATTCTCACGGAATCCGACGCCGGTTGTGCGTGCGGATTCTCGGTCCCCAGGAAAGGAGCTTGCGACATCTATCCACCTTTGAACTTAAAGGAGCATAGACCGTCTCAAATATTGAATGTGAGGGATGTTTTGGGGAAAGAATGGGCAGTAAGGCATGTTTATAGGGGGTATCCGAAGAGACACTTGTTGACTAGGTGGAGTCGTTTTGTTAAAGCCAAAAATCTTATTCATGGTGATACCGTAATTTTCGGTAAAGATTCCATGGAGAAGTTGTTTCTTGGGATTCGTAGGGCTTTCATGACTCCAAGATTGACAAGCATTGATTCCTCCATGTGGGATGGTCCAAAGGAGAATAATAATAAGCCTGATGATGATGATGATGAGGTAGGAGATGGTGGTGTGTATGCAAGGGATGGGAAAGGGAAGGTGCATGCTAAGGATGTTTGTAAGGCTATAGAATTGGCTTTGCAAAACAAGGAATTTGAGGTTGTGTATTTTCCTAGGTTGGGATGGTCGGATATTGTGGTGAAAGAGGAAGATGTGGACAAAGCTATGAGGGTGCAATGGACTTCCGGAATGAGAGTTCAATTGAAAAGATGGATAGAGGATATGACCAAGACCATATGCTTTGAGGGGACTGTCACTTCTGTGGATTATCCTCATCATAATTTGCTTTTTCCTGGTTCTCCGTGGCGTATGCTTCAGGTATGTAGGTCTGCATGGTTCTTGTTTAATGCATGTATGTGTTTTATTTGATTAAAAAAATAATCCAGATTTGGTCTGCGTCTTTTACTTTTTCTCAATGTTCAGAAAATATTACTATCTCCGATCCTAAATATAGGACCCAATTGACTTTTTTTTGAAGCGATTAAAGTTGCGAAATAAGTTATTAAATGATAACATATTTGATATATTTTTAGATTATCCATTATTTTATAGGTAAAATAAACTAGTTTAAGGGGAAAATTAGGTAAATCAATTTATAATTAATTTATTTTGCTTTTTAAGGATTTTCCAGAATAAATCAATTAGGTCTTATATTTAGGGTCGGATGGAGTATTTCACTTCAAAAAATATTGAGAAAATATTATATTAGAGATGCAAGCTAAGATTTGTGGGAAAATATTACGATTATGAGAAAATATTATAACTTAAAAATGGGAGTGTGTTGAGAGATAGTAGTTAGAAGAGATTTGTTTACTTGTGCATGAGATTAAGAAAAAGGAGGGCTGATAAAAAAAGGAGGATAAAAGGACAAAAAAGAGAGAGAAAGGAATGCACGATAAGATATTGAATAAGGAGCAGGGATCTTGTATCTATATCAAATTATATAGCACACATAAATGAATATGTTTATATATAGCAGTTGAATATATATATGTATATATATATATATATATATATATATATATAAATATAATATCTATATGAATATGTTCCCCTATAATTAGATATTAAATAAGTATACATATAACCCATTTAGAATAAGTAAAGACTGCATATTTTTTATCATTAATAATTGAGCCATTCCAAAAATAGGTTTTTCTATGCATGATAAGTATATATTTGTTCTTATATGCGATTTATTGCCTCTAAAATGTTGGTAGAATTTACCCTTGCTCTTGTACATATTGTTGGTATTTTCTTGTGCAGGTTTCATGGGATGACCCTAATAAAGGTGTGCAGAAGTCCAATAAGAAAAAAAATAAGGGAACCAAAAAAAAGACACGTCCTGTGCAGATGCCTGCAGAGCGATTAAGCCCATGGGAGGTTGAACCTATTGGATATGCAATTCCCCTCATCACTACACATGGACAAGGACAACCCTTGTTTCCCATGTCAAATTTGGGCAATTCAAGAGTATATGGTTTTAACCCATCATTGTATTCCGCTAGTATGATGGGAACGTGGCAAGATGCAATTTCTATGAATGGTCGTTCCAACTTCGATCATTTCAGGAACATGGAAACCTCGATGAAAACTTTGATGCCAACAGAGCCAAATGGTGACAATGGTAAGTTTAACACCAGCCTATCATCACTAGATTTGCCTGGTTCAACAAGCACAAAAGTTTCTGGGACACAAGACAACAACTCAACAAGCCCAACTGGGGAATCATCATTTCATTTGTTCGATAATAACAATGGTAAGTTTAATACAAGCCTATCACTAGATTTGCCTAGTTCATCAAGCACAAAAGTTTCTGGTTCACAAGACAACAACTCAACAAGACCGACTGGGGAATCATCATTTCGTTTGTTCGGTGTTGACATTATTCAATCGGAACAGCCTGTTGAAAATGAGAGCACAGAAGATGAGGCTAATAATGGTTGGAAGGTGGCTTAAGGCTATGACTGGCGGATGCGGTGGAAGCAAGAGTAGTTGCAATTATGCACACAGTAGTATAAGTATTGTTATTTTTTTTCCAGTGAAGTATTGTTAATTATGTTTTTTTTCCCTTAGAGACTCCGGTATTTGACACTCTTTGAGGCAAGGAGTACCGACTAATTTTCTTGAACTAAGGATCTTGAAGGCAAGGAGATGCCTTAATAATCTCACCTTTTCTAACCATCAAGTCATTAGTCCCTTGGCAAGCATGTTATGTTTTAGTTGGTTGATGTCGTCAATATTGGTAAACCTTGATTTACGGTATTTTCTAATTTTGATTATGCTTATAAGTTGTTCAGTTTGTTTTAAAGGGTTTTGTCCCTCCTCCATTCTCCACTTGTTTCAAACTCATGACTCGGCATATTTCACTACAAGAATGCATTTTTGTGGTTGAATTTCTATAAATTTTTGTAGAAAATATATAACACATCTTTCTTCGTGGAGTAAACTTGCTTTTTCGCGCAACATAACAACTGCCAAAATAAGGTAGAAGTTTTTTTGAATTGAAAGTGCTAAACAACCATAATAAGCTCGCATTTTTTCCCAAAAAATATTTACTACTTTTTTTAAAACAATGATCTGTTATATAAAATTATATAAAATATAAGCATATATTTTTTTTCAAAAATTAATAAAACATATTATTTTACTATTGAATTAGGATGGTTCAACTCCAATACAACTTGTAATGGTTGCAATGTGGTGTGCAATGCAATGTAATTGATATGCAATATGACATTGATCACAAGGATTGTGTTTTGTTTGTTTTTAAAGGGAAGTTATAAGCATTATTTTATTTAAAATTATTATATAACACAAAGTCCAATTTACCCCCACCCGATTTATAAAAAGAGAATCACATATATAGCATTTGATTTGATTCGAAAAAAAAAAGAATTGGTTGATCTGAAATCATGAAGAATATCCTTTTTCACCAACTGTAACAAGGAATATGTAAAAGATTGCGAAGAATAGGCGACCTACAAATTATTGCTCCCACAAAAAAAATAAACGGCTCAACACTTTTGAGCCAGCCAACCGCGTTAGTTGGTTTTACTGTTGTGTTTGGTCCGAAAAATGTGTTAAAAAAAATTCAAAATGGGTTTATCTCTGCCTCTATGCTCTATCCATATCTTCATCCACTTCAAATTTTTCTTGGATGTTTCCTAATTTTACTGCGGCTTCCACTGTTTTCCTTTCTTTCTTATTGCATGCTACTTTATGGTTACCATAACTTAAAGTTGGGCAATAATATTGGTTTTAGGATTTCAAAAAAAACAAGTTTTGAAGGTTGTACATGAAAGAAATAGAAATGCTTAGTACCATTAACAAAAAATAAGAAATAAAGCATTTGTAATAAATATAGTATCAGCAAACCACGCTAAGCAACATTCAACAGGCAAAGCAAAACATACAAACATTCATCTAAAAAGGGGCTATATGAGTAGCAATGCCAAAGAAATTCAAGGGGTTTTGGTAAATTCATTCCGTAGACCCTCTTACATCATAATTTCTTGCTCCTCTTGTCTCTCTTTTTACTTCTTGTTGCAGGCTTCATTATCATCAGCATCCAACTTCAGCATCATCAACCCTACATCCATTTTTTTATTGATAGATGGATCTGAATGGAAGGTTACATTTTTTCCAAGCCAATTGAGGGTAATGAACATTGTTGGACCTGCTTCACACATTTCAGATGGGGCAATGCATCTCAACCACTCACAAACCAACACCACATCAGCATTTGCTACATTTGTAGGAAAGAACCTCTAAGTAATTACTAATTTCCACCACTTGTGCTTTGATCACAACATTGATGCATACCTCTTCCCCTTTATAGTCATCACCACTAGTCCCATAGTTTACACTATAACTACGGGTCTTCTCCGTTGGGATTTAGCAACTCATCAACCAAATTTTTAGAAATGAAATTGTGGGTAGCTGCTGAACCAATCATTACCACAACCTTCTTCTCACCAATCTTCCAAAGAAGGGACCTATAGAAGTAACAAAATGTGTTAGAAGTGAAGGAGGAAAGCAGTGAAGATATTAGACAGAGCATAATGTATGTACCAAAGTGTGATTCTAATGATTCAAACTAAAGGTGTCCAAACCGAGACTGATTTTTCATATATTAGACTGAGATTCTAATCATTGAAGTGAATGAAGATATGGACAGAGCATAGAGTATATATGTAATTAGGAGAGTCAAAACACAAGACTGATTTTTCCTATATCCTCTTTTTAACAACACAATTAAATGCCTTCATATTAATATAAAGGGTTAATGTGCAAATTCTCCATAATTAAACAAAAAAAGTGCAGATCCTCCGATATATTTTTAGGTGCAATTTTTCCTCAGAAGATAAATTTTTGTGCAATGCCCCCTTGGAAGTTAAATTCATCCACATGGCAGACGACATGGACTGTGGGCCCGCCAAAAAGCAACATGTGGCTAGATAAAGATGCAAATACACCTCGTAAGTTTCAGAAAGTTACAAATCTGTCTTTGAAGTATTTTTAGGTGCAATTTCACCCCGAAATTGATTGTTATGGTAATTAAATTGATTGTTATGTTTCAAAATTTGAATTTCACATTCTTTGCTAGCCTCATAATGACAGCATATCTGATCAAAAAAATAATGACAGCATATAATAGGCCAGTTAATAACGTCTCATTTTAAAATAATTGTTTATATTAAACTATAGTCTATATTGATTGAAAATTGATTGAAAATGCATATAAATGTATATTATATATTGTGAAATCACAAAACAATTAAATAATGTATTGAGAAACCAATTAAATAGGTCAGACTACTATTGTAAACTTAAAGGTTAGGCCTGACGAAGACTGCTTATCGTCTAACTAAGGTAGGATTATTTTAGGCTAGTGCATAGTCTTCTCCTTGATAAAGCCATATTCTCATCTCCAATACCAACTAGTAAATCAAATAAAATATTTTTTAGGGACAATCAATAAGAGGTCCCTCACAAGGGACTTAATACTAGAAAGGTCCCATAAACTCCCCATATTAAAGTAGGGTTCCTAAGGACCTCACTTTAATATACTTCAAATACAAAAAGACCATTTTACTCTTCATTTCCTTCCTTCCTGCTCATGAGCTTGTTATTCGCGGTCCATTACATTGTCACACTAGCTTATTACCTCGTTATTTGTTGTTCATTAACTAGTCAAAGAGTTACTCATAAACTTGTTAGACCTGCTCATAAGCTTGTTATTCACGGCCAATTACATTGTCACACTAAATCATTATCTTGTTATTTGTTGTTCATTAACTCGTCATAGAGTTACTCATGAACTTGTTAGACTTGCTCATTAGCTTGTTATTCACGGCATATTACGTTGTTACACTAGCTCATTATCTCGTTATTTGTTGCTTATCAACTCGTTATTTGTTACTTTTGTATGTTTATAGTATGAGGGGCAAAATAGTCCTTAGGTATTTAGAATATAGTAAAGTAAGATTCCTATGGACCCTACTTTAATATGAGGAGTTCATGGGACCTTTCTAGTATTAAATCCCTTTTGAGGAACCTCATTTTAATTTTCCCTATTTTTTATATGAGAAATACATATGTTTATGGTGGAATTAAAAGATGACATCTTGTTGCATTTTTTTTAAAGTTAACCCCTTAACATCTTTCATTTCTATGATTTTTTTCTTTAACTTTACTGACTTTAGGAATCAATTAATCAGAATACCTTACTTCCTTTAAATTAAATAATTATCACAACTACATGCTTAAAATACAAATTTGATGCCACTTTAAGCTAAAAGGTAAAAACCGCATCCACTTACCTCAATTGATGCTTTACTCCAAAAAAAAAAAATCAATTGATGTTCAAGGTTGGTATATATAATTATATGATTTCAAAGTTTCAAACACACCATTAATGCCAACCCATGTCAAGCATTTCTTATTAGCGTATTACTATCATTATGCCAACAGTATGGTAAAAAAAATCATTATGCCAACGGTTAGTCCCAAAAAATTATGTCATTAAAGAGAGAAAAAATAACGTATAACCCCATTGACCATTGTAGGCGCGAAATCAAATTAGGAATGAAAATGAATGCCACGTGTCTCCTCCTTGTGGCGAAGTTTCCATATCAAATCTCTCATTTCCTCCATCAACGCAAATTCACAGTTCACCCTCACACACATACTGTCTCGCACTTTTTTTTGTAATTTAAAAACTCACCCCGAAAGACATTTCTATTTTTTTTATCCATGATCAAGGTATTCACTCACTAGACAAGTGAAAGACTAATCCTCCGCTGATTTGTAGGTACCTCAATGGGTGAGACATCTGGCCTGAGAAATTTCATGTTTTTCCATACCCAACGCTAAGGATCGAATCCTAGACAATTAGTTAAAGTTGAAACATGCAAAAGTTGATTCCGTGTGTAAATTTATTTCTTTTTTTTTTCAATTTTACCCTCATTTATTATGATACTAAAGAAAAAGAAATATATATATATGTAAACCATTAATAAATATGAAAGAGAGTTTAAAGTAAAGTAAGAAAAAACGCATTAATTAAATAATTAAATAATTAGATAATATAAGGCTAAACTTTTACTTGTTCTTATCATAAGTCACCAACTAATTTTTCTCACATACCAATAAAAGTGGTTAAATGCATTTAATTCGTCCTAAAATTCAAGTAATTTCCTATACTACCTCCAATAATTACACTTATGTACAAAACTATTAACTATTACTCTCTCCTACTATCCCATTAAATATGAGTATATATAGAATAAAACAATTAAGAGCCTGTTTGGATTCAGTTTCTGAGAATAGCTTCTGGGAAAATAGTTTTTGGAGAATAGCTTTTGAGTAGAATAGCTTTTCTGAAAAATAGCTTTTGATGAAATAAGAGTGTTTGGATTAAGTATTTTGAGAATAACTTTTAAGAATAACTTTTGCGTAGAATATAACTTTTCTGAAAAATAGTTAGGATGAATAGTTTTTTATGTTTCTTTTATTTGAAATAAATGTTTTTCCTAAATGAGAGATCGAAACTTTCAGCTGGAAAAGGAGAAAAATGTAGTTTTTATCAAAATAGCTTTTGGAACACCAAACTAGCTTTTCTTCTCAAAATAGCTTATCCAAAAAAATTGAGTGTTTGAATGTATTTGTGTGAAACCTAGGTTTGGAGCCAGAATAGCTTTTGGAAATGTATCCAAACAGACACTAACTCACATTGAAAACCATGAATTGACTTATAAAAAGGACCTTGGTCAAGTTCTTTTCTCCAGGTTCTCAAGTTCTTTTAATATAGGAGTGACACGTGTCCTTTTATAACAATGATTCATTCAATCTAATGGCCAGCTATCACTCCTATATTTAAAGAACTTGAGAACCTGGAGAAAGGAACTTGATGTAAGTTTTTCCCTAAAATAAGGATCAGGAAAAATTGGTAGTTGATGACTTATATTAAGAACTAAAGGGAGAGTATATTTTATACAACGGTTACAGTTAGTTACAATGAGGAAGTATATATATTATTATATTATATTCACATTCTTGAAAATTCAAATGTATTCACTTTAGCTTCTTCCTCAAGAACAATACTAATAAATAAGCTAAAACTTGAATTGAAGTAAAATCATATTCACATTTCTTCCTTCCATTTTCTCTCAGTCAACCATGGGTTGCTTACTCAGCTGCTTTGGGGCCCACCATGACGACGATGACAATCCCCTCCTCCCCACCTCTCTCCAAAATTCTACAGTATTCTTCTTCTTCTTCTTCTTCTTTTTTTGTTTCTGATTTGACTTCACAAATGTGTCTTGTTAAATATGTGCAATCTTCATTCTTTGATACAATCTTCTCAAATTTTGAATCTTTATTCTCTCATGGGATCTTCTCAAAAGTGGACTAATGTTTATTCTTTGATGGAATCTTTAGAAATTTTGTGGTGTTAGAAATGTGGAATCTTCCGTTGTGTTTGGTATTCAATTTTGAATATACATTTATTTAATTTCTGCATTGTGAGAGACACAGTATATGTAATGGGCAATTTTGTTTTAGTATGTTTATAAGGAAATTTTGCATTCTTTGAATATTAACTGAATGGATATATGGAGTGTTTAAAATGAAATGGATTTAATTTGATTGAATTAGGATTTTTAAGGGGTGTGTTCAACATTTTTTTTTTTTAATTTTTTGTTATTTGTGTATGTGTTTAATGTGTATACCAGGAAGTTGTGGCTCCTCAAAATTCCATGTGTTCTCTTTTATCTAGAGGTATTCCTCATTCACTGTTACATCTTCTTTTGGATTATTATTCTCACCCTTACTGTTTTACTTATTGTTTTTCTTTGGATAATGACCCTATTTTGTCATTCAAGTAACCACATTGGACCACTGGGCACTCTAAACTAATACTGGTTACAATTTTACCCTTGAAGTAACCAAAGTGATCCAATTTTACCCTCTGGCGAATGTAATGTTGACCTGTGGACGACACGTCAACATTACATTTGTCAGGGGTAAAATTGGACTACTTTAGTTACTTCAAGGGTAAAATTGTACATGGTGTTAGTTTAAGGTGCCCAGTGGTCCATGGTGGTTACTTGAAGGGCAAAATAGGGTTATTGCCCTTTTTCTTTTTTGGGTTGAAAAATTTTAGCTTTTAGGAGAGAAGAAGATAGATGGTTTCATTTTAGGGACAATCTTGTTATGGATTCTCAGAGAGATGACAGGGGGCACATGGAAGAGGTACATTGCTACATAAAGTTAAATATATTATTGGTATTATGATTTTATTTGTGTTGATTTCTTCAATATTTCCTCATCATGCCGTTTAGAAGGTTCATATTACTATTCCACTTTTAGGATATACGTTTGTGCTTTATAAATTCCCATTTTTCTATGCCAAATTTTTTTATATAATGGGAAATAATGGTTTCTAATCTGAATTTAGTCAACCAAAAATTAATGTATGTGGTTGGTTTCAAGTCCAATGGTTCTATTATGTTTAGTCTGTTTCCCTACATTGAGTAGGTTAGAAAATTTGATTTATGAACTGTATTCTATAATTGCTAATGCTTATGTGTTTGAATGGCTTGCCTTCCCAATACCTTTTGAGAAACTTCAGCAAGAGGTTCAATGTACATTCCCTGCAACTCCAATGAGGTACTGTGAAGAATTGGGAAATGACAATGATTCATTACAGCGTACACCATGCAGGTTCTATGTCTTTCTCTATTTTAACACTTTTACCGAGATGATATTAAGTCACAATGCACAAAGAGCAAGATTTGAAATGAAGTATCTACCTGTAGTGCTTGACAGACCAAAACAAAAAACCAACTTGATTATCATTGACTGGCTATCATTTCTAAGAATCTGTCTTCTTATATAAAGTGCATGTTATTTGATATTTCTGCCGAATAGTTCTTTGGCATTTGGATATCTTGCACCTTGTCATTTTCTGAAATTAGTCTAAACTAATCAGATAAGTAAATTGTTTTTTCAGTTCTGCCTACATTGCACAAGATACTAAATGCGACTTTCATTGCTCAAAGGATAAGGATGAAGGAAATAAACATAGCCCTCATACTATGCATGAAACTTGTGCAAATAAGACTGAAATTGTTGCAACTAAAGAGCCTTTGCCGCCAACAACTGATATTCAGAGGAAGAGCAAGTCCTTGCGTTTTGAATGTGACACTGACTTGACATACCGTGGATATAAACAGTCACCTTATCCTACCCCATTGAAAGTTCCTGATGATATGCAGACACCTGGGACTGTATACCCTGCCGCATTCACAAGTCAAACGAGTGCTAGTAAGCAGCGTGTTAAGTCTCAAATTTTGTATTCAGGTAACCATTCGGTTAAGGACATCTCTCGGATTGAGATACTTGAAGAAGACTTAAATGAGTTGAGTAGTTCTTTTGATTACGTTCAAGATGCTAGTTCTACATCTAAAAGAGGGTCACAGGAAGTTTCTTATGACAAAAATTGTGAGCTAAAAGACACAGATGAGCTGAGTAGTTCTTTTGAGTATGATCAAACCACTACTCCTCTGCCCAATTTCGGGTCAAAGGAAGTTTCTTATGACAATAAACATGAGCTAAAAGACTCAGATGAGCTGAGTAGTTCTTTGGAGTATGTTCATAATGCTACTCCTATGCCTAAAATCGGGTTACAGAAAGTTTCTTATGACAATAAACATGAGCTAGACGCAGGTTTATCTTGGTCGAAGAATGCTTCAGATAATGATGAGAAGAGAAATAGTGGAAAAGAGACTTCACATGTTCAGAATCCAAACGTATGCGAAAGCCCTGCAGATAGAATGGTCTTCGGGATGGTTGATGTTCAGTCGAATGAAGATGAAAATCCTCAGATTTCTTCTCCTAAGTCGTGGCATGGCAATGGCATACCAAATACAACCAATAAGTACAAAGAAGTATGACTCTTTCTTTTACTCCGTTTAAAGAGTTCAAAAGATATATTCTGCGTCTCAAGTGTGATGGCTGTTTTCAGGATCAGAAAGTGAACTGGCATGCAACGCCATTTGAAGTGAGGTTGAAGAAGGCATTGTCTGACTAGAGTTTAATCTCTCCAAGGTATTATTTGGTTACAGTTTCTGTATACTTTAACCTTTTCACTTGCAAATTCTATTTATTAAGGAACTTAATTTATTTAGTTTTAAAGATTGCAATTACAGTAAAATTAGTTATCTAGCCTAATTCCTACTAAAACTTATGAGTGGTTTCACTGTCAATTTTTGAAGCTTTTATGACCATATGATTTAACGTTCATCAGCTCAAATTTCGCTTGATGAAATTCAATTGTCCCATTTCACAAACAATGTAAATTCCAATACAAAGTTATATGAGTTGGTGCTTTATGTACTTGTCAACTTGCTCAGTTTTGACCACAAATTATTCTACTTTGCTTGCTGAGTGTTTTTCGAGTCCAATTGATGAATGTTTCATTTAAATGTGATTCTTATAGTTTGTTATTCAATATCTACAGGAGCCTAGTGAGTGGAGAACCAAACACCTCTGAAAATGAAGACAATGATACTGCAGAATCTCAGCTGCAGCTGCAACACTCATCTCATACAGATTTGTAGTCTCTAAATGTCATTCTGGAAATAGAAGTAACTGTGCTTCACTTCAAGGTTACATATCTCTTTTATAAGAATGATGTTTTAAAGGTTACTACTAGGTTAAAGTTTTAGCCTTTCTACCGTAATGATCGATAGAAATGATTGTATGCTACGCTTTCAAGGCATTGCAATAAGAAAATTTACAGACTACAACATCTGAATTTTCTCTAATGGTAAATATTTGCATAAATAGACACCGAGTATGAAAAGTATAATTGCCAAATGTGCTTGTTTATCAGCTGTTGAATGATTATACCAATGACACAAATTTGATTGTAAGACAGCTACTGCTTGCACTCTATTCTATCTCTAATATCTAATATAACTATATAAGGTCCAATGGGGATAAAAGAAAAGTGAAATGAATTAAGTATACCTCATATATGAACTCTACAAATTATAGAAATTAGTTTCGAGAAGGATAAATATTTCTCACCATTTGCTAAGCAAAGAAAAGAAGCTAAAGATGAAAGGAAGGCAACTCCATAATTATTTCTCACCATTTGCTAGGTATTTTGACTATTTTTTTGTTGAATATTTTGGATCAGTGTTTTGTTTGTTGAACACCCTCTTGGACAAAAAGGTTAAAAATTAGGACACAAAATGGATTGACATTATATGTATATGATTTATGTTTTAGACCAAATCTTTTTTTTTTTTAAGAATTTAGACCGAATCCAATTACCTTACTCATATCAAGGATTGAAGCGTTATCTTCGTTTCCATGTCAAAAGAGTCAATAAAACCTTTAGCTTATGCATTTTCTGATTGGAAATAAACCACTAATTAAATTACCTTATCATATGGTTTGTCAATGTCAATTTTGAGGGCACACAAACCTCCGATCGTTTTCCTTGTGACATGAATTAATGCAATACATTATTCGTCAGAAAAATGTTAGAAGATATTATTCTTCCTTCTTATTGAGATTGGGTCTATGTGATCAATTTTCTAGGGAATGACTTTAAATTAGAACAATTGCACAAGGTGTAAGAAATTAACTTGTACAACACTTCACAGAGGCTTATCAAATAGAAATCTGCAATGTATTTAGAATGATTGCATTTCGAAATCAGCATGCTATACAATATAATTTACTCAAATCCTTGTTTGGAAAATAATTGCATGATCAGGTGAATGATATTTCGCAGGATATGCCAAGATATTTTATAGAATTTTGAATGTAGACCATCTGGATCTATATGTCATCTAAAAAAATAAACGATGCCTTAATTTATTTAGTTTGTAATTAATAAATAATAGCCAGTTAATATTGATCATCAACCGGTCCTTATTATAAGTCATCAAACGCCTTTAAATTTTGGTCCTTAATATAAGTCACTAACCACCATTAACTTTTAACAACAAAGAGGGAAAAAATAAGGTAAACACTAGAGGAATGATAATATAAAAAAATTCATAAAAATTATTCCTCAAGTAGTACTTTACAATAAGGATTAGAAAAAATAAAAGTGTTGCAACTTGCAAGCAGCCGCCCTAATTGCAATGCAATAACGATGACAAGAACTTTCAGCCGCCATAATCATAATGCAATAATGATGACAAGAACTTTCAGCCGCCGTAATTGCAATGCAATAATGATGACAAGAACTTTTTTCATCGTTGAATATTGACTTTAATAATACTGCTCTTTTTTGCAAATAATATACTCCCTCCGGTCCTAATTATAAATCACCAACTATCCATTTCTCACATACCAATGAATGGTAGTTGAGTCTTAAAATTCATGTTTACTTTTCAATTTTTTCCAACTTCAACTTTTATTAAATGATGTATTTCGCATTTTCAATTTTGAATCTTCATTAATGATAGGGATAAAGTGGGGAAAAAACATTTAATGCGGCGATTAATGACTTATATTAAGGACAAAAAATTAGAGGTAATTGATGACTTATAATAAAGACCGGAGGGAGTATATTATTGCATTAATTTAGGGGATATTACAAATTTATAAAATAAAGTATGCAAAAAAAATATCCTTTTATCATGCTACTTTGGGTTTTGTTTTGGACATCTTTCTCTATCTGCACAAGCTTCATTATGTCATACTAATTCAGTTCTTTGTGGGTGATATGTTCAGTGCATTGTAACACCCATGAATATTTTAATACCCTTTGTGGTATATACGTCGTGAGGCTATGATGAGTTTCTCTTAGCTCTCGTAGTGTCGTGACTCTCTGATTCCAACCACTTGTTACTCTCAACAGGTCACTGGAACTACTTCACTGATTTTATATGACAGTTTGCATGCAGGTGCACGACAAGAGTTTGGTGTTGTCTCTACCTCGTCTATTTTATTTCTTAGTTTATGGTTTCATTCTAAGAATGTTTTTTATGCTATGGACTTTATTAAACATTTGTAATAGTTAGATTTTGATTAATGTCATTTTATCTTTTATAGAAAAAAGTATGAAAAAAGGAAAACCAAAAAGTAATTGGTAATATAACCTAATATGAGTAGTAGGGTAGGTGAAAATAGGTTGCCACTTAGAACCCTATTGTCCTCATCATTCTGTGGTCATAATTCGTATGTAGAAAAAAGTTGTCACTAGCAGCAAATATATCATGTGTAGAAGTTATTTGAAGAACTATCCTAAAACAACCAACAAAGGTTGTTCCAGGTGGTAAAGAGGTTTGACTCATAACTATGTGGTTGTGAGTTCGATTCCCGCCGATGTGAGGAACTTGTTGGTGGACGATCTGTAAGTACCTATGTAAGCGCTCAATGAGCCCGGAGGCCTATTTTAAGCAATATATCACATTATAAAATAATTAATTATTTGATAAGTATAATAACAAATTAATGATTTGTAGAAAAAAGGAAATCCAAAAATTAATTGGTAATATAACCCAATATGGGTAGCAGCAGGGTAGGTGGAAATTGGTTGCCACTAAAAACTCTATCCTCCTCACCATTCTGTGGTCGTAATTCGTATGTAAAAAAAAGTCGTCACAACAAAGATGTCATGTGTATTGTTGTCAAACTCGCGAGTTGACTCTCCGATTTTACCGTTTTTACGACACTACCTAAACAAAACGTGTCACGAGTCACCTAAATTTTTAGTCTTTAAAAATTCGGTAGAAACTTACGTGTTTACATTGTGAATTCACCGTTTTTACGTTTCTACCTTACAGAAAATTGTGTTAACTTGCTACTAAACTCATTTTAATTATTTTTAATTGACAAAATTCAATGAATTTAAATATGAATTTCATAGAAATTTATCTATTGAGATTGATATACTATGAATATTGATATATTTAAATCTACTATCTGTATTTAAAATAATATCAACTCAATTTATTATTATTATTTGTATACTTATTTAATTATATAAAAGAAATACATGTTTTTATATATATGTAAACTCTTACGAGTTTACGATTCGAGTCTACTGATCCGAGTTTACCTTATCTCCACGAGTTTAATTAAACTCACGATTTTGACAACCTTGGTCATGTGTATTGATTATTCAAGAAACTATTCCAAAATATTCACACCTCTTATGAGCAATAATAAACAAATTAAATCATTTTTTTGAAAATTTGCCATAAGCAAATCTCACATAAACGAAATAACCCACAAACACAAATACAAAAGATAAATAGTATTAGATAGAAGGAGCTCTCATTGTCACCTACAACCTCAAACCATTTTATTTTTGTAGAGAAATCAATACAACCATAGGAATCCAAAAAACATAAAACAAAAGTAGGCCATTACAATAAATAGTAAACATCAATCTAATATTAAGTTTCCAGATTCAGCACTCAATCAACTAAACAAAATTGTATTCACTTTTTTCCCCAATAGATACTTTCAACCCCCTTTCTCAATGTCACCTTAATCTTAATTTTAACAATATCTTCCTTCCATTAACAATTTCATTTCTATAATACCCTTACATCCATATTTTCAATTCCAATAAAAAAATTCATCATGTTAACTCTCAACATCAAATTGAACAACTATTATCCACATTATACTACTATTAAAAGCTTCCCAACTTGAAAGGCTGCACAAAACATACAACTCTTTAAATCCAAATAATATATTTAAACCGCACCTTTATTATTTCTAAAGTCTTCAAACAGTATATCTCACACTTTGTTCAGCACATTTAGTTCTTAAACATCATAATACTTCTAATCATCATACTACTTATCTTATATTCTCAAACCTAATATTGCAAATGCAAAACAAAATTTAAAACCACCAATCCTTTTACAATATAAAGTCTCTATATTCTTATAGCATCTTTGAATTAAAACAGTACTAACAAGAATCATACACTTCTATATATACACAATTTAATTAACATATCCAATACAAGCTATTATATTGTCTTATCATAACTCAATTACAAACTATTCGAAACTTCTTATCATAATTCAATTACAAGTTGTTATGCTTATTTAATCTTATTCACTTATTTAAAGGTTTGGTTGGGAATTTTCGAAGATATAAAATCGAAAAGAAATTGGAAATACTTTGTGAAATAAGTGAATGAGATTAAATAAGGATAAACATCAATTAGATTGTGTTAGATGAACACGAATTCGGGGAGATATTTTGAGTCCTATATGATTTCTCTAGATATGTTTTAATTCCTAAATTTATTTCTAAAATTTCTTTAATACTAGATAATACCTCAAGATTCTAAACTTGTCTTATTTATTCTCATAGAAATTTGGGTGTTACACTTTGACCATGATGAGCCTCCGCCATACAACGAATCTAGATTGAATATAAGAAAAAAGTAGTAGGTGAAGTATAATTGATTTTTTTGTTTAAAGGGAAGTGTAATTGATTTTGGATTCCTAATTCAATAAAGTTCCTAAATAATGAGTCCTTGGAAAAAAAAAAACAGGCGGCGCTAGAATTAGATTCCGTAAATTTTTATCTTTAAGCAACTTCGGAGGCTCCACAATTTTTTAAAAAAAATAAAGGAAAGAAATGGTTCAGTTTATTTACTCTATATTTCAATTGATATTATCTTTACTCTCTTTGGCCAAAAAAAAATCTTTACTCTCGAACTCAGATCCATTTAGCTTTCAAGCTTTCATCACTCAAGTTGCATTCCATCTAAAATACTGTTACATATAATTTTTAAATAAAGTGAATTATTTCGCCCATTAAAAAAGCAAAACCCATAGTATAAAACTTAGATGACCAGACCTAAGATGAAATTAAATGCAAAAGGTCAAAGATTGCATTAACCTTTCAAAATCTACATTATAAACAAATAATGCGGGAATCTTTACATTGTATTGATAACATAAACAATTTCCAGTTTCCATACAGTCAATAATATCTATAATAAATAAAATTTGAAATCTATAATTTTTCTAAATTTTAAAAAATATAATGTTAGGGTGAGAATGTTATTAGATAATGAATTTATGAATTGGTAAATTAATTCTTAATTATTTTCTTAATAAACATTTGAATCTATTTCTCTCAAATAATTTTCCATGGACCCCCCCCCCCCCCCCAACAACCACCACACCATAAAAGGAGCTAGGAAGTCAAATGAAAAACCAGGTTGATAGTTGCTAGTGATCATATATATTTGATAGTTTTGTTTGCTAATCAATAAACCTCTCTGTAGAAGAAGATGGTTGTGAAGGTGTATGGTCCAACCTATGCTTCACCTAAAAAGGTGCTTTTGTGTCTGATGGAGAAGGAGATCGATTTTGAAGTTGTTCATCTTGATATCTTCAAGGGAGAGCAAAAGAATCCTGACTTCCTCAAATTGCAGGTTCTGCATGCTAATGTTCTCTTCTTCTTTCTTTTTCCTCATTTCCCTTATTTTGTTTCTCTTGGTTTCAACAGTGTTTTTTCTTTTTGAATGCTTGTGTGATAGTCCTTCTTTTTTTCGTGCTGTTTGCAGCCATTTGGACAGCTTCCTTTGGTTCAAGATGGAGATTATACTCTCTATGGTTTGGCCTAATTAATAAACTTCATTTTACGTTATTTTTTAAAACATTCTATATTGTTCTGTTTAGTTACTTTGGATACGTTATTTATATCTTTCTCCAATATTTGCTTCATTTTGCCTAGCCTTGTCCCTTTTAAGCATGTTGAACCTATTGGACCAATTTGATTAAGCATATTGAAGTAAAATAAAAGTGAGACCTATGTTTTTGGACTTTTAATGGGAATCCGGCTTAAATAGTCTCTTATGAATATTAAAACTTAAATTATTTCAAAAAAATTCAAGGTAAGTTTTTGAAGTGATTGATTTTCTAGTTCTAGTTCCAGCATAATAATTAAATCTTTTTTTTTAAAAAAAATCATCCATATACCTCTAACCCCTATAACATGTTCCTTTTTGACAGCTCTACTTTCAAATTGGTCAAAATTGAAATGTTAACAAGACCCTGTGTGTAGCAATTCTCTAATCTGTTTCACAGTTTTTTTAAATTAAACTGATCATTCCATAAGTAATTTCTAGAAGAATAAACGCATAACACACATTGATCAATCAAGAAATTCTTGATTAACTTGAATGATGGAAGCTAATAAACAAGAACTAATGAAATAACTCCACTGGATTCATTCCATATAAGAAATTACTGCTTTTTGCCCATGAAATGTTACTGCGTGTTTAATATTGCCATGCTTTGTTGCCATTCAATTGTTCCATATCTCCATATAGCCATATTATTTCTTGTCCTACTTGATAATTTGACTAATACTATGTAATCTATACTGAATTCTGCAGAATCCAGAGCAATAATCAGGTACTATGCAGAGAAGTACAAATCCCAGGGAAGTGATTTGCTAGGAAAGACAATAGAAGAAAGGGGACTTGTGGAACAATGGTTGGAAGTGGAATCTCAGAACTTCCATCCACATGTCAACAACTTATTGCTGCATATTCTGTTTGCCCCAATATTGGGAACTATCTCTGATCCAAAAGTGATTGAAGAAAGTGAAGAGAAGCTTGGGAAGGTTCTGGACATTTATGAGGAGAGGCTGTCAAATAGCAAGTACTTGGCTGGTGATTTCTTCAGCCTTGCTGATCTTAGCCACATTCCTTTTGGGTATTATTTGGTGAACCAAATGAAAAAAGATTATATGGTAAGGGATAGGAAGCATGTGAGTGCATGGTGGGATGATATCAGCAATAGGCCATCTTGGAAGAACCTCATCCAACTTTACCCCTATCCTATTTAGGCTTCCTTTACTCTTCAAGTGATGTGTTTGTTTTAAATGAAGCTGTTTGGATTGAAGTAAGAATAATGTCAAAAGAGTGTCATTGATTAATGTGAACCGCACTTATCATAATCAAACTCAAAATAAGTTCATAAAAATTAATGTTAGATTCTAGTGAGAGCATGGTCAAGTACATGGTTTTGAAGCATTAAGGAAAAAAGAAAAGTTGAGTTCAACAAAATGTGGATTTATTGTAATAGTTCTTATATCTAAATGCATATCTTTTAATTTGTGTGTGTGTACGCACACACAAGGACAAGCTAGACTCAACAGTAAACTCATTTGTCGTGGGGTTTTTGAAGTTGTGATTTCAAATCATTCTCTTGCATAAATATAAAGAGGATGTACATATTATATCATTGTAAAATGGCAGCCCACTATATATTACAAACAGTAGTTGGCAAAACAAAGAAAGATACAGTCAGGCCCATCTAAGAACGTAAGATAAGAAACTAAACCGAATCAGGCCTTGCATATAAGAGTAGTATAAACTTATTAACTTAAAAAAAAAAACAGGGCAGTAGCTTTGGATGGGCTCTCATTCGAAAAGCAATTCAATGAAAATCCACAGAGATTCATCCGCATCATCTGTAATGAGACTATGAGAGTACCAAGTATATGTTGCAATACCAATATTTCCGGGTACAATTGCAATTCAGGTTAAAAAAGGGTACAATTGCAACATGATATTTTTAAATGTTGTAAACTCTATATATAATCAAGTTTTATGCTATTATTATTATTGCTATCATCATCATCATAGACGTCTGAACTAACCATTTGATGCAGATATTTCAAGATAAAGAGAATATCAAATTGAATGATAGAGGAATAATTCTATGTAGTGTAAAAAAAATTGAAAATCTTAGAAAATGGTGTTCACACTGTACACACACACATGATACCAATAATTCTGGTTCAACTGGTAAAAGGGTTGGACATTTGACCATCTTAGAAAGTGTTTGATTTCTGAACAAAACCTATTGATGTGGACAAAAATAAAAGGTTTGTTTGTCATGTTGTAAAGCCCATAAAGATAAGCTTCCAATGGATCATGAGTTAAGGATTTTGTCCTTGAATTGTGCTTGTGGTTGTGGGTGACTCAAACCCCTTTCCAAACATTTTGTAGTAAAAAAAAATAACACGTTATATATGATCTCAAGTAATTTGTAAGATATAATCCCTCAACAACTCCTCAATTCACATATACTTCCATGAATCACTTCAACGTTAATAAAAAAAATTTTCGTATTAAACTACCGCCTTGACCATTTTAATCGGAGAGGTTGTGACTAAATTTAGTCCATTACACACACACACATGACTACTATCTTGACCTACACTCTTTCAATTTAAGACAGTTAAATAAATTGTTTATAAACTAATTAGATTATTTTTTTCAAATTAGTTTGTTTAATTTATAAATTAATATATAGCGTATTAACATACCACATATATTATGATCAAGAAATTTATTTATTTTCCTTATTCTCTTAAAAAAAATTCAACTAAACCTTGATGGAAGAGATGGAGGTGGAAGTAATGGGAGACCAACAATGATGAGGTGCGATGGTGGAGGTGATATGATGGAGAATGAGAATGGTGGTGGTGGTGGTGGTGCCTTGAATATTGATGAAGAGAGCTCAAGTTTGTGTGTTGCTGTATGTTGAGTGTATTAGTGGATAAAAGGGCAAAGGCACTATATATGGTCTATGGAAATTAAGCCTTACTTTTATAATCTCTATCTAAACAAATAGGAAAATAAACCCAACTATTTTAGTCTCATCTTTACCGTTCTTTAAATTCCCAAAATGCCCAACTTTTCCTTGACTTCGTTGTAATTTTTTGAAACTCAAGTACTAAATTGTAAATTCTGGTATTCGGGCTCATCTTTATCAAGACTTCCTGCAGTGACAATTTCAAGAACAAATTGTAATATGGAAGTCCATGAATCATAAATGCACGAGTTTAAACCATAAAAAATCTTTAGCATCAAAATACAAATAACTCAATGCATTGGAACTTTTTTAAGTGGAAAAGTGCCTAAATTTTCATGTATAAGCCTAGGACAAGTGCTAATTCTCAATAATTAGCTGGTAAAAAATATAAAATAATAAAGTGCAATCCTTCCCCCATGATTAGACATTTGTGCTCATGGACAAAGCATATATAAGCAATAACAATGTCTAAGCTAAACAACTATCTCGAGTTGGAATGAGAAATGCCCAAAGACATGTAAAGGGGAATTTGATAATGTAATAAGAGTAATATGTGAGAACTCTTCTTAAGGATTTAAGTGTTTAACTCATCTCACTGTATGAGTTCTTTCCCTTTATTGGTTTAATATGCAACTTACCATAAGCTTGTAACAAATCCAAGATCTCCATTATTAAAGCAAGTGTGCAATGAATCATGAGGACTTTGGGCTTTCATTGATGGAAGAAAGCTACATAGATAGAAAATGAGATATACTACAAAAAAACAAACGCATAGCAACAGGTGTTTTTACAAACATTCCAACGGTTTCAACCATTGGAATGTTTTTGAAATGGAAACGGTTGAAATGCATGTGCAACATTCAAAAATGTACCGTATCAATCGAATTTACACATTTGAACTCAAAGTAGCCACACATTTCAATATGTCTTATTCTTGCAATCTCTTTTTTCTTTTTCTTTTCCTTCATTTCTATTCTTTCTTTTCTTTTTTTCATGCTATCTTTTTTTATTCATATGGCATCATGCATATTGTACAAGTGGCTCTTACAATTCAAATTAATAAAAATGCTAAATTTAACAACTCAATTCAACGCAATCAACCCATAAATGGCTCAAGAGGTGGACAATGTGGGGCTTGTGTTTAGTAGTATAAATTAAGAGGTCATGAACTGAATGCCTCAATCACTTTTGAAACACATTTGCTAATGCAATTTTGACCGAGGTTAACAAATTAAACAATATGCACTCATGAATGGAAATTAGGCTCAATTTACCTCACACTAAGTCTAATCTCACATATCGCCATTTAACAGCCAATTACAAAGAAAATTTCACAATGGATGCCTCAAACAAGTCTCAAATCCACATTATTAGACATCAAATTATTCATATAAAGAGATTAAATATTATTTAAAAAAAACTTACAATCCCAAACAACTTTCACACAAAAGCACACATTATCATAACTCGCACAGTCCCAGCAAACAACAAAACCATTTTTTTTTTGGATTTTATGATGAAGTGCAACAAAAGAGTAACTGTGTTGTGATCATTCTCCATGTCTTCCTCCAAGAGCATCATCACTATAGGTCGTGAGCCTAGCAAGATGAAAGAAAATAGGCATTAATAAGTTATAGCTAGAAACAAGCAATTATCATTAATACTATATAATAATATGCATAATTGAAATTGAAACTGAATCATGCATAGATAAAAAAAATACAAAGTGTAAATCAAATGGATCGAGCGAGCATAAGGCATATGGAAAGAAATCAGAGATAATATATGACAACTGTGTTGAAATTTGAGTGAGAAAAGATAAAATCGTATCAGAATTATTTCTAACTACTATTACAAGCTAAGTATATATTTTTATTTCATTAAAAACGCAAAATTTTAATTGTAAGCAAAAATGTATATATCTTCGCAGAAATAAGAATGGAAGAGAGTAATGCTTACAATTTACAGAAAAAAACTCACCAAAAAAAACATTAAGATGTTTGGTCCCAATGCATGCAATCGGCTTCCATGTAATGCGCATCAATATTGGTTTAGGATGAACAGATAAAGAACTTCTCTCGAAGAGCTATTGTCCAAATACACTCTAATAACAAGCAGACATGACTTTTGCTTTTAGTTTTTTTTTTTTTTTTGATAAAAGCACACATGAGAGGACTTGCAGAAAGTGCCAACAAACTTAAATATGCACTCCTTTTTTCTTTATTTTTTTTTTGTTTTTCTTAAAATTTTAGAACAATAATAAAGAAGTGGTAACAAGCTGAAGCATGATTTACTCCATGTCCAAACCAATAATTACATGTCATTGGAGTCTACTTTACCCTACAAAAATGGGAAAAATTAAAGAAAGAGCAAGACATTAGCATTAGTTAAATTGATCAGTGTTAAAAGCTGAAGCCATTAGTTAATTACAGCGAAAGAATCATAGATCATGAAATATATACTCAAATGATTAAATTTTTCTATATTTGTTTGGTGGAAATAAGGAAGTGATATAATGGAATTGGGACATAATAAATGTTTACCTTTCCACGTAGCACCGCCTGTTGTAGAGATGGTGCTAAAATAATATTATTCTGCATCTCACTTCCAGGAATACCCTATTACACAAGGTGGAATGTTATGCACAAACATCGAGGATTAAATATATGGCTTTGAGGGATAAAAATATAGTTAGTTTCCATAATATTTCAAAGTCATTTATATCACACTCGTTTATTCCTATATATTTTAGGAACTTTTGTTGGAATTCCTTAAACTTTAGGAACCTTGTTAATCACCTCTATTTATCATTAATTTAAAGATACATTAGCATGTGTATCTTAAATTTCTTGAACTAATCTTTAGAGATACACATGCCAATTGGAAATCCCATTATCTTTAGTTCCTACAAATGTCTTATATTTAGGAACTTTGTTAATCACTCCCGTAACGTATATCTTTAGAAAAATACACATGGTAATGGGCCGAGTAAGAATATTAGAACTAGGGTATTGATGCTTCAATGTAACAATAGAAGTACGATAAAATAAATATTGGTACTTACCGAACTCAAATACATACTCCATATTCTGCCATTTAAATCTCTTTTCCAAGACCAATTCTCTTTCCTGTTGTTGATACTAATCACTTGCAGATTTGGTGCAGTGCAGGTTCCATTACAAAATTTTGTCATCTCTGGGCAATCAGTCACTACCAATTTTTCGAGCGATGGGAACTTAAATAATGAAGTACCATTGTTCTCAAAGCTTATGAAACATGAAAGGCTTGGAAGTTTCACAAGTTCTAATGCCTTCAATTTACTAAAAGCAATCTCTTGTTGGTATGTTACTTTGACTTCATCATCCTGCCATGCAACAATGTTTTCTAACTTCCTACATGTAGTTATCTTCAAGGACACAAGTTGAACCATGCTTCTAGCTATTGAAAATCCCATCAACGTATTCATCCCCAAACATCGGTTTACTTCAAGAGTGGTCAAGTGAGTGAGAGTCACTGAGGATGGAGCCAATTTGATCAGTTTCCCACAACCCTCTATGTGCAAGTGCTCTAAGCAATATTGGAGAACTGGGTCTCTTTCAAATCCTATATTCTCAAGAGCTCTCATATTCTTTAAGCTCAAATATTTAATTTGGAGAAAAGTGGATACGTCAAAGTTTTCATGGATATCACTACCAATGTTTTCTTGTATTGGTATTACTTCTTCCAGTTTAGAATCTTGACCATACAATGTAAGCTTTTCCAAGTAAGGCATTCTATAGAGAAACTGATAGAGAACTTTTGTTGAGGGACATGATACCACGAGAAAATTCTTCAGATGGTTCATACAATGCTTTTCAATGCTGAGATTTAGCTTCTCCACTTCCTTGAGGTCAATCTCCAAAGTTTCCAAGTTGTGTATTATCTATAAAGCATAAGAAATATATATTAATCAAACAACATTTTGATCAAAAAAAAAATCAAGCAACAAAGAAAAGAAATTATTAATCGTTTATATTTATGTTTCATCAAAGAAAGCACCAAATTTTTGTTTATATATACCTCTTCAAGCAAGGAGATTTGCCCTCCTTTTGAATTTACGGTTTCTGTATTGAATGCTTCCAACTCGCCATGACAACCATACATTGAGAGCTTTTTCAATTTATGCCACTTTATATTGTGTCTCCCCTTGTAAAAATACTTCAGATTTGGAAGCTTCTTCATCTCCACGAATGATACTTGAGGAAACTCAAAGTTTACATCATTGAATACTTCATCTCCATGTACAATCTTTTCTACTTGACGGTCATCAGAAATAGAGAGCGAGTTTAATTCTTGAAGACCTTTGGCCACTGAAACTGGGAATATATATTCCAATGTAGAGCAACGTGTAACCATTACGCTGTTCAACCTCTTAAAACTGAGCATTCCTTGAGGATCTCCGTTCCATATATGCTTCAGACTTGAGACATAAGTAATTTGAAGAACCTTCAATTGAGTTTCTAATTCATCTCCAATGCTTGTTTTCTCAACGCCACTGAGATCAAAGATGTGCACCATAGAATTGCAATTAAAAACTTTCAAGATCTCTAATGTGCAAAATCTTCCTGCCATGTGACTTGGAAACGCTGTCACTAGTTTGTTACACGTTTCAACATCCATGGATTTCAACTTGGGAAAGGAATCAAGGCTACATTCTGTAGGCCATATGTTTTCCAAATTGAATACTGCTACCAAATGGATTTCCTCCAACTTAGGAAATACACAAACCTCCTGTTATAAATATTAATCAAGCATTATGTTATCACCCTATCATACTTTGAAGGGTGAATTGGTCCATTTTTGATACATAGCTATTGCCCGGTGATCAACAATAATAATACATACCTATTTTAAGGTTTACGAATGATATCTAACTTTTACCATGAAATCAACAATGAGATTCCCGTTAATATGGGATGATTATGTTAAGTTGACTTAAGGGGCAATAAAGTCCAAAATGTTTAATTTTATTTTATTTAGAATAACATTTTGGACTTTTAACGTTTCTTATTACCTCTTAAGTATCAACTTAACAGAATTCATCTCATATTAACGAAAATCTCATTATTGATTTCATGGCCGGTAAAAGTTTGGTATCATTGGTAAACCTTGAAATAATTATGTAATATTATTGATCTTCGGATAATATATAGTTATGTATATATCAAAAATGGACATTGGCCCTACTTTGAAAAAGGAAACATAATGTAGAAGGTATATGAAGAACCAAATCCAGTTTATTGTTCCAACTTACCCTTGCTTCACGCTTATCTTCATTTTGATAACTAAATATTCCCTTCATCCTCTTACAATATCTTATCGACAAGCATTTGAGTTTCTTCATACTTTTGGCCATGGAGAATGAAAATAAATATTGTATATCAGAACATTTTTCCATATTCAGGTGAGTCAAATTTTCAAACGATCTTGATGATGGGCTTCTTATCTCCTTCATCCTCATAGAGTATATATCCAAGATCTGTAAGTAAGGAGTCTCGACCTACCGAAACAAATTTTATACCTTAGGAGTAATTCATCCGTGGAATTTTCAAGAGTGGGTGGTCAAGCAAAAATTGTATTAATGTAAGGGCTAGGTTTTTAAAATATGTTGGGTGTTTTAAACTATCCTAAACATAATATATATGGCTTAGTGTATACTTTTAGTCCCTTATTTTTAGGGTAATGGACCTAATCTACCCTCCAATTAACCACCCAGGAGGACATGGCACCCTGAACTAACAACAGACCCATATTTACACTCAAAGTAACCAAAGTGTTTAAAAAAATACCCCGAGTGGACGGTCATTCACGTTTGACCGTTAGTTTGCTCATGTGGCCGCCACATGAGTTAAATTTTTGCCACGTAGGATAAGGGTAATTGACCTAATCTACCCTCCAAGTAACCACTCAGTAGCACTGGGCACCCTAAACTAACAACATGCTCATATTTACACTCAAATAACTAAAATGTTTAAAAAAGACCCTCAGTGGACGGTCAATCACGTTTGACCATTAATCTGCCCATGTGGCTGCTACGTGGGTTAAATTTTTGTCACATAGGATATGTCATGTGGGGCCCACATATAAAAAAAACAATTTTGTTTAGGGTGGGGCTGTTTGGAAGTGATGAAGAGAGAGGAGAGGGAATTGTATTTTTATTATATGTGGGCCCCACATGACATATCTTACATGGAAATAATTTAACCCACGTGGCGGCCACATGGACAGATTAACGGTCAAACATGATTGACCATCCACTCGGGTATTTTTTAAACATTTTGGTTACTTTGAGTGTAAATATGAGTCTTTTGTTAGTTCAGGGTGCTCAGTGCTCTTGGGTGGTTACTTGGAGGGTAGATTAGGTCCATTACTACCCTTATCCTACATGGCAAAAATTTAACCCACGTGGCGGATACATGGGCAGATTAACGGTCATACGTGATTGACCGTCCACTTGGGTATTTTTTAATCACTTTGATTACATCGAGTGTAAATATGGGTTTGTTGTTAGTTCAGGGTGCCCAATGCTCCTGGGTGGTTACTTGGAGGGTAGATTAGGTTCATTACCCTTATTTTTATATAAAGTTAAGTTTTGGTCCTTTCAATTTGAAACAAGTGCTTGGCAATTTTTTGTTAACACTAATAGTTTTATTTAACAGAAAATGCTAACTCTAAAAATCTAAATGACAATCTAATAGTTAAATGCATATAAAAATGATTAAACTTTAATTTAAAAATATATGAATAATAATATAAAATAATTAAAATTTAAACTTGTTTTGTCAAAATTTAAATACAAAACCATAGTTTAAATTTGTTGAGTTAATATTTCCCCTTAAACAAAAGTAACAATGTTAATAAAAAATGATTAAAAGTGCACTTGTGAAACTTTAAGAACCAAAAATAAACTTAAGTAAAAGGATCAAATTTATACTATAACAACCTATAGTTATATATTGTTATAGTTAAAGAGACATACCTGTTCATTGAAGATAATAATGCCATTGTTTCGATCCTGATCATTGCAATAGAGTCCAGCAAAACCAGGCAGCAAAGACAAAGATATTGTGCGTAGTTTTAGAAATTTAATAATCTTCTTCTCATCAGACTCTTCCCTAAGCACGATAGTTTTCATAGACTCACATTCACGAATATCAATTGTTTCAAGGTTTCCAAGGAGTGAAGCCATCGAAAGGGAGAAAATACTTTTTAATAGGCCACAACCATGGATCTTGACAACTTTTAGTCTCGAGAAGGATGTACCACTAAAATTAGTTTTGTGGCTCACTATTTGCATAATCTTCTGCATTCTGTAAAGGCAAAGTGATTCTAGAATGGGGAAAATATAATTAAGATTTTGCAACTCCTTTGGATCAATGATGCATTCAATAACCGAGTTGTCAGCAATGAACAACTCTTGCAAACATGGAAACCCTTCCAAATTCAACTCTGAAAAAATATTTTTGACACCATTAAGTTCTCCCAATACCATTTTTTCAACTCCTCTGAATAATATCTTCAGCGCCATTTGATTGTGAATACAATTAAGCTCTTTTGCCTGCAATGCCAAAAGTCTAGATGCTTCATCCTTCACTGTGGAGATGAAACCAAGACAACAACAAAAAATAATCATTATGTTATAGTATGACGGGATTAGATTATCATTTGATACAATAATATTAGAAACTTTCTTGAAATTAAAGGTATAAAAACAATTTCAAAGAAAGACAATTACATAAAATTAAATTTAACTATCTTATATTATGCCACATGTAAATGGGTTGATTAAATGGATATAATATGTGTGATTAATCGGCATCATAACTATCCAAGCTAGGAAGTTAATTATAGAATAACCTTGCGTTCAATACATACTATATTTAAGAAAAAATTCCCTCCCTTCCTAAATATAAGATTACTTTCAAATTTTAATTTATTCATAAATATATAAGGTCTAATTCTCCCAACTTTTTTCCCAAATTAACCCTAATAATACTTATCTATAATAACAAGTAAGAGATGAAGAGTAGAGATCGGATAAAGATATATAGTTAGGATAAATTGGTAATATCATCTTTTAATAACTATCTTAACTAACATACTTAATCTAATCAAATAAGATAAAATGATCTTATATTTAGAATGAAGGTGGTAATATTATTAACCATATGTAACGAAACAGATATTCCTAAAACATTTATTCGTCCTTGCTTACCTGGCATCTTGAAGTCCTCCAAAAACAGATTCTCGAAATCTCCAATCACAATCTTGTAGCTATCCAACTTGTGGAGGAACAAGTTTTTTGGTAGCACTACAGCATTTGGTATGCATATATCTATAATTTTTAATTGATGCAAGTGTCTTAACTCAGCCAGAATATCGTCTTCACTGCTTAGACTTTCTTCACTTTTCCACTTCACACTATTTCTCATATACAGTTCTTCCAGACTAGTCAATCTTGACAGCACTTTAGGTGGAATCTCTTCAAGTTCAGAGCAATTGCTCAAATCAAGCAATTGCAGCTTATGTAATTGGCCTAATTCACTTGGTAGAGTTTCAAATCTAGACCCTGAAAGGCTAAGAATTCTCAATTTCTCTAGCTTGCCTATGAAGGACATGTTACCCAATTTGCACTTCTCTAAACAAAGCATTCTCAAGTTTGTCAAGCGTCCAATCAAAGCACAAAAGTTTGACGCATCAATACCAGTCAAAATGAATGTTTTAAGTTTGCTGGCATGTTCAAAAAAATTGTTTGGTATACTGAAAGACGGATTGAGACTACCAACATGGAAAATTTCAACTCTTGGGCAACTTACATGGTTTGGAAGCTTCTCATGTATATCACAGTTGTGTATGGATATAACATTATACTTCTCAAATTCATTTTCATTGGGCCACTCTTTTACTTGTTCACTTCGCATGGTTAAAAAATGTCTCTCCTCATACGCTATTGATAAAGCACTTTCACGGATCATATCATGCATGTTGAAACGATCATCAGAATAACTGTCTAATAACAAACTCGAGTCTTTAAGCTTTTCAATCAACTTGAGTACCTTTTGATGAGTTTTCTTGATTGTAAGAAACCCTTCAAATACACCCATACCTATGCAATACTTCACCAAGTCCTTGATTAAAGGATGATAGCCGAGTTGAGCACAGAGCAGGAAAGTGGACTTTAGTTTTTCATTTTCTAGATACTTAAAGCCCAATCTTGTTGAGAAATCCATAGACTCGGCCTCCTTTGTGAACTCACGTTGGTCCATTTCATCAAGTGCCTCTTTCCACTGTAAAAGGCTCTTGGTTCTTAGTGTGTTTCCCATGGTGGCAATTGCTATTGGTAATCCACCACATTTGTTGCAAATCTTAGCTGCTAATGGCCCAAACTCGGGAGGTTTATCAACCAATCTAACCATCTTTTTGAACCAAATTAAAGCCTCCTTATCCTCCAATTGTTTTATGAGAAAGCCAGCATTTTCCTTCACATTCATTTTATCAAACACCACTTCTTTATTTCTCGAAGTAAACAAAATCTTGAGCATTTTGGACTTACTACTTGCTTCCTTTTTCTCTTGGCCATCATCACTTGTGCTTGCTTTTGTAGACTTTTTTTCACTGGAAGATTTCGGATTACTATTGACATCATCATCTATAGGTATCCCCAACATGTTGAGGTCTAACTTGGCCCACAAGTCATCTAGAACCACAAGAATGTTCTTGTTTTCACCCTTAAATATATCTCTTAAGCGACTTGCTCTTCCAATATCCGTTTCTTCTTCTAATCTCACACACAATTGTTCAGCTATTTGACATTGAATTTGTTTTATATCCGGATTTCTTGTAATAGTTGCAAAGATAACCTGGTCAAACAGCTGATCTCTTAGAGCTTCATTAGCCACTTCTTTGACTAGAGTGCTTTTACCCACTCCTCCCATCCCGTACAACCCAACCATTGTGATGGTTGCATCTTTCAACATCTTGTTGATATCATCTGTGACTTGTATTCTTGATTCAAAAGGTTCAAAATTGACGACAGATAAAAGAAAATCTATGGACAATGGTTGTAGACGACCCGAAACTCCATTAGAGAATGAAGTGTTGGAAAGAGTGTTGACTTGACTTGCAAGTCTATAAGCTTTCTTGGCCAAACGATGCCTCATGCCAGGTCTAGGCAGATAACCTTTAGAGCACACGGTAAATGGATGGCGTTGATCTTCATGAAACATGTCATTCTCATGAATTATCATGTCCACCTGATGAAACCAATCTAAAACGTCTTGTGTAGTAGCTTTGCCTTTTTTATTTTCATCATGAACAAGACGTTTGATGAGGTCTCTCTTTTTCTTGAGATGCTCAACTGATTTCTTTAGCTCTTCCAGTTTGGACTCATAACAGAAATAAGCAAGGATTTGCTCCTCAATGGATTTTATGAGAATGTCTGAAACTGTCTTTTCTAGTTTCTCTATGTATGGGTTCAATCCTCTAACAATAGGGATATTCTTCAAAAATTCCATCGCCTCCAAAACTGCATGGAGAAAACAGTATATGAATACAAGAGAGGATTACAAATTACATCACAAGAGAAATAAGCATTTTATTTTTTCTCAAACACAATTTGAGGGCATACATAGCACTAAAATTAAAATCATTTCCCTATGGAGATTGCTCTGCTTATCATACTGAATAATGCATCGTTAGCCAATTTGGTTCATCCACCATAAATTACATGCCCCTCCCATGAAACAATTTAATAGAGCTAAACTTGTTTAACATGGTCATCGTTTAGACATATATTCACTAAAGGGAGTATATACTACAAGAAAATATGTCTGTAGTTGCGCTCCATATGTCCTGCTTTTACAATATGCAACATAAACTAGTGATATGTCGCGATTATTGGCCTAACCACGACGAAATGCGCGACTAATTTCTTTTCTGGAATAACGCATCATGTCGCGCCTGGTAGATCAACATGTACTTTTAAAATTAGTTAATATATTTTTTTAAGAAAACTGATGCAGTATGCTTCACTTGGTAGCGCGAGATGCGGTTTAACTATTTTTTTCATACATGTTGCGCCAAGTGACATTTTGCACTGTGTTTTTTCTAAAAGAAATACTCCCTCCGTTCCTAAATATAAGATCACTTTAGAGAAGTGGATAAGTTCCTAAATATAATATCGCTTTCTATTTTGTCCCAAATTTTGCCTAAATTACCCCTATACACAAAAGGATAGTGCTTCTCTCTCTTTCTCTTCAATCTTTCTCTTTAGAGAGGGTATTTTTGGAAGATCATGTAATCCGAACTAATTGAATTGTCTTCCTTAATCTCCTCAAATTAGGCAAAGTGATCTTATATTTAGGAACGGAGGGAGTATTATTTTTTTAAAAAAATGGAGGATATCGAGCCACTGGGCGCGACATCCTACCTTACAAATTATTCCTCTACAACTAAGTATAGAACCTAGTTGATTTTTATCGGAGAATCCTAAGAATACTAAATAAGATACTTAAAATTGATTTTCCTAAATATTTTCTCTAAAACTAATTTATTTGACTTATAAGCTAACACATGATCTAGTAATATAAAATTAAAAAATATGTTATGATTAAGAGGTTCATTTATATTTTTTAGCGTTCTGCTAAAAAGTCAATTAGATCTTATATTTAGGACTAAATCAAGTACTCCCTCCGTTCCTAAATATAAGATCACTTTAGCAAATTTGGAGAAATTAAGGAAGACATTCCATTGAGTTAGGATTACATGAAACTTCCAAAACATCCCTCACCTAAGTTTTAAAAATATCTTCTCACCCTTAAACCACTATTTTTTGGGTGAAAGGAGTATAGGAGTAATTTGGGGAGAACTTAAGTCAAATTAGAAAGAGATCTTATATTTAGGAACAAGCTCTTCTCCCTAAAATGATCTTATATTTAGGAACGGAGAGAGTATTTTTTAGTTAAATGTAAGATCGCATCTCGTGGCACGACATTAATTTTATACCTTTTAATTATGTCGCACCAGTGAGGCACAACATAAATTTCCTTTATAAATTCCCCCTCCCCATTTTATTTTTTCTCCTCTCTTCCCACTTTCTTTTTTCCTCCCTCTCTACTTTCTTCTTTCCTACTTCTCCACTTTTATTTTCTATATTTCTCATTTAACTAATTGTCTTTAATTTGTTTGCAGGTCAATTATTTAAACACTATAATTTCTATTATTTTTGAACTGAACTATAATTTCTATTCTTCACTATTTTTAATTTGTCTACTTTTTTTGCGCGACTACCAGTTGTATTATTTCATTATTATATCTTCTACTTTTTCATACTCAATAACTCTCTACTCTTTCTCATTTAAATTCCTATAATATTTGTGTCTAAAAAATAATAATCATCTTTAAGAAAAATTTCCACAACTTATGTTGCACAAGTTGGTGCTACATAAGCTGTAGAATATTTTTTAAAAGAAAATAATTTTTGTCGCACCATAGGGTGCGACATACATATATTATTTTATTATTTTTTATTAGGGTGCGACAAACATATATTATTTTTTATTCTTTTTGCGCCTGGGGCGCGACAAACATATATTATTTTTTATTATGTTATTTTTGTCTCACAGAGTTATGTCGCGCCTCATGGAATCGCAACACATGACCTTTGTGGCGGTTAAAAGCGCTACAACATATACTTATTTGGCGTGAGTACCGGCCCCTCCTATCCTAATTAAAAGGCCACTTTGATTTTTTTTAAAAAAATAAGGATATGAAATTCATCACTTTAAATTGTTTATGATTATATTTTTTCATAAAATTAATTTATCAACTTATAAAATAACTTATAATCTAATTACAATACATGTGTTATAATTTAGTGATTTACTTTGCTTCCTTAACTTTGACAATTCATTTAAGTATTTCAATTCAAATTAGGTTATCCCTCTCTTTAGAATGCATTGTCGTCGTAGAATTTTATTAAATATAGCCAATTAAAAGAGAAAGGTATTATTGTATGAATTGGGGAAATTTTTAATTCTTTTTAATTAAATTCTCACAAAAAGGCATCTTTATTGCGAAAATTTTTACTTTCATACATAAAACAACAACAAAGCATTTTTTTGGGAAAAAAAAACATTTCAAAACTAACTTTACCGCTGGTTAATAGTTTAGTGAATGAACATAGAACATCTAATGTTTTTGTTATTTACATTGATCTCCATTCAATTTTTCCTTTATTACACTAACATTCAATTTTTTTATAAAGAATTCTTCCCTCTACTTTGAAAACATACATTTTAGATAAGGGAGAATTTCAATTAAGGACCTCTATAGACATTTAATTAAAAAGTAGGACCAATATATTCTGAAACATCAGTTAAGGACCAAGGGGGCAAAGTGAAATTAAATTGGAAGGGCAAAAGACCATATTAACCTTCCCAAACTCACCCAAACAAAGCAATCCCAACTCTCCTCTTCAGCCGCAGCTTCATCCCCCAACCACAATAATGCCTCCGATCCTCCTCCTTCGCCCAACTCTCATTCAACCAACAATCTCCTCCTCCTATCATTCTCTCCATCCCATTCTCATTCTCGGTGGAGACGGAATTCGGCCTTCACATCCAACCCAAACATGAAACCCATTGAAGTAACCCATTGTTTGGAAATATGCAGTTAGAGAGCTTGATGGAATTGAAGCTTGAACGATCAACTGATTCTCTACATTTAGAGAGCTTGAAGCATGGGGAAAATGTCAGAGAAAGAAAAGAGGATAACATATTGTCTCTTTTTCTATGGATGTTGACGATTCAATAGTAAGTTCTGCATTCAAATATTTGCTGCAGTTATGTACCTAATTTGAGTTTGATGTTCTATGGCATCATGGATTAGCAAGGGCTTCGGAGTGACAAACAATTTTCTAGGTTACTTTTCATTTATTGTTTGATTTGAGCATTATTGGACTTAATTGGTGTTAGATTTCTCAAATGTTCATAATGCTGTCTTATTCCATCCAATTTGGTAGCAGAGATAAAGTCTATTATATATATATATGTGTGTGTGTGTGTATATATGGTAAAAATAGACAATTGAAAAACATGCATAAGACCTTCAACAAGTGAAATACCCTTTTCAACAAGTGAAATTGAGTTCTCAACGTAAAATGACAATTTCAATAACTAGTGGTCAATGCACTTAAAAAACATGCATAACACCTTCAACAAGTGAAATGCTCTTTTTAACAAGTGAAACTAAGTTCTGAACAAGTGAAATGATCATTTCAACAAGTGATGATTAATGTCTTAAAAAAATATGCATAGGACCTTCAACAAGTGAAATGTTTTTTCTCAACAAGTGAAATTTAGTTCTCAACAACTAAAATTGTCATTTCAACAAATGGTGGTCAATGCCCTTAAAAAACATGCATAAGACCTTCAACAAGTGAAATATCATTTTCAACAAGTGAAATTGAGTTCTCAACAAGTAAAATGACCATTCAACAACTGGTAGTCAATGCCCTTAAAAAACATGCATAAAATCTTCAACAAGTGAAATGCCTTTTACAACAAGTGAAAATTGAGTTCTCAACAAGTGAAATGACCATTTTAACAAGTGATGATTAATGCCTTCAAAAGATATGCATCAGAACTTCAACAAGTGAAATGTTCTTCTCAACAAGTGAAATTGAGTTCAACAAATGAAATGACCATTTCAACAACTGGTGTTCAATTGCCTTAAAAAACATGCATAAAAACATGTAATTACATGATGGGTTGCATTTGGTAGATTCAGACCGTGATCTCACTTGGGGGAAAAATTAATTGACCCATAAAGAACATGCAAGCATTAACAAATTTCTTTTGCAACCACTTTCCTCCTGCTACTTATGACAGATTTGGACAAGCTACTCTCCTCAATCGATCATGTCCGCTTACTTAGCATTCAAAATTTATCCCTCACATTAGAAAAGGTATGAATCTTCTACTCAGGCCATTTTATGAAACAATCCTTCTAATTAGCATGTTGCTTACTTTTACTTCTTCATCTTATTTCTTCCACTCCATTCCCATATGGAGATTCCGCAGATAAGTACCTCCACCATTGTTCATCACTGCGACTCTAACCCTTCCACCTTACAGATGCCATGAAACAGTAAAATCAACTATACCTGATATAATAAACTAAAGTTCATATATTGCTCATCTCACTAACTTTGATCTCTCGCTTATGAAGCAAGACCAAAACATTATATTGAGAATTCATCCTTGATGGATTCCGTATGCTGTTGTCGGCTCATATCATAAGAGGAGAGCGAGGGGAAAATACTCTAACGAGGGGAGACATTTAGCCCATGTGGATTATAACTTATCTAGGGTCAGTTGAGTCTTTTTGCTTCAAATTTCAATCTCATTTCGGGACCTTGGTCCTGCAGTGATAATTCAGAATTTTTGGGGGCTAAATGAAATAAATTGGATACAATGGTCCTTAAATGAAATTCTCCCTTTAGACAAATGTTAAAACCATTAAGAATATTCTAAAAAAATATTTTAAATTAATTTTACATTCTATCAACAATTTTACTCTTTATTCTAAAATCCTAAAGTATACTATGAATAAAAATGTATTTATTTAAAATATGTTTTCAGTAATTTAAAATAAATTAAAACAAGGAATCTTTAATGACTACATCAAAACATTAAAATTTTAAAGGTTCACTATTTAGATAAAAATTAAAAAATATATTAGACATATTAGAGTATCAAAAATATATGTGCATACATTTTAAGAAAAATACTTGATGATTAGTTTATTTTATAATTTATACTTTTTTAAAAAAAAAACTATAAATGTTTCAATGATTATTATGATAAAATGTGTATTTTTCTCCAAACAAAGTTTATAAGTCAAACTTAACTGTTGACAGTTTGGGTAGATCGATGAAATTGAAATCTCATACACATAAGGAAGGTGGAAGGTTGATGTAACAAATATTTACATTTTGAAAGAAGTTTATGTAGGATTTCAAAATTGAGGGGAAGTTTTTGTAATTAAATAAAGGCTAAAGTATATTTTTGGTCCCTTATGTTTGCATCAAGTTTCAATTTAGTCCTTTATGTTTGGAAAGTACACTTTTAGTCCATTTTTGTTAATAACGTTAGTTTAACTTAACGGAAAATGCTAACTTAACAATTTTAAATGTTATATTATAATGAAATTTGACTAAAAATGATAAATTTTAAAAATATAAGAATATATACACTCAAATATTTTAATCTGAACATTTTTTTCAGTAATTAATAACTATTTAAAATTGTTAAGTTAACATTTTCCGTTAAGTTAAACTAACGGTGTTAACAAAAAAGGACTAAAAGTGTATTTTTCAAACATAAAGGACTAAATTGAAACTTGATGCAAACATAAGGGATCAAAAGTATACTTTAATTAGCCTTAAGTAAAATAGAAGGAAAGTGAGTGTATTTAACTCTTTAATATACAATATTACCTTAAAAAAAGTGTCAATAAAGGAGTATTGTCACCCTATTTCATGTACGATTAATACTCAGTTAGTTTACTCAATTGAATTGAGATGGATTGCCACCTCATTGTCATATGGCACTTAAATTGTCCTGTCAATTTTTTTTTTCTTAAAAAATAAATCTCTCCCTCTCACCGGCCTTCTAATCACCATATCATCACTATCTTTAATTAATATCATTTTGACTTGATTCAAAAAAAAAAATCACCATAGCATCACGTCTCTCTCTGTGACACACAAACATTCACTCAATCTTTACAAGAGAAAAAACAAATTAAAAGATGCACCTCTCTAATTTTTTATTTGACCATTTACCCATAACCATGGAGATGAAACCAACCATACTCCTCTCACCGTGTAGTGCCAAATTTAAGGAATTTATTAAAAAAAACATTGAATTAACCCAGAAATTAAGTGACGGAATTTCGACAGCAAAGACGCAGTTCTGTGGCTAAATGAAAGATTTCGCGACTAAATGTTTAGCAATATAACGACCTATTTTAGAACGGATTTCGTAGCTAGTTCTGATCCATGTGCTAATTCACTCTTTTTAGTGATTTGATACATACATACATACATATATTCTGTGTTATACAACAAGTAGGGATGGAAATAGGCCAGACCGGCCTGTTAAGGCCTGCGGCCTGGCCTGCGGCCTGGCTTGCCAGGGCCTGGTTTGGCCTGATTAAATTTAGGTCAGGCCCAGGCCCAGGCCTTTTTTTAAGGCCTGTTATTGAAAACAGACCAGTCTCAGGCTTTTAAAAAAACCTGTTAATCCCCCCGGCCGGTAGGGGTGGAAATAGCCTAGGCCAGCCTAGGCCACCACCTTAATAGGTCAGGCCTGTGATGTAAAAAACAGGCCTGAGCCTGACCTATGGCCTATCATAGGCCACTTTTTCAAGCCCGAGCCTGGCCTTTTAAAAAGTCTGGCCTGACTATAAGCCTACTAAGAGGCCTGATAATATATTCAGGCTAATAGGCCATAGGCTAATAGACCTAATAGGCCACAAACTATTATAGGCTCTAAATTAGCCACAATGAAACAGAGGCATATGACTTTGATTAATCATATAATAATAAGGTCAAATTAATTAAAAACTTAAACTCTTCAAAATTATGTATTTTCTGTGGAAATATTGAGACAACTACAACCTTCAATTCATTAAGAATAAAGAAAAAGAGTCTAACAACTACATCCTTCAGCACATCTCTATCAACTACTAAATGAGGGAGAATTAGGCTCAATGAATACTGACCCAATGAATATTAGCCATATATTTATATTTAATAGGCTGGTCTGCTAGGCTTTATAGGCTTTTTTTTAAACTTAGGCCTGACCTATTACACAAAATAGGCCAAGAAAAAAGCCTATGACTGGGTCTGACCTATTAGAATACCAAACAACCTATGCTTTTAGTAGGTTAGGCCATAGGCCTTAATAGGCCGGCCTGGGCTACTTCCACCCCTACTGGCCGGCCTGTTAAGGTTCTTATTAAAAAAAAAGAGGGGAAGTCTCACTCTCTCACTCACCTCTTCGGCACCATTCATTTCACTCACCTCACCCCATTCATTTCACCAACGAGTCAACCACTAAAGCTACCAGTCAAGCACTTCAACAAGCAGTCAACCATCAACCTAAACCCCTTCTCCATCTACGACAAAACACCACCTCATCTCCCAACACCAACTTCGCCACCAAGACCCACTCTCCATCTCCATCATTCCACCGCCTCTTACTCTTCAATCTCCGCCCCCAACAAATCCCACCATAAAAGGCCACAGTCCAGGCCTAAATCTCATTTTAATAACCCAGGTTAGGCCTATTATGGGTGTGTCTGGCCTATTCCCACCCCTAAGTCAACAAGCCTCCATCATATGCAATTAGCTTATAACAATATTTTCATTGATCAAACTTTAAGGGATGTTTTTTTTTTGTTACCCAAGGGTATCCCCACCCGCGTGTCAAGTGAGACTAATCCCTCGCTGTTCTGAAGTCCCATATAGGGGTAGACAGCTGGCCTGTGAATTTGCTCCATTCGCAAGAGCTGAGGATCGAACCCCAAACCACTTGTTTAAGGGACGAGAGTACTTACCACTCACGCCAACCCGCCAGGGTTTAAGGGATGTTTTTTACATTGAAGTATACGGCACTTCTTTCATGATTTCAGGTTTCATTATTCCTAAAATACATTTCCAAATATGATTTCGTTTCGTATAAAAATATAAAATTATGCAAAAAATAAATCTTATTTCACAATATAGATATGTGTGCTTGTGTGTGTGACTCTACAAGTCTATCCATCATATAATTAAAAAAAATAACCCAAACAAAAATCTTATGCAGATATGTAAGATCAAACTTACTGGTATTATATGAAGCGCAGCTTCGACTCTGTGCTACATGATGACGACGTTTTCAATGAAGCGGACGAATAGATCTAGAATTTCTGGTTAGAATATATACAAAAAATGTCATTCAGCATAATAATTATTTGTTAATAAATATTGAGACTTTTAAAATATTTAAACAAGAATAAGAAGAAGAGATTCATGGAATTCATCACTACCAAACCAGCTGATGCAGTAGACACAACCAATTAAGCCAATGAGGTGCTCTTGCCTCCCTCTCCTCTTTCAAAACCCGTGAAACAGATGCCTCTCTAGCAAATAAGATTTATATAACTGAATTTAACAATATTTTATTCATGACAAACAATTATTGGCCTATGAATATATTATGGCACAAGTTGTACAATAATTGAAGAAGTACCTCGTACGTAGAAAGCTTGGGGGGCAATAATATTAAATCCTTTTGCGCAAGAGAAGGCCGATGTCCATGGGATTTTTATTGTATTTAAGAATAAGAGAATCTGTCATTATTGTCATATTTATGCAGTCATCTTGCTTAGATCATCATCGGATAAGATTAAAATGACCTAAGTAGCTGGATATTTAAAATATTAAGGTATTTAATTAAACGCGAATGATTCATTAAAAAGATTTACCTCATATATACAGCCTACGATAAATAAATCTCCAAGGCGATTATATAATCCTTAGTCGCCACTGTAAAAAATGTTGTGATTTTTTGTGAGGTATTTGCCGAAGTTAGGGTAAAACAAAAGTTTTCATTTTCTTCCTTAATCAAATGTTTAATAAATTTTAGAAGATTAGTTGTGGAATTGTTAGAGAGATGAAACTTTTTTTGTGTCATAATTTTGGTGCCAGAAGCGATGCAAATCGGCTAACAATTGACGGTGATATCTGAAGATAGCCTCCTAAATGAAGTGCTATTTTTTTATCCTTACAAAAAAGTAGAAATTTCCCTGTATAAAAAAATAGAATTTTCCTCCTTTTATAGTATAAGACATTTTATTAAAATGTCTTTTTGGAAATGCTTGGTTTAATCCTAGAGAATTTACTTAAACAATCTTTTGCTATGAAAAAACAAAAAAGTAAATAAATTACAAATGACAAGTTATTGACGAGAAGATAAGCATTATAGTAAAATTAATAATGGCGGACAAATAATTTGCCATGGAATGAGCTACAGAATTTATCCTAAAGTTCATCATTACTAAATAATTACCATATAATTCCTTGTCTAACAACGGAATTTTGTCTTTAAAAGCGTGATTCCGTGGCTGAATTTTGTTGGAAATTTTACGTGTGTTCATATTTTCAATCTTATATGTTCCCATTTGATTAGTTGATTAAACAACAATAATGAAATTTGTTGGATGGGTAAGACTCGAAATTATAGGTCTTTGAATATAATATAAACAAACATATGAAAAACATGTCCATTCCGTATGAAGGGAGCCAATTAAATGGAAAAATTGGGTAGATGAGGGGCTAATGATTTAGTTATACCTAACCATGGACAATTCTTGGAAATAATTAAAACTTTAAAGATTGCTATCGACTACTGGCCTACGAAAATATATAATTATATGTAGGCAATGTAGTAATCAAATGACAAGTTGTTATTTTATATGCAGGCATTGCATCTTACAAATCACATGTTATTGGTAAAAAAAATGACATGTTGTTGAACTGAAGATAAGCATTGTAATAAAATTAATAATGGCGGACAATGTTGAAGATATATAGATATATATTTTTCTGACTTTAAAAAAAATGACATTAAATAAGCGTGTTGTGTGTGTATATATATATATATATATATGAATTAATTAGAGGTTATATTAAGCATTGGAGATACAAAAATTAATTTGATGAAAAAAAAAAGCTAACAAGCGCACATGAAATTCAGTTTTTAAAAAAAAAGCGCACGTGAACTCAAAATTACAAGGGCAAAATATATTTATCAGGGGAAAGAGGTTATTTCCGTTTAAAAAAAGATTATTAGACATATTTTTGAACTAAGAAAGACTTGAAGATATCCCATATTTTAAAAGGTTATCATGATTCATGAGCTTCATCAGTTCAAAAAAAAACAAAACATAATTCAAGAGCAGATATCACGAAAGGGAATTGTTTCTTGGATGTTAAATTAATTAATAAGAGATGTCAAAGACTAAGAAATTTGGTACTATTTAGCTCATAATAATATAGGACATCAGCCTTAATTAAGTTCAAACAAGAAATGAATTAAAACGGAGCACATGGATGCAGGGAATAAAAGTATGACCTTAAGCAAAAATGAGAAGTAGTTCTTCAAATGAAAGCTATTTTTAATAAAATATCATTAAATGTTCGGTATATAAAAGGAATTTGTCATTGTTGCCGTAAAATTTCATATAGCTTTGTTCATCTCGTAAGGATAAAATATTTATCCAATTCTGGCCAAAACAATGAATCCAATTAACAACTTGGCTCCGTTCAGTAAAAAAAAAACAACTTAGCCCTGTCTTTTTAAACAAGAGCTATTACCTAATCCCACGCTTAGGGAAGGGAACCCATTCTTTAAACTATACATATTTGGTAGCGGGTTGTTTTCCATTCAACTTGCGAAACGAAAAAAAATTGATTTTTTTCAACCTAAAAAAAAAGTGATCAAGACCGTTTCATATAAATCATTTGATCGGATCCAAAACAAAAAAATCGAGGGAGAAATTCAATATAGGACCCATGTAGGCAGTCTATATTTATTTATTTTAAAAGGAGCATCGTAATAAGCACCTCCTTGACATTTCCATTCTACAAAACGACCATTATCTCCATTGCTCATGATAACTGCTTTCTCTTTTAGTCTTTTTTTCCATGTTTTTTCCCCTCCTTCCTCCCTGATATTTAAAAAGTATTTGGATAACCTGTATTTTATATCTACTTCTAATTTTCCTCTTTCACGTGCTTTCATTAATAATGATCAATTTCCAAAACTCAATTGTTATTTTAGTGCTTATAAAAAAAACAATACTACTTTATCTCCTACGTTTTTCCCATCAATTATATAGCCCATCCACCGAAATGGGTTCAGGTTCTCTCAGCAGCGCGTTTCTCAGAAGTCTCAGAATCTTAAAATCAATACAGTTAAATTGTTATGAATGCACACAATCTTGCCACGTCATCAAGTATTAAGAAATAAACACCCAATTTTCAGCTTCAAATGCGAAGGGGTCGAGATTTCACACTCACATGGCTTCTTATATTGAGCCATTTAAATTTATTTAGGAGCTCCTAATTTGCTACTTGTACCATTAAAAATAAAAAACATTATAAAATAATTGAAGCACTTTTAATTCTTTTATTTTTGAAAACTTTTTAGCATAAAAAATTTCAACTATCTAGACCTATTTCATTTCAACAGATGGATCTATTAGAGATACAGACTTAACCAGTTAACTGTAAAATTATTTTAGAGTTAACTGGATAAGATTTTACAATTAACTGGATAAGTCTGTATATCTAATAGATCCTTCTGTTGAAATGAAATAGGCCTAGATAGTTGAAAATTTTTATGATAAAAAGTTTTCAAAAATAAAAAATTAAAAGTGCTTCATTTATTTTATAATATAATACAATTTTTTATTTTTAATTATACAAGTGGCAAATTATGAGCTCTCAGATAAATCTAACTGTCTAATATAAGAAGCAATGTGAGTGTGAGAGAGGAAAAGGAGAGATTCTGAGCGAAGGGATTCTGAGAGAATCCCGACCCTGATAATGGTGAGATATTGAGGAAGAACAGTGAGAGGGAAGGTTTGGAGGAGGAGAAAGGGGCTGAAGAGACAGATGACGTGGAGCATTCTCGGCTTTTAGATTGATTGAACAGTCCATATTCAGAGCTTCTGAGGGATACTGAGAAAAAGATACTGAGACAATCTTGACCCCCACCGAAATATCTTCTGTGTGCTTGCACATTTGCGTGGGTCCTATACTAATTAGTTTAAAGGGTAAAAGATCAAATTTGCCTCGGAAGTTTTCACCCAGGATCATATGTGCCCCTAAACTATTTTTAGGATCAAATTCGCCCCTGAACTTTCATTTTAGGTTCAAATCTGCCCTTTTTAAACAGTCAACTAAATGTTGACCGTGTGGATATTAAAAGGTTGAGGTGGCATCTTAGTTGGCATCATATTGTATTACTCATCATGTTTTTTTTTAAAAAAAACACATACACGTGTGCATTAAGGGCTTTGTGAGAGACTGAGAGTTTAAACAATTTTATTTTCTATCAGAATCAAATAAAAGAAACTTATCAAAACTTGAACCCTAGATTCGATCAGATACAACAAAAAATTTATCTAAACAAAGTTTGAACCCTAGATCGTTCTGAACCATATAATGGAACAGAGAATCGCAATTCTAGGAGTGGGAAGATTTGAACGAAGCTGGGTTGAAGATTTGAACGAAACTGGGTTGATTCTAAGCGTGGAATCTGGGTTTGAGATTTTATCTCCTGAGCTTGTTTTCCTCATCCATCAAGTTGAAACCTGTGATTTTGATGTCTGGGTTATTAGTTTTTTTTTTTTTGAAAAGTGCCTTTGAAAGTGTCTAAGTTGTTAAATATGGAGGGAGATATAAGTGGTGTGTCGGTGGAACCTGGGGTGAGTTTGGTAAGACATGGAAAGAATAGAGTTGGACATCTTGCCAGGAAGGTTGTCTTGTGAGAAAATTAATCAGCAAGTTTTTGTGTGTTACCAAAATCGTGGGATTATTGGGCAGGCAGTTCCAAAGATTCCAAAGGCACTTCAGGAATTGTTTTTGTCATGAAGAGAAACATTCAAAGGCCCAGAAATTGTTTTTGTTCATAAATTATATCACATCCTAGGTACTACTTTCTTCTGATTTCAATCTCTAAGTAGCTATATTTTGCAGCAAATTCATAACATGTGGCTTATTATCATATCAGCAGCAAATTCATATCAGCAGTGTTCGTCAGTGTTCAAAACATGTGGCTTATTACCATTGATGCTTATATGTTTGTGAGCTTTAGTCCTAAATGCTGAAACACTGTTTCTTTTATTTTGATAGTAACTAAAAAATAATTATGCAGATTATGCAGCTTGGTTTTGGTGGCTTTAGCTTTTCTGAAGGGACTCAGTTACTCAGGGACATCACAAGAACCTGAAGGTTTCCAACAACCTGAAGGGACTCAGGGGCAAATATGACCCTGGGTGAAAACTTCCGGGGCAAATTTGATCTTTTACCCTAGTTTAAAAGTAGCACCCAAAAGATTCTGAAATATCTAAGGCTTGTGGAGGCAAATTATTATTAAATTGGGAAGACAAAAGACCACATTTCCACCACGTGTTCATGATATTTCCCCTTTTTTATATTAGTTATTTTTTCTCTTGTTCAGAGTAGTCATTATTTCATTTGCATGCTCTTCTTTATATATTGCCTCGAAAACTCTCTCCTCTTCACATATACCTCAGACTCCCCCCCAAACACACGGGTCTCTCTCTCTCTCTCTCTCTCTCTCTCTCTCTCTCTCTCTCTCTCATATTTATCTCTTATACACTTAATCTAATAATGAGCTTTCCTCTTGTTCATATGATCATTTTCCTTGCATTGTTCATATGATCGTTTTCCTTGTACGTTCATGGTTTGAAACAATTGATACAATGTGTTTCAGTTGCATTCATATAACATATCATCTGAAATGGTCATTTGAACTAGAAAAAACTCACACGAACAAGTATATACATCAAGAACAAGTGAAAGGGTCCTATGAAGAATAAAAAATCTCATGAACAAATTCCTTATCATGCCATCAGTGTGGGGGGGAGAGTGAGAGAGAGAGACTCATGTAAAGGAGAAAGTGTATAAGAGTCATGTGAAGGATACAAAGTGTTAGAAGCCGACTGAAACATAACATGAACAAGTGAAATGATCATTAGAACAATGACAAAAGCTAATTTGAACAAGGGGAAAGCTCATTGGAACAAATTTAATCAATGTGGCTTTGTTGTTAGAATATGGAGCTTTAATTATAATTAAACATACATGACTTAGGCTAAGAGGAGTAAAGGACTTAACTTATTAGGAAATAACTTGGAACAATTTGATAAATCACTAAAGTGTTCAATTGATTAAAGTTAATTAATCGATCAAAGTTAGTCAATCGATCACTAAGTTAACTTAGTTAATCAATCAGGAGTAGATGAGGATTAGATCAATAAGGGAATATAGTCACCTAATCAATTAGAGTTTCTAATGATCTATTAGAGAAGGCTAAGCATAATTTATAAGCTATAAGAACAATCTAAGTATGACCGAATTGTGAAGCTCGATCAATTGGAGTATTATGTCATCGATTAGAGAGTCATAACTCTCTGATTCAAAGAATGGCCTAGACTAAGCAGTCTAAGTGTATTCAATCAACATAGACTATTTAATAAGAGTCAAAGTGTGATCGATCAATATCAATTATAAGCAATCCAAAGGTGGGCTACTTTGGGAATTTATCATTATACACAGAAGATGAAGCAAAAGAGTTTATCTCATAGAGTTAACTTTTGCAATTAATGAAAAAATAAGAGAAAAATCTTCTAAATACAAAGCGTTAATGCAACATTAGATTTCCTACTAATATATCTCTCATCAAACCAAACATTAACTCTTTAACATAAAAGTAGTTGGACCCAATGGTCTTTAAAACATAATTATTAGGCAGCCCAATATACTTATTTTTTTGAGCTAGACCCAAATTTTGGTAAGTCATTACTCATTAGTTAATTGTTAACGCGAGCCTTTTTTTTTTGTTACAACTGAAAACACTACAACTCTAGATCTACCAAGTTATTGACAAACAAAATTGTCCTATAATCCCAAGTTTCCTCATCATCCACCACCTCTTGGTCAAAAGGTAGGGATTTTCAGAAATGCAAAAAATTTCTAACATAGTGTATGAGACTTTAGCAAGGAAATCTGCTTGCCTAATGACCTCCCTCTCTTTGTATTGAAGGATGACTGTCCACTCCCGATGTAGATAGAGTTTAGCCTCTTCAATATCATCAAGGTATGAGTGATTCATGTGGCATCCTCTTTGCAGTAAGTTAATGGCAACAAGGTTGTCAGTTGTCACAATGACTGTTTTAAATCTTCTATCCCAACAAATGTGAAGCCCAATTAGGATACCCATGATTTCCTCAATATCCGGTTGCATTCTCTGCGGCTTACTGCTGAAACCACAAATCCACTGATCCTCCATGTCTTTAATTACACCCCCACATCCACTAGCTAGATCCATTCCTTATATAGCACCGAGCCATCAGTGATAAGGGTGCAAGCATTATTCATGTCCATAGTGGACAGAGAGGTATTTACATTGTTATTGAGAAACCTACATTGACGAGACAAGTCAAAATCCCAGCATGCCTTATGGAAGCTGTTAAGGCCGCTGTTGTTTGCACATATTGTATCGGTCTCAAAGAGCCTATTACACCTAGCGATTCAAATGTCCCAAACAACATAACCAAAAAATATAGGCCACATATTGTCTCACGTTCCATTTAATCTAACTCTTGCCATTCAGGGTTGTGAAGGTGGGCCCATTTGTATAAGTGGATGGTGACATTTGGGAGGCTTGTAATTGAGTCACATTTAGTAGGACCCCCAATTGTTGATTTTATGTCCTTTCTTGTTTGACGGGTGTCAGGATTGGTTTCCATCTTTGTACAGGTGTACATTAGTAGAGAAGAAGTGTGAAGTTAAAGTTCATTTTGTCACCATATACTTATATATAGAAGCAGGTCATTGAAGCATAACTGAAAAGGCTCGCGTTTATTTACAATTAATTAATGACAGACCAAGATTTGGGTCTAGCTCAAAAAAAAAAAGTATATTGGGCCGCCTAATTAAAACGATCGCAAATCACATGATGGAAAAGAAGAACCGTAAACCAAAACGAATTGTAATGTGAAAAGGAAGGGGTTCAAATAGGAGATTTTAAAATATACAAGTATTTCCTACTAATATATATTCCCTCCGTTCCTAAATATAATATCACTTTTAGATTTCAATTTGTTTCTAAATATAAGTAACATTGTATTTTTTTTCAATTTTTTTCCAAAAAAACCTAATAATTCTTATTTATAATAAACAAGTAAGAGTGAAAGAGTGGGGATAAAGGTATATAGGTAGGATAAATTGGTAATATCATGTGTTAATAATTACTTTAACTTACATCCTTAATCTAATTAAATTAGAAAGTGATCTTATATTTATGAACCAAGTTAATATTAGATTGCCCACAACACCTTTAATATTTTAAATAATTATACTAAGTTTACCATTTATGAATGAACTCCCATTATTAATACTCCCTCCGATCCCTAAAATAAGAGTGAGAGAGTGGGGATAAAGGTATATAGGTAGTATAAATTGGTAATATGGTATTAATAACTACTTTAACTTACATCCTCAATCTAATCAAAGCTAGCAGCCAAAAATACGCTTCTTAAGAAAACATATGAATGTTAGTTGGGTGTCTGGAGTTAATGCTTCTTTTCCAATATTGTCCATATTTATTATGATACTTTTAAGAGAGAGAAATACATAAGTATTAATAAATATGAAAGAGACTTAGGGGTAAAGTAGGAAAAAACGCATTAAATGAGGAGAGGATGTGAGATGAGCTCTTATATTAGGACCAAAATGATTTAAATAAATTTTGGATTCTTATATTAGGGACTGCCACCGGTATCATTTTGTTTTTTAGCATAAAAAAGTAGTAATAAACTTAAACGGGAAAATATGCCAATGTCAACCATCCATGTTAGAACACGTGTACAATAGCGCCACGTCATAAGGGAGGCAAAGAAGCCAAATAAAGAAAAGAGAAGAATATTAGACACTCTCACAGTCTCACTCACTTTTGCTAATCACAGAAAAATCCCAAATCCTCTCTCTGAATATTGAAGAGGAAGAAGAAGAAGAAGAAGGAAATGGCGGTGAAGGTGTACGGCCCCACCTACGCTTCCCCCAAGAGGGTTCTCATGTGTCTCATTGAGAAAGAGATCGGCTTTGAAGTTGTTCTTCTTGACATCTTCAAGGGAGAGCATAAAGATCATGACTTTCTCAAGTTACAGGTCAAATTTCTTTTCTTTTTCCATTTTTTCCTTCTGGGGTTCTTCAATTTTGGTTTTTTTTTGTGATGCATGTCTCATTTTTTACTTGTTTGTTTGTTTTTGCAGCCTTTTGGACAGCTTCCCTTGGTTCAAGATGGAGATTATACTCTCTATGGTTTCCACTAAATTTCTATGTTTTTTTTTTTTTACATTTGTATTGTGCAATTTAGTTATGTTGGAAGTTTGAGTTTGCTCTTTCTCTTTAATTTGCATCACTATGTATTGCCTAAGCCTTTGATTGATATGTTGGGAAACCCTACCACTAGACAAAAAATCTGTTTCTTTAATTTTATACTACCTCCGGTCCTAAATATAGGACCTAGATAACTTTTTTTTGGAGAGGTTAAGGTTGCAAAATAGTCTATTAAATCATGACATATTTGATATATTTTTAGATTATCCATTAGTTTATAAGTAAAATAAACTAGTTTAAGGGAAAAAATTAGGTATATCAATTTATAATTAACTTATTTTGATTTTTTTAACGATTTTTCAAAAAAGTCAATTAGGTCTTATATTTAGGACCGGAGGGAGTATTTGTTTAGTTAATTGGTCACTGCGTGTGTAGTTTTCTAGAGGAACAGGCGCATGATCCTAGGATGGAATCTACATAATGAGAAATTATTGTGTGAACCTGGTGTACCACGTCTCTGAACATTTATGAACAAACATTTCGAATATTTTAACTTGAGGTGGCACTTAAAAATTGTTTCTTTTTTTGTGTAAAACAAAAAAAAAAATAAATGGAGCTTTAATTTTTTCCCTATAATATAGGCGCATGCCATATTTTTAAATCCATGTTTTCCTCATTTAAGTGCCACATTTGATTAAAATATGTTGGTTGTGTTTGTTTATGATTGGTCATATCATAAAGGATATGATTCACTGGGTTTACACAAGAATTGTTGAGGTAGCCAAATTGAGGGAAGAAAACAGTGTTTCTTTTGCTTTGAAATGTTGAATGTGTGTTCATTGGTGGCCTGCTTGGTAGCTATTCCTAATCGAGTAGTTTCTGACTGCCTTTCCCTACTACTCATGTATATTAAGTCATATAAGAGTTCAGAAATTTATTTCACTTGTTATACCATATGACATTTTGTGATGCCTGGTAATCTGACTGAACCCATGCTAATGTGTATTGTTGTAAACCCAATTCTGTAGAATCTCGCGCAATAATCAGGTACTATGCAGAGAAGTACAAATCCCAAGGAACGGACTTGCTGGGAAAGACAATTGAAGATAGGGGACTTGTGGAACAATGGCTGGAAGTGGAAGCACAGCACTTCCACCCTCCAATCTATGACTTGGTTATGCATGTTCTGTTTGCACCAATATTGGGAACCCCCTCTGACCCAAAAGTGATTCAAGAGAGTGAAGAGAAGCTTGGGAAGGTTCTGGACATTTACGAGGAGAGGCTGTCGAAGAGCAAGTATTTGGCCGGGGATTTCTTCAGCCTCGCTGATCTTAGCCACCTTGCTTTTGGACACTATTTGGTGAATCAAATGAAAAAGGGGTATATGGTAAGGGACAGGAAGCATGTTAGTGCTTGGTGGGATGATATCAGCAACAGGCCATCTTGGAAGAGGGTCCTCCAGCTCTACCAGTACCCTATCTAAACTGCTCTGCTCCTCAGATTATGTTACCAAGTAGTATGTAGTAAAGAATAAATGGGTATGGCTAGTGAGAACAAATATGCTTTGAGGTAAGAAGTCAATTACATGCTTTTGAAGCAGAGAGAAAGAGGAAAGAAAGAGTTGGGTGTCATACACTTTGTTACTCAACTGATGAACCAATTTCATATATTTTGTGGAGTTTGCATGAGATAGCTTTAGTGGTAATCTATGACATCTCACTAAATAGTGTGTTTCAAATATACTTGGGTTTCTCTAGCCAAAAAAAAAGTAGTGGGGTTTATATGCGGATCAAACTTCTTTGAACTTTCTAGTTGTATTCTAACTATGTTTAAACTGAGGACTTGGGGCCAATATTGTGGTTTGGGTTTGAATTTTCATGAAAGCAGCTTTAGTGTAGTAGTGTCTTGGATTATTGAATATATTAAGATTTTAACTATTTGGCATTGAAATGCTTTTGTGCTTGGCATCGTTCTTATTTGATTTCAAATCGATTGTAAACAATAGGAGATTGTGTGGTTGATGGTCACCAATGTCGCTTGCAAATTGTTTTTGCCTTGTCTTGCTTGCATATCAAATTAAATTCATTTTTTAAAAAGAAACTAAAATAAAAATCGTATTAGTATAAATTCGAATTTACTAGTACTCCCTCTGGTCCTTATTATAAGTCACCAATTACCAATTTTTCTTGTTTTTTTTTATAAGTCACTTCATGGTTTCTAATGTGCATTAATTATTTTTTTCCACATATACTCATATTTAATAGGGGTAGTAAGAGAAAGTGATAGTTAATAGTTTAGGAAATAAGTGTAATTATTAGGGGTAATATTGGAAACTACTTGAATTGTAAGACAAATTAAATGTATTTAACCAATTATATTGGTATGTGAGAAAGTTAGTTAGGTGACTTATAATAAGGACCGGATGGAGTATTATCTTAAACCTATCGTGGGGAATCATTTTAATTGTCTATATTTTTTTGAGCAATAAGTCTATCTTTATTAATGTACTAGTAATATTTGAGCGATAACTCTATATTTATTAATGTGTCTTTTATTTACTTCTCCTAACCACGCAAAGCGTGGGGAGCCCTTTTAATTGTCATCATTATTATTTATTTATTAAACCTAGCATTATTTTCAACCCAAAAAAACCTAGCATTTTGACTTTCTATAAGAGTCCTTTTAGTTGTCCTTGCTATTTTATTTCCGTTGTATATCTCTGCAAAAAAAATAATGCTCAACAATTGTTAGAAATTATTATATGATCTTGTATATTTCAAGATAATAAAGCGGGTTTATATTGCTAGTTATTAGACATTTAGACCATCTTCAAAAGCTAGAATACAGTTACATACAGGTTGAGTGTTTTGGTTTTTGTAACTGGGCCTGGGGCCTGGGCCGGTTCTCAATATAACAATCCAAAAAAATAATAATAAGTCAGAGTGAGTATAAATATCACATGTTGAGTAGCTTAGCATTGCTTTACCCTGATCACAAAATTAAAAGGCCTAGTTCCCAAACTAGTAGGAGATAGATTTTTGGTGAAGCAGGAAAATCTCTATTGTTCTTGTGTTTGATGTGAGGCCCCTCGGAAGAACTGTTTACTCCCAATGTGTTTAGCCTTTATATCATATGAGATGAAACCTTTCTCACAAACTCTATACAATGTTTTGGCCAAAAAACAAAACCTCTATACAATGTAAAATTACTAAAAGATAAAGCCAAATCCTCAATTATTTGGAAGGAGTGCCTTATGAAAAATATAATTATAGGAAAGGGGTTTGACAAACAATCGCTGAAGACTAATTCATACAAAAAAAAGGATTATACATGTAATCAAAAAGAAAAAAGAAAAGAAAAAGGATCATACATGTCATGGCAAACTCTTTAATGATTTAGAATTAAGTCTAGTAATTAGATAAGAAATTTGTACTGGTTAAAATATTAGTTAAATAATTTACTCTATTAGCTCCTTTATACAAAACACAAATAATTGAATTACAAAAATAAGAAAACAATTTCAGCAAATAATATAAGAAAGAAATGAATAAAAATGATTAAAGATAATAAATATGTAAACATGTATGTTACCTTTTAATTCTATAGAAACACTTATTTTTGGAGAGAAGGAGAAAGTGAACGAGTAGTGAGATTGGGATGGGGGAGAGAATGCATAATTTAACGTGTAATCAATCATTTACATTGAAAATTATTCTGATGAAAAACTCTTTTAATATCTACAACTGATAAGATAACATAGACAATAAATTATGAATTTAGAGGAGGATATAATAATTTAAGATATTATATTTTAAATATATATTTTATACTCTATGCTCGTCCTACAAGTTTTTCCTTACTAATTTTGGCTCAAGTCTCAAACCATATTTTTGAGATGGTCCAATATTTATAAAATATAGGATCAATATTTTTGGAAAAGATAAAAACTTGTATGGTGTCACCAAGGGACCAGTGACCGGTTTGTTAAAAAGGGTGGTAACAAATCTCCCCACCCTCCAAGTTTTGGGTTTAAATTAATCAATAATCAAAGAGTGATGAATAGTCAAATACTGAATTCCTGAAGAAAAACAAGAAAAACATTGTATTGTGTCAAATAGTAGCATCACATCTTTTAAAAATAATAATAATAACATCTTTTTTTATGGAATAATAATAATAACATCTCAATCACTCAATAATATTTTCTAATCAATCAATCAGTTGGCGTCATTTTGTCCAGACCATTTGTATGTACATTTTTTTCTTCTGAACGGAGTATGTATGTTCAATATAAAAGATTAGTTAACAATTTTTTCTATAACATTTTTTATAAACGTTATAAAGCCGCCCCTGAATCAACCACTATTTTATTTAAAAAACGAAAACTGATATGCATTGTTTTCATGGCTAATGTACGGTTAAAAATTCAAACTCTGACACTTAATTAGACAAAATGTAAATACATATTTTAAAAAACGTAGCATTTCTTTACCATTAAAAAAACGTAGCGTTGAAAATGTGAATCTAACAAAGATTAAATTGATTGTGTTTCACATCTTATGTTCATCCAATCATCCTTGCTACTCGGTATCCCACTAAAAAATGGAGCCTGTTTTTCTAAGCTAAAAGTATCAATCACATGATTCATCTTTTCTTTGCCTGATTAGGAGGGGGTGGGGGAAGAGAAATGAAAAGAAAAAAGTTTGATATTATACTAATCGATACCTATTTACTTACTTAGCAATTGTTGTTGACTAAATTAAATTGAATATTGTTGTTTAAGGTTCATAATATGAGGTTACAAACATGAATTTCTCCATCGATGGCTAAGTAAAAAAGGGAGAATTAGTTATAATTTCTCTATAAATTAATCGATTTTTAGTAGCCCAGGTTATGTGTGTGTGTGTGTAGATCTTATCTTTATTATGAGGGTTAGTAAATTAATTTAAAAGTTAGTTAATAAATTGAGTGAAATAATTTACTTAATTTATAATATAGAGTATGTTGCATATCTATAATCTCTCTACAAACACTTACATGGATTATTAGACAACAATATATTATTATTAAATTGAGCTGCAAGTAAGGTAATTTTGTTTGGAAAAAAATGACAACAATAATAGATAAAATAAAAAATGTTTTATATATACAATGCAAGTAATGCTATTAACTAAATCCTATATTCAGGACTACGGTTAGAAACATAGGAAGAGTTGTCTTGGTTCACTTTATTCATGTGTTGTTAAACCACATATTTATACAAGTAGAGGATTCTAGACTAATTAATTAGAGAATAATATCTCAAATAATATCCTAATATCTCCACAAATGATTCTAATTAATGAGCCTGATGATTTGATTGAAAACAAAATTAAATATTCCCGAATATTCGCTAACAAGGACTATCTAGTACTCCTTCAATCCTAAATATATGATATATATAGGTTGGTCTTGATACTAAATATAGGGCCTAATTTTATTTTTTATCAATTTCTTCCAAAATTGTCATTATGGATGAAAGACTCTTCCATAAGAGATGAGAGAGGAAATGAGAGAATATTATTAGAATTTTTAATAGAAAACACATTATACTAACTAATATAACTAACAAAATTGATTAATTAAATTTGTTATATCAATCATATATTTAAGACGGGAAGTGAGTATTGATTTTTTTTTGTTAAATTAAACATCGCCTAATAATCCAACGTTTATTTGTAGCCGACTAATCCATATTCGAGGGTAGGAGCATTACCATTTACTAATAAGCCATTATTCATGTACAACTTTTGCCTTACAATTTAGTTTTGCACTTTGTCTTGCTTGTTTACATCACTTTGAATTCAATGACAGGTATTCTTGAAAAGTTAATTGCTTATCAAAACATTACAAATAAATATGAAATCCACTCTTAATTATTTATTAGAATGTATTAAATTTGATTTGAGAAAGAGGTGTGAACATATCCTGCTCTACTTTTTATTATGATGCATATATCCATCAATATGGCATATTTTGTATTAATCTTATTGCGCCATGTGTGTCTGAAACAACCAGTTAAACTTACCCTAACTGATGGAAGTCTACATAAAGATAGTTGAGGCAGAGGTTTTCTCGATATGCAAGGATGATCAAACTCAATATCATCAAGTTAAGGGTGCCAAGGTACCTAAAGCCAATCCCCATTAGTTATTCTACTAAATTATTTTACATTTCAAAGCTGTTAATTATTGAAACAAATGAAATTACACACAGATTTGAATCTAGCTAGCCAACTTCAAGTAAAAGACTCTTATTTAATATACGCGCGCAGCTATACACGTCTAGATTTGAATTTCTGCTTTTTTTTTTTACATGAGAGAAGTTGGAATCACACATAAATAGGCATATATAATAATTAGCTAGGTACGTTGAAGAAGACATGAGAACATGAAAATGATTCCATATAAATATCGTTGGTCCAATTATAATCATTGACATAAACTAACGATTTTGCATTGATTAAATTAGATAGCTCTGAAAAATGTCCTGGAAATGTGCTTTGACATTTTCTTCTTCGCCTTATTCAATCCACAAATATATTCAAATGTTAGTGCCCACTCAGAAAGACTTTCTTAGGGTTTTGGCTGTGAAACACTTAAACTGACAAATTTTCAAAAATTCCAACGTCATAAAAATAATATTGATTATTATTCAAATAAAAAATTTCTAAATGTCATTATTGGATTCTCACCGTCCATCTTCAATCAAGCCCTCATTTCATAATTAGGTATGAAGCCTAGCATGAGGGAAAAAAAATTGGGGAAGGTAAATCTGTCAGTTTTTTTAGTAAAGATAAATCTGTCAGTTTTTTCTGTGAAAATATAGACAGGTTTGATCTACTCTTACAATCAAATAATCTGAACATTTTTAGGTATATCTTTTTTTTTTGTTTCTAATGATATCCTCACCCGCGTGTCAAGTGAGACTAATTTCTCGCTGTTCTGAAGTCCCATATAGGGGGTAGACATCTGGCTTATGAATTTGCTTCATTCACAAGGGCTAGAGATCCCTAACCACTTGCTTAAAGGACGAAAGTACTTACCACTCACGTCAACCCGTTAGGTTTTTTTAGATATATCTAAAATGTAACAATTCTGTTTTGAAATAGTGCTGACTCTGGATGTGTTTATTATATATTTTTTTACATTCATTATATATTCTCTTGATTTTATGTTTTTCGTCCTACTCATTTGTAAGTCACATTATGTTTAGATTATATCAGATTTAAATTTTATACTAAAACAAGATTCATTCTCGGACAAAGGTCCAATTATATGTAATTTTAATCTTCCATTATTATTTCACATGTTGGGAAACTGATTTTTTTTTAAAAAAAAATAAACAGGTCAATATATTGTTTGGTGAGGACTTGGAAGTCATGGGAGAAAAAATAATTATGCGCATGTGGTAATAAACTTGAACGATTTAATGTATTGGATTTGAAATTCTCATAGTCATAAAGAACAAAGCATTGGAATAAAAAAATGAGGGAACGAAGAAAGAAGTAAAATCCATTAACCAATGTAATAGGTGTATTGTAAGGAACTAATAGAGTTTTTAAATGCTAGATTGAGTTATGAAAAATCCTAACTTAGCTTGAGTGTCAAAATTTATTTAAACTGACAATATCAAGAACTTTATTATTGATTACACTTCATTTTGAATTATTTGATTGGATAAAATAAAGGGTTTGATTGTCATAATTGAGAGTTCACAAGGACAGACCCTAGTCGATCTAGATCTTAAGTTTTAGAAACTTTGCCTTTGAATTTTGGGTGACCTAATCCCCTTTCATAAAATAAGTTTATAAAAAAAATATAAAGTGAATTATTTAGTAGATTTCTATCTTAAAATTTTGTGGATTTATCGACTCCTACAATTCAACTAATTTTTACGGAATATATATAACATCTTATTAAGGCATGGTCACGATATTTTTCTTGTGCATAACCTAACATGTGGACCATACTAGTGATAGAGTTGAATAATAGTGGAGAAATACACCAAAATGTTTCTAAAATTATAAATCTCAATTTAATCATTAATCATTGTGAAGTCTCAAAAAAAATCGACGACTAAATTTTATGAAAACACAAATTTATATACTCTTAATTCAAAATCCAAAAAAAAATCTAAGATGGTAAAATTAATTTTAAAAAATGGTGGTAAAAAATTTTATTTAAATAAAGATTATTGAAAACCAACCTAAAAAGTAGACCCCTATACGAGCAGTTTCATAGTGTAGGTAGCCCATTTAAAGTCATTTATATGCTGTATATTTTACCTCATACCTTAATACAAGAGTCAATTGATTTAATTTGAAGAGATTAAAAATATGAAATAATTACTTAATTATGAGTGAATGAAATTAATCTGGATTATAAATACTTTAAAATAATTTATTTAAATTTATTATTCCGTCAAAAAAATTTGTCCTGTTTAAAGTTACAAGCGTCAAATTTACACCCTCAAAATTATCATGTTACTGCACCTTTTAGAAATTTTTTTTTGATAAAAACACCTTTTAGAAATTATCATGTCATTGGAAACACTTTCACTCTATCTTAAGATAGTAATATATTAAAGTTTTTTATGTTTTTTTACCTGATTTTATATGCTTAATAATCTTAATACTCAAAGTGAAAAATCTTCCCTGATCAATATAGAAATTATTCTCATCTGGACCAGTGATTGACAAACTAGAAAAATTTAGCAAACAAGAGTTTGTGTCAGATAATAATTTACGAGAAGATGTCAGGGGAAATGTTTGACTTGACTGATGAGGATCGGAGCAGCCAGAAGTCATGGCATGACCCAGATATTTTTAATACTCCACACACACATTCTTCCTCGTGACTCTATGGCTTATATATTTAGGGATGGGAATTATCTTAGTCCACCTATTTCTAATTCTTATCGGTTTTTTATAAAATCTGTGCTAATGCTTTCTAAATAATAATCAAGAGATATGAATAGAAATTATAAAAAATGATCAGGGTGTTTTAAAAAACGTCTTATAAGTAACGTAACAAAACTGACATCATTAATTTAATCAATTGTAAATATGTACTCCATTGGTCCCTGTATAAGAGACAACTATAATCACACAAATATTAAGAAAATAGTTGAAAATGATAAATCTAAAAATATTGTTTTGTCATGAGATAGTAATGATAGAAATATGTATAGAAGTTGAAATAAAAAAAAAAGAAATATGTATAGAAGAAAATGTAAATATCGAGAATAATTAAAGGTAGAGCAAGAAAAAATCATTAAATCTTTTGACAAATCAAGTCAATCTCATATAAAAATGGACAAATTAATTCAATTTTTTTGCTCGTATAAATAAATAGGAATGGAGGGATAGTACTAGACGTTTAGGTAAGGATGAAAAGCATTAATATAGTTTGAGACTTCACCCCAAAAGTGGCTATCATACCCCATAGATCAGAAGAGCTTAAGAAGGAAAAAAATAATGGAGGATGAAAGTAAGAAGGTGACCAATAACAAGAACATGACAGTGATGATGAGGACATCAGAAGAAGAGGATGATGATGATAAAGATGATCAGAGAGGGATGCTTCCAGGGTTCAGATTCCATCCAACAGATGAAGAACTTGTAGGGTTTTATCTCACAAGGAAGGTTCAGAAGAAGACCCTTCGAATCGAACTTATCAAAAATATTGATATCTACAAATATGATCCATGGGATCTCCCAAGTAATTATTATCCTTCTCTCTCCAACTTTCTACTTCTCAAATTTATCCTAACTTTATCGCATATGTGAATATGCATGCAGTTTATATGTGTAGAAAGATAGATAGAGATATCTGCAATTAATCATTTGAACTTGAAAAAGGTTCTGGGTGTATGATTATTGTATCTATACACACAGGCATAGAGAGAGAGATTTAAGAATATCCATGAAATTAGTCCTTATTAGAACTTGAAGCCCTTAATTTCCAATTACAATTATACGATCCATGGTGTGATCGATATATCTTCCAAGTAACATCTTTTTTATTTCTTCCTTTCCATTCACAAGTCCCTTTCGATCTGTTTGTTTGTTTATGTGCCTTTGAATTGTATGAAATTTTTTAAAGCTAATTAACAGATTAAAACGATTAAGTACTATGCATAGAACCCTCCATCAAATTCTTACATTTCAAATTAGTTTATAAATTCTTTTAATTAAGTGATCTCTATGCTCAAATGATATTTTGTTCCCCTCCCCCCTATGCTACACATAAGCATAAATCTAAGGATAGGGGACTCCAAATATTTGTGAGAAAGACGTTTTCTCAGTTTTTATTTGCAAAATAAAGTTCATAATGATTAAGCTACGGTAAGGTAGAAACATATATGTGTCTTCCTGAGTCGCTTTGCAAAACCGACTTTTTATGTGACTCGTATTAACATCGCTTAAAAAAGTGAAGTGATTAATCCTAAGAAAGCTACGTTAAAACCCTATTCTTTAGTAGTGTCCTTTAAATTTGTTATCAGAAATATGTGTTTTATTGAAAAAATTTAATTTCAATGAATTCGTGATCAGAAGTTAATATGTGTGTTCTATTTATAAACAAATTCACTCATTTAAAAATACAGTTCATGATAATCACAGTTTGCAAAGAAATTTTAGCTAATAGAATTATCATTTCATGCATACACGTACACGTACACATCATCTAAAGCTTAACATAAAATCCAAGTGACTATTCTTTTGTGGCGATTAATGGAGTAAAATAAACCACTTAATTATAACATATACGTTAATTCATAATTAAATTAGTTTCAACAAAAATCATAAAGTCATGACACAAGTTACACTTAATTATTTGAGTTTGAGAAGATGAGTAGTTCAAAAGTAAATAAAGTGATTTAATTTGTTTGGATGTGATGAGAAGAGGCAAGCGGGAGATTGGGGGAGAAGGAATGGTATTTCTTCTGCAAAAGAGGAAGGAAATATAGGAACAGCATCAGGCCAAACAGGGTGACTGGGTCAGGATTCTGGAAGGCCACTGGAATTGACAAGTCCATCTACGATAATGCCCTCACTCACTGCATTGGCCTCAAGAAGTCCCTCGTCTATTACAAGGGCAGTGCGGGTAAAGGCACCAAAACTGATTGGATGATGCATGAGTTTCGCCTCCCTCCTAATAATCCTTCCACCAATAATCTTCAAGAAGCTGTAAGTAATAATATTCCCTTACCTTAGTTTCTTGACCTTTCATGTCTAAATTGAATATATGTGCTTTTTGACCTTTCATGTCTAAAAAGTTGAATGTATGTGCGTCATTTCTTTGATTTTTTTTATTAGGCGAATGTGCAAAAATGATACTAAACTTTGACCCTATGAGTGTTTCTAATACTAAAGTTTTGCGAGGTGTAAAAAGAGCACCCAAATTGAGGTTTAGGTGCAAATATAGTATTTTCACTTAAGGGAAATAAAGATTAGATATAAAAAGACTCTTATATCCCTCATTATATTATTCTCTTCTTCAACTTCCATCCCTTCTCCCACGATTTCCAATCTCTCCCTCACTCACTCGTAATGGTTGGTCGGACGTGGTCGGATGACGGCGGCCGAGGTGCGGCGACACTAGCCAAGGTGAAGGGAGGGAAGTTGAAGAATAGAATAATTTAATAAGGGGCATAAGAGTCTTTTCATATCTAAATTTTATTTAATTTCCCTTAAGTGAAAATATTATATTTGCACCTAGACCACAAGTTGGGTACTATTTTTGCACATTGCGAAACTTAAGTATCACAAACGCACTTTGGATAAAGTTTAGTATAATATTTACACCTTCGCCCCTTTTTCATTTTTATTTAACTTTTTAAAATTAATTAACCCGCACATAGACATAAGCATCTAGGCTCTAGCTATAAGAAATTGAATAATTTATTGCATTATTATATATATTCATCCATGCAGCCAAATATAATTCAAACGCAATTTCCGACCCTGTGTAATGCATGTATGAAATATGTGTGTGTACCTCTTTCTCCCTTTAATTTCTTTAATTTGATCACTTTAGCGTTTGTGTAACTGAGCTTACAATTATAATCCTATGGAAGTAAATGGACAGAGAAATGAAAATGAGATAGACTCTCTTTATATGCATGAGGCATAAGATATGGAAATGAACTTGCTTACTCCTGTAACTATCTATAAATTAATCATTGCCATAGGGCAAGTCTCCACCATCTGAACTCGAATATCTTACTATATGAAGAGTCTTGATTAAAAATTTTGATATGGAGAATTGATTAAAATTTCTAAGACATTGAAAGAAATTATAACTTTCAATTTATTTGACGGTGCTTACCACCTTTTTGTATGTTATAGTTTAATAAGATGCAACAAACTTCGCCGATATTGATGATTTTTGCCTTATGGGACCTTACTGCACCGTCAGATTAATGGAAGTCATTAGTGTTTGGTTTTCAAACATTGTGTCATCATCCACTTTCAGCATATATATTTGGTATTTCTGGCTTTATTTGTGCCTCCAAGTCAACTCGGTTGAATTCTCATTTTCTAATAATGAATTTTAGTTTGTATGGATCTTTCAACTCTTTTATTTCTTTCAATGGTCCACTCCATTAAGTATCCTGTCGGTCCTTGCATTAAATTGGTGCGCTCGAACCTTACTAGAAGAATGATATATACTCCCTCTTTTTTATCATAGTAAAATAGTATAAGTTAATTAGGTGAGTTTCTGATAAAAAAAAAGTTAATTAGGTGAGTTGGGCAGCTCTCCCTCTTTTCAATCAGAAACGTAAAAGTTTCATAACTAAAAATGAATTAAATCGTTCAAAAATAAATGTGTGCCGCTTTCTATCCATCTCAGTCATTTGCATTGAATATTATTTTTTATGGATAATTCTTTTAATATATGCAATTAATATGAAAGTTTACGAAAAGGGGGTTGTTGGGAAAATTCTCCTTTAGAAAATTGATTACCAAATGTATCTTAATTTTTTTAAAAGATTTGGGTACAAAATTTCTTTATTCGGTGCATATTTTCTTCAAATGTATGCAACTTATCTTCAATAATATATATAGTAATTTGGAAGATATATTCGTTTATAAATAAATTAACGATATGTTATAAATAGTTGAAGAAGAGTTACACATGTATATGTTATAAAAAAAAGAGTTACCCATGTATAAAGACTTGGATTTTTTATAAAAATCACACAAAAAATTCACAAAAACAATACAATTTAATTATATTTATTATATCAAATTTTTCTAATAATCATGCATCACCATGAGTCATATTTGTGAAATATTATCATTTAACTATTAATAAATAAAAAATGATCATATATAATTGGAGAACTTGACATAAGTTTTGTCCAATATATATCATATTCTTAAATTAAATTTACTTAATATATATTAAATACTCAAGGCTAAAGTATGTTTTTGTTCCCTTAACTTTGGAGAAAATCATGTTTTGGTCCCTTAACTTTGAAAAGTGTGTTTTTGGTCCTTAATTTTGGACAAAGTCATCTTTTTAGTCCTTTAACTTTGAAAAGTGTGTTTTTAGTCCTTTTAAATTCGGTTTAAGTATGTTTTCGGTTCCTTAAGTTTGCAAAAAGTCATGTTTTAGTCCCTTAATTTTGAAAAGGAAGAGACTAAAAACATTTTTATCCTTTTTTCAAAGGACTAAAAACATTACTTTATCCAAAGTTAAAAGACAAAAAACACATTTTTCATAGTTAAGGGACCAAAAACACACTTTTTCCAAAATTAAGGGACCAAAAACACACTTTTCAAAGTTAAGGGACCAAAACATGACTTTGTGCAAACTTAAGGGACCATAAACATACTTTAGCCAATAATCAATCTAGAGTATTATTAGCTGACATTTTTTCGTTAATGGTTTTGCTTCATTATGTTACAACTGTAGTCTCTCGACACTGAGAGTTTCCTTAGGGTCTTCTCCCTTGCACCCTGGTGTGTGTATCAGTCTTAGTCACTGATCTTCATCTTTCCTCTGTCAAAACTCACCCCATTTTTACTGTTTGTCCTCTCTAAAACCATTTTAGTTTCATTGTGTTGATAGCTACCTGCTTTTTCTTTAAACTAATCGAAGTGCTAAGGTGACCATGGAACTGGCTTCAAACAACAACGAAATGGGATTCAGATGGAGAAAGTCATCAGACAACCAGGAAGATGAGAAACGTTTAGTTGGAAAGGTAATATCGAAGAAAAACATCAATGTAGGCGCAGTTCGAGAATGTGTGAAAGCAGCATGGGGACTCAAAGGCAACGTTGAGATAGGTAACATAAGTACTAATATGTTTTCTTTTACCTTCTCAAAAGTAGAAGAAGCTACAAGAATTCTTCATGAAAGCCCATGGGTGGTTCGAAATCATATGATGAGCATAGAAAAACGTGGTGCTTATAAAGGAGATAATGAAATCAGAATCAATACATGCAAGTTCTGGATCCAGATACACAATATACCCCCGGAAGGCAGAATGTTATCGAACTACAAGTTGATTGCAGAAAAGGTTGGCCGGGTTATAGAAGTAGAGGATCTGGGTGGTGAGAAGATAATGTCGAAAAGTTATGGCAGAGTTAGAGTAGAGATTGATGTGGAAAAACCACTAATGCCTGGATGTTTTATTGACAAGCCAACTTGTGAAGATAAGAAGTATGAAAAAGTTTGGATTCAAGTGAAGTATGAAAAGTTGAGGAAGTTCTGCTTTTACTGTGGTAAACTAGGCCATGAATCAAAATCATGTGAAGAGGATGAAGTAGAGCTCAGGAAGATAGAACATCGCCACTGGTTCAATGCCCATATGTGTGCACCGCCCCAGAGAACCCGTCAAAGCACGCCGGAAAAAAGTCAACAGTGTAATCTGGTGGATGGTCTCATTGTGCATGGGGAATGTGAAAGAAATGAATGCATGCATGGGGAAAACAAGTCTAGCGAGAGTATCGAAGAACCAACAGAATGCAGTTATGACAAAAGGGGGGAACATTCAACAAATATTTCTACTGACGTGGCAATGAAAGAGACTGCAAGGATATATGGGAAAGTGAGTAAGGTTGGCGCTGAAGCGGCAGATTTTAATGATGGGAGGAGAAAAGTCAAAATAATTTTGGATGAGAGGTTGGGAAAGTATATTAATATATGGGCTGACTTTCGAAAGCCCAACAAAAAACCAACGGGTGTAGTAATAAGTGAGATATCCCCTGAAATGGGCCCAGATAAAGTCAATGATAAAGGCCTAGTAGATGAAAAAGATTGTGAGGAAAATTTAGTTAATATTGTCACTGAAGCCACAAGCATACAGGGAGCAAACAACCCCAACCAAAACAACCATGTGGTGGCCCACCTAGCCCAACAAATAGCTAAGTTTAATCTGAAAAGAGGAGCTAATGAGGAGTGGGAGTGTTCAACTACGAAGAGAAAGAAAGTGCAAGTACATGGAGAAAACAGAATACTAGAGCTGCAGAAGCAAGAGGACAGTAACGGGAAAGGAATAGTTAAAGATGATGTATTGAACACACATGAAGGGAGCTCAACTTTTTCTACTTTGTGCCACAACAAACCTTTGGAAATAATCAACCTTAATTTTGCTGGAGGATGGGCAGAACGAAGGAACACAGGGAGAGGAAGACTGAGAAGGATTTTATCTGATGAAAGCTCCTCAAATGAAGAAAAGTCAAGGGGTGGTGACTGGCCTTCTCCAGTCACCAAATCTCCATGATTTACAGCTGGAACTGTCGAGGTCTTGGAACCACCTCGACGGTTCGAAATCTAAGGTTCCAAGTTAGGAAATACGACCCCCCTATCGTATTCCTATCTGAAACTAAAATGCAAAGGGAGAAAATTGTGAAGATAAGAAGGAAGCTGGGTTTTGAACATGAAGTATATTTTGATCCTATTGGAAGATCAGGCGGACTAGCTCTGTGGTGGAAGGAGAATGTTGAATTAAATGTTGGAGTACTTTCAAAAAATGTTATTCATGTTGATGAAGTTGTTGTTGATGGAAAAGAATTTGGATCGGTGACTTTAGTGTACGGGCCAAATGAAATTACTCAAAAGCAAAGATGGTGGAGAAGGTTAAGAAGTTTACAGCCCCCAAGTAATGTTCCATGGGCTATTATAGGCGATTTTAATGAACTCCTTTATCAAGGAGACAAGGAGGGGGGTAGAACTGTTCCTTTTCGGGACCTAGAACGTTTTCGCTTGTTTATGGAGGATTGCTATTTACTAGAAGTGGAGACAAAAGGTAGTCGATTCACATGGGCAAATATGAGAGAAGGGGAAGACTTCATTAAAGAATGCCTGGACCGTGCTATCATCAATACATGTTGGGCCTCAAAATTTTCTAGAGGTTTATGCACAGTGCTGGAGGCAATAGGGTCTGATCATTCCCCTTTATTGCTTGAGTTTGAAAGAAAGGAATCATTAACACCAAAATTGTTCAGATTTGATGAGAGATGGCTTCTTCATCCAGAGCTGGAGGAAATCATAAGATCTGAATGGAACCCCCAATTAAATGAGGCGGGTTTGGAGCAATTTATAGAAAATTTGCGAATGATCACTGACATCCTAGAAAGATGGAGCAAGAAGGAGTTTGGTAATAGTCAAATATTGATCAAAAAGCTCATGGGTCAGCTAAATGCTTGCATGCAAAAACCGATCAATGACAACACAGCACGCGAAATTTCTGAGTTAAAGGAGAAGATCAACAAGGCATGGGAAACAGAGGAGTTGTACTGGGCCCAAAAATCTAGAGTTAAATGGTTACAGTGTGGCGATAGGAACACAAGATATTTTCATATGGCTACAACTTTAAGAAGAAAGAGAAATCGTATAACAAGTCTGCTCAATCAAGATAATGTAAGAGTGGAGAATGAAGAGGAAATTGGGGACATTTTTAAAGACTTCTACAATTCATTGTTCACTTCCAATGGTAGCAGAGATTTCACAGAAATTTTGCATTATGTGGAGGCTGAAATCAATGAGCAAGATAACAATTATCTGCTCCGACCAGTTACAAATGAAGAAGTAAAAGAAGCAGTTTTTAACTTGGGAGGATCAAAAGCACCAGGACCCGATGGTTTCACTGGAAAATTCTATCAAAAGCACTGGCACATAGTGGGGGACCAGGTATTTTCTCTAGTCAAAGACTTTTTTTGTACTGGTTTCCCATTACATGAATTGAATAAAACTGACATGGTTTTGATCCCTAAAACTGAGAGACCAAATTCAGTCAATGATTATCGACCAATAAGCTTGTGTAATTTTTCATACAAGATTTTTTCAAAAGTCCTAGTCAACAGAATTAAACCTCTGCTCAGAAAAGTAATTTTGGAAAACCAAAGAGCATTTGTAGAGGGAAGGCAAATTCAGGACAATATAATTATTGTGCATGAACTTTTCCAACACTTAAAAGTTAAGAAATATAGGAGGGAGATGGCAATTAAAGTTGACATGAATAAAGCTTATGATAGAATAGAATGGGACTTTCTCATTGCTCTGTTGTTGAAAATGGGTTTCTCAAAAGAATTAGTGGATAAAATTTTCTGGTGCATATCATCAGTGGAATTTTCAATAATGTTATCTGGAAAAAGAATGTCTCAAGTCATTCCAAAGAGAGGATTGAGGCAAGGTGATCCATTGTCCCCGTATTTATTTATTATTGTCAGCAATGTTCTATCCAAAATTCTTGAAAAAGAACAGCAGAATGGATTGTTGAAAGGAATTGAAGTGGGACGGGGTTGTCCTCCCATCACACATGTTTCTTTTGCTGACGATTTGGTTGTGTTTTTAAAGGCTGATATGGATAATTGTAGACATTTTAAATCAGTCCTGGATTTGTACTGTATGGCATCTGGTCAAAAAATAAACTTTCAAAAATCTTGCCTATACTTTTCTGCAAAGGTACCAGATTTGATCAAAGAAGAAATTGGGCATGTTTTACAGATACCAGCAGTTGATATACCTGGGAACTACCTTGGACTGCCTATCACATGGGGCAGATCAAAAGTACAAGCCTTAAATTTTGTCATTGATAAAGTTAAGAAGAAGATGATGGGATGGCAAAGGAATTTTCTGTCTGAAGCTGGAAGGGAAGTGCTCTTAAAAGCGGTAATAAATTCTATTCCTACATATCCCATGTCATGTTTTGCTTTTCCTAAATCTGTGTTGAATAAATTAGACAGTCTCATTACAAGATTCTGGTGGAAAGGGTCTATGGATAAAAGAAAAATTCATTGGGTAGCAAAAGACAAATTGAAAATGCATAAACATGAAGGGGGACTTGGTTTTAAGGATTTGGCAGCTTTTAACAAAGCCCTCCTTGCTAAGCTGGGGTGGAGAATTTTGCAGGAACCTCAGCAACTATGGGTGAAAATCCTAAAGGCACGATATTTCCCCAAAACCACCTTTATGGAGGCAAAAAAGGGCAGCCAAGCATCCTGGCTTTGGAACAGCATTCTTGAAGGAAGAGAAATCCTGCGAAACAATATTTTCATCAGTGTGGGGAATGGCAAAAATATAAATATCTGGAATGACCCTTGGATTAGAAACCTTCCAGGTAATAAGTTGTATTCTCAATGCCCTCTCCCTGAATTATCAGATTTGAAAGTAGCAGATTTGAGAAATGGCTCACATTGGGAATTATCTTTAATTGATGGATTTATTGAGCATGATGAAAGTGAGGCAATTGCTAATACTAATGTTACCCTAGTAGACAGAGAAGATAAATGGCTATGGACAAGGGGTAGCAAAAATATATATTCTGTAAAAGAAGGCTATAAGGTGGCTCTTCATTTATCCCACTCTCACAATGATGAGAATATTCCTGAGGCTTCAAATCCTTTTAATATTTGGAAAATAATCTGGAAGCTAAAGGTCCCCAATAAAATTAGATTTTTTATGTGGAGAGTACTGTCAAATGCCCTCCCAACTTTTGATGCCCTTAAAAGAAGAAAATGCATGGATAATGATATATGCTCTATTTGTAAAAATAGTTCTGAATCAATTAGTCATGTTTTCATAAATTGTGGATGGGCACAAAGAGTTTGGTGTGGAGTAGGATTCAATTTTTCTGCACAAAATCATTCTCCATTAAACATTGAGTCTTGGCTGTCAAGTGTATTTAAAGATTGTGAAAAGGATAGCTATAGACAGGGTTTGGTAGCATACACCTTATGGCAAATTTGGAAAGCAAGGTGTGAGGCTGTCTATGAAAATAAATATCCTAATCCTATGTTCACCTTTACCCAAGCAGGATGCTTGTTAGCTGAATTTTGGGAAGCCAATGGATGGACAGCTGAAACATATCAAAGGGAGCATCAGAATGTGAATGATGTGCAGAATAAAGTATGGCAACCCCCGGAAGGTGATTTTCTGAAAATAAATACTGACTGTGCTTTTAACAAGAACACAAAAAAAGCTGCTTTATCCATGGTCATAAGGAATAAAGCTGGTATGATAGTGGACGGAGCATCAAAAACTCAAAGTGTTGATTCAGCTTTTATGGGGGAATGTTTAGCATTATTGTGGGCCTTTCAATATGTTCAAGATAATAACTTGGCAGATGTGAGCATTGAATCAGATAACAAAATGCTGATTGAGGCATTGAATGACAAGCAAGACTTAGTAGAATGGAATTGCTATGCCATAGTTGAGAACATCCTTTTTATAAGGAACTTATGTAGAATCCAATTTTGCAGATGGATTCCCAGGGAAGCGAACGAAGTAGCTCATTGGATTGCTCAAGCTTCTATGCGTGGGTCATGCCCTCCTGACTGGGTTTGGAGACCACCGCCGCAGCTGCAAATGCTGCTAGATAAAGATTGTTCTGCTTCATAGCTCTATTGTTTCTTTGTTTTTTCAGTGTTATGTATCTTTACTATACTTTTTGTTTGTGTGGTCTAAAAAAAAAAAAAAAAAAGGAAGTGTGGACCCTTTGCAGAATATTCAAAAGAACCCCAACCTATAGAAAATACACACCAACTTCCAAAGATACAACAAAAGCAACAGCAGCAACAGAATCAAACAACTCTAGAACATTAGAATTTGACAAATGCAACAACAAGCCTTATAGCCCAACTTTTTTCCAATCAACATCATCCTCACCAGACTCTATTACTTATCATCTAGAAAGAAAAGTTGTTAATGATGAAAGAAGTCACTTTTTTATGTGTCAGTTTGCTGCTACACATCATCAAGTTCCTTCATCAATGGTGACTAATAATAGTTATTATTATAACCACAGCTTTTTGAACCATAGTCAAATCAATGTGGAAGATGCTCTTTCTAATGGTAATTGGGATGAACT